>CAWUFW010000826.1:360000-2760000 GCA_963921515.1 Calotriton arnoldi
CATCCACCCATCCATCCATCCATCCATCCATCCATCCACCCTTTCACCCATGCATCATTTATCCATCTCACCCACCTTTTCACATTGTCAGCTGGCCCTTTCACACCAAAGTTGCACACACAAATTCAGCCCTGCTGTACTCTCTAAAGCAAGGGGCAGGGTGGGGGGTGAGGTGGGGGAGGGTTCACTATGCCGCTGCGATGGTTAGCATTGTGTTCCGTGCAACTTGGATTAGGTTGTTTCTGTCATTGCGTCCAGATATATAATACTGCAAGTTGCATTGCACGAACAACAAAACGGGACTATTGGCTTAGTTAATTACTTACAGGATTCACTGCTGAAGAGATTGCTCCCGATTTTGGCGCCTTTAACAAAAAAAACCTTTGCCCTTCACAGCCCTTAAAAAAGAAGAAAGCATGACTTTACGTTCATTTAAGGCTACAGGACAGTTAGTTGCATAACATTACTGAGTTTTAAGTGACTTACTTGTTAGGTTGAAAGTCGTAGTCCGAACGTAAGCACAACGTCTAGTGTGCCGTGGGAACTGGTCCAAACAGGCCTGCAAATGGAGTGCACCTCCTTTTATACCCTAATGTAAGTGTTGCAGTCAGTGAAAGTGTGGTAGGACTTTTGTAGTACGCGCTTTTTTAAATAGTGTCTCAGTAACCCAGATTTTATTGAAACGTTGCAAATGTACAACATTTTGTGTCCCTAATCCCCAAAAAGCACTTCTGATACATTAAACAATAGACAGCCTTTAAGTGAAAGTATGTGTGTAATAACATTTGTGACGTTATCGATTGCTGAGCGTATGTTGCTAATTAGTACATTATGAAAACAGTATACAAACTTAAAAGTCCAGGGTTACAATACAACACGCCGCCGGGTTGAAAATACGATGTAATGGCATGCGATTTGGTCAACTGCGTTCTGTATGCCTAAAGCAGCAGAGACCCTACAATCGCGTGGCAACAGCATGCGCACTGAATGCGTGCGATGTAATGCCATGTGCGAAGTGAAAAATGCGTGGTTGTTGCTGGCGTTGTAATGGTTGGCGATGTATCGTCATACATTCCTCTTGGATGGCCCCATGTTATGTTTGGCAACAGCATGCTGCATACTGGAGCTTGTTTCTGAGCACTGCATACTGGGGCTTGTTTCTGGAGCTTTTGGGTGGTCACATGTTATGTTTGGCAACAGCTCACTGCATACTGGGGCTTGATCCGCATACTGCCTACTGGGGCTTGTTTCTGTAGCTCTTGGGTGGCCCCATGTTATGTTTGAAAACAGCAGAGTGCATACTGGGGCTGGTAGTTTTGCTCTCAACATTGTCAGTATGGGATTAAAACTAAGTCTTAGCATGTTGGCAAAAAGTTCAGGACTGGTGCTGCCATGTGGACGGTACCAACTATGAACTTTAGTAGCACTGATGGCAGAGTCACAGGTGACCCTGGAAGTGAACTGTCAGCCATCTATTGGGCACTAAAAGGGTGTTAATTTTTCCAGTCATGTGAGTGGGCCACTCTGTCGAAACCGGAACACCCAATGGTAGATCGTGTGCACAAACAAATGCTAATGCATAACGTACCCTAAGAACCAAGGGGCAAATTTACAAGGGCATTGCCCCACCGGAGCATAACTTTTTCCGATGCTCCGATGGTGCAATGCCCTGCTCCATATTTACAAGGTGGCTCTAAGCCACTTTGTGTAGCTTAACGCTGCCCTGTAAATATGTCCCTCCTCGCCGCCATTTTCTGTGGCAAAGGGGCGTGCAATGGGTGTTGCTGTGGGTGTTTACATGTAACACCCATTGCTTTTTGGCTCTGCCGCAGATTTAGAAGGATCTGTAAATCTGAGGCCAAAAATGAATGCCTTTCAAAAGGAGGTGTTAGAGTGGCGCAACGAGGAGAAATACTTTTATTTCTCCTCATTTTTTACTCTTTCTATGTGTGCTGTATTCTACGGCACACATAGAAGGAGCAAAACGCCATTAATGATTGTTTTTGTGCAGGACGTTGTCCCTTCCTGCACAAACACAATCATCCCTGCAATGAAGGCACCCTTACACCATGGTGCAAAGGTGCCTGCACTGACGCTAGGCAGCTTTTTTAGCGCTGGAGCAAGGGAAAACACAGGGATGCGCCTTATTTTTGTAAATACGGTGCATCCCTGCATTTTCTAAATGACGCGGCGTGGCACAGCTATATTGCTTGCAGTGCTACGCTGCGCCAGTTCTTTGTAAATATGCCCCCAAGTGACCCGAAAAAGGGCCACTTCTTTTCATTTTACTATCCCTCAGTTTTTTTATACCTATTCCACTTCTGGGCCAATCCAAAAATGCTTTTTTTATCCTTTACTTGGCACTAGTATCCAAAGCATTTTAATTATTCCACTTATATAAATGCTGCAACACAATTCAATACAATATCAAGTTAAAATTGTCTTCCACACAGAAGCCCGATCTCAGACTGGCTTTGAGCATGCGCAGTTATCCTTCCCAAGTTAACTAAAAATCTCCATTTCTGTGCCAGATGAGGTATGAAATGTGTTGTAAAAAGCCTCGTATTCCAATTATAGCGGCAATAAATATATTTTGATCTCGGATGGCATTGGGCTCCATGGGGAAACGCAGCCAAAACTCTAAATCAAGTGCTAAAAGCTATTTTCCAATTGAGTGGAGTCATGTTAAATCCATTGCTTCATTGTTTTCTTTTTTTAAACAAACGTACATCACACAACATCCTCACATAGCTCCCGCCAGGAGTCTTTTAAAGAGTACTGCCGCGTGTACTCATTCGAACTAGTCCGGCCTTGCACATGGGCTCCCATTTTCATTAGCCATCAGTCAAACACACGAGTCCATCCATCTTAAATGATTTTGGTTTTTTTGCGAGGTATTTGATATAACATAAACTTAGCTCCATGGGACAGCAGAGCCAAGAGAACATTTTTATTATAGCGGGAGTTTCCTTAACTTGAGGTGCTGTAGGGTATGGTGAATGGGTTCTGAGTGACACCTTACTGTAGAAACCTGAATTTGCACATTGGGCCAACATTACCTCTAGCAGTTATGGGAAGGGTGGCTCTACTAAAAATTGTGGTACTGCCCCGCTTACTTTATTTCTTCACTAATCTACCCATATACATCCTGGCTATGTTTTTTCGGATACTCGAAAAACAGGTGAGAGACTTAATTTGGAACAAAGATGTAGGGTTGCCTTGGAGAAGCTTTGCGCCCCGACCAGTACTGGTGGCCTAGCAACCCCTCACTTTGAACATTATTCACTGGCTTCCCAAATCCAATGGATTGCACATTGGCTAGCGGGGTCACACCTATCATGCACGGCTACAACCATGCCGGAACGGTCATTATTAGACATTGTGCATTTATTTCACCTCTGCACTAAGTTAAGCCCACCAGACTCGCTCATCCTGGGAGTGCCGCTCAGATGCTACCGTAGATGCCTACACATTACCAAACAGACTGTCCCATACTCCCCAGGACTGGCACTGTTGGACACTCCTAGGACAGCAGGCTTGATGACAACAGCGGAACTTGAGGCATGGCACGCAGCGGGAATAAGAACCTTATACTGAGAGGCCTTTTGACATCCCAATAGAAGAGGATGGATTACCTTCGGGTCAGTTTTTACTCTACTAGTCACTACTAGGCACATTACGGCAGTACTGGGGGGACATGGCATCCGAACCTCTGACGCACCTCACAGTCGAGTACTTGCAGGTGATGGGAGGGGGCACCCACCTCACACGCTGGTTTGCTGACTCCATGCGCCATCACACTACCCCACAACTTCTCACCCTGCGTCGTCGATGAGAGACGGACTTGACCCGCCCCTGTACTGATCAGGGATGGAGTGCGATTTTGGAGGGTCACTGTCATGTTCCACGTAACACCCACTTTAAACTTATACATTTTTACATACTACACAGGGCCTACCTTACCCCTGCTAATATCAACAGATATTATCACACAACAAATGCTGCATGCCCCGGATGCTCATGTTTCGACGCAGAATTCTTACATATGTTGTAGGCCTGCCCATCACGACACACCTTTTGGAATGCCATCACAAGAGCATTAACTATTTGCACTGAGCGCCCCGACCTACATCATCGAGAGGTATGCTTGCTAGGCCTCTATCACAGGTCTAAAAGACACAAGGTGACCTCTCGTTTCCTGGACCTGGGATTTACAGTCGCCAAGCGCCTCATCACAAAGAGATGGAAACCTCCTACATCCCAACGTTTGCTGCCTGGCGGTGCTCTATAGACAACTGGGCGCAAGCTGAAAGTGTAGCCCTGCACAGAGAAAACACATTATGACTGCGGAAACACCCCATCGCCACTTACTGGGACTACATTCTCGCAGCCTTACATGCACACGAAGAGGCGGACAATGTATCGGAGTCCACTGACATGGTTGGTAACCGGTCGCATTGAGGAACGGAGTGATTAGAACATTCCATCCCTCTCACCTCACTTTTCATTTCCACACTGATGGAGCGATCCCGACGTTTGCTGGTACTCTATTCGATTTTCTTCTTCCCTCCCTCCACCAACCCCCTCCTCTGGTCGCTCGTCACTCACAAGTATCACACATACTTTGAGTATGGCACTCAGGTTGATGCGTAGATGTCTGTAGACTCTGGAAGCTGAGATGCACTAGGTTATTGGTTGATTTTTCCTTTATTCCCTTCTTTATTTCGTATGGTTATTGTTGACAGAAAAATAATGAACTGTATTGTAATTCCTATCTCCTTTTTCTTTTTCTCCTGTACATTGTCTGCATGGGGGATTCCCTAGTAGGCCATGTCTTATGGAAACATGCACTATGCATATGCTATGCTATGTTCCACTCAGAATCCAATCCCTATATAACTTACTCGAACTAGACTTGTATATGTTAAGAGATACTTACATGATGTGATAATGTCTGAGTTCATGACGGTATGCCTCTCATGATGTAACACGTCGTTGGATACTTATAAGTTTCTTGTACTACGCACTTAAGAAGTTGTAAACAGTAATGAGATGTTGACTGCGAAACCTATTTACAAAAAAACAGATTCAAACACAATAAGTGGATCTAAATCCCCACTATGGGTTTGATTATGGGTGACCAGTAAATCAGTGAAAACCCCCCAGAAAATACCAGGATATGTAGGTTTTAGTAAAGTAAGTACCAAACTTCACGTTATGCTCCATTTCAGGCAAAACTCAGCATATGAGATAATTATGGCACCTGATAAATTTCGAAAACTTTGATGCCAGATTCTATCATATGTGATAATTATCTCATCTGCCACCAGGGCATTCATAATCAGGCCCTAGATGGACAGTTTAAAGAATAGGTAACAACTGGTCCTACAGACAGCTGTACTGTCGATTGAGTCCTAAAATTGGAATGCATGTTGTTTCAAGGGTGCCCAGAGGCTGTAATTGGAGAGATGCATCATGGTCTGTGCTGGGCTATCCAATGAATGCAGATTTATTGCTTGCGCGTGCCCAGAAAAAAAAGATGAGGCCCTTGAAGTGCTGTCATATCCTCACCATTAGCAGCACATAGAAACTCTGGGGCTCATTACGATAGCGGTCGGAAAAGCAAGCCGACCGCCATGGTAGTGGAAAATCACCGCCCGCCTCAACCGCGGGAAAACCGCCGGCCAGATTATGATCCACGGCGGTAAAAATCTGACCGCGGTGGGAAGGAACGGCGAGAAACCCCCAGTCGCCTGCGGAGAAGGGCAAAAGCCGTCCGCGGCGGTCGGTTTCGCGGCGGTAACAGGCTAAACGACCGCAACCGCAGCGGACACACTGCCATTGAAATTATGATATTCCCGACATCACCGCGGTCCACACCGCTGTTCCCGACCGCCGCGGTCGACAATAGTGAGTAATGAGATAGCCCGCGGAAGCGCCGCAGCATACCCACCACCCCGTAGGCTCCGTGAAAAAAATGGCGGTCACGAGAAACACACACAACATGGCCACAAAGTGCACCAACCAAACAAGTCATGCACCAGAAACACAAGTAACACACCCCAAAGACACACCCCCTGGCAAACTCAAAAACTACAAATCCCAGGACTACACACACACCACACCTGCTACCAATACCCCATCCTGACACACCCAGAGCCCAGTATAAATCTAGCCCCCTACCAGACCACAATCCTTTGCAAAACTCCAGACCTGAAGGCACATCCACAACAGCTGAAAGGAGAGGCAAAGCAGCACAACATACACACACACACATAACCACCACTATCACCACTTCTACACCTGTACCCACAACCCCTGTGCACATCACACACCATACACATCACCACCACCACCACCACTTCAACACCTGCACCTCAAACACCTTTGCACATCACACACCATGGCACCACAAAAAATGCCCAAATTCACTGAGAGTGAGTTGAGGGTCATGGTGGATGAGATAATCAGGATAGAACCACAATTGTTTGGGCACCTGGTCCAACAGACACCACCAGCCACAAGAACGCTGATGTGGAGAAGGATTGTAGACAAGGTAAATGCAGTAGGGACTGTGCCACGCAATAGAAATGAAATGAGGCGCTGGCACGATCTGAAGGCAGTGGTCAAGAAGAAGAGAGCCAAGAACCATGAGCTGACTCACAGGACAGGCAGTGGCCCTCCTGTTCCACTCAAAACATTCACCGACTGGGAGGAGAAGGTGCTTGGCATAATACATCCAGAAAGTCTCTCAGGAATACCCGGGGGACTTGAGGCTGGTAAGTACTAACAAATGCCTATCCTCACACTGATGTACTGTCTTGCACTACCCCAAAGTTATCCCTCCTAGGTTCAAATGTTCTCACGTGCACCACACTCTCCACAACACATCTCTCACACATTCAACAGACACACCCCCTGATGCACCCCAAAGGTAGCTAGCAACATCACCATGGGTACATGTGTACATGCTGCCAGCACTACAACTCCCAGCAGGCCCCCTTGCCTACAGCTGAGCAAGATGGAGTCCTCCCCCATGTGCCACCCATTGCATTGCACACCTTAACCTAACAGGTAGGTAGCCATACTTACTTGGAGGGGTGTGGCTGGGTGGGAAGCCTGCACTACAACTCCCACAAGGCCACACACTCCCACAGCTGAGCAGGATAGAGTCCTCCCCCCATGTGCCACCCATTGCATTGCACACCTTAACCTAACAGGTAGGTAGCCATACTTACTTGGAGGGGTGTGGCTGGGTGGGAAGCCTGCACTACAACTCCCACAAGGCCACACACTCCCACAGCTGAGCAGGATGGAGTCCTCCCCCCATGTGCCACCCATTGCATTGCACACCTTAACCTAACAGGTAGGTAGCCATCCTTACTTGGAGGGGTGTGGGTGGGTGGGAAGCCTGCACCACAACTCCCAGCAGGCCACCTTGCCTACAGCTGAGCAAGATGGAGTCCTCCCCCATGTGCCACCCATTGCATTGCACACCTTAACCTAACAGGTAGGTAGACATACTTACTTGGAGGGGTGTGGCTGGGTGGGAAGCCTGCACTACAACTCCCACAAGGCCACACACTCCCACAGCTGAGCAAGATGGAGTCTCCCCCCATGTGCCACCCATTGCATTGCTCACCTCAAACTAACAGGTAGGTAGCCATACTCACAGGGAGGGGTGTGGGAGGTGTGGAAGCCTGCACCACAACTCCCAGCAGGCTACATACTCCCACAGCTGAGTATGATGGAGCACTCCACACACACACAACCATGTGGCCCATATGGAATGTCAATCATCAAAATTACGGGTAGGTAACCATGTCAACCGGGAGTGGTGCTTGTCATTGGTGACCCAGCAGTACAACTCACAACAGGCCCCCTACTCCCACAGCTCAGCATGATGGAGTACTTGTACCACACATAGGCATGTGAGGTATGTGCACCCACACATGACACCATGACACTTAATCCACAGTTACCCACACTAATCATGCAAAACAGTTGTATTGTAGTCAGCATGCACAAGTCTCTGTTCAACAATCACACACATTGTGTCTACTCTGCCAGGCATCACACACTGCAACACTGACAACGAGCATGCTGCCCTGCAGCAGTGTCTGCCAGGTTGTTTGGCAATGTGCAAATCACCCATGTCATACCACAGTGTTGCAATTTAAACCGTGGAGGTGGTGTTTACCCAAAAACTACACTGCAGCTGGGACTCACAATGCTAAACTATGCACATCCAAAATGTCCTGCAACAGACCCAGCTACCACAGTGCTGCACTGAATTGCAGAACAGCACTTCGTCAGACTAAAATGTTCAAAGGTGTCTGCTTCGGACCACCAATGTGTGTATGCATTGACAATGGTCACATCTCACACTGTCTGTCTGAACAGTGCTGGTATAGTCTGGCCCCAAAAGCACACATTGTCTGCACATGGCTGAGTATATCTCACACACACACCACGGTTGTCCACAACATGTAAGTGTATGGATGTCCCGGAACAAGTGCTTCACCTGTACTGTGCTCATGTACTCCGGGCCACAAATACCATGAAACCATGATGGTGTTGAAATGTTTGCTGGGTGCGATGTTCACCCTGCTGTATGTCACCACAGTGATAGGAGCCTATACCCCATGCCCTATTGTGCCTTCAAATGTTGGGGGAATGAACCCCACACCCAGATAGGTGAGACAACAGTGATGGGGGGCTATACCCCATGCCCTATTGCGGTTTACAATTTGGGTGGAGTGAACCCCACACCCAGATAGTTGGGACAACAGTGATGGGGGGGCTATACCCCATGTCCAAATGTAACCTGAAATGTATGGGTACTGAAAGCCACACACACATACTGCTCACCACACGCACATTCCTTCAAAAATTACTCATAAGGCACATAGCCATGTCATTGCTCACCTTCACTGCAAACGGTAGGTAGCCATCTTCACAGTGAGACGGTGTAGTGTGTTTGGCAATTTGTAACACAAAAGCCACCACGCATGCTATTCCACCCCTATATAGGATGTGACATTACACCCCCAATCAGAATTCTGTGGCAGCCATTGTATGCTACCCACTCAAATCACAGGTAGGTAACTGCATCGCACAGGTCGGGGTGTGTGGGTGTGTGAAGCTTGCACAACAACTCACACAGTGCCACCTGACCTCCAGCACCCAAGACTCATTACTCCCTCGCACTAAGATGCATGTGTCACTCATTGCAATGTCCACTCCCAAATAACTGGTAGGTAGACATATCACACTGACTTGTCCCACACTGGACCAAGATGGAAGCCATCATCACACACACAGAGAGGTTCCACAAATACAACCAAAAAACAACAAACACAACATATCACCAGCCACTACATGCAGCCAGATATGCATTTCAACAAACATGGTGGTAGAGGACACCAGGCCTCTCAATGCACAACTGCTCACCCAGATAGCATTGTCAACTATAGTGTGCACACACCGAAGGAAAGGAAACTGTGACAGCAACCAAAGTGTGAAAGTCAGTAACACATGTAGATGGAACTCAGAGTACAACCATGCACACCACTACATGCCATCTGACAGTAGCAGTGGTCCAGACCACCTAGGACAAAATTAAGGCAAACTAAAGCATGGCTGGAACTGCAAATACAGATATGTTCACACACATTGAAAAGGTATGCATTAGACTACAATGTTCACTCAATGTGCATAGAAAACCGCTGCAAGGGCTCAACAAGTGACATATACGCTTAACTGGATGACACATGATTGATCAATAACTGGATGCCAACATGAACCTGTCAATGAAAAATATGTAAATTGTGCATGTCATGTTTTGACAATCCGCAACAGCTTTTAACGCATCACTAGATGTCGGTGACTGCAAATTTGAACACTGAACAACTGCTGGATGTACAAACAGTTGATGTAACACTGCTAACACAAGCTTTGCTGGGTGCAACACAATGATCATTCCTCATCTCACCCACAGGTGACCAAGAACTCACTGCAGAGGACGACACCACAAACCTGCCAAGCCAGTCACCACCCCCAGGACAGAGACTCCTGTATGAAGACTCCCTGGATTCCTTGGATGAGGAGCTCCAAGCCGTCCCATCTGGTGTGCCAGCCCACAACCAGTCCCAGGTACCCATTGTCCCCACAACAGCATCAGCTGCAACTCATGTACCTCCACAGACACCTGCTGTCACGGCCTGTGTGGCAACCACTACCACCACCACCACCACCACCATAGCTGCCGGCAACACCCTCCCTGACCCAGGGGATGACCAGCCCACAACATCGACTGCGGAGGCCAGGGAGAGGATGCAGCGGTCCAATCTGAGGACCGGACAGGCCCGTGGCAGCAGTGCAGGTTTGAGGGACAGGGTCATGCAGAGGGGAACTGATCCTGGGACCGAAGCCCTGGCACACATTGACAGAGTCCTTGGGGCATACGGACAGGCCCAGGGACGAACGGGCCGGTCTGAGGAAGATTCTCGGGAGCTCCTCCTGCTGATGAGGTCCATGGACACTCGCATGGGACAAATTGTGGACCTCTTTGGGCAGCAAGTGGCGATTCTGAGGGACAGGCCAGCGCAACATTCAACATCTCTGCCTCCCCCTGATGGGCAGCAGGGTGACACCGCATCATCCTCCCCTGCATCCACAGGGGGGGTGAGTCCTCAGACACCACTACCCCTGCAGCAGTGGCCCCTCCACTCAAGCGCAAAAGGGGCCATCCAAGGAAAGGCCAGGAGGACTCACATGCCAAAGCATCTGCCAAACGCAAGTCCCAGAGCCAGACATGATGTCAGACCACTGCACCACTGCATTCACCTGTTGGACAATCCTTCCCCACACTGCCATGTGAATGGCATCCATCTGTTGGACTGGGTCTCCACATCATTGTGGGGACTACTCAAGTATCTCAATTACCATGACTGTCAACTCACTTCTCAAATTCACCACCCTGTACATTTTGTCAACCCTCACATGTCACAATTGTAATTAAATACACCTTACACACATGTTGTTGTGTCTGCTCCGTCTTTAATACAGGATGTGCAACCTTCAATGTGTAGGATATGGTCCAGGGGAATGGAATGTAGGTAGGCAAGGAGATGCTGATGGGACCTAGGGAAAACAGCAGAACAAGAGTCACTTGTATGGGTGTGGCATCGCACACATTACACAACACTTGTCAACAAGGTACACAAACCTGAAAACATCACACAGGGCAACAGTCACCAAAGAGACATCCTGTATCTATATCACACTACCCAATCACACACACATTGACATGCGGCAATGAGTCAACACAAGGCTGCAGTCACCAAGCTCACATACACCCTCACAGCAACTGCAACACCATCAGACCATTTTGTCCCTCCTACATCATCACTCACCTTCACGTGAAGTAGCGGGTGATGAGCTGTTGCCGCATGTCGAGACCTTCCTCCTCTCCACTGCCCTCGTCACTTGATCCAGGTTGGTTTGCAGGCGGGGGCCTTGGCTGCTCATCATCCTCATCCTGGATCAGGGGTATTGCCTTGCGAATGGCCAGGTTGTGGAGCATGCAGCATGCCACCACAATCTGACACACCTTCCTTGGCGTGTACATCAGGGCACCTCCAGTACGGTCCAGGCACCGAAATCTTGACTTGAGGAGTCCAAATGTACGTTCTATCACACGCCGTGTCCTCCCATGGGCATCATTATATCGCACATCAGCTGGTGTGGTGGGATTCCGCAATGGGCTCAGCAACCATGGGCGGTTAGGATATGCCGAGTCACCTGGGTGTGAGAAACACAGATTAACCTTGCAGTCCCACAATGCCACACAACAGCATGTCACACACACCACTCTAATCCACAATGCATACTCACCCACAAGCCATGCACGCTCAGGAAGCAGATTGGCCATCAGCTGAGGAACAATGCTGCTGCGCAAGATGTGGGCATCATGGGCTGAGCCGGGAAACTTGGCACACACGTGTGATATGATCATGTCCGCCAGGCACACCACTTGAACATTCACCGAGTGTGAATGCTTCCTATTGCGGTACACATGTTCACGTGCCTGTGGTGGCACAAGCCCAACATGTGTGCAATCAATTGCACCAATGACATGGGGGATATGTCCAAGGGCATAGAAATCACCCTTCACAGCCACCAACTCAGGCCCCCTGGGGAAATGAATATATCTGTCTTTGTAGAGCGTCATAGCCGACAGTACATCCCTCAGCACCATGCTGAACATCGGTTGTGACATCCCGCCTGCGCTTGCAACCGTGTGCTGGAATGAGCCTGTCGCAAAGAAATGCAGGCATGCCATCACCTTAGATGTTGCGGTGAAAGCTGTTGGATATGTCGGACGTGGCTGCAGGTGGGGCTCCAACATGCCACATAGGGTCTGCAGGGTTTGTCGGCCCAGCCTGAATTTGCGGATTATCTCCTCATCCTCCATGTCTGCAAGCACTGTGAAAGGACGATGGATATTGGGCCTCCTCCTCCTCCTAGGACAGATGGAAGTGCACAGATGTCAATGCAAAACACCATGACATGTGCATGACAGTCCATTGTTCAAAGACACATTCCCAAGTGTTACACACTGCACCATTGACCGACAGAGCACATCACAAGTGGGTGCACATCACGCACACTACTTGTACACCTGTCCCCTTACCCGCAGCAATTACCTGTTCACCCCTCCGGCACATTGGCATGCACAGTGTGACATGCTAACAGATGTGTGGGCACACCTGTGAGTATGACCCGCAGCATATGTTCCAAATTGCAATACTACCATAACACACCATGTTGTTGTCCCCGATACACCTCCCAACACAGGTTGCACATGGCACACATCAACTACACACTGACCACCGGCTGAGCGTGGTGGACACGTGTGTGCAGGTGCAGTACACAATGTGACAGTCGGTGATGCCCCTAGTCCAGACAATGACACAGCATTGTGCATTACATTGCACCCACAGACAATGACCATCATCTACATATGCTATGCAACACGAAAACTGGACAGTCTACATGTCATTACACAGCACATGTGACATGTGCAAGTGTATGTGCCCATGCAATGTATCGCAGACCCATATATGTGATGTGTAGGTGACATGGAGTGACATGTTCCATTTGAGCATTTGCCCTCATGAGGGTCTTTCAATGTGGGAGACACTGGGCACTGTACATGTTGGCCTATGCATTCAGCTGGATGACACCATAGGTGCATCAAAGGTACTCCACAAGTCCATTCACGGTCACTATAGGCACTGTATGGCACCCATTTCACGGTGCCTACCGCCTGGCCCCTGCGGACTGTGAGCGCCAATGCCCCAGACACAATCGCGGTAGTCACCGCCACAATAGTATGTGTAAATGGAGGTTAGCATGCACCGCTACCCAACTCACGGTCACTGTATGGCACCCATTTCGCGGTGCCTACCGCCTGGCCCCTGCGGTGTGTCACCGCCATGGACCATGCCCTTGCAGCCAATGGGAAGCACCCTCACGGTAGCCTGATGCGATTTTGAAAGTCGCGGTAGGCGTGCTCCGCCACAGCGGAGCCGATCACTGGAAGCATTCGAAAGATGCACCACCGCGGTAGCGCGCGCCTGGCCCCTGCGGTGTGTCACCGCCATGGACCATGCCCTTGCAGCCAATGGGAAGCACCATCGTGGTAGCCGGATGCGATTTTGAAACTCGAAGTAGGCGTGCACCGCCACCGCGGAGGCGGACATTGGATGATTTTGAATGAGGCAGACCTGGTACACCAATTGCAGCGCCCTGGGACCACTGATACAGCCCCAGGGGCCAATATATGTGTGGGAGGGTGCCACACATTTCCACAGCTACCAGGGACTGCTGCCTGACACCCCTCACCTGCTGCTGCTGCCTCCAGGGACTGTTGTCTGCCACCCTCCACCTGCTTTAGCTGCCTCCAGGGACTGCTGTCTGCCACCCTCCACCTGCTTTAGCTGCCTCCAGGGACTGCTGTCTGACACCCTCCACCTGCTTTAGCTGCCTCCAGGAACTGCTGTCTGCCACCCTCCACCTGCTTTAGCTGCCTCCAGGGACTGCTGACTGCCACCCTCCACCTGCTGCTGCTGCTGCCACCTGTCCATTGTGATGTCGAGGACTCAGAAGATCCGTGCCAGTCCCTTCACCAGCGAGGAGCTTGAGGTCCTGGTAGACGGGGTACTTGCACAGTACCCAAGGCTTTATGGTGCCCCTAATGTTGTGGTAAGTCTCCATGACTGTGAGTGAGAGTGCAGGGTGGCCACACGTGGGGTGGAGGTGCTTCTGTATGTGTCAGTGGGTGTGTGGCTCTGACATGCACTGCCTTGCATGCTTACTTTAGCGGGAAGGGCTTTGTGTGCTCTTTCACACGTTTCCCTGCATGCACATCCTGAGTTGAGGCTAATGTGTTGTAGTGTCAGCCATACAGTGCAGCAGCATTTTGTTGATGCAGGAGTCAGGCCAGTGATTGCTTGTGTGAATGGCTGTGTTGCTCCCAATTTTCCCTCTCAATGTCAGACCACCTGGCCTGCACAGTCCCCGCAGAATGGCACATGTACACATCACTGCATGTACAGTGTGTTCCATGTGTTGTTTCTTCACGCCTCTTCATCTGAGTCCCATCTCAGCCCTGTAGATTGCACAAGAGCAGCCGTGTGAAAAGGGTGTGTGTATGACAATTATTGTCACTCTATGTGGGTTCCAAGACACAGTGAGTCTTCCACAGGGCTAGGACACTTAGGTCTGCGCAGTGTCGGACACGGTGAGTCCCACAACACTACCCATGTGTTACTATCTTATCTATGTCTAGTTGCAGGTGACTATGGACAGTAGATGTGGGCAGACTACACGTTGCTTGCTGTGTTGGTATCCTGCATGTGAATGGGATGTGGAGGTACTGTGTCCACCATCCCACATGCATGCATGTACGGCTGATTGTCCAATGACATTGTACCATGTTCAAAGCATTTTTGCATCTGTTACAGTTGTTGCTGGAGTTAGGGATGAGTCACTGTCGTGCTACTGCATTTCCTTTGTGTTGGCATTGTACACTGTGTCACTGATGTTTTACCCCTCTTGTCTCCCATGCCTGCAGCTGAAGGTCCACCAGCGTAAAGCCGTGTGGAGGGCCATTGCCTCCAGAGTGCGAGATCTGGGTGTGTCAAACCGAAGACGCACCCACTGTCATAAGAGGTGGGACGACATCTGCCAGCTGAGCAAGAACGTGGCCGAGATGACGCTGGGGCTGCTCCCTCGGACTGGCAGGTTGTCTAGGCGCAGCATGACACCACTAATGGCCCGCATCCTGGCTGTCACACAACCTGAGCTGGACAGGCAATTGAAGGAGCATCAGCAGCAAGCTAGGGGTGAGTATGTGTTGCAGGCTGCCTTTGGCTGGGGGTGGGTGCATGTATCCACAGACTGTGCAAATTGTCAGATATGTGACGTTGGTAGTGTGGTGCAATGTTTTGTCAGTGGCCTCTGTGCTGGGTGTATCTGCCATGCATTTGCCCTACCTGTGCTTCATGAAGTCATGTTAGCACTGTGCATCTCTCTTGCATTTGGAGTTGTGGCCTTCAGGTACCTTCTGCAGTGGGGTAGTGTGTGAATTCACATGGATGGAAATGGCAGTGTGCCTATTCTGAGTGTGTTTCAATGAATGCGTGCAATGCCTGTCCTCAGATTTCTGCCGCTCAGTCACATGAGGCCAATGTGGAACAGTACTTGTGCCCGTGAACACGACATGGTGGATGGCATGAGCGCAGGGCCATTGTGGAATGTTATGTTGTGGTCTGCGTCTGTGTGGTCCCCTACCGCTCCATCCATGTAGATAATTGGCACCATGTTGTGGTGTTCATCCTTGCCCCATCAGGACAGTGTGTGTGCACAGGGCATTTTGTGGATGTGTCTGAAGTGAGCCACCGGCAGTATGGTGTGCTGTGCGAGTCACATGGATCACTCATGGCTGGATTTGTGTTTGACATGCACCGTTAGCTTGATAATTGGGGTGGCAAGATATATATTTTCACAGGGTATCATGCAACGTGGTGTACTAATCTTCTGTAATGCAGATTTGCTTGCACATGTTACTTCTGTTGATGCCACTCAACTAAAAGTACATCTCTCTCCCATGCAGCATCTTCCGTGTGCACAGAGGGACAGGGGACGGACACCAGTGGTGAGGCATCCAGTACAACAGCCGCACCGGAGCAGACTGACACAGATGTGACCAGCGCCGAGGAGGGGGACAGGAGTCTGCTAGAGGATTCACAGCCGGAGACACAAAGCTCTGCATCATCAGACGCCAGCGGTGACGCATCCATGTTGGGGGGTACAGGGAACGGGGACTCAGCCTCCTCTTCGGCCACACAGCGTCCAGTGCCCAGCCTCCCTTCAACCTCCACTGGTGCTGCCCGTGTCGGCAAGGTTAGGAAGAGAAGAGTCACCTTCACCACAGGCACTGCTGCCCCAGCCCATGTGAGCCCTGCTGCCCTCAGTGCTGAGTCAGTCGAGCTATTGCGCCAGCTTTGTGTGGGGCAGACAGCACTTCTCAATGCCTTCCAAGACCACAACAAAAAGTTGGGGCAGGTGCTAGCTTTCATGGAGAGCATACATTCTGACGTGGGTGGGCTCCACCGGACTGTGCAGTCCTTATCCTCAACTGTGACAGCAGCCCTGCAACAGGCACATAGTCAGAGTGCGGCTCCCATCCCTTTGTCTGGCCCTGTGTCACTGTGCACCTCTGACGATAGTGACAATGCTAAACAGACACCAAAGTCCCGATACAGCACCCGCAGCAAACAGGAGCAGCAGCAGCCCAGGCAGACTAGGGCGCAGACACCATCACCACATAAGAGTAAGGCCACCCCAGAGCGCAGGGAGAAAAGTCCATCAGGCGACAGCAAGGGCCACAAAGCAAAGAAGCAAGCCTCAGGGTCACAGGCCTCACCGTCCTCCCCCGCCAAAGACTCCCCTGTCCCAAAGCCAGCTCACAGAGGCAAGATGAACGTTTCTGCACCCACTGACAAGGTGTTGCCTGCAAACATTACACAGGATGAGGGCCCCATGGGTGATCCACCCTTGACCTCCACTCCCATCCCAAGCCCTGTGAAGCCAGCACGGGAGGACACTGTAGGGGGCAAACCGAGTACACAGGGGACGGCAGGGCGGCGGAAAGCCCCCGGCAAGCGCACAGCGGGATCCAGCATGTCCCCAGAGGGAGGGTCACCATCCGCACCAGAAGCAGCTTTGGTGGTGGGCTCACCTGTTGTGTCCACACTAAGGGTGGGCGGAATTTGCGGAATTGTGTTCCGTGAAATTCCGCGAAACGGCAAAAAATCTCTGCGAGAACGCGGAATTTCGCGTGCTCGCGGAGATTTTGCTGCGCCCCTTTATATCTGTAAGTGCTTCCTATTGAGGTTTAATTTTTGTGACAGGAGCATCGTGCCAGCCCAGAATGAATCCTGCCCTGCATATTTATCCAAGAAGATGAGTCCGTTTTGTGCAATACCTCTACTCAGCTTTAGTACTTTCTACTGGCTAATCAGTAAGTGCTACCTCGTTGGGTAAATGTATAGTGCCTTTCCTACACTACACTACAGCTGCGTAAAGGACCTGAAGAATTTTCCCCAGTGACCTGTGTGTCTGTAACTTTGCCACCGCGCCGAAAGCACCGGGGTCCTTTGATTAAGCTGTCCATCATAGTGGGGAAAGGGCGGGAAGACGGTGCATACCACTAGTGTATGTGGGGCGAGGCCAAACGGGCGGGGCTTCTAGGCCCGTTCACATGCCTCTTGTTTATAAAGGGTCAGAGCAGGATCTCAGCGGCAGACAAGGAGAAGGAACCTCCTGGTCACAGGAACTACACGAGGATTGCGCTCGAGAAAATCAAGGATGCAGAGACCTCCATCAAGGATTACAGCTAACTTTACAGGGTGGAAATGGAGAGAAGGCACATCTGCTTAACCACGCTCACGAATTCTACACGAGGATTGCGCTCGAGAAAATCAAGGATGCAAAGACCTCCATCAAGGATTACAGCTAGCTTTTCAGGGTGGCAATGGAGAGAAGGCACATCTGCTTAACCACGCTCACGAATTCTACACGAGGATTGCGCTCGAGAAAATCAAGGATGCAAAGACCTCCATCAAGGATTACAGCTAACTTTTCACGTTGGAAATGGAGAGAAGGCACATCTGCTTAACCACGCTCATGAATTCTGCACACCTACCCTGCATATTTATCCACGAAGATGCCACCGTTTTGTGCAATACCTCTACTCAGCTGGAGTACTTTCTACTGGCTAATCAGTAAGTGCTACCTCGTTGGGTAAATGTATAGTGCCTTTCCTACACTACAGCTGCGTAAAGGACCTGAAGAATTTTCCCCAGTGACCTGTGTGTCTGTAACTTTGCCACCGCGCCGAAAGCACCGGGGTCCTTTGATTAAGCTGTCCATCATAGTGGGGAAAGGGCGGGAAGACGGTGCATACCACTAGTGTATGTGGGGCGAGGCCAAACGGGCGGGGCTTCTAGGCCCGTTCACATGCCTCTTGTTTATAAAGGGTCAGAGCAGGATCTCAGCGGCAGACGAGGAGAAGGAACCTCCTGGTCACAGGAACTACACGAGGATTGCGCTCGAGAAAATCAAGGATGCAGAGACCTCCATCAAGGATTACAGCTAACTTTACAGGGTGGAAATGGAGAGATGGCACATCTGCTTAACCACGCTCACGAATTCTACACGAGGATTGCGCTCGAGAAAATCAAGGATGCAAAGACCTCCATCAAGGATTACAGCTAGCTTTTCAGGGTGGCAATGGAGAGAAGGCACATCTGCTTAACCACGCTCACGAATTCTACACGAGGATTGCGCTCGAGAAAATCAAGGATGCAAAGGCCTCCATCAAGGATTACAGCTAACTTTTCATGTTGGAAATGGAGAGAAGGCACATCTGCTTAACCACGCTCACGAATTCTGCACACCTACCCTGCATATTTATCCACGAAGATGCCACCGTTTTGTGCAATACCTCTACTCAGCTGGAGTACTTTCTACTGGCTAATCAGTAAGTGCTACCTCGTTGGGTAAATGTATAGTGCCTTTCCTACACTACAGCTGCGTAAAGGACCTGAAGAATTTTCCCCAGTGACCTGTGTGTCTGTAACTTTGCCACCGCGCCGAAAGCACCGGGGTCCTTTGATTAAGCTGTCCATCATAGTGGGGAAAGGGCGGGAAGACGGTGCATACCACTAGTGTATGTGGGGCGAGGCCAAACGGGCGGGGCTTCTAGGCCCGTTCACATGCCTCTTGTTTATAAAGGGTCAGAGCAGGATCTCAGCGGCAGACGAGGAGAAGGAACCTCCTGGTCACAGGAACTACACGAGGATTGCGCTCGAGAAAATCAAGGGTGCAGAGACCTCCATCAAGGATTACAGCTAACTTTACAGGGTGGAAATGGAGAGAAGGCACATCTACTTAACCACGCTCACGAATTCTACACGAGGATTGCGCTCGAGAAAATCAAGGATGCAAAGACCTCCATCAAGGATTACAGCTAGCTTTTTAGGGTGGCAATGGAGAGAAGGCACATCTGCTTAGCCACAACCTCGCTCACAGAATTTGAGCTTCAACTCGGGCACCTGCTTTATTTATAGTTATACCCGAATTCCGTTCCGCTCGCGGATCGCGGAAGTTTCGACATTTTTGCGTTCCGCGGAAATGCCGAAATTTCGCAAGTTCCGCGAGCGGAACGGAATTTGCCGCCCAGGGTTAGTCCACACCAGTTCCCATTAATACCCAGACAGGGAAGCCTTTCAGGATCCCCAAGAAGTGGAAAGGCACCCCTCCACAATCTCCTGCACACACTGTGTCTCAGCAGAGCATGAGTCCACCTCCCCGTGCCACTACCCCACCTGGTCCAAGCAGCCCCCCAGCTTCCCACAGCAGAGATGGCTATTCAACAGTTGTTCCTCTCACTGCCCAGGGCAGCCCTCCAACTGACCCCAACACACAGTCAGCTCCAAGCCGAACAGACAGCCCCATCTGAGTGGTGGTCACCCTCACACACCTGTGTGTCCACGGCGGTGCCTGTGGTGGCCATTGTCAGCCCCATGACTCAGTGGCTGGGCATGGCATGGTACAGTTGCACACATTCCCTGTGCAGCTTCTGATGTCCCTACTGTGCACATTGTACTGGCTCCTGGCCTTGTTCACTGCTGTTTGCTCCCTGCCTGTGAAGCTTCTGATGTCCCTACTGTGCACATTGTAGTGGCTCATGGCCTTGTTCACTGCTGTTTGCTCCCTGCCTGTGCAGCTTCTGATGTCCCTACTGTGCACATTGTACTGGCTCCTGGCCTTGTTCACTGCTGTTTGCTCCCTGCCTGTGCAGCTTCTGATGTCCCTACTCTGCACATTGTGCTGGCTCCTGGCCTTGTTCACTGCTGTTTGCTCCCTGCCTGGGCAGCTTGTCATGGACTTCATCTGCACATTGTACTGGCTCCTGGCCTTGTTCACTGCTGTTTGCTCCCTACCTGTGCAGCTTCTGATGTCCCTACTGTGCACATTGTAGTGGCTCCTGGCCTTGTTCACTGCTGTTTGCTCCCTGCCTGGGCAGCTTCTGATGTCCCTACTTTGCACATTGTACTGGCTCCTGGCCTTGTTCACTGCTGTTTGCTCCCTGCCTGTGCAGCTTCTGATGTCCCTACTGTGCACATTGTAGTGGCTCCTGGCCTTGTTCACTGCTGTTTGCTCCCTGCCTGTGCAGCTTCTGATGTCCCTACTGTGCACATTGTACTGGCTCCTGGCCTTGTTCACTGCTGTTTGCTCCCTGCCTGTGCAGCTTCTGATGTCCCTACTGTGCACATTGTACTGGCTCCTGGCCTTGTTCACTGCTGTTTGCTCCCTACCTGTGCAGCTTCTGATGTCCCTACTGTGCACATTGTGCTGGCTCCTGGCCTTGTTCACTGCTGTTTGCTCCCTGCCTGGGCAGCTTGTCATGGACTTCATCTGCACATTGTACTGGCTCCTGGCCTTGTTCACTGCTGTTTGCTCCCTGCCTGTGCAGCTTCTGATGTCCCTACTGTGCACATTGTACTGGCTCCTGGCCTTGTTCACTGCTGTTTGCTCCCTGCCTGTGCAGCTTCTGATGTCCCTACTGTGCACATTGTGCTGGCTCCTGGCCTTGTTCACTGCTGTTTGCTCCCTGCCTGGGCAGCTTGTCATGGACTTCATCTGCACATTGTACTGGCTCCTGGCCTTGTTCACTGCTGTTTGCACCCTGCCTGTGCAGCTTCTGATGTCCCTACTGTGCACATTGTGCTGGCTCCTGGCCTTGTTCACTGCTGTTTGCTCCCTGCCTGTGCAGCTTCTGATGTCCCTACTGTGCACATTGTACTGGCTCCTGGCCTTGTTCACTGCTGTTTGCCCCCTGCCTGTGCAGCTTCTCATGTAAATACTGTGCATATTGAAATGGCCACTGGCCTTGCTGTTGCCCACATTTGTTGTCTCACTATGCAAAATGTGAATAAACACAGTTGGTCCTGTTGTGAGTTGTGTCAGTGTCCTTCCTGAATAAAGTTGTTTCTGTGTGTGCATGGTTTACTGTGTCACATGCTCAGTATGCCACTTCCACATTGCCAATGGGTTGTCTCACATTTCAATTTTTCGGCAGGGGTGGAAGGGACTTCATTTCTACCTGACTCTGAGACTTATGGGTGCAGTGCAAGTGGTTGGCAATGACATCCTGTTGTCATCATCCTTCTTTGCTCATGTTATCTATGTTGAACACATATCATGTTTGTGGGCAATGGCAGCACAGGGTGGGAGTTTGGGCACAGGCTTACAGGCATGCAGGCCAGGGTCATGGTGTCTGTGTGAGCTTCCTTTCTGTGTGGCAAGCAGTGTCGGTGTATGTACATCTTGTGGTGATGAGTCATCCAGGTCCCATGGCTTACTTCTAATGTGTGCACTTGGGTGGTGGAGAGGTGTATGGTGTGAGGGGGGTGACTTTGTCGTGCCTGTTGATGTGTGTGCACCTGCATTGTCAACTCCTCCCATGTGTCACCCTGGAGTGGTGTGCCTGTATGGGCCTGTATGTGTACTTGTTCAGCCCTGGGGTTGTGTTGTGTGCACATGTCAGTATTGTGTGGTGCTGTTGTGAGAGGAGGTATGTGTGACATATCCTACTTGTGCTTGGCAGTCATGTGGTGTGTCACTGGGCCCTGTGTGTTGTGGTGCAGACATTCTCTTGTCCAGTAGTTGGATGCCTATGTGTGGCTGGTCATTGTTTGAGTTCAGGGCCTTCCTTTCCTCCCTGTGCCTATACATGGGCGGCCTTGCTGTCTCCCTGAGTAGTTGCATTGAGGTGAGCGTGGTTTGTGTTGGCTCACTGTGGCAACCATGTGTGCTGTGGTGGGCTGTGTGTGTTCTCACATGCCTCTTGTCTTACATCTGCTTCACACATACTTGATGGTTGTGTCCCTGCCCTCCCATTTGTGTGCACCTCACTTTGACTGTTCTATATGTTGTCCTCCATTACTGCTGGCATGTGGTGTGTGTATGTGGCTGTGAGTCAGGGTGGTGTGTGTGTGTGTGTGTGTGACTTGTCAGATAGTGTGTGCAGTGGAGTGTTTGCTCCTCATCTGTGTGTTTGTATATTTTGTGCCTGGCCTCAGTGTTGTTGCCTTGTGTGTGCTGTTGTTGTTGTTGTGTGTGTGTTGGCTGTGGCCTGTGCCTCTGTGCTATGTGTTCCTGTGCAAAGGGTCCTGTTGTGGCTGTTCATGCAGTTGTTGGGATGTGGGGCATGGTGTGGGTTCAGTTGTGTGGTTGTTGTGCAGGAGTGGCACTTGAGAGGCACATGTGGTGTCCCTTGAGGGAGTGGGCTTGTGTGTTGTGGCTTAAGATGTGGGTCTGTGCTATTTGTACAGTGCCCATGTCAGGCGCTGGCTCTGGGCTCTGGGTTGTGTGCATGTTTTCCTGCGCAATGACCGCGGCGGTGACGTGACCGGGCCATTTGTTGATGATCGCGGTACATGGGTGAGCAGTATGTAGCGAGGGGTTTTTGTATTCGGTGGGACATGTGTGTGTGCAGTGCTGGCTGTGTGCCTGTCCCCACAGGGGTGTGTGGTGTGCCCATGCTACGTTTATGGACCCTTGACCTGTGTCTTGTGTTGCTTGCACTGTTGTGTCTGTACGTACCTGCGGAGGCGTCCGCAGATGGCTTGCAGGTGGTGTATCATGTACAGCACCGGGATGGCGTGTAGGGCTGGGTCCATCGCGGTGTGTTCCGGGGGTCTCTTTTCTGTCTCCGCTGTGGTGTCTCCGCCGTCTGTAGCTGTGCGGTTTCTCCGTCGCGGTGCGCTGCCCTGTTTCCGGCATCGTAATATCTTCGGCGTACGGGACGTCATAACGCACGGCGGTGTGTGCTCATTGGCTCGCACCGCCACGGTGGTGGGGGCACTTTGATGGCGGTCGGCGTTGCACCGCGGCGGACGGGAAATGGGCTATATGTAGGCATCCTAATATGGCGGGCTTGAGGAACGCTGCCGGTGCGCGGTAAATGGCATTTTTTCCCACCGCCAGCATCGCGGAGGTGCATCCGCCAGTTATCGTAATGGACCCCTCTGTGCGGTATCTCATTTAGAGGCAGGCGGTAATAGAAAATCCTTTCATTTGTGGAGGAAGTTGTTCCTCGTTGTAGATTCTCTCTTTTACTGGAGAAGCTGACATGCCTTTGACATAATTTCCGCATGGTGGAGGTAATTCCACAGATGGGGAAGCTGTCTTACCTCTGCCATGGTATCTCAGTGGTAAGGGTTATTATTCCACAGGTAGAGAAGCTGTCTTGACTCCACTACAGTGGCCATACCGTAAGGTCATTCCCCAAGTGGAGAAGCCGCTGTACCTCAACCATGATATCCAACCAGTAGAGGTAATTCCATGGGTAGGGAAGCTTCCATTCCTCTGCCATAGTCTCCCTATGGGAGAGCAATTTCCACTAGTGGAGAATCTGCTGTTCCTCCACCATGATATCTGACAAGTAGAGGAAATTACACTGATGAAGAACTTGCTGTTCCTCCACCATGATATCCGACCAGTAGAGGCCATTCCACTGGTGGAGAACCTCCTGTTCCTCCACCTTGATATCCGACTAGTAGAGGTAATTCTACTGGTGGATGACCTGCCGTACCTCCACCATCATGTCCAACCAGTAGAAGTAATTCTACGGATGGCGAAGCTGCTGCTCTTTCACCCTGCTATCCAATCACTCTGGTGTCCTGGTGGAGTCACTCTGGTGGTCCTGGGTTCAAGATGCTGGTCCAGCCCTCACTGAGACAGCAGCACAGCATGGCAGCAGCATGGCAGGCCTTCTTGTAGCAGAGCAGCACAGCAGTTATTCATCTGAGTATTCCACAGGTCCAGATGTGTACTGAAGAGTTGGGTCTCAGGGTCCAGTATTAAAACCTGGTCCCCTCTTTAAAGATGGAGGGGTTTCTAGAGGTTTCCACCCCAAAAGATGTTATAAATTTCCTTCCTCCTTGCCCTGGCCCCAGCTTGTCTGGGGGCAAAAAGAGTAGTGTGAAACACTTTGTGAGTGTGCTGAGTAAGAGTCTTTGTGATGTGCAAGTGTGGTAGGTGACAGCTCCGCCTCACCATTAAGTCAGGGATGGTCTATTGGCCAACACCTATTCCCCCTTTGTGACACTGTCTGGGACCTATACACAAAGACCAACTACCAGCTACACCTAGTCACGTAACCCAGGATAAAGGCTGCAGGCACCAAATGGTTGGGACAGGAAAATATCAACTTTCTAAAAGTGGCATTTTCAGAATTGTGACTTAAAATCCAGCTTTACCATTAAAGAGGGTTTTAAATTACAATTCTTTAAGAGACCATACTCAACATTCCTACCTGCTCCCAATTAAAAGTTATCACTTAATAAATGTAATAAGGTAACTCAATGTATTTAACAGTTTTTCGCTGTCAGGACATGTAAAAGTCAAAATTTCATGGCAAACTGTTTAAATATAGTGCACCCTGCCATATGCACTACCCCTAGGGGTGACATATGTATTGAAAGGGAAGTTTTAGGCCTGGCAAAAGATTCATTTTCCAGGTTGAAATGGCAGTTTTAAAAATGCACTCAAAAGCTGCAATGGCAGGTCTGAGAAATGTTTAAAAGGGCTACTTGAGTGGGTGGCACAACCAGTGCAGCAGGCTCACTAGCAGCATTTAATTTACAGGCTCTAGGTATGTGTAGTGCCAGTTGACTAGGGACTTACAAGTAAATTAAATTTGTCAATTGGGAATAAGCCAATCTTACTATGTTTAGAGGAGAGAGCACAAGCAGCTTAGCACTGGTTAGTAGTGGTAAAATGTGGAGAGTCCTAGGGCTAGCAAAAACAAAGTCAGCAAAATCAGGAGGATAGAAGGCATAAAGTTGTGGGAAAAACGCAACAAGGATGTCAGTCACAACACCTACATAGATATAAATCCACAGGGGGAGAAAATGCCATCCCTTTGCCTAAATATCCTTATAGTAGAGATAATTCGGAAAAGTGAGAAGCTCCTGTCCTTTTTCCAAAACATTTGTATGATAAGGTTGATTCCTCGGGTGAAGGAAGAGCCATACTGTTGCCATGATATGACTATCATAGAGCAAATTCCAGAGGTGCAGGAGCTGCCATGCCAACGTCGTAGTGCCTTTGCAACAGAGGTAGTTCCACAGGTGGAGAGGCTGCTGTAACACTGCATATAAACATACTGTGGAGGAAATTCCACAGGTGCAGACGCTGCTGTACTCTTGACATGATATATCTATAGTAGAGGGAATTCCACAAGTGCAGGTGCTCCATGCCAACATCATAGTGTCCTTACAACAGAGGCAATTCCACAGGTGCAGAAGCTGCTGTACCCTTAGCATGATTTACATACGGTGGAGGTGATTCCAAGGGTGAGGGAGGTGCCGTCCATTCACCTTTATATTCCTATGGTAGAGATAATTCCACAGATAGAAAAGCTGCTGTGGCCCTGCCATAATATACCTATGGTAGAGGTGACTCCTCAGGTGGAGAAGATGCTGTACCCCTATCATAATATACGTACGATTGAGGTGATTCCACTGGTGAGGAAGGAACCGTACTTCTAAATAGTATCCCTATGGTAGATAGGCTTCCATGGGTAGAGAAGCTACTGTACCCTTAGGATGATATACGTACGGTGTAGGTGACTCCAAGGGAGAGGGAGGTTCCGTCCCTTCACCTCTATATTCCTTTGCTAGAGATAATTCCACAAGTAGAGAAGCTGCTGTTCCCCTGCAATAATATAACTATGGTAGAGGTGATTCTATAGGTGAAGAAGCTGCTGTACCCCTAGGATGATATATGTACGATGGAGGTGATTCCACGGGTGCAGGAGGTACTGAACCTTTACCTTTATATTCCTATGGTATAGATAATTCCAGAGGTAGAGAAGCTGCTGTACCCATGCCATAATATACCTATGGCAGAGGTGCTTCTATAGGTGAAGAAGCTGCTGTACCCCTAGCATGATATACATATGGTGGAGGTGATTCCACGGGCGAGGGATGTGCCGTACCTTCACCTTTATATTCCTATGCTAGCGATAATTCCACAGGTACAGTAGCTGCAGTACCCCTGCCATAATATACCTATGGTAGAGGTGATTCTATAGGTGAAGAAGCTGCTGTACCCCTAGGATGATATACGTACGGTGGAGGTGATTCCACGGGTGAGGGAGGTGCTGTCCCTTCATCTTTATATTCCTATGCTAGAGATAATTCCACAGGTAGAGAAGCTGATGTTCCCCTGCAATAATATAACTATGGTAGAGGTGATTCTATAGGTGAAGTAGCTGCGGTACCCCTAGGATGATATACTTATGGTGGAGGTGATTCCACGGGTGAGGGAGGTGCTGTCCCTTCACCTTTATATTCCTATGCTAGAGATAATTCCACAGGTAGAGAAGCTGATGTTCCCCTGCAATAATATAACTATGGTAGAGGTGATTCTATAGGTGAAGAAGCTGCTGTACCCCTAGCATGATATACGTATGGTGGAGGTGATTCCACGGGCGAGGGAGGTGCTATCCCTTTACCTTTATATTTCTGTGGTAGAGATAATTCCACAGATACAGAAGCTGCAGTACCCCTGCCATAATATACCTATGGTAAAGGTGATTCACAGGTGCAAAAGCTGCTGTACCCCTAGCATGATATACGTACGGTGGAGGTGATTCCAAGGGAGAGGGAGGTTCCTTCCCTTCACCCTTATATTCCTGTGGTAGAGATAATTCCACAGGTAGAGAAGCTGCTGTACCCCTGCCATAATATACCTATGGCAGAGGTGATTCTATAGGTGAAGAAGCTGCTGTACCCCTAGCATGATATACGTACGGTGGAGGTGATTCCCCGGGTGAGGGAGGTGCCGTCCCTTCACCTTTATGTTCCTATCGTAGAGATAATTCCACAGGTAGAGAAGCTTCAGTACCCCTGCCATAATATACCTATGGCAGAGGTGATTCTATAGGTGAAGAAGCTGCTGTACCCCTAGCATTGTACACTTACGGTGGAGGTGATTCCACAGGTGAGGGAGGTGCTGTCCCTTCACCTTTATGTTCCTATCGTAGAGATAATTCCACAGGTAGAGAAGCTGCAGTACCCCTGCCATAATATACCTATGGTAGAGGTGATTCTACAGGTGAACAAACCTCTGTACTCCTAGGATGATATACGTATGGTGGAGGTGATTCCATGGGCGAGGGAGGTGCTGTCCCTTCACCTTTATATTCCTATGGTAGAGATAATTCGTCAGGTAGAGCAGCTGCAGTACCCCTGCAATAATATAACAATATCAGAGGTGATTTTATAGTTGAAGAAGCTGCTGTACCCCTAGCATGATATACGTACGGTGGAGGTGATTCCACGGGTGAGGGAGGTGCTGTCCCTTCACCTTTATATTCCTATGGTAGAGATAATTCGTCAGGTAGAGCAGCTGCAGTACCCCTGCAATAATATAACAATATCAGAGGTGATTTTATAGGTGAAGAAGCTGCTGTACCCCTAGCATGATATACGTACGGTGGAGGTGATTCCACGGGTGAGGGAGGTGCCGTCCCTTCACCATTATATTCCTATGGTAGAGATAATTCCACAGGTAGAGAAGCTGCAGTACCCCTGCCATAATATACCTATGTAGAGGTGATTCTATAGGTGAAGAAGCTGCTGTACCCCTAGCTTGATATACGTACGGTGGAGGTGAATCCACGGGTGAGGGAGGTGCCGTCCCTTCACCTTTATATTCCTGTGATAGATATAATTCCACAGGTAGAGAAGCTGCAGTACCCCTGCCATAATTAACCGTGGGCAATGAACGAGGTTGCAGAGATTTTTTAACTACGCATTACGGTAGACTCGGCCACTAGGAGGATGGGACCACCACCGAATCGTTCAGCATGATGTGCCCTTTGTGTTCAAGGCATCTGCTTGGTTCTCTCCCTAGGTTAGGAAGGACCCCAAAATCATCACCTCTCTCACTGCTTGCTATATTTTCATTTTCACTTTTGTGAGATGACTATATGCATTTTAGTATGTAAAAATAGAATTATTTATTGTTTAACTAAAGGTACTGCTTGTTATATTTTCATTTTCACTTTCATGAGATGATTATATGTATTTTAGCGTGTAGAGATTTCTATTTTATTAGTACGCATTACATTGAAGACACAAGATTTCCTTCATGCATAAACTCTGGAGTAAGCTACTGCACCCACAGCCCTTTGATAATCAACTTTACCTTTACATGCTAAAAAGCATATAACCAATTCACAAAAGTGAGCTTTGAAAAATATCAGGCAATGAGAGAGGTGATGATTTTGGGGTCCCCCCTAACCTAGGAGTAGGACCAAGCAGATGCCTTGAACACAAAGAGCATATCATGCTCAACGATTGTGGTGCTCCCATCCTCCTAGGACCACCCCAAGCAAAGTTATGGGCTAAAATACAATGCCAACCAAAGGCCCAGCAAAGCATTACGGGGCGAGATTCAAGAGTGCAGTGAATATTATAGTATTAGCTCTCAGCTGAGCCCGAGAGCCTGCCCCTTGAGGAATGTTTTGATATTGGATACTATAATATTCACTGCACTCTAGAACCTCGTCCCATAATGCTTTGCAGGGCCTTTGGTTGGGATTGTATTTTTGCCCATAACTGTGCTTGGGGTGGTCCTAGGAGGATGGGACCACCACCGAATCGTTCAGCATGATGTGCTCTTTGTGTTCAAGGCATCTGCTTGGTTCTCTCCCTAGGTTAGGGAGGACACCAAAATCATCACCTCTCTCACTGCTTGCTCTATTTTCGTTTTTGTGAAATGACTATCTGCCTTTTTTCATGTAAAGATAGAGTTATTTGTTGTTTTATCAAGGATATGTAAGGTATTTGTTTTATTAATTGGGTTGAGATGGAAGGGAGTTGCGGAGCAGAGTTCGCGGAGATTACACAGACTTCTGCGTAGTGGTACTCCGCCAACTACGCCCACCCTTAGCCATAATACACCTATGATAGAGGTAATTCCACAGGTGCAAAAGCTGCTGTACCCCTAGCATGCTACATGTACAGAGGAGGTGATGACAAGGATGAGGGAGGTATCGTCCCTTCACCTCTATATTCCTATGCTAGAGATAATTCCACAGGTAGAGAAGCTGCAGTACCCCTGCCATAATATACCTATGGTAGAGGTGATTCTATAGGTGAAGAAGCTGCTGTACCCCTAGCTTGATATACGTACGGTGAAGGTGAATCCACGGGTGAGGGAGGTGCCGTCCCTTCACCTTTATATTCCTGTGATAGATATAATTCCACAGGTAGAGAAGCTGCAGTACCCCTGCCATAATTAACCGTGGGCAATGAACGAGGTTGCAGAGATTTTTTAACTACGCATTACGGTAGACTCGGCCACTAGGAGGATGGGACCACCACTGAATCGTTCAGCATGATGTGCCCTTTGTGTTCAAGGCATCTGCTTGGTTCTCTCCCTAGGTTAGGGAGGACCCCAAAATCATCACCTCTCTCACTGCTTGCTATATTTTCATTTTCACTTTTGTGAGATGACTATATGCATTTTAGTATGTAAAAATAGAATTATTTATTGTTTAACTAAAGGTACTGCTTGTTATATTTTCATTTTCACTTTCATGAGATGATTATATGTATTTTAGCGTGTAGAGATTTCTATTTTATTAGTACGCATTACATTGAAGACACAAGATTTCCTTCATGCATAAACTCTGGAGTAAGCTACTGCACCCACAGCCCTTTGATAATCAACTTTACCTTTACATGCTAAAAAGCATATAACCAATTCACAAAAGTGAGCTTTGAAAAATATCAGGCAATGAGAGAGGTGATGATTTTGGGGTCCCCCCTAACCTAGGAGTAGGACCAAGCAGATGCCTTGAACACAAAGAGCATATCATGCTCAACGATTGTGGTGCTCCCATCCTCCTAGGACCACCCAAAGCAAAGTTATGGGCTAAAATACAATGCCAACCAAAGGCCCAGCAAAGCATTACGGGGCGAGATTCAAGAGTGCAGTGAATATTATAGTATTAGCTCTCAGCTGAGCCCGAGAGCCTGCCCCTTGAGGAATGTTTTGATATTGGATACTATAATATTCACTGCACTCTAGAACCTCGTCCCATAATGCTTTGCAGGGCCTTTGGTTGGGATTGTATTTTTGCCCATAACTGTGCTTGGGGTGGTCCTAGGAGGATGGGACCACCACCGAATCGTTCAGCATGATGTGCTCTTTGTGTTCAAGGCATCTGCTTGGTTCTCTCCCTAGGTTAGGGAGGACACCAAAATCATCACCTCTCTCACTGCTTGCTCTATTTTCGTTTTTGTGAAATGACTATCTGCCTTTTTTCATGTAAAGATAGAGTTATTTGTTGTTTTATCAAGGATATGTAAGGTATTTGTTTTATTAATTGGGTTGAGATGGAAGGGAGTTGCGGAGCAGAGTTCGCGGAGATTACACAGACTTCTGCGTAGTGGTACTCCGCCAACTACGCCCACCCTTAGCCATAATACACCTATGATAGAGGTAATTCCACAGGTGCAAAAGCTGCTGTACCCCTAGCATGCTACATGTACAGTGGAGGTGATGACAAGGATGAGGGAGGTATCGTCCCTTCACCTCTATATTCCTATGCTAGAGATAATTCCACAGGTAGAGAAGCTGCTGTACCCCTGCCATAATATACCTATGGTAGAGGTGATTCTATAGGTGAAGAAGCTGCTGTACCCCTAGCATGATATATGTATGGTGGAGGTGATTCCACGGGTGAGGGAGGTGTGGTCCCTTCACCTCTATATTCCTATGCTAGAGATAATTCCACAGGTAGAGAAGCTGCTGTACCCCTGCCATAATATACCTATGGTAAAGGTGATTCACAGGTGCAAATGCTGCTGTACCCCTTCCATAATATACCTATGGTAAAGGTGATTCACAGGTGCAAAAGCTGCTGTACCCCTAGCATGCTAGATGTACGGTGGAGGTAATTCCACAGGTAGAGAAGCTGCTGTGCCCCTAGCATGCTATATGTACGGTGGAGGTGATTCCACGGGTGATGGAGGTGTGGTCCCTTCACATTCATATTCCTATGGTAGACATAAATCCACAGGTAGAGAAGCTGCTGCACCCCTGTAATAATATACATATGATAGAGGTGATTCTGTAGGTGAAGAAGCTGCTGTACCCCTTGGATGATTTACGTACTCTGGAGGTGATTCCACGGGTGCAAGAGGTGCCTTCCCTTCATCTTTATATTCCTTTGCTAGAGATGATTCCACAGGTGGAGAAGCTGATTTTCCCCTGCAATAATATACCTATGGCAGAGGTGATTCTATAGGTGAAGAAGCTGCTGTACCCCTAGCATGATATACGTACGGTGGAGGTGATTCCAAAAGTGAGGGACGTGCTGTCCCTTCACCTTTATAGTCCTATGGTAGAGATAACCCCACAGGTAGAGAAGCTGCAGTACCCCTGCCATAATATACCTATGGCAAAGGTGATTCTATAGGTGAATAAGCTGCTGTACCCCTAGCATTGTACACTTACGGTGGAGGTGATTCCACAGGTGAGGGAGGTGCTGTCCCTTCACCTTTATATTCCTGTGGTAGAGATAACCCCACAGGTAGAGAAGCTGCAGTACCCCTGCCATAATATACCTATGGCAGAGGTGATTCTATAGGTGAATAAGCTGCTGTACCCCTAGCATTGTACACTTACGGTGGAGGTGATTCCACAGGTGAGGGAGGTGCTGTCCCTTCACCTTTATATTCCTATCACAGAGATAACCCCACTGGTAGAGAAGCTGCAGTACCCCTGCCATAATATACCTATGGTAGAGGTGATTCTATAGGTGAAGAAGCTGCTGTACCCCTAGCATGATATACGTACGGTGGAGGTGATTCCACTGGCGAGGGAGGTGCTGTCCCTTCACCTTTATGTTCCTATCGTAGAGAGAATTCCACAGGTAGAGAAGCTGCAGTACCCCTGCCATAATATACCTATGGAAGAGGTGATTCTACAGGTGCAGAAGCTGCTGTACCCCTAGGATGATATACGTATGGTGGATGTGATTCCACAGGTGAGGGAGGTGCCTTTCCTTCACCTTTATGTTCCTATCGTAGAGAGAATTCCACAGGTAGAGAAGCTGCTGTAACCCTGCAATAATATACCTATGGAAGAGGTGATTCTACAGGTGCAGAAGCTGCTGTACCCCTAGGATGATATACGTACGGTGTAGGTGACTCCAAGGGAGAGGGAGGTTCCTTTCCTTCACCCTTATATTCCTTTGGTAGAGATGATTCCACAGGTGGAGAAGCTGCCGTACCCCTGCCATAATATACCTATGGTAGAGGTGATTCTACAGGTGCAGAAACTGCTGTACCCCTGCCATAACATACCTATGGCAGATGTAATTCTATAGGTGAATAAGCTGCTGTACCCCTAGCATTGTACCCGTACGGTGGAGGTGATTACACAGCGAGAGGGAGGTACGGTTCCTTCACTATCATATACTTACCTATAGCAGCGGTGATTCTTCCGTTGTGTAATTGATGTGTAAATTTACAAATTCAGTTGAAATCCGCTTACCTCCAATTTGCTTAGTTTGCACAGTATTTTGATCGATTTCAAAACAGAAGCTATTTGTGCTTTGGGCACTTTTCACTGCCTGTGAATGTTTATTGGAGTGTGACATATCCAAATGTCTTTCACTACCTGCAAAAGTGTGTGCGAGTTTGACAACATTCATTTTGTAGTTATGTAAAATGTAACTTTCACTAATGGGTTTTAATCAAGACTGAGGTCAGTCTTTCTTGTGCAAAAACACAAGTAAAAGTACTCCAAGGCATGTGAGCGCTCTTTGTCATTCTCTCTTTTAAGGGTGCTTTTCTGTTGCACCATTGGCCATTTGGCTGCATCATCACAGATAAACAATTTACAAGGAATTCAGCACGCCAGCAGACACAGCTTATCTTGAATTGCAATGCTTCTCCTTTTAAGAGACCCACAATGCACAGCGGCAGCAAGAGGAGTGCTGCAGACAAACAATTAGTGCATTAAACTAACTGTGTAATGCATTTGCAGGAGGCCTCTTAATTCCAGAACTGGTATTCATGTAAGTGCTGATCAGCTTTCACATTACAAGTGCATTTGAATAAATGCACGAAGGAAGGAAATGTTTACAAGGCCCCCCTAGGGATCAGGGTCAGACTTGCCGAAAGGGAAATCTGGCAGTGCCAGAAGGACTTGTCTGACAGGTCAGTGTTTGGGCCGTTTGGCTGTTTGTGGGCCTGTTTATGGTCTGGTGGGCAGGTTTTTTATTGTTGACTTCCTTATTACCACAAACATCGCCTACAGCAAGCACAAAGGCATGCAGTCTCCCATACCTAGTGAAACATCTACACAGCGTTGTGAGAAACTGGGCTGTTGGTTGAGGGGAGAAAAACTCCAGCAACAGCCCCAATCCCCATCAGGGTGAACCACCCAAGTCACTAAATTAACTTGTGCTTAACCCTCTGGCAGCTTCGCACAAAAGCAGTCAGGCTTAACTCAGAATAAGTATTTATGCAGCTCACAAACAGTAATAAAGTGAAAACACAACACAAGAAACCCCCACCAATTTAGAAAATTCAAGTACATTTTAATAAATTATTTGACACCAAAACTACAAAAATCCAATCAGTATAACCAGCGTTATTGAAGTTTTAAAGTAAAAACTATGCCTAAAATATCGAAAGCGCCAACCGCGGACAACTTGTCGTGGAAGACCGGGTCAAAGGTGAAAAATTTGGGCGACCGTGATCGAGTGCGGTTCAGATACAAGAAGTGAAATGGACCCGGTCAGCACTTACCTTCGTACTTAGAAGAAATTTCAGCAATAATTGTCTGAGAAGGTAAAGTTCTGTGGGGTAAGGCTGCAGGCAATGTCTGAGGAGGAGGTGTCGTCACTGGGGAGCCACTGGACAAAGTTGCAGTAAGGATTTCCATGTTCGGACTTAGTCTCTTTTTTGGAAGTCAAAAACATCCATTGGGACGAAGCTGCAATTTGTAGTCGACGAGGGCTCCATGAGGCTGGATACACTTTCTGCGGGGGACCACTGAACAGGATTTGCTGCTGAGGAGAAGAAAGTAGCGGGAGCTTCTCCTTCGGGGGATCGACGACCAGGTTGGTCCCAGTCTCATCTTGGTTCTCAGAGCACTTTTGAGCCAAAAAGATTCTACTTTCCAAGTTTTGGATTTTGGCTATCTGGGAACATTTAGTTCCACTTCCATGGGTCCAGGACTGGAGTGGCACCACTTTGGAGGACTAAGACTTACTCTGGCTGGGTCCAGGTGCAGGTACAGGAAGGTTGGAGTCTTTTCAGTTCCTGAGGCTCTGATCAGGAGGCCAGCCAACTAGCCCTTGGAGTCACTCTGGTAGTCATGGGTTCAAGTAGTGGAACAGGGCTCAAGCAATAGGGCAGGCCTCTGAGGGTTCACGGTAGGATTCAGACATCATAGCAGACCTTCCTGCTGTAGCAAATTAGTCTGCTGAAGTATACAGCAGAAGACAGCAGCTGGCAGTCCTCTGAGTGTTCTTCTGTAGCTCCAGAAAGTGAACTGAAGTTGAGGTCTAAGGGTCCTATTTTATACCTGGTGCCTTCTGTGAAGTAGGATACGTTTCCAGAGAATGTCCTTTGAATTGCTTGGAGTTTCCTGGCTTCCCTGCCCTTGCTCCAGCCTGACTGGGTGAACAATGATGTAGTGTGAATTCCTTTGTGTGAAGGTAGGGCACATTCTATTGACTTGCGAGTGGGGCTGTGTCCAACTGCGTCTCCCCCTCCTGCCAGTGATGGCCCATTCAGGCACATGTAGCCCCTCTATTGTGTGGCTGTCTGGTAGGAATACACAAAGTCCAACTGCCAACTACACCCAGTCATTTGACCCAGGAACAGGCTGCAGGCACAAACTATCCAGGGAAGAAAAATGTAAACTTTCTAAAAGTGACATTTTCAAAATTGTGACAAAAATTACAACTTAACCATTTAAAAGATTTTACATTACAATTACTTAGACACCAAACAGGAATGTCCTACTTGCTCCCAATTAAAAGTTAGCACTTATTAAATGTAAATAAGGCAACCCAATGTTATCATATGAGTGAGGTATGCCTAACAGTAAAGGAAAACACATTTAGGAGTTTGTCACTACCAGGACATGAATAACTTGAGCATACATGTCCAACCTCTTACTTATAATGCACTAGACCCTATGGGCTGCTAGAGCCAACCCTAGGGGTGATCTATATGCAATAAAAGGGCACTTTAAGGCTTGGCAAGAGGGTTATTTTGCCAAGTCGAATTGGCAATTTATAACTGCATTCAAACTGCAATGGCAGGCCTGGGACATGTTTATAAGGGCTACTTAAGTGGGTGGCAAACTATGTGCTACAAGCCCACTAGTAGCATTTCATTTACAAGCCCTGGGTATATGGTACACTCTTTACAAGGGAGTTATCAGTAAATTAACTATGCCAATCAGGTGTAAGCCAATTTTACCATGTTTTACGGAGTGAGCATAAGCACTTTAGCACTGGTTAGCAGTGGCAAAGTGCACAGAGCCCTAAAGCCAGCAAAAACAAATTCAGAAAAGTAGAAGGGTGAAGGTATAAAGTTTAGGGGAAGATCACCTTTATTCTGACAGTTCTAACAAGTGTTTCTTACACGTTCAAAACTGCCCAGATTTGCAGAGCATGTGCCACTCTTTTAGGTTTCTGATTTTCAAAAGAAAGCAATTGTATTTTGGTGCCCAGGCCTATTTTCTGTCCGGGTCTGACCCTGCTCGGGATTGTAACTCCAGTACTGCATCATGTATGTGCACTGCACTCTTCCTACATCGAGGACCCACTGTACTGTGCATGCTTGTGAAAATCTTCAGATGGGTGCCCTATGGAAAGTCTGGATTTGCCAGCAAATTTGGCAAATGCAAACAGTTTAGTAAATTTGCTTCCAAGATCTATACCCATAGAACAATTGGAAGACCCCAAAAAATGGGGTGTTCCCACTGATGGTACATTTGTTGGCAGCACCACTTCTGGGAAAACAACATCCCTCAACCTCTAAAGCAGATAGGCAATGTGAGGGGTGGGTGGACTGGACAAGTGTCAGTATTTGTAGGCTACCCTGTTACTTACCACCTCAGGGCATCTTTTAGCCCTTGGTGGGCTGGCATCCAAACAAATGGGGTGGTGGAGTCTCCCCTCTGCTCTCCCTGGAGTAATCAGCAGGGTCGCCACAAAGACCTTGCAGGACAGCAAGATCATCTAGATGGCAATTTTTGTTTGAAAGCGCTCTCATCCATACAGCGGTAACTTTTTACTTGACCCTTCCTATCAGAATATGCTACCTACTCATTCTTGTCACACCTTTTAGCTCTTTAAAAAGCTCATCAGAACATGACGTTTCACTCTGTCTTCTTTTTGAGATCTTGATTGAGTCTGCCTCCTCTTCATATGGCCTTGGTGCAGGATACTCAGTGCGGAGTGAACCGTGTTTAGCGCTATATCAAACATCTGTAACATATCATGACATAACATAACATAACAGGAGCACTTTTGACAAAATTACCATGCTGGCCAGCTCACCATCTCATGACAGCATGGTTGTCATTTTTCTCTCTCCCAAATGCACTGTGAGTTTCCTTGCAGCGTGTGGGGGACATTGTTGCTTAATATTTCTTTGTGACCACATTGCTTTCATGGAGGTCACAAACCAGAAAAAGATAGCATTGGCCAGCCCTAAAGAGAGTGGGCATCTGGATGGCATGGCCATGGTGACCTTCTAGTGGATGGCATGGCCATGGTGACCTTCTAGTGGATGGCATGGCCATGGTGACCTTCTAGTGGATGGCATGCTTAATGAGCTTCCCCACTAGCTCTTTTCCTTGTAATTCACTCACACAAATGAGGGACCAGTCTCAGTGTCTGCAGCAGTCCTGCTGAGGTGCTTTCTGCTAGAACTTGCATACTCCTGCGAGTGTACAAGCGAGTAGTAGTAACCGTGTTCATACCCTCAAAGCAGCATTAACACAATTTCTTGCTCTACTGCACGTAGGGATCAGGACTGACCTGCATACTGTTTATGAACCATCAGTATTCCACCTTAACATAGATAGACTCCAAGATTTCATGCAGGACCCGATTATCGACTCGGTAAGTCTATATGGCATGTCATGTGATGCTATGTTATGTGTATTTGTAAAGCACACTATCACCCCCTGAGATACCCTGGTGCTGAGCAGGTGTGTGTGCCTAGCTCTGCATAGAAGAGTTGGTTAGCTGAGAAGCCAGCTTCAGCTTCAAGAAGAGAGGAGGCTTAGATGTGTAGCGGGAGGCCATTCCATGCTGTAGGAGCTAGGTAAGGTAAGGGTTAGAAAGGGCTTACTTAACTTACTTCCACATAATTATATATATGTCTGTGTGTGCGCGCGTGTGTGTGTGTGCGCGCGCGCGCGTGTGTGTGTATATATATATATATATATATATACTCCAGGTACGTAAATGTGGTGTTACGAATAGTAAACCTATACTTACCCATGTGAGTTGCCTTCTCTATTTTTTGCCACAATATATTGGCAGTGCAATGTTTCTGTAGTTGATATTCACCATAGAACTGAACCATCATTGGATGCAGGCGCAGTGGGTGTCACCACATCTTTTCTTGAGAACAAGTGTACAGCCATTGGCTCATGCAAGGTCCACTTGCAGTTATTTCTTGCACACCTTTATTGTTTGTGCAGTTGCACAGGTGGTCTTCTCATGCCCATACGTTAAAACATAATTCTGAATATCTGAACCTTGTACATTTGGATTGTAGCGAATGTGCAAGAGAAAACTGGCTATGTTCTAATGCAGTTGTTTGGTGAATGTTCCCCAGAGCCTCCGTTGTATGAAGGATATTGCACCTGCCTTGGGCAGGATTTGGCCCAGACCTTGAAGTTGTAGGGACCAGCTGTGTTCAACGTGAGATTTCATGTGTTCTCTTCTGACCAGGACACTGGGCACAGGACCTAAGATACAGATGGTTGTGCCCCTAAAAAAGTGTCACACCAAGGGCCCTAAAGCAAGTATGAAAGATGGGATCTCAAACCCCCAACTGATTAGTAAATAAGACAACATAGTGTTGGGAAAGGTTAAACTGCAGGTGTTGCACTATAGATTACTACTCATCTACACCAAGCCTCCGTGTCTCTTCTGGGTAGCTTGGCTGAGCAGAGGAGATCGAGCTCGTGGAAGGCAGTGTAAAGAGGAGATGGGCCCTAGTGGTTAGACCTGCTGACTTTAGAACACGATGAACTAAATTTACATCCTGGCTTCCCCTCAACGTTCTGTGATTCTGGGCAAATCACTTAATCTCTTTCTCGAAAATATGCAAAGAAGTAAAGTTCACTTATAACGTGTTCTAACGCCACTTGCCGAAGTTTCAGCTATAAAGAAAAAAACAAAAAGAGCAGGGTCACATACAGCAAAATATAATTATTATCACATACATTAAGTCCGATTTTCAAAGGGGCTACTATTTAACAAAGAACTTGCGCTTTAATAACCTTCTTAGGGTATAATGCTGAAAGAATGACAAGAATAAAAGCCTCATGTCTGTAAACCTGAAAGACACACACGGGAAACCCCTTTATGGTTAAGACCTTGTTCTGAGATTAACCAGAGTTCGAATTCTGGCCCGTCGTTTGTCTTGGCAGAACATTCTTGTTTTTATGGTGGTTCAGCACCATGGACAGCTCCAGAGTGCTGAAAAGTTTTACCAGTAAAGCCTGTTGACGTATCCTGGGGGGGCGTCTACAGTCTGTGCAAAACTGTAAGTCTGAAGGGACCTGGGGATGCCCCCTGGAAAAGGATGGGGGCACTGGTGGGTACAGATTGCATCAGAAGAACCATTTCATTCAGTCCCAAGCCAGCCAGTGCCTCAATGCGCCCACAGCTCTTGCAGCTGCTGCTGTTTAAGCCGGACCAAGTCAGGCATCGATCCGAGCAGGGAGATGCTTAATGTTCATGATCCTCCTCCTCCTCCCTGCCTCTTTAAAGGAACAGGAACCTTCTAGCGAGGTAGAAGGTGGTGGTCAGGCCTGTGCTGAGTGTGCACATACTGACACCACGCAGAAGTAAAGTGTGTGTAGAAGACAGGGGAAGTGCAGGCGACAGAGGGGGCAATGCGAGAGAAGGGGGGTGAGTGAAAGGGAATAGTTGTTGCGGAGACAAAGAGTGCCACGAGGGTGACCAGGAGATAAGGGAAGGGAAGGAATGTGGGCAGATGGAGTCCGGGGTGTAGCTTGGACACTGAGATGGGGGGGGGGGGAGGTTGCGAGCTTCAGATTTTCCAACAATCATGCTGGCATTTAATGTTCAAATACACTGCATGAAAAGCAGGGCGCATGAGGGGGTCTTAAGGGTCAGTAGGGAGTGGAATGCAGATTGGTAGGATTACTAAGTTAGAGAAAACCCAAGGTTTTGTAAAAATTACCAACATTTTTGAAGACTTTCAAAACAGGGAGAGGGAGAGTGTGCGTGCGTTTTTGTCTGTGTGTGTGAACGATCTGGTGAAATCTGACAGACACCTCACCATATCCGATTGAAACCACTTGTGCCCAACTATTTATCTGAAAATATATTTATTAGGGGGTTTGTAACACCCCAAACACCCCCCCACCCATGCTACGCCCCTGGATGGAGGAGAAAAGGTAAAGAGGCACAAAGGGGACCAAGCAAGGGGACAGTGGAGATGAGAGATAAAGGGGGGGGGGGGGAGTGACAGCAGAAGGCGAGAGTGGGGAGGTTTGTTCCAAAAGGAGAGCAGAAATTGGAAGAGAAGAGAGGTGAGGAAAAGATCAACAGCAGACGGCAATAAAGGTAAGGTTTGTAAAGGAGAACAGGGGAAGGTCTAGAAGGAGAGCAGGAAGGGGGAGAGTAGAGAGGTGAGGGAGAAAACTCCAGTAGATGGCAATAGAGGTAAGGTCTGTAAAGGAGAACAGGGGAGGGACTAGGAGAGCAGGAAGGAGGAGGGTATAGAGGTGAGGGAAAGAACAACAGCGTATGGTAATAGAGATAAGGTTTGTAAAGGAGAATAGGGGAAGGGCTAGAAGGAGAGCAGGAAGGGGGAGAGTAGAGAGGTGAGGGAAAGAACACCAGCAGATGGTAATAGAGGTGAGGTTTGTAAAGGAGAACAGGGGAGGGACTAAAAGGAGAGCAGGAAGGAGGAGGGTAGAGAGGTGAGGGAAAGAACACTAGCATATGGTAATAGAGGTAAGGTTTGTACAGGAGCACAGGGGAAGGGCTAGAAGGAGAGCAGAAAGGGGGAGAGTACAGAGGTGTGGGAAAGAACAACAGCATATGGTAATAGAAGTAAGTTTTGTAAAGGAGAACAGGGGAAGGGCTAGGAGGAGAGCAGGAAGGGGAGGAGTAGAGAGGTGAGGGAAAGAACACCAGCAGATGGCAATAGAGGTGAGGTTTGTAAAGGAGAACAGGGGAAGTGCTAGAAGGAGGGCAGAAGGAGGAGAGTGAATCGCTGAGGTAAGGAATGACTGCAGAGAGGGAGAGAGCTAGGGTGTGAGCTGGAACAAAGGGGATGGAAGTGGGCAAAAGGGAGAGCATACAGTGGGAGAGTGGAAGGGCGAGGAAAGGAATAGGGGTTATGAGTATAGAGTGAAGGTAAGAAGAAGTAAGGTTAGGACTGGAAAGGGAGGTAAGGTGAGGACTGGGAAGGATCAGCAGGGAAAGCAGGAGGTGGTGTGGGGGCAGGAGAGAGGAAAGAGTGGAGGGAGAAGGGGAGACCACATGGCTTGAGTAGTTGCTGAAGGAGAAGAAGAAAGGAGGGTGAGGAGGCATGGAGGAGGAGAGAGAAAGTGACAGGAAAAGGCATTGGGATTGCAGAGTGTGTTAAGGAAGAGATAAGTGTGCTAGAAGAAGAGGCAGAGTGAAGGGCTTGGGAATAAGTGCAACAAGAACAAGGTGATGGATGGAATGCTTGAATTTCCCTCAGTCACTGGCAATTGCTCGGGCCGCATTCCAGTCCATCGTTTCTGGCCTTGAGAATAAGGGTTGCAGCAATGTTGAAGAGGACAAAAAGAAAAGAGGTGAAGCAGGTATGCAGTAGTGAACAAAAGGGATCCTGATTGGGCAGAAGGGATAAATAAGAGGGGTAGAGAGCGGTAAGATACCATCAGGAGGCGAGGGAGAGAGAAAGAGGGGGTAAATTAGATGTAAAGGGGTGTTGGGGTTAGGGCAGAAGATTAGCGACTTGGACATGGTTAAGGTTGCAGGAGGAGTAGAGCAGAAGGATGTGACGAGGGAAGGAGGGTTGAGCAAAGCAGTAAAGAGATAACAGAAGAGGTAAATAAGATGACAAGAAGGGGAAGGAGCAGGAAAAGTGGGACAGAATTGGGAGGGCAGTAGTAAGGCGGGGGTAACTCGACTTGGAACCTAGGGAAGGGCAGTAAGAGTGAGATGCTGCAATTCTGGAAGAAACATGGCTCCCGCAGGGTGATATAGGAGATAGGGAGTGATTTAGGATGCCCGTGCACCTCCTAAAAGTGGATTTGCAGCTCTTAATCGTGGTGCCATTACAGCACAGATACCCTCTCACAGCTCTGCCGGTGCACCTTAAACCTGTCCTGCTGCACACCCTGCTAACCATGCACAGACACTCACACACTGCTCGTTCAGTGAACCTCAAACCTGTCCTGCTGCACACCCTGCTAATGAAGGAAGTGACCCGTTTAGGGCCACCCAGGTCACTAATGACCACCTCTCAGCCTTCCGTACTAAATGAAGAGTCGGTCAGATAGTAGAGAATACAAACCAATAACTATGTATTCATATACACTCAGAGCGGAGCCCGGTCTGCCCAGTCGCTAGGAGTGCTGCAGAGGGGACTGAGATCAACAAGCATAGAGATACATTATGTACATTTCGTAACTGGGCTAAAACATGCCGACAATGGAATTTTCCAGGCAGGTGCAGCTAAACAGTAAAAGACAAAAAACCGGCTTCAGCGGTTCTATCATTTACAAAGTATCTCAATTCCAAGGTCGTCCATTCGGGCCCGTCACCAGACTAGTGGGAGAGGACCTCTATCTAGTGAGAAAGGTATGCGTTAATAGGAACAGTGTACTCATTACGGGAACAAGTCTAACATGGCAGAAACAAAACTTATAGTGGAGCATTTCTCTGTATTAAACTAGATCAGTTTCAAACAGCCTAAAATGTTGCCTTCAAAGAAAATGGCGCAGCGAATGCTAACTTACATAGGGCAATGCGCAAACGTGAACATATCTAGTCTAACAGACCCTCCTTCTAGCATGACCTAAAACATTTTCTAACAGCAACAAGGAAAACAGGAAACCATAAGCAATAATACAAATTCAGAACAATAAATCCTTATGGCACTCCATGTTTTCAGCATCAGGAAAGGAAACTGTGAGGAGGGAAGAAGTCTCAAAAATGTCTCGAAAAAAAGAAGTCACGAAAATGCCCTCATCTATATTCATGAGCTCCTTTATTTCTTTTCTATTTCTTTCTGTACCATAATTGCAGCATTGGTATCATGAATCGAAATGTTCCTTTTAGGGGTGAGAATAGTGGTGCAATAGGAGCAACAGAAGGGGAGGCACTTAATAAGAGCACAGCAAAGCACCAATATCACAATCAGGTAAATCACCGTTTCAAGAATCCAGCCCCAGCAACCACAAAGAGACCAACTCCAATTTCCACTTTCCATTCCCTTGATATTCTCCAGGATGTCCGGAATGCGCTTGGTAATATTCTTTTCCTTATTCTTGATCCCTACTACACACTGGTCTCCCACTATCGCGCACACACCACCACTCTTAGGTAAGATAAAATCAACTGCGCATCTAGTCTGCTCTGAATATATTCGCATGCTTTCCAACTGAGTGGTGATGTTGTGTAAAGCTGCTACGGTAGTATTAGATACAATTTGTAACTTGCACCCAAAATATTCTCTAGCTTTCTCACCCCTGGCCATAGAGGTACCACCCAAAGTGAAAATAGAAGAAAGGATGTATCCAAAAGTGATCCCATTACTATAATTATTGACCTCTATATCGGTCACTCCCTCACATAATTCTTTGGTCCAAGTCCTTTTAACCCAGTGGACATTAGGCTTAGCATATTTACAGGGCACACCTAAGGGCAACACCATCCCAAGAGCTACATCGTCTGTACCATTATGGACATTGGAATATGTCCAGTTAGACAAAAAGAAAAACCCCGGGTGTGCATAAATCGGCCCTTCATAATCCACTGCAGCATATCTAGTGTTAATTCCGAAAGTACTTGGATATTTGTCATTCACTAAAGGGATCGTATTTTTGTACAACACTATTCCAGAACAATTGATATACAAAGAAGTGTGTGTGCTATTCACGATACGGCAACAAGCAGAATAATAACCAGCCTCCCGGGTGACTATCAATTCCTTGTAATGCCAGCCCACCAAAGTGACATTCTGTTCTTCCATATAAAAATTGTCGCAATATGTATTATTATCACAACCTGGATAACCCATTCCCAATGGCTTTCTATAATATAAACAAGGTCCTGGATAGCCAAAACCAAAAACTCCCTTTACTTCTGTAAATTGGGGTGGACGAGTATATGTATAATTTACAAGTGACAATGGATATGCAGTCCATAAACTAGTGCCAGATTCAGTGGGGTAGCAAGCCGTCCCTTCTCCAAAGAATCTCTTGTGTGTGTCTAGAAATACATTACTCGGGGCTGTCCTTTTATTTCTTGTCAGGGAAATAGCCTTACCCTTGTTACGTAAAGGCACATCCAGATCATTTTCCAAAACCTATGCCACCCCACACAATATTATTAGCAACAAAACCACAAGAGCAACACATATTATTTTCTGTGTGCGTGTCCACACCATATTATGCTGGGCAACAAGAATCACTGGCTGCTCTTCCTCAGCAACCTGTCTACCAAAGGGATGCATAACGGATGATGAAAAGGGAGGGCAAAAATGCAAAGAAAATATACAAGTTCCCAGTGTCCATCAGAGCCTCACTGGTACAGGCTCCTATTGTCCATCAATAAGTTGGCGCTCTTGAGCACCGGCGGTGGAGCTTGCTCTGTCCTAAGCTCTTTTAATGCATCCCACGTCGATCAAGATGATATACCTTCAAGGTATACTTCGGCCTTCCCTAACTAATGTTCAAACAACTAGAATAAAGTAAGCAAAAATCCTTCACTAATCTCAGCTAATTCCGTTGGTACTATAACTCAGTACAACCTGTTTTATGCAGTCCATCCCTAATCTCTTTTCTCCTTAGTCTCAGTATCCCTCAGCCAAGGGCGCAAATTGTACCTGGTAACCCCAGGCACCGTAGGATCAGCGAACAAAGGCTCTTGGATAGCTCGTATTTCTGGAGGGACAGCCTCGTTCAACACATCCTCATTCTCTTTATCCGTTTGCGTCCACGTTAGCTGGGCATCGCTGAAAGGGACAAACCTGGGCATCTGTTCGCCCTCCGTGTCCCCAATGCCATCTTTGACCCACTGGTCGTAGGGTAATGGCAAGGGAATCCTCCGACAGTGGGTCGCGTAGACCCAGTTCTTACGGCCAGCAACCTTCACAGCAGTACGTGTCACCAACAGAACCTGCTCAGGAACCTTCCAGCGTGGCTCCAAACTTTTCTTCCTCTGGAAGTTGTGCAGCAAAACAAAGTCTCCAGGCTGGATATCGTAGCCGGGTCCCTCTGGTGTAGAAGGTAGGGACTCTCGCACCTGTTGGTGAATAGAATGTAAACTTTCTGTTAACTGGCCAAGGTAATCGAGCAACACAGGGTACTCAATATCAGAGAACCTACGAGGAAGCGGGATGCCCCAGACGTTTGCCAGGCACCCAAAGACGACCCCGTAAGGAGACAATCCTGTCCTAGAATGCGCTGTCGTTCTTGTTAACAAAAAAGCTAATGGTAAAGCATCTGGCCACTTTAACCCTGTGGTCTCCTGTATTTTTGCCAACTTCAGTTTGAGATTACCATTGTACTTCTCAACCAAACCCGCTGATTGTGGATGATTGGTAGCATGAAATTGTTGTTTTACATGGAGACCCTCACAAATCAATTGAATCACTTTCGCATTAAAATGACTTCCGTGGTCACTCCAGATAACTGGGGGCAAGCCGAAACGAGGAAAGAACTCCTTCAGGAGTACCTTTGCAGTTGTAATGGCTGTATTATCTTTAGTGGGGTAAGTCTCAACCCATTTACTAAATGCACATACAACAACCAAAACATACTTAAGATTATTGCATCTCTCTAATTCAATACAGTCCATTTGAAGGACTTCAAAAGGAAAAGTTGGTGGTGCAAAATTACCAGGTGGTGTCGGGTACCCTTCCCTGGATTATGCATCATGCAGACCATGCAATATTTCACTAAATGCACAGCCGTCCTAGAGATATTGTCATTCTGCCACACAGGGGCTAACAGCTTACAAATGCCTTTGGCACTAATATGAGCTGGACCATGTGCCATAGTAACCACAGGAAGAACATATACATCTGGCAACATAAATCTCTGCTTCCCTGATTTATCGATCCAACATCCTTCCTCATTCAACTGTGCTGTATTTTCCTGCCATTTCGCTAATTCTTCCATTGCGGCTTCACTTTGTATCTCCTTTACACTTTCAAGGGTATTCTCAAACATGACAACTTCAGTGACCCACCTAGCTGGACCTGCTACTAACATGCGTTTCATCTTTGTTCGGGCCATTTCCTTAGCTGTCTGATCTGCAAAAGCATTTCCTCTACCCACATCATCAGTAACCTTCCTGTGGGCACTACATTTAATTATGGGCAATTTTTTGGGGAGCGTCAAAGCGGACAAAAGCCTCAATATGAGGTGCCCATGCTGAATCTTGGTGCCATGAGAAGTAAGGAACCCTCTTTCAGCCCAGAGTCGCCCAAAATTACGCGCGACCCCGAAGGCATACTGGTTGTCAGTATAAATATTGACAACCAGCCCTTCGCTCAATTCGCAAGCTCGAATAAGAACAGCAAACTCAGCAGCTTGAGCCGACTGATAGGGGACCCGTGATGTCTCTACCACCGTGCGCAACGTAGTGAAAGCATAAGCTGCCGTTGTGGTGCCATCTGGTAACTTAAAACAAGAGCCATCGACATATAGTTCTCCTTGGGGGTCAGATAAGGGAACATCAGTCAGATCTACCCATCCCTTCGTCTCTTCTTCCGCCCGGAAGATACAATCAAGTTTATCGACTGCATCGTTCTCAGAAGGGAGGGGTAGTAACGTGGCTGGATTCAGAGTGGCACATCTTTTAATCATAAAATGCTTAGCAAAGAGTGTTAATTCATAGCCCGTGAGACGTACACTGGTGAGGTGCTGTGTCTTTGTCTTATTCAAAAGAGTATCCACAGCATGGGGTACCATTGCTGTGAGGTCGGTATCAAGTACGAGTCCAGCCGATTGTCTGATTGAAGTGGCCACAGCCGCGACCGCTCTCAGACAACTTGGGAGTGCCCTTGCGACGGGATCAAGCACAACAGAGAAATAAGCACACAGCCTCTGCTTATCCCCAATCTTTTGTGTTAGGACAGAAAGCATGCAGCCAGCCATCTCCTGGACATAGAGCACAAACGGTTTGCCATAGTTAGGTGTGCCAAGCACTGGAGCCGAACAAAGTTCCGTTTTCAATTACTCAAAAGACTGCTGGCATTCGGACGTCCAAGGCAAAGGCTCATGTACTTCTTCCGTTGTTAATGCAAGCAAAGGTTTAATTAGTAGTGAGTAATTAGGTATCCATTGACGACAGTAGGAACTGATACCTATAAAAGTGCGCACATCTTTTTGAGTTTGTGGAATGGGCATTTTAACAATGGTACTCGCTCAGCGGTCAATCTCCTACCCTCCTTCGACAGTAGGTGACCTAAGTAGGTGACCTCCTGTCGACAATAGTGAAATTTAGAAAGGGAAACCTTATGTCCATGATGGGCCAAATGCAACAATTTAACTACTATCTTTGCAACCCTACTCCATATCAGAAGCAATAAGGAGGTAATCAACATGCTGCACTAATACATTTCTTGGAGGAAGCAACAAGGAATCCAACTGACCTTTTAATGCCCGACTATAAATACTAGGACTCTCTGTATAGCCCTGAGGAGGCCGAAAAAATCTAAAACTCCTACCAGCCAGTGTGAACCCAAACAAATATCTACTGTCTGGATGGATAGGAATACTAAAAAAAGCATTTTTCAAATCAATAACAGAAAAGAATTTAGCAGTAGAAGGAATCATAGTCAAAAGCGTAGTAATATCAGGAACCACAGGGAACTGTGGAATCACTATCTTATTAACCTCACGCAGATCAATCACAAAACGATAAACATTATTATTGTCTTCAGAGGAGCCTGAGGGTGTCCTTTTAAGAATCGGAAGACTAGGACTATTACAAATATTGGCAGACGTTTCTTCAACTACTCCCTTTTGTATCAAATCCTGAATAATCTGAAGAGCCTGTTTTCCTGCCTGCGGTATCTTATACTGAGGAATGCGAGGCAATACAGCATTCTCTTTAACTTGTATAGAAACTGGTGGTATATGCAACAGCCCTATATCCGTGTCACCTGTAGCCCATAGAGTGGGTGGGACGTCAGCAAATTCAGCTGGGAGGGGTGCATCCTGAGACAAACACTGTTTAGTACTCACATCCGGACCCATAGTAATATTGACACCTGCAGGAGAGTAATAGATAGTAGCATGCAACTTCTTCAACAAATCCAAACCCATCAAATTTTCACCACAGTTGGATGTCAACAGAAACGGAGATTCCACAGTGAAAGGAAAATCATGGGGGCGTGAAATGGGGTTTACAACCGGTACACCTGAAAAACCTACTGAAACATTATTTTGGCCAGACAGAGCCGCCCCAGGGACCATATGTCGAGAAACAGAACTCTTGGTCGCACCTGTGTCTACCAAAAATTCCTTAGTCGAGCCTTGCTTTACATGCGGGCGCTGATCCTTGACGAAGTAAGTAGGGGCTCCGGTCCAGCCGCACGCCAGCGAATGCTCAGGTCTTACTTGATACCTTTTTCTTCACACCTAGGGTTTGACAATAGGCAAAGCCCCATGGCAGGATCCATGGGGTTCCGCATTTTTGCGTCTTAAGTAAGCTTTTTTACTTTCTTGTCTCCGCCATGTTTGTATAAACAACATAGCTTGCACTGTGTTTTTTTAAATAGGAACCACATTGCCGGTTTTACCGATCACTTGCATCTCCTGGATCACAACAGGGGAGCCCGAAAGTTACGGATCCTCCCCTACTAAAAAGCGGATTTCGAGTTCAAATTCTCTTTTAACAAAACCCCACCTCTACCAGCACATGTGTGGATAAAACATGGAGAGATTATTTTGCGGTTCTCTCCAGATTACACACCGCACAGCACTGTCCCACTTGTGTGGGTGAAAGCATGCGCATGACTTATGACTGATAAGGGCCACCTGAAACCCTGAGTGCCCATCACACGGATTGAGCGACACAGGTGATGAGATATAGTTGCTGAGATCCAGGCACGTGGATCGGTATTTCTCACCATTTGCGCTGATGAGTGTCATTAGTGCGATAGAATGCGTGAGTTTTCTTGAACGTATTAATCTCATGCAATGTCTTTTCTTTCAGAAATCCATGTGTACGAGTAGAACCGTAAGTTGGTGGTCAGTCTCGCATAACGTGTGTGCACCTTAGCGAGTGCACACCTGACTACTTTCACTGGTCCTGAAGAAAGCCTTGCGACTACGCATGAGAAGGCTGAAACATGTAGACCTTGTCACTAATACACCACGGATGTCAATGGTCAATATAACCATTGAGGACATCCACCTACCTTTTACTCTTGTCCTATGACCCCACCATTAAAATTCTTGGGTGCATAGAAACAATCTTTTCACTTCTCACTCTGCACAAAAAAAACCCGCTCCGCTGTAATAAGGCGTCGCAGCACACCCGGGAGCATTCAGCCCCTCGGGTGGGAACCCTATGATGAAGCATGTCACCAACTAGGTTGGTGAGTGGGGGTTCTTCTTAAAAAGGAATTTCTTCCTTTTTAGGTTAATACAAAGCAGTAATCCTTCCTGGAATTGCTCCTTTATTGTTGGTTGTATCCTAGCTATAAGACATACCTGTCACCTCATCCATATCATAATCATCATGATAATACTGTCCGTCACGAGGGTCATCAAAGTAAATATTATCAGAGCGACCCTGTGAAACCGTAGCATTCTGAGCTCTCTCAGTCCCTCGACCTTTCCCACCAGAACCTCGCCCTCTAGGAGCTGCAACTTTCTGTAAAAGCACAGGGCACTGGCTACGCCAACGACCTTCCTCCTTACAATACGCACACTGATTTGGCCCTTAAGGTGTTGTTGAAGGCTGCCTACTGGTACGTGGAAGCTGTCTAGAAGGACCACCCCGTCCCCTACTATTTCCCCTGAGCGCTTGCTGCAACAACACCTTCGTTTTTAAATCCTTGTGTTTCTTATCAGTCCTATCCTTTTCCTCCTGATCTCGGTCTTCATAATACTGAGCCATATTCAAAATAACAGAGGGAGAAGACGTGGACCAAGTACTCTCAGACGCCTGTAAACGAGTCGTAATCTCAGGAAGAAGATTAGAAACAAACCTGTCAACAAACAATCAAACTCCTCCCTCAATAGACACATCCTGCCCACTATAGTCCAAAAACGTATCTTCAAACCGAGTAAAGAAATCAGACACGCTCTCATCCTTCTTCTGTCGACAAGCTGTCAATTTGTCCCAGCTTACCTTCTTAGGTGGAATAAGTGAATGCATGTATGTAATAATACGACCTGGCAAAGCAAGTATCTCGGCTCGGGGTTTGTCATCTGGCTTCCTTTCCTGATCCCATCCTTTAACCACATCCCATGTGCCACCCAACTCCGCGACATGGTCTTGAGTATGAACCTGTCTCCAAACATCAACCGGAACGAGAAGACCAAAAAACATTTCAATATCAGCAAGAGTCATTACAGTAGAAGAGACAGCCTCTGTTAATTCCTTATAATAAGCTGTAGGATTTTTCCTAGGGTCAGGCAAATAAGTCTAAAGGCTAAAACCTCACTCCTTTTCCACGGAGTATAGACCCATTGCTCCTGGAAACGGGCAGCTACAGCCGGTCTAGTGGCATTACCACGCTGATCCGTTAACTCAGGTATTTCTGGGTGATATATGGGATGACCATCCCACATCGGAAACTGAGTTATCTGAGTAGGGCTCCCCTCATGTAGTCTACCCCTGTAGGCAACTAGAGTTGTAACATTCACAAATACTTGGCCTGGCTCCAAATCAGCAGCATATACACAATCTCAAATATAAAATCAAATTTGAGGTGCTTCTGTCCCAATGTGTTTTTGCCAAAAGCTAATCAATGTAGCAGACATATGCTTAAGGGCATGTTGCTGTATAAAGGGTTCAAAATCTCGCATAACTTCCCAAACATCCTCAACACCATAAATCACATTACGAGCCCACCACGCAGCCTGGTCAGCTATTACTTGCTTCTCTTCATCCCCTACCCCAGATCGCACTAACGGGCCTATTGGCTCCTTGAATTTTGTCCAATCTCTATCCTCAAATCCACGTACTGGCGTCTGAGCAGTCAAAGGTGCCGGAGGATGAAAGACCATAGAGGGAGAAGCAATAGAGGTAACAGACACAATTGTTGTCAACGGTTGCACCAGAGGAGAAAGAACAGAAGATACAGGAGTTAAAACAGTAGATGTGCTAGGGGTCACAGTTGTCTAAGATGGCGAGGACGAAGAAGGAGCGGGAGGTGCCGTAGCCAAAGCTGTCGAAACAACAGCCGTAGATACGGGAACAGCCGAAGCGGACATAACAGGTTGCTGTGACTGTAAAGGAACGGTGGGATATATTCTCTGTGGGCATAAGGAGGCGGGGGTCGAGTATCTAACAACTCCTCTACAAAAGTATTGCCTTCTTCTTAAGCCAAATAAGACTTATCAATATGCAACCAAAATCTCCTATCTTCACATTCAATTCCAGACTCTTGTTTTTCTCTATCATATGCCACAGCTTTCTGTGTCAATGTTTGCATTTTCCCCTTCCGTGCATCTCTTTCCATCTGTAACCGCCTCTGTCTAGCCTCCTTCTGCCAAGTTCTGAGGGAGTCAAACACGGACTGTCTACTTCTTTTCTTAAATAATTGCTCCTGTAAAAACACAATTTTCTGTTCATCAAAAGTGCCAGTCAAAGGCCACTGCAACTCGACATTGTCCCTCGTATATTTATGCCATAATGTACTAAACATAATACGGCCAAGACCATGCTTCACATACATATCAAAATAAGGGGTGCCTTCAGGAGGCGCCGGCTGAGCTTCTTCCAATCGAGCATCTGCAGAACAACAACGACAACACAAATTCCACATTTTACTGAAACCAGGCATTTTGAAAGGAAAACAAATTTGTTATTTTTACCTGGCAAAGTAGTTGCAAACACTTTCATCAAAACAGTCCTCAGACTGTACCAAACTCAAACCACAATGATACCATATCCACAAAGAATCAAAACAAACTCACCTGATATCAGTAGTACAAACAAACCAGTTCTCCACTGCCGACTCTTCAGACCAAACGGTCAGATCCAAGGGTTTCGCCATTCAGGACTCCAGTCGGGATGACCACTAGGCGAGGAATCGTCCGGCAGGACAGAAGGGGCAGCTGCGAGCAAGTATTACTCTTCGTGCAGGGATCCCTGAGCCGTCAGTCCGACCCGACGATGTTCTCGGCCTCCACCCCGTCTGCGGAAAGGGGATGGATCAATCACCCGAAGGAGTCCCTGTTCGGGCGCCAACTGAAGGAAGTGACCCATTTAGGGCAACCCGGGTCACTAATGACCACCTTCTCAGCCTTCCGTACTAAATGAAGAGTCGGTCAGACAGTAGAGAATACAAACCAATAACTATTTATTCATATACACCCGGTCTGCCCAGTCGCTAGGAGTGCTGCAGAGGGGACTGAAATCAACAAGCATAGAGATACATTATGTAAATTTCGTAACTGGGCTAAAACACGCCCACAGTGGAGTTTTCCAGGCAGGTGCAGCTAAACAGTAAAAACAAAAAAAACGTCTTCAGCGGTTCTATCATTTACAAAGTATCTCAATTCCAAGGTTGTCCATTCGGGCCCGTCACCAGACTAGTGGGAGAGGACCTCTATCTAGTGAGAAAGGTATGCGTTAATAGGAACAGTGTACTCATTACGGGAACAAGTCTAACATGGCAGAAACAAAACTTACAGTGGAGCATTTCTCGGAATTAAACTAGATCAGTTTTGAACAGCCTAAAATGGTGCCTGCAAAGAAAATGGCGCAGCGAATGCTAACTTACATAGGGCAATGCGCAAACGTGAACATTTCTAGTCTAACACTAACCATGCACACACACTCACACACAGCTCTACTAGTGCACCTCAAACCTGTTTTGAAGCACCTCCTACTATTCCCACACCCTGCTACCATGCACAGACACTCAAACATGCTGCTGTCATATGACCAGTTCCTTTTTCATAGCCCTCTTTCCTTCGGGGGAAGGGCTGTGGATGGCTGGTTGAAGGGATTTAGTGTGGTTGTCAGTGTCACTAGGCCATGATCAAAGTCAAACAAAATCCATATTTATATCCTGGCCTTAGCATGTCTGCAGCAGGGCCTTGAGACTCATTCTGACAGATGGCCTGGGCCTGTAGATTCAGGTATGGGATGGCCGAGGGAGCTGCATAAAGTGCACTGGCAGAGCTGAGTATTGGTGTCATAAGAACAGCAGTTCCAGAGCAAGGATGACATGGGCCCTGGTGCAGAAAAGGAAAATGGCCCCTTTGGCTGCCGTTGGTGTATTAAAATTCAGCAGTTGTCAGGGTTCAAGAGGCCCATCAGGGCTCTGGGTCCCGGGGCATTGCACCTGCTGCTCAAAAGGTTACCACACCCCGAGGAGCACGGAGAGAAAGAAGCTGCAAAGAGAAAAAGAAGGGCTACAGAAAACATAAAGGCATAGAGAGAAAGAAGCTGCACAGAGTACAAGAAGGGGCATGAAAGGAAATAAAGGCACAGAGAGAAAGAAGCTGCAAAGAGGGCAAGAGGGGGCACAGAAAGAAATAAAGGCACAGAGAAAAAGAAGCTGCACAGAGAGCAAGAAGAGGCACAGAAAGAAATAAAGAGCACTTGGAGAGAAAGAAGCTGCAAAGAGAATAAGAAGGGGCACAAAAAGAAATAAAGGCACAGAGAGAAAGAAGCTGCAAAGAGAGCAAGAGGGGGTACAGAATGAAATAAAGAGCACTTGGAGAGAAAGAAGCTGGAAAGAGAGCAATAAGGGGAACGGAAAGAAATAAAGGCACAGGGAGAAAGAAGCTGAAAAGAGAGCAAGAAGGGGCACGGAAAGAAATAAAGGCACAGAGAGAAAGAAGCTGCAGAGAGAACAACAAGGGACACAGTAAGAAATAAACGCATAAGAGAAAGAAGCTGGAAAAAGAGCAAGAGGGGGCACAGAAAGAAATAAAGAGCACTTGGAGAGAAAGAAGCTGGAAAGAGAGCAAGAAAAGGCACAGAAAGAAATAAAGGCACAGAGAGAAAGAAGCTGGAAAAAGAGCAAGAGGGGGCACAGAAAGAAATAAAGACACAGAGAGAAAGACGCTGCAAAGAGAGCAAGAAGGGGCACAGAAAGAAATAAAGAGCACTTGGAGAGAAAGAAGCTGGAAAGAGAGCAAGAAAAGGCACAGAAAGAAATAAAGGCACAGAGAGAAAGAAGCTGCAAAGAGAGCAAGAGGGGGCACAGAAAGAAATAAAGAGCACTTGGAGAGAAAGAAGCTGGAAAGAGAGCAAGAAAAGGCACAGAAAGAAATAAAGGCACAGAGAGAAAGAAGCTGCAAAGAGAGCAAGAGGGGACACAGAAAGAAATAAAGGCACAGAGAAAAAGAAGCTGGAAAAAGAGCAAGAAGAGGCACAGAAAGAAATAAAGAGCACTTGGAGAGAAAGAAGCTGCAAAGAGAGTAAGTAGGGGCACGGAAAGAAATAAACGCATAAGAGAAAGAAGCTGGAAAAAGAGCAAGAATGGGCACAGAAGGAAATTAAGTCACAAAGAGAAAGAAGCTGAAAAAAGAGCAAGAAGGGGCACAGAAAGAAATAAAGACACAGACAGAAAGAAGCTGCAGAGAGAGCAAGAAGGGGCACAGAAAGAAATAAAGGCACAGAGAGAAAGAAGCTGCAAAGAGAGCAAGAAGAGGCACAGAATGAAATAAAGAGCACTTGGAGAGAAAGAAGCTGCAAAGAGAGTAAGAAGGGGCACGGAAAGAAATAAAGGAGACTCATAGAGAAAGAAGCTGGAAAGAGAGTAAGAAGGAGCACAGAAAGAAATAAAGGAGACTCATAGAGAAAGAAGCTGGAAAGAGAGTAAGAAGGAGCACAGAAAGAAATAAAGGAGACTCATAGAGAAAGAAGCTGGAAAGAGAGTAAGAAGGAGCACAGAAAGAAATAAAGGCACAGAGAGAAAGAAGCTGCAGAGAGAGGAAGAAGAGGCACAGAAAGAAATAAAGGCACAGAGAGAAAGAAGCTGCAAAGAGAGCAAGAGGGGGCACAGAAAGAAATAAAGGCACAGAGAAAAAGAAGCTGGAAAAAGAGCAAGAAGAGGCACAGAAAGAAATAAAGAGCACTTGGAGAGAAAGAAGCTGCAAAGAGAGTAAGAAGAGGCACAGAAAGAAATAAACACATAAGAGAAAGAAGCTGGAAAATGAGCAAGAAGGGGCACAGAAAGAAATAAAGGAGACTCATAGAGAAAGAAGCTGGAAAGAGAGTAAGAAGGAGCACAGAAAGAAATAAAGGCACAGAGAGAAAGAAGCTGCAGAGAGAGGAAGAAGAGGCACAGAAAGAAATAAAGGCACAGAGAGAAAGAAGCTGCAAAGAGAGCAAGAGGGGGCACAGAAAGAAATAAAGGCACAGAGAAAAAGAAGCTGGAAAAAGAGCAAGAAGAGGCACAGAAAGAAATAAAGAGCACTTGGAGAGAAAGAAGCTGCAAAGAGAGTAAGAAGAGGCACAGAAAGAAATAAACACATAAGAGAAAGAAGCTGGAAAATGAGCAAGAAGGGGCACAGAAGGAAATAAAGGCACAAAGAGAAAGAAGCTGAAAAAAGAGCAAGAAGGGGCACAGATGGAAATAAAGAGCACTTGGAGAGAAAGAAGCTGCAGAGAGAGCAAGAAGGGGCACGGAAAGAAATAAAGGCACAGAGAGAAAGAAGCTGCAAAGAGAGCAAGAAGGGGCACAGAAAGAAATAAAGAGCACAGAGAGAAAGAAGCTGGAAAGAGAGCAAGAAGGGGAACAGAAAGAAATAAAGACACAGAGAGAAAGAAGCTGCAAAGAGAGCAAGAGGGGGCACAGAAATAAATAAAGAGCACTTGGAGAGAAAGAAGCTGCAAAGAGAGCAAGAGGGGGCACAGAAAGAAATAAAGAGCACTTGGAGAGAAAGAAGCTGCAAAGAGAGCAAGAGGGGGCACAGAAAGAAATAAAGAGCACTTGGAGAGAAAGAAGCTGCAAAGAGAGCAATAAGGGGAACGGAAAGAAATAAAGGCACAGAAAGAAAGAAACTGGAAAGAGAGCAAGAAGGGGCACGGAAAGAAATAAAGAGCACAGAGAGAAAGAAGCTGGAAAGAGAGCAAGAATGGGCACGGAAAGAAATAAAGACACAGAGAGAAAGAAGCTGGAAAGAGAGCAAGAAGGGGCACGGAAAGAAATAAAGGCACAGAGAAAAAGAAGCTGGAAAAAGAGCAAGAAGAGGCACAGAAAGAAATAAAGAGCACTTGGAGAGAAAGAAGCTGCAAAGAGAGTAAGAAGAGGCACAGAAAGAAATAAACACATAAGAGAAAGAAGCTGGAAAATGAGCAAGAAGGGGCACAGAATGAAATAAAGGCACAAAGAGAAAGAAGCTGAAAAAAGAGCAAGAAGGGGCACAGATGGAAATAAAGAGCACTTGGAGAGAAAGAAGCTGCAGAGAGAGCAAGAAGGGGCACGGAAAGAAATAAAGGCACAGAGAGAAAGAAGCTGCAAAGAGAGCAAGAAGGGGCACAGAAAGAAATAAAGAGCACAGAGAGAAAGAAGCTGGAAAGAGAGCAAGAATGGGCACGGAAAGAAATAAAGACACAGAGAGAAAGAAGCTGCAAAGAGAGCAAGAGGGGGCACAGAAAGAAATAAAGAGCACTTGGAGAGAAAGAAGCTGCAAAGGGAGCAAGAGGGGGCACAGAAAGAAATAAAGAGCACTTGGAGAGAAAGAAGCTGCAAAGAGAGCAAGAGGGGGCACAGAAAGAAATAAAGAGCACTTGGAGAGAAAGAAGCTGCAAAGAGAGCAAGAGGGGGCACAGAAAGAAATAAAGGCACAGAAAGAAAGAAGCTGGAAAGAGAGCAAGAAGGGGCACGGAAAGAAATAAAGACACAGAGCGAAAGAAGCTGGAAAGAGAGCAAGAAGGGGCATGGAAATAAATAAAGACACAGAGAGAAAGAAGCTGCAAAGAGAGCAAGAAGGGGCACAGAAAGAAATAAAGAGCACAGAGAGAAAGAAGCTGCAAAGAGAGCAAGAAGGGGAACAGAAAGAAATAAACGGCACTCAGAGAAAGCAGGAGAACAGAAAGTACGGTGAGGTACAAAGCAAAATAGAGAGCCGAGAGAGAAGGAAAGGGAATCATGCCACTGAAAAAGGCCCACGCTGAGAGACTGAATGGATACTAGAAGCACCAAGAAATAAACAAGCATTGGCATAGCCAATAGGTCTCGCCATTGGGACCTTATAAGCCTTATAGCCGCACAGACATGCGATCAAAAATTATATCAGAGGTGAGAGAACTGGATGCCTTCATTCCACTGAGGTCTGGGCAATCAGGGAGAATACGGGCAGTACAATGTGTGAAAACAAAAGGATTATAAATATGTTGATATGGCACTTCGAGTGGAACTAACCCACCGCTGGTCCATCCAGAAAGTGTCTCTACTCCCACTGAGGCATGTCAAGGTAATAAAAGTGAGACTCAAAGGAAGACCGTTAGGTCACGTGATAGGAAGTCATCAAAGGCAAAATGCTTCAGAGACAGGAAGCCCCTTGAATGTTTGATTCCTTCCTGGATATAAATGTGTAGCACCATCTGGGCTCTGGCGAGGAGGGGCCACGGGTTGGCTTCCGTAACTGGTGGGACACTGTGGGGGTCTGCACCGACCCTGGCAGGGTGGGGTTCAGGGGAGAGACGCCAGCTGTGTGAGGGCACAAGTGCTGGTGCGAGAGAGAGTGTGAAAGTCGAGGAAGAGCAGAAGGGTCTGTTGCCAAGGATAGACACCAAGAAAGCGGATTTTAGGAAAGGGAGATAATGTAGGCGGTGTGGGAGGAATTTTGTATGTGTGCACGAGCCTATTTGTATGCAGGAAGCGCAGAGGGAGTCAAATCATATGTAGGAGGGTTGTGGAAAAGAAGGGAAGTAGCATGGCGACTTGCTGGGGTAGCGGGTGTTTCATTACTGAAGGGAACAATGAAATAAAAAAGTAGAAAGAGAAGAATGAAAAGAGGATGGAATAAAATTTAAAAAAAGAACCCGAAGGTAACGAATGAAGAGTTGGTTCGTCCGCAGCATGGAAAGAAAAATGGCGGGTGTCTGTAAATTTGACAACACAAAATGTGATACATTATGCATCTCTTGAAATATGACCTGTGTGTTAATCTTACCCTTGAACCTAACATTAAACTCCATGACATGCAACAGTGCCCCACACACTGTCCGGCTAACTCCTCCTCTGCAGGCTGGGGTGGTATACAGCAGCCGGGAGGACTTAAGGATGCGCAGTTACAAGGGAGTGGAGGCCGAGGGAAAATTGCTAAAAACAGGGCTGACTTACGAGCAGATTGTCTTGAGGTTCCGGTCATCGTCCAGGTCCTGTGGGTAGTTGGCCATTTTGTTGCCCAGTGTGAGCAGGAATTCTGAGCAGTCCCTAAAGACCGTATTGCATTGCATTTGCCCGCTGCCCTCATTGCCAGCACCGGGTATGCAGGTGGAAAAGTGTCAATCTTATAGAGAAAAAGGAGTCAGAGAGACAGACGAGAGCGAGAGAGGAGATGAGGAGAAAGAGATAGATAGAGAGAACAATGGATGGAAAAAGAGAATTTACGCGAGGAGATGAAGGGAGTGGTTTGAGCATTTTTGCCATGGCTGCTTTTGATTTCCCAGCTTGTAAAGATTTCAGTAAAGATTTCACATGGGCTGCTTCGTCTCGGTCTTAGTGTTTACACCTCTGTGTATCGATTAAAAATAAACTGTATCAGTTAAACACTTTTGGTAGGCTTTATGCCTGTCTGGTGGCACTAATTATATTTCTAACTAACAACAGGAAACCCTTAGGATATGGCGTAACAAACAGAGCTGCCGACTTTGTGCCTGGGGAACCGGGTTCGAGTCTCAGCTTTGGCTTTACAAAAAACATGCAGATGGTAACAAATAAAGGTAAACTCGTATTATTATAGTTGAACATGTACAGTTACCCGATCGGGTGAACAAACGGTGCTGGAGCAAAAGAAAACAAGACGGGGGAGGGAATTCATGGAACAGGCGCCCTCTGAACTCGTCTGATAAACAAAGAAATACAAATGCGTGTGTGTTTGTTACCTCTAAAGCCATCGCGGGAGGGGGAAGTGCAGGGAACAGGCACCCTCGGAATGCGTCTGATGAGCAGGAAACGTGTGTTAGCTCAAAAGCGAAAGTCAACAAAAAAAAGCATTTGAAAAAGAAAAGCACGGCGGCGCGTTCTGTTCAATTAGTAACCTGATCCAGGCACGCCGCTGCTCGCTCCCGAGACCCAAAGGCCATGGGAGTCAACGTTTAGAGAAAAGGCGGGACATGCACCCGCCTTTGGCCAATTGCGTGCTTTCATTTTTGAAAGCCACACGCAAAGGCCAATAGAATGTGTGGAAGTTGAAAAACCACACAGACAAGTTTTGAGAAAGTCTGGAGTGATTCCAAGAGGCCTCCCCATAGAGCAGCGTATGCGCGCTGCGCTATGGCTCGACCTAAAAACTTGATGAAGCAAAGAGGGAACAGATTGAGTGAACCGGCTACAGAATGAATTTGTCCTGGACAGCAAGAAGCAAAGAGTATGTCACTGAAGGAGACACATTTCAGTAAACGCCTTCTTACTTGCAGTGGTTTAACATGGAAACTACATCGGCAACACTTCTGAATTGTTGAGGTATAGTGAACGACATTCCAGATTCATTCTAGAATAATTTGTAGCACTTTGATGTATAATAAGCAGGTCGTTCAGGACTTGTACTTTAGGTTATTAAAGTTGGATGTTATGGCCAAAATAATCACTTAATTCAACCTGTATTTTAAGTCCACTAACACCCATTAAACACAGCATAGAAAACAGGAAACTCCTACGACTCCAAACTAGGAAACTGGTATCTGATCCCTCACAGAGCGGTTGCACAGGGAAGCTTTGACGTGCCCCAGAGGAGGGAAGTGCCTTCATCCAATCAGTGAGTGAGAAGTAAAAAGTGTTTGTAAAGAGGACCCAGGACATGCCACGCCCCATTGAGCCCTGCTTTTTTAGCTGATTGCTTGTTGCATTCTGGGACTTCTTAGGCACATGCTTTCCCTCAAATGGACTGATTACAAGTTGGAGGGTAATTCTGATGGGGCCAACAGTTAGAGTTACCAGCCCCAGCGGGATTGCAAGACATGCAATAAATGTCTGTGCTGTTCAAAAACAGGTAAAGTCCTTTCCCAAACTTGTGGGGGAAATGAAGAGTTATCGTCATCAATCAACTTTTTTCGTTTTGTAGAACCATAAAAGTATACAATAAAGAGATACAAAAATCACATAAAACTTGCAGAAATAGAAGACCACAGTTCACCACAGTGCAAAATGAGGAATTATTGGGGGAAGTGGATGGGGTATTCCTTATCTTCCCAGTAGTTCCTCTTTTAGAAGTGGATCCTCAGCTTCTAACACTTAGGGGCTTATTATGATGTCAGGCGGAATCACTTTCACCCGACACCAACTCGGCCCTGGGATCGACTGACACCCGGTCGGCAGTCCCGACCGATTGATTTCAATGCGTCCGAACACAGTTCGGTCGCATGGTCCCTTCCCTCAATGGAAGCTCGTGTTACAGCCATAAACCGGCCGTAACACAAGCTCCCATTGAGGAAAGGGAGGTGCAGTTCATCCCTGCACCCCGTGGCTGGCACCTTGATGTTGTGCACCAAAGGGGGCCCTGCTGGAGGCCCCCAAGCACACTTTCCGACATGGTTTCCATGTCGGACAGACCGGCATGGAAACCACGTCAGAAACCGTGATCGTAATCTCAAGGGCGGAAAGACCCGCCCTTGAGATTACTTGCAGGCTTCTGAGTGGTGAACGGGCTCTCTGAGCCCGTCGGAAGCCAGCCAGAATGACCGGCCGGTTTCCTTTCCGACTGCCTCCAACATAATGAGGCGGTCAGAAAGAAAACTGAGCAGCCCATTATGATGCGGCCCTAAAGGTTCCAACCTAAGTGAGATGTTTTTTCAGTGCCCCCTACCCTTGTTAAGAACACCCCCTGTATCAGTAGCTCTGGTGTAGGGTGGTGGGGGGGGGCGTGTGCCAGGGGAGGGGGATTACCCAGCTTGCACTCTGCCCCATAATGGGGAAGGCAGGAGCAGACATGTATGCCTCAAGAAGCAGAGCAGGGTGCCTCATGCTCAGTTCTGCACACTGTCAGCATAAGCTGTACGGAAGTGCCTCTGAGCGGCCGGCATGTATTTACATGGGAGAGTGGAAGGGACCATCTGCATCACAGAAGGTGTAAGGTGCAGGAAAGGTTCACAAACACATTTATCTTTTGCAATATTAATAAGGACTCATGTGATCACATGCAGTGAAGCAGCCTTGAGCCAGCAGTCAGCCTGCCTCAGAGTCTTCCATATAGGAGGACGAATGGGCATCAGCTCAATAAATAACTGAAAAGCACACACACACACACGCACACACGCATGCACACACACACGCATGCACACACATACACACAAGCACGCGCACACACACACGCATGCACACACATACACACAAACACACACATGAACACACACTAACACATTCACACATACACACTCACGCAAACACACACAAACACACACACTCTCTCTCTATCTCTCTCTCGTTCTTTCTTTTTCTCTCTCTCAGCATTAGTTCACCAAGGTACTGTGAAACAACACAATGACACATCTTCCTTACGCATTTGCTGGGAAAGAGGGTGTGAAGCCTTTTCTCTCTGTCCTTGGGCAGGCAAGTGTTACTGAGCACTACCTGTGGTGGCTACTATTACTAAAACACTGGAGCCACAGAGCCTTAGCTACTATTACCCCGTAGTTGTAAAACTAAGGCTTGGTTGTGAGTTTGGGGGACTAGTTACTCGCCACAAAAGTGATGGATATCCCGTCGGACACATTACAAGTGCCATTTGGTATAATGCACTTGTACTATGGCATACAGGATATCCATCATGTTTGTGGCAGAGTAACAACCTCTAAATTATGCCCTAACTCCCTCCCTTTGAACACTTGTCTCTCCACACAGTCCTGGCTTACGCCAGGAGGTAGTGGAAGTTTCAGAGCTCAGATGCAGTATGACAGTGCCATTCTGCATAATAAAGCCAGTGTTCCTTCAGTGCTATTACTTAAACAATATGTCTCTAGTTAGGCCCTGATTCTGACTTTGCCAGAATCCAGGTGCCTTTTATGGCACTAGGTGAATAATATTGTTTATCTGATGCAATAAATGGCTCCTTTTACGAGCTTCTGGGGAATAGCATGCAAAAATCCGAATGGCAGAATAAATAAGGTACACTTTTCCCTGTTAAATTCCAGCAGGTTTGACTTTTAATGAAGGGTGAGATATTTAACGTCTCCATTAATTACCGGATGCTGCAAACACCACCCAACACCTCATTGCAACCCCTGCATAAACAGGGGTTTACACATCAACCCACTTGTAGTTATGGCCTTTGAAGAAGGTACAGCAGGGCCACCAGAATTTGTTCCTAATGAGTTGTGTGGTCCTATGTGAGATACAGCAATAACAATGCAGTTTGCGAGCAATGTCTCAATTTCGGCCAGGGACCAAAAGTCCTTTGCAATCTCCAGAATTTTCCATCCGCTTTGCTACGGAATTTGCTTCTCAGGTAAAAGGCAGAATATTACATTGTATTAGCTGACTATTTCGAAGTCACTGACCTTGCAAGTTTTTGTGCTGAACAGGAAATTTGCCTGATGCTGTAGCTACTAGACGGCCGAATACCCTTTTTTCCCGCTGATGGAAAGCATGAGCAATGAATTACCAGCAATGGGAAATGGAAACAACATGGCTCATCTATGCCTAAAGTGTTTCTACTCAAGCCTACAGCCTGATGTCGTGCCCATGTTGGGTGGAATAAGAGGCTGCCTGAAATGGTGCGTCAAGTGAAACTATGCCAGTCTGGGGCACATTTGGGGACTTTGTACATCCTCATAATAAAAACCTCACACGCCTCTAAATAGTATGTGTATTTCCATCCACTCTGGACCCTAGTGTAAAGCAGAATTAAATTTTCTGAAATAAAATGGTTAACAAATTATCTGTCCCAAACCGTTGCAAAAGAGAATTAGTACTACCAAAAATCAATTCTGGTGGGATACAACTTTGATAACAGCAAACTCTACTAAGGGATTCTTCCAGACCCTTCAGCAGTCACACTACAGTTTTATCATCTGTCTGAGGCAGATAACATAACCACCTTCCTATTTTCACACAGATGTTGGCTTCCGTGAGGCTTTCATAGAAAGTGCTATGTGTCCCCGTACAATGGGCCCGATTCACAAAGGTAAACTGAGACGAAAGTCTAACTTGATGACCTTCAGTATTCACAAAGGGCATTTACGAGTAGTAAAGTTAGACTTTTGTCTCAGTTTAACTTAAGTTTTGGTTGTAAGTCTAACTGAGATCAAAACGTAAGCTAAACTGAGACAAAAGTCTATCTTCACTAAATGCCCTTTGTGAACACCGAAAGTCGCAAAGTTAGACTTTCGTCTCAGTTTACCTTCTGTGAATCGAGCCTGGTGACTTTAGAGCATTATGAGTCTTATCATAAGAAAGTTCATCCGGTGGTACATTAGGGATTTAGAGTTGTGATTGGAGAGGAGGATTTTGAGAGATACTATTCAATTGCAACCAGATTCCTGCTTTAGGTTCAGTTATGGTAAAGTTTGAAGAGCTTAGTTTTCAATAGTTCCCTTACTTGCATCTAATTTGATTCATCTCTCAGGTTCAGCTTCAAAGCATTCCATATTTAGGGCACTAATCTCTCAAGGATCTGCCTCAGTGCTTCAGCCATTTGACGGTGCATTGTGTATTGAGGTGTGCAGTCAATGTGTGAAGCACTCTGATTTGTGTGTAGTAGGTGGCAACAGAATGTAGGTAAATTGGACATTTCCACAGTAAGCTTTGTGAACAACCCAGAGGATCTAGAAGGAGAATCTTGTATCCTCTGGGAGACAATGTAGCACTTTTAGGCGGGTTTAAAGAGACATGTATAAAGATTAGAGCAACATATTGCTGCCTGCTTGGTTTGTAACCTTTTGATGAAAGACTTTGGAATCCCTGCGTAGGTAACATTGCAATAATTATGGTGTGACATGATCATTTCTGTTCTTAGCACTGCTCATTGATCCCATATCATTGGAGGACACAGCAAAACTTTTAGGTTCAGTAAAAGTGATTTCCTTCTCAGACATTTTTGCTTCAGCATTAATTAACAGACCTGTCAGGTATGGCTCAGGTCTAGCAAAGGTGAAGCCCGCCAAAAAGGCCTAAATCCTTTCCTGCAGACGCAGGAAGCAACTTCCACATTACAAGACTCCCAGTTGTAAACACATTGCTGGGAAAAGGGGTTACCCACTGCATCCAGAATAACTGACATAGACACCAATACTTGATCCCAAACAGATAGGGTTCCCTCCCCGGGTGCAGTATAGAAACTGCCTGCTTGGATATTATAGATGCCCTTTTAAAAAGAGACAGAGCTTCAGGTGTAAGAGATCTGAACTTCACACAATTAACTGTATTAAGGATTTATTTTGCCCATCGCAATTGCTTAATAGGGTGTAGCAACAGAATGAGTAATGCCAGAAAAGAAAACCCTCATCCCAAAAGCTACTAATTTATTTCTGCAAATGCTAAAAACCCATATTTGCACAAATAATTTGAGTTGGTTTACAGAGGCAATGGAGTTGGCAGAAGTTGACACTAAGATATTGCAGGGCGCATTCTGCAATGGATTACAAAGGCTTCTGGGCTGCTGGAGTTTGTTTGAAGGGCAGTCACAGGTCAGCTGATTGGTCCAGAAAATGTACTTACTAAACATTTTCTGCAGATCGGTAGAATGCACTTCAATAGAGGTTGTCAACATGTTTTAAACAAGCAAAATAGGGGGCGTGGCCAAGATGGCGGCGAGGTGAGACGCATTCTCCCGTCACTCCCGTCGACCGCCTCAGGGAAGCACTATCTCAGGCCCTGTCTGATGGACCCCAGGCTGCGCTTTCGAGGGTGAAGCAGCGCAGCTACCCGGCGACCTCCCGCTGTTGCCACACTAGCCTCGGGCTGCGACGCAGGGCGCCGAAACATCGCCCGCGGATGCGAGGCCTGCGGCGGTGAGCGGAGCCACGACCTTGCGTAGAGCTGAGCACCGGGCGGCGCTGCTCCTGCCCGCCTACTAGACTGAGGGCTGCAAGCGGAGCTGCTCTGAGACACGGAGCCCCGATCCCCCGCGTCAAGAGAAGCTATATGTGGAGCGGCACCCGGGGCCCTGGCTGTGCCCGGAGTGGACGTGTGCACTGAGGTGGGCCGCTCTGTCCCAGGCGGTAACAGCGTGCACGGAACCTGAGGGGCCCCCGGAGCCTGCCTGGCGGATCACGCTACTGCTCCTGCACGTGGGGGGTACCGCCGGGGGCCCCACGGTGACCCGGCCGCAGCCTGAAGGTGAGGAGGAGCGCTTGCAGGGGACTGGAGGGACGGCGCGCTGAGAGGCCCCCCCCTCCTTGGTGATACCGCCAGAGTGATCCTCGACTGGGCCCCATTGCAGAGGCAAAGTTGGTATATGCGGCCCCAGGCCCACGGGCCGGACTGAGCCGGGCGGACTCGTCCATAGGGGAGGAGTTGCACCGTGTGCACGAGGCTCCTGCTCCCGCAGGAGTGGGACTTCAGTAGCGGTGCCTCCTGGGCCCCCGATCGTGTCCGGTGTGGCGACGAACACCTCGAAGGCTGCCCTGTCTCTGGCGGTGGCAGGGGGAGCAGAGCTGGAGACCCCCGAGGCCTGACCAGGAGATCGTGACGTGCGTGACCGCACGCAGAAGCTGCTACTGCTTGTCCCCGGCCGAGGATAACACGGGGACCCGACCACGAATTGGAGGTGAGGAGGAGCGCCTGTGGGGGACTGGAGACACGCCGCATAGAGGGTTCTCCCCTCGCTGGGGACACATTCCGGAAGATCCCTGATCGTGCTCTGCTGCTGGAGCTCGGACGGCACGGGCGGCCCTGGGGGGCCCCCCGACTGGGGGGTAACAGAGCGGACCTGATTGGAGGTACCGGCCCAACAGAGGGGTTGCGAGTTCGGGGTCCCAGCCCTTAGCTACATCGATGGTTCTTACCCAGTAGGCGCAGCGCGTGGAGGTCGGCCTGCGGAGACTGTACGGACCTGCCCTTCTCCAGCCCCTTGTGTGGTGCCTGCTACCGCCTACCTCGCGACGCCGGGGGGGGGTGCGGCCCGAGAGACCGGACTGGTTGATACCGCGTGGGACCGACCCCTGACGATATTACCGCGGCTACCTCATCGCGCTGGCGTAATCATAGGCCCTCTCTGGACTTGTGCCTCAACACTCTCCTTGCAGGTTGGACCTTCAGTCTCACCTGGCTCTGCTAAATGGGCTGCTACCCCCACGATGCTCAGGAGCAACCCCAAGGAGGAGCCGGTCACGCGGGCCTTTTTGGAATCTCTGTTTTCAACTCTCCGTGCTGACCTACAGACGGTGAAACAGGACCTCACCGCTGAGCTTAAGGATGTCCGCAAAGATCTGGACGACGTTGGCGATCGGGTGGTTGGCCTGGAGGACAAAAGCGACACAAGAGATGAGGAGATCTCCTTTGTACAACAGGAACTATTACGCCTCCATGAGCAGCAGGTGGACCTTCAGTCTCACCTGGAGGACCTGGAGAACCGCTCCCGCCGTCATAACATACGGATTCGAGGGGTGAATCCACACGCGGAGGCGGGTGATCTCTTCGCGTTTGTGCGCGGACTCTTTAACCACATTCTGGGCCGCCCCCTGGACACAGACCTCCGCATTGACAGAGCGCACAGAGTGGGCCCCCCCGCCCCTCCACGGCCCCTCCCACAGACATCTTAGTCTGCGTTCAGGACTACCGCACTAAGGAGGAGATCCTGCAGAAAGCCAGGGCGCAACACCCGATTGCATTTCGGGACCAATCCCCGGTCCTATATCAAGATTTAGCTGCCCTCACACTTCAAAAGCGCAAGACCTTCCACCCGATCATGGCAGAGCTCCGTCAACGCAACATCACATATTCCTGGGGTCACCCCTTCCGCCTTATATTCCGTTTGGATGGCACCCTTTATCAACTTCGGTCTCTGGCGGAAGCTGGCAAGGTGTTAGGGGTTGACCTCCCTGAAGATGGAGAAGGCGGCGACACCTCAGAGAAAGGGCCTTCCGAGAGACAGCCGAGGTGGCGGCGGCAGAGAAGCCGACGCCGCCCTAATCGAGCACGACGCCCGGACCCTGGTGAGATCGCGAAGGGGCAACAGGAAGCTCTAGAGACACTGCCGATGGCCCTAGCTCCGCAGCAGCCTGGAGGACACACCTGAGACCTGAAGATGGTTCTTTAAGCTCACATCCCTGGGGTGGCCCGGGGAGAGGGGTGAATGTTCTTGGCCACCCATGCCCGTATTGTTGTTTCTCCTGATCTTCCGAGGAAGATGGACTATTTCAATTATTTTTGTTTTGAGTTGGCACCGGTTGTGCCGGGGCTTTTTTTTCTTTCTTTCTGGGGCTCTTTCTCTTCTTTTCTTGTGTTCGGTCTCTTTCCCAGTTCCCAAGATGGCTCCTTCGGACCTCCGGTGTTGGCAGTGGTTACTTCCTGCGCTCCGACCCTCACTGCAGCAATGTGCTCCGCTACGCGCCCTTCTATACGCACATCCCCGCTCTGGCCTGGCCCGCCCTAGACGGGCAAGATCTTTACCCTGATAGATGGCTCCCCTGAGCCTTCAAGTCCTCACGCTTAACGTGAGGGGACTTAACAACCCTGTCAAACGTAGGGCAGTCCTTGCGTACTTGTCAAGCACGGGGGCTGACGTGTGCCTGTTGCAGGAGACGCACTTATTGGCCAGGGACTGCTACAGATTACGATCCCGCGCTTTTCCGACCCAGTTCTTCTCCTCTGGTCCCTCCAAAATAGCAGGGGTGGCGATTCTGCTCGCTAGGTCTTTCCCGGGCAAGGTAATGCAGAAAGAGGCGGAAATCAGGGGCAGATTTCTCTCCTACCAGTTCACGATAGGGGGGCACACATTGATCCTGGGGTCTATTTACGCACCCAATGAAGGCCAGGAACGCTTCATACATGACGCTCTGCTTGAGGCCACTGCGACACCTGTACGTCACTTGCTTTTGGGGGGCGATCTGAATCTGGTTCTGGACAACGAGCTGGATAGGTCAGCGCAACGCTATGGTCAGGTGGGTGCCCTTTCTCAGGCTGGACACATACGCCTAGGGGAGTTGGGACTGACTGACATTTGGAGACACTACCACCCACGCTCCAGGGAATATTCGTACTATTCCGGCGCCCATAAGACCTACGCCCGGTTAGATTATCTGCTGGGTTCGGGGCCCATCACCGCCATCTCGTCCTCGGTAGACATCTTGGTCGCAGCTCTATCAGACCATGCTCCAGTGGTGACTACTTTGATATTCCCACCGGTGCAGTTACCCGTTAGGCACTGGCGCTTCCGCGATTCCATTTTACAAAGAGAAGGTACCGTCGCCCAAATCCAGTGCACAATCGCCGATTACTTATCACATAATGATAATCCAGACACATCCATCTCGACCAGGTGCGAGGCCCTGAAGGCAGTGGTCCGGGGCGAGATTATCGCTCTTTCCTCCGCGGACATCGCGGAGCGTAAACATAAACGAGAGGACCTTACGTGGCAGGTAAGGGAACTGGAGCAGATACATCGCAGAACGTGTGCTCACCGCATCTGGCGTCAATTGACTGCAGCCCGTAAGCAGCTGGCGGCCATAGACCGCGACACAGCCGAATATGCAGCTTTGGGTTGCGGTACACCTTCTATAGTAGCGGGGACAAGTGCGGCCGCATCTTAGCGCACAAACTGCGAGAGACTCGGCTACGGGAGGGGGTCCAGAGGCTTGAGGATTCAACAGGCAAGGTATGCACTGATGACCTTGACATCGTGAGGACCTTTAGGGATTTTTATGAACAACTCTACGACGCCCAGCACCTAGAGCCGGAGAACATAGAGACATACTTAGATCGGGTTACTCTTCCTAGCTTACCCCAGGCGCAGTCCGACCATTTGGAGAGGGAAATTAGGCCAGAGGAAGTTATTTCGGCCATCTCTCGCCTGAATTTGGCTAAATCCCCCGGCCCGGACGGCTACACAGCGGCCTTCTATAAACAATTCTGCCCTATCCTTGCCCCGTTTCTCACTCCGGTTTTCAACTCCTTTGCATCTTCCGGGGCGATTCCCTCCTCTATGCTGGAGGCAGCTATTGCGGTTATACATAAGCCGGGTAGGGATAGGACACAATGCGGGGCATATAGACCCATTTACCTCTTAAATATTTATTTGAAACTGTACACTAGCATCCTGGCGGCTAGGGTGGGGGAGGGGTAGGGCTGTATTCTTTCCCTGTTTCTTCTACCTCTCTTTTTTCGGGGATAGGGTGGGGGGTGGTTTCTCTTCTCCCAGTACTATAAGACTGTTTTATTTGATTTCCTTGAAATGCTGGAAGTCTGTATATTGCATAATGGCCCTGCGCGGCCTACTTTGCCGCACAGTTTTTTGCTACTTTTCGTAACTGACTTCTGTTCAATAAAAAGATTTAAACCATAAACAAGCAAAATAAGAGACTCTGGTCTTGCCATAACATGCTGATTTTCCAGGCTATAAATAGCAGTCCTGATTTTATTATGACACAGAGTCAAGTATTATCCCACATCTATTTCTTTTCCATTCTATAACTGACAAATTCTACTTCCATGTTGTGCGGGCCCAAAAAGTCTAGCATGTAGACCAATTGTTAAATTTTTTTTTTTTTTTTAAGTTGACTTGTTTTTTGTGCCTCAATGTCCTACGTAACCAGCTCAATTCGATGTGGAAATGATGGACTTGGGACCTGTCACGTTGTTCATGGCACTGGTTATTTTGATGTTGACATTCTCTTTCCTACACAAATGTGTTTGTTAGCATTTTTTTCTCCCTGTCTATTAAATTTCAACATCTAGTTGAAAGATCAACCTATATGTGAAGGTATTAATAAGGGTCTTAAATTTCTAAATACAATCGCATAAATTAAGCAAAAAATTAAAAATACTAATCGGAATTTATATGTGGAGTAATGATGAGTGTGTGTTTATTAAAGAATACATTGAGAGGAGTGATTGGAGAGAAACTGTGAGAGACTGGAGTGAGAAAGATAAGGGACCAGATTAAGGCTGAGAAAGAAATTAGATTGTTAAATTTGCATTCAGGATTGAGAATAGAACATGAGAGAAAGGGAGAGATGTGTATGGTGCATCGAGAACCTACAAGAATTGGAAAAGTTGAATATGTGGGAGAAAGTGGGTGTAAGAATAATTATTTTGTTAATGGTAATTTCCTGGTTGGTGAAGTGACGATTCCGAGAGGTATATATTATGTGTGTTTGACGACTGCTTATTTCAATTTGCCGTGCAAGTGGGTTGGATCTCGTTATCTTTTTTGTTTTTCTTAGAGTTAGCTAGGCTAGCTTCCAACATCGCTGGAGCCTTAACACAGATTAACTCTGAGTTAACCTCAATGTGGGCAATGATTTTGCAAAACAACTTAGCAATAGATATCCTTATTGCAAAGGGAGGCGATGTTTGCAAGTTACTAAAGGTAAAGGACTGTTGCACTTTCATACCTGATCACAGCAGGGTTAATAATGCATATATATACAAAATGTAACTAATATTTCTTGTGAGATTCAAGCTTTAGAAGAATATGGCATGTGGGAGATTGTAAGCTCCCGAGTTAGTGAGATAGGGAAGGGTTTTAGCAAGGTTGGTGAATGGATTGATAATTTGGGAAGGGGAACATTGAGACTAATCCTAATTCCTGTAATAATTATAATGTTGTGTGCAATTGTCTTGTTTCTCTTATTCATCTTTTCTGGCTGTTTGATTAAAAATGGTGTGCCTCATTTACAAGCCCATTGCGCCTTCTGTGCGTCTCTTTTTTTGATGCATCGACAGCGCAATAGGCTTGCCCATATTTACAAGATCAAGTAAAGTCATCCTGCATGACTTTTCATGGCCTTGTAAATATGGGCCCCTTTCAAGCATTACTGTTCGTGAAAGGGGTGCTCCATGGGTGATGCTGTGGGTGTTCCCACACAACATCCATGGAACCTGACACATTCCCAGATTTATAACGTTTCTGCAGCACGTTTCTGCAGCACGCATAGAAAGAGGAAAATGGCATCAATGATTGTTTTTGTGCAGGAAGGTGTGCCTTCCTGCACAAAAACAATCATCCCCGAAACACAGACACCCTTGAAACATGACTCAAGAGGGGCTGCGTTGGCGCTCGGCTGCTGTTTGTGCACCAGCGCAGGGGAGAAGGACAGGAATGCACAATATCTTGTAGATAAAGCACATTCTTGCCATTTTATTTTGACGCACGGCAAGGCAGCAGGATGATTTGCTGCACTGCCATGCGTCAAAATATAGTAAATGAGGCCCCGTGGGTGTAAGTGTGAAAACAAATCATTAAAACGAAAGTGTGAAGGAGAAATCGAAAAGGAGAATGTCAAAGATTGTGTTCACAACCAGATGAAACTGATGGATGAGTCAACCAGAAAAACCAGTAAGTGATGCAGACTATTTTATAATTCCTAACTAATTAAACTTTTATAAATTGTGTTTTAATGATTATAGAATAGTCGAGGGTTGAAAGATTTTTATGGGTTTATAGTTTTGTGCATTATTAACAATAATCAGAACACATTTTTCACACTCCATTTTGCATGTTTATACTGATGTAGAATTGCTTTTGAAACAAGTTTTCTATGATGTGTAGAATTGAGTTTTTATGGTGTATGTTAATAGGCCACATTTTAGAACGCCATTTCGACCACGATGAAAGTCATCTCTGTTACTCATCCTGCTTTTTCCCCCTGACCACCTTCTCTCCTCGCAAACTCTGAGTCACGCAGTCAAGCTGAGATGCAATTGTTTATTTCAACTGTTATTGTTATTCTCTCGATTAACTTTTCTCTCTTCTGCAGAGATTGGTAACAATCAAAAGGTCTTTCCTGTTTATATACTGTGCTCTATTCATTCCCATAACATGCTTTTGTTAATGAATCTAGTTATATTCTATCATCTACAGACAATATTATCATAGAAGGTGCTGAATAATTAATTCATGTAGAGGGCTGGTGCTTGGGTGTTAACGCAGTGTGATGTTCATATGGAGGTGCTAGCTCTAGGTACTCACTGCATATGATTGTTACTGCTTTTAAGAATTATTGTTAAAAACTGCTATAACTGATTATTAGGCCTGTTGTTCTACTGCACAATTTTACACAAGTTGGGGGATCTCTGGAAACAAAGTCGAGGGTGGTGGGAGCAGCTAAAATTCTTTAAAAAGGGAAGTGGGCAATGTTTCCCCCACGCTGACAGCTAGAGGCACCATTTTTTGGCAGTGCAATCTCTAGCTGTCAAGAAGGCCCACATGCTAAAAACTGAGGCTGCTGCACGGACGCGCTGGTGCAAGGTACTCGCTGATTTGCCCATGATTGTTACTGCTTTTAAAAGTTGCTTTTAAAAAGATGTCAAAACTGATTATTGATACGCAAACAAATGATGGGCGGAATGCTGAATAAATCATACATTCACCCCCAGTCAAAAGATCTGGGCTAAATCCATCGTTCTTCTGCTCACTAGGCCACCCCAGTTTGGACTCAGCTATACGCAAATCAGTCTTGACCCTGTTCTTCATGGGAACACTCCAGCCCGAACTGCCAGGTTAGGTGCTCTCTGGACCAGAAACAAGCATCCTGGGACCGGTTTCGGGGTATTACTCCTCATCAGCAAGGCTAGCTTGAATCCAGTGGCAAAGTGAGCAAGGGACCCAAGTCTGGGCATACCCATCCCACTTAGGGCAAAAAGTGATACGCAAACAAATGATGGGCGGAATGCTGAATAAATCATACATTCACCCCCAGTCAAAAGATCTGGGTTAAATCCATTGTTCTTCTACTCACTATGCCACCCCAGTTTGGACCCACCTATACGCAAATCAGTCTTGACCCTGTGCCTCATGGGAACAGTCCAGCCGGAACTGCCAAGCCAGATCCTCCTTGGACAGGAAACAAGCATCCTGAGACCGGTTTCGGGGTATTACCCCTCATCAGCCAGGCTATCTTGAATCCAGTGGCAAAGTGAGCAAGGGACCCACGTCTGGGCATACCCATCCCACTTAGGGCAAAAAGTGATACGCAAACAAATGATGGGCGGAATGCTGAATAAATCATCTATTCACCCCCAGTCAAAAGATCTGGGTTAAATCCATTGTTCTTCTACTCACTATGCCACCCCAGTTTGGACCCAGCTATACGCAAATCAGTCTTGACCCTGTGCCTCATGGGAACAGTGCAGCCGGAACTGCCAAGCCAGATCCTCCTTGGACAGGAAACAAGCATCCTGAGACCGGTTTCGGGGTATTACCCCTCATCAGCCAGGCTATCTTGAATCCAGTGGCAAAGTGAGCAAGGGACCCACGTCTGGGCATACCCATCCAACTTAGGGCAAAAAGTGATACGCAAACAAATGATGGGCGGAATGCTGAATAAATCATACATTCACCCCCAGTCAAAAGATCTGGGCTAAATCCATTGTTCTTCTGCTCACTAGGCCACCCCAGTTTGGACTCAGCTATACGCAAATCAGTCTTGACCCTGTTCCTCATGGGAACAGTCCAGCCCAAACTGCCAGGTTAGGTGCTCCCTGGACCGGAAACAAGCATCCTGGGACCGGTTTCGGGGTATTACTCCTCATCAGCCAGGCTAGCTTGAATCCAGTGGCAAAGTGATCAAGGGACCCAAGTCTGGGCATACCCATCCCACTTAGGGCAAAAAGTGATACGCAAACAAATGATGGGCGGAATGCTGAATAAATCATACATTCACCCCCAGTCAAAAGATCTGGGTTAAATCCATTGTTCTTCTACTCACTATGCCACCCCAGTTTGGACCCAGCTATACGCAAATCAGTCTTGACCCTGTGCCTCATGGGAACAGTCCAGCCGGAACTGCCAAGCCAGATCCTCCTTGGCCAGGAAACAAGCATCCTGAGACCGGTTTCGGGGTATTACCCCTCATCAGCCAGGCTATCTTGAATCCAGTGGCAAAGTGAGCAAGGGACCCACGTCTGGGCATACCCATCCAACTTAGGGCAAAAAGTGATACGCAAACAAATGATGGGCGGAATGCTGAATAAATCATACATTCACCCCCAGTCAAAAGATCTGGGCTAAATCCATTGTTCTTCTGCTCACTAGGCCACCCCAGTTTGGACTCAGCTATACGCAAATCAGTCTTGACCCTGTTCCTCATGGGAACAGTCCAGCCCAAACTGCCAGGTTAGGTGCTCCCTGGACCGGAAACACGCATCCTGGGACCGGTTTCGGGGTATTACTCCTCATCAGCCAGGCTAGCTTGAATCCAGTGGCAAAGTGATCAAGGGACCCAAGTCTGGGCATACCCATCCCACTTAGGGCAAAAAGTGATACGCAAACAAATGATGGGCGGAATGCTGAATAAATCATACATTCACCCCCAGTCAAAAGATCTGGGTTAAATCCATTGTTCTTCTACTCACTATGCCACCCCAGTTTGGACCCAGCTATACGCAAATCAGTCTTGACCCTGTGCCTCATGGGAACAGTCCAGCCGGAACTGCCAAGCCAGATCCTCCTTGGCCAGGAAACAAGCATCCTGAGACCGGTTTCGGGGTATTACCCCTCATCAGCCAGGCTATCTTGAATCCAGTGGCAAAGTGAGCAAGGGACCCACGTCTGGGCATACCCATCCCACTTAGGGCAAAAAGTGATACGCAAACAAATGATGGGCGGAATGCTGAATAAATCATACATTCACCCCCAGTCAAAAGATCTGGGTTAACTGATTATTAGGCCTGTTGTTTTACCACACAATTTTGCATAAGTTGGGGGCTCTCTGGAAATGAAGTTGAGGGCGGTAGGAGCAGCTAAAATTCGTGTAAAGGGAAATCAGCCTTTTTTCACTCACTGTGACAGCAAGGGGTTCCATTTTTTGGCAGGGCGCTCTAGCTGTCAAGAAGGCGCACATTCTTAAAGCTGGGGGTGCTGTGTGGCTGGACCATGGATGCGCCAAAGGCAAGCCCATCTGCGCTCATCAGCGTCCCGACAGTGGCCAGTGCCAGCCACTCTGTCCATGGCATATCATGATGTACCCCGCATATTCATTACCCAAGGGACCTACTGTGCAGTTTAGCCCACACACTAAAATGCACCTTACAAATTCCGCTACTCACACTTAAGGATGACCATTCCTGTACTCAATGTGGCTTTCAAACAAATCCTACACCTCATGGCAAGGACACTGTCCTCACCCCACAGGTTAGTATAAATTCCGCACCGTTTTCAGCATCCTTGATTAACGATGTTCATTAATTTGCAGAAACATGCTACCAATATTTTTGATTTTCCCTCTGAAGAACATCTGAATACGCTGTTTATGACTGAAACCTGGTTGTCAGAGGTTTCTAACCCCTCAATTGTGATTGCTATACCCAAAGTTTACAAAATACTTAACAGGTACCGCCTCAGGGGAAGGGGTGGAGGGGTAGCCATAGTATGCAGGGAACATTATAACTGCTTGATGGTCCCTATTGAAGCCTTAGATGGAATGGAAGCATTAGACGTCTGCCTCTCTCTGTTCCCTCATCAATCCATAGCAGGGGTATTAATCTGCAGACCCCTGGCCCTGCAGGACTCTTTCTTAACTCCTTGGGCAATGCTTTAGCTCACCTGGCCCTAAGATACGCACACTTCATGGGACTGGAAGAATTTAATCTGCGCATGTATCAAATAAAAGAGCAAGAGATGATTGCAATATTGTACACTATGGTATCGCTTGAGCTAACCCAACAAATGTTTAATCCCACGCACCAAGAGGGCCATGTGCTGGACCAACTGTTCTCAAATGTCAGTCTGAAGATTGGTGAACCCGTTCCCCACGTCTGGACTGATCATTATCTGATTACGTTCAGCTGGCCTGTGTTACTAAAAACACAAGTTCCGACTGCCAGAGCTCCTTATGTGTCAAGAGCATTCCATAGGGTCCAGCAATCAGAGTTCATTCGTTCTTTGGAAGAGAGCGCCCCCTCTCTCTCAGGCTTAGTGGAGGAAGACACCAGCTTGCTAGGCAGCTGGATCCGAAATACGACCAATAAGTTGGTGCCTGTCTCACGACGGGCACCCTGCATAAATATCCCACCAGGTCCCTGGTTTAGAGACAATCTCAGGAAAGAGAAAAAACGTTGTAACATTCTGAAAAAGCAATGGCAGAAAGACTATAGAGCCAGCGACAAAATGTTATACAAGGCAGTACTAAGAAAGTACTATGCTGCTGTCAAAAGAGCATAGAAGCTCTATTTTGAAGAAAAGATAGAGATAGCAGAGAATAAATCGAGGGAAATTTTTAAAGTGGTAAAAACCTTAACGTCTCCTGAGGCCTGTGCTAGAACAACCATCTGTTGGGTTGTGTGAAAAACTGGCCTCTTATTCCTCCCCCAAAAATTCAAGCATCCAAGCAAGTCTCTCCTCCAGCAGTCAAGTAGAAGAGGGGATAATGGACACAGAGTACACAAGTACAGTCACTGTACTGGAGTTCAAACTTTCAAGTTTTTACATATTCCCTTGGAGGAAACACTAGCAACCATTCGCAGCCTCAAATCAGGCTCTCCCATGGACCCTTGCCCTCTCAATCTGTTAGCGCTAGGGGCAACTACCATCAACCCACAAGTCTACAGGGTGTTAAATGCCTCTCTGTCTATGGCAACAGTACCATACTCCAGGAAACAGGCAAAAAATGTCGCCCTACTAAAACAAAACCCAGAGAACAGTCTAACTATAGACCGATAACTCTGCTGCCAGCACTGTCTAAATTGCTTGAAAAATGTGTAAACCAGCAACTTTTCCAGTATTTGACAATAACTTGTTACATTCTAGCCAGTCTGGCTTTAGAACACATTTTAGTATGGAGCCTGTATTGATGGAGGTCACCGAATACATCAGAAGCACCCTGGAGGCTGGTGGGAAGGCAGCGCTGATCTTGTTAGATCTTCAGCAGCCTTTGACATGGCCCCCCACTCCAGCTTCTAGCACATCTGCAGTCTATTGGAGTGAAAGGTCATGCCTTGAACTGGCTTGCATCCTTTTTTCATTGGTAGAGGACAGGAGGTATGGGCCCCTTTTTTCCTCTTCAGTGTGCCTGGAACTTACAGTGGGGGTGCCTCAGGGGTCCGCCCTGCGCCCCACACTGTTCACCATTTACCCTATGCTACTAGCCCAGTTCAGTGGAAATCTAGGGTGCAAAAGTGTTCTCTTACACCGACAACACATAGCTGCTTTTCTCCTGTGAGAAGGGAGAAGAGCTCGCAGGCAAATGTATTAAATCTTATCTAGTGGCTGTATTTCACTGGATGACCGTCAATCAACTAAAGTGCAATGCAGACAAAAACTGAAATTCTGTTCTTTGGTCAAAATTTCCCGGCAACATGGCAGATCTTCTGGCTGGGCACCGTCCTCCCCTCCAGGCCCCCAGGGGTGAGTAGTTAAGAATTATAATACTAAATTTGACAGTTGTCTATCTTTTCAACCACAAATTAATTTTGGGGGGGGCTCCTGCTTTGGTCTGCTTCGCATTCTAACAATGTTTCTGCACTTCCTCTAATTTTCTGCCAGGAAATTGGTCGTCCAAGCACTCATAACATCGAGGTTAGACTATGCAAATGCCCTGTATCTGGGACTACCTGATTACCTGATCAATACACTTCAGGTGTTCCAGAACACGGAAGCCAGCATTCTTCTTAATCTTCCTCCATGAACGCATATGTCCCCCCATCTTCGCGGCCTCCACTGGCTTCCAATGAGGAAGAGGATCCTGTTTAATGCACTGGTCCTAGTCTACAAAGAGCTTCACCACACAGGTGCAGGTTACCTGAGGGCTAGAATTAGCTTCTACCTCTCCACCAGGAACCTGCTAACAGCCTGCGGGCTAGCATTTCCAAGATTCGCTGAGCCAGAGCAGGGGATTGGGCCTTTTACTATCTGGGACTTTTAGCATGGAATAAGCTCCCTCTTGATCTCTGGTCTGTGGAATCAATCTCCGTGATCAGAAAAAGACTGAAAACATGGCTGTTTGCACAAGAATAGAAGTCCTGTCAAATCCTGTGAAGCTACCTTTAAGCTGAGCCCCGGGGACTCCCAGGAGTAGCTGCACGCTATACAAATCTCCTTTCCTTCCTATTTTTCATGTGCCCCAATTTTCTGATGAAATGATACTTCTGCTCATACCTCAGTAAGACTGGGGATCCTGTAATTTCATATGATAAAATGATGCATAAAAACCCTTGAATTTGGAGGTGAGCCAGAAGACTTTCCTATTCTGTTAGGGATACTGTCCAATTCATTCCCGATTTTGCTGCCCCATTTGGTACTTGGAATAATTTCTAATTTTTATATACTGTGTATAACTCTGCATTTGAGAGCCTTCATGGCAGTGACTCCCTACCACTTATTTTGAATTCTCCAATAAATTCCTTTAATTTTTTCATTGATCTTAAAATCAGTTATTGAATGGGCCTCTTAATCAATTTCATTTAACTAATTAATTTTATTTTTAATGTATGGGATGTGCCTTAACATGGGGACACATTGCCTCATGAATTTGAGGTTTAACACTGTTTCCAATCCAATGAAATATGGGAAATTTAATGGAGTTAAATATTGGAGAGTCTCAATTTTGCCATACCATTTAGATTCCACAGTTTTGTTAGTAGAGGATGGTTGCATGTTAAAGAGCACCTCCTTTTTGCTTTAGAGAATTGCCTATTGCTATAGAGATAGTGGATTTTCCTATGTGGCTTATCTGGAGGATTTTTCTGGACAACCTGACTTGCAGCGCTGTTTCTGAAGGATTTGGATTGTAAGTATGAACAGTAGAGAATGATTGTGATGATTGAGAGTGATTCTGGTGTGTCTACAGTCTGCTATTGAGTTTTTGCATTTGAGAGATGGATTGTTATGCTTTGTGCAAGGTGTTTGGCTATGCAATGTTGATTTTGGGTTCAGTTGGTGGTTTGATCACTGTTGTTCTGATGTACTATTCTTATCTGTGATTTTTGTTTTAGAAGGTTTTTGTCTATTATCGGTTGTTTTGGTTATCAGAATCATTGAAATCCAAGATCTTAAGATATTGGGAGTTACTTGTCTGCATAAGGTAGAATGTTTTAGGACGGCACCAAATACACACAGATGGAGTTTCCTGAATCACAAGTTTTCCTTCTTAGGAGGTGTGTGTTGGTCTTCTTTGCTCCTAAGTGCACAGTGTAGCATATTGATGCCATACGCACTAGGACCTTTGTGGTTCTGTGCGGTCTCTGAACAGGAACTATTGATATGGAGGGGGAGATGTTAGGGTGTGGTTCTGAGAAGTATGACATCATTAACAGGGCATGAATGGATGTTGGAGTATAAAGATATGTTTAACTAAAGCTCTCATGTTTGACGTAATCTATCTGCAAGCACCGGGGCTAAGGAAGATGCTCCACACATGAGTACCCCAGCCAGAGGTAGACTGCGGCTGGATGGGGGACTGTCTAGTGTGAATTGGGTTTAACTAGTGCTGAAAAGATGCTACTCTTGCTTCTATTGGTTGTGAGACTTGTCTTATTCTAACTTGCTGATTTCCTTCGTATTTAGGTTAAGCATACAAGGTTTATTTTGTTTGTATAGTGTAAGTTCATTGAGATAGGCTTTAAATCCGCTTTCCTCATTCATGGAACAGTTGCGCTGTAATTGGCTAGTCAGCTGGTAGCTGTGCTGGAATTGGTGAAGTGTCACCACAAAGCTGCGCTGTCATTGGTTGGTTGCTGCCGGAGCTGGACTGTGATTGGTTAACCTTTGGCATAGCCATGCTAGGATTGATTGTTATTCGTTAGTTGTGTGATTTTTAGATGAGTTTTGAGTTAAAATAATGGGTTCTATGTTGCAAAAAACCTAAAGTTTCTTTTGTGCCTTCTACTGAGGGTCAAAAATTATATGCCGAGGAAACGCCTGGACAGGAAATGATGATGGACATTCAGTTTTATATGTATACCTGGATTTCTGAATGACACACATGTAAACCCTATCTGATAAAGACCTGCAGTTTTGTTTAGATGGTACCTTTAAGATTAGAAAGCTAGATTTCTTGAGACAAACTATGACTGACAGATAGCCATTACCTAGACATACACAACGTGGGGCATTGAGCAAGTGGGATTGCATGGCTTCAGAGAAGGAGTGAAAGAAATGATAAAGCAGGTGAATACTTCATTTAAACAATGGCTTGAGAGCAAGTGGGATCAAAAGGAAAGGTGTTGGAAGAAGGACATGATGGAGGGAGTGCAGTTTTTCCGACAATAGTCAAATAAACGAAAGACAAAAAGAAAACTGATGAACGAAAGGGAGAAAAACAAAATCAAGATTCAGATGAGAAGGATACATTTTTAAATGTTCTTTCTAATTCCTGACCGCCCCCATATACCAATGGAATACAGAGATGGGGACCTGGTCCTTCTATAGCACCGGATATAGGTGCAGCAGGAGATAGTGTGAGGGCGCAAGCACATGAACCAACTCAATCAGTGGCTGTGAACACAATAGAGAGTGCCACTTCTGAGATTGCATTGGCAGCACAGTTGAGTACTAGTAGAGACACCACAGCTGTTTCTGTAATTCAAATTGATCTGCTTGTGACTACTGCTGTCATTGAAGAAATTCCAACAGAGAGAATTATTAATGTTGGTTTTTTAAAAATTGAATGTTAAGACTTTTACAGGGGACAATTGATCTGAACAGACTATTGTCATACAATGTTGATAAAATGAGATATTTGATCAAGGAGGCAGCAGGATGTGCAAATGAGGCGCATAACAAGCTTGAAACAATTTGCTGATGAGTGTGAGGTAGGTATCAGTAAAATGAAAGGTGAAAAGAAATTACAAAATGGATTTGGCTAATGATGAAATAGAGGAATTGGGTTTAGCAACTTTAAGGGCTCACATTAAAGATTTAGTTGAAAAGACAAGAGAGTGGAGTGACAAAGAAATACAGAGAAAGATGAAAGAGAGGGACAGTGAGTAACAAGAAAACGTTGGAGAAAGGGAAGAAGGCGAAGGGATCAATTTGTGATTCAGAACTAGTGAGAGTTACAGAATTTCCATTAAGAGAAGTACACAGAGGGAATTAAGTGCATGTGCCCTGGACAAGAGCCGATATTTATGTCTTTACAACACATTTTCCAAAACTGCAAGAGGAGCCTGAAAAGTGATACAAGGAAGTTCATAGGGTGAATACCATTTTGAAAATGCATTGGACTGATTTGAATTTGTTATTTGAGATTGTAGTTCCTAGTGATTTATTGTCTGAGTGTTAGGTTGCTTTTGCTTGACCAACTGAGGAAGCAGCTAGGATTGCACTTAATAATGCCCCTTCTGATGAGGGAGCTGACAAATACAAACAGATAATAGAGCATTGGAAAAAGAAGGTACCTGGGGAAGATATTAATTAGGCAAAGATTTTGAGGACTTCACAAGAGCTGAAAGAGGTAGTGCATACTTATTATGAGAAAATTATGCAGATTTTCAAGAAGCATAGTGAGGTTGAAGATCCCGATAAAGATGGTGCTAGTTGTTTCATCTCTGCTTTTGTCATGGGTCTGTGGCCAGAGCTGAGTAATCATATGCATCAAAGTGGGATGTCCTGGCAGACAAGGAACGCATATGAAACTTAAAGCTTGCCAAATACAGCAGGGCTTAGAGAAAGAGTAGAACAAGATCAAAGAGAAGCTGATGGTTGCCAAGACAACACAATTTGGAGTGCCTGGAATCAGTCGATGTGTTCTGATTTGGGATATGTTAAATCTGACAATGCTGAAATTAATAGGATACCCTTAATGCAAAGTGTGAGGATGGTAAATGGTACAATGCAAACGCAGGGTCATGGATGAGGGATGGTGGATAATTCTGGAATTAATGCAAATGATGACCGTTGAAGAAGAACACTTATTGTAACTTCTGCTGCAAAATCAGGCACTGGAAATGAGAATGTCAACAAAATCCAGATTGAATCCAGAATGATTTAGTTCTCCAAATGCAGAGAAAGATACAGTCAATTGCCCCAGCTCAACTCATGTCTGTGCAAGGTATGTATGGCCAGAAACATAAATATGGCTACAGTCCCAGTGTTGCAGCACAATATTAAAAACAAAATGCCATATAATCCAGGGTGTCAACAAAGTCCATTGATTCTGAGTAATGATTTTCCTCAGTTTTCTCCAGAAACTAATTCCCTGTGATGGTGCCTGAGGGTGGAGAAGGATTGCCTGTTTGGAGCAGTTCTGTAGCAGACCAAAATGGCCCATATTTTGACGGTGAAGTCAATGGTCACCCTGTTTCTTTCTAAATGGATACAGGAGCTATCCGTTCTACAGGTTGCTCTATTGAAGTCCCAAACTTACCACTCTGTGGAAGAGAAGTCCAAGTTCTAGGCATGAGCAATACACAGATTGTTAATCAGGTCACAGCAGATGTTCCAATTAAAATAGGATCAACGGAAAATAATCATAATTTCATTTTTTTAATTCAAGCCTTGTAGAAGTGTTGGACAGAGACTTGTTGTGCAAGATGAACTGATGGATTTATTGCATACTGGATAGTGTTGCAATTGAAACTCAAGATAAAGATTCTGTGTTTAAAATTAAATCACAGCTGTTCCTGGTTCTGACTAAATATGATTTGTCTATGGATTTAAGACAAGCTGTCAAAGATGAGGTGTGATTTTTCTGGTAGAGAGAAAAGTGCCAAGCCGGTAAAGATCAAAATAAAACCCAATGCTGTTATCCCAAGAACTAAACAACATAACATTTCAAGAGAAGCAGAAGAAGGAATGATATCTGTCACTGAAAAAATGATTGAGCAAGGAATTCTTCTGGAAGGGCTTGGTGGTCCTTGCAACTCTCCTATGATGGAAATTAAGTACCCTAGTGGTAAATGGAGAATAGTGCATGATTTAATGAAAATAAATAAAATAGTGATCACTTGTTGTCTGGTGGTATCAAACCCAGCAGTAATCCTTTTTCAGATACCAGCAGATGCAGAATGGTATATAGTCATTGACTTATGCCAAGTGTTCTCCATTCCTTTCCATGTGGAGAATCAGTTTTTATTTACATTTCAATTTCAAAATGAAGTTCTCATTTGGTGTAGGATTCCACAAGGGTATACTGAAAATCCTTCAATGCTTAGTCAAATCCTGAAGAAAGATTTTGAAAATTTGAGGTTGCCCTGCAACTCAGTCTTGGTGCAGTGTATTGATGACCTACTTGTCACATCCAAGGCAAAAGAAGATTGCAAACTTGACACAATTTCCATATTAAATCATTTAGCTGACAGTGGTCACAAGGTTTCCCCTATAAAAAGCAATACTTTTAAAAAGAAAGTGATTTATCGTGGTCAACACATTAAAAACGGAACAGGGAACATCTCAAAAGCACGCATTCCCGTAATTCTGTAAACAAATCCACCTATCAGTCGATTCCAAATTTTTCCAATCTTGCAAAACGTTTAGTATGGTTGACCATAGTGATATTTAACATGCAATACCATTTGACATAGAATGCTTAGAGGCCTTCCAGGTATCGAGCGAAAGTTGGTGCAATGCACACGCTCTTGGAATGCTTGATTACAATTTCTAGTACTATCTTTTCTGTCATGAGAAAAGCGGGTGTGCACCTGCTGTTCTGACTTGAAAACATGGAGGAATCATGAGACTTGTAGCTTATTTGTCAGCTGGGTTGGACACAGTAGCTATAAGTCTTCCTGATTGTTTGAAATTGGTTGTAGCTGTTTGCATTGCATTTGAACAAAGTGAGAGGATCATGATGGGACATACATTAACTGTATTTGTTCCACAATCTATTGAGATCCTGCTGGCTCAGACACAAACTCAACAAATTACAAACAGTCAAATGATTAGGTATGAACGAGTTATATTAGTAGCTGAAAATATCCCAATCAGGAGATGTAATTCCATGAATCCTGCAACGTTCCTTCCTATTTCAAACAAAAGTTGTAAAGAGAAGGAAAAGAGTGATGATGATGATGAACCCGAACATGACCGCATTCGTGTTACAGATTTATGTATCAATCCAAGACCGGATATTAAAGAAATTCCTCTTGAAATAGCTGATTTGACTGTATTTGTTGATGCTTCGTGTTTGAGAGACCAATATGGATCATTGAAGGCTACTTATGCAGTATGTTCCATTTCTGAAATCCCTGAAGCATCACATCTGCCAAATGTAACTTTAGCTCCAGTGGCAGAGTTGGCTGCATTGACAAGAGCCTGTTGCCTGTGAGTAAATGTGAATGTAAAAATGTATATAGATGCCAGTATGGTTTTGGTGTTGTCCATGATTTTGGACAACTCAGGAGACAGCATGTTTTTATGACTTCTTCTGAAGCTCCCATCAGGAATAGACTTGTACATGATTTGTTGAAAGCAATACTACAGCCACAATAGTATGCTACCCATAAGGCTGGAAAAGATATGGGCACCCTGGGAAATAAATATTCTGCTCAAGTTGCTAGATATTGCACACTTGAGAAGGAGACAGTGGTTCGCAGAGCAAATCAGATGATGTGTGAAACAACATTGAGATAAACACAGAAAGTATCAGTTGTTTTCTATTTAGTTTAGTTCACACTTCTTTGAGCGACTTGACATCTCCAGGAGGAAGCCCCAGAAAATGAGAAAAGAAAAGAAAATGGGAAAAATTGGGTTACAAAAGAAATGATCAAGATTTGTATGTTACTCCTGAACACAAATATGTATTGCCCCACACAATCTTACATACCATGGCCTGTTATTTACCTGACCAGTCAACACTCAGGGAAAGATTCAAGGGTGAGGACTTTTAAAACAAATTGGGAAAATAGAAATTTTAGAAATGTTGCTGAAAATTTGGGTAACCGGTGTCTAATATGCCAAAAGAATGCTCAAGATCGTAGGACACCAGTTTTGACGCGTAATACTGGTAAATCAGAGGGCCCATTTACAGGCCTCCAGGCTGATTTTGTGGAAATGCCAGTTCACAACGGCCTTAAGTACATTCTTGTGATAGTCTGTTTGTTTTCTAAATAGGTTGGGCCTATCCTACTGGGAGATCAGGCAGCTTGACTGTTACCAATCCTTTGTGAAGGGAGTTAATACCAAGATTTGGCCTGCCAACTTCTGTTGAGACAGGTCGTGTCTCACATTTCAAAATGAGATTTTGCAATTGATTCGCACTGCTCGCCAAACTGACCAGATGTTCCATTGTACTGTATTGTATTGCAATTGCATTTATATAACGCTTACTACCCCTGACAAGGTGTCAAAGTGCTTTTTTCGGCGAATAGCACGCTACTCCGGAACCCATAAAGGATTAGTGGTGAATTAATATAGTGAAATATGAAAGTAATTGGAGTGGTGGACATGTTTGTCAGTTATTTGGATTCAGAAGTATAGCCGAGGGAAAAAGGTTTGCATTTATATAGCGCTTGCTACCCCTGATGAGGTGTTGAAGTGCTTTTTTGGCGAGTAGCACGCTACTCCAGAACCCATAAACGATTAGTGGTGAATTAGTATAGTGAAATATGAAAGTAATTCGAGTGGTGGCAGATATTTGGATTGAGAAGGATAGTGGAGGGATAGAAGAGTGCTTTTTCGGTGAGTAGCACGCTACTCTGAAACCCATAAAGTAATAGTGCTTCCATGTGTTTGAAATGGCCAGGTGCTCTTCCTAATGTTTTGATAAGCATCCGAAGTACCCCTGACATACCCCTTGAAGTATTGATGGGTAGAGCAATGAGATTGACATTTATTGTTTCAGCTACACTTGTTTAAATTACTGAGAACATTGTTTTTGGTTATTGCAAAGTTCAGGCTGATATGATGAAATCTGTCTCTCATCAGTTGAATTTGGCAGCAGAACCAACAAAGGAAGCTAGTACCATGCACTGAGCCATGGAGATTGACTAGGAGTCAGAAGACACAGGAGGTAGAGCTGCCTAAAGGAGAAGTGTCATGACCCTTACCAAGTGATACTAGTGGCAAACACTGCTGTGAAGTGTACCAGAATTCTAGGTTAAATCCATGCCACTCACACAAAAAGAATGAAGGCGTTGGACGAAGAAGTGGTGAAAACAACCACTGATTCACAGAATCAAGCTCAAGTTCACAGCGTGAATCCAGAGAGGGGTGAGTCCAGTTTCAAAGTACGGATCAGAATGAAGAGCTGTTACAATGTCAAAGTCAAAGGCATGAGTGGCAGCAAAAAGACATAGTCTCTGATCCAAACAGTGAGAAACTCCAGGTGAAAATTCGAATCACAAGAACCCCCAGAGGAATAAAGCAGTTCATAGTGATTCATGCTGTTGATCGAAGTTCATCAATGAGTGGAGAAGATTAAGCAGTAGTCACTAGTGAAGAAGAAAGGCCTGAAGAAAACAAGTCACTAAAAAGAACCTTCCAATCAAAAGCACTAGCAGAATGAGAAACTAAGACCAATTCATAAAGAAACTGAAGTAATAGAACTAGACTCAGTGAACAGTGAAAGTGGCTCACCAGCTGTTAAACAACCAGTAATAAAGAGAACTCCGAACAGAAGGCATGCTTCACCTGAATGCGTGAATCTACCATCAATATCTGAGGCAGAAGAGACAGAAGATCAGAGATCTACCGTCCAATAAGTTGTTGGTAATAAACCTTTAAACGTGAATCTGAAATTGATACTGAAGAAGAAGAACCACCTTGAAAATCTCAAAGACTGTTAAAGAATAAATTCAATAAATACTGAACTGCAAGTATTTTAAAAGAAATTTAGAAAGAAGAAAATCTTTTTGAGACCATGACCTGAAAGAACTGAAACCTGAGAAACTTATGAAAAAACTGAAGAAGACTATTTTGAAGTTTTCTTTCAATTATTGATTATTGTTTTCAAAGCAATAAGTAGAAACAAAGAAAACTTTTATTATTGTTTAAAAGAAAAACATTTGTTACCTTTAGGAGTTTCACAATAACCTTTTGTTTTCAGTCTGAGTAAAAAATGGTATATAACAGATGCTGCAAAGTTATTAGACTGATCACCTTAATAATGATACTAGTGACCATAGTTGGAATGCTATTGTGCCTCCTTTCTCTGGTGGGATATGACTCCAAAAACGTTAAATTAGCCATAGAATTAATAATAATACACTGACACATAGGGAGAGTTTAGTTAGTGGATTTCATAGTTATGCTAAAATTTTGAATGAATATATTAATATTATGAATGTTAAAAATTGCTTTGTGAGCACTGTCCTTCTTCTGCATGTGAAGGTGCGACTTACTTACAACTATTATTTTCGTACAGTTTATCATGTAATGTGTTAGCATTTTTGCCAACAATTAGTTTTTGTCTCCCTACCTATCGGATTTCAATGTCTTGTTGGAAGATCTACCTATTTATAAAGATCTAGGTATTAATAAGGGTCTTAAATATGGTACATTTTTAAATAATTGCCCAAATTAAGTAGAAATAAAAAAATACTAATCGGAATATGTATGTAGTTTGGGTAATGAAGAGCAAGTTTATTAAAAAAATACAATGAAAAACTGTGAGAGATTGGAGAGAAGAGAGATAAGGGGGCATATTAAGGTTGAGGAAAAACTTAGGGGCTTATTTACAAGCCCAGTGTGCCACCGGAATGTCACTTTTTTTCATGTTCCGGTGGCGTACCGGCCTTACTCATGTCTACGAGGCCACGGAAAGCCACCCTGCGTGGCTTTTCATGGCCGTGTAGATATGGTGTAAGACAACACAGTGAAAGTCGCTGCATTGCCTCACACTCTGTGGGGCAGGCATGCCATGGGCACTGCAGTGGGTGCTCCCACTCAACACCCATGGTTTTTGACACATTCGCAGATTCACAACAGTGTGAATCTGGGAATGCATCAAAAGCGTGCGCCTCCCCAGGGAAGGCGCACTGGTTGTTTTTGTGAAGGAAGGTGTCCCTTCCTGCACAAACACAACTTGAGTTCAACGCGGCCACCCTTGCACCATGGTGCAAGGGTGCCTGTGTTTGTGCATGGCAGCCATTTGTGCATCCGCACTGTGAAAGAGGACAGGAATTCACCGTGCCTTATAGATATGGCGCATTCCTACTCTTTTCTTTTGACGCAGGGCAGCAAGAAGCCTTGTGGCGCTGCCCGGTGCCAAAATGTTCTAAATGAGGCCCTTAGATTGTCACATGTGCATCCAAGATTGAGAATGGAACGTGAGTAAAAGGGAGAGATATGTATGGTGCATCAAGAACCTTGAAGAATTGGAAAAGTTGATTATGTTGGAGAAAGTGAATGTGAGAAAAGTTATAAAGTAAATGGTAATATTGTGGTTGGTAAAGAGGCAATTCTGAGAGGTTTATCTTGTGTGCGGTAAGGTTGTTTATTTCAACTTGCTGCCCAATTGTTTTGGACCTTGTTAACTTGTTTTAGAACTTATCATGTGAGGGAAGTGGATGATGCAATTATTTTGAAGAGAGTTAGTTTGGATGTGGATTTGGACAGATTTTATGTTATATATAGGGAGATATTATTCCACCAATAGCCGTGGCTATGAATAATGTTGAAATTAGACATTTGTCTGTGTACATTTATTGATAGGCTAGCTTCTAACTCAGCTAGATCCTTAACCCAGATTAACTCTGAGTTAACCACAATACGGGCAACAATAAAGCAAAACCACTTAGCGCTAGATATCCTTCTTTTGCGAAAGATGGCGGTACTGAAGGTAAAGGAGTCTTTCACCTTCATACCTGATAACAGTGGGGTTTTAAATGCACTAAATTGAGTTGTAAACTAGTTCGATAGATGGTCTCAATTTATAGAGCCAAATGCATATCTGCAGCCTCTTATGGTAGCAGGCTTTGGGGTCATGCAAAATCTTTTATTGCCCAAAAACAAGAGAATACCTTCCTTCGGTGATTGCCACACCCCAATCTACATCAGCTTATATAGTACACCGGGAATGCAGCATTTAGAAGATCTATTAGCTATGAAACCATTACTCTATATGGAGTAAAGAGGTGACTTAGATTACAAAATGCAATTATAAGGGACTCTTTAAGATTAGATAATGCGCCGAGAATCCTATGGCTCTCATACATTTCCAGAGAGATGGCCCAGTTTAATGACCCTCCACCGTTAGATGAACCAGATAGCATAACGCGCTTTAGTAAGACTCTAGATGTGCTGAAGACACTTTTAGTCCTTCAGCTGCAAAATACAATTCTATGGCACAAAATGAGGGTTTACAGAGGCATCTTTTAACTCCATCTAACACCCAACATCGTTTTGTCCTGACACGTTTATGTCTGGGCACAGCTCATGAACTTGTGACCTTTCCAAAATTGAAGCAATGGCTAGAGGTGGCAGTAAAATGTACATGTGATGGAAGATCAACTCAAGACACAATGCATTTGATTTTATTCTGCAGTTTCTATACTGAAATAAGACAATTTTATCTAAAACCTTGTTTTTAGCCTAAAGCAATAGGTCTAAAATTTGGCTTATTTGTATTTATGATCCCTAGAGGACCCAAACACGAGTTGCTACTTTCATATGGAAAGCCATCTGTATTAGGAAACATTTTAAGTATATGTATCAAATTACTTCCTAGACATCAAATGTGATTCCTCAAAGGCCTAAATATATAATTAGTGCTTGGAATTAGTGTCCTTTTCACGGGGCAGTGCCCGGGTAGTCTAGCTATTATGTGCCAATTACATAATGTATTAGAATGATGATGATGGACTTGGAGAATTTTAAGGCTCATAATGATTATTTCCAAAAGTTGTGTGTAGGTTTAGCACCTTGATTTATTCTAACATAGAATACCTAGTTAGATGTTTTTGGGGAATTTAGTGGTTAGCCTCTTTACTTTCTATTTCTATGTCTATATTTAATGTTTATTTATATATTTTTCCAATTCTTCACCTTTTTAATCGGTTGGGCAATGACAATTGCATTTATTGATGCTAGGTCTCAATTGGACCAGTTTAAATAAATAAAGGTGCATTAGCACTTTATGATCCTATGGGACTTGTTTAAATGTACAAAATTGTATTAGCATTTTATACCAATCCCGTTGGTATAGCATCTTGCCATTGTAGTTTTACACTGCTATCTTTATCCACTTTACTTAAGATGAGCCGCAATTTCTTTTTTATTAATTGTCTCATGCTCTGCATTTTTTGCTAGGGAGTTAGAATGCCAGATGCAATGCTGTTATGATGACGTTTTTTTATATATTATGGAAGTGTCATGTTTACTTTTATGGTTTTATTTTGAAACTGAATAAAGATTTTGAATTGAAATGCATATATACAAAATTTAACTAATATTTGTTGTGAGATTCAAGATTTAGAAGAACATAGTGTGTGGGAGATTGTAGGTTTCTGGGTTAGTGAGATAGGGAGGGGTTTTAGCAAGGTTGATGTTATGCTATGTTTATGGTATGTGGATATGTAAAGTGCGGCTAATCATCTGCGAGGGTATCCAGGCGCTGAGTAGGGGGGAGGGCCCGAGGAAGGAGGACCGATGGAATCATGCCTGTTTTTTCTGGAAGAAGCAGATCTTGAGCTTTTTTGGGAAGTCCATAAGAGAGGGGGCAGCAGTCACAAATCGGTAGTGGGGCGGGGGGTGGGGAGAAAGAGTGGGGGAAAATTAAAAAAAAACACTTACCTGCCGCCCTCTCTTCTGTCCTCTGCCTGGCTTCTGTTAGAGCAGGATAGGCTCCCCTAAGCCAGTCACAACGCTGTGAATGGTAAGCACCCATGCTCCCCTGAGCCAATCACAACGCTGCAATGTAGCTTTGTGATTGGTCTGAGCGCCATGGTTTGGCGCTCTGATGGGGATTGGAAGCCTGGGCATGTTCTCCACCCAGGCTATAATGCAGCCTGGGTTGAGAACATGCGAAGTGCGCATGAATGTTTGGCCGGCCTCAGAGGGCCTGCCAAACATTAATGCACACTTAGGAGGGTGCCATCACTCCATCCTCCCGTGCAGCCTAGCCCCACCCCACAAAACTGCCCCAGCACAGAAAAATAAAATGATATTAGCATCTCATTGTTATCATTTTATTTTTCCTTTTTTGCCATGCTTTAAGGCAGTGGGGCAACGCTCCTCCACCTTAGCGGAGGAGCCGCCCCTGGGGGGCAGTTCTGATGTGTTGCGGGAGGTCCTTTCAGAATTTGGCTGCTCTGCATAAGAAGGATTGTCCCCCGCATCTCAGAGGCCAACCGAAGGTGTCTGGTGGGTTGGTAGAAGTTGAGGCAGTAATTTAGATATGCTGGTCCGATTTTGTGGAGGGCTCTTTAGGCATGTGTGAGCAGCTGGAATTCACATCTTTCCTGGACTGGATGCCAGTGGAGTGTATTGAGGTGCCGTGAGATGTGGGCGTTTCGTAGGATGTCCGAGATGAGTCTAGTGGCGACGTTCTGGGTAGTTTGGATGAATTGATTGGGAGAGGGAACATTGAGACTAAACCTAACTCCTGTAATAATTATGATTTGTTCAATTGTCCAGTTTCTCTTGTTCAAATTTTTTGTTTGTTCAGAAATTGTGGCTGTAAGGGTGAAAGATAATCATTAAAACAAAAGAGAGAAGAAATTGAAATGGAGAAGGTCAAAGATCATCTTTTCAATCAGCTCAAGCTGGTGGACGAGTCAACCAGAAAAAGGCAGAAAGTGGCGCAAACCATTTTATAATTCCTAACTAGTTTATTAATTGTGTTAGTGGACATAGAAAAATCAGAGAGGGATTTGTAAGAGATTTTTATGGGTTTATATTTGTGTGCATTAACAATGAGCAAAGAGCATTTTTCACACTTGATTTAACAATTTCCAATGATGTAGTGCTATTGCTATTGAAACGAGTTTTGTCCCAGCACACCTTCTCTACTCGCAAACTCTGCAGCTCACAGTCAAGTTGAAATGTAATGGTTTATTTCCAATGTTATTATTTTGCTTTTGATGCACTTTTCCCTGTTCCGCTAAGATTGGTAAGAATCACAAGGTCTTTCCATGGAATCAATTCACATAACGTGATATTGTTAATGTATCTAGTTATTTTCTAGCATCTCTGGACGTAAGCATAGAGGGGCATATTTACGTTCCCTGGCGCATCCCTGCATATCAGCAGGGATGCGCCAGGGAAAAATACGTCACGCAAGTTTACCCTTGCGCCACGTCCGATGCGCCGCATTTACAATGCGGCGCATCGTGGCGCAAGGATAAGCAGATGCATGACGCATCTGCCGGCGGAAGGTTGGCGCAGTGCTGAAGTTGTGTCGCAAGCGCGACGCAACTCCAGCACTGTTCCAACCTTCCCTATCCCTAACATGGTGCGTCAATCCTTACGCCTGCTTGAAGCAGGCATAAGGATTTGACGCACCAGCGTCGGAAAAGTGACTGCGTGAAATCTTGTAGATTTCACTACGTCACTTTGCCGAGGCGTTCCTGCGCCGGAACGCCCCCCCCTGCGCGGGTATGCCCACATGAAACCTGACGCAGGTTTCATGTGGCGCAGGGGTTTACTACGTGACGCATCTCCCTAGATGCGTCACGTTGTAAATATAGCGCAACGCGGCGCATGGTTTGCGTCGCCGCTGCGTCACATGCGTGACGCAACGGCGGCGCAAAAGTGGCACAAGGGGCTTGTAAATCTGCCCCAGAGAGTGCTGAATAGGTCATTCATGTTGTGGATTAGTGCTTGTGTGTTATGGCAATGTGGCATTTACTTTTCCTGTGCTCTGAATTGGCGATGAAATGATACATTTGCTCACACCACAGTAAGACTCTGGTTTCTGTAATTCCATTTGGGCATAATATTGTATAAAAACCCATGAATTTGGGGGTGAGCCAGAAGTCTTTCCTATTTTACTCGAAATGCTGTCCGATTCTTTACTGATTTTGCTGCCCATTTTGGACTTAGAATAATTTCTGATTTTTATATACCTTGTATATCTCGCCATTTGAGCGACTTCAGCACACTGACTCTGTACCACTTATTTTGATTTCTGTAACAAAATCCTTTGATTTTTGTATTGATCTCGAACTCCGTTATTGAATGGGCCTGCTTAATCAATTTCATGTAACTAATGAAGCGTATGTCTGATTTGTGATGTTTTGGAGGTGCCTTAAGGTAGAGACACATTGCCTCATTAAATTGAGGTTTAACACCTTCTCCAATCCAGCGAAATGTGGGAAATTTGATTGAGGTAAATCTTGGGGTTTCTCAAGGGGAACCATTTTGCTCTCACAGCTCAATGTAATGTGTAGTAAAGTTCTGAAGGTAACTTAGTACCTTTGCTCTACTAACATTGTGGATGGTGCATAGGGTTTTAAATTTAATCCAGGATTCCAGTGGGAGTAGAGGTCAGTTCTCATGGTTGTGTTTCCAAAGGCTAGGCCAGAGTTTGGCCACATACATTTGCAGTTTTTGCAACCTATAAATTAGAATTTCTGGGACTTGGTATAGATAATGTTACAGCCATCTTATAACTAGGGGGCTGATTTACAGTTTGGTGGACAGGATTTACTCTGTCAATACTCTGTGGCCCTGAGAGAGTTTCTGTCTGCCAAATTTAGAGATGCCCGTTGACCCAGCAGACATCTCTTACATTAGCAAGACCCGTTGTCATGGCGGTTCCTGTCAATATATTGAAAGTTTGACTGATGGCTCTGTCATGCTGACGGAGCCGTACAACAAACTTTCAAGATTTTTTTTTCTATTTTCAAAAACAAAATCCCAAAGCATCATTTTGTTTTTGAAAATAAAAAAAGCAATGACTCCTTCACCATGGGAGTTTTCTCCCATGGCGTGAGGGTCACTTTGCAGTTTTCACTGTCCCTACTGCGATGTTTAAACTGGCATTGACGGACAGTGAAAACTTCCCATTTGTTTGCCACTCTAAATAGAGCAGGTGGCTAAATGGCAAAACCTCCAACAGCCCTTACTCCATCCGGCCGTCGGGGTGTATGTTGGCCCCTAAGACAGAGTAGTCTCCACTGTCAACATAATGACTCTCAATGAGGCATGCAGACCTTCAGTTCGGCAGTGAGGTGCAACAGTGTACCCTCTATGCCAAACTTTAAATCCTTCCCTAGAAATCTTTTAACTTCCCCTCTGATTGTTAAGCTTTAGTGGCAAGATCATCCTAAGCATGGACATTTATAGGATAACACCACAAACTACAACATTGACTTGTGAAATAAATTAGGGAATCTACATATAAGATTATCCTCAGGTATTTTTCTTTCTGACTGTTGGAATCCCAAGCTCTCAGTCCAACAAAAAGTGAGCTAGTCATTGTCAATACTTCCTAGCATTCATGATCTCTGGTTTAGATCTGTTAAGACAGAGAAATTTTTCTTTCATTTAACAGAGAATGTGACCCAGGCATACCGTGTTGCTTGTGTGTGTCAGTGGAAACATACACATATTGAGAAATAGCAGTGAGAGAGAAGATCCATACGGTACACCATGTCACCATTCATACTCTCGATTGATGCTTTCAAAATGCTTCTGTTTAACGGAAGTAACAAACCCAGCATTAGGCTGTGCTAGGTACCCAGTCCCACTGACTAGCTAAAGAGTGCTGAAAAATCAGTACGGTTTCACAAAGTTTAAAATGTGCTAAAAAATATAGGCCACATGCGGGGTCATTTAGTCTTGATAGGATCAGATATAAAACACACTGGTGCAAATACGATTGAGGCCAGGGGCTGCAGTATGATGCACTGTGTTGGCTTAGCACAGAGCTTAGCGCTTGTTTTATGCATCTGCCATGTGCAAAGTGAATTCATTTGACTTGCAATTTCTCTGACTTAGTCCATTATTTTAGAAAGCACAGCTCAGAAGCAGAAAGAATCACCTGCTCACTGTTTCTGAGCAGCACTATCATTGACTGAAAATCAAGCCCTAACTTGGAGAACTATCGGGTTAAATGAATTCACTTTAGAGAGTGTGGTAAGTGACTCCACAGAGACAAATGTGAAATCTAACTTGTTTATTCGCCAAGTATCTTCACCCATGGGATGATGCGTCCATCTGGCTCGGAGTCCAACCGCAACTGACTTACGGTTTGAATGCCTCACCAGTGTCCGCTTCATGCACATGTACCTTTACAAACAATAGCACTGCCTCGAGGGGTGCCTAGAGACACAATACACATATCACATCACCTTCCCCCTACAAAACAAACAAAATTCACTAAATACATTGAAGAAAAATTACATTAAACAAAATTTCTTAAATACATATTAATTTGCAATTGTTGGTGTTCTAGTCTGATACTTGATGAAGTCATCAAACTTCTTAAGAATTTTCCTGATGTGTGGATCCATTAACACCTCATTACCTTTACGGTCCCTGTCACCCTGACCCAAACAGTGGGTAACAGCTGGCCAGTGGCTTCACCAATCTGTCCACACACATTTTTTTGCTCAAAATCTGATTGCAGCTAATGCTCCCAGTTATGGTCATGTATAAACACATCACTTTTCTTTTGTCGCATGAGATTAGCCTGTTCAGGTGTAACTTTCACCAGTTGTCTTTTGTTCCACCAACCTTTCCTGTGATGAATGCTGCATCTTTGCTAACTTTGCTGACTTTACAGGCATGGAAAACTTAGACTCCCTTTTTAAACTTTAAAGGGTTTCTTGATTAAAACCCAGTCTCCACCTAATGCATCCATCTTACTATCACTACATTTGCTTTCAAAGTTGGAGTTCATGGCTGCTTGTCTCATGGACACCTTTGATGCAGTCCCTTCTGTATCAGGCATCACAATCTTGGCATTACCTTTCTTATTTTTCAAACATGAAGGGAACAGAGATGTGTGCATTCCCCTGCCTCTAATCAGCAAGAAAGGTGTGACCCCCATGGTACAATGTGGAGAGGTATTGTAGTTCCACACTCTGTTCAATAAAATCCTTGACATCCACACCTGAAGCTATGGCAGTTTGTATGCACTCCTTCATAAATGTATTTCCACGCTCCACTAAACTATTTGAAGTGGGAGAGTACAATGCCACTCTCAAATGTTTTATGTCTTGTTCAGACATACATTTACACATTCGTTACCAAACAAACTTTGTGCCATTGTCTGTGATGATGACTTTAGGAGCTCCTTCAATTAAGAACACTTTTCAAAGAAATTAAATGGTTGCATTAGTGTCTGGAATTTCTCCAAACTTATAGTACATCCATTTTGAAAAATAGTCTGCGACTAAAATTAAATACCTCATACTGTTGGACAACACTGAGTAAGTTCCAGAAAAGTCTAAACCAACTTTTTCCTTTGCCACATTCGGAAACTGAGTTGGGTGTGATGGTGACTGAACTGTTTTCAGTGCTTATCTGACATTAAACATTCTGGGCATTTATCAATCATCATTTTAACTTGACTGTCAAAAGCCGGCCACCAATAATGTTGCTTCACTTTCATACAAGTCTTCGTGATACCTTGATGACCTTGATGTGCTTTACCTATGACTGCACTGCATTATGCTGTAGGTGGGACAAAACCGTCACCACGGAGTACAATGCCATTTTCAACAGACAATTCCTCAGTAATTTGTGAATAGATCTTCAAATCCCCACTCAAACACATAGTTTCTGGCCATTTATAAGTTGCGTATTCAATTACTTTAGTTAGTGTCAAATCGTTTGCACAAGCCTCTTTCCAGTCTGTTTCAGTTATGACAGATTCATATTCTGCCACTGCATCCACCAAAGCTACACATTCTACATCATCATCACCACCATCCACTAGCATCCTGGACAAACAATCTGCCCTGAAGTTTTTCCCCCAGAGATCTGTTTAATTGAAAAATTGTACTCCTGTAGTTTCGACACTAATCTTGTAAGCCTGGCTGACAAGGTATTACTGCTTACTTTACTGAAAATGTAAACCAGTGGCTTTTGATCGTTAAAAAGTTCAAACTTGATTACCCAAATGTACATTTTAAATTTCTGCACTGCCCAAACACATGAAGTGCTTTGCGTTCAATAATACTAAATTGAAGCTCAAACTGTTTCAAGGCTCATGAAGCAAATGCTACGGTTTGTTCATATCCATTCACTTTTTGTTTTCTTTTTTTCTTCAATAGGTGAGCATTTGCGTCAGAGGGGTCCTGACTGTGGGTTCTTTCCAGGTCCTCCACCTCCTGTTCTAGTGTCTCTACAGTTCTGACTTTCTCCCTTTTATGTTGGGTGATTAGTGAGATTGCCTGCCCATGAAGCACTGTTTTGTATGCCTCCCAGAGGACAATTGAGGAGGAGACGGAGGGTGCGTTTTCAGTGAAGTAATATTTGGTAGCGTCAGTCAGTCCCTTCCCTATCTCCGGGGCCTTCAAATATCCGGGATATATGGGGAATATGCGGTTCTGTGCTGTGGAGTGCCAAGTGTAGAGAATGCTAATCGAGGAATGGTCAGAAATGCCTCTCGGCAAATTTGTTACTGTTAGGAAATTTCCCAGTTCAGCTGCAGGCGCTAGTATGTAGTCAATTCGGGAAAGGCTATTGTGTGCCCCAGAGAAGTAAGTGTATTGCTATGTCTGGGGGCAATGGAAGCGCCAAATGTCCACCATACCTATTGCGTCCAGGAAGTCAGTAAGGGCAGAGTGTGGTCGGTGTTGCTGTCGAGGGGGTGTACGATCTAAAGTGTCATTCAGAATGGCGTTGAAATCGCCTCCTATTATTAAATAGCCCTGTGGGAGTCGGAGAAGAAATTCGCTAAGTGCCGGGAAAGCTGAGGAGTGAAGCGCGGGCGGGATGTAGACAGATACTACGTTAACTATACACCCTTCCCACTGGCACGAGAGCGCCGCAAAGCGGCCTTGATCGTCAGTATACGTGTGCTTAACGATGATCGGGTATTGTTTCTTCAGGAGGATTCCCACCCCCCTCGAACCAGATGTAAATTCCGAGTGGACCGCCAACCCAAAACCCCATCTATCTAGGGCTTTGCAGACTGTCCCCGTCAAGTGGGTCTCTTGTAATAGGGTAATTGCTGGCACCTTACGTTTCAGATACTGTAGAACTAGCCCCCTCTTTAGCTAATCTTGAAGACCATTGACATTCCAGGAGAAGATTGGTAGGTGCTGCTTGGAGGGTGTCAGGGGTATTATGGGCTCATGTGACCGCGGCATGGGGCCAGTGTGTCGCTTGTGCAGTGCCAATCAGATTGCTGTGGGGCATCGCAGGAATGGTATGAGTGGACAGATCGTGTGCCAAATAACAAGTAGGAACAAAAACAATCAAAAAAGTTTTTGAACTTACCCTGAGAATCCCAAATCCCTCCCCCCTCCCTGCAAGACGGTTGTTGAACTTCCCGCCACCCCAACTTTGCATAGTGCCTAATACCAATTACCCGGTACCTGTGTGGGGGCGATAGAGCTCTCGCTGTGCCCCTCGGGGGCCCAAACAGGGAGTTAATTACTCTTCCAACTATTATGAAAATAAATTTGGTGAGATGCCATGGATCTCTTGCCCACACAAAGTCTTACAAAGGATCAACAGTCACTTGCCCGTCTATAGTACCTCGTCTCTTCGGGCCGTTGAGGGGGCTAATAGTTCCTTTCCCATTATATCTGTGCCCCGGCGTCATGCATCTTTGTTTGCCATCGCCAATCCGGTGTTACAGAGTAGTTGGTTGCGTGAAGCGTTTCACCTAGCAAGTGTCCAGCATGTCTAGTGCAATCCTCCTCAGGTTGAGTCTCTGCTTCTGACGAGTCCTCCGTCTGGTTCAGGGATCGCTGTTTTGATTTATCTCGCGCAGTGTTCCGACCAGGTTTTCCCCGATGTTGAACCTGACGCCATCCCTCCAGTCAGTCCTGTGCATCCTCTGGATTGGTGAAGAACCACGCTTTTCCATCTGCCTCCACCCTCAATTTCGCTGGAAATAGCATAGAATATTTGAGATCATGTTTTCTGAGTTCTTGCTTCACCGCTAGGAAGTTCCGCCACTGTTTGGCCACCACCGCGGTGTAGTCGGGGAAAAAGGATATTATGCTTTGTTGAAACCGGATTGGCGGGGCAGCCCTCGCCGTCTGGAGGATAAGGTCACGGTCACGAAAATTTAAAATGAGTGCCAATATAGGCCGCGGGGGCTCCCCAGGCCGGGGTCTGCCCCCAGGGACCCGATGGGCTTGTTCAACCGAAAAGTAATTAGAGAGACCCCTGGGTTGCAGGTAAGTCTTGACCAAATCTTCCACAAAAAGGTCCAGGGCAGGGCCTCTCGTGTCTTCCGGCATTCCCACTATGCGCACTTTGTTGCGGCGGGAGCGGCCTTCGTGATCATCCAGCTTCACTGCCATGGTGCCACTTCCCTTGCTGTGTGGTGTTCCTCAGGGCTCCTCCCTGAGCCCTACTCTTTTTAATATCTATGTCGCTCCTCTTGCGAAGGTTGTGAGATCCTTTGGGTTGGAAGTGCTGTCCTATGCGGACGACACCCAAATTATGGTGTCTATTTCGCATAGTATAAAGGATTCGGCCCTTAATTTTAGGAACTGTATGCAGGCAGTTTCCTCTTGGATGGTGGAGAATTTTTAGAAATTGAATGGAGAGAAGACGGAGGTCTTGGTTTTCGGGAGTAAGCAGGAGGTGTGGTCCAGTGACTGGTGGCCGGATGCGCTTGGCGTCTGTCCCTCTCCGGTCTCCCATGGCAAAAACCTGGGGGTTATCGTGGATAACTCACTGTCCCTGAACCTACAGGTTAGTAGGACAGTTTCCACGTGTTTTGGGATCATTAGGATCCTACGGAAAATTTCCCACTATCTCTCTTTGATGCACGTAAGCAGGCTGTCATTGCACTGGTTACATCCAGATTGGATTATTGTAATGCCCTTTATTTGGGCATTAACAAAGGCTTAATGCGACGTCTGCAGATGGTGCAGAATGCCACAGCCAGGCTGGTGATGAATTTACCTAAATATCATTCAGTCACAGCTGCTATTAGGTTGCTGCACTGGCTGCCTGTGGACCGTAGGATCCTCTTCAAGACCTTGTGCATGACTCACAATGCCTATTACGGGTCAGGCCCTGAGGCGATTAAGGCCATTATCCATCGTTATGTTCCCAACAGGCGGCTCCGGTCTGCAGATAAGAATCTGCTTATAGTACAGAGATTCAAGAAGGTTACATGGGGAGGTAGAGCTTTCTCCACTGCTGCTGCTAGACTGTGGAACTCCCTCCCGGAACAGCTCTCAAGTCAGGTGTCCCATTCTCTTTTCCGCAGGGCCATAAAGACCTGGCTTTTCTCACAGACCTCGGTATGAGCATGTCTTTTTGTCTGCATCCTTAGGTCCGCTTATAGCGCCTTGACGCCCTTGGGCTTAGTTCGCGCTTTACAAATTTCATATTCATTCATTCATTCATGGTCTTGTTGTCTAGTTCCAGCCGTTGCACTTGCTTCTTCAAAGAAGCCGTGTCCGCATTCACGGTGGCCGTTATTGATTCGACCTCTGTCACACGGGAGCTCAAATTTCTGAAGTCGGCACGGATAAGTGAGAGTTCAGTGGTCACAGTGTCTATGCGGGATTCTAGAGAGGTATGCACCTTATTTAGGGTGGTCATGATGTCCTGTAGTGTGATCTCTTTCCCTGGAGTAGTCTCTTTAGCAGAGGCCGCTTCAGTCTCAGTACGGTCGTTCACATCTTTGTCCGGCTTAGAGTAGGCGTATTTCTCCAATCTATTCTGTTGGGTCACTCGTTGGCCCCGGCCCCCCATCATGCCCCACCCCCACGTCCACCTCTCGTAGGCCGTGACCGTCCAAAAGCAGTATTCACTGCCGCCTGACCGTACTACCTAGTGGCGCCCGCGGCCTGTTGGGTTTCCTGCAATCTGGTGCGTCTCACTGTAGTTTCTGGAGTGTGACTGGAGCGTGGGGTGGGAGTCGGGACACGTGCAGAGCGCGAAGTGCAGCGTTCTTGTGCTGAGCTGTGGCCCAGGCACACCAGGAGTCCGGAGCTGGCTGATCACGGGTCGTGTATGGAGAGGATGATGTCCCCCAATCCTCAAGATAGTTACTTGTCCGGGTCCCTGTAGAGTCAAGCTGCGGCGTGGGTCCCTAGTCTGCCCCCATCAACCCCACCGCAGTTCCAGGGCCCCACGATAACTTCAGGCAGGAGCGCTCCACAGCGCGGTCATATATCAGGAGCGACGCGCAGACCCACAGCAAGTGTTCACAGCCCCGGCCCAGCGCACAGAAGGTCCATCACAGCACACCACAGTTCACGGGTCAGCTGCGCGCCCAGGTCGGAGCATGCCAGTCTCATTAAGGGTCGCCGCGGTGACCAGAAGTCGCCCAATGACCGGATAGTACCTCAGTATGGGCGTGGAGGACAGCTACTCCTTTTTGCTTCAGGACGCAGTAGGCCGGCGGTACCCCTCCTCTCGCAGCTCTGCGGGGGTCCCGTCGCACGGCCGAAGCTGTAGTCACAGGTCGGGAGGTCCCGGGAGGCGAATTTGCGTGCTCGCGCAGGAACCCAGGGCGCACTTCGTTGCTTAGCGCCGCCGGGTCCGCGCCTGCACACGTTGGCGCCGGACGTTACACCCACGCCAGTCCCCGGTCGCGGCGTGTTCACAGGCCGCAGACAGGATCTCGCCTTCACAAGTATCGGGGAAGGCACCACAGGCAGGGCAGGTCGCTCATCGAGTGCGGGCAGAGTTCCGGCACTCCTGCAGGTTAGTTTCAGTGGGCAGGTCACGGATAAATGCACCGGATTTTATTTTTCAGCCCCCGAAGGTTCGGAGCTCTACAAGGCGGCGGCCATTTTCTTCGGCTGCCGGCCACGCCCCCCTTCATTCACTTTTTGGCTGAGAATAGCACCCAACCCGTAAACACTGGCATCAACCATTATAATAGAAGTGCAACCCCCCTGGAATGCGTGTAACGCTGGAGCTGTTACAATTAGCTCTTTGACCTTGACAAATGCTTTCTCCAAATCGTCCGTCCATTTGAAAACTTGGCCTTTCCTTAGCAAAGCACATAAAGGATCAACTGTTTGGGCATAACTAGCAACAGAACGCGGTAATCTTCTGCTAACCCTAGGAACGAATATAGGCTATCTTTATCTGTGGGTGCTTTGGCCTCAGTAATTGCTCTAACCACTGGAAACTTTGAATTAATGCCCATAGCGGACACTGTGTGACCCAAATATTTTAAATCATTGGTTGCAAATTTACATTTTTCAGCTCGGATTGTCATGCCACTCTTATCCAAGATGGTTAATACATCTCTCAAAATCTCATTATGTTCCTCCAGTGTATCTGCATAGATTAGAATGTCATCTTGATATGCTTGTACACCTTTGATGCCTAGGAACAATGTGTCCATTAGTTTCTGGAACACACTGGCCGCTGAGGCCAGATCAAACGGTCATCTCAGAAACTTGTAGGCACCAAAGGGGGTTACAAATGTTGTTAACTCTTGAGACTCTTCAGTTAGTGATGCCTGGTGGTAAGTTGATCGTAAATCGATTAGGGAAAACCACCTGGCCCACCCAAGATTCGGTAGCAACATGTGAATTTTGGGCAGTGGGTGGCAGTCCACAATGATGTTCTTCCTTAGGTCACATAAATTGGCACATATCCTAATCTCTCCAGATTTTTTTCTTGCTGCTACTATAGGCGCCACCCATTGTGATGAATTTGTAGGCTGAATAATTCCTTGTGTACATAGATTATATAGGGTGTTTTTTAGTTCTTCCCTAAGACTGATGGGTACAGGCCTTGCTTTGTGTGCCACAGGTCGTGCCTCAGGTGCTAGTGGTGTACCAGTCCCTTAACCAACCCTACTTGGCTACTGATTTTATTAATTTTGTGTTGCACATTTGTACAAGTATCTCTACATTCATTGGAGACTTCGCATATCAGTCAGGATTACAGTAGAGGGTAAAGGCCAGGGTTAGAGTCCTGGCACCTGTATAACAGCCAATGATGCATGTAACTTGCCACATTTCGCCTTCAAGTGTTATAATAATGCAACAAGAAAAAACTATCCCCCCTCCCTCCCTCCCCAGCTTGGCTCACCTGATATCTGTTTAGCAGGCTATAGGCAGCGCAATTCCATCTGACCTCGTCTCCCGCTCCAGTAGTCACAAGACCAGGTATATGTAGATATATTCAGGACTAGGTTTGTTTTATAGCGTTTGCTTCTGAAGGACGCCCAGGGAGTCAGGTGGTTTGCGTGTTACCCCTAAATTGGAAGGTCAGTAGCCTGAAACGTTTCCAATAACACATTCCACTCCATTGAGATAACCCTAATTGGCTACTAAATACTGTTGAATGCTTATCCAGGTAATTTCTCACCTAACCTACTATTATGTTGAACGCTACAAATTTCATAAATGCAAGCAACTCTCAGAGGAAAATGTGGAAGAGTATATTTCTACTCTCAGAATATGGGTGACTACATATGAATTTGACCCGAATCTTGATAATTATATTCAAGATCAGTTTGTTTTTAACTGTGCTTCTTGGAAGATCCAAGAGAGATTGCTCTGTTGCAGAAACCTGTCACTATCTGAAGTTATTGATTTGGCCCTTAGTATTGAAAGATCAGCAATCTCAACCAAGCTCATGCATGCGGAGTCCACTACTGGAGTCGACATCGTCTCTTCCATGGACATTGAGCAGGAGGATTCATTGTGTATGGTCAACACCAAAGGGAAAACATCTAAGTTTGCAAACAGAAAGCTATCAACTTATTGCTACAGATGTGGGTCCAAGAGTCACATAAGCAATTGCGCTGGTTGGCCAGCATTGGGCAAACACTGCATAGTTTGTAAAAACAAACGGTCATTTTCAAAATGTTTGCCAGAGTAGCAAGAAGACATTAAGAGTTGGTAGTGTTGATGTTGAAGTGGCTACATGTTCTTAGTCCCTCAACAATGTGATTTTAACACTTGACTGTGGTGACAAGGGTAAAATGGTTAAAAGACTATTATGTACAGCTGTTGTCAATGGTATTCCCTTTCAGGTCATTGCGGATTCTGGATCCTCTATAACTATTTTAGAAGACACCACTTTTTATGAGTTCCGAGGTCAAGATTTTTCACTGTCAAAATCAGATGTTAACCCCAAAGCATTTGGGGAGAAAGACATAGAAATGGTTAGTTATTTTTCATCTAATGTGCAAGGTTTAGGCAGAGAAACTGACATGAAGGTGTATGTAGCTGTGAAGGGTAAGGACATACCTGGTTGGTAAGATTTGGCATGCATGGGCCTGTATCTTGTTCCAGGAGATGAGAACCCGGTGTTGGTAAGTGATTTGTCAGTGTGCCATGTGGATTGTGGTGAGGTCTAATAAGCATTTTGGATTTCAAACCTATCTCCGCAGTTGGGTATCTTGGTTCTATACTAGTGTTGTTTTGGGAGTGTGGGGGACAGGTAAGTGCTCGGAGCCTGTGTTAGATGAGACATAGCCGTCTTTGATTATTAATAGTGACCATTTGGGGTTCAGACCATGGTGTATCCGTTGCTATGTGTCTTCTCTGTGTTGGGGTATATCAGGCGTTTTTGCTATTTCTTATAGGGTTACTGGTATTTTTCCGGGTGTCCTTGCATCCCTCTTCTCCTCAATTTCACTGTTTACTGATATTAGGTATTCTCAGGCCCGCACTAGTACCTTCCATTGATCTGCTATAGGACGCCTACGCATTCCTCTTGCCGCCTTCCTAGAGAGTGCTCTTCCCTCCGCTTCCGCCCAGCTCGTGGCGTCTCGTTTCCAGCTCTCAACTTGAGGTCCCACTCTGCCTTTCCAAGTCACCGCCACCCGCCTCTTGCCCAGAGCCATGGCCAGGTCTATAAATGTATTCCCCACCTTCAGTTTCAGTGGGTGGGGGAATAGGCCCAGTAGAAACACCTCCGCAGAGCTATCCAGTGGTCTCTCAAGGTTTGCCCCTGTCAGGGTCACCACCTCAGTCGAAAACGGGTGCAATGTCGGGCAAGCCCAAACCATATGAATAAAATCTGCATCTTGTTGGTCACATCTTGGGCACGTATGCATCTCTCCGCCGTGTATTATTCGCAACCTTCGTGGGGTGAGGTAGGTCATGTATATGCAATTAAACTGAATGTATTTTAGTCTCGAATTGCGGGATATCATTTTAGGTGAGGACAACACTTTCCCCCAGTCCCTGTCTGTAGGTTGTCAATTTAGGGCTTGTTCCCAAGGACCCCTGACTTTAGGCAGTGGTTGCAGGGATGTCTCCACTAGAGCCATATAAAACCACTTCACTTGGTGGTTAGCAGTTCTCAGAGAGAGCAGTGTGTTCCTCTGCCCCAAAGGTCTCCAAATGTGCGGGTCAAAGCCTCATACTAAAAACTACCCCACTGGCAACCCATACTGCTCTACCAATTCCTCAAAGGGGATTAGTGTTTTTTCCTGATAACAGTCTCCCACTGTCTTTAAACCCACCTCTGTCTATTCCGTCAACTGCTCGTGAGTAAATATCTGGTGCGGGGTTCCATGTGGCAGGCCCACCAAAGGCAACAGCGGCGTATAGTTGGGGTTTGATGCAGCGCGTACAATAAAAACTATTCTCCTCCTAGGTTACTTATAGGTCATCCAGGGGTAAACTATATTTCTCATATCCACATGACGATGGGGCCCATAAACATCGCCTAACACACACGCACACTCCTGGATTTCCTTTACACCTTTATGAAATTCTGTACTCCTAGGAGAAGCATGAGAACTAAATGGAGAACACCATTTATGTACCGCTGGAAGAGCCAGGATATCTTATTACCTTAATTTGTCACTTTCTTTTAGTTATTTCTTAAGATATTCTTGCTCATTGTTTTGTCGATGAATCATTCATGTAAGAAATTAGTTCATAGTGATTAAGACCAGCTGAATCACAATAACCAATTACTGATGTCACAATCATTTAGGAAAATAACCACTGAGTCATTTTGGGTTTAAAGAAATCTTAAATTTTATATAATTTTTTAAAGCATGAGAAAGAAATTTAATACTTTATTCAATTATTCATTCTTAAATTCAAATATTTATTAAGCATAATCAATTTATTGCAGAAAGGAAATTTTTGTCATGAAGCCAAAACCCTAATTACCTGCCTAGCTTCCTAATTTAGCCTAATGATTTCTAACCTAAGTCAAGAATTAGAAATAGCCTGATTCTCATACTCAACTGGAAAATTAAGACAGCAACAGCAACTTCAGCTCGTCAGCATCAGCTACCTGCAACCCGTCTCATCTAACAGTCTTTCAGCATCTCCCGCTCAGTAAGGGATCGATCAGGACCACCCAGCACTGGAAGCCACCAACACGACTCTCCAAACTCCTCTCCTGACTGTGACTGCAACCGCGACTGACCCCCTCCCACTAAGAGTAGGCCCTCTTATACCCTAATTCTAACTTTGCTAACTAACTGTTGCAACATTAATAGCACGCTTTTCTTTCATTGGTCCATGCATGTCATCTTATTCATTCTTTTAATCAAGTTCTCTTGGATTCAAGGGTCCTTGGATCATTTCCTTTCCCATACGCTTAAACATTTTTCATCCGTTTCGATCAGTACATTTGTAACTTCTTTCGACACATTCGAGAACTCCGCAGTCATTGTCCTTTCTCTTAAACTTGTTTCCCACGGGCCTTCTGCTGATCATCATGGCACACTATCAGTTCAATTAGGTCACACCAGCCTTGACCATTTCTTGCATCCTAGCGTCTCAGTAACCTCACGAGGTTTGGTTTTTTTCTCCGATTTCATCCCGTGTCATGTGTCCCCTTGCGCCTGTGCACATCTTCCCACTGGCGGCCATTTTATATCGCCACTCGGTTATACTTTTTAGAAGCACTAATTTGAGGCAAACAAAACATAATTAAAATAGAGAAAAATAGCCCTTTCGTTTCCCTCCCGTCGTCTACGTACCCCAATTAGTTATTACCTAGCAGAAAGCAACATTTAAGCTGTTCCTTACTTACCATCACTATTGTTTTTGCAACGACACGTTTTATTTCTATGAAGCACAAACATGCATTTTACTTTTAATTAGTACGCATTTATTTTTACGTTATAATTAGACACACGGACATCCATTAATAGATTATTTAGCACACATTTTTGGCATGTTACCCTTCCCATACATACAGTGTTGATTAATACATTTAAACGAACATTTTATTTAATTAATTATAAAATTTGTTAGGGGTTAAATTTTTTTATTTTCCCTGCTCCATCAACTCCCCCTTTGGTGATTTTTAAATCACCACATAAAACCCAAGTCATACTTATTTTCAAGCAGCATGTCTTTCATCCTTTGCTTTCTGTTATTTACACATCTGTCTCTTCTTCATCTTGCCTTGTAGTCTCTTTATACATGCTTTCTTTCATTTTCTCCAATTCAATTTCACCCATTTCTCTCTCTCTCTCTCTCTCTCTCTCATTATTCTGTTATTCTTTTTTATCTTATTTTGTCTTACTTTTCTCTTTATACATGTTATTACTATTTTCAATACCATGGCTAACAGTATTACTATAGTTGCTACTATTATAACTTTCCCTATCACTAGTCTACTCATCCTAGTTAACCAATTTGCTACTGAAGAAAACCCTCTACCAAGTTTTCCCAAAACACTTTCAACCTCCACTGGAACTAGTTCTTTGTGCAAATTTGTAATATTTGTAATATACTTCTGTATATTTTCACTTTTATCAGGAATGTAAGTACAACAATGTTGGACTTTCAACATTCCACAGACTCCACCCTCTTTTGCCAAAAGAATATCAAGGGCAAGCCGATTTTGCATCACCATAGCTCTCATGGCAACCATTTCGGTATTTACCATTAAGAACCCTCCCGCAGTATCTGTAGACAAACGATCTACTACTGTGGATAACTTCCGAATTTTGAATGCATTCAAAGATATTCCCACTGCTGGTATCAATGCTCCAAAAATATCACCTACAATTTCTGAAAAACTTTCCTCTTTCTACGTGTAAATCTATTAATCATCTTGTATGTTCCCTTTTCTTCTCTGTCCATGTGAAAAAGTTTTGGAAAGACCAGGCCTACATAGCAAGTTTCATACCAATGGTCCGGTAACCTGTAATAAGCTCTATTCCCACAAATATAATAGATACCTGGAAATATTGGATCTTTTCCACCTTTGAATCCCCAACCTCCCAGAATTTGATAATTGTCATGGCAGATACTGGAACCTACAAAGTAATTGTCATAGACTGTCTTATTTCTCCTAATACACAACTTTCCTGTTTGCGGCCAATCTAATGTCATTGCTGCATTTATCTTTTTCCCTTCATGATTTCCTTCCTCAAACGTCCATAAGCGTTTTCCTTCCTCTTTTATTGCTTCTTTTTGAAATTTCATTCTTCTTTCTTCAACCATTTCTAAGAATACTTTTTCTTCTTTCTTTAACTCACAGGTAAGGTTGTTACTAACTATTTCTTCTAACATTAATTTTCTATGTTCTAAAAAGAATTCTCCTAAAACCTTTGCTGGTTTTACTTTGTTAAGTTCTGGTACTACTGGAATGTTTTCAAAAATCTTATCTATATCAGTATAATAAGATTCTAATCTACCTGTTTTATAAAATAAACTCGCTATTACACTACTTGTTATTCCATAAGTCAGAGGTAGGTGATGATAAGTCACACCTTCTGATACTGATGCAGGCAACTGCATACAAACATAACAATCTCTCACATCCATTGTCTCTACGTATTCATACAACAATTTTGTAAAAACATTCTTTGAAAAATCTGTTACTGACTTATCCTTATGCAACTCTGCACTACTTCTTAAAATAACTGGTTCTTTAATATTAGTTTCTTTTTCTGGTTTAGTATCATTTTTTGCTTCTATCACAGCTACACTAATAGGAATTGTGATTGCTAAAACTATCCATATGGTCATTAATAACCCTGTACAAAAGCAGCACATTTTGCACCATCTCTTTATAAATTCACATTTATCTCTTCTATCCCTATTATTTTCCATTTTTCTTTTTCTATTTGTTAAGTTTCAGAAAATTGTGTCACTACACCTCAGAAATGACTTAGATGCCACTCTGCTCTCAAAAGTCTTTGCTTGGTACTTTCTTTAATTCTCTCCAGAATTCTTTCGTTGTCACATCCGGTGATTTGTCACATCCAGTAAACTGTCATGTCCGGCAGAAGCACTATAAGTCTTCACTTCAGGTTTGTTGCATCTCACCTTTTCCCATCCGACTTCTCAGTCTCTGGTTCTCGTGAGTGTTTTCTTCTTCTTCTTTGTAATCTGTTAGTGCAATATACAGCCACTCAGGTGACTTATACTTTGCATTCACTTTCTTTGTCCTTTTGGACTTTTGTAATCTTTTTCCACTTGGTTTTTCTTGTCCTTTTTGACTTGTTACTTCATTTACTTGTTCAGCACCTTCGTCTCCCGCTCTTATTATTCTATATCTCAATTTTCTTACATAGCTGTTGGGCCAATTATCTCCTTTTCTTGGCCTTTTGGCTTCACCTTCTCTTTCTTCTCTTTCTGATTTCCAATTTCTTTTTCTTGATTCAGTTTTTGCTTTTTCCTCTTCTCCACTTTCTTCTGTTTCTGTTTCAACTGTTTCACTATTGTCTCTTATTTTGAAACTTATAATCTCATCATCTCCTACTGGTGGATCTGTCTTCTCCTTTTTGTTTTCCCTTATTACTGTCCCTCCTCGGGGTTCTTCCGATTTGGTGTTTTTCTCCTTTTCTGCTTCTAAATTTCCCTGTTCTTCTGTTTCTCTATCTGTCCCTATTGCTCCTCGGGGTTCTTCTCGATTTTCTAACTTTTTGTGTACTTCTTTTCCTACTTCATCTATTAATATTGTTTCTGAAGGATTTCCACCATAACTTGTACCTGGTTGTTCATCTAACTCAATTTCTTGCTCAGTTTCTTCTCTAATTGGTTTATAACCCCAAGTTTTCCTTAGGAATTCTTCACGGTTTTCAACTGAATCATCAGAGTCTGAAGTTGTGTCAGATATTTCCAGATGTCGACTTACAGGTCGATCTTCAAGTTCTGGAATTTCTGAATTTCTTTCTTCTTCTTCTTCCTCTTCTTCTCTAGAGGTACTCGCAGTTGGGGTTTCCAGATGTCGACTTTCAGGTCGATCTTCAAGTTCTGGCACCCTTTCTTTTATCTTTGTTGTCCCAGCCGTTAAACTTTTATCCCACACTTCCAGACGCCGACTCACATGTCTATCTGTAGGTTCTGGAACTCTGATTGTGTGGCTGGCATGAACCCAGTTTTTCACTCCTGCACACTTGACGGCAGTCGTTGTCACCAGGATTACCTGTCGTGGCTCGTCCCAACGAGGAACTAGACAGTTTCTTCTCCTGTGGACTTTTATACGGACCCAGTCTCCTGGATTCAAGTCGTGGGCTGGTTTTCTTTCAAGAGTGGTCGCATCCGGTCCAACCTGATGAAACACAGAACGCACCACATCAGCCAGTCCCTTGCAATAATCCAGTACTATATAATCAGTTATAGTTAATAACTTGTTGACAGGTACGTGTGCTTGTCTCATTGCTCGTCCCATGATCATCTCATGAGGACTGAGTCCAGTTTTCTTTTCAGGGATGCTTCTGATGGTCATCAGAACAAGAGGCAGTGCATCCAGCCATTTGAGTCCTGTAGCTTGACACATTTTTCCCAATCTGTTTTTAATTGTTCCATTAATCTGCTCTACTACCCCAGAAGCCTCTGGTCTGTAAGCACAACGTAGTTTCTGTTTAATACTCAATGCTTCACAAATCAATTGGATCAACTCATTTTGAAAATGTGTTCCTCTATCTGTCTCAACCGTGACTGGAAAACCATACCTTGGAATGAACTCTCGCAGCATAAGTTTTGCCACTGTTGTTCCATCATTCCTTCTTGTGGGGTATGCCTCCACCCAACGAGAGAACAAACAGACGACCACTAGAACATATCTTAGTCTGTTACTAGGGGGCATCTCGATAAAGTCTAACTGCATTCTAGTGAATGGACCTCCTTCTCGTCCTATTGTTCCTAGACTCACTACTGTTTTTCTTCCTGGGTTAAACTGTTGACAAATAAGACATCTTTGACAAAGACTTTCAGCAATGGCTCTGAATTTTGGGTTATACCAGGTTTGTCTAAAAAGTCTGATCATTGCATCTCTCCCAATATGAGCTTGTCCATGGTACATCCGTGCCATGTCTGCAATCATGCTATCAGGCATAACTGGTCTTTCATCTCTGTATACCCACACACCATTATTTTCCTGTCTTCTACATCCTGCTTTTATCCAGTAATCTTTTTCCTCATCTCTTGCTGTTTCTTGTAACTGCCTTACTTCATCCCATGTTTCGACAGTATTAGTGAAAAGCAAAGGACAAGAGACATGCTCCCTTTCTCTATTTTTGTTCAGGGACGCCATGTTTTCCGCTCAATATCTAGCGATCTCATCAGCATAATTATTGCCGACCGCTATGTAATCTTCGTTTTTCTTATGCGCCTTGCACTTCACTACAGCTATTTGTTTAGGCAACTGTATCGCCTCAAGCAGTTTTTTAACATAATCTCCATTTCTGATAGGTGTTCCTGCAGATGTCAAAAATCCTCTTTGTGACCAAATCTGACCGAAATCATGTACGATGCCGAAACCATATTGGCTATCGGTCACAATCGTGATTCGTACATTTTTCCCCAATTTACATGCTTGAATCAAAGCAATTAGTTCCGCAACTTGGGCAGACCTAACTCCTTTCAGACAAGACGCTTCCATCACAGTTGCCACTGTGCATACTGCGTAAGCTGCGCTTAACACTCCTTCTTTTGTACGCAAGCATGAACCATCCACAAACATGACATAATCAGATTCCTTTAACGGTTCATCTTTTATGTCAGCTCTTGGTTTTGTGCAATATTCCAGCACGTTCAGACAATCATGATCTACTTCGTCTTGTTCAATTATGCTTTCTTCATCTGGTAATGATGTAGAAGGATTTACATTCATGCATCTATCTATGGTCACATTTTCAGCGCTCAAGATGACTTTTTCGTACTTAGTCAGCCGACTATGTGTCATGTACTGTGTTTTTGTTCTTGTCAAAAGAATTTCTACTGAATGGGGAACATATACTCTCAGTGGATACCCCATCACTATACCTTCACTTTGTTCCAGACTTACACAAGTAGCAGCAACTGCTTTCAGACATCCAGGCAATGCTTTTGCTATAGGATCTAAAACAGCTGAAAAATAAGCGATTGGTCTTTTCATGGTCCCGTGTTTTTGTACCAGTACTGAAAATGCACATCCATCTCTTTCACTGCAGTACAACTCAAAATCCTTCTCATAATCAGGCATGCCTAAAGCAGGGGCCTCACACTGTTTCTTTTTCAATTCTTTGAAAGATTTCATTTCTTCTTTGTTTAACTCAAAAGGGTCTTTTACATCTTTCTTTGTCAATTTTTGTAAGGGTTTTGCAATCAAAGAGAAACCACTTATCCACTGTCGACAATATCCAACCATTCCCAAAAACATTCTTACCTCTCTCTGAGTCATTGGTGCTCTCATTCCTTGAATCATTCTTACTCTCTCTGTCGCTATTTTCCGCACTCCTTTCTCAATTTTATGCCCTAAATACTGGACTTCTTTCTGACAAAACTGTAATTTTGAAGGGGACACTTTATGTCCTCTTTTCTCCAAATGGTTCAGTAAAGCAATTGTGTCACTTACACATGCTTCTTTGGTTTTCGATGCCACCAATAGGTCATCGATATACTGCACCATCACTGATTTTTCTGGCATTTTTAAATCTTCCAGAGATTTCTTTAGAATCTGATTAAAGATTGAGGGGCTTTCTGTATACCCCTGAGGAATTCGGCACCATGCCAAAATACGCTCTCCGAACCGGAATGCAAATAATGGCTGGCTATCTGGATGCAAAGGAATAGAGAAAATGCGTGACACAAATCTATCACAGTGTACCACTCAGCTTCATGTGGAATTTGATATAGAATTACTGCAGGGTTTGGCACTATTGGACAACATGGTACAACTATTTTGTTGATTCTTCTCAAATCATGTACTATTCTATATGTTCCATTTGGCTTTTTCAGTCCCATAATAGGTGAATTACATGGACTGCTCATGATTTCTTTTAGAATTCCCTGTTCAATCATCTTATTTATCACAGGAGTTATTCCTTCAATTATTTCTGGAGTTAATTTGTACTGTGGCGTGTTCGGATAAGTTATCCCTTCTTTCACTGTCACTTTTACGGGATCAACTTCTCTCATTAACCCAATATCTTCTCCTGAAAAATCCCACACACTTTCTTTTACTGCACCTTTTAGTTCTTCTGGAAGTTTTTCTGCATCAAATGCAGGAAACAAACCATTCGTTTCAGGTTCCTGATTCATCAAAGTTACTTTATACAGAACATCTTCATCTGAAGTCTGAAAACCTATTCCATCTGGCGTACAATAAATTGTGCAATTCATCTTGCATAAAAGGTCACGACCTAAAAGATTTACAGGACTACAATCGCACACTACAAATTTATGCATTTTGCTAAAAGAACCAATTTTTACTTCCACCAATTCAGTAAGTGGGGTTTTAATCTGCTGATTGGCTACTCCTACCACTTGGATGTGTTCACCTGAGAGAGGAAGGTTTGGAATTTCCACTGATCTAACAGTAGAACGGGTAGCTCCAGTATCGACAAGGAATGTTACGTTTGCACCATTCACTTCTCCATCCACAAAGGGACCAGACTGATCTACCTCTAGAGTTGCGCCAAGCACGCACTCTTTCCCCTCTCCTGCGCACCGTCAGAATCTTTCATCCGGGTCATCCTCACTCTGACGCAACCAATACTGAGAAATGTTAGCTGCTCGCGGCAACTGTGTTACCTGCTCTCCTCCGTAGAATCCTGTTTCTGTACTGTATCTTTGCTGGTTAACAGTGTTGGGAAGTGGTGGTTGCGGCACCTGACTTTGTTGAACAACTACCTCATTCTGCACCTGTGGAGTTAATGATTGATGTTCCGGATTAGGTTTAGGTGGGAACTTACACTCGTTTCTCCAATGCCCTAATTTTCCGCAATTATGACATGGCCATTTCTTCTTTGCCTCTTCTAGACTCACTTGACCCTTTCCTTTACCTATGTTTGGTCGCATTTTATTCTGTCCTGATTCGTTTCCATTATTATTGTCCAATTGAGCTTCTTGTTTTTCTGCCACCTTCACTTGTGCCCACATTGCCTTTTCTTTCAACTTACGTTGTTTACTTTCTATTTCATCACTACAATACTTAGCATATCTCAGTACCTTATCTACACTTCCATTCTGCCAGTTTATCATGTGTTGCTTAATCATATCACTTATTTCTGGTTTCAGGCCAAACACAAATCGGTATACAAAATGACTCATGTTGTCCTTTTCACTCAACTCCTCGTAACCACTATACTGCTTGAAAACCAATAACAGTCGCTCATAATATGCATGTACAGACTCCTTACTTTCCTGTGTAGTTCTATCAATTTTAACCCAATCTGTCTCTTTAGGAGGAATCTTATTCTTCAAAAAGGTAATCACCTTATCGTACTTCTTCATTACATCAGGACCTGGAGCTCCTGTCTTAGGATCTCTTGGATATTCTGTAGTTGGCCAGTCAACTGTAATCTTACATTCGGACCATAAATCTGTTGGTACCACTATGTCAAACAATCCATCTAAATCTATCCACAACACTTTTGAGACCTTTACAAACCTTTCTACTTGTCGGTACCACTCAACTGGCTTCTCTCTTAACTTTGGAAAGTCATTGGTAAATGACAGTATGTCCTGCCTAGTCCAGGGAACATGCACGTAACTACCACCTGGAGTTTCTCTCATGGGGTATTCTTTGGCAACAGATTCTTTTTCAGTTATCATAAAAGCCAATGAACCTTTGTCTGTACTTTTCTCATTCTTCTTTGTCCATCTAACCTTCCATCTGTCCACATCACCCCATTGTCTCAACAACACAATTAACTCTTTTATCTGTGTCAGCCTTCCTGCCGTGTTCAAATTTTCAATATCTTTTTCACAAAAGTCTACTCTGTATGGTTTCTGCAACGTTTTCACTTTTGCAAAATCTATTCCAATCTCACTAGCCACTTCTTCTAGTTTGTCATGTAAATTCTTTGCCCTCCATGTTATACTTTTGCACAGAAACATTATTTCATCATCCTGATAATTTTTTATCTTTTCGGTACCAATCGTTCCTAGAATTAATTCTTCCATATCTATTTTTAATCTGATCACATCTAATGGTTTTTCTTCTGTTTCTTTTATTTTAAAAGCTTTCATCCACTCATTCAACTCATCAGGAGTCGGACCTATGGGTGTATTATTTAGTTCTATCCAGTTACCACTCTTTTCAGGCGTTTCTGTTGCAGATTCTGTTACCATATGCATTTTCCTACCATTGCATTCATTCACCGTTAAATTTGTAGGTGGACTTGGTCTGTAAGTACTAGCCAAATTATTTGTACTTGCACTTTGTTCCATCCTTTCCTTTTCTCTCTGAAATTGTGAACTCAAGGGAATCACCAAAGATCGTTCATCAATTTTCTGATTCTCAAAAACTGGTATTACTGGACCTATTGTTACAGGCACAGTAACTGCTTCCATATTTTTCGTTAATTCTCTAATTTTCTCAGTTAGTTCTTTTGTTGTCCTTGCCAATTCGCTTGCATTGTCGCTTTCTATTCCTTAATTTTGAGAAGTTCTCATTTGTTCTTGTGACTTATTTACTTCAATTCTCTTTTCCGGACTTTTATTTCGCATAGTCTCTATTAGTGGTGCATTTGGTGTCACCACTGTAGAACTCTGCTGATACGGAGGTGGATTTCTATTTAAAATATCTTCCAGCAACTCGTCATCCGTTTCGCTCTCATGCATATACTTTTCTCTCTCTATATGTTTCTTTTTCTCAGTCCGTTTTTTTCTTAGTCCCTTCCTCAACTGTAAAGCTGGAAACAAACCTCCTGTCATGTTAGCACATCTCCATCGCTTTATTCTGTCCTCATGATTTACTCCCCACAATCTTCCAGGCATAAACTCATGATCTCTCATTCCTCTGAATCTCTCTCGTTCATACATCTCATCTTCCCATTCCGTTAAAGCTTCAAACTGTGTTGGTCTAGGTCTAGGTTCCAACTTACACATTTTTTCTCGTAAGTTTCGCAAAACCGCTACACTAAATGATCCATTCTCAGGGAAAGCCAAAGCACCATCATTCTTTGTATATTTAGCCCAATTTTCCAACCATATGCACGTATGATATCCATATTTCAGCATCATATGTGAAGCTGCTGATTTCGGCGGAGGAATTACTTGTCCCTCTCTAGTCACAACCTTTTTGTCTTTCTTAAAGAAATTCTTCAATTTCGTCGTCCATGACGTTCTCTCCCTTTCATACTCGTAATATGGCATGTTTTCTATTTATTTTTCCCTTTACACTAAACGCTGTTCTGTGTACGGAACTTTGACCAATTACAGCGCGACTCACACTAACGTACCAATCAGAACAATTCCCACCGTCCGTGAACCAACCAATCCTAGCACGACACTTTTCTACGTCACTCCTGCTCTGTGTTCACGTGACTAGCGCACTATCCAACCCTAGCGCGGCACTTTTCCACGTCACTTCTACTCTTTACCCCTCCTTTACAAAATTTATCGGCAATTTTTCTTTTAGCTGTTTTCTTCGTTAGTTACAACAATTAAAACAATTCCATAGTCTGATTCGCTAAACAAAGTGACAGTTTTGTCCTTTTACACAAGAATCCTGTTTTTCCAGTAGGCAGCGCTTACCTCTACCCTACCACAGAATTATTTACTCTCGCCGATAAAGTAGCACTTCCCTCTACCTTACCCTTCTTTTAAACAAACAATTTACTCGTTTCTCTGGGGATAAGACACATGTGGAGACTAGGCTCCTGAGAATTAAGGCCAAAGTTTCACAAGTAAACGTGATTTGCTATTTCAATTACACACTTTTCGCACAGAAATCCCTAACATAACACAACCTGTGTTATTACCAAAATGAATTCAGACCATGTACCAAATTCCATGTGACTTCTCTTGCCACACGTGTTCCACTTCCTACATCCCAGAAGCGTGAAAACTCACATATAACATAACGCGACTCAACATATAGGGGCCGATTCCGATCTCGGCCGGTAGTGCTCCGAATCGGATTCGGTTTTACCGGATCCGATCCGGAGCCCTATTTTCCGACCGAGTCGTACGCGCGTCCGGGCTAGCGAGTACGATGCGTATTCGCCGACCGACTCGTCCGGGCGACCCGACCGCTCCGACCGACTCGCACTCCGGATCGTACCGCTCCGACCGACTCGCTCGGACCCGATTCGCACCGCGCAATGGAGACGTTTTCCGGCCGGGTAAGTACGATGCGCACCTCGACCGCTCCGACCGACTCGCGCCGTCCGACTCGAACTCGCTGTCGGAGCCGTACTTTGGGGGTCCGTGTCGGACCCCCTGTACGCTGCACCGTGCGAGGCGCACACAGGGGACCCAAGGGTCCCCCTACCTGTGCGTGTACGCCGCGAAGTGCTTCGCGGCGTACTCGCTGTAGGGGCGCCCTTGTCCGCCTCGCACCCATTGAGGCAATGGGAGCCTGCGTACGCGTTGTACGACCGGCTCCCATTGAGTACAATGGGAGTCCGACCGACTCGTGTCCGGTGGCATACGAATGCATCGGACTCGTTCGGTCGGACTGCACGGGTCCGATTCGGTCGGAAATCTCTCCGAGGACAGCTCGGTCGGAGAAATTACCGTCACGAATCGGAATCGGCCCCATAGTGTTAGTCATCAAAAATAATCAATAATCAATAAACAATAATCACTAAACTAATCTATAGAAAACCATAACTCTGCTACCAAGAAATCTGATGCAGCGCGTACAATAAAAACTAGTCTCCTCCTAGGTTACTTATAGGTCATCCAGGGGTAAACTATATTTCTCATATCCACATGACGATGGGGCCCATAAACATCGCCTAACACACACGCACACTCCTGGATTTCCTTTACACCTTTATGAAATACTGTACTCCTAGGAGAAGCATGAGAACTAAATGGAGAACATCATTTATGTACCGCTGGAAGAGCCAGGATATCTTATTACCTTAATTTGTCACTTTCTTTTAGTTATTTCTTAAGATATTCTTGCTCATTGTTTTGTCGATGAATCATTCATGTAAGAAATTAGTTCATAGTGATTAAGACCAGCTGAATCACAATAACCAATTACTGATGTCACAATCATTTAGGAAAATAACCACTGAGTCATTTTGGGTTTAAAGAAATCTTAAATTTTATATAATTTTTTAAAGCATGAGAAAGAAATTTAATACTTTATTCAATTATTCATTCTTAAATTCAAATATTTATTAAGCATAATCAATTTATTGCAGAAAGGAAATTTTTGTCATGAAGCCAAAACCCTAATTACCTGCCTAGCTTCCTAATTTAGCCTAATGATTTCTAACCTAAGTCAAGAATTAGAAATAGCCTGATTCTCATACTCAACTGGAAAATTAAGACAGCAACAGCAACTTCAGCTCGTCAGCATCAGCTACCTGCAACCCATCTCATCTAACAGTCTTTCAGCATCTCCCGCTCAGTAAGGGATCGATCAGGACCACCCAGCACTGGAAGCCACCAACACGACTCTCCAAACTCCTCTCCTGACTGTGACTGCAACCGCGACTGCCCCCTCCCACTAAGAGTAGGCCCTCTTATACCCTAATTCTAACTTTGCTAACTAACTGTTGCAACATTAATAGCACGCTTTTCTTTCATTGGTCCATGCGTGTCATCTTATTCATTCTTTTAATCAAGTTCTCTTGGATTCAAGGGTCCTTGGATCATTTCCTTTCCCATACGCTTAAACATTTTTCATCCGTTTCGATCAGTACATTTGTAACTTCTTTCGACACATTCGAGAACTCCGCAGTCATTGTCCTTTCTCTTAAACTTGTTTCCCACGGGCCTTCTGCTGATCATCATGGCACACTATCAGTTCAATTAGGTCACACCAGCCTTGACCATTTCTTGCATCCTAGCGTCTCAGTAACCTCACGAGGTTTGGTTTTTTCTCCGATTTCATCCCGTGTCATGTGTCCCCTTGCGCCTGCGCACATCTTCCCACTGGCGGCCATTTTATATCGCCACTCGGTTATACTTTTTAGAAGCACTAATTTGAGGCAGACAAAACATAATTAAAATAGAGAAAAATAGCCCTTTCGTTTCCCTCCCGTCGTCTACGTACCCCAATTAGTTATTACCTAGCAGAAAGCAACATTTAAGCTGTTCCTTACTTACCATCACTATTGTTTTTGCAACGACACGTTTTATTTCTATGAAGCACAAACATGCATTTTACTTTTAATTAGTACGCATTTATTTTTACGTTATAATTAGACACACGGACATCCATTAATAGATTATTTAGCACACATTTTTGGCATGTTACCCTTCCCATACATACAGTGTTGATTAATACATTTAAACGAACATTTTATTTAATTAATTATAAAATTTGTTAGGGGTTAAATTTTTTTATTTTCCCTGCTCCATCAGGTTCTTTGTTAGGTTGGGCATGCTCCTTTTCCAGCACTACTTTGTGATTCAGGATTTTGGCCAATAGCGGACTGGGGTGCTCTCCAGTACCAGCCTCAAACGTTCCCTCTGCGTTAGCTCTTGCCAGAGACTGTGCCGACCACAGTATCTGGGAGGCCAGGTAATATAATTCGAAATTGGGTACTCCCAGCCCTCCACTACACATCAGGTGACACAGTGTTGCCAGGGAGACCCTTCTGCGACCGTCTCCCCATATTAAGTCTCGAACTAACGAGTCCAGAGGAGCAAGCCAACCTCTGGGCAGTACGAGAGGGAGGTTTACAAAATAATACATTAGACGGGGTAGCATGACCATTTTGGTCAAAGAGATACACGCCATTATGGGTTGCTTCAGGGAGCTCCAGAATAATACACAGGATCTGAGCAACCAAAGCACTCTATTCAGGTTACCCTCTTGCATATCGGCCAAGGAGTGATAAATATGTATAGGCAAAACACTCTAGGAGGCGCAGAGCAGTGTCCGCTCCAGTCACTGCGTCCTTTAGGTAAACTAGAAGGTCATCGGCATACAGGGAAATAACATGTTGTCTTCCCTCAAGTAGCAGCCTGATTCCATTCCCCTGGTGAAACAGAGCAGCCAATGGTTCCATTGCCAGGGAGACACTATACCGGCGACAGTGGGCACCCTTGCCGTGTGGCCCGCGAGATCTCATATTTGGCAGATATCGTCTCGCCCGTTTTGACTCTCGCATTGGGTGTGCATAGAGTATTTTGACCCATTTAATCCAGCCCTCACCTAAACCCATTGTCTCCATGCATTCAAAGAGGTAGCTCCAGCTAACCGTAACAAAGGCCTTTTCTAGGTCTATTGACAGGAGTGCGGACAGATCATACCTTTGCATCGCAGGATGGTACAGTATCGAATACAGTCTCCTAACGTTATAAGAGGTATTTAAGGAGGGGATAAACCTGTTCTGGTCTATGTGTATTAATGTGTGCATATGTGGGAGCAATCTCAGCGCCAGGACTTTACTTAAGATCTTAACCATATTAAGTATGGATAATGGCCTATAGTCTGTCACTCGGGCTACCGGGGTCGATGTGTTAGGGAGTGGGATCACTATAGCTCTTTGCGTCCCAATCTTAGGGACTCATCATATAGGGTTTCCAGGCGGGGCGCTAATCTGGGGGTAAAAGCTGAATAAAATTCGGCAGGGAGACCATCCGGAACCGACGTTTTACCTGTAGCCATGGAGGCAATGGCTTGACGTTTCTGTGGTAGTGTCACCCGGGCACCCAATAGTTCCCGATGCTGTCTGTCTAAAGTTGGCTGCAGCATAGGTGCCAGAAATTCTCTAATCGTATCTTGAAGGGCTGAGGGTGGGCAGTATAAAGTATTTCATAATACTCACGAAACAGGTTATTAACTGCTCCTGGTTCGTGTACAATCGTACCCGTGGAATCACCAACATATGTTATTTGGGAACCTCGTATTTCCGGTTTAATAAGTCTTGGCAATAGTCTCCCTGATTTACCCTCTTCATCATGCGCCCTCGCAAGGTAACTTTTATAATCAAATCTTCGCAAGCGCTCCAGCGCTTTATTGTGCAAGGGTCTAGCTTTCGGAAAGGGCCGCTGATGTTTTCTCATCTGTGCCCTGTTGGTTGTCAAGCACGTGTAGTCGCTCCTCGAGAGCGTCTAGTTCCCTACAGTGGACTCTCCACACCCCAACCGACTGGCTCAGGCAGTGGCCCCGGATCACAACTTTAAAGGCCTCCCATTCCATCTGCTCCGTTGAGGCAGAGTGTGTGTTTGTGGCGAAGTATGTCTCTATGTAGGAGTGAAGAGATTCCTTAAAGGGGCCATCTTCTAGCGTCTCAGGTCTAAACCGCCACAAGGGGATCGGAGACCTGGTTCCCAAAGGCCGATGAAACATCAGCAACGGGCTATGATCTGAAAAGTTGTGCCCCAGGTATTCAGTGTGTGTAACTGTCCCAGTGATGTCCGCAGAGCTAAGGAATGCGTTGAGCCAAGTATGTAACTGATGTAGGGGGAAAAGAAGGAATATTCCCAATCTGCAGCATGCTGTACCCTCCAGGTGTCAACCAGTCCCCAATGGTGACGCCACTCTTGGAAACCCATTGACGTACGGTGCGGTTGGGTGCCAGGGAGGGGGGGTGAGAGCGGTCTAGCGCTACATTCATCACGCAGTTAAAGTCGCCTCCCAATATCGTTGCTCCCGGGGTCAGGTTGGCCAATTGGGCCGAAAACTCCCATCAGTTGGTCATGGTTTAGGGCGTAAATACTACCAATGGTAATGTCCCTACCCCTTAGCTTCCCGGTACTCAGTACATATCTCCCGTCTTTATCAATCTTGGTACTTGCGATCTCCAAGGGGACCCCAGGACGTGCCCATATTAGAGCATCTCTAGCATAGGCCGAATAATTTGTCGCATACATTTGCCCTCTCCTCCGTCTATGTAGTTTTTGGGTTTCACTCTGTAAGAGATGTGTTTCTTAGAGCAGGGCAATCTGAACCCCTCTCCTCTTCAAATAGCTATGTATACTGTGCCTCTTGGCCATGGATCCCAATCCCCTAATGTTGCATGTGAGGAATTTAATAATGCCTGTTGGAGCTGCCATGACTAATAGTAGTGAGAAATTTCCCAGCTCTCCGCAAACCCTCCCAAGCATCCCCCACATTTCGGCAACAACTCTCATTCTGCAGAAAAAACATTAGCACACGGTAAAACAACTTCCTGTAACTTACAACTCCCTGAGCCCAGACCGGCTCGACAACGGTCGGTCGCCCAAACTTCTCCCAAGTCACTAACCACCAATGTAGGGCGGGGGCCAACATGGGACCCGCCCAACGATTTCTCACCATTTTCAACTGAGAGCTGTCACCCTCCAGTACATAGTTCAAATAATGTCATCAGCAGTTCCAGGGATGACCTGTGGCAGCACCACACTGCTATCGCCTGAGGCATCCAACTCTGTACCTCCCATTCCCCGGGCCGAGCCCAAGACCCCTTCTGACAAGGTCTCAGCACTGTGCACGATCTCGGCCACCGCCTGTAGCGCTGCAGCCCTCTTCTTCTCTGTCTGGGATGGGCTGGGACTCTTCGACTGCTTCCGACGGGGTCTTCTCCTGGGTCTTTTCCTGTTGTCTCCGCCTCGTTGTCTCTGAGGTTGCCCACCTCCCTGGACTGGTTTACCAGTTTTATACACCTCTATCCAGTCCCACGCCATTTTGGGATCTTCGCAAAAGTGGGATTGGCCATCAAGCAGGATTCGGAGGCTAGCAGGGAACATTAGTGAGTATTGAAGTCCTTCAATGCGCAGGGACTTTTTCACCTCCAGATATGATGCCCTCCTCCTTTGAACCTCCAGTGTGTAATCGGGGAATGTGGAGACCTTGCTGTTGTTCGCTGTAAAAGGGCCGGCTGTCCGTGCCTTCTGCAGGAGCAGATCTCTATCTTTGTAATGCAGCATTCTGGCAACCACTGGATGTGGAGGGCAACCCGGCACTGGGGCCCTTCCTGGTACCCGATGTGCCCTCTCCAACGTGTAGTATGGGAACAGTCCCTCTGGTGCGACCACCGTTCGAAGCCATGTCTCGAGGTAGGCAATCATGTCTCCTTTCTCCAACTTCTCGGGCAGTCCCACCACACGGATGTTATTCCTTCTGTTGCGGTCTTCCGCATCCTCCACTCTGCGCTCAAGTGTAACTACTCTGGACGTGAGATCCACGTCCTGGTGCGGCATCGCCGTCTGTGCCGGAGTCAGTTCTGCTGTGGATGACTCTGCTGTTTTTACCCTTTTGGATAATTTGTGTTGTTCGGCACGAAGAAGTCCCAGATCCACTGAGACCGTGCTAATATCTTGATGCAGCACGGCTTTGGTGTCTGCGATGGCTTCCAGGATTTTAGCTAATTGCTGCTGTACCGGGTTGACTGGCGACAGAGGAAGCGAGCTCGGCTGTTGGGGTCCTGGGGGGGTCGTCATCTTGCATTGAATTAGCTCCCACTGATTTTGTCCTGGGTTTGCTCATGGTCTCGTAACCATCCACCTGGTGCCTCTGCTGTGTGATAAAAAATATTCATGCAGAGCCGGTACAATATGACTGCTAAGCAAGAAGGAGGAGGGCGACCCGTCAAGCCTCCCCGGGTACACCGTTATATACAGTAGCTTCCTGCGTACTCCACATAGGCAGAGGCCTCCCCCTTGGAAAGCAGGCGACGGGTGGTCAATCATTGTCCCAAGGACCCTCCCGCGAAGCCTTACACTGCAACTGTGCGTGATCCGCCAGGGTGGGAGAGAGGGGGGCGCACCCCAAGTCAAAGGCCAGGCCTCTCTTCTGTGTAGTTGTGGGCTTCCCACTCCTCGCCCAGTTCAATTTCGAGGCGGAGGCTGATCCTCCGCTGTCTCCTGTAGGAGGAGTCTACCGTGCCGCTCCAGGGGTCAGCTATCTCACTCTAGGGCATCGCCAGGGCCCTAGTTGCTCGTCACTGGTGTCCGGGGGGGCCCTCTCACCTCTATCACTGTGGGGATGTTTGGATCGGTTTCTACGGCTGTTGTATTGCCTAGTTAAGCAACTCAGGCAGGCTTTTTCGTATGTTGGGTATCTAATGTCCACTGCCAGTAAAAGTTTCTCTTTCTTGAGGCAGCTCCTGTGTTTGCTAGGCTCTCCCCTCAGCTTCTGGCCTCCCCCTGCGGAGGTCAAAGTGTGCTGGCTCCAGCTAGCCTCGCCACCCCCTCCGGGCAGCTTCCTGATCCGTGGGGGCCCCCCGCGATGAGTTGTTTTCCCCTGGCAGCCGCGACCGCTACTCACTGCACCACTGTTCACCGTCTGCAGCCTGGGTCCGCCTCTGTCACTCGGGCCCACCCGGGCCGCTCAAAACGTGTCCGCCATCACAGAGCTCCTCGCTCAGCCCGGAGGCGGGTGCCAAGTCATCCATGGATATTCCGGGGCTCTCCGCCCCAGGGCGGATGGCAGTCAGCTCCGATGTAGGTCAGCCACAGGGACCGCCTCCAGTCTCCGGACGCTCCAGGCCTCCGCCTCACGGCCTCTTTTCTCCGGGGAGCCCGGCTGCGCGATCAGGCCGCCGATTCTTCCCATATACAGGGGAGCGTATCTGTAAGGGCAGCGCTCCTCAGCCCCGCAAACACCTCACCAGTCCCGGAAGTTAGTTTATAATTGCCACTGCTCATCTGGGGCTCACAGATTTTCTGAATAAATTACGGGCTTATGTGGAGCTCCGAGCTCACACGTCCACCATGCTCGGCTGCTAAACCACACCCTCTATCTATTTCCATAATGTTGTCTTTCTGTATTGTTTTTTCGTGCAGCATATTACTCTTGTGTACAGCATACTTTGAGCTGAGTCACCTCCAGGTGTTTACAATGAGCTATCATTGAGCTCTGGAGTTGAGGCTGAACGCAGTGAGAGTTCTTCACAGTGCCTGCCATTGGGTCAAAAAGGTGTACAGAATTCATGGCCATCCAATCCTTGGCCTCTCTGCAGAGCACATAGAGCAATGGTCACATATTCCAGGTGAAATGTTGATACTCAATCAATCAATCAATCAGGGGTTTATATAGCGCGCTACTCACCCGTGAGGGTCTCAAGGTGCTAGGGGGGGGGGCGGCTCCGGATCAGTCGAAGAGCCAGGTCTTGAGGTCCTTCCTGAACGTGTGCAGGGTCGGGGAGCATCTGATGTCCACAGGGAGCTCGTTCCAGGTCTTGGCTGTGATGTAGGAGAAAGCTCTCCCGCCGGTTCTGTTTCTGCGGATGCGGGGGACCTCTGCCAGGGCGAGGTCAGCGGAGCGGAGGTTCCTCTTGGGTACGTGGAAGGATACTCTCTCGTTGAGGTATTTGGGTCCGATGTTGTTGAGGGATTTGTAGGCGTGGGTGAGGAGTTTGAAGGTGACCCTCTTCTCAACGGGGAGCCAGTGGAGGCCTCGTAGGTGTTGGGTCATGTGCTCATGACGCGGTGTCCCGAGGTCAAGTCTGGCTGCGGCGTTCTGGATGGTTTGGAGTTTGTGTAGAAGAGTTCTGTTGATTCTGGCATAGAGGGCGTTGCCGTAGTCTAGTCGGCTGGTTATGAGTGCGTGGGTGACGGTCCTTCTGCAGTCAGGGTGGATCCATTTGAAGGTCTTCCGGAGGATGCAAAGGCAGTTGAAACTGGTGGAAGCGACGGCGTTGATCTGGCGGTTCATGGAGAGGGAGGAGTCAAGGATGATGCCGAGGTTCCGAGCGTGGTCAGTAGGGGTGGGTGGGCTCCAGAGGGCGGAGGGCCACCAGGTGTTGTCCCAGGCGGAGGTGCAGGGACCGAGGATGAGGATCTCGGTCGTCTCTGAGTTGAGCTTCAGGCAGCTATCCTTCATCCAGGCTGCGACGCCCTTCATTCCTTCCTGGAAGCAGAGTCTGGTGTCTTCGGGGTTCTTCGTGAGGGAGAGGATGAGCTGGGTGTTCTCGGCGTAGGATACGATGCTGAACCCATGCTGTCTGACGATGGCGGCGAGGGGGACCATGTAGATGTTGAAGAGCGTGGGGCTGAGTGACGATCCCTGTGGTACTCCATAGTTGATTTCCGTGGGTTCGGAGAGAAAGGGAGGGAGTCGAATCCTCTGGGTTCTGCCGGAGAGGAAGGATTGGATCCAGTCGAGGGCGGCTCCTTGTATCCCTGCATCGTGAAGTCTGGCTGTGAGCGTGCGATGTGAAACGGTGTCGAAAGCTGCGGAGAGATCTAGAAGGATGAGGGCCGCAGTGTGTCCCTGGTCTAGTAGCATGCGGATGTCGTCGGTGGCGGCGAGGAGGGCGGTCTCGGTGCTGTAGTTGCTGCGGAATCCAGACTGGAAGGCGTCTAGGATGGAGTGAATACTGTGCAAGTGTGTGTGAAGGAAGTACACAGTTGTCAAAATATTGACACAGTGAAAGCAAAAGAAATGCAGTGCGTACAGGTGAGTGGGTGCGCTATATATTTGGGGGTGGTGAACCAAAGGAGCTGCGAGGAAGTGCATTTAGGAGAGAGTGAAAAGTGGGTGCTGAAGGGGAAAGAGATGGGGTGTAAGATCTGCAGATGGACGAGATGTGGAGAGAAAAAGTGTGTGCATGATTAACAGAGAGTGACCATAACAGGAGTGATTAAGATTCTATGAAGACCACTACCCCTTCCAGAGGCCTCAGTAACGTTGAATTGAGTCTCAGAGTTTGAGAATTAAAACATTTCCAATAGTAATTATCTACTATGGAAATCGCAGAAATATGGTTCACATGTTGATGCCACGCCCTTAAATACATAGACAACGCCCCTTTCTGAGACCCCCATTTTTCCATCTCACTTAAAGCCCTTTGCTCATCTCTTAGTCAGCACAAGTACTAGATAGGGCACACACACTTGTTGAGCCTATATTAGCAGTTCCGCACGGTGCTGGTGACTCCGACACACGTGCACTTTAGCGCTGTCGATGTTGCGCAGCACATGCACGCTTTGTGGATATCAAAACAGGCCTCCAAAGTAGCATTCCATACCAGGAGGCGTTCATTTATAAATCAGATCTGTGGCATGAGATAAAATTGTATCCCCAGATCAAATAACAGGCGTGAAAGAGGCCTAGAAATGGAATTCAATGACAAGGCTAAATAGATTTTATCCACCCAGAGGGCAAAATCACTGTTCAAAGGAGGAGAACAGAGACGGCATGAGCCTCCCCTCCTGATCAAGCACTAATAGAGGGTTAAGCCATTTCAAAGTTCATTTTCACCCTTACAGCCACAAGGATGCAGCCTTCTAATGCCCGCCTGCTTGCAGGGATAATTGCTCTGCCTTCCCACAATCCTTCATCTTCTTTTTATTCAGGTGGCAGGGGAAGTAAATGCAGAGAGTTGCTTTTTAACTTTGTCAACTATAACCTAAAGAGTGACTGTGAGCCAGATTTACAAAATAAAATGAATGGCTCATGTAACTAGGGGTCACTTAAAGGGATCATCTGTTAAAAATGTGACAACAGGTCTCAAAACCCAAGCTGACATCATCAAACACAGAAACAATCTAGAGTGTATAGTGATGCTGATTATAAGGAGTGCAAGACTGGGCATAGAAAACTTTTTCAATCATACATAGCTTTATTAATTGCAAACTATTACTGCAGTAAGTAAGAGGCTCTTTCAAAGTTAGAGACTGGTAAGTCTGGATTTCACCTTCTTAAATCTTGCCCTCTTTTATCACTGATCTATGCAGTCCATTAACATTTGTAAATACAGTGTAATTTATGCAAGCATACGTTATTCCTTTTAGTGGAAAAAGACAGCTGTAAGTCTGAATATCTTCTTTGTAAATGTCCCTAAGCCTTCTCCAAAGGCATAATTCTTGAGTGCAATGTATGCATTGTGCACTGAGTGTACAATTTACAAAACTGCAATGTACACGCATGTGTGTATTAAATGAGTCCTTACTGTAAGCAACACTTGGCTGTGTTATGCACCTCAAATTTCCACAAGGGTGGATAAAACTGAGTGTTTCCAGGATATTGTCAGAGAATTGACGGAGTGTATTCTATGTAAATTAAAGCACTACCCACATAGTAACAGCTCTTGGACCGCCTGATAGATTTGAAAATGCACTTCCGACATTATCCCGAGTAGGAAAATTACTCAGGACAGGTTCAAGAATGATCAAATAAAGGTTACATTTTATTTTTGCTGTTTGAGCATCTATAATAATAATACTTTAAAAAAATTATACTTTTAAAACCGCAAAATAAATTACGCTAATTTGCCATTGTTTCCTAAAAGGTTCTATTTTAAGTTCCCTTCTTTTCTATAGGAGAATGTTACAGTTCCAGTGGTTGGTAATGTGTGTTGCTGGACTTACTCTAGGTCTGAGCTTGAGTACATTTTCTACTATTTTGGGTCCTTTTTACCAGTAATAACTTTACATTTGTAATTTAGTTCCACCTCTAATTCAGAGGCTGGAGACATGTAAGTCTACACTTTGTAGTAAATTTACACTCAAAATGGTGAATAGCGAAAAGATGTAAATTTACTACAAAGTGTAAGAGTAAATTTACATGTGTAGATTTACTCATGTGTAAATTTAATTTTGTGACTGGGCCCTAATGTAGTTGAAACAGGCAATGGGTCACATTTGTGATCCCACCAATAAGGTTGGCCAAGACTTTACCAAGCCTGGTGAAACCACAATCTTGAGAATTTGGTTGTGTCCATTGATGTAGACAAAATTAGGGTTTAATCCTGTATTGTTATTGACGGGTCAAAGGACACATGATGTCACTTGCACTGGTGCATTGGTAACCATGGCTGTATCACAAAATTAGGCTACGGAATCTCCTACTCGCAGGAAGTCAAAATTGTTGGTCTGCTGGCTCCGCACCCTCCAGGAAGGGTTATTTGACAGTCATAAATATGGAAGCCACCCTCACACTGAACATATCTACCTCTCAATGAATCTAAAATAAAAGTATAAATATTGCAGCGACAGAACAGGATATGCCTTCAGGCAACTGCCCAACATCACCCCAAGGTCCTCATTTAGAGGTCTGGCCAAGTAGTCCATGTTATCGCCTGAGGCCCAAATCATTACCCAGCCAGAGAAGTAGGTAGCATTTGCTTACTATTTAAAGATTGGCTGCAGCTCTAGGCAAAATGTTCTGCAAATAGGCTATTAGTCAAGTGTAATTACCCTGTGTGCCATTAGCCATGTGCAATTAGCCCATAGATCATTAGTGTCGAACTAACTAGTACTCTGGTCTAATCAATTATGTTTTAAGTGAATTTTCTATGACAGAAACACATTTAAAAAGCAATCCAAAAAATTAGCACAATGCAAAACCTGTTGACATGTACCTGCTGAGTCTGCATTAAACCAGCTGAAGCCTCACTAGTTATGGACAAAAAATAAATAGGGTTTCACAAGTGGCAAAGGTTTCATTGAAAAAGAACAAACAAATTATGAGAATCATTAAGTAGCTTAATCCTGCTATTGCTCTTTGAGCTCTGAATGAAGAATAACAAATTCTTTAGGTTTTGAAACCCAATGCTGCTTTTCTATTTATTATCGTTTGAAAATGAGCTTTCCTGAAAATCTTTTTAGGTCTGGGTTGACAGCAGAGCTGTCAAACTAGCTTTTTGCTTAAAATAGACTGGGTTTGGTTTCTGCCTCCTTTATCCATTGGCTTTTTTTGATCAGCCTTTTTCAGCCGTTTGCTTGAGACTTCGGCAACCGCTTCTTGGCTCAGCCCATCAGAGTATTTTTCTCTCACCTGATGCCAGTGGCTATTAGGGTGTATCTTTCCACCTTCAATGCTGTATTTGCATTACAACTAGGCCTGGGTGAAATTTAAATAACACCAGAGTAATTTGCATAATTTTGGGAATTTTATGTTACAATTGTTATGCGTATTTACTGAAATTACGCCATTTCACATAATTACATGACATCGGTGGTAAAAATAAACTGGGAATGCGCCATTTGCAGTATACATTTACCACAAATGAACGGGAACAAGAAAATGCTGTTGTTCGTAGTGCTTTTGTTTTCGCACTATTTCCTTAAAGCGACATATGTTCTTGTGTCAAAATGTAACGCAAAGATACATTTCACGCTAAAATAAAGTCATAAATGATAGATTTGTGTTTGGCATCATTACATGTCATTTTGCCAAATTTATACAGAAATACAGCTAATAATGTGAAGTTCTCACATTGCTACTTACAATTGTATGCATCTCTTTCCATGCTGCTTGCTCTCTGCTGGCCATCCTCCTTCCCTTGTGTTTCGCTCCTCATTCTTCCCACCCGTATCCCCCCTCGTTGCTCCCTCCTATCCTTTCCTATTTTCCTCGTGGGCTCTTCCTTTCCTTGCTTGCCCATCCCCTCTCATTCGTCTGCACCCCTCCTCTTTCCCCTGTATGCTCTTCATTCCCGCAATCTGCCACACCCTCTGGATTTCCCCTCCTGCCCTTCTCTCCCAGCAGCTTCTCATTAGTGCAGCAGAGGCCAGGTATTTTCTTCTGGATCCTAGACAGGCCCAACTGGGAACCAAATGCTTCCCTGGCACAAATGTTAAAACCAGCTTAGAACTTTTTTTTGCAGTCTTGCTATAGACGGCTCCAGCTGTCTGTTGGGAGACGGCAATCGTATACCATACTCCCCAGATCCAATCCTTCCTCAACGTTGGATGGCTTCTTGCCATTCTCAGTTGCTGTGCTCCTATTTCTTGCTTACCTCCCTTTCTGTGATTGACCCATCTAAGCAACTTTTGGTTTCCCCGTTGGTAAATTTGTCATTCTTCCCACTCTGGAAGCAGCATTGCAAACAGAGCGATGTTTAAACAACACCGGTTTCTGCCTTTCAGTGTCACCTATGTTTGCTGTAAAAACCTCCAGCTGAAATGTGAAAGAGCATTAATCTTGACAGTCTACCATAAACAAGCATTGGCAATGTCAATCAGTCTCGCTTGTATGTAATGGCAAGCAAAACCAATTGGCATTACCAATGCTTGTTCTTTCGTTCTTTATTCCTTTCTCTTTCTCACTGCCTCCTAAACAAACAATGGGATTTGGAGAGTCTTTTTTGAAGACCCTGTGATAGCCCTGGGGCTTCAAAAACCAGGCTGGAATGGCTCCATCGCTCAGGGTAAAGGCCTGATTAGTTAAATGGCAAATCCATTCTTTTTCCATGAAATGAAAGGCTGCTAATCTTGAATTCTCCCTTTTTTGTTTCCTTGTTAAGGAAGATCGGGTAGAAAGAGTTTTTAGTAACCCTTCCGATTTATGCCATAGAAAGAAAAGAAGGACTGCAATGAAGGCTTCCTTATCCCTGACCTTTATTTTATATAGAAATAAAAACAGTACTATTTAGAAGGCAAAGCAGTCTTGAAAAAGAGGGCCTTTCCTTTTTAGGTTGCGCTGTCTGCAAGACCTGCCTTTATCAATAAAACAACTATATTCCCGCCTCCTACTTACCATTGGTGCAATCCAGCGTCGCTCTTCTTTGCTGCCTCCTGTCTCGTTCCTGCAGCTGATACCTCACTTCCTTTCAAGGCTGAGGAGCACCGGTAAAGTACAATGTACTTATGCTTGTTTAATATATATTCCTTCCTGCGCACTCTTTTTTTGCTTTCCCCCACTTCATATATCAGCAAGACACCCGCTTCTCCGACGCTGCGCTTCATGTTTTGGACAGCACAGCGTTACCAATGCTTGTTTATTTTAGCGCAGTTTGTTGAAGCGCCACAAACAGGCAGAATTCCCACTATCAGAGGGGTTGTGTGTGTGCTTTTAATGTTTGCAGCATACCACGTGATCATGCGAGCAGGCTTTATCCGGAGCTGTGGCCTCATCGTGGCTCACCTTTAGTACAGCTTTCTTTTACCTCAGAATACAGTACACTCTCTTTTCATAGAGTCTACTCAACATTTCGCTTTTCTTTCCACTTCCTCTCGGTTTGCCTTCTTAATGTTTTTTGCTGATTGGGCTTGCGCCTCACCAAGTGAGATTATCCTAGCGCTTTGAGGCAGGAAAAAGGCCCAGATAAAGCTGTCTATAGAACAGCCATGTCAATGTCAATTCATGTTGTATTTTTTATCTCTGTTTTTGCTTCCCTACTGCCTTCCTACTAAGTAATGCAATTTCCTTTGGTTTTGTACAGTGTGTATGTAAAGCGCTCTGATACCCACAGGTCTAGCTAGCGCTATATAAAACTTTTTAAAATAAAATAAAATAAAAAAAAATAAAAAAATAATCCGAATTGCATGTAAAAGAATGTAGAATGTTGTGCAAGTTCACCTCTACATTTTGCGCTCTTATGTCATGTGCTCGGCAGCAGGAATGCCCTGCCACTCACAGCTTTTCATGTTCTTGCTAATGCTCCTGACAGAGCAGAACTTGGTAGCTTGTCTAGGTAATGTCTGTGGTTGATAATTAAGACAGGACTCTTTTTATTGTCTACAACGCACAAACTGGGCTTCTCCCAGTACTCAGGTACCATTCGGACATCCCCCTCAATAAACGTCACATACCAGTTTTCGTTTAAAATCCCCGATACACTTTCCTACGTTTTGTTAGCAAGGGAATTTAAAATCCACCCCCCATACTTCCCAAAATATATAGTTTTTATTCAATTGTCTACATTGCTTATTAGTAACTGAACTTTTTTCCATATCTACCCAGACAAGAACTTGTATCAGTGCTTTGTGGCTTCAGACCTGTACCCTTTCTCCTTCAAACTGAATAATAGTAAGTGTAGAGAGGGTGACATGTATGAGATGAACTGCATAGTTGCTAGCATAAAAGACTGGAATGAGGTTTTATGTTCACTACCCTATTTCTCACCCTATACCGCTCTCAATAACATTTCAATTACTACAAGCATTTGCTCCTGATGCAATACATCCTACTGACTCATCTCGCAGGACTTACAGCGTACAAAATCCCTCAGTAGAGATATGTTCCACATGCCCCCTCCCTTTGCATGTACTTGAAACGCACAGCATTGCAAATCTCACTCAGCTGGTAAATCAGCATATTGGTTTGTTTTGGACGTAAAACAATTTTCGCACTCCCTCTTTGAGTCTGTGGCCTGCTATTCCCTTCTTTCTCTTTCTCACAGACTCTTTCCTCTCCTCTGCCTGGATTTCATTCACCACTTTGTGCACAAACTACCTATACCTCTCTATCTTCCTTTCCACCCATTCTGTGCAGCTCTCACCCCTAAGCATTCACCATGCCACATAATTCCGCTACACAAATACACTACACACCACACAATTCCACAACTAACAATTCCAATGCAAACCACATAATTCCACTCCACACCACATACATCCACTCCAAAATAAAACATGGGTAAAAAGCATTATCATTTACAATACCAATAGCCCTAACTCTCCCAAATGTGAGATCTATTGCATTGCAAATGCTTGTTTACACTTGTATTGCTTTCATGTGCTTATGCTGCATGCATTTGCACGTTAAACCCAGATCCACTGGCTTTGCCATGTTAACCAAGTCATTAATGAATACACTGCAAGAAATGTTATTTACATTCACGATAAAGTCCAAGCATGCTCTTTAAATTACAAATGTTCTGTAGAAAACAGAACTGGATTTGAACACTGAAAGAATCTGTGTCTTTCATTTTACTTCTTGCAACTACAAGAATGGTGAGCAGCATGTGGTCTTCCTTGTTGTATTTTTTAATTTCTTCGCGAACACCATTTCTTTTATTGATTAACTACCCGGTTCCCTCTGGGATCTCTTTTGTCCTACTTTTATGTCTGGCCTGTCCCGGTTTTTGCTTCTCAAAATCTTATCACCCTACCACTAACCTAATACTTTGCTTCTGGCAGGGGAGATGAGAAATCCCTCCAAACCTTCATTTAACAATAACCTTCCCAATAAATCTGGGAACCGCGGATGTCTAGCAGGGGTTAGGGGAGTGGGACGAGTTGACTTGGGTAAGTTTCTTGACAGACTTGTGGCTTTGACATTGTTAGTTCATTTTGGACCCTGAAAGTTATCCAGATTAAAGACACAGATACTGTTACCACAAGGCTTTTTTCTCTCATATATTCACATCTATGACTTTGTCTTAAAATTCTTATTGCTTTACTATTACATTTGTACCTTATAATGCCCTGTTGAAATCATGGACAGAGTTTGTGGTTTAGTTTTCACAATATTCCCGTTCATATATTAATGTCATATTCTCACTTTTCTTCAGGTTGTAAGGCATATTCCCCTTGTTTTGATTCGCACAAAGTGTGAAATGTCTTTCACTTGGTTAATTTCCAGTCTACAATTGTCTTTTTGGATCTATTTTAAATTAGTTTTTTACTATAGCAAAATGTACACAGTGATTCGTTGAACTTTAATTAACTCCAATCCTTACCTTGCAGGTTCCTGGTACCTCGAGTGCCACCAGACGTCCTCCGTGTACTCACTGCGCAGCCTTCTATGATCAGTTAAGTATTATTTTCATGCTTACCTTGTATAAATGTACATTGTTCCTACTTGAACTTTGATTCCTTTTGCAGCCTTTTCTTTCTCATGTTTTTTCTTTAAAGGTACCTGGGCTTTCTGGACTTCTGCGTTGCCTAGGGCAATGACCAAGGGATGATGGATCAGGATAACTTTCAAATAAGTTCAAGCACAGTGCCTCGAGGCCTTAGGTCTCTGGAGCTTGAGCACGATACTGTCGAAGTGAAGATGGGCTAGAACTGGTGGTTGGTTGTTGCTTGGACGTGGCTTTTATACAAGTCCCTGCCCAAGATGGTCGTTGAGACTTGTCAGATCTCATGGAAGCACCTGTGAGATCTCGCAAGTGTTTCTCTAGGTGTGTGTTTAGCGCATTCTTTGTCCTTTGTGTTGGCCATGTCCAGTTTAATCATAAACACAAATTTTCAATCCTGCACATGCATGGGGGTGGGAACTTCCGTGGAAACTTCTCCATATTAAAGGCTATTGGTGAAACTAGTAGGGTGGCAAGAGGGATCAGTCACCGCCTCAGGCTCTTGTTTGAGTCCTGGTGCACCCCTGCTTCTTCTCTGTATGTCCAGGCGAGTCAAAGATAGGTTTATTTCTTAAGCACATTAACTGAAGCCACAGAAACGCAGATGCAGTTTAGCTCTGCTCGAGTCTCCAAGTGCTTTGTCTTGCAGCGTGGGTGAGGCCTGCTACCAGGCCACAGTGTTCGAATGTGCTCAGGGGTAGGGTTTGGGGTGTGTCAGCGTGGAACACTCTACCTTAAAGACCATTCTCGGAGCGCACCAACAACTAGGACTGGGAGCAGTGTCGTCCTGATACAGACTTTGGTGCTCCCTGACTGGAGCCATCACTCCTTTAAGTTTAGCAGCAAGTGATAAACATTCTTGTAAGAATGACAGACAATGGTTATAGTTTCAAAGCTTTATATAAAGAATTATGTGATTATGTGCAGATTGCAGAATAGATGCCATTAGTGAATTTAGCTGCAAAGCATACAATCATAAGTACAAAGAACTCAGTACAATTCTAAGTGAAATCCGGCATAGATTTGCCTTATAAGAGTGGGAAAAGGCATCTCCTACCCATAAAAATCTAAGTGTCTTTTTATAGGACTTTAGCCAAGGACAGTCATACATTCTACATGGGTACACATTTCTCAGGACATACACCAATAGGGAACAGGCAATAAGAAACATTTTACTACAGAACACATTTGAGGATTCTCTCATGGTAGCACAACATTGAATGTGTGGACATTCTCACAGTTAGTTCTGCAGTCCAATGAATACACTGTATGCCCATAGCCTGGGGCAGTTGAAATGCCCTTAGTACACAGCAAAGAGGTCTCTGGGAACAGTTTTCAGTTTAGTAGTGTGAGTCTTTCAATTCCTTATTTGGAACGAAAGAAATGACAACATGTGATTTTAGTGACGTTGGTACTAGATGGAGGACATTGTGTACAAGACTCCAATTAGCATAAGCCCAAATTGCGATTCAATTAAGGTGAAAGGAGATCAGCTCCCACAGGTGTGTTATTCCCCAAAGAAATGCATTCTTGACTTTGTAGTTAGGTCTAGGGTCCCTGAGTCGGGTATGCTATCTCTGTGTCAGTTTTTCTCCTGTGAGTCAAGAATGACAGACAAAACAGTGACCTTTGATGTAAACTGTAGAAAGAGAGACAAAGGTACCCATCTGGTGGCTACATTTCAAAATATGAAACCAGATAACCTGGCATCAATATAAGCTTCCCTGCTTGTCCAAATTGTGTGATCCTAGCCACATATTTTATTTCACAGAGCCTTTTTTTCTTTATTGTCACATATGAGCACACTTTTAGATACTTTTAGTGGTCCAGGATGTGTGCTGCACAAGCACCACTTTCATTGCTTAAATAGACTGTAATGTTTCTCCTTCTATAATAAGAATCAATGCCACATTTAGGCTTTACGTGACTACCAATGGCATTGTTGTTGGGGGTGGGGAACAGCCATGAATGTTTCTAAAAACTATCACTTAAATAACTGCCTGTCTAAAAAGTGATATAATCTCATGTACTAAGGTGAAACGCTTCCACATGTTAAAGAAATACATTTTTACATTTTGAAATGGTTGTTTCATATTTTCACATTGTGTTTGTTGCACGATATACATGCCAAACAATTTCATGGTTCAGCTCATGCACAGACTCTTAGCGCCAAGGCAGACCCATGGTTCAGCTCTGGCTTGGCTCGCCCTATTAATTTGCCTGTGTGCAGTCCTCTATTTGCTTAGTACATGCGGCTGTCAGTCACTTGACAAAATGATTTGTAAAAGGCAAGGACTAGAAACATGGAGCCCTGACCACATGCACTCTACCATCAAGGAGTCTTATAGCAAAGAAAAGGGAGAGTGTGAGCAGTGAAAATACATTTAATATAAATGATCCCAGAGCGGGGACGTCCGGCCGTTGTGTTGTACGTGCCCGTAGTCATGTGTTCCCAAGTAGAACCACCAGGCCCAGGAGTGTAGTTTCAGCAGGGTCGTTGGGGTATGACAGTCCTCAAATGTATTCTTAGTTTGATAGTTGGCTGCAGAGTCCCTCACTCGGGTCTCCTCTGTCTGTGTTGGTTTTTCTGGTCATACTCATTTCATTATGAGGTATTAACTTGTTCATTTTTTGGCTCGAGATCTTACATATATAAAATAATGAAATAGTGTTAATCTGAATCCACAGAAGTACTCCTTGAATGGCTGCAAATGTACTTCTTTTGGCAGTCACAAACATTGGCAGTAGTAGGCTTGGAAAGCAGCTCCCGTCGCGGATTTCCAGGCGTACTACTGGCAATCAAACACACAAAAGGTGAAGGAATTAATGCTAACGAGTAGACTAACCAGTGTCAGTCGCTCGACATAGCATTCCAGCCAATTGATTTTCACCCACTGTGTCTATCTAGACAGAGGGCCTCCAAAGCAAATCAGTACTTGCCCTGTTCCTCATGGAAACAGTCCATCCAGATCTTTGGCCATCTCACCCCTCAACCCTGCAGTCCACTGTGTATTTTTTAGTTTGGAAATTTGAGAATCATCCCCCCTCCACCTCCGAATCTCTCTGACTCATATAAGCCTCTGTACATATGAGTGTAGTGCTAAGCCTTCAGTGAGGCAGCTTAGGCAGGGCTGGAGCACAGCCAGCTAAGTAAGTAAGAAAGGAAAGGTCAGTTTTGGTTGCTGCTGTGGGATGGTCTTAGAGTGCTTGTATGAGTGCATGTGTGCATGTATGTCAGCGTGTGGTCTGTGTGTGAAAAAGAGATGGAGACAGAGAACCCAAGAGAGAGACTGCCTGTGTGCATGCATGTCTGTGTATGTGTGTGAAAAAGAGGGGCTGAAGAAAGAGTATATCGTGTCTGGAAAGAGAGACAGGAATGGAGAGAAAGAGAGAGAGAGAGACAGCATGAATGTGTGCAGTTTTCTGTCCCTCTTTTGCAGCAGGAGGTGCACTTTGATTCATCTGTCCCATTTGTGCTGGGTTTGTAGTTTGGAGTGGGAGGAGATAGTCTTGCCTATCATGCATCGGAACTCCAAGAATCTTAACCCTGAATTAAAGCTTCATCTTGTAGGAGCTCTGGAAATGTCAATTTCTGCTCTGCATTCCTCCTTCCTATTGTCTCTTTCTCTGCTTCCTCCCCCTCTTTCTGTCTGTTCTCTTTCTCAATGTAGCCTTTCGTCTTACTAGCTCTTTTTATACTTTGCTCGCTGTCTCATATTGTTTTTCTTTCTTTCACGATCTCTTTTTTCAATTATTCCCTTTCCATTCTCTCTTACTTCTTTCTCTATTTCACTTTCAATCTCTCTCATAAAAACACTCTTGCTCACCCTACCTGTTTATCTGTCTCACTCCTTCTCTTCCTCTCTTCTGCTTTTCTTTTTCTCCTCCTCTGACTCTCCGCATTTGACCTTTCAAATATGCACACTTTTTCAAATTTCTCACTCTCGTTCTGCCTCCGTCTTTTACTCCTATTCTCTCTACTTATCTCCATTTCTCTCTCTCTCTCTCGCTCTCTCTCAAGCTCTCCACTCTAGCTCTCAATATCTCTGGGGCAAAGTCAGTATTAATAGGTTTTAATTGCAAAATTTCGTGAAATGCACAACCTTGCACTTCACCAAAATTCTTCAAGACAATTTTGAAAAGATTTTTACAAAATCACAAGTTGTACTGTTTTCGTATCTAACAACCTATTTTTTAAACTCGTATTTAATTGTCGTTGTTTTTTCTGCCTTACAAAGGTTGTAAATTCAAAAAGTTACAAAATATGCCTTGAAACGCACTGCTTCTTTCAATGTTGAATATATGTTCGGAGCAGAAGGATGGAAGCCCCGTGACCCCTCAAGCCTTGATGACCCACTCCTCAAGACTCAATTGAACAGTTACAGCTCCCCCACTTCCTTTACTGCTCTCTCCAATCTGTACCGGACACTTAAGGGTAATCCCTATCAGCCTTTACTAGCCACCACTATCCCCAGCTGCCCTTGGCGTTACCCTCGTTTGTTGAAAGTTCAATAGCTGGGACTGTCCATCCATCCTTTGAGGCGTCTTACTCCTGAAATAAAAACGTGCCACTGTCACTCTTAAGAGCACCAGAGTTCTGCTGCCGTCTTATGATATGGTTTCAGAAGTGCAGATGAGGTGTTTCATACTAAACAGAGCTACTGGCAGACCTGTGAGTGTTGATAATCACCCAGTTTATCAGTGAGTGTCTTGGAGTGAATATTGTAGTTGTTGAGCACAATTGAGGATGGACAACGGAGGAGGTTTCACCTCTGACCATTTACGTCGACTAGACCCTCACCCAGTCATGGCTGGTCAGTCAAGAGCTGTTTCTGTCACATGGACCGGTTGAAGAAAAGGAGTAGCACACAGGATCTGGTAAGGATGCCAGGTCACCAAAATGACAGGGGTACCGGAAGTGACATCATATACACTGTGACCACCTGTCACATCACAGGGTTGACCCAGAGATCAGGCGCCACAAGGCCGGAGCCAGGGGTACAAAATTAAAAATGGCATCCTGGGTAGCAGGTGCTAATTATGGTTTCCCCAAATTAATATCCACTGGAGCTGGGAGCTCTTATCGGGAGAGAGTATCTCAAGTTATATTTTCACTTTACTACTTGACATGAATGCCATGCCTATTACAAGAAGCGTGGTTACCACCCGTGAACCATGGGCAGCTGAGCCAGGCTATTTCTCAAAGAAGCATAAAGGTCACTTACTATATGTAACTGCCAAGTAGTCCCAAGTCAAGTATTGCATCTGCAGCCAGTGTTCTAACCTTACAAGCCCACCCCCGCCCCCCTTCTATCTATACCTCCTGGAAGGGATTGTATTTCTCTGCCTACACTAAAACTCGGGGTAGAGGCATAGAAATGCCCACATATTTTCGAGGAAATGATGGTTTTATTCTAACTCCAGTCCTGGAATATTTAGGTAAGTTTTGTGTTTTTTAGCACTGCCATATATTTGGCAAACGGGGAGATTAAAATGTAGCCATATGAGTGCGCATGTGTGACGTACATCGGCATGTCCCAAGAAAGGTGAGGTGATTTGACAGAGAACACCAGTCCTGCAGTAACATTTAAATACATTGAAAAGACTACTGTCTTTTTATTCTGATGCTTCTCCCATGCCCTAGTCTGGCTCCTTCTTTGCACACCTGTCTGCTGCTGTCTTTTTTGTATTGCTGACCAGAGGAATGTTAAGCACCATGAACACAACTGGCCACACCTGGAGGACATTTATACCATCTGTAAGGAACCAAAAAAGTGGAGACTCGTGTAGCCAGGAAGGAGTTACATTTTAGAGTTAGATTTCTAGTCTTGACCTCTAGCCATGTGGAGTGAGATCCCCAGATCAGATGACCCAAGCAGTAGGACAGCCGTGACCTCTGGACCAGGTGACCTTGACTCCTGGAGCCACTGACTGGAAGACCTGTGCTCATGGAGGCAATTTCTCAAACAGTAGCAAACCTGGTGCACTTTGATAGGACCTAGAAGAAGGAAGCAAGCTTGGCTGTTTTTCGGCCCTATTTGATGTTTATTGAAAAGCTGCAATTCTCAGCTTGCAGTTTCGATTGAATGGGGATCACGGATTAATGAATTTGCAAACTGAAATGGGAGCTTCAAACTACTGACGAAACAGCCAATTGGATCTACAGTCGTGTAGGGAAGATCTGCTCAAATTCATCACACCTTAGGTCAGAAGAGCAAAGGGAGGGATTGGACGTAGTTATTTACTTTTCTTTTATTTGCCACCATTCAACTCAAAACCAAAACCTAAGTGACAAATCCCATGAAGTGAGGACTTAAAGTGGTCTCTATTCACTGCTTCCATCTTCTGTTGCTAGATTTTTTTTACTAAGGTGATTTCTGTGCCATTGCTTAAAATTGGAACATTTTCAAACTAGCTTTGATTTAACCATATGGAAGGGCTCTACAAATGGGTTGTTCAGCTTCAGGGACAAAACTGCAAACTTTAAAATCAGCATGTATAATTCCTTATTCCTTAAAGCGCAAACAGAGATTTCTAGAGTGGAATGAAGGTATCTGTGCAGGACTCCTCGTTTTGAGCAGGACCTAGGCACGTAGCATATGAATGGGCTAGTTTTGTGTTTGATGTTGGTATTAGCAAGTTCAAGGAAAAGCATTGAACTCAAGCTCACACAGCAAACCGCAAATGAAGGCCGTTGGATATCAGAATGCATTATGGGTGAATTCAGAATACTTCCATGAGAAGGATGAACTAGTTAAGGAAGGATACTTCATTTCCTATTAGACTGTAATGTGCCACAATGGCAAAAGACTAAGGGCCTGATTACGAGCTTGGCGGTCTTGCGACTGCCCGACTTGCGGTGGCTTTCCACCGTCCACCGCATTACGACTTGCAAAGTCGTTGCGGTGGTGGACCGCTGGCTGCACCAGGGAACAGTTGTTTCCTGGCGATCGCGCAGTAGCGCCACAACGCAATATGCTGAGCTGGGACTGGCACAGTCCCGCTCAGCATTTTACGAGTTTGTCCACCACCAGCATTTCATGGCGGGAGCCTCGCCATGCCATGAAAAGGCTGGCAGTGGTGAAACCCCCGCCATGGGGATACATTCAGGGGGGCACAACATGTGCCCTCTTGTCTGTATCCCCACAAAGTTCCAGCATGGCATGGTCCATGCCGTGCTGAAATTTTTTTCCGTTCCCATTGCGGTGCCTGTTTTCCAGGCACCACCATGGGAAAGGCAAAGGACCGCCGACGGTATTATGAGTTGAACTCATGTAACACAAGTTCAACACGTAATGCGGCCGGTGGTCCATGCGCGGTTTTGGTGCAGAGGAGGCAGTGTTGCTCCGCTGCACCAAACTCGTAATCAGGCCCTAAAGGTGTGTAATGTATCATGTGTTATTTTTTATATATATATGCCCATATGAGCCTGTAAACTGCCCCGCTGCCTGTTAGCCATACTCGTAATCTGGCAGGTGGGTGGTGCCCCTTTTGGCGCTGTGGGAGCGGTGCGGTGGTGTGGCAGCCCACTCCCACAGAGCCAAACTCGTAATCGGGCCCTTGGTCTTATATATATATATATATATATATATATATATATATATATATATATATATATATATATATAGTGTTATCTTTAGTCAACATTATGACACCTGTAGGCATTATAATAAGGTGTCATTACCAACAGTTGTATGAAACCTACCAAAGAGTTACTTTTGTTAGCCATGTATTTTAATGCTTACCACAACTTTTTTTCTGAAAGATAGCGCTAATGTGAGGAAGTGAAAAGCAAGGACTTGGTTGTGCAGAAGTGTTATAGGCTGAGCAAATTACAGCCTGAGGTACCAGCTGTCTGAAAGTTGGCAGAATAGAAGAGACAGCTACAGCTTGATATGGGTGTCTAGTCACTTCCAAGTAGCTTCTCTTCAGCAATATACATTGAGCCCGTCTCTCAAAGGTCGTGGTTGCAATGATGTCAGTTGTGTACGGTGTCAAGACTGTTGAACCTCAGTAGCGTCAGAGGCGTATGCATTGTAGATGCCGTCCAAAGTAATGGCCATCAGGACATGGAGTTCAGATGTTTGAGGACAGTTGACACTCTACTATCATAATGTTTGTTTGCTATGTGAGCTCTGTGTACTCACTAATTGTCTATAGCAGCAGGTGCCCTTATTAATCAATTGTTGATAAAACTCTGTCAATGCTCTCCCGTAATCTTTCTGCGCTGCCACTCACTTATGGCCAGTCCATTGCACAGAAATGGATGTTATCAAAGTCATTTCAATTGTCCAGTGAGCCGGGTTTTGTAGAACCCGAACAGCAGCGGCCGCCAGCATGGCTTGCGGGTGGGGGGGCGAGCACGAGGGGTCGCAGGGGAGACGAGGGGAAAAGGGTCACGTAGGGGGGGATAAAAATAAAAAATAAACTTACCTTGAGGCCGGTCCCGCTTCTCTGTAGGCGTGTGATTGGTCTGAGCACCATGACACGGCGCTCAGCCAGGGGCAGGAGAGGTTGGCATGCTCTCCATGCAGGCAGTAATGCACCCTGCATGGAGAAGGGGAAAGTGCGCATGACTGGTGTGGCGGCCCAAGAGGGCCGACCAAACAGTCATTGTGCACTTAGGAGTGGGCAAACCACTCCTCCCCTGCTCCCAGAGCAGAGCAGCCCCGCCCACCCTCAAAGCAGCAGGACACGAAGCATAAAATGATAATAACTCTATGTTATTATCATTTTATGTTTCTACTTGGCATTGCTTAAAAGCAGTGGGGCGGCGCTACTCCGCCATAGCGGAGGAGTCGCCACTGCCAAGCAGGCCCACATAGACGGTGCGCAGCCTCTGTGAACCTATGTGATGTATTTAAAAGGGTCTGTTACTGGGGTTATGACGCGCTTGTGGAGCCGTCGGGCGGGGGATTTGAGACGTCATCCCACTGCGCCAGGCATTTGCTCATGGCTGTTGGCCAGGTGGAGTGTTGGGAAAGGTTACATCATGCAAGTTCTTGTAAATGTATCAAAGAGTTTGATAAGTTTATATTATGCTTTTATAGGTTAACCTAATCTTAAAGTAATAAACTAAATGAAAATCTCCAAACTAACTTTGTGAACTTTTGCTCCTGAACCTTTAGCTCTTGCCTACCCATGCGGTTTCTCTCATGCTTTGCAAATATTCAAGGAATGTATAAACAATTAATTACTTAATTATGGTTCCATGAAGTGCGAACGATGCCCCATGGGCTACAAAACACTTTACAGAGAAAAGATGTAACCAAAAATGTAATCTTTGCAAAAATTCAAAGGAGGTATTAATGATTAATGAATTACTTATGGTTCCATGTAGTGCGAACGATGCCCCATGGACTACAAAACGCTTGACATAAACAAAATGTAACCACAAATGTCATTCTTCATAGTGCCAATATCGGCAACACTCAGTTCTCATACAGTGACATACATAAATAAACCACACGACACCTTTTTAGTGGAGAAATTTGCTGCAGGTTTATTTGCATAACCAATATGCCAACATGGTGGGTTATCTTACGGGCGATCCCAGGGCAGGCCAGCCCCTATGCCGCCTGCCCGTCTGATGAGCCAAATTGCACCGTGGCCGTCGCCAACCGGTGGTTACCAATTATTGGGAGAGGCCACCTCTCCCATCAGTGGACCGCCAGTCCACTCCCTTACTCACGCCCCCCAACAGGTGGGCGGAGCGTTCCAGGCAGCCCCCGGTTGCTCAGACCCACAACCGCCCGTAGGACTAACGGGGCACCGTAGTTCTTCCAGGGGACACGCTAAGACATCCCTGGGTATCCTTGGCTTAGCACCCTTGTTGTGCTGCTGCAATATAGTACCCTTCTGTACCTTGCAGACTCTGGATCGCCCTGTAAATCCTCCTGCAACACAAAACAATAAGTTAGATTCTTCCCCTCCCCGTACTACCATTTGGCCGTCCGCAGGGTAAGCGGTAGGGTGGGAAACAGCGAGACGGGTAGCGGTCAAGAGACCGTCCAGTGGGCAGGGGAAGGCTTTTGTACCCCTGTCCCCCTCCCACGGCCGGAAGTGACGCGGCCAGGAGACCCCCTGGTCCCTAGCCTAGGGAGCCTAGTCCGCAGACTTCTGTGCCTTCCTGTGGCACTAAAGCGGCCGCCCTGTTGGAGGGTCCCCTACGTGGCCCCCCTGGGCAGCCTTGGCATAGTGCCAATATCGGCAACACTCAGTTCTCATACAGTGACATACATAAATAAACCACACGACACCTTTTTAGTGGAGAAATTTGCTGCAGGTTTATTTGCATAACCAATATGCCAACATGGTGGGTTATCTTATGGGCGATCCCAGGGCAGGCCAGCCCCTATGCCGCCTGCCCGTCTGATGAGCCAAATTGCACCGTGGCCGTCGCCAACCGGTGGTTATCAATTATTGGGAGAGGCCACCTCTCCCATCAGTGGACCGCCAGTCCACTCCCTTACTCACGCCCCCAACAGGTGGGCGGAGCGTTCCAGGCAGCCCCCGGTTGCTCAGACCCACAACCGCCCGTAGGACTAACGGGGCGCCGTAGTTCTTCCAGGGGACACGCTAAGACATCCCTGGGTATCCTTGGCTTAGCACCCTTGTTGTGCTGCTGCAATATAGTACCCTTCTGTACCTTGCAGACTCTGGATCGCCCTGTAACTCCTACACAGCTCTGGGGGTGGCCACCGTCACCACCAGGGCCCCCCCACCAAGGCAGAGATTCCTACCTACAGCCTGTTGCTTCCAAGGCCTCCCCAAGGTCCAGCAAAATTAAGTCCATGCCTACCCTTGAGAGGTGAATCCCATCCACTTCCCAGCATCCAGTAGACTTGGCATGAAGAAAACCATGCCTGATGAAGCCAAATCCCCTTTGCTCCGTGAATTTACGCCTGGCGCTGATCACTCTCCTACGTGATATCTCAATGGCGTCTCCAGATCGGGCTCCTTGCCAAACTGGGCGAGGTAAAATTTCAGACCACCACAGTTCACATGCCCCAAGCTGAATATTCAACTGACACATGAAGTCCCTCATGTCTTGGAGCAGTACTCTCCTCCCCAGAGTCGTCAGGTCATTCCCTCCCAAGTGTATGACCAGAATATGAGGTGGACCGATCCTTCCCCCCAAGTCTCTGCTGCAGCTTCCTCATCAGTTCGTTCCAGCGCATACCCGGGTAACCCAGCCACGTTATCTCTGTGGCGGAGAAGCCATGTCGCCACTTTCTTATCTCAGCCCACTGTGCCACTCTAACGATACTTGAATGGCCAATTACCCAGACCTTGGTTCCTGGTAAATAAAGAGATGTTGTGTTTGAAAACCATACTTATTGTATCGTTTATATTCTAATAATCTACAATTGCACAACAAAAACCCCATCACTGCAACATCAATTGTCAATCCGGGCCAAAACCGTACACCTTTAAGCACCTGACTGTCGGTTGCAACATGGTACCTAAGAGTCCTCTCGCCATATCCTTCAGCTCAAGGCCTTATATATCGTTTGTAGCATTGCGACTCCCAGCGCCCTACCTGCTTAATTCGCTCTGGCGGCATCCCTGATAGGAAGGCTGTGGTTGCCGCCCCAATCCTGAAGTAGTGGCTGCTGAACTCTTGTCTCCCCCTGTCTGTCTTGACAATTGCAAGCATGCCTGCATGCTGTGGTCTACTTGAAACTTTGTAACGGGAGACCTGTTGGACCAAAGCACACTTGTTGGATGACAACTTCCACAACCTGCATGGCTGCCAGCCAAGGCTAAAGGGCGGGAGAATTTGCACATGTTTATTGTTACTCAACTCAGTGGTACTCGATATATCGACCTCAGAAGGATGAAATGCTAAGTGAACCTACCAGGATCTGAACCTGTGACCAGAGGTCGAACCCAAGCCCCTTTCAGTTCTACCGCTCCACATGCCTGTGAACTTGTCTCCCAGGGCAGACTTCAAGCACCTAACCCATACTTGGGCATGCCTGAGCTAGAAACACACATCTAAAAGGCCTTCCAACCGGCTAACCACCAAAATTGCAGTCCCAGTGTAGCTGCCAACTCCCAAGGAAAATTTGCTTAACTGGAGCAACTGGTGACATGCAATCAATTTTGGTCAGGGGACTTGGAGTAAACATATGAGTAATGTACATGCACCCCCCTAACTATGACTGTAACGTGCTCTGGTAGTTGTCCGTAATAGTGCTCCATCCCCTCCAATTCAGCACTATCAAGGCAAACCGCACCCTCTTGGGAATGTCACCCTCACGCCCCAGCTGACAGAAAGTGCCTATTCGTGTGTAGCCCAATAACCTTACGTTTTTCACTGACGGTATACCAGGATTATGCTGAAACTTAGCTTGCATGACTGCTGAGTGCGCGATGCACAATCGCTTATTTGTTTTTTTTTTGTTGTTTTTATTTTTTATTTACCTCACAGGGTTGCCCTCGGTAACTCAGAATTCACACTGAACATGATTCTCTCCCTGATTGGCTTACGGACGGAAGTACCGATAAACTTTGGAATACCCAGTCCCACTTGCATAATGCGCTCCGCTCCAGGCCCGCCCTGCAAGCTGCTGATACTGCCCATCCAGGAAGAGAGACTACAGAAAGCTAGCCATAACCCGCAATGCCTGACACTGTAACGATGCCTAATATATGCTCTACCTGAACCAAGGTAAGAGGCGAGCTGTCAGCATGCCACTGGCCATACCCTCTCTTGGCGCGCGAGGGCCAGGCCTCCTAGTAGACGCAGCGCACCCATCTCTAGAAAGACAAACCCTGATAGCCCATTGCGAGCAGAGGAAACGCTGCTCCTGGCACTGTATCCTTCTGCACATGTATAGCCAGTGTAATGTCCTGGTATCCCACCTGACCCCCGCAACTGGCTTGAATACGTTCATCCCATAGTATCTTGGCGCTGCATAACATGTTTATTGTTACTCACACAATGGTACATGTTTTATCAACCTCAGCAGGATGAAATTCTAAGTGGACCTACCAGGATCTGAACCTGTGACCAAGAGTAACCCAGGGCAGACTTCTGGCACCTGAACCCTTACTTGGACATGCCCGAGCTAGAAACCCACCTCTAGAAGGCCTGCCAACCAGCTGCCCACCTCAAACATTAGAGTGTCCCGCAGCCACTCCGTAGCCAGGATACTAAACCAGGTACAGATGTATCGGAAGACCCATCTCTTGGCGCATGCCTGCCGCCAATTTCAACGCGTATCCTAGTCTGTTAAAACCAGGGCGCAGGGTAGCCTGCAAGGCTAAGCCCCCAAAGCAATCGCCCGCCCCTGCGGAGGACACCAGGCAGGCAAGTTCACGAGACTTCGGATGCCGTGAGCCGCCAACAAGGTTAGAAAGAACCAGCAGATCTGACAACAGCACCGAGGAGGTAACCCAGTTGACCCCTAGCCCTGCTTCCCACTGGTCCGGAACTGGAACAACGGCATGTGTTTAAACGTGGCAGCATACCCTCCGCCACAGAAACTTACACTGAGCAAAATTGTTCGCTGAGATTTTGACCCCAGACCAGATGAAGCTGCAGTTTAGATAGATAAGAAGCTGTTCGCTGAGATTGTGGCCCCAAACCATGTCAGTCTCTGTCCCTGGCCTTCCCTCATTGTGCTCCTTTTCACCCGATAAGGCTCTTCTGGGAAGCCGATGCATCCCTGCCTACCCAATCCAATTGATAGGCCATTGCAACACTTAAAGTCCATGGGTAACTTCCTCACAGTGTGGCCTTAAACCAACGAATTGCAAATTGTGTGCTGTGATTTTTGCCCCAAACAATGTACGTCTTCTGTCCTGTCACCTCCTCGGTGCATCACCTTGGCCTTCAATGACAGAGACCCTCACGTGAACCTCCCAAGCTCCTGTAGGCTCGCCTGCCTCACTCACTGCACCCTGCTATAGGCAGTGTGACTATATGCCAGGACTCACCTCAGGCGGCCACTTCAGTTTGGCCCACACCTAGGTGCTGCCAATCATAGCAACATCGCAACTACTAACCCTGAGCTAGTGCAAGTGTGACACCCTACTATAACAGGCCACCTACGCTATAAGAATGGCTTGGCAGCAGGCAATAGTGATTTTAATGTAAATTGATTTTATCACTGCCTGTTGTGGTCATCTCTAAAATAGACAGACAGCGCCAACTCGTAGCAGACTGTCACTAGCGCCGGTGTAACAATTAAGTGACGTGCAGCGCACCAGAAACCCCCCGGTCATAAACACAGGTAAACTTGATGCTGTAATTTAGCATTAGTGGCCCATTGCCACACTCTCTCACCCGTAACATTACCCCTCCAGCAAGCCGGAGCTCTTGTCAATGGTTGTTGGTTACCTGCGTAAATGGCTATGGTTTAGTTGGGGGGGCCTATTGAAAAATGCTTCCAAGTAGATTTGAAGCCCGCCAACCGCCTCAACGAGCAGGAGCTCGCCTCACAAACAAAAGCTGCCTCAGACACCAGAGCATAACGCGAAACAGGCTGTAGGGAAAACACGCCTCACCAGAGCCGTAAACAACCGTGAAGAACCCGCAACAACTGGAAAGAGGGCCCTGATCGGAGCCCATGCATCCGCACCCACAATGACAGAGCATGTAGGGGGCAAGCACATCGTGACCGCACACGCCTCGTACTTGCGCCGGATCCAGCGAGCATCTGGCCACCATTGGGGTACGTGCTCAGCCAGACGCGGGACAATCGGACCATGCATGCTGTGTAAATATGTAGTGCCCCCAACATTAAAGCCATGTGTAACGAACCAGGAGATTTCAGGTGAGGCTAACCCAAATCCTACAAGGCAAGACCCAACTCACAGCTGTGCCTAATTAACAACCATCCCGCATCAGACACATCACTCAAAGACAGCCGGAACCTCGCACTCCATGCCTACCTACGCCCGCAGATGAACAAGCCAAGTAAGGAACCAATGGCCTGAGCGGGGGCGTAGAGATAGTTATTTTGACAGCCTTTTTGCGTTTTATACAGCGCTTTACATGACCGCCTGCTGCATTACAGACGGTATGGGGAGATACGAGAAGTCCAAGCCTCCCACCAGACTCGAACCCGGTTCTCCAGCTCCCCAGCATTAGGGTCTGCCGCCCTAGCCGTTAGGCCAAACCAACGCGCAGTAGCAGAGCAGCAGTTTACCTTACTCAATTCACCTGTATATATGTCCCAGCTAGAACGTGAACTTAATTTAATCCCAACGAACTGCGGTACCAGGCCCCTAATAACCACTCGCTAGCGTTCAACCTTTCCCACAAAGCGCTGCAGACAACTACCCATGATCGCATATCACGTGAGAGGCGGCTATGCTGACAAGGCCCCCCCCCGCTGGCACAAGACGCTTGACTAAATGCTAGGACCAGGGCTTCCCAGCTTGCTCCGCCGCGCACTCGTTTGATGCCGCCCCAGCCTGCTAATTGCTGGGGCGGGGCACCGTGGTTCTAGCCGAGACCATGAGGGCCCACACGTTCCCGTGGTATCCTCCAGCCAATTCTTCCCGGTTGCATCCAGTATTGTCACCAGTATCTAGGGCCAGGTTCAGCCATGCCCAGTGCCCGGGGGAGGCTCCAACCGGTTCTGCAACACCCTCCTCAACACGGCCGATGCCCTAAGCTGCGCCTCCCCTCTGGCTGATACAAGGCAAGCACCCCCCCTTTGCAAACAAAAGGAGGAGGGGGGCAACCCCAGCCCCTACCCATCCGTGAGGGAAGGGACCCCGCGGCGATGCACGCCCGGCCGGGGGACACAGCTGATTGAAGGTCCCAGGACGGCTGTACCTAAGGCGCACGCATTATGCCCCCAGCTCTTCCTTAATGCACACATGATGGCTCCATTACAGGAGGTGGGGGGGGGGTACCGTCCCTTGGGGTTGTTTATCAACTACCTGGCTGATGAACCCGGATCCTCAGTGCTAGGGTCGGCAGCTGAGCCCGGAAGGCTGCATCCTCTCCCCACCCAATGCGGCCGGAATAGGAAGCCGGTGCTGGCCCAACAGCGCCGAGCGCGGTGCCGGGACCCCCGCCTCATTGCTATCCTGCGCCAGCTCAATGCATGGCAGCTGCAGCCGACCCGCAGTTGCGAGTCTACCCCTTGGGCCCGCTGCGCAGCTAGGCGCCTCCACCGCAGCGCTACACACACAATTGCAAACACTCGGTAGAGTAACAGCTTTAAGCCACACTGTCAAACACAGCACTTGCATCAACAGATTGCAAGACACAGCACATGCACTAAAGCAAAGTCTGAACAGCAACTGTCTCAACACTGTCAGATAGGTCATCTACACAGCTGCACAATCAGACACCACATCCGCAGACACTGCAGCTGCATTGCAATAAAGTCAGGTCGAGCACCAGTGTTAGAGGAATCCTGCACAGAGCAGCAGAATTAAGACAGCACCAGCAAACACTTCTCCAAGTATAACCACTTCTATGAACATGCATCAAGGTCTGACTATCAACGTACATCAATATACAATGGGACATGCCACTTGCATGAGGGTACACGCAAACAACCACCTGCCGACTGGGGGCAAGCGCCTGTGGCTTTTTTTTTTTTTATGGAGGCCGTGCTGGGGGGAATTAACAGGGCGCTAGGGTGCAAACTCCGTTTGCAGCAGAGGACAGGCAACGGCTAATTTAAATGCCAAAACGAAACCTTTTAGCTACAGCAGACAGTCTTAATGAGCCTCGCACCGCATGTGCGCTGCGGGGCCTTCCTGCCGCCCCCTGGACATTGGACCGGCATCCAAACCTATGAACCATCTAACCAAAACAGACACCACTGCCCCGAAAAGTGACTGCATGTGCTACCCGTCTAATCCTAGCACGGAAACAACACTCAGTCTACCCTGTCTTGCCAAAGCCAAACCGCAAGCCAACCACCAACTGTGCCCCAAAGCACCAGGTGAGCCCAGGCTCCCCTATCTCCGGTAAGGTATGATTTCCCATTACCCCCATTGTGCTAAACCGACGGACCATGTTCAAACTTGCTACCCCCTTCCCCATACGGTGAAGATACACCTGGCAGCCTGCAGCCACCTCCCGGCCTCCCCTCAGGCACTCCGCCCATGCGGAGATGCAGGAACCCAAACCCCGAACATTTCATTTGGGGCCCGGGCACAGCGAGGCAGCCCCAAGCCCCCCAGCAAAGACCAGCGGGCCCCACCGCGCCCTGCACGCACACACACGGACGCCCGACACCAGTGGTGGGGCCCCTGCCCAAAGCGGGCCACCGCCGTGCTGCTCAATTGTCCGCCCCTCCACCGCTCGAATCACTCTTAAAAAACGGCCGGACTGGAGGTCGTAATAACAAGCTCCAAAGAGAAGGGGACAATTAGTCACTCACCTCGAAGAACCCGACGCCTGCTGTCCCTCCGGGCCTAGGGCCGCGACGCTGCTGGACAGCGTGCTCAGCGTGTTGCAACGGCGTGCAGGCCACCGGCCACTCGGACCGTACTAATATTGGTCCCTCCACCCGACACGAACAACGAAAATGCGGTGTCTGAGAGGACCGCACACCCAAATTGCAGCAACCCCCATCCGCATTAAATCTCCCCCATGGGGCTGTCCCCCACTGGGGAAGTAGGAGCCCCGACTCACCACAAACCAGAGGAGGCCAATCGCGAGACAGGGGATGACTGACACCGGCCGACGCAAGACCAAACAGCGAGACGGGTAGCGGTCAAGAGACCGTCCAGTGGGCAGGGGAAGGCTTTTGTACCCCTGTCCCCCTCCCACGGCCGGAAGTGACGCGGCCAGGAGACCCCCTGGTCCCTAGCCTAGGGAGCCTAGTCCGCAGACTTCTGTGCCTTCCTGTGGCACTAAGGCGGCCGCCCTGTTGGAGGGTCCCCTACGTGGTCCCCTGGGCAGCCTTGGCAAAGCAAGTGATCTGGACCACAACCCCATTTTCAAATACTGCCTCCAATTCACACAGCAGGTCGAATATGACAGACCAAAATCAAAGAGAGAGCATAAACCAATCTGGAGAAACATTAAACAAGATAGGACAGGGAAGGCAAAGGAACTATACAAAGTGTCCTCTATGGATCCACTTAGTAGAAACACAACACAAGAAATGTAAGCCTTAGTTGTGTCAAGTGAATACGAAAGATCGGAAAGATATTGAGGGGGTTAGGCCGGAAGTCCTCTTAGAAAGTGACTTTAAGCTCACCGAAGGCTCATCAAAGCTGAAAGTGGCGCTGGAACAGGGAAGCCTTCATGTCCTTCTCGAACTCCCTATATATAGGATGGATTAGTCCACAGGAAAGGTGTAAAGAAGTCCTAATGTTAGAGGCAATGCTTTGACAGAGACTGAGTTATAGCACACTGAGTTCTAGTTTTCGGACCAACACTCAGTCATAGGTTTCCATGCCAGAGCACAGGGTGGTACTGGGAAAGAGTGGGGTAACAAGGAGAGGATGGGAAGAAGGAAGTTAGCAAATGGAAGATCTAAGTAGACTGCCATTTAGTGTTCAGAAGGTCAGGGACGGCTGGTTTAAAGGGGCGAAGTGGGCGTTGCCCCCCTAACAATAAACAAACAAAAAAGCACAGAGTTGCTTCAAAAGGCTTTGTGGTGGGTTTTTTTCTCTTCTTGGCTTCCATCCTCTGCATACCTTCTATTTCTGAGAATAGTAGTTTAATTAAACAATAGTCTCCTCTGTCTCTTGACTGTCTGCCTCAATCCTTCTTATTGTAATTCTGCAATTGGCTGATACCTCATTTCATAGATCACAACCGCTCCTCTTTAAAATCGTCAGGATGGTGGGCGCAGCATTTTTCAATGCCATTGTATCTGCTTCATTCTGGGCGTTAAAGGCCTGCGACCTTGGGCGTGGCTCACTTGGCTCAGATACAAAAGAGGCAGGGCTGACTAGGTGTCAGCAAACATGAGAGCCGACCCTATGCCGGTGTGCTTTTGTTTCGAAGAGGACTGGTTGGTGGAGGGATCCCCTGCAGTGTATTTGGCAGTTGATACACGTGAGGGAAGAAGTAACGGGTGACGCTCATATTGTTCTGCACAGAGTGCAACTTTATCTTAACATGGCGCGCTTTGCTCCTCCCACGATCGCTGCCTCGAGCTGCAGGATTTCACAGGTATCAGTGCTGCTCTATGCTCATCCTTTTCAAGCTGCGAGCACCTTTGTGGATTGAAGCCAGGCTGCAGCCCCAGCCCGCATGTCTCCATTGATTTGCTGGCTGCCTCGTGGGAGAGCTGGACGTCTGCATTAGGTAGGAAAAATACAGGCGCGAATATCAGTTAAAATGTTGCATACTTTCAGAGAGAAGTCAAAAGCAGGCAGCAATCACACAAGTCTGTGCCGTTTTCATAGACATATGCAGAGTAATTGTGTTGTCGTTTGTTGTGTAAATTAAATTTCATTGGGCCATGGACCACGCTGATGCCAGTGGCACACTGACCTCTTGCACTGAAACAAAATGAAGGAATCAGTGCTGGATCGGGACAGACCCATGTCTTTATCTTCTGCCATCCCAAGAGAGTCTAACAATGTCCTGGCCTCCCTGCACCTATGCCAAGACATTGAAAGAGAAACTTGCTCGAGTAGGTATGAGTGCAGTGTGGGTTGTATGCCTGTATGTGTGCAGGGTGAGTGCGGATGCTGTATGAGTGCAGGGTGAGTGGGAACGCTGTAGGAGTAGAGGGTGAGTGGGTATGCTGTATGAGTGCAGGGTGTGCCTGAATGAGCGCAGGGTGATTGGTGTGCCTGAATGAGTGCAGGGTGAGTGGGGACACATTATGAGTGCAGGGTGGGTGGTGTGCCTGTATGAGTGCAAGGTGAGTGGTGTGCCTGCATTAGTGTAGGGAGAGCGGAGTGCCTTTATGAGCACACGGTGAGTGGGGATGCTGTATCAGTTCAGGGTGAGTGGTGTGTTAGTATGAGTGGGGATGCTGTATGAGTTCAGGGTTAGTGGTGTGCCTGTATGAGTGCAGGGTGAACAATGTGCCTGTATGAGTACAGGGTGAGCAGTGTGCCTGCATGAGTGCAGGGTGAGTAATGAGAGTGAATGTCCACTGGTTGTGTGGGGACACTGTATGAGTGCAGGGTGAGTGGGGATGCAGTATGAGTGCAGGGTGGTTGGTGTGCCTGTATAAGTGATTGGTGAGTGGTGTTCCTGTATTAGTGCAGGGTGAGCGGTTTGCCTTTATGAGTGCAGGGTGAGTGGGGATGCTGTTTGAGTGCAGGATGAGTGGTGTCTTTGTATGACTGGGGATGCTGTATGAGTGCAGTGTGAGTGGTATGCCTGTAAGATTGCAGGGTGAGTGGGGACACATTATGAGTGCAGGGTGAGTGGTTTGCCTTTATGAGTGCAGAGTATGAGAGGATGCTTTATGAGTGCAGGGTGAGGGGTGTTCCTGTATGAGTGCAGGGTGAGCAAAGTGCCTGTGTGAGTGCAGGGTGAGCAATGTGCCTGTATGAGTGCAGGGTGAGTGGGGACACTGTGTGAGTGCAGAGAGAGTGGTGTGCCTATATGAGTGCAGAGCGAGTGAGGATGCTGTATGAGTGGGGTGTTCATGTATGGGTACAGGGTGAGCAAAGTGCCTGTATGAGTGCAGAGTGTACAGTATGCCTGTATGAGTGCCGGGTGAGTAATGTGTTTGTGTGTTAGCAGGGAGAGTGGCAAGTCTGTTTGTGAGTCCATTTGCTTCCTTTTTTTTTTTTTTAAATGGTAACAAGCTTTATTGAAATATCCACTGAAAATACTTCATTTACACCTATTATTTTTTCAAATTCTCTTGCGAGGTGAGAACCTCCTGCATCCCCCACCTACGTCTGTTTCAAGCTCGCACATACTTTATATTCGACTCACAACTTTCTGCCCCATCACTTTTAAAATGCACCAGCCGCCACTGCAGAAGGCTAAAGTAGATCTAGAAATATTGTTGTGGTTCAAGACTAAACAGATGATGGTCTGTTCCTCTCTGATTTCCTAATGGAGAGAGTGCCAGTAATTGATGCGAGTACAGGAGGACTTCAGCCACCACAGTATTGTGAAGAGTATATCTGGATTCCAGCAGAGCGGAGTGCAGACATCTCACCTGTTTGGTGGGATCGTCTTTAGATGGGCGTCAATGATAGGTGGTGGCTTGATTTTGGAGTGCCTTGTGTTCAGTAGGATTCAGAGGACAGACCATGAGGAGTTTTCAGTGAATGGTACATGTGGTCCGAGCATTTGTGGTTTGCTTTCCTTTGACTGTTCCTGGAACTTAGCAGCAGCGAGAAGTGGGAGACCAACACAAGACCATTTGCCTTCTCAACTCTAGCAAGGATTACAGCGGCCAGAGTGGCTGACTCCGGAGAGCGGGGATCATAGTTCCATCACAGGCGGCAGCTCAGCTCAGCATCATGTGACTCTGGGCAATAGCTCACTTAATCTCCAGACAGCCCGCCAGCACCTTGAAACCCTTAGGGGTGATAAGTTCCCACATTACAAATGTGCCTTGTCTATCTGTCTGTCTGATGATGAAAGTGCATTGGTACATAGGCAGCAATGGAGTGATGATGTACCACACCAGATTTTGATTTTAGAAGTCAACAGTTTTGTCTAGTTATATTGATAATGACAACTTGTTGAGTTGGTCACCTAGGTTGCTCACCGCACACAGTTCACTCAGTGTACAGTGTGCGCAAAGTAACCTCATCTGACGAATGCACATCCTCCTGCCCCGAACAGTCGTTGCAAGAGAGGATGTTTTATTTACTTCTTCAAGATCAGTGACTCCTGCGGAGACTTGGAAAGTGACCCTCACACTCTAGACTAACACACCTTTGAAAAGTGATTCTGGGTGGACACTGGCACTTAGGGTGGCTTCGCTCCTGGGGTTAATCGATAAGCATTGGTGTCACTTGAGTTCATCTGCTGGCTTGTTGTACATGACTCTGGTCACATCACCTCTTCAGCCAATGATTACCCGCCCCTTCCTGTGGAAGTGTGGCTATTATTTTTCAAGTTACCTTCACTACCCCTCTTTACTTTATCCACAGATATCACGTTTGAGTAGTTGGGCGATAGAATTCATCATAAACTGGCGCTCACTTACTTCGTAAACCCCCTACAATATATATTTTTCTCTTAGAAGCTGATTTTTCCCCTATCATCTGAAATACATTTTCGCTCCGGCAAATGGCATAGAAATTGCTGGAAATTTCAACGGATGGACAGATAACCTAAATGACGCCTGTATCATCAGAATCCTAAAACATCTGGAGACAATTTCTCCCGACCCAATAATTACATCGCCCATGCATATCAAGGGCTGCTCCATAGATTGGATGCGACAATCCAATATCTCCCTGGCTAATTTAACTACAGCACAAATTGACCGGACAGATCATTAACTTGTTTCCTTCGGTGTGGAAATACCAACCTCTTTATCTGTCTCACAGCAGGTTACCGGAGCCGCTTTATTACAGTCCAAGACACCTCAAGAAAAAATCTATCAAGACCCTCATTAAGAAAATTGCTTCAAATCAGATTCCTGCACTTCACTCGTCTCCACTCGCTTCATTATATAATAATTACAGCCAAAGTGTTACTGAATAAAGTGGCGCCATTAAAATTAACCTTCCCTAAAATGAGAATCAAGTCAACCACCGAGAATTGGTTTACCTCTGATGTAAAAATACCGAAAATAGCTCTTTGTAAAAAAGAAAAAAAAAGAAATGTAAGAAATCTTAAGCTGTAGAAGATAATTGGCACGTCCAAGATACCAGAAAAATATAAAAATATAAATTGCGTATCTTCAAAGCAAAACGTCTGGCTCCCAAATCATCCAAAGACGTTCATAAATATTTAAAGATATTGCAGAGTCAAATACCCTCAGCATTCAGTCCTCAGAAATGATTAAATGGCTCGAGCAGGTGAAAAAATATTGTTCTCTTTCTACCAATCTGTCCTATCTCTACAGCTGAAAAACAAAACAAACGGAACTTTGCCTCCTATCCAACTTCACCCTTCATCTAAAAGTTCCATGTGTTCTTGGTTCGACCTCTAGAGACACCTCTGCCCAGAAAATTATTATTTCTTGAAAGTACTCAAAGACTGCACCGGCTCTCTAATCTTCTAATCTCATAAACAGATTTAACAAAAATATATTTGATGAAGGTAGAGTGCCATTTCTTGCAAACAATCCTGAAACACAAATCCAGGGTTTGTTAAAAGAAAAGGGCAAATTACTTTTTTCTTTAAAATAAGTCAACCCCGAACTACTAATCACCAACCAATATCAAATATTGATTTTCTATTTGAGAGCAGCTGTTTTAAAAATTAAAATTTCCAAGAAATCCAACATATTTCTTATAGGCTGCCAGTCAGATTAAATCATGCTGAAGTCCTGAGCTCAGGTGCAGACACACACACGTGGGCACAGAGTAACATCCCCACATATATCACTATACCAACCTGCATGCAGACCCGGGGCGTAACTTTCAATATTGCAGCAGGTCCGGTGGGCACCATGTTCCAGAGCTGTGTGGGGCCCATTGAGCTCCCAACTGTGGCTTTATTTTAGTACCAGACTGGGACAGGCCTTACTTTCTTTGCTTTCACTGTGGCGAATGAGTATGTTGCTACTTCCCTGATGCCAGCATGGGCGTGCACGCACTCCCACCTGCGCGCATTCACACACTCACATATTTGTGTTTGTATTTATTGTGTTTGTAGTCCATGGTTTTTCCACCTAACAATGGCAATGCAGGAAAAGGTGAATGGGGCACTTATTTTTTTTTAAGAGCTGGTTCTTTGCTTTTTTTGATATTTCTCAGGGTGAGGGGAGGTCAAAGACTGGTGGGGATGGGTTTGGGGTGGCAGTGGAAGGGGGCACCAATGTGTAAGGGGAGATGGCCTATACATATGAAGCCTCTGAGAACTTGATTGGTAGAATAAGGAACCCATATACAGGTTTTCTGTACCCCATAAACGAGGCAGCTTTCGTCTGCAGGGGTGGGAGTGGATCCGAGTAGGTTAAATTGGCTATGAGGTCTATTTGTGGGCTTGGATCGAGCAGTGAGAGAAGGCCAGGAGTAAACTCCTTCAGTAGTCCAGCTTGGCAGAGAAGAAAGTGAGGTGAGTGTAGGTTTTGCAGATGTTAAGCAACTGATTGAGAGCAGAGGTCAAAGTTAAGGGGATGGACTAGACGAACAGTTTACCGATGAATTGATCTCCAAGGCTGCAGGATTCTCGAGAGGGTAAAATGACTTGAATTATGGTGTAAACCACAGAGGCTTATGGATCGTGGCCCACTGGAAAAGTCAGAAAGGGTCCCTGCCAATCCTTCCAATACCTGGCAATGGCTGGTGGTCAAAAAACAAAACACAGACACTCCCCTGTGCGGTCACCTGCAGTGCAGGTGGGTTTTTCTACTCTGGTCCTAAGTCACTTACTTGGAGAAACTGAGGAGGTATCTGTGTGTGTGTGGTGGGGGGGGGGGAGCCAGAGCAGACCATTAAGGCAAAGGGAGGGGCAGCCAGAGCGAGACCCTTGCAGCTAGTCAGGGAAGGTAAGTAAACCAAGCATTGGCAATGCCAATAGGTCTTGCCTATGTGAGAGCTATTGGCTTTGCCAATTTATTTTAGTCATTTTGTACAGCAGCATGGCTAACATGTTAGTGGTGTGGTGTACAGTACAGTGGCCCAGAGGAGAGTGGTTTAGAGTGGTGTGGAGTGGAGTGGCATAGAGTAGCATAGAGGTGAGTGGCGTAGTGTAGAGTGGCGTGGAGTGGCATAGAGCAGAGTGACCTAGAGTAGAGTGGCATAGAGTGGAGTGGTGTAGAGTAGATTGGGTAGATTGGAGTGGCTTAGTATACAGTGCTGTACAACAGAGTGGAATGGAGTGGTATAGAGTGGAGTGGTATAGAGTAGAGTGGCATAGAATAGAGTGACATAGATTAGATTGGTATAGAGTGGAGTGGTGTAGAGTGGCAAAGCATAGAGTGGGATAGAGTAGAATGGTGTAGAGTAGAGTGGCATAGGGTGGTTTTGGATTGGAGAAGAGTGACATGGAAGTGAGTGGCGTAGAGTAGCGTGGAGTGACGTAGAGTGGAGTGGTGAAGGGTGGCATAGAGTAAAGTGGCGTAGATTAGAGTGGAGTGGCATGGAGTACAGTGGTGTAGAGAAGAGTGGCATAGAGTGGAGAAAGTAGAGTGGCATAGAGTGGTGTTGTGTAGACTAAGTGGCACAGAGTGGCATTGTGTGGAATGGAGTGGCATAGAGTAGGATGGTGTAGAGAAGATTGGCATGGAGTACAGTGGAGTGGAGTGGCATAGAGTGGCATGGGGTGGAGTGTCATGCAATGGAGTGGCGTGGAGTGGAGCAGAGTGGTGTAGAGTAGAATGGCATAAAGAGGGGTTACATAGAGTGGGGTGGAATGGAGTAGAGTTGCATGGACTAGAGTGGCTTGAAGTAGGCTTGCATAGAGTGGAGTGGGGTAGAGTGGCGAGATGTAGAGTGGAGTGACCTAGAGTACGCAAAGTGGAGTGACATGAGTGGCGTAGAGTAAAGTGGCGTAGAGTCGCATAGAGTGTAGTGGTGCAGAGTGGCATACAGTGACATTGTGTGCAGTAGAGTCGCATGGAGTAGAGTGCCATGGAGTAGAGTGAAGTGGAGAGGTGTGGAGTGGAGTACAGTGGAGTGGTGTAGAGTGGCATACAGTAGAATAAAGTGGGGTAGAGTAGGGTGGAGTGGAGTGGCGCAGAGTAGAGTGACGTAAAGTGGTGTAGAGTGGCACAGTGGAGTGGAGCAGAGTGGTGTGGAGTAGATTGGAGTGGAGTGGAGTTAAGTGAAATGGCATAGAGTAGAGTGGCATAGTGTGATGTGGCTCAGAGGAGAGTGGCATAGAGGAGAGTGGTGTAGAGGAGAGTGGAGTAGAGCCGCGTAGAATGCTGTGGCATAGAGTTGCATGGAATGGACTGGCTTTGAGTGGAGTGGTATAGAGTAGAGTGGCATAGAGTGGAGTGGTGTAGAGTGGAGTGGTATAGGGTAGAGTGGCGTAGAGTAGAGTGGGGTGGCAGACAGTGGAGTGACAGAGAGTGGAGTGGCATACAGTAGAGTGGAGTAAATTAGAGATGCATAGAGTAAGTGGCATAGAGTAGAGTAACGCAGAGTATAGTGGCATAGAGTAAAGTGGCGTAGAGCAGAGTGTCAAAGAATAGAGTGATGTAGAGTGGAGTGGCATAGAATAGAGTGGCATAGAGTAGAGTGGTGTAGAGTGATGTAGAGTGGAATGGATTGGCGTTAAGCAGAGTGGCATATAGTGGCGTACAGTAGAGGGGCATAGAATAGAGTGACATACACTAGAGTCAGGTAGAGTGAAGTTGCGTTTAGTGCCATAGAGTGGTATTGTATGGAGTGGATTAGAGTGGCGTGGCATAGAGTTGAGTGGCAGAGAATGGAGTGGAGTGGCGTGGCGTGGAATGGCATAGAGTGGCATAGAGTAGAGAGGTGCAGATTGATTGGTATAGAGTGGAGTGGCAAAGAGTGGCATAGAGTAAAGTGGCTAGAGTAGAATGACATAGAGTGGCATAGAATAGAGAGGCATATAGTGGGGAGAATGGAGTAGAGTGGAGTAGAGTGGATTGACTTAGAGTGCTGTACAGTAGAGTGGCGTAGAGTAGAGTGGAGTGACGTACAGTGGAGTAGAGTGACATAGGATAGAGTTTAGTGGCACAGAGTAGAGTGGCATAGAGTGGAGTGGAATAGTGGAGAATGGAGTGGCATAGAGTGGCGTGGTGTGGTGTGGAGTGGAGTGGCGTGGCGTAGAGTAGAGTGGCATAGAATAGAGTGGGGTGGCATAGAGAGGGGTGGAGTAGAGTGGTATAGAATGGAGTGGCATGGAGTAGCATAGAGTGGAGTGGTCTAGTGTGGCATAGAATAGAGTGCAGTGGCATAGAGTAGAGTGGAGTGGTGTAGAGTAGAGTGGCACGAAGTAGAGTGGTATGGCATAGAGTAGAGTGGTGTGACATAGAGAGTGGCATAGAGGAGAGTGGCATTGAGGAGAGTGGTGTAGAGGAGATTGGCCTATAGGAGAGTGGAGTAAAGTGGCATAGAGGGGAGTAGCTTAGAGTGGCATGGAGTGGACTGGCGAAGAGTGGAGTTGTGTAGAGTAGATTGGTGTAGAGTTGAGTGAAGTATAGTTGAGTGGTGTAGGGTAGAGTGGTGTAGAGTAGAGTGGAGTGGTGTAGAGTGGAGTGGCGTAAAGTAGAGTGGCTTAGAGTAGAGTAGAGTTGTGTAGAGTAGAGTGGCATAGACTGGAGAGGCATAGAACAGAGTGGAGTAGTGTAGAGTGTCCTAGAGTGGAGTGGCATACAGTAGAATGGCATACAGCAGAGTGGCTTAGAATGACATAGAATGGCGTAGAGTGGTATGGAGTGGCAGAGAGTACAGTGCCATAGAGTGGAGTGGCGCAGAATGGAGTGGCATAGAGTAGAGTGGCATAGAGTAGAGTGGTGTCCAGTGATGTAGAGTGGTGTAAAGTGGAGTGGCATAGATCAGAGTGGCGAGGATTAGAATGTTGTGGAGTAAAGTGGCATAGAGTAGAGTGGTGTTGAGGCCCATATCGTGGCATTGTGTGGAGTGGAGCGGCATAAAGTAGAGTGGTGTAGAATGGAGTGGTGTGGAGTAGCGTACAGTGGAGTGGAGTGAAGTGGAGAGGCTTAGACTAGAGTGTAGTGGCGTAGAGTAGAGTGGTGTAGACTGGCATAGAGTAGAATAGAGTGGGGTGGAGTAGAGTAGAGTGGCATAGCATAGAGTAAAATGGCAGAGCAGCATAGAGTAGAGTGGAGTGGTGTTGAGAGGGGTACAGGTGAGTGGCATAGAGTTGCATAAAGTGGCATTGTGTGGAGTGGAGTGAAGTGGAGTGGCGAAGAGTGACATAGAGTCCCATAGAGAGGCACGGAGTAGAGTGGCGTGGAGTAGAGTGGCATGCAGTGCAGTGGCATGGAGTGGGGGGGCACAGAGTGGAGTGAGATAGAGTTGAGTGGCATAGAGTGGAGTGGCATAGAGGAGAACTGAGTGGAATAGAGCGGCGTCGAGTGGTGTAGAGTAGTATAGAGTGGAGTGGTGCAGAGTGGAGTGGCACAGAATGGCATTGTGTGGAGTGGAGTGGAGTAGAGCAGATTGGAGTGAGGTAGAGTGGACTGGCGTTGAGTAGAGTGGTGTAGAGTAGAATGGTATAGAGTAGAGTTGCATAGAGTAAAGCGGCATAGAATAAAGTGGTGCAGAGTGGACTGAAGTGGCGTAGAATAGTGTGGAGCACTTTATTGATTGGATGTTGTTAGAATTTGAGTTACTGGTTGACTGGGTGTGAACCCTGGTCAAGCTGAAACCACAATCCTAGCCAGGGTAAGACACAAGCAAACCCCAAATTAACCTGTGCTCAACCCCCTGGTAGTTTGGCACAGAGCAGTCAGGCTTAACTAAGAGGCAATGTGTAAAGTATTCAAGCAGTAAAACTGTGAAAACACCACACAAATTGATCCCACACCAGGTTAGAAAAATATGGGAGAATTTAATATATGAACAAGACCAAAATGACAAAACTCCAATCAGTAGAACCAGAATAATGAATGACGAGCTTCTTGGTTCCGGTGAGAAGGAGCCCGTTCAAGGTCACCAAGAGCCAAAAAGTTTGAATTTAGGAGCTTGGGAGCCACACCAAGGACCTGAGAGGTACCTTTTGGGGGTCAGGAGCTCATTGAAGATGGGTCCAGGAGCTGTGGGGAGCCTGTCATGTCCTTGAGGCTCAGATCAGGAGGCCAGCAGACTAGCCCTTTGAGTTACTGGGGTCCTGGGTTCAAGATGGAGTTGCAGGTCCAATTCTTCTTTTTCCTGGTACGAGGGCAGCAGGTAGCAGGTCAGCACTGCATGTAAGTAGTTCCTGTAGAGCAGCCTTCCAGTAGGGTGGGAGTCCCTGTAGCAGCACAGCAGTCCTTCTTCGTGCCAGAGTACCCACAGGTCCAGAAGTATACTGAAGTGTTGGTGTCTGAGGTCATTATTTTATACACTGGTGCCCTGGTTTTGGAAGGTGGGAGAAGCTTCTCGACAGTCCCTTTGAAGTGCAAGGAATTCTCTGCATCCCCTGCTGGCTGAAGTGACAATGCTGGAACACTAAGCCCATTGTATGGAGATAGGACATAGCTTATTCGGGTGTAAGTGCGGCTGAGCCTAGCTCCCTCACCCATCCTACAGTGATGGCCCATCTAGTCACACCTAAACTTCCATTGTGTGTGGCTGTCTAGGAGGAATACACAAAGCCAAATCCGCAACTACACCCAGTAATGTGACCAGAGACAGGTTGCAGGCACAAAATGGCTAGGGCAAGAAAATTCCAACTTTCTAAGGGTGGCATTTTCAGAATTGCAATTTAAAATCCAATTGCACCATAAGGTAGGATTTTACATTGTGATTCTAGAGACACCAGACTTGAAAGAGTTATCTCTTCCCATTTGGAAATTACACTGATAAAAGTAAAAGGTAACACCAATGTTATCCTATGGGAGAGATAGGGCTTGCATTAGTGAAAAATGAAATTAGGAGTTTTTTGCTACCAGGCCATGTAAAACATAAGAGTACATATCCCAACTTTTGAATACACTGCACCCTGCCCTCTGGGCTATCCAGGGCCTACCCCAGGGGTGACTTATATGTATAAAAAGAGAAGGTTTGAGCTTGGCAAAAGGATTATTTTGCCAGGTCAACATGTTAGTTTAAAACTTCACACACAGGCTCTGCAATGGCAAGCCTGAGACATGTTTAAAGGGCTACTTAAGTGGGTGGCTCAATCAGTGCTGCAGGCCCACTAGTAGCGTTCAATTTACAGGCCCTGGGCACATGCAGTGCACTTTACTAAGAACGTATAAATAAACTAGATATGCCAATAGGGGGTAAGACAGTATTACCATGTTTTTAAGATATGAGCACATGCACTTCAGCACTGGTTAGCAGTGGTAAAGTGTTCAGAGTCCTAAGGCTAACAAAATACATCCCGCAAAATGGAGGAGGAGAGGCACTATGTTTGTGGGGAGACCATCCTAAGGCTGACAGGTCTAATAGATGTTGGCAAACTTGATCTCTTCAATGTATTCATGGGGTCAAGTTTTTTGCGGGTGAAATTGGGTTGGGATAATTTGGTTGGATAAACATGGCCTATCAATAGTGTCTTTCTCAGGTAAACTGAGAGGTTCTCACTTTGTCTTCAACTCTGAAAAGTCATCAATGTTTCAAGAATAGGTGTTCTCTCTAGTTCAAAATAAGTAATTTCTGGGTAGCTGATAGTGCTATAATTAGGCCTGGGCGGAAAACTACGCTACGCTCGCGGAGTTTGCGCTACTACGCACTACGCGAATTGCACGTAGCACAGTGCAAAAACGCGTAGCGTAGCGGGCATTTTTTGCTTGCTCGCGGTCCTCAACGTCAAGTTGGCGACCGCAAGCGAGCAAAATCAACATCCCGGTGAGACTTTTTCCTCGTTCGCGATCAGCAACATCAAGTTGCCGATCGCGAGCGTGGAAAATAAACCTCCAGCGAGATTCTCAACGCGGGAGGTCAGGTTTCTCATTGCGAGTGGTCGCGTATGCTCGCGACCGCTCGCGATGAGAAACTACCAGTCCACGTTGAGAAAGCTGCCGCTCGAGTACAAATCTACTCGAGCGGCAGAAAACGACCGCTTGCACTGTGCAAGATGCCGTTTGCAATGATTGCACAGTGCGGACAAGCATCCGGCACTGTGCAATCAGTGCGAAGAGCATTTCCCTACCGCACTACGCAGTTCGCGTATCTACGCATAGCGTGCGTAGTGCGAAGTGCACTTCGCGTAGCTACGCGTAGCGCTACTACGCGAACTACGCCCAGGGTTAGCTATAATACATGGGATTCTGCAATCTCTGTATAATAGCCCGTCTCTAATCTTTCTTTATAATTGGTGACTTGAGACACACTCAGTCACCGATTGTAAAGAAAAGACATTGGAACTCAACTGTAATAACTTTTTACAGTTGAGTTTTGACATCACAATGCCTGCTGCCAGAGCCAGCAGTCAAGGGGAAGGCAGGTCACATCACTGAGAATAATTGAAGCAGCTGTTTGAAGAATGAAAACAAAGCATTGATTTTCTTTCTTTCTGCTCTGTTTTCTAGTTGCACAGTGACAACCAGAAAAGAGATATTTATGTCAATGTGTATTTTTAGCACTCCTTAGGTAATTATAGAAAGGTTAGAGCCTTTCTCCTTGTTTTTACTCATTCCAAGGTACTGCACTATTTAAAAAAAATATATACTCACTTGTACTAAACTGATCCTAATATCTTCTTGCAGCAAATATCTCAAAGCTTTTTTGATGTATTTAAATTTGCACTAGAGATTCTATTTTTATTCCTCATGTTTGCAAACACGCTCTCTCGTTTATATGAAAGAGCTATGTACTAAGGATTTAAGTCGTTTGTGGAAAAGGCGATGGCGTGACCATGTATTATTAGGAATATAGCACATCCTACCATTATTGCAAGTCACCTCGGAGTTCTATAACTTTATAAAGAAACTCGGCCTTCATGGGGCATTCCTCTATATGGTCATGGAACTCCTCGGTGACTTGCAATATCCTTACATTGTATTGCTGAGGTGCTTTATCCCATATATACATTTTTTCTACCTATCATTTGCATTACTGAGCAAATGAGGCTTGTGTGGTTGAATCGACTGCTTAGCACTAAGATTCTCCATAAACATATTTTTGAGAGGAGTATGTGGCTGCTGAGTAGTCTTTGATGGTGGCTAAATGTCTCGTTTCATCAGCACAGTCATTTGGCTCGGTTATGAGTACCTGTGAGGGAACAATATGTATAGCCTCCTAGAGATTTCCAAAGCCTGCCATAACACCTACCGGGGGCCTTAAAGACGTATGGGAGTTTTCAAACCCACCTCACTCCTACATAATAAGATTGGATGAAACAGGGATGAAGGTTGAAAGAGACTACTGGAGTGGAGAAGATTGCATTTGTAAAAACTTTTCCACCACCTTGCCTTTAATGTGCAATACAACTTTAGAGCTCAGCTTTAATCTCTTTATTCAGTCTCAGACCATTTCAATATCTAGATTGCTTTATTCCTGAACTTATTGATTGAGCAACTGCCATTTATCACCTTCATAGCTATCCAACAGTGGTCAAAAGTATGAAGGGTATGTTATCAGCAACACTCTGGGCACTGTCTTCTGAATTACAAATCTGTGGCTCTACAGTGTCTAGTGGATGGGTAATGGTCTCAAGAGGGGACTGACCAAGGGATATTCTAATAGGACTTTGGAGTATTCTCAAATCTACATTCACACCAAATCCACACCAAAAAGGGCACATTTACAACTATTGAAATGATTGTTCTCATTTGCTACATGTGTGTGTCCCAGGCCATTTGGCACGTATTATAAATGGGGTTCCTAGGCTATGAGGATTCCACCCAAGTCGCCAGTATAATGTTGTTGTGTATGAGTGGGTATGCAGGAGTACGAATCCGAAGCGGTCACCTGCACCGTACCGATGTAAAACAATGGATGTAGGGCATTCAAACAGGGCTTACACCAGCTATAAGGAAAGAAGGGATCCAGGTTCCAAGGAAAACCATGAGGCCAGTGAGATATGGCTGAAACATGTTGACCACTGTGATGACCACTAATTATCCACACCATCTATACTTATGTTTTAAATATTTCCATAGATTCCCGCGATAAAATTTCTAGAGGTCATCTATAGGTAAGTTTATGTTTTGTTGTTGGATCCGATGTTACTAAAAGAAACATACTAAAAATGCATCCATCCGACAATTGTGGTGCCCATCTGCTCCACCAACAATGTGGAGTGAATGCGGAGTAACCCAATGATGAAGCATTCCACCTAGGTTGGTGGGTGTGGGTTTATTTGAGAAACACACACCATTTCTTAGGGAAGACTTTGAAACTGTGGTAGTATACACCTAAGGTTCGGATTGTTCATTTGATATATCGCGCTAAGTACCTACCAGGTCCAAATCCAATTGTCCCCACATAATTCCAAAATTCTCATCAGCCTGGCAATGCCTCGAGAAGTCACCTATATCTTATGAAATGATTCAAATACATTCAGCAATTAATGAAAGATGTTTATTTTGACCGAAGAAGTCTAAAGCTGAAATCCTAATAACACGGTTAACTTGCACAAAGCATGCCCTTTTCAATCCCCTACTAGTCTGAGAGCATCTCCAATCTCCTCCCAGGAAGTAACAACCTACGAGCCACTTTTGATGCTGCCCTCTTCTTTGCACCACAGATAATGCAGTAATCAAAGCATCAACTTTCCGAGTAGCATCCTCCCTCTGCTTCGGACCCAACACAGAGTGCAACTTACCCACCCTTGTTAACTGGTCACCATGGCTTTTGTACTATATGGACTGGTCCTCCCAAGAAACATACAGACAGACAGCAAACACTACTGAATCAAACTGCCAGAGCTTGTTTTAATCTCAGGAAGGAGGCCATGTGAAACTGGTGGTGAAGGCTCTCTATGGCTCCAGGTGAAATACAGAATTAAGGGCCAGATGTATGACTGTTTTTGGCGGTCGTAAAGGGGTTTTAGGCCCGTTTGCGACCGCAAAAAACGTGTTGCCCATGTACCAACCCTATTTTGCGAGTCACTTATCAATTAGCGACTCACAAAATAGGTTTAGCGACCCGCTATTAGGAAGGGGCGTTCCAAGGGCGTCCCTTCCTAATACGACCACTGCCTGCCCTTAAAAAATGAAACTGAAAAGTTCCATTTTTATTTTTTAAATGCATCCCGTTTTCCTTTAAGGAAAATGGGCTGTATTTGAAAAAAAAAAACTGCTTTATTTAAAAGCAGTCCCAGACATGGTGGTCTGCTGACTCCAGCAGGCCACCATCCCTGGGAGTACCAGCCATTCCCAATGGGGTTGCAAATTGCGACAGCTTCATTAATACGCATGAGGCATGCAATTTGCGACCCCATTGGGAATCGCAAACAGTGTCTGAGACACTGTTGTACATCCCAATTTGTGACTTGCAAATTGCAAAACGTAAATTGCTGGGTCGTACATCTGGCCCCAAGTTCGACATTTTATGCACAATTCACAAAGACTTTTGGGGCAAAGGCCCATGAAATTACAAAAGCTAGACCCTCATTATATCCTTGGCTCAGCCACCTCCAAGCTGATTGATATGGTACTTAAAATTGTACAAATGTTTGTTATGTTATGTTATGTTATGTTATGTTATCCGACATTTGTAGCGCGCACGGATACTCGGGAGTGTCCCGGCGCGAAAGCCAGTTTGAAGGAGACAGAGGGGCGTGAGCCGAGGCTGGATGTTAATTAAAAAGCAAGGTTTTAACTGCTTTTTAATCAGCCTAAGGTCCTGGGTGTTTCGGAGCTCATAAGGAAGGGTATTCCAAGCTTTAGCCGCCTTGAATGAAAGGGAGCTGCCCCCTGTTCTAACAAGGCGGTAACGAGGGATGACAGCGAGGCATTGCCCTGTGGAGCGTAGATGTCTGTGAGGCACATAAAAATCAAAGCGTCTCCTGAGATACAGGGGCCCGGATTTGTATAGGGCACCATGGGCAAGAGCCTTAAACAGGACACGCTGACCCACCGGAAGCCAATGCAGATCCCGGAGATGTTGCTTTGTACTTGACCTACCAGAGATGCCCAGTAGCGCTCTTGCTGCCGCATTCTGGACGGTCTGTAGCTTTTTCAGCTGATAGCCAGGAAGGCCGATGTATAAGGCATTGGCGTAGTCTAAGCGCGATAAAATGAGAGCGCGGTCACCATTTCCTTTGCAGATCTGGGCAGCAATGGCAGGAATTTCCTAAGTAATTTGAGTGTGCCGAAGCACACTCCGGCCAGTTTTTTTTATCTGCGGTGAGAATCTGAGGTCCTCACTAAACCAGACCCCCAGATTCTTCACTGGACTCCCCGTTGACTTAGGCATGGGGTAGCCCTCTGGCCCAAGGTCATCCTTGAAATGCGGAGAGAAGGACCCATAGAGGAGTACCTCCGACTTATCCTCATTGCATTTGAGTTGGGCCTGCGCTAGCCATTTAAAAACTGCTGCAAGACAGTTTTTGGCTAAGTCAGGGGACATATCGTTTTCCTTCCACGTAAAGAGGAGCTGGGTATCATCGGCGTAAGCTATGATCTTTGCACCCAGCTCCTCCGCCAGATAGATTAGCGGCGTGACGTATACGTTGAAGAGAAGGGGGCTCAAAGTTGAACCTTGGGGGACACCCGTGGTCACCTTTCTTGGTGGTGAAGAGAATGGGGGCAGCCATACCTGCTGTGTTCTGTTCTCTAAAAAGGATTCGATCCAATCCCACACCAGGCCAGAGATTCCGATGTTGGAGAGACGGGCCAAGAGTTGGCAATGCGGCACCGTGTCGAAGGCGGCAGAGAGGTCCAATAGGATCAGGGCCGCTCTGCCGCCACCATCTAGGCATTCTCTAATAGCCTCCGACATCTCAACCAGGGCCGTCTCAGTGCTATATGAGGCCCTGAATCCTGACTGGGCTGGGTGGAGGGCACCAGAAGTCTCAACAAACTCAGAGAGCTGTTTGTGAACTGCCTTCTCACACACCTTCGCCACAGCCGGGAGAAGTGAGATAGGTCGGTAGCTGGCTAGTGTAGCTGGGTTTAAGGAAGGCTTTTTTTAGCAGGGGGAGTAGTTTCGCCTGTTTCCACTCCAGTGGAACCGTGGCGGTTTGAAGCGATAAATTAATGATATTATTCACTTCAGGGTTAATTACCTCTGCCGCCGCTGCTAACTGCCTAGCTAAGCAAGGGTCTGCTGGGGAACCTGATTTAAGGGATTTGAGGAAGGCCAATGTGTCCGACAGAGGAATGGGTATAAAGGTTGTGAAGAAAGTACGAGCTGAGTCTGGGTCTGGGTCTGGGGCAGTCCGGATAGGATGTTCCACCTGCACATCGAGACCAGACCCGAAGCTGTCCTGGATTGTTTGGATCTTGTCTATAAAGAAACCGGAGAGCTTCTCGCACCAAGAATTCGAGGCAGGAACGACCATACGTTCCGTGCAACTCTGGACGATGGATAAAATTTCCTTTGAGTTATTTTTAGACTGAGCGATGCGCTCTGCGTAGAAATTGCCTTTGGCCTTCTTAATGGCAGCATAATAACCATTCTGGGACTTCCTAAGTACTATTTTGGCCAATGGGCAGTAGGCTTGTCTCCAGCTGCGCGCCAGCTTTTTACATGATGTTTTTAGCTCTTTGAGTTCATCGGAGAACCATGGTTTGGACGGGGCGTTTCTTACTCTCTTGTTAACCAGGGGTGGGGAAAGATGTTGCACAGCCCGTGAGATCCAGTTGTTAAAACCCCCCACAGTGACAGACAGAACCCCAGAGGCGAGAGGGCGTGTCTGTCAAGACTCTGCACAAGGCAGCAGGTTCAATTCGTTGGGGAGGTCTGTCCTTGAGCGACCTCATGGTCGGGTAAGGTGACTGGATAGTCCAAGAAAATTGGATTAAAAAGTGATCGGACCAGGGAACAGGAAGTGGTTCCTGAACAGCTAGAGGAAAGTTGGAGCAGACTACATCTAAAGTATGCCCCCCTCTATGTGAAGGAGAATTAACCCATTGGGTCAGTTGAGCAAGATCCAAAATGTCACTCAGTTCCCTTGTGTCGGTGGCCTCCGCACAATCTAAATGGATGTTGAGATCCCTAAAAGTAGGAAATTTGAATATTGCAGAGCTCTTGGCACAATAGCTTCATCTAAGGCTTTTAAAAGGTGCTAGAAGAGCCAGGGGGCGATATATCAAAGTAGCCCCCAATGAAAAGTGCGGGGAAATGGTGAGGGAGAAGTCCAAGGCTCCCCCCTCCCCGATATCGTGTGTCTCTGCCTGCATAAAAACCCAGGTTTCTCTGAACACTACCGCGACCCCTCCTCCTCTACCTGTTTTACGGTCTACCCTAGCAATTTTATACCCTACAGGGATGGCCAGAGCAATAGCCGGTGCCGAGAATTCGTTAAACCAAGTCTCTGATATAAATAATATATCTAACTGACTATCGGACAGCAGCTCGAAGATGTCTGGAGCGTGTTTCACCATTGCCCGGGAATTAATTAGGGCAGCTCGTATACACAGGGAGTTCTGTGAGGCAATAGGGTCGCGATTGGCGGGAATAATAGAACCCAAGGTTTGCCTAAAACAGTAGTTGCACAGCTGGCATGTGCTGGAAATGTTGTCCAAGACCATCCATTATTGGCCACATCTACTCATATGGGAGCCAATAGTCATAATTTCTGCACAACTCCAAGTCAGGCGGTCAATCGGCAGCTCTGGCAAGAAACGGGCAGCATGACTTTTTTGTACAAATCTTTCCCAAACATCATAAGGTACCTATGTTCATCTTTGGAACACAGCGTAAGGAAAATACTCATGCCTAGGTTGGGCATTTTACCATTGAATGCTTTTAAAGAGTATTGGACTAATTGTAAAAATGAGGCTAGTCTATGTGACCAATGCCAGGGAGGGAGGCAAGATTTGAGACACACTTTATATTTGTCCTGCAATTGCCGAAGCATGAAAACATTACGTACTTTCTCTCTACTTCTACTAGAGTTGATAAATTAATGTAATTCTGTTTCCTACAAGTGAGTATGCATGCCGTAATCTGTTTAAGTTTTAAGAATCTTTTTGAAGATCTTTTAAGCTTTTATATAACTTGTTATGTGGAACTGGAATTATTGCTCTATGCAGTTTTGTTTTACTGTTTTATATTGTTGCTCTCATTTGAGGTCTAAATCAATAAACTTTGAATGTGAAATTTACGTCTGTGTGAAATGTGATAAGATACACTACAAAGTAATTATTTGCTCACCTATTAATTTAAAACTAAACTACATCAACGTCTTAGTCCCACAATAAAAATTGATCCATTATAGCAGGTGTGAAACACGGCAGTTCAACTTTTGCCTAATATCAAGAACTCTGAGGTCATTTTGCCTCCCTGTCAACAAAGAAATTACTTTCAAGTTCCTGGACCTGACTTATGAAAGTTTAAATGGTTTGACTCTTTAAAATCTTAAGGAGAAAGTTAATGACTAATATCCATCACAGGTTCTCAAGTCAGCTAATCTACAGGGTCCTACCAAATCCAAAAATTATATTATAGTGGAACGATGACCATTGATTTTTTTGTGTTAGACCCAAGAAAATAGAATACTCTTCCAAATGAGCTAAAACATAAACCTGCTCTTATGAGCTTCGGAAAAACTTCACTACCTACGATGCACACCGGTGGATATGTATTGCTGTGTGGGTTTTTTCACTGATATATTTTTAAATATATTTTATTTATGGTCCAATCAGGTGCCTAGAGGTAGTTTTTGTTGTACGCCGTATAAATAAATATATAAATCGAATTTAATAAATGGGGTTAAATTGTCCAAAACATGGAGGAAAATGCGTTGGAGTTCAAGGAGCAAATTCTGAAACAAAGAACACAGCTACTACCTGCGCTTACTGAAACTTCTGAAAACACAACAGTTGGCTTTCAGCTAAATAGATTCCCAGGGCATCGATGAAAGAATGAGTATTACTATTCAGAGAAGGGAGAAGCATTGCTGGATGGACCATCAATTCCCTGGGTTGTCACACAATCGACTTGGCATCTTTGTGTCCGCTTAGCTGAGTGACAATATGCTCATGTAGGCTGTGGTTTCTAAAAATGCAGGGTGCCAGAACCGATGCACATTTCATTTAATTCTCTACCATCCTATATATAGAGGGAGAAAAGGGATCCTTCATGAGCTTTGCAGAGACAAAATCTGAAAACAAGCATTGGGAAAGCCATTAGATCTTGCCTTTTGGACTTTGCCAATGCAGGCTGAAGATGATGCGCAGCCTCAAGAAATGTAAAAAAGGCTGTTCCTGGTTGCGTCATTCTCTACGCACTTGCATCCATCGTTACGAATAGTTGCTGAATTTCCTTTATTTAATTTACTGATTCAAGATGGAGGGCACCACTTGGATCGATAAATAAAAAAAGCACATTTTAGGACAAAAGTGCATGAAAAGGGAAAAGTAGGAGATGGTTGTGGGAGTAGGTAGAAGGAAGACGGGTGAAAAGTAGCACACAAGGGCGAGTGCAACACGGGGTAGGTGGGGGAAGCACATGATGATCAGAAAAACATGGACGGCAGGGTAGGGACGTTAGGCGAGGGGAAACAGGAGAGAGATAGCCGCTCATGAGGGAGAAAGCAACACAGGGAATAGGGAAACGTTCAAAGGGAGAGAGCAACAGGGAGTGCATGAGGTGGGTATTTGGTGGAAGAAAAGCACACAAGGGAGAGGTATGGAAAACACATGCACTCTCATAGAGTGCTTAACCAAAAAAAAAAAAAAAGTAGTTTCCTAAAAATGATCAGTGAAAGGATGCAAGTCAGACAATCAAACAGATGGTAAAGAGGCTGTGCTCAGGGGAGGAACAAACACAAGAAAAGGATGGCAAGCGTTTGAATAAAAAGAAAGCACATATAAGCAACGATAAAGTCACACAATGGTAAGCAATGAGTGGGATTAAAGCTCACTGTAGGGTCACAAAAGGTATTTTGCAACCAGACAGCATGATTATATTTATACGAGACTTTACAAGCAGAAGCCAAGGAGACAGTAGCAACATTTGTTGCATTGTGCATTTCCTTTTCCCCGCACTTTCCCTTTAATTCCCTGTATTCTTTCTACCCTGGCACCTGCCACACTGTTGTTAGAATTCCAATTAGAATTGGAATCTCCTGTGGTTCTCTGTTAGTGACTCTGCTCTGAGACCTGGACTGAGCAGTACTGTGCCTTCTCTATTAAATTCCTGTTTCCTTTATTTTGGACTTGCTGTCTATTAATTTCGGAATTTTACACTGGCGACGAGTGTCAAGGTACCTGCTACTATCGTAGGCACAGGAGCGGTACAATCTACTTTGAATTATTCAAGCAACTGGCAACTGGATCTGCACTTCGACAAAGAATTCAACGAGAACCTGAATGTGGATAAATTAAATTTTAATCCACCACCGAAGGTTTGATTTTCCCAAGTGTTTCGATGGACTTTTGACCGATTTACCACAGTGCAGCATCTTTTAAACTCAACCGTTTCCCACGCGAGCAACTTCACACCGGCACAACCTCACCTGCTACCATGGAAACCTGAAGCGTCTCGTTCTTCTTCTGCTGCTGGATGACGCGAGGTGTTCTACGACGTACTGTATTCTATCTACGTCTCTGGTGTTAGGAACGAGCGTCATTGCCGTAACGTAGCGTCCCTACGTCATTACGGCGCCGCCATCTTGAAAGTGTCTTTTCTTGCTCTGTGAAGTGTTCTAGTCACAGTTTTGGCGCATTTCTTCAAGGATCTTCACAATCATCGATGCGCTCGATTGCGCATTTGTTCATCTTCGTGTACACACTAGTATGTGTACGATTTTTGGGAGTCTTCATAACCGTCGATGCGCTCGATTGCGCATTTGTTCATATTGGTTAAGGTACTTTAATGAGTGATATTTTGGGAAAACATTTTAATGTTATCTTTTCTTCAATCTGCACATCGCGCTGATGTGCACAGCAAATGTATGAACAATTATAAAGGAAAAGATATTTGTTAAACTTTATGGATTTTATCAGAGAAAATCCTTAGTTTATTTACATTTTGCATTGTTATTAGAGTCATTCAAGAAGTGGTGTTTACATTCGTGTTTCAGTATACTGTTTTAATAGTGATTTTAGCACAAAATCAACACAAAACCTCTCCCTATTACAAAATACAATTGGTCTAAATCCTACAATGTGAACAAAATCATTGTCCCAATATTAATAACAAAATTATTCTCTTATTCCATATGTATCAAAAAATATTTTCTTTATTTTTTTATATATTTTTCATATAATTCATTTATATAAAATAATTTATCTGAACAAAATTGAAATGGAACATAGCCCCACAAAGAAAGAGAACACACATGAACCCTGTCTTACATACCAATTACATACCAACATCAGTCACACCCATACACTCATGTCGAAAACACAATTATAACATCAAAAATCCATAAAAATACATAACAAATAGTGAAAACAAACAAAACACAAAGACATAAATTCCTAAAACATATCAGAACAACTAACTAACAAAAGCGCCGACGCGCGTTTCGGAGTGGAATTAGACCAACAATTCCTTCATCAGGGCGCAGAAATGTGAATAACTTGGTGGTATTATAACCATCCGATGATTCTTGGCATTTATGTACAATGTACAGTGTGGGGCTCCTTATCACAATCTGATGTAGTTTAGCTCAAAAATCTAAAAAAGGACAATGAAAATATACATCAATATTGTTAAATTACATTTTAATAACTGGAGTTTAAAAAGAATGAAAAAATAGATATTTATAGAGGGGGGAAAAAAGGCAACACCAAATGTGCAAGTAATAAAAGTGCTAGGTACGTAACCCAGTGATCAGAAATAGAAAAAAGAAAGAATATCAAGTACTCTTTACTAATTAAAGAAAAGGAAAAAATAAGAAAGATAACAATAATGGATATAAGAATAAATAGACTACCTCCACCATCCAAACAGAAAGATAAGAAAAGGTAAAGAAAAAGTAAAACCAATACATTGGATACTTACTGGGCCTGAAAGATCAAAATAACAACAGTCCCAAATGACATATAATTCAAACGTCAATCCTCTGGATCAGGAGTACTAGAAGAAGACGGATAGATGAGTAACCGCATAGTAGAGGGGTCATATGCCAGAGAATATATGAAAAATATAATAAGAGACTACAATAAAGAATGTCACATAAGAACTATAGAGTGTTAACCAGTTCTAATAACTAAATAATAAAGACAAAAATACTATCATTCAAAGAGATCTATAAATATAGGGACAAAATATATAGAATAGAGTAATCCTAAGAAAAAAGGACTAAATACAGAGCTCAGAAGAACGAGTGGAAACCCATACTGAAAGAAAAAATTCAAGAGTAACCTTACAGCAACAGCCACGGACTTGCAGATTAGATATTAGAAAGGATAAAAGGATAACATCAGACTACATACAAACTAAAAAACAAGTAGAGAAAGGACAGAGTATACATACAGGAGATCTAATAAACGGAGGGTAAATTTTGTTTGCTGCCACCAACCACCATAATCTAGCATGGAGGGAATAGAGAATAGAATAAAAAGGGAGCATATATCTTCTATACTCACGAACGGCAGTATCGGTGATAATTAACAGTGGGACGGATAGTTTATGTTCAAGAACTCCCAACAGACTTATTGCCGGTGCTAAAAACGGGGCAAATAACAAAAAAGAGAAAAAACCAAATAAACGGAAAATAGAATGGCGCTACAATTTAAATGACCGTGCACCTAATTCTAGATGTTGTGGTGACAGCAGTCATGGACCAAAAATATAATTAACCCCAAGAATCGGACCCCCACCATAGAATGGAATACAATGGGAGTATATACCTTCTATACTCACGAACAGCAGTATCGATGGTAATTAACAGTAGGACGGATAGTTTATGTTCAATACTCCCAACAGATTTGTTGCCGGTGCTAAACAACGGGGCAGATGACAAAAAGAGAAAAAAAAACAATAAACGGAAAATAGAATAGCGCTATAGATTAAAATGACCGTGCACCTAAATCTAGATGTTGTAGTGGCAACAGTAATGGACCAAAAGTATAACTAACCCCAAGAATCAAACCCCCACCATAACTCGAGGTCAGAACTGACTAAAACCCTAAACAAACACAGCTATGGAAGTATCAATCCGATACTCAACGGGATCTAATCAAGGCAATAATGGAAAAAACCAAAAGACAAACATCCACATACCTTCATATAACCAACAAGTCGGACGATATACGATCTATGCTGACGTCATTTCCGGAAAGGGAAAGTCTCTGCCACGGTCAGAGTCAACACCTCCTATCGTAGGCACCGTGTTTAAATACGTTTTTCGAGATAGGTCGCACCTGAATCCACTAGCTAATAACAGTGAAAGTATAGTGCGCCACGAATACTCAAGTGAATCGCGCCAAAAAACCGAGCGCCATATTGGAGATGCAGAAGGCTCAACTAAATTCAAATGGGTATTAAGAGAAATATGAGTCAGGACAAAACAACTAAGGGGTCGATTCCGATTCGGGCCGGAAAAAGCACCGACCGACTCGGATCCGGAAAAAATACCGACCGACACGTACCCGTGGCGCCCGACACGCCAAGTACGATGCAAAGCGCGAAAAATCCGACCGACACGTAACGAAACCAAGTCGACCGACCGAGCCGCACGGAAAACAGCAATCCGGCCGGAAAAACACGCGAATCCAACCGACCGACACGCACCCGGAACAAATCCGACCGAAACGTACACGCTAACTCCAAACCGCTAAGTACGATGCAAGGCGCGAAAACCACGACCGAGTCGGACGGAGGACAAGCCGTACGACCGACACGCATACAAAACCGAGCCGAAGCAACACAATACACCGCGACCGACGCGTACGCAGCATAGAAAACTGCACAAACACAGCGTGAACGAAACGGAGAACACCGTACGAGACCAATGCAGGGTCCGACTCGGTCACAAGAACGTTTCCAACATACACAAACAGCACAAAGGAAAAATCACCCAAAAAAGGCCAAACAAGCAATTACCAAGCCAATAAATACTGGGGGGTGGGGACAGAGAACAAAGACACACCCACAACTCCACCTATATAAAGGACACAAATCACTACCATGAGCCTTTGCAAATGCCATTCCACTGCCAGCACCCAAGAGAAAGCAACCACACACCCACAGCTCATCCCTCACACAAGCCACACACCATCAGCACACCAACAAATACCTACCTCACATACACCCAGCAAAACACACACTCACACACCCTAACCTGCACACCAACACACACATCACTCACCATCACCACCCATCACCATGCCCCCAAGAAGAATCACAAGTTCCTAGATTGTGAATTGGAAGTCCTGGTAGACGAGATCCTCAGGGTAGAGCCACAGCTGTTTGGCACATTGGTCCAACAGACCCCCATGTCGCAGAAAACCAAGATGTGGGAGAGGATCATCAACAGGGTGAACGCCCAATCACCATGTCGGCGCACAAAGACCGACATCCAGAACAGGTGGTATGACGTGCGCAGGAGGGTACGGAAACTGCTGAAGCAAGACTACATCAACAGCCAACACACCGGCAGTGGCCCTCCTGCCAAGCCAATATACCTCAGGCCCTGGGAGGAGAAGGTGCGGGCCATCCTACCGCCAGTGAGCATATATGGACTAGAGGACATCCCAGAGCCTGGTGAGTACACAACAAATGTACACAATATACTGCCACAAAACACACACACATCACTGTCAAGGGGAGAGTCAAACCATGCACTCATAGCAATCACACAGCAACCAGAACAGAATCATCCCAAAATGTGTATGTCAGTCAGAGAAACACAACACATGCCATCAAAAAAGTCACATCCAACTGTGCCAACACATGTACAAACACAACCACAACTACAGCTAGGCAGTGGCACAAATTGAACTAACAAACACATCCACACATGTAGCCACCACAACAACACCAACACAGTGAAGACCACTCAAAGGAAGGAATTCTGTGTATGCCGGCCAAGTCAGTGTAGCCAATAGCATCATGGGAGTCGCAGTCACACATATTGCCCCCCCCACAACTGTCCCATCAACACCACCATGAACCATGCGCACATCACAGGGAGTGGAGAAGGACTCACAAGATGGCTGACACTGGCAACTGCTGTGGGGAGCACAAGGCCCTGCTGCCAACTGTGCACCAACAAACAGCAGGACACCACTGACTGACATCCTGAGAGACAACTTACACTCCCTGCAATGCAAGCACGTTCCATGGTGGGATATCTGGCTGGCTGGGTGGGAAGGGGGACTTGCAGCACTGACTATAGTCACCAGCACCTCCCCTCACACCCCCCAACACAAACTCCACAGTACCCACCTGGTAGAATGCAATGCCCTCCATCCTAACACAAGATCCCACAAAGCACCACCACCCTGGGTTATGTTGTGTGAAGCACAGGGACACTCTTGGGACTCTTAGCCAAACAACTGCCAGGACAACACTCCCAGCCATCCTGTCAGCACAGCCAGCCCACCCCACAGGAAGCAGAGTCAAAAGGAAGGAAGCATGGGCATGCTGGGAAGGGGGTGGAGGCAATAGCATGATGGGAGTCGTAGTCACAGACATTGCTCAGCCTCACAACTGGCCCATCAACACCACCCTGAACCATGCTCACATCACAGGGAGTGGAGAAGGACTCACAAGATGGCTGACACTGGCTACTGCTGTGGGGAGCACAAGGCCCTGCTGCCAACTGTGCACCAACAAACAGCAGGACACCACTGACTGACATCCTGAGAGACAACTTACACTCCCTGCAATGCAAGCACGTTCCATGGTGGGATATCTGGCTGGCTGGGTGGGAAGGGGGACTTGCAGCACTGACTATAGTCACCAGCACCTCCCCTCACACCCCCCAACACAAACTCCACAGTACCCACCTGGTAGAATGCAATGCCCTCCATCCTAACACAAGATCCCACAAAGCACCACCACCCTGGGTTATGTTGTGTGAAGCACAGGGACACTCTTGGGACTCTTAGCCAAACAACTGCCAGGACAACACTCCCAGCCATCCTGTCAGCACAGCCAGCCCAACCCACAGGGAAGCAGAGTCAAAAGGAAGGAAGCATGGGCATGCTGGGAAGGGGGAGGAGGCAATAGCATGATGGGAATCGTAGTCACAGCCCTACATCCCCCACCACATGGCCCAGCAAGCTCACACTCACGCATGCACATCCCACAGAGAGTGGAAAGGCCCATCAAAGATGTCTGACACTGTTGCTGTGTCGTGGGGAGCACAAGGGCATGCTGGGTACTGCACACCAACCAACAGCAGGACACCACTGTCAGCCATCTTGCCATTGCCCTCACACCCACACACACTGAACTCCACACAAAAGCAAGTAAGTATGGGAATGCTGGCAAGTGGGGTGGAGGCAATGGCATGATGGGAGTCGTAGTCACAGACATAGCTCACCCCCACAACTGTCCCATCAACACCACCCTGAACCATGCTCACATCACAGGGAGTGGAGAAGGACTCACAAGATGGCTGACACTGGCTACTGCTGTGGGGAGCACAAGGCCCTGCTGCCAACTGGGCACCAACAAACAGCAGGACACCACTGACTGACATCCTGAGAGACAACTTCCACTCCCTGCAACGCAAGCACGTTCCATGGTGGGATAACTGACTGGCTGGGTGGGTGGGAAGGAGGGCCGGCTGTCAACCAAACACGAACCAATGCAGACCATGTTCACACCCCAGAAAATACATAGAAATGCCCAAATAATGCAGGACAATGTGCCACACCGATATCAACCCCTGACTGTGACGACTTAGGACAATGCAATGTACAGGCCCGCACCCAGAGGCACAGTCACAACTGTCATGTGTGTCAACCATTGATGCCTGCAGAAACATGACATACATTGTTTGTGTCTCCCAAAAACAGGTGATGATGGGGACACAGCAGCAGACGCTGAGGAGTCCCAGTCCCAGGCTCAAGAGGATGCCGAGCTCACTGGCGTCGTACAGCCTCTGTCCTCCTCGGACGATGAAGAACAACCTGGCACATCCGGTGCAAGTCAACATGCAGCACCAGCAGGACCACCAGCTGCAGCACCAGCAGGACCACCAGCTGCACCCCCTGCACCCACCCCTACAACGACTGTCACCACGAATACCATCCCTGCCGACATGGACAGAATAAGGAGCAACACCAGCACAGTGACCCTGGACCAACCTGGGGCCATGGACACCACCACCACCACCAACCCCCAAGGTGGACCAGGGTTATCTGTGCGTGCCACTGTACACACTGCACATGTCAGCAGGGGTGGTGGGAGGGGTGGGAGACAGAGGTCGCTGCTTGCAGACGTTGCTGGTGTGCATGACGACCTACAACTGGTACGCATAGCTGATGCGTACCAGTCCAGCACCGGAGACCTCAGCCAGGTAGTGGGGCTCCTCAGAGACATTAAACAGCAGCAGGCTGCCCATCATGCCCGCTTGGACTCCCACATGTCCCACGTGGAGTCACACATGTCCCGTGTGGACTCACACATGTCCCGCGTGGAGTCCAAGTGGGATGCACTGCATGAGATGACGGCGGTGCACAGGGACATTTTACAATGCCTCCACCAGATGAACAGCAACCAGTCCACACCTCCCTGTGTGCCAACAACATCTGGTGCCGAACAAACTGCAACTGCCACAGGGAGGGAGGAGGACTCTGGCGGAGAGTCCCCTGCACCGCAGCAGCCTGCACTTGAGGGCCCCCCCAAGAAGAGGGGTCGTCCGAGGAGGGAAAAGTGAGAGGCCGATGGCCAAGCGCAACTCCCAGGAAGCCTGAACCTGTTCTGGATGTTCGCCTTTGTGCACAGACTGTTCACCCTGTTGACGGCAACACTACTCCCACACATTGCATGGGGAGTACAAGTTGGACCAATGTGTCAGACAACTGTGGCCCCGATACTGGGGATCCTGTCTACCCGGCCTTTCAATTCACCTAGGAACTTGGGATTGCAAGATTCATGTACAGCACAACTCATCCTATGCACTATTAACACAAATGTATCACAATAAACACACTAATACACCATACTTGCCTCTGTCGTGATTCCAACGTGGGTGCTGTTATGGGGATGATGAACTGCAAAATTACACTGTGTATGCGAACTGCAACAGCAAGGACAACACAGGCATGTGAGTACAGGCAACGTGACACACATGAGGGAGACACACCACCAGGGCTACACGACACATACACACCTAGGCCATCTGACTCATTGCCTACACTGATGTTGCCAGGGAAGACGGTGCAATGCACAGACACCACACCCATTCCCAGTTGTAGTCAAGTAGCCCACAGGTGCAGTAAGCAAATGGCAGTCAAATGTGTGACCACAGACAACGCACATCACTAAGTGAAGCACAGGTATATTACACAGTTGCAACATGCCGTAACCACTACAGATGCACGGTAACCCCACCTGGCAGCGGGCACACAGTCAACAACTGTAGACGGAAGGAAGTCCATGGGTGTGGCGCACATCACCTGTAGGGACACAACAGCTACCAGCCTGGATGTGCAATCACGTCGTCGGTGGACACAGTTGACCAAACGAATCTGAAAGTACCCTGTGAAGGACAGAAATGACACACAGTCAAAAGCAATGGAGTACAGGACAGAACAGCAAAACTCATGCACAATACATGTTACAAGATACCCACCCAGAACCAAGTTAGCATGTCAACACTGTTGGGGAGTACAGCCCACCTGTCACCACACATCGCAACACACATCCAGTCAAGTAGCCCATGGACACACTCCAACAGCACCAGAGCACCACCCACACATCATGCCAACTCACATCATTGACATGACACCTCAGGATACTCACATTCAGCTAAAGAAGTTGGTGATGAGCTGTGTGCGGACATCACCATCACCATCATCATCATCATCATCGTCACTGGCATCGTGGTCCAGTCCAGGATCCTCCACAGGTGGCGGATGTTGGTCATCGTCATCCTGGATGAGAGGCAACTCCTTCCGCACTGCCAGGTTGTGGAGCATGCAGCAGACGATGATAATCTTGCACACTTTCGCAGGGGCATATGGGAGGGACCCTCCGGTCTTGTCCAGGCAGCGGAAGCGGCTCTTCAGGAGACCAAAGGTCCGCTCAATCACTCTCCTGGTCCGACCATGTGCCTCATTGTAGCGCATCTGGGCAGGTGTCACAGGGTTCCTGAGGGGTGTCAGCAACCACGGCATGTTGGGGTATCCCGAGTCACCTATGGACAGACAAGTGCACATTAGCTGACTTGGAAAAGTGGGCGGAATACTACAGATCAGATCACACACAATGGCACAAAGTCAGTACACACCGACAAGCCAGGCACGCTGGTTCTGCATCTGTGCCATCATCCTGGGGATGCGACTACTCCTCATCACAAAGGCATCGTGTGCTGAACCAGGGAAACGGGCACACACGTGTGTGATGGTCATGTCTGCAAGACACACCACCAGTGCATTGACCGAGTGGTAGTGCTTGCGGTTCCTGTAGGCCTGCTCCTGGGCCTGTGGTGGTACCAAAGCCACATGTGTCCCATCAATGGAGCCAATGACATGCGGCATCCTCCCCAGGGCATAAAAGTCACTCTTCACGTCAGTGAGTCGTCGCAGTCTAGGGAAATAGATGTACCGGTTCAGGAAGAGCAACATTGCCGCCAAAACATCGCGGAGCACACGGCTGAACATGGTCTGTGACATCCCACCAGCAGTCGCCACAGTATGTTGGAAGGTACCGGTGGCAAAGAAGTGTAGGGCTGCCATCACCTTCACCTTGGGGGTCAGCGCTGTAGGATACGGCCGGCCAGGCTGCAAATGTGGGGACAACTGCACTGCCAAATCCTCAATCAGCTGCCTGGTGAAGCGGTACCGTCGGATGCTGTCCCGTTCCACCATCGTTGCCAGGTCTGGGAATGGCCGATGGACAGCAGGAGCCCTGCAGTGCAGAGGAGAAGTAAGCAAGATTGTCAGTCACCCCACATATGCGGCATTGAACACAGTCAAGATCCCAACATACATCATTATGAGGCACAACTACATGAAGTGTGCAGTACCGGAAGGACATGTATGGTACATACATGGCCAACATCTGTCAACACGGTCCTACAGGTGGCATCAATTTGTCCCAGGTTGGCCCATTGGATATCATGATGCCGTGTCACAGTTCCCATCTCCTGCTGCCGTGTCACAATCACCCCCCACAGTGACATGTGAGGACAGATGTGCCCCAGGCACCACAGCTCAACGACAGGTACATTCCCAGGGACCCTGTAATGCCACATGGACACTGGCATCACATGGAGTATCATGTGTACACCACAGCAAAACAAACATGACCCCCACAGGTAGTGGCCCCACTTGCCACGGCAGGACAGACATGGACGTCTGTGACACACACGCACAACATCAGAGTCCATGCACACACAACGTGGATGTGGAGACTGTCTCCCATTGTGCACATGAAATCAGAGACATTGTAAACACTACATGCACAAAGACTTTGGAGGTCCATCACTATTGTGCCACTGGGACACCCTGGCTCAAACATACCGTCCCACATGGGACTCACGGGGTATGTGACATGACATACACAAACACCACTGTGAAATGTGACCATGGCACATGCACAGATATGAACAGTTGCACATCACAGTGGTCACGTACACGTAACACCCAGGATCCTGTCCCCATGAACACGTGCACAGCCTGGGGGTGGCTGCCCACAGGTGACACCCACAGGACAACATGTACACCAACATACACACAATAGGAAATGCAGCCTTACATGCCTTATGATAAGGTTTGGACAGGCTGTCGTGATGTAGGTGTGCCCCTCACTCCCTGGGAGCTATCTGTGGCTGGCATATGTCCATCTGAGACAGGCATGCTGACATATGCCAGTCACATGTACAGTGATGCGTTGTACTGCAATGGACCGATCGGTGCCTCCGGCCGGCCCATTGCTTTCAATGTGTGCGGGTACGCGTTGTACCCCTGTGCGCGTTGAACTGCAATGGACCGATCGGTGCCTCCGGCCGGCCCATTGCTTTCAATGTGTGCGGGTACGCGTTGTACCCCTGTGCGCGTTGAACTGCAATGGACCGATCGGTGCCTCCGGCCGGCCCATTGCTTTCAATGTGTGCGGGTACGCGTTGTACCCCTGTGCGCGTTGAACTGCAATGGACCGATCGGTGCCTCCGGCCGGCCCATTGCTTTCAATGTGTGCGGGTACGCGTTGTACCCCTGTGCGCGTTGAACTGCAATGGACCGATCGGTGCCTCCGGCCGGCCCATTGCTTTCAATGTGTGCGGGTACGCGTTGTACCCCTGTGCGCGTTGAACTGCAATGGACCGATCGGTGCCTCCGGCCGGCCCATTGCTTTCAATGTGTGCGGGTACGCGTTGTACCCCTGTGCGCGTTGAACTGCAATGGACCGATCGGTGCGCACCCATTGACAATGGGCTTGCCTGGCAACGGACGCGTTTTCGAATTTTGAACGAGTCGGTTGCTGGAAAATCAGTTGGTCACCCACAACAATGTTGCAAAATCATGTATGTCATGAAGTTGAAGATTTGAAGGATGCTGTGGGCGTGTTTTGGTGCTGCTATTCCATGGATTGGCAAGATTCAGAAGATGCAAACGACTTGGACCTATCACTTTGGACACAAGGGACAGTATCTGCCTCTCCAGCACATATATATTGCTGGCTGTTCCCCTGAGAGCCCACTTGCCTGCACTACATGCTCCAAGACGACATCTGCCACTGCACTGCTGCTGTCTCTGCCCCTCTGGACCCTGCAATGGCACGTACTGTGGAGAGAGCCCCAGCCTTCAGCCTTGAAGAGAACCAGGCCCTGCTGGACAGCCTACTTCCACAGTACAGCAAGCTGTATGGGACACCAGGGGAGCAGGTGAGTGTCCTGTGCACTGCCTTTCTGAATGTGCATTTTGTCTGACTAGCAAGGCTGAGAGTCTGCACGCCACTGGCTAGCAGGCTCACTGAGTAGTTGTCACCCCCATAGTGTGTAGTGACTTGCACTGGACAGGTATGGTGCAGTGACAGTGCTTCTGAACAGGGTTTTACTCCCCATGCAATGATACCATGTAGTGACTTCTGGAAAACTGTCCATGGGCAGCCGTGCACTGCCTGTGTACACCATGTGCCCCTGTGATTGCGACATGTATATGCAACTGTGTCATGCACGGATATGTTGCATGTGTAGTAATGGCCTTATCACTTTGTCATCCTGACAGGCTTCTGCCCATCGGAAGCAGGAGATCTGGAAGGACATCGTCCGGGCTGTCCGGTCCGTGGGGGTCTACAAGCGCCGGATCCGCAACTGCCATAAGAGGTGGCAGGACCTTCGGGGCTGGACCCGGAGGATTGCACGGGTCCAGCTGAAGCTGTCGCCTCCTCGCAGGAGGGGCGGAACACGGACCCTGACCCCCACATGCTCAGGATCCTGGCGGTGGTCTTTCCAGACCTGGATGGGCAGCTGAAGGCCAGAGAGCAGCAAGGAGGGGGTGAGTCAAAGACTGCACTGTGAACTCTGTCTAACATGCTATGTGCCCTCCTCGGGCCTGGTTAAACTGCCACAGTACAGCAGTCATGTTGTCCAGGAGCCATGTCCCTCTATTGTGCACTGCCCACTCCTCATCTGATACCCAGGTGTGGCCCTTACATGCAGGGAATTCTGTCACTTAGGACTGTGTCCTTGCAGTTTGCTTGACTCAAGGTGGGAGACAGCATCTGTTTCCCTGACTCTGTGGTGGGCATCATGGGTGGGTCCATTGCTTACACAATGCCTGTATTCTGACATGTATTCAGCGTGTTACTTTGATCTGTGGTCCAATTGCTGAGCTGATCCACCACATGTGGCTGGGGTATCTGGCACACACCCATGCTGCGGGTGGGAACAATGTTTGGGCCCCAGGAGTATGTATATGACGTGTGTCACACTTACTTAGCCAGCTGCCTACAGTCCAGGGCTCATCCCTCATTCATGTGGGGCTGGACAGTCATGCCTACTCCAGGCCATACAATACACTCTGTACTCCCACTCCCGTGTATCAGCTGACACATTGTGCGCAGTGATTTGACCCCTCAGGTGTCTGCCTCTGTGTCAGTGTGCTGTGGATTAGTCGCCAGGACTGCTGTGGAGTTTCTTGGTAGGGGCTCAGCATGCCACTGGAGATGTGACCATAGGAGACGATACTTGTGTGTCACATAGGTGTCTGATCAGCTGCCCATGCAGACTGGGGCATGTGAATGTGAAGTTCAGGCAGCTGTTCCCCATTCACAGCAGAGTGTGAGGGGCTCAGGTTCAGAGGGTAGTGTCACAGGTCTCCCATATGTCCAATAGGTATGACCTGGACAGATGAGGGTTAAGAGGATGTGTTGTGGGGGGATGTACATGTGCACTTGTGCAGCTCCAGGACTTGCATTCCCCATGACCTACTATTGTGACACAGTGCAGAGTGTTGTTGTCTGGCTGCAAAGTCATACATCACTGAGACAGTGATGTATGACTTTGCAGTCATGCCTCCGCCATGGCATGTGTCTACTGATTGGTGAGCCTGCAGGGGAGTGACATGTGCTACATGCACACCATAGTGGCGCTGGCTATCAGGACATGGGTGCATCATGGTGTCTGTCGCTGGTATGCATCACATGCATTTCCTATTTGACTCTGGGCATCCCTTTCATCCGGAAACCTGTACTGACTCAGTGGCAAGAGCTGTGATGTGTCCACACCGTGTCCTCTGCACTGTCCAACTACTGTGTACTTGGTGCATGTGTCCACACTGGGGTGTTGCAATCCAACAGACACCAGACAGATGGGTGCAAGGCCATGTGGGATGTGAGTGCCATGCTTGGCATCAGACTGACAATTGGCTTCTCCTGTTCAGTTAGGGCACTTTTAGCAATGTACCACTAATGATGCCAGGGCTTGCTCTGTGATGTGCTGTGCTCACAGTGGTGTGTGCGTTTTGTGCAGGTGACTGATGTCTGTCTGTTTCCCCATTGTTTGCAGATACATCCACGGCCATGGAAGGGGACAGCTCCACGGACCAGGAGGAGCCAGAGAGCCAGACTGGGTCAGCAGCCGAGGAGTGGTCGGAGGGACCCAGTGGCACGGAGGGCGAGGGGAGCCACACCGAGGAGTCCTCAGCACCATCCACCTCAGCTGAGGACCAGAGCAACTCGGAGGATGACTCCCTTGTGGAGGCGGGTGTCAGCAGCCACCAAACCCCAGCTAGTGTTGCTGTCCCCGCCACCACCAGCACCACCACCGCCCTCCCATCGGCTCCCATTCCCCAGGTCCGTGGAGGCTCCCATGTCCGGGAGCGTGTCTCCTTTGGGCCAGGCACTGCAGCCCCTGCCCCTGTGTCCCCTGCTGCCCTGAGTGAGGAGTCTGTGTACCTCCTTCGCCAGCTCCATGTAGACCAGACAGCCATGCTGAGTGTCCTCCATGCGCACACCGCGCTGTTGACTCAGCTGGTGTCGTTCATGGAGGGCATCTCATCGGGCATGTCTGACCTACAGAGGGGCAATAGGTCCATGGACTCCTCCCTGACGGCAGCAGTGTCCCTCCTCAAACGGTCCCTCACCCCTCCTGCCTCTGCTCCATCCACACTCCCCAGCACCTTACCCATCCCAAGCACACACACACCGGCACAGGCACACACCAGCACACACACATCCAGCACACTGACACACACGCCAATGACAAAACGCACACGCACGCACATTCAGGGGACTGAAGCCAGACTCACAGGGGATGGGGCCCTGGAACACACACATGCATCCACATGCACTGCGCAGTCCTCAGTTCCCTCTCCCTCCAAAGCACCCTCCCTTGCCTCACCTGCAACCCCAAAGTCACAGCAGCTCTTCCTCTGTGACCTCGGCCTCTTCCCCACCGATGAAGCTGCTCCAGCATCCCGGGGGATGAGGAAGCCCACCCACACGGAGCAGAGTGCCCCTCGCCCCCGGACACCCTCCCCCAGGTGCAGACGGACTGAGGCCCCCACCCGCAAGTCCCCCCGGAGTCCAAAGAGCAAGACCCCGCCACCGCCCTGCAGCTCAGGCACAAGGTCTCCGTCCTCCATCCCTCAGGCCCCCACTGCACAGGTGCCCCCACCACACCCTGCCCCAGGTTCCCCCACCCACAGATATACCATCCCCAAGAGGATCAGGCCTTCTCCCCCTGCCACTTGCTCTCCCAGCACCACACCCCCCGCTGCGCTTGTCTGTGCCACTGATGTGGTGAGGGTGTCCTCCCCCTCTGTCCAACCCACCTTGCCTGTTCCCCATTCTCCTCCCCTGGAGGTAGGCACTGCAGTGGAGTCCACTACCGCCCTGTCTGACTTGGGCACTGCAGTGGCGGACCTGTCCACTCCATCTGCAGGGTCCACTGCAGTTGTGCTGGCACCCACGACATCTGAGTCATGCCCCCAGTTGTGCCGGCACACACCATGTCAGACACCTCCACTGCAGTTGTCAGTGGCTCTCCAGCACCCACCACCCCTTCCCTGACTCCCCCTGGTGAGCCCTGATCCTGTCCCTGCGGTGCCTGGCCTGCCCCCCGGTTGCCCCTCCTAGTGGATTGTCCCTGGTTTTGTGCAGGCATGCGTAGGGTGACATCTGCCAGTGTCACCCTGTTTGAACTTTGACAATGGACTGGCCATTGGCCTTTGCTCTTTTTTCTGGACGTCGTTTTCATTCAACACATATGCTGAATAAAGCAACTTTCTTTTCTCTAGTGCTCATGCTTCAGATGTACATGTTGTTGGTGCTGCTAACCATGCCCTTGCTGCAGTGATGGTGATATCTGGTCTCATGATTATGAAGTGTTACTGTGCAGGAACCCATGTGGTCCAGGGGGAATGTGTCCTATCATGTGGTGTATCCATGTCATCCATAGCAGCATCTGAGGGTGTCATGTGTTCAGTATTTGGCAATGGGATTTCCTACTTACATTAGCAATTTCATATCTGTGGCTTCCACCCCTGCACATCTGTTGTGCCTGCCATTGTTGGATTTGTCTACTTCCCTGACCGTGTTGCCATCTCCACTGGACATGCAGGTTTGGGCATCAATGGGGAAGGACTCATCCGTGTAGTCAGTGCAACATTGCTATACAAGTGTGTTGGATCTGTGCTGATGATTCCGTTGGCACATCCATGACCAGGCTGATGTGACGGGAGCCCTCATTTGGTGCTAATTGTTGATTGTGTGACCAAGTGCTCAGCTGACATGATGGGGCCCTACTGAGGCAACATATGGCACAGCTTTCCTCACACAGGAGTGGAGTCCCCTCATGGCAGTGTGTACACGTGTGACATTGCCTGCGCCCAAGGTGTGTGTTGTATGTGCATGTCTGTGTGTTCACTTCCATTTATCTGCGCATGCTGTGATCCCTAGTGTTGTACCTGTTTGTGATGCTTGCTGACTTGAGCTATGTTCCCCCAAAGTCTTCTCCCTGTGTTCTCTGTGATGTGGGTGCATGGCACATTACTGGTCATCAGGGTGTCACCCATAGGTGTGTTTGCTGTCAGGGCTGAGTTTGTGTGCAGACGCAGATTGGTCACAGTCAGGTTTCCCCTTGGCACTTGTTGTTTGCCCCTGTCATGTGATTTTCAGTTCGTGTTATCTTTAAGTTATTGTGACACGTTGTGTGTGTGACTGCTGGCACTCCTCAGGGTCCGGGCTGCGATGTTGGTTGTTGTCTATGTGTGTTCTTTGTGGGTGACCTTGGCTTCTTCATTGGTGTGTGACTGTGGCTGGGATCCCATTGGTTGGTGTGGTATCGCCGTCATGTCCATGTACAGCGTAGTGTGCAGTGTGTCAGACATTCAGGAGTCTTGTTGAGTGGCCATGTGTGATGTGTTTCTGCACCTTGGTTCCCACCCACCACCCTGGAATAGTCATGGGTGCATGTGCAATGTCACCAGTGCATGTGTACTTCACTGCTGCACATTGTTGGAGGTTGAGGGGTGTGGTCTTGAGTGTGTGCAGATGGGAGTTGTTGCCCAGCTAGACCCCTGCCTCCATGTTGGCCTTGGCTTACTGGCCATGCTGATTGATTTGTGCTTGTGTCGGTGTGATGGTAGTTTGTTGCTCAGGACACATGACTGTGGTTCACAGTGTGAACCACATTCAGCTTTGTCATGAGAGTGGGATTTTTATGCAGCCAAGGGTCACCACATTGTGGGGGCCCTGGGGGTGGTGCTGTGGTGTGTCTGTGTCTTGCTGTGTCAGTTGTTGTTCCTACGTGCCTGTGTGACATGTGTGTTTTGTGCTCCCTCTCATCTGACAATGCCTGCTTGCCCACATAGGGGATTTGGATCCATGAGTTACCTTAGTGTGGCAGTGTATGCACATCTGTATGATTGGTATTCAGCTCTCCTCATGTGTTGTGTGGTTGCCTGGGGACACTGGCACCCCCCTCACCTGCTGTGTATGATGACAGTGTTGGTCTGCCTGTTTGTGTTTGTGCATCTGCACCACTGCATTGGCATATCTTGGGTGTGCCATTGGCTGTATGTTGTTTGGTGTGTTTCCCCTGCTGTCCCTGGGACTCCTAGGTCATCGGTCAGCACAGTGATCATGGTTTGTGTGTCCCATTGCTGCCATGGTATGGTATCTGTTCACCTCACATCTGCTGTCTCCACAGGATATCTGCATTTGTGTGCCCATTGGTGCAAATATGTGGTTCTGCATTCTGATGGTCATTTCTGTCATTGTGTCATTGATGAATGTTGACGGTGTCAGCCCCCATGGGTGTTGTTTGTCTGCACATGGCCAAAGGAATGTCTCATTTGCACTGCAGTATTTGGCTCACCCAATTTATGTTGCAATGGGACACATACACTACTTTGCCACAGATGAGTTTTTGGTTCTGTGACCAGGAATGATCCATGCAGTTTGGCAGTTGCAGCTCTTTCTTTGTCAACACTTACCTTTTGGTCACTGTGATGATGGGGGTGTAGACCCCATTGCCACAATGGTCAAAATGTGCTTCAGCTATGGACCCCACACTTACCTTTTGGTCACTGTGATGATGGGGGTTTAGGCCCCATTGCCACAATGGTCATGGGCTGCTTGCATTGTGGGTGCCACACACATATATGTGTGGCACATGTGCTAGGGGGTCACATTGTATGTTCAAAGTCATGTTCGGTGTTGTAGGCATTTGACACAGCCTACACACGCTTGTCATGGTGGTGGGGGGATGTCTTTATCTTGCATTCCCTAGGTTGTGGTGTGCTGGTTGTGTCATGCATTGTCCATCCTATGAGTGGGGGTGGTAGTAGTGGTAGGCATCCAGCCCCCCTGGGTGAGGGTGGTAGTCGTGGTAGGCATCCAGCCCCCCTGGCTAAGGGTGGTAGTAGTGGTAGGCATCCAGCCCCCTGGCTAAGGGTGGTGGTAGGCATCCAGCCCCCTGGGTGAGGGTGGTAGTAGTGGTAGGCATCCAGCCCCCCTGGCTAAGGGTGGTAGTAGTGGTATGCATCCAGCCCCCTGGCTAAGGGTGGTAGTAGTGGTAGGCATCCAGCCCCCCTGGCTAAGGGTGGTAGTAGTGGTAGGCATCCTGCCCCCCTGGGTGAGGGTGGTAGTGGTGGTAGGCATCCAGCCCCCCTGGCTAAGGGTGGTAGTAGTGGTAGGCATCCAGCCCCCTGGGTGAGGGTGCTAGTAGTGGTAGGCATCCAGCCCCCCTGGCTAAGGGTGGTAGTAGTGGTAGGCATCCAGCCCCCTGGCTAAGGGTGGTAGTAGTGGTAGGCATCCAGCCCCCCTGGCTAAGGGTGGTAGTAGTGGTAGGCATCCTGCCCCCCTGGGTGAGGGTGGTAGTGGTGGTAAGCATCCAGCCCCCTGGGTGAGGGTGGTAGTAGTGGTAGGCATCCAGCCCCCCTGGCTAAGGGTGGTAGTAGTGGTAGGCATCCAGCCCCCTGGCTAAGGGTGGTAGTAGTGGTAGGCATCCAGCCCCCTGGGTGAGGGTGGTAGTAGTGGTAGGCATCCAGCCCCCCTGGCAAGGGTGGTAGTAGTGGTAGGCATCCAGCCCCCTGGCTAAGGGTGGTAGTAGTGGTAGGCATCCAGCCCCCTGGGTGAGGGTGGTAGTAGTGGTAGGCATCCAGCCCCCTGGCTAAGGGTGGTAGTAGTGGTAGGCATCCAGCCCCCCTGGCTAAGGGTGGTAGTAGTGGTAGGCATCCAGCCCCCCTGGGTGAGGGTCGTAGTAGTGGTAGGCATCCAGCCCCCCTGGGTGAGGGTGGTAGTAGTGGTAGGCATCCTGCCCCCCTGGGTGAGGGTGGTAGTGGTGGTAGGCATCCAGCCCCCTGGGTGAGGGTGGTAGTAGTGGTAGGCATCCAGCCCCCCTGGCTAAGGGTGGTAGTAGTGGTAGGCATCCAGCCCCCTGGGTGAGGGTGGTAGTAGTGGTAGGCATCCAGCCCCCTGGCTAAGGGTGGTAGTAGTGGTAGGCATCCTGCCCCCTGGCTAAGGGTGGTGGTAGGCATCCTGCCCCCCTGGGTGAGGGTGGTAGTAGTGGTAGGCATCCTGCCCCCTGGCTAAGGGTGGTAGTAGTGGTAGGCATCCTGCCCCCCTGGCTAAGGGTGGTGGTAGGCATCCTGCCCCCCTGGCTAAGGGTGGTAGTAGTGGTAGGCATCCAGCCCCCCTGGCTAAGGGTGGTAGTAGTGGTAGGCATCCAGCCCCCTGGGTGAGGGTGGTAGTAGTGGTAGGCATCCAGCCCCCCTGGGTGAGGGTGGTAGTAGTGGTAGGCATCCAGCCCCCCTGGGTGAGGGTGGTAGTAGTGGTAGGCATCTTGCCCCCCTGGGTGAGGGTGGTAGTAGTGGTAGGCATCCTGCCCCCTGGCTAAGGGTGGTAGTAGTGGTAGGCATCCTGCCCCCCTGGGTGATGGTGGTAGTAGTGGTAGGCATCCTGCCCCCTGGGTGAGGGTGGTAGTAGTGGTGGGCATCCTGCCCCCCTGGGTGAGGGTGGTAGTAGTGGTAGGCATCCTGCCACCCTGGCTAAGGGTGGTGGTAGGCATCCTGCCCCCCCTGGGTGAGGGTGGTAGTAGTGGTAGGCATCCTGCCCCCCCTGGGTGAGGGTGGTAGTAGTGGTGGGCATCCTGCCCCCCCAGGCTAAGGGTGGTAGTAGTGGTAGGCATCCTGCCCCCCCTGGGTGAGGGTGGTAGTAGTGGTAGGCATCCAGCCCCCCCTGGGTAGGGGTGGTGGTGCGCATTCAGGCCCCTGTGTGCATATGTGGCATTGGTGATGGGCATCCCGCCCCTATGGTGCTGCTGTTGCTGGTGTAAGTATATTCAGCATCCCCGTGTGTGTGTGTGATGTGTCGTGTACGTGTTGTATGTGTTTTGTGGTTGGTGTCTGGCTTACCTTCTGCGCCGTACGCGTCCGTGCCTGTTCCGGTAGTAAATGTAGAATATTGGTATGATCGGGACGAAGGGATTCATGGTTGGTTCGTGTCGTTCGTCCTTCTCGTTGCTTCGCGTCGTCCTCGTCGCTTCGCCTCGTCCTCGTCGCTCGCGTCGTCCTCGTCGGTGCCGTGTTCGTCTCGGAGCCGTGGATCGTGTTGTGGCGCGAATCGGAGCTTATGTGCGCCTCTCCCGGATGCTTTGACGTGCCGTGCGTAGCGACGGGTTTGGAGCGTACGGAAAGCGCATCGTACTTGTCCGGCCGGACGGGGCTGCATTTTTCCTTCCGTGCGACTCGATTCGGCGTTTCCGGATTCGCCTCGGTCGGAGAACAGGACCTGGTTTGGGTGAGTACGGCTCGGCCGGATTTTTGCTGTTGTGCGCATCGTACTTGCTCGTTCGGTGTACTGTACGGATCGGTCGGGAAACAGGCTTTCGCATGGCTTTTTTCCCGACCGAATGGTATTGGGTGCGCCTCCGACCGAGATCGGAATCGGCCCCTAAATCTGTATAACTAAATGTGTATGTAAAAAAATCTGAGCGCTATTCCTAGAGCGAATCCATATCAGTGGCCATACGCTTTAAAACTACAGACGAAAAAAATGTTTTCCCTCCAAACCTATATACGTAAACTATATCAAAATAAAAATACAATAAAGAAATACACTTAACAAAGTATCAAAAATAAAACAATATGTAGGGAAACAAAAGAAATACAAAATGGACGCCATGTTGGAAGTATAGATCTACCTTTCCAAGGAGCCAAGCAAGAGTAAAACTGCCGGTAGACAGTAAGCGTCATGATAGGGATTACAAAAATCCACAGATTGGGCTCCATGTTGAAGATGTGAATATACTTTTCAGAGGGGTTGAAAAAATATATAAAACTGAAGGGCTGAAAGAAATAAAACTCACGAGGACGATAAGTGTAAAGATAGAGATTAGATACCTACAATACCAGAAACAGATGAAGATCTATAGGGGACAGGGATTAACCAACCTAATAAAAAAGTGTATAACTATCTACTGGAAAAGATGAATATATACTAGACTAACCTAGATTCCGAGCTATACAACTAGACTGAAACCTACTAACAAAAAAAGGTACATAAGGATGAAATTTACAGTAGGGCATTTTGCCAAGGTAAGTATTCATTAAGTCCCGTTGTGACAGTTTGCAAAGTATACATCCAAAAAACCTCTCTTTTGGCTCTAAGGCCATTAATGTTGTTATTTTTAGGGTTGTGTACTTTTTCCAGAATAATCCATCTAAGGTCTGTTTCAAGATGTTTTTTGTCTTGCCAATGTTCCACAAGAGGGGCCCCTCTTCGTTTGTTTCTTATAGCAGATTTGTGCTCGCTGAACCTAATTCTAAATTCCCTTCCTGTCTCTCCTACATAGCCCATATGGCAAGGGCATACAATCAGGTACACAACATTAGCTGATCTGCAGTTGGTCATTTGTTTAAAATGAAACTTTCTTTTGCCCCATTGCAGTTCATTGGATACCATAGCTGAGCTGCAGGCATGGCAACTACCACATTTGTGAGTGCCACTTTTGGGTAAGTCGCCACTGATGGATTTTTGAAGGAATTGAGAATGGAAATCAAACTTAGATTTGACTAGTATGTTCCTGAGATTTCTGTTTTTGCGAAATGCAAATATCGGTCTAGGTATGGGATTAAATGAGTCTCCTGAGTTCAAAATATGCCAATGCGAGCATATAATTTGTCTCAGTTGATTATTAAAGTTAGAATGGCGAGTAACACACACTAGTTTATTCTCCTCTGTGGTTTGTTTATTCTGAAATAGCGTATCTCTATTATAGTACTTCGCCCTCTTATAAGCTTCTCTTAAAAGTCTAGATGGATATCCACGGTTGAGGAGTTTGCTCCTTAGTTGAGTAGCATGTATCTCAAAATCTGTTAGATTGGTACAATTCCTGCGGATCCTTAAAAACTGACTAAAAGGAATACTATCTTTTTGACTGCGAGGATGAAAGCTCTGATATTGTAGCAGAGTATTTCTCGCAGTGGGTTTGGTATACAAGGAAACCTCAATACACCCATCTTCAACCTGTATCCAGATGTCTAAGAATTCAATCTTTTTTTTACTTTGATTAGCCGTGAATTTAAGATGGGGATCACATAGGTTGAGCCATAATATAAATTCAGTCAGTTGCTCCTCTGGGCCCTTCCATATAAAGAATAGTGATTTTATATATAGCACCATGCAGTTTGAGCCTCCCACCAAGTTTTTACAATCCAAAGGGGATCCCCCCATCCCTTGGACCAGGTGGAAGGAAGAATTTTTAACGTACATGAAGGCCATTGATGGGGATAGAATGGGTAATGAAAGGAAGAAAAACATTCTCCTTCATTGTCTTGGTTCAGAGGGGGAAGCTGTTTTTAGGACACTTCCCATGGTTCAAGATGATCTGGGAATGTTTGATGAAGCCCTTTTACGCATGGAGACCAGGTTTAAACCTACCTCCAGTATAGCACTAAACAGGTACAAATTTTACACTAGGTCACAAAGAGATTCTGAGTCATTTGATGATTTCTTAACGGCCCTCAGAACACTGGTGATTTCTTGCAATTTTGGGGCCATAACTGATGAGATGATTAGAGACCAAATTATAGTGAATGTAAAGAGTAAAAAGACACAAGAGCAACTATGGGTATTAGGGAACCCTAATTTGCATGATACCATTGCCACAGCCAAGGCATTCGAGCAATCAGAGAAATGGATGAAAACCATCGAAGATGCAAATGGCAAGGGTGATAAATGTAGCAAAAGTTGCGACGAAGTTTGTGCTATGAACAATACCACCAAGAGTTCACAAATAGGGAAGTTTGTTACCAAAGGTGTGATATGTTACAGATGCGGTAGTAACAACCATGTTGCTTCTTTTAAATTTTGCCCAGCTATAGGTAAAGAATGTAACAAGTGTGGTAGGTTGGGACATTTCGCTAAATCATGTAGAGATGACAGGAAGAGAAATTTTGATAGAAATAGGAATTTTAATAAGGGTGGTGAAGTCTCTTACGTAAGGTATAATCAACCTAGTGAAATTCCTTGTACTAGATGCAACCACTCATCAAACGATGATTCCCAAGTTGAAAAAGGGATAGTTGTCTCCTTCGTAAATGTATGTATGGTTGATGGGGAGACGTTAAGTTCTCCCAAGTGTGTTGTTAAATTTTTGAACGAGGAACTTGAACTCATGGCAGATTCTGGTTCACCCTGGTCCATTGTGACAAAGAGTTATTTCAGTGAGAAATATGGGGGTAAAAAATCCATTGGGGATTTGTGTCCTCCTGATATTGTAGCTCAAGGCTTTGATGGTTCGGCTATTGATTTTATAAGATATATTGCCTCTGAGATTGAGTTTAAAGGAAGGTCAGCTTTTATCAAGTTATATGTTGCTAAAAAGGGTGTTAATGTTTTAGGTTGGAGAGACCAATGGAGATTGGGAATCATCCTTAATCCCCGTAACAAAGAACCTGTCATGGTAATCGAGGAAGATGTAGGGGTGAGTGATATCGTAAAGGAATTTCCCAACGTTTTTTCTGAAGATTTGGGAAAACTTAAAGGTTTCACACATGCCATCAAGCTCAAACAAGGGGCATTGCCTGTGAAACAAAAATTAAGAAATGTTCCCATCAATGTCAGAGGAGAGTTAGGTGATGCTTTGAAAGAAATGTTATCTGGTGGTGTGATTGAAGAAGTAGAGTCCTCGGAATGGGTTTCTCCAGTTGTTCTAGCACGTAAACCGGATAAGTCTTTGAGATTATGCATTGACCTTAGAGCTCTGAATGCCAATATTCTTATTGATTGTCATCCGTTACCCAACATCAATGAGGTAGTAAGCATGTTGGGAGGGGTCACCATCTTCTCCACTCTTGATCTGAGGTCCGCGTACCATCAGATAGAACTGGCGAAAGAGTCACGACATATGACAGCTTTTATCACGCCCCATGGTTTGTTTCAATTCAAGAAAATGCCTTTTGGACTGGCGTCAGCTGCTTCCGTGTTTCAGAGGTCCATGTGCCATCTTTTTAAGGACATGCAATCTTACGTAAAGTGTTTTCAAGATGACATTTTAATTTTTTCCCCAGACAAGAACTCTCACACGGAGCATCTCCGAAATGTTTGTAGTACTCTCAAGGAGTATGGTCTTACACTTAAGAGGAAAAAGTGTAAATTATACCAAGATTCTGTTGAGTATCTTGGTCACACGCTGTCCAAAGAAGGTGTTGTTCCGAAAAAATCTCTCATTGATGCTATTTTGAAAGCGCCTGCCCCTGACTGTAAGGACAAACTTCTTTCTTTTTCAGGACTCTGTGAATACTACAGTAAGTTCATAATGAATTTTGCCACCAAAATGGAGCCTTTGAGAGAGCTATCAAGGAAAAATGCTGAGTTTGTTTGGGGAAAAAGGCAACAGGAGGCTTTTGAGAGCATAAAAAAAGAAATGTTAGCTGCTCCCACACTTAAACCATATTGCATGAATAAGTTGTGTGTCCTCACTGTTGATGCTAGCTTGTATGGTCTAGGTTGTGTTTTGTCTCAACGGGCAGGGAAAGAAGAGTGGAATGTTGCGTTTGCCTCCGCACCCTTAATTTAACTGAGAGGCGTTATGCTGTTATAGAGAGAGAATTGTTGGCATGTGTCTGGGGTGTGGAGCATTTTCGCAATTACATTTGGGGTGCACGGTTTGTTTTAAGAACGGATCACAAACCTTTGGTATCCATTCTGTCTCCTGGAGGAGGTCTTAATGCCACTGCCCGCATAGCTAGGCTTATGTCACGCTTACAGGAGTATAGTTTTGCAGTAGAATATGTACCAGGGAAAATAAATGTAACTGCAGATTGTTTATCAAGACTTCCATGCAGTTCTGATGATAAATGTGAAGATGATGAAGTGGTTGCTGATATCACCGAAATCGTATCTGGTAAATTTAGTTTCATCTCAGAAGAAATGTGGAAAGGAGCCATGAGTGAAGATGATATCTTGTGTAAAGTTATTGATTACACCAGGATAGGGTGGCCTTCTAAAAGTGATGTTCCTGCTGAAATCTTTCAGTTCTGGAAAGTTTCAGATGAACTTGTCATTGAAGGAGATTTGATATTCAGACAGGGGAAGTGTATTCCTCCTTCGTCTCTTCGCAGCCACATTTTGTCTGTGAGTCATGAGAGCCATTTGGGCATGTCCTCTATGAAAAGGTTGATCAGGTCTGTTTTGAATGAAATGAAATGAATTTGTACTTGTAAAGCGCACTGCTACCCTGAGGCATCCTGGCGCTGAACGCATACCGCTGTGGAACCCTTCCTGGCTTTTTCCCTGTGAAATGTCCACTCCTGGGCACCCCCAAGGTGAGGCCAGGCATCCCAGCGCTGGTGGGGCTGTTGTGGAGATTAAGCAAGCTATTGCCCAGAGTTGCAGAGTGGGACCCATGATTAGAATAGGCACCGAGGCGAGAATTATCAGGTCCGAGGAAGTTGAGCCCAAGGCGGGAATTGAACCCTGGTCCCGGGCCAGATCTCTGCATCAGGGTCTGCCGCTCTAACCATTGAGCCACACTTCTCCACACTTTTTCTGGTGGCCTGGTTTAGACAGGTTTGTGGACAAGGTTGTGAGGGAATGTTCTGAATGTGTCAGCAGTGAAAAGATGTGTAAGTGTGACCCTGCTCCTCTCATTCCAGTCAAATGGCCAGATTATCCTTGGCAGAAATTAGGCTTGGATATAGCTGGTCCCTTCAATTTTTTGCCACAAGACTGTAGGTTTGCTTTGGTGTTAATCGATTATCATTCAAAATGGCCCGAGGTCAAACTAGTACCCCATGCTACTACTGAAAGTGTCATTTTATTTCTTAAGGAAGTTTTTGCCCGTGAAGGTTTTCCCGAAGTTCTTATTTCTGACAATGGTGTGCAGTTTAAGTCCCAGGTGATGTTTGATTTTCTTAAATTTTCCAATATTAGACATGTGACTACAGCATTATATGAACCTCAGGGAAATGGCCAGGTGGAGAGATATAATAGGGTTCTTAAGCAAGACATTTTGTGGGCACGCAATTTTGGTGTCCAGTGGAAGGATAAATTGAGAGAAAAGCTGTGGTTGTACCGCATAACTCCTCACACTACCACTGAAGTTTCACCTTTCCGTTTATTGAGAGGTAGAGATCCCATTTCCAAATTATGTCCCTGGTGGTTCAGGAAAGCTACGAATGGTTGTAACTCTAGCATCAATGTTGATGATGTAGCCCAAAGAGTGGAAGTTAAACAACTCAAAAGTAAATGTCATTATGATGTCCATATGAAAGTCAAAGAACGGCTTTCGACACCGTTGACCATACCTTGTTGTTAGAGAGACTGTTGGATAGTGGTATTGGAGGTTCGGCCCTGGCCTGGTTGAAATCCTATTTGGAGAATCGCACTCAGAGGGTTGCGCTTCAACCTTTTTATCCAAGCCAAAACAGCTCTGGTGTGGAGTCCCTCAGGGGTCAGCACTCAGCCCTCTTTTGTTCAATGTGTACCTGGCTCCTCTGTTTACCCTGATAGCCAATTGGGGGATAAGAGCGATCTCCTACGCAGACGATACACAATTGGTTTTCTCTTTCAAAGAGCAGACCGTGGCTGCCTTTGAGAGTTTCAAGGGCTGCCTGAGAGACATAGCGTGGTGGATGAATAACAACAAACTTTAGGCTGAATGCGGGAAAGACTGAGGTGTTGTTTTTCGGGAAAGAGCCACCCCCAGCTTCGGAGCTCTGGTGGCCTACCGAAATGGGTCCACCTCCCTCACCGGCAGATTGTATAAAAAATCTAGGTGTTAAGTGGGAGTCTGACCTCTCCTTCTCGGCTCAGATTCGTCAGGTGACGGCCACCTGTTTTTGCCAACTGAGGAATCTGAAGAAATTTTTGTATCTGCTTCCAGAGGAGTGTCGGAAAAACATAGTACATGCTGTGGTAACTTCCAGGCTAGACTATGCAAATGGCCTCTATCTGGGTCAGCCAGAGTATCTGATCAAACGCCTGCAGATAGTGCAAAATGCGGCTGCGAGACTAATTAGGCGAGTGCCGTTTCGCGAGCATGTCTCTCCGCATTTAAAAGCATTACACTGGCTCCCAGTGAGGAAAAGAGTCAAATTCAAGGCTTTGACTTTGGCGTTCCGTGCTATGCATGGTAACTGCCCTATCTACTTGAAACACAGATTGCGTGGTTACCAACAATCCAGAACCTTGAGATCCAATTCCCAAAATCTACTATGTATTCCTCGTTTTAAAAGGCACGTATGGGTGGTAGATCCTTTACGCTCGGGGCTGCTAAACTGTGGAACTCTCTGCCGAGCAATCTCCGCACTATTGATTCGGAGCCCCTTTTCAGGAAAATGGTGAAAACTTGGCTTTTTAAGGAAGACTGAGGGCCTATGACTTGGCCCTTGAGCGGTCCAGTGCTGTACTATTTTCCGCTTAGCGCCGGGACACCTCTGTTTGAGGTAGCTGTCACGCTTTACAAGTGTTTGTATTATTATTATTATTATTATTACTGTTGGAGAATGGGTCAGGATACGAAAGCCTGGTTTTGTACATAAAGGTGAAATGAAATTTGGTAGGCCAATTAAGATTGTAAAAGTCAATCGTAATAGTGTTGTCACCCAAGTTGGCAAAGTATGGAATGTCAGACGTGTTACCAAATGTATTGATGTTATTTCTTAGTTTCTCCTCAGGGGAGAAATGTGTTGCATTGTGCATTTCCTTTTCCCCGCACTTTCCCTTTAATTCCCTGTATTCTTTCTACCCTGGCACCTGCCACACTGTTGTTAGAATTCCAATTAGAATTGGAATATCCTGTGGTTCTCTGTTAGTGACTCTGCTCTGAGACCTGGACTGAGCAGTACTGTGCCTTCTCTATTAAATTCCTGTTTCCTTTATTTTGGACTTGCTGTCTATTAATTTCGGAATTTTACATATTAAGTAGGGCTCCCAGTTTTCCCATTCTTACTGATTTTTACACAATAAATAGAGGCAGAAAACTATTTGATTCCCTGTCTGTATTTATTTTCAAATACAGAAAAAAACGGAAAATAGGCCTTCTGTGGAGTATTGTTTTTACTGTCAATCATGAGTGCAAGGTCAGTTAACGTACACATTGAGAGGTTGGGGAGATGCAAAAAGACAATAGATTTACTAATTAAGCTTAATTAAGTGCTGATCTACAGTTATTTATGCTATTCTACAAAGCAAGTGTTTTCAGATAACGCTATTGCACTGTATACTGCTGAAACCTTTTGGACATCCAAATGCAAGTATACTTTTATCAGTTAAATAAATGTGGAAAAAAACATTGCAGCTTCTTTTATACAGAAGACACAAAATAAAAATGGATAAATACAGAAAAAATGAGCAAAAAATAAATATGGGTAAAAACAGATGGAAATGTCAAAAAAATAAATGCCATAACACCGGGAGCCCTAATAATAAACATTGCTGCTTTACTTGGCAGACTTGCACAGAAGTGATGCTTCCAGAAGGATGGCATACCAGCCTCCCTCATCTGGATAACTAAATATAATTTCTGGTGTTGTCAAGTCCACCAGCTCCATCTTCTCCAGAGACCAACCAGCCGTGGCACTACCATGAGTTGGAGGAATGGAGCTGAGGACAAATGGGATTTCTGTCATTTTTTAGAGTATCCCCTTTACCACCGTCCACTAAAGCTCACTTTATTGAGAATACTGCCAGTGGCCTCTAGAAAAAAACATGTATTGGCCTTTTTCCTAATCCAATTGTATTTTGCAACATCAGCTTTCATTATCTTTCCAGTCCACATACTATTTCCATCCCCAAACAGTTTTTCACTTTTCCGTGCCAGACTGTGTCTGGAGGAGTGACTCTAAACTGTGACAAAGTTGGCACAATACTGTGTGCAGTGTTTCAAGCACTGTAATCTTACATATATTCATTTCTGTGTTTCCCATCTCAAGTTCGGAGACAGTTGTAGGTTTGTGCTTAATTCACAGCGACTGACTGAGCCACAGAGAGAGTCTGCACATGAGCTGTGTGTATGTGAAAGAGAGTGGATTCATATGAGAGATACTGATTGTAAGTGGGAGCGAACATGAGTCAGAAAGAGAGAGAGCAAATGAGTGAGCGTTGGAATGTAATGTGCAAGTGAAAGAATGGGTTAGGCTGAATGTGAGTGAGAGTGGCTAAGAGTAAATGAGATAAAAAAAGATACAGGGAGCAAGAGAGAGAGCTAAAACAAGAGAGGAATGAGAATGAAAGAGTGTGGGAAAATGTTCCACATTCATAAAAACAATTGTATATCTGCACCAAAGGTTTCGGACTTCATATTGGTGCAGTTTGACAACTGTTTTGAATTCCCAGGGCCTACTCCACAAAGGTAACTTACACTTTTGAGTAATCTACACTTATGAGTCACTTTACTACTTTTTGCTTATTCACAAAATGTCAGTGTAAATTAGTACAAAAAACAGTAGCAAGTCCAGTACTACACATAAACACAACATAATGGAAGTAGGGAATTAAAATAAACCCCATAAGAAATCATGCTAAATTAAATTATTTAAAAAAGTTAAAAATAAGAATAAATATAATGTGATTTTAAAAATAGCATATATTTATTATTTAATTATAAAATTATCTTATTATTTTTTTATTTTTGTTTTTTATTTTTCCTTATATTTCACCATGCAGAGATATCCACCCAAACTGCAGTCTATCTATTGTAAAGTATAGGGAAAATATATATTTAACTCGAAAATTAAATATTAGAATATTTTTATGCAAAATATTCATGTAAATTCATTACATATATTTATTGCAAATATAGAACAAAATAAAAAATGCTACAGTACAATGAACTGATATTTGAAATAAACTTTAATGGAAATATATAAAATTACATTAAAATTATTTTTCTGAAGTTTAAGTTAAAAAATAAACTCCCGCCTACAAAATAAATATTTTTATTATCCATTAATAATTATTAGAAAATGACCTATAGAATTCATTAAAATTAATTTAGTTATAGTTTAATAAAAATGTATTGCTACAAATGTTTTTTTAAATTTGAAAATAGGGAATTAAAATATTTAATAATTAAAAATAATATGTACTATTTTTTAATTTTCAAACATTAAATTATACCCATATATATTTATATATATAAATATATATATATACAAACACATACATATATACTTGTACATGTGTATACATATATTAGCTATATCTACATATAACTATATATATATATATATATATATATCTATATCTATATATCTATAGCTATATATATATACATTTTCCCATTCAAGCTGCCAAGCTGCCAAGCATTGAACTGTGCATGCCTTTTTCTTGGATTTTGTGAATAAGCATAAAATTGTAAACTTACTCCAAAGTGTAAATTACTCAAAAGTGTAAGTTAGCTTTGTGAATTAGGCCTCCGATTTATTTTTTAAATTGCACCTTGAAACATTTGCCATATACTGCTTTCCACAAAAAAATATCTGTGAATTCCTTTTGCACATTGGAAAAGATACACTTCTATTTTTGGACCTGAGAAACAAAAAGTTCAGGTGCATTTTCTCTTGGTATCCTTTTTTCATTTTTTCTTCCTGGTGCAAAATATTTTTCCTCATGCAGAAATCCCACCTCTACACTTTGACCAATTTTGGTGGTGTTCATTCTCTTTTCCTACCATAGAATTATATTTACACTTGCTTTTGACTGAAGTAAGGGCCAGATGTAGGAAAAGATTTTACAGTGGCAAAACCTGGAGTTCCCAAAATCACAGGGTTTACAACTGTAAAATGATGTTCTCTCTGCCTTTTGGCATGTTCTCTCTGCCTTTTGCCTGGCACAAAGGCTTTCACAACTTCAAAAAGGAGGTTTAAGTGCTATAAGTCCATTTGCATGCATCAGTGCCTTAGTCATCAAATGTGCAATATGCTCTTTCTCTGATAAATTAGCCGATTTTTTCCCCCCAAAATATGGATATGATTTAACTATTTCCAAAGGTGCACTGCCCAAATGCCAACTATATTCCGTTGTTGGATGAAAATCCTTGGTGCGAAACATCACAATCATACTTTAATTTGTGATGACTTTCAAATATTGGGTCTCGGCATGTGTTGATAAAAAGTTAAGACGCTTCCGTAGTCCTTTTGGTGTCAAATCTAATAACACAATATCATCCACATAAAGTAGTATCCCCATAAATCCTACTGAATTTGATGTAATTGATTTCTTCCTCATTTTTTAACCTTACTCTTTTAAGAGGATTCTGGATTCAAACACTATATGCCCAAAATTGCTTTAATTTATTCTTTACCATCTCAAGTTAGTACATTCTTTGTGCACATTTTGAAAAACATAATTTACCTCTAGATGTGTGTTGTATTTCTGTGAAGTACATTGTGTTTTGCATTGTTGTGATTTACATTGTTTAAACAATTTTGTAAGCGTTGCTAAAATATTCTATTGTTGTGTGCTGTATTGTTGTGTGTTGTATTGCTGTGATACACAGTTCATTTTGCACAATTCATTTTAAAAGTGTTACCAGTATGCACAGTTTGTACCTATCCTGTTTATGTATGCCTGATTAATAATACACCAATTGGTTAATTCTGAAATGAATTGAAGTGATTTTGTTAAATCCTAAGCGTGTTAGGTGATTACGAAAGTATATTATTATAGGATTATTAGTATCATTAGTTCTTAATTAAAAACGTACATTTCGTTTGTTTAGGATTAAAAATGTATTTTTTAGTTTCAATAATTATTGTTATTATGGGAGTGCATCATGAATTTTCTTTGCAGATGGTAGCATCTATCAATCGAAGGTACTTTCATTTCACGAAGTGATTGAGTGTGAAGTCAGCCTATTAAGAGTAGGAAGAAAACTCTTGTATGAGTGTCGTCTGAAAGAACAATTCAGCCGATACTTTTGCCCTTAGGTTTATTTCAATGCCTTAGAGCTAAGATTATCCCTAACTTTTATGCTGGACACTTCGGCCTCTCAAGATGTACTTTTGACACTGCATTGAACCATCACCCGTGCCTTCTCTTCAGACAATTACAGCGGGCACCTTCTATAGTGCTTTCAATGCTTTGATCTGTGAAAGAGAGGAAAGGAGAGGAAGGAACACTTTAGAATCATTTCACAAATGTGCTGATAGAGGGCTCTGGGGTGAGAATTGAATAAGGCTCCTAACTTCACCTTAAGTAACATCAATTGAGACGCTGGTCTTGCTCTTTGCCCACACCATAACAAAAGGTCAAATGCATGTGGGCAGAGCTGTGAACAATAGGTTGGCAGTTCTGAACTATGTTGTGTTTTGCGGTGATGAGATTGTCAGAGAGTGTCAGGTTCCGCTGACCTTGTGGTGTTTACTACTCTACAGCCATCATCTCCTCTTCATCAGCTGTAGCGTGCTTCATGGAATTAACAATGAGACTTCCATTTGCACAGCAATGTCCTAAAATGCAAGCATACAAGGAGCTTATAGAGAAACATGTAAATAAATGTAACTATATTATATATGATACATAGAAGAGAGAAGAGACTGGGAGAGAGAAAGAGAGACAGAATGTGAGAGGGAGATAAATGCATACACATTTCCAGAAATCAAAATTTTTACAATTATGAAATCCTGTTATAAACAACAAAACTATACAAAACTATTTCAGAGAAATGTCCATACATTTACAAACATCAGCATTTCTAAAAAATATATATATTGTCAACACAGAACACCTTTAAAAATCACTTTATGCCTATAATTAGTTACACACAAGCACACACACACGTGCAAAATATTGGCAAGTAACACTAGCCTGCTTGGGTCTCTCTCTGTGTTTATAGAGAAGAATGTCACTGATAGTAACCTAAAATGAACAACGCTAAACATTTTTCTTTACATCCAGATTACTTGTCTACCACATACATTTTTCTGCAAAGAAAATTGATTTAAATTCACCCAGAATTGCCTATACAGCCTTAACCCTAATCCTGATCCTCACACTAACCATGGATCTAACCTCACAACTGCTTCAACATAACAATTACTATAAACCTTAACCATAGTTTAACCCTTTAGCAAACCCTACACCTAATCCTAAATCTAGCCATAGTCTTAATAAGTCTAACCTTGCCAGTACTTGTAACCTTGACCCTAACAGTTATTCTTTAACTTGCCTTAATTGAAACGTTTATTGTTAATGTAAACATAATTCTAAGCCGCGGCCTTTCTCTAAACCTAACCTTAGCTCTACTCCTTACAGTAACACTAACATTGACATAAACCATAGGCTTTTATTTTATTGACTTTCCATGTTAGGGCTTTCTCTATAGTGAGTTTCTCTTTTCTGAATGAATTTTTTAACATAATTAGGGCTCCCAGTTTTCCTTTTTTACTGATTTTTACACCTAAACACAGACAGAAAACTATTTATTTTCCTGTCTGTGTTTATTTTTAAATGCAGAAAAATACAGAAAATAGGCCTTCTTTTAATGATTTTTTTTCTACTGTCCATCATGAGTGCCAGGTCAGTAGGTGTACAGATTGAGAGGTAGGAAAGTTGCAAAAGACAATAGATTGCCTAATTAAGCTAAACTAAGTGCAGATCTACAGTTATTTATGCTATTCTACAATGCAAGTGTTTTCAGATAACGCTGTTGCACTGTATACTGCTGAAAACTTTTGGACATCCAAATGGAAGTATACATTTATCAGTTAAATAAATATGGAAAAAAAATCATTGCAGCTTCATTTATACAGAAAAAACAAAATAAAAATGGATGAATACAGAAACAATTAGCAAAAAATAAATATTGATAAATACAGACAGAAATGCCGCAAAAATAAATACCATAAAACCCAGAGCCCAAAACATAATCCAAACTGGCTGTCCTTCTAGCAGAATGTCTATTATACTTTTTAGACTTGTGTAGGTGTACATTTTTTTTATTTTTTTTAAATCTTTATTTGGACATCAAACAGAGGAGACACAAACTTCACATACGTTATACAATACAGATACGCACGATGTCATATTATGCGTTTTATCCTCCCCTGCCTGCTAGATATCCCACCCCCCTACTCTCCCCTCCCCCCTCCCTCTAATACCTCAAATCCAAAGGAAGTTAAGCTATACATTACTTTAATGCACACTAGACCTTTATATTGCATATATTACAGAAACTCATTATAACATTTTGAGAGTAACTCAACTGGTCTTATGCCATTAAATCGACGTCCTCGTTGATCCATCTAGTTACTGGCGACCAGATATCAAGCCCTCTCATTTTAGTTCTATGTCCCTTTCGTTTGTATACCGCAATCTCCCACCGGTATATTGCTAGCAATTTCCCCAGCCAACCATGTATTGAAGGAGGATCTTGATCTAACCAAGCACTGTAGGTGTACATTTCATAGATAAGTGTTTATGTCTGTTTTTATTAATATCATTCAGCAGACAGAAAACAAATTGCATTCAATATTTTTTAAAGATCCAATTCTTTTTGCATACAAATTTTCACATTATTTAACCCTATTCATTTTTGTGATCCATTGACTGAGTGTGTGAATTATGTCTGAATTCCAATTTGCTAATAACAATGACATTGTTACAAGGGTAGAAAGGTTTCACAAAATTGACATTGTCCAATAGATACATCAGTACACTGAGACATAATAGCATACAAAGCCCATGGGCATCAGACAATACTTTACATTTCAGTTTTCTGATGATTTCTACGCAATTCTCCTGCCAGAATTGGCTTATTCTAGTGCAGGTGAATATTACATGAAGCCAATCTCCATTCCCCTGTATGCACCTAAAGCATGCCAATGATGGCCCTGGATGGATTTTTTAAATTATGACCGGTAAGTAATAAAGGAGCCATTTACTGAAAAACGCTATTCTCCTACAATTGGCAGTGCGAATGGCCTTCGAGATCAGGCAATTTTGAAATTTGCATTGGGCAAGATCTATTTTACAGCCCGTTAAAGGAGCTGTTTTATTATATTATATTATTATTATATTATTTTATTAAATTATATTATATATATATCCCCATTTCTACACTTTACTGATTTTCTCAGCTAATAAGTTTATGCCTGTTTTATAGCCTGCAGAAAAATGTTTAATTTATGTGAAACTAAACAGAAAAAAGGAGCTAATAGTGGGGTTATTCATGATTAAAATCTGCCAATGAATAAGCTCATTTTTTTGATAGAAATCTCTTCTCACCCACCAAAATCCCAAGTTGGTCTAGCGACTAAGGGCCAGATTACGATCTCGCTAGAAAAGCCCTCCATACGACTGATCCGGAGGGCTTTCCAAGCAAATTGCACTGTGCGAGTCCGACCGAACGAGTACGATGCAGCCATATGCTGACTGACTCGGTTCGCTCGGACTCCCACTGAACTCTATGGGAGTCCGTGCACTGACGTGTATACAGGCTCCCATAGCAGAAAGGGGTGGGTGGGGAAAAGCGTATACCCTGTGGCGGGCACCCCATGTTGCCCGCCACACTGTGCATGCATGGATCGGGGGGACCCATGGGCACCGCCCGTGACCGATTCAAATGGCTCCGGGTAAAGGGGGGCCTGCTACGGCCCCCGAAGTCCGATTCCGACAGCCGTTTCTTCTCGCTGAGACCGAGGCGATACAGCTGACCGAATTGTGCATTGTACTCGCTTGGTCGGAATCCGGCTCCATTACGCGGCACGATTCGTCAGTCGACACGGACGAGATCTTCGCATCGTACTTGGTCGTTCGGAGCGGGTGACGACTCGGTCAGAACCATAGGTGCTGAATCGGATTCGCACGGTCCTGTGTCTGTCAGGAGGCCTTCCTAACAAGATCGTAATCTAGCCCTAAGAGTTTTGCTACCTAAACATAATCCTAAAGGTAAACATTCCAACAATTTCAGATGGGTATGAAACCGAGAGACCTCATATTCATCCCAAGTCTTATTGTATCGATCCATAAGAATCTGAGGTGTCTTATATCAAGACATCTTCGGTAATCTGGGGATTTTCAAAAAAGCAAAAAGAACGATTTTGGAGATGCTTAACATGTATTTTAAATAAAAATTACTATGACTCAATATGGTTTTTCTCAGCTTTTATAAGCCAGTCTAGAAGTGCAGCCTGATAGTCTGTTTTTAGTCTTGGAAGTGCAAACTCTCCTCTACTCCAAATCCAGTTGAATGGCCACATTTTAAGCCTCAGTTTCTTTCCTTGCCAAGTAAAATGTTGTATTCATGAATCAGTTGCGTTGAAAAAGGATTGTGAAACTTTGATCAGAATATTGGTGAATACATTTAAAATTAAAGGTAAAATACTCATTTAATCTGAGCAACCTGGCCTACAGTTGTCAACGGCAGATTTTACCCGTGTATTAATAAATCATGCTCTTTCGAAAGTGCTGGAGAGTAGTTAAGTCTGAACAAATCCTAAATTTTTGGAGGGACATAAATTCCTAGATATTTTTTAGAATGAGCTGGACAGTAGTAGGCTGTCATTGCTGTTGGTAAAATGTCTGGTGAACAGTTGAAAAGAAGAGCCTCAGATTTTGTGTCATTGATCTCATAACCTGATAATCACTCATGGGTAACTGTTCCTAAAGAAAGGGAGAAGCTGGCCAATGCGGTCGCATGAAGAAGTAGTGAGTGAAACTTAGCTCACAAAAAAGGTTGGAAACGAAACACTGTGGCGGTGGGGGAATTTCTCCTTTTGGTAAAAGTGCCCTCACACACCCATGGGGGTGTCATGCTTCATCATCGGGCGTTGCTCCTCGTGGGGGTGGTGCTGCAGTCCCCCACGGGCCCCGCGAGAGGGCTCTTTGTCGGAGTTCTTTTTGGAGTAACGCAAGTTGTGGGGGGGGGGTTTTGGTGAGTGAATTAAAATTGCCACGCCGGTACCCTAAAAACCTTTATTCAAGGGTCCGAGTGGTAAGGTTAAAATGGATGACAAGGAAGGCTTCTAGAAAAATTATATCCGAGGGGTGAGTATTTTCCTTCTGTTATCTTGTCAGTGAGTGAAAGTGATAGTGATAGTGAAAATGTTAGGTCGACATGTTTCGTGCCTTACATGGGTCCTTAGTGGATCCCGTGGCGCTTCACCAGTGCTAACCGATTTGCAGTGATTTTAGTGAATAATTTATAGTCACTGTCGAGCAGGCTATTCAGACTATATGAATTTATGTCTTTGTCTGTTTTTTTTTTTAAGAAAGCTAATGATTACGAATTCTGTAAACATACTTGGAATTGTACAGCCTGAAAGAATCTGATTAAAAAGCCTGACTAGAAATGTATTTAGCTGCAGGAAAAAGATTTTATAAACTTCTATGGGTATCCAGCCTTTGCCACAAGCTTTAACATTGAAGTGAAGAGTTAACCGGCTGCAGTCATAGTTATTGGAGGGGTCATAATTTCCTTCTGATTGATATTGTTGACATGCTAATGCCATCTAGCTAGCTTTTTATTGTCCCCGACGAGGGGCTATAAGAATCCGAATAAAGCTTTGAGTAATGATCCCTGAAACATCCGCTATCGCTTGAGGTTGAGAGATTATTATGCCTGTCTCAGGATCTAAGATCATCTTTATTGCTTTGTTATTGATTTACATTTGCTAGCCAGGTGAGATATTTGCCCATGTGCTTGTTCTCTTCATACCTTTTTTGAAGATATGAATTATGATTTAGTATTTCCTTTGATGTAAAATAATCTCATAAATTATGTCCCATGTGGGCTTTTGATTCCTACAGATGGAGTAAGATAAAATGCCATGGTAGCCTGATTTATTTTGATTAGCCTGAAAGGCAATGACCTCTCTCCTAAAGAATTCTTTCAATATTTCCCAGAACGCAAAGTCAGGAGGCGGGTTCATATTGTGTTTTAAAACTCCCCCACAATTTGATGCATCTGTTCTACCCAACTTTCATTAGTTACTAATGTTTTATTAAAGACCCATCTGAATCTCTGCAGCTTTGTTACTGGTAAGCTGATATCTAATGTGATTACCGAATGGTCTGAGAATACGTTGACAATTGTTTCTGTTTGATCGCTACAAAATGGGTGGAATATTTAAAAAAATCTATATATGAAGCTGAGTTATATCTTTTAAAGTGACGGGTATATTGTCTTGTTTTTGGGTGGTCAATGCACCAAGGATCAACCAGAGCAAAATATTGCTTTAGTAATCACAGAATCTTGATATTTGTGGGTTTATTCTGACTTTTGTCAATGCCGGACGAATCTAAGGCGATATTCATCAGTAAGTTAAAATCGCCCCACATTCCTTGAGAGCCACACGTTTCTTTTGCAATATTGTATATGGTTTCTAAAGCCGAGGGTGATTCCTCTATGGGACTATAGTAGGTTACGAAGTTTATCAATTAATTTTGTATCCTAGATTTCACCAAAATACATCTGGCACCTAGATCGCTGACTCCCTTGAGTATCTTTCATGGTAGTTCTTTAACAATCAAAATTGCAACCCCTCTAATTGTGGAATGAGAAGAAGCAAAAAAATGTGTGTTGGATATAGCCTGGTGCAACTAAGGGAGGAGTCTTGGCTTTCAGATGAGTTTCCTGATAAAATATTATGCTCGCTCTTAATGATCTGAACCAAGCTAGCATCGCCCAAAATTTAATTCTGTTATTTAAACCATTGGCTTTGCATGAAATAATTCTCAATAATCTAAGACCCACATCTTACTATGGATAGAACTGGCTTCTTTGTTACTAAATCTATACATTCTGTTACACATTTTAGGTGCCCTCTAACAACCATCTCCCGTTTCCATCCCAAACCACCCATCCCTACCCCCTACAACCTCACTCCCCACAGAGCAAAGATCTCTGAGAGCCTCACCCGCCACGGACTCTGAGTGAGATTCTGCTCTAACCTTACCTCACCCCCCAGCTGGGTGTCTTGAACTTGCACCCATGACTGTTCTCCATTGGCAACTGCTACAGTGGCTGTTGTGGTGTGGTTTTTCCCACCTTAATAGGCCTAAAACAGAAAAAGACCCATCATCAAGAGAAGAAAAAAAGAGGAGAGAAAAAAAGAATGAGAAAAGAAGAAAAGAGGGGGAGGTAAAGAGAAAAAAAAGAGGGAAGACCTCTTCTGTATGATGGATTGCAAATGTTCATTGGCATGTTTCACTGAAAAGAAGACATAAAATTGTCAATCAAACTGAACTTTAAGTTTGAATGGCTGAAGCAGTTCTGCTTGTATTCCTTGTTGTTTGAAGGGATCAATCATAGCCTTAAATTCTCGATGACACCGTGCTGTGGTCGCAGACATGTCCGAGAAGATTTTGAATTAAAAATTGTCAGATGTCTGGAACCCTTTGCTTTGGATGGCTTTTAATAGGATCTTCTCTTTTAATAGATAGTCTCCAAAATTCACCACAAATGTGCGTGGATATCTGGCATTTGGTGGATGGAAGGAAGGCATGCAATGTGCGCGTATTATAGAGAGATCTTCCATCCTATCTTAATGTCCAGGAATCATGTATTGTTTGATTAGATCAGAGATTAATATAATCACATCTTGGACATTCTCTCTTCCTTCTGGAACCCCTAAACGATACATAGGTCTGAGCTGCGAGATCTATTCTCTTTGTCTTTCAGCTTCATCTCCAGTTCGGATATCTTAGATTTATCTTTCATTATAGATGAGTGAATCTTGATTTGATAGAATTAAAGACTAGAAATCCTTTACCCTGCCTGATTCCATCTGGTGTTAAGCTGTTGGATATTATCGTTTATTTTATAGAGTTGTTAGTGGAGCTCCCTGTGAGCTCTGGCTTGTGAGTTCACCGATTCTTTAAGTTCTCCTAATATCTACTGTTGTATCTCAGCCAGCTGTGGAGATTGTTCTGCTGAAAGTTTGTCCACATCATCAGCTTTTAAGCTCTCATTACAGAGGAAATTCTCTGAGGGTAGGTTAGAAGATGGCGAAGGTGGAATCGAGGCTGCATGTGAGATATTATCCTGTATACGATTTTTTTTTTTGTGGAGTTTGATTCCTTTTTCGTCGTTGTGCTTTCCCTTCACCGAAGGTTTTTTTAACATTGAAGGGAAAAACAGTAAATAGATTGAGGTTGGAGTTTTATCGCATGCTGAAACCCTGCTTTTGATTCATCTTGTTTGAATGTGGAAAGTGTTGCAGTGTTATGGATAATTCTCCTAAGGAGAGATTTATTTCCCGAAGAGTCACCGTTGGATCCAAGGGAAGAACAAGTAAGTCGGCGTTGGAGTTGCCGGAGGTTTCCAAAGTAGCACCCTTCCGGTCTTCTTTGACTCTCTTTTGTTGAGGAAAGATGGCGTGGTCTGTTTCGAACTTATAACTTTCTGGCATGTCGTACCCACCATCGCATTTGGGTTGCCATTTTCTTTCTTATCTCCTTGCATGCTGAAAATATTTTGTCTGTCTTCCTTTTTCACAGACTTATAGCCGCCTGCGACCCCTTGATAGTTGAGAGTCCTGGAACACTTAATCGACTTCACTGAAGCTCACACTCTGCCCATCACCTCGTGCATGGATTGTCTCTTCCTTGGGTCAAAAGGGGGGGAGGAGCCGGGAGCTATTTTGGGAGGTTAAATTCTTTGAAAGGAGCGATTCACCGTCTGCACCCAATACAATATGGGCTTTCTCAGCACCACAGTGGATGGCTGCAACAGGAGCTCAAGAAGTCACAAACCGCACCACGGCTATGTGGGACGCCTCTGTGGCTCCCTGTGCAACTGGCAACTTCTGGGGGTACCTAATGCACCACCCAAAGTCACCTTCGATGTTACAACCAGGCTGGTTGGTGCTTGTTGTTTTGTGGAATATAACTGTAGCATATGATATCCGCCCCAGTAGGTTTTTTGTGGGTCTCAAACACTCCCATCTTAATCAACTGATCAATTTTCACTAGACGTGCTTTTTCGGGAGGCGCTCTGGGAGTTTTATGGGAGACCTTCACCCGCAATGTTGCAAAATTTGTGCTTCCTTCCTAATACCAAATACAGCTTATGGGACACAGATGGCTCTCCCTCTCCCCTTTTCCCCCTCCTTTGCAGTGCCAGTCTGAATCGCGGGGACATCCGGTCTTACTTGACGGTCCGAGGCTCACGGACTCTCATCGAATCCATCACTGGCGAAGCCTGAAAGGTGACTGTGTAGAGGTGCTGCGTTCCTCTTAGTTTTCTCTCTCGCACACAGCTCTCTCCTCCCTTCTCTCCACCTCCATCTCGCTAGCGTGTATGTGGCTGCAGTCACCCCGAAGCAGTTTTTCTAGACGCGGAGCGTCAAGGGAGCTCTCACACCTTCACATTTTCCTGAATGTAATCCACTTACCTTCATAGATATAATTAGTAAACTCTATTCCCGGTTTGTGTTGATATATTTTTTTATTTAGCTAATAATAAAATGTATTTGAGTTGCAAACCTTTAGACAGGCACTGTTTAAGTTATATGAATACAAATCCAATACATTATTAAGTATACAAATGCAGTCTCAATTACAATGGAAAGTATTTATATTACAATAAATATTGCTTCAATGAATTCAAAGATTGACACTGGGGCAGTAGAAAAGGTACATAAGGATGACAAGGGCACACATACCATTGATAGAGTCCAAATCTACAGGCCAATGGTTCTGTTCCCTGAAACTTCCAAAAGACCTACACGCTGTACCCAAAAGGTGCAGTCCCTCGTTCATATATGTAACCCCACATGCCAAATGTGTACCCAACATATAATGTAAGTGAGTTCTGAATAATAAATGTCCACTTAATGCAAGCAAATAGATGGGGAAGCTGAATAGGTAGTGGATGGAGTCTGTTGGTTGTTGTTGGGTGGTGCCTTTGACTTTTATGTTTTGCTGTTGCCTTTTGTCTTATGGCATTGGTTTATGCTCTTGATTTTATGTATAATTGTTCTGTGTTGTGTTGATTTGTTGTTATGTTGCTTTCCTGTATTGTTTGCACTGTTGTATTATCATGTTTTCTTTTTGTTGTTTTGTTGTATTGTACAGTGTTAGTTTTGTTGTGGTGTTGTGCTGGTGTATATTATTGTTGTATTGCATTTTATTGTTGCGTTGCGGTATATGAATTGCAATGCTGTGTTGTGGCGTGGTGTGTTGTTTTCTTGCTTTATCATTCTGTATTGTTGTAACGTTCAGCTATGCTGTTTATGTTGTGCTGTAGTTGTGTTTTTGTGGAGATCGTTTCTATTATTATTTCTATCATTGTGCGGTTGTCTTGTACTCCTGTGCGTTTGTTGTATAATTCGATTGTTAAGTTGGTAGTGCGTTGATATTTTTTCTGTTTGTGTCTCCATTTGTCTGTGTTGTTGAATGATCCCATTGATTATTACCATTTGTGTTTTTAATTGAAAAGAGGTCATGATAAATTAAGATGCAATACCAATGAAAATACATTAGCAGTAGAGGTACAAACTTCACCTCCATTTTCTAGAAATGCTGCACTACATTCAAAAACATAAAATGATAAAAGGCCAACATATGCTCATCGGTGTTTGAATTGATTTTTACCAGACCTTATGTCATCTAACTCATATGAAACTCAAAATCCTCAACAACCTAGCGTTCAGATTAAGGCACACCAGTGTCACTGACAAAACCAGTCCTGGCGCATATAAGACAAGTCCATTCTGAGGTTATTCTTTGAACATACCACAGCAACAGAGAGACAATTATTTTCTCCCTAACAAGGGAAGCTCTTATTTAGAACATCACTGGCAGAAGCAAAATGACAGCATCACATGTGACGAACATCCATCAGCATAAACCTTTATTAAAGCACTTCATTATTGGCTAATAAAGAAAAGCTACAAAATGATTTTCTAAATCCTCTGGCCACTACCTGTTCTTTAGCTTCCAGTGCAGGCACACCTATTGTGAGAACTGAAATAAATCAAGCTGTAACCAATGATGCTGCAGCTTGAAAAGGGTGCATTACAAGTGAATACACTTCTACAATCACCAGTTCTGTTACAAGAAGGGCATTTGGCATATGATAATATTTTACATATCAATCAACTTATTTAATTTGAGTTATCGAGTGTCAACTTCAAAACTCGAAAAAAAATATGCAAATAAAGCAATAAAACAATCTTAGCACACTTTGCAGGAAACACAAATCAGCAATCATGACTGAGAAATGTAACAAACTTGTACATAATAATTTTCATCACCCAGAGCTTTTGCTGTCAGGTGTTCTCAGAGGAATGTGTGTTCAAAACAGAATTACTGGATGGCAGAAAAACCTATAAATGTGCCATATAAAATGTTTGCATCGTTATTGGCTGAACATATGTGACAACACCACCTTATCATGGTCTATCCTAACATATCTTACATTCTAACATTGCATTGATTCTGCATCACAATTGGACTCTTAATTAGTGATGCTTTTTCAAAATCAGCGTTCACTGAGAATGTAATGTTATACTACCAGTGGAAGGCAGAAGGCAGAATGTTATATCGAAAATATTTTTTTTGTTCTCGTGAATTCATCTGTTTGAGCAACTTATTTCTTGGTTATATGAAAATCTATCTATCTATCTATCTATCTATCTAGCTATCTAGCTATCTATCTATCTATAAAAAAGTGAATAGAAGGGTGTGAAAAAAGAAGTGTTTTAACATTTTAGATACCATAGCTGAACGGATTAACACCAAACTTGGCAAGAAAGTAGAACTCTACTCGCATCACAATCCATATTTGGTTTGGTGTAAATCTGTTCAATAGTTTTTTGAGAGATAAGCTTTTAGAAAGGTTTCTAGAATGGCTATCAGGGTTTAACACTTTTGTATTTCTCTGCCATTTTAACTTGCAAGTCATGACTCTCCAATCCTACCAATCACATGTTGAATTCTTTGGAAAATGTGATTGGATGGATTAGGGCTAACATTTTTTTTCACCCATCTTGAAACTCGCTAGTAAGCTTTGAGTTATGAGTTTCAGGCTGTGAATAAAAAAAAATGCACAGCCATGGGAGGCTAGCCCAAATGTTGACCGACTTCAGAGCAGTGGCCATGTGTACTGAGATGCATGGAAAAAACAAGACACTCCTGACAAAATGCAACTAAAACAGTGCATAACTTGTGAGTCAGGGCCAACCCATGAGCTCACCAGTGGCCATTTTAAGTGCTGGATTCGACAATCGTTTTGTGCCTGACTTGAACACAAGCAAAGCTAAGCACTAAAATAAGAGTATGCCTTTGCTTGAAAGGCAGGATATATGGCACAGGATCTGACAGCAGGCCATACCATACTCCCAATTGCCATGCACAACAGGGTTGCAGCCAGGCCCTTAGGTGAACGACCCCCCACCCCCCACTGCGCACAGCTGAAGGCCGTGCTCAGCTGGGGATGTGCAGCCACGGGAGATTGGGCACAAGGCTGTCACTTCAGACCACGCTTTTTGCTGTGCACAGCAGGAATTGGAATGTAACAGGCACATGCATCAAGGTAGGATTTTGCGAGTCCTTAATTGCGATTATTAAGGAATCGCAATTAAGGACTCGCAAAGCCTAAGCATGTAGGAATCGCTATAAAAATAGCGATTCCTACACATTCTCTTATTTGCGACTCGCAAATTGCGAGTCGCAAATAAGGAATGGCTTCCCATTCATTCCTATGGGCCTACAGGCCCATAGGAATGAATGGGAAAGTACAGCGCAATTTGCGAGTACCAATAGGTACTCGCAAATTGCGCATGCACTTCAAGGGTGCAAGGGTGTCAAAAGGACACCCTGTTGCACCCTGAAATTGATCTGTGCACATATGTTGCGAACACACATGTCCCAAGGACATGTGTGTGTGTAACCTACAACTTTGAAAAATGCACTTTAGTGCATTTTTCAAAGTTTTCGCTATTTACCATGTGGTATGATTCCACGGTAAATAACGGGCCCAAATAGCGAAATCGCAATTTTTAAAGGCATCTTGCATTGCATTTAAGGAATCGCAATTTGCGATTCCTTAAATGCAATCACAATTTAAGAAATCGCAAATAATTGTGGCAAGTTGTTTCATGCATCGCAAAAGCTAATTTTGCGATCGCAAACGGCCGATTTTTGCAAATGGCACCGTTTGCGATCGCAAAAAGCTTTGATGCATGTGCCCCTAAGAATGCAATACTAAATTATATTAACTGAAAAAAAACAGTTTAAAACTAAGTTATGGTTCTGGCTCAAATATGCAAAACCACTGAAATTCTCAAGTTATAGTTATGAATGCACACAACACACGTCATAATTAGCACCACCCAATTCTAAAAACAACAATTTGTCAGTGGTAGGAAAGAAAAGAGCTATTAAGATGATTAACAATGTGACATTTATACACATATATATATGTATAGATACACCTACAAAAGTTATAGTTACAATGCCACTGAACTTCACCAGAGTCATCTCAAGTAGCTATAACTCGTGTCCTAAAGTAACTATAACTCCCACCCCCGCCATGCACAGTCTTTTCATCAATTATGTCATTTCAGGTGTTGCAGTCATGTTATCTATGATGGCAAAGAGCATGTCATGAGTAATGTCATATGTAAGGTCATAAGCAGTGGATGGCGAGGGCGTAAGTTATAGTTACTTTAGGATATGAGTTATAGTTACTTGAGATAACTATAACTGGTGTATTTCAGTGGTTTTGTTAGTTTAAAATGGTATGATTTAAATTAAATTTTCACCTAAGTATAATGTCCCATTAATCTTTGTTTTTTTCTATGAATTTTGTAAGGTTTTTTAATGTAAAGTATGATATAATTCCTAACTATAATGACCATTTAACCTTTGGTTTTTCTGTGAATTTCTATGTTTATTTTAGTGTACAGTAATATTTTATTATCATGTGTAAAGCCAACACCATGTCACGTGCAGCCTGAGGCGTTAAGTGGGCCACAGGACTTGGCCTCTGGTGGGGGGTTCAGGGTGTTGGGAGGGTTCAGAGAAGGGCCTGATGACCAAAGCTTCCCAAACCTCACAGGTGCGCATGGCTATGTGATGTTACAATATAAAAGCTGTCATTTCCAGTAAGGCTGACCTACTGACGTTGTTAACGGGTCAAATGGACTTATTGGCTTTATGAACGGGACAGCATATCAACATATAAAAAGCACACCTGTTATATTTGTCAAAAAATCACCAATACTTCTAATCAAATGTAGATTGCATTAATTTGCACAGTACAATAGTTAATAAAAGTGATTGTAATTCAAATACTGTAATAAAGTTTTTTGAAATCATCAGATCTTTGAGTCTTTTATTAAACCTTTTTCAAGCTACAAAGTGCAACTTTAGAACCAACCACAAAAAGGTTCTACACTCCAGCTGAAGAGCTTAGAGCTCAAGCTAGGAGTGCTTTGAAAAAATATGATAAGCTCTCCTGGGGCTATGGATTTAATGACCCAGGAGTCTTGTTTTTCTTTTATGTTGCTCGGGTGCTGCTGTGCTCCCTGCAGCCCCCACAACCTTAGAAATGTTTGGTGGTGCCCCTGCCTCTTCTAGGGGCCACACAAGCAAGAAAATATATTGTGTTAAAGTGATCTAGGACATTATGGGGCGCTCCTTGCTATGGGCAGTGAATAATAAATGAGTGTCTCTTGCCGCTCATTTATTATCCATGCTTTTTTCTTATGCTGGAGAGGGGGCATGTGCCTCCTTCCCCAAACCATTGCTATGGGGAGGAAGTGTGCGCCCCCCCTTCCAGAGCCTCAGAAGACACCAGGGACCCCATTCCCCGGGGCCAACATTCATTAAAAGGGGCAGGGCTTGCACCCCACTCCCCAAGCATTTACTGTCCCAGGAAGCCATCCCCCAGGGCTGTATTCTTTTTTTAAGGGGACGGGGTTGTGCAGACCCTCTCCTCCAGCCTTTACAGGCCCTGAGGACCCAATCTCATAGGACTGTATTCTTTTTTAAGGGGAGGGGGGTGTGCAGTCACCTTCCCCAAGCCTTTACAGGCCGCAGGGACCTAATCCCCCTGGGGTTTATTGTGGGTGACCCAGTCCCAAACAAGGGCAAGAGGCAAGAGAGGTGCAGAAATTTGCAAGAGAGGTACAGAAAGAAGCAACAGAGGTGCAGAAGGAGACAAGAGAACTGCAGAAAGAGGCAAGAGAGTTGCAGAAATAGGCAAAAGGGGTGCAGAAAGAAGGAACAGGTGGGCAGACTGAGGCAATAGAGGTGCAGAAAGAAGGAAGAGGGGTGCAGAAAGAGGCAAGAGGGATGAAGACATTTGGAACAGAGGTGCAGAAAGAAGCAAGAGCAGTGCAGAAAGAACCAACAGAGGTGCAGAAAGAGGCAAGAGGGGTACAGAAAGAGGCAAGTGAAGTGTAGAACGAAGCAAAAGAGGTGCATAAAGAGGCAAGAGAACAGCAGAAAAAGGCAAGAGAGGCGCAGAATAAGGCAGGAGAGATGCACAAAGAGGCAAGAGGGGTACAGAAAGAGGCACGAGGGGTGCAGAAAGAAGCAAGAAAAGTGCAGAAAGAAGCAACAAAGGTGCTGAAGAGGCAAGAGGGGTGGATAAAGAGGCAAGAGAAGTGCAGAAAGAAGCAACAGAGGTTCAGAAAGAGGCAAGAGAGGTGCAGAAGCAGGCAGGAAAGGTGCTGAAAGAGGGAACAGGGGTGCAGAAATAGGCAAGAGGGATACAAACATTTGCAAGAGAGGTGCAGAAAGAAGCAAGAGCAGTGCAGAAAGAAGCAGGAGAAGTACAGAAAGAAGCAAGAGGGGTGGACAAAGAGGGAAGAGGGATGCAGAAATTTGCAAGAGAGGTGCAGAAAGAACAAAGAACAGTGCAGAAAGAACCAACAGAGGTGCAAAAAGAGGCAAGAGGGGTGCAGAAAGGGGTAGGAGAGGTGCACAAAGAGGAAAGCAGGGTACAGAAAGAGGCAGGAGGGGTGCAGTAAGAAGGAAGAGAAGTGCAGAAAGAAGCAACAGAGGTGCTGAAAGAGGCACGAAGGGTGCAGAAAGAGGCAAGAGAAGTGCAGAAAGAAGCAACAAAGGTACAGAAAGAAGCAAGAGTGGTGTAGAAAGAGGGAAGAGGGGTGTAGAAAGAGGCAAGAGAGTTGCACAAAGAGGGAAAAGGGGTACAGAAAGAGGCAAGAGGGGTGCAGAAAGAAGCAAACGAGGTGCAGAAAGAGGCAAGAGAGGTGCAGAAACAGGCAAGAGAAGTGCAGAAAGTGGCAAGAGAATTGCTGAAAGAAGCAACAGAGGTGTAGAAAGAAGCAAGAGAAGTGCAGAAAGAGGCAAGTGAGGTGCAGAAAGAGGCAAGAGAGGTACAGAAAGAGGGAAGATGAGTGCAGAATGAAGCAACAGGGGTGCAGAAAGAAGCAAGAGAAGGGCAGAAAGAAGCAACGGAGGTGCAGAAGGAGGCAAGAGAACTGCAGAAAGAGGGAAGATGAGCGCAGAATGAAGCAACAGGGGTGCAGAAAGAAGCAAGAGAAGGGCAGAAAGAAGCAACGGAGTTGCAGAAACAGGCAAAAGAGGTACAGAAAGAAGGAACAGGGGTGCAGACAGAGGCAAGAGAGGTGCAGAAAGAGGTAAGAAGGGTGCAGAAAGAGGCAAGAGGGGTGCAGAAATTTGCGAGAGAGATGCAGAAAGAAGCAAGAGCAGTGCAAAAGAACCAACAGAGGTGCAGAAAAAGGCAAGTGAGGTGCAGAAGGAGGTAAGAGAACTGCAGAAAGAGGCAAGAGAGTTGCCTGAAACCAGCAAAAGGGGTGCAGAAAGCGGGAACAGGTGGGCAGACTGAGGCAAGAGAGGTGCACAAAGAGGGGTGCAGAAAGAGGCAAGTGGGATGCAGAAATTTGGAACAAAAGGTGCAGAAAGAAGCAATAGCAGTGCAGAAAGAACCAACAGAGGTGCAGAAAGAGGCAGGAGGGGTACAGAAAGAGGCAAGTGAAGTGCAGAACGAAGCAAAAGAGGTGCAGAAAGAACCAACAGAGGTGAAAAAAGAGGCAAGAGGGGTGCAGAAAGGGGTAGGAGAGGTGCACAAAGAGGCAAGATGGGTACAGAAAGAGTACCTCCACCCTCACCCCTTATATCACCTTGCACACAACTTTTCAGCTGCAGGAACCATTCCCCTATGTCTAAAATGGCAGACGCAACTATCTCTTCAGGTTGCGGCCGGCCAGTCACAGCATTCATTTCGGCTCATGTCATGGCAATTAAATGCGATGTCATCGCAAAATAACCTTGAACACAGATATCACTAACTTTTTCTTCTTAAATTTCTCAAAAACTACTAAATGGATTTACATCAAATAACAAAAAGCACAATCTGCTTAACCAAATCTATCTTTCTACCAAATTTGGTGTAATTGCGTCCAGCAGTTTGGGCTGTAGTCGTGTTGACTAGTCCCATGGGAATTAACATTGCAAATGCACCATTTTTTCAAACCTCTGCTCAGCCCCCGCTTCACGAATGGCTGCAAAATTTCCGGTTTGCAACAAGAATCACCGGCCCATTTTTTGGGGAATATTTCGTGAAGATTCGTCAAACAGCGCCAAAGTTATAGGCAAGTCAAAAAATGCTTTTCCTATGGAACATGGTCCTTACTATAAGTACCTACTGGTGACCACGAGTGATCCTGTTCTGGGCAGTTTCTTACCCTCAAAGCCAGTATTGACTTTTAGAAAATCAAGGTCGATGTGTAACAGTCTGGTGAGGAACAGTGCGGAAATACAAACGGCTACCAACTGGCTTGCAGCATGCAAAGGCTTTAAAAAGTGTCCTAGCTGCAAAGCATGCAAATTTGCAAGCAATAAAACTCATTACCACAGCCCTTTTAAGTCTGAGCCTATATTCATCAACAAAAGACTGACTTGTAAAACTGATTTTGCAGAACATGTGCTGGAGTGTCCTTGTGGGCTGAGATACATTGGCAGCACCAAACTGCCAGCCCACAAACGGATACTCCAGCATATTAGGGCAATTTCCAATAAAGATCAAGCCTACCCGGTAGCTAGACATTTTGAGGAACGTCATGAAAGCAACCCTGTGTACCTCCAATATTTTGTAATAGATACAGTTCCACCTCTTAAAAGGGGAGGAAACCGGGAGGCCAAATTGTGCCTCTTGGAAACAAGATATATATTGGAGCTCGATACCAAGACCCCATCAGGGTTGAATGCCAGTGAAGATTTTTACACTTGTCTATGATGAATTTTCTGAATTGTTATGTATTACACTCAGATATCAGAATTTGTTGCATTTTATATGTAAATAGAATTTTTAAACTGCTAACAATGAATGGAATGTCTCCCCGCATAATCATGTAATTTTAGATACTTTTTATCTATGCACTTTAATTTTGCACTATTTCTTGCACTTAATTTTTGGTCGACAGGTGTATTTGACAGTAAGTTCATTCAACCGAGATTAATGACATTTCCATGTGCCAAAGGTTTACCTCAGCCCATTTTGGGCTTGATTGTGACTATCTATTACAGCAATGAGTGAGACATCAGAACACGTTTAATATCTACATTAACATTAACAAATACAATGGGGCTATATTCATGTTGGTGATTTATGCTCTTTAATGAGATATAGCAGGCATTTTTAGCTTTTTTACAATACCAAGCATGGTATGTTTTAATAGATTTTAAATGCCGCTGGTGTACAACATTTTAAACCAACATAAATTTGTTTTAATATTTTAGCCCATATTCTTGTATATTGTATATCAATCGTGTTTTTGTATGCATTTATGTATTCATTGAATATATATTTATATTTATTATAATGCGTAATTTTGCACTTTAGTGAACCTCTTGCTGCTATGAACTCAGTAACTTTTCAGTTTCTATGTATTTTGCATTTTTTCACGTGAGCAAATTACTTCCTGCATCTGTCACTTTAAATGTCGATCATTACCAAAGCAATGCGTCATGTGATCAAGGCCCGTGTTGGGGTCGAAACGCGTAATGGCGGACATGCTGGGCACTCAATAAAGCACTACGAAATTGCACTAAGAACTTTGGGTACGCTCTTCTTCGTCTTTTCTATATGGAAGCGAGTAGCTGAGGAGCTGCTTGTGGCGAATCCTGTGTCATATATATATGTCCTCCTTTTAATTAATTCCATCTCCAGAGGGTGTAAAGTCCCAGAGTCTTGGAAGGGCGCGGAGGTAGTCCCAATTTATAAGAAGGGTTCCAGAGAGGACCCTTCTAATTATAGGCCAATTAGCCTTATTGACAGCATGCAGAAAATAGTTGGCAGGGTCATATTACAGAGAATCTTATCTTGGACAGAGGAGGAAGATATTCTTTCGCATTTTCAGGCGGGTTTCCGGGCTAATACAGGTACGATGGACCAGGTTTTTAGACTTTTTATGATTCATTGGAAAGAGGTAGTGCTAGGCAAGGGTAGTCTCTACCTTGCCTTTATTGATCTAAAGACTGCCTTCGACCTGGTCCCTAGGATTAGGTTATGGGAAACACTGCAAGGGATGGGCATTCCCCACTAATTCTCAACCTTTTAGTAAGACTCCACGAGGATAATTATGCCCAGATAAGATGGGGGTCCCAAGGGCAACTTACTGGAAGGATCGCAGTAAATAGGGGAGTACGCCAGGGCTGTGTGATGGCACCCACCTTGTTCTCTTTATATATGAACGGGGTGGTTAGTTTTCTTCAAGAAAAACCATCCGATGCCCCGGCCCTGGCTGGCAGTAAGGTGCCTACTCTCCTATTTGCTGACGATACTCTGTTAATCTCCAAGACCCCGATGGGTCTACAAAAACTCCTGAACAGGTTTCAAACCTTTTGTAATATACGAGGGCTGTTAATAAATACGTCTAAAACAAAATTTATGGCATTTAAGCCCCATAAATCGTTCAGGAATAACATCATACTAGATGGGTCGCCCCTTGAGAGAGTCACTACATTTGACTATTTAGGGATACAGCTCTCGGAAACAATGCAGTGGAGACCGCACCTTGACAAAATGCTCTTGAACCACAAACATGTTGTCGGGGCTTTGAGCAGAGAACATCGATCATCATTTAGTAGACCTGTTGCCCCGGCACTTGTTGTCTATGGAGCAAAGGCAGTTAGCTCGGCCATGTATGGTGCCGAGCTATGGGGTTTTGACAATTTAGACGAGATCAGCAGGTCAGAACACAGGTTCCTTAGGGACCTGATTTCGTTGCCCCGAGGTGTCCCCCTAGTCCCCTTGCTGTATGATCTGGGCAGACGCCATTTCAAAGATCTGGCCAAACTCCACCCATTGCTCTTTTGGGCACGTCTCAGAAGAACCCCGGAACTTTCCAACTATGCGGATGCATTCACAGAAGTTTTGCGTATGGATGGCATTATGCGTATTAAATGGATTTCTAACCTTAGGGCCCTAATGGTAACGCTTGGCCTTAAGGAATTTTGGGACACTCAAACTTCGCCTAGCAAACGAGAACTTAAACGGATCTACTGGGACTGGGTAGATGCCAGAGATGTTAGTAACCCAAATATGGGCAGACTTACGGAAGAATTCTTCCAGTTTAAACTCTCTAGAGGCTTTGAACCTTTTATGGGTGTTATCCAGACCCCAAGGGATAGGGCACTATATACTCAATTTAGATATGGCACACTTCCAGTCCACGAATTTACTGCAAAGTGGCGCCCTCCGCACCAAACTATCAAAGAATGCCCTTCCTGTGGGTCTCCTAAGGAGAGTGTTGCACATCTTATGTTCGCCTGTCCGGGGTATGCTAAAGCTAGGTCTAGGTGGCTTGTGCCCATTTGCAAACAACTAGGCACTTATGACCACAATGTAGCCTTGCGTATATTAAAATCTGATCTGAGACTTCTCTATGTGTGCGGAACCGCCAAGTTTCTGGGTTGTGCATGGAAAATTAGATGCAAGACTTTACAAAGAATATCCTGATTTTGCCTCTGAACTTATGGGGTTCTGCTAAGTGACATTAATGATTAGGGTATTGTCATCCCAACCTGCTATATTTTGTAACTGATATGAAATACTGGTTTTATTCTTTTATTCATTGTTTTACTTCAGTATTTTATCTTTAAACGAGTCAATTTTATTCTGTAAATAGCTTATATTTCGATTGTTAGGAATTCCCGCAGTGTTTTATTCTAATAATAGATTGCATTCTTTTTATCATTGGTACTGATGAAATGTTCGATGCTTTTATGATATTTATATCGAATTAAGCTTTTTTTGACTTGACTTGATATATATATAAATCCACACACTCGGTTCCTCTCATAGACCACAGACACGGCGGCACAGCACAAAATCATCGATAGCCAGGTAATTGGTGCAATTTCTCTCATTTATTCAGTATAAACACCCCAAAAAAGAAATATATATATATACACGTATGAATATATATATGTATATATTTCCCACAAGAAGTAGAAAGAATACCACTACACACCAGTCTTCCAGTGATATGCACAATTTTAATAGCGATTAGCAAACACCAACGCTCCAATGAGTCTTGCTATATATATATGTACAAACAAAGTTCCCCTTGCGGTGGAGGCACACTCAGGATGGTCGCTCAGGTCTCATGTGCATAGCCCCTTAGAATTTGCTGCCAACGCGTTTCAAGCATTACGCCCTTCCTCATGGGCAGCCTGTGAAGCAAAAGAATGGCGGTCAACAACCAGCGTTTTCCCTCATTGGTTTTTATTACTCCTTGATTCAATAATTATGGTGCATTCTGGGGCTGGTAGTTGCAATAGAATACCGCCAAACCATTTCAAGCTTTTAAAACAATCAATAATCGGGGAAACAAATGTCACATGAGAAATGCAATTGCAATACCAGGCATCTCCCGCTTCGCCTCGCCGCTCGAGCTCCAGCGGCAGCGAACCCACAGAGTTCATGTGGTGGTGCCATCCGTGACCCGGGCGGTCACTCAAATGTACAAACAAAGTTCCCCTTGCGGTGGAGGCACACTCAGGATCGTCGCTCAGGTCTCATGTGCATAGCCCCTTAGAATTTGCTGCCAATGCGTTTCAAGCATTACGCCCTTCCTCATGGGCAGCCTGTGAAGCAAAAGAATGGCGGTCAACAACCAGCGTTTTCCCTCATTGGTTTTTATTACTCCTTGATTCAATAATTATGGTGCATTCTGGGGCTGGTAGTTGCAATAGAATACCGCCAAACCATTTCAAGCTTTTAAAACAATCAATAATCGGGGAAACAAATGTCACATGAGAAATGCAATTGCAATACCAGGCATCTCCCGCTCGCCTCGCTGCTCGAGCTCCAGCGGCAGCGAACCCACAGAGTTCATGTGGTGGTGCCATCCGTGACCCGGGCGGTCACTCAAATGTACAAACAAAGTTCCCCTTGCGGTGGAGGCACACTCAGGATCGTCGCTCAGGTCTCATGTGCATAGCCCCTTAGAATTTGCTGCCAACGCGTTTCAAGCATTACGCCCTTCCTCATGGGCAGTCTGTGAAGCAAAAGAATGGCGGTCAACAACCAGCGTTTTCCCTCATTGGTTTTTATTACTCCTTGGTTCAATAATTATGGTGCATTCTGGGGCTGGTAGTTGCAATAAAATACCGCCAAACCATTTCAAGCTTTTAAAACAATCAATAATCGGGGAAACAAATGTCACATGAGAAATGCAATTGCAATACCAGGCATCTCCCGCTTTGCCTCGCCGCTCGAGCTCCAGCGGCAGCGAACCCACAGAGTTCATGTGGTGGTGCCATCCGTGACCCGGGGCGGTCACTCAAATGTACAAACAAAGTTCCCCTTGCGGTGGAGGCACACTCAGGATCGTCGCTCAGGTCTCATGTGCATAGGTCCTTAGAATTTGCTGCCAACGCGTTTCAAGCATTACGCCCTTCCTCATGGGCAGCCTGTGAAGCAAAAGAATGGCGGTCAACAACCAGCGTTTTCCCTCATTGGTTTTTATTACTCCTTGATTCAATAATTATGGTGCATTCTGGGGCTGGTAGTTGCAATAGAATACCGCCAAACCATTTCAAGCTTTTAAAACAATCAATAATCGGGAAACAAATGTCACATGAGAAATGCAATTGCAATACCAGGCATCTCCCCGCTTCGCCTCGCCGCTCGAGCTCCAGCGGCAGCGAACCCACAGAGTTCATGTGGTGGTGCCATCCGTGACCCGGGGCGGTCACTCAAATGTACAAACAAAGTTCCCTTGCGGTGGAGGCACACTCAGGATCATCGCTCAGGTCTCATGTGCATAGCCCCTTAGAATTTGCTGCCAACGCGTTTCAAGCATTACGCCCTTCCTCATGGGCAGCCTGTGAAGCAAAAGAATGGCGGTCAACAACCAGCGTTTTCCCTCATTGGTTTTTATTACTCCTTGATTCAATAATTATGGTGCATTCTGGGGCTGGTAGTTGCAATAGAATACCGCCAAACCATTTCAAGCTTTTAAAACAATCAATAATCGGGGAAACAAATGTCACATGAGAAATGCAATTGCAATACCAGGCATCTCCCGCTCGCCTCGCCGCTCGAGCTCCAGCGGCAGCGAACCCACAGAGTTCATGTGGTGGTGCCATCCGTGACCCGGGGCGGTCACTCAAATGTACAAACAAAGTTCCCCTTGCGGTGGAGGCACACTCAGGATCGTCGCTCAGGTCTCATGTGCATAGCCCCTTAGAATTTGCTGCCAACGCGTTTCAAGCATTACGCCCTTCCTCATGGGCAGCCTGTGAAGCAAAAGAATGGCGGTCAACAACCAGCGTTTTCCCTCATTGGTTTTTATTACTCCTTGGTTCAATAATTATGGTGCATTCTGGGGCTGGTAGTTGCAATAGAATACCGCCAAACCATTTCAAGCTTTTAAAACAATCAATAATCGGGGAAACAAATGTCACATGAGAAATGCAATTGCAATACCAGGCATCTCCCGCTTCGCCTCGCCGCTCGAGCTCCAGCGGCAGCGAACCCACAGAGTTCATGTGGTGGTGCCATCCGTGACCCGGGCGGTCACTCAAATGTACAAACAAAGTTCCCCTTGCGGTGGAGGCACACTCAGGATCGTCGCTCAGGTCTCATGTGCATAGCCCCTTAGAATTTGCTGCCAACGCGTTTCAAGCATTACGCCCTTCCTCATGGGCAGCCTGTGAAGCAAAAGAATGGCGGTCAACAACCAGCGTTTTCCCTCATTGGTTTTTATTACTCCTTGGTTCAATAATTATGGTGCATTCTGGGGCTGGTAGTTGCAATAGAATACCGCCAAACCATTTCAAGCTTTTAAAACAATCAATAATCGGGGAAACAAATGTCACATGAGAAATGCAATTGCAATACCAGGCATCTCCTGCTTTGCCTCGCCGCTCGAGCTCCAGCGGCAGCGAACCCACAGAGTTCATGTGGTGGTGCCATCCGTGACCCGGGGCGGTCACTCAAATGTACAAATGTATATATATCGTCCAAAAATGAAGATGCACACAAGAGCAGGTTGAATCCTGCCGTCTCCAGCAGGCTCCTTTATTCAGCAAAACCGGCAAAAGTCCCCGGATACATGCGTAGCCCTACGCGTTTCGGATTTCTCCATGTTCATGGGCTGTCCATGTTGATCAGCAGTCAACGAGCAAGGCACATGATTCATTCTTTATACCTCCCTCCAATGGGTTATCGCCAATTGCCTCTTGGGACTTGTAGTCCATGCCCTTAATTCAACCCATAATGAGTTCTGCCTCAAAACATCACATTAGGTAAATTTCAAAGCCCAAATGGGCCTCCAGGGATGCTGCCAGTGTTTATTAATCGCTAAACTGCTCCTCTGCCATAGCGATTTCAGTGAATCTGAAGTCAGCAGTCCGCATCCATAACGCGGCGGTGCTATCCTCCCGACCTGGACAGGCCGGTATAATCATCCAAAGTTTTGGGCGCACTTTGGATGATATATATATATATATATATATATATATATATATATATATATATATATATATATATATATATATATATTACCTACTGGCGGTCGCCAGTTGGTAGTTATAGTTAGGACCTCGTTTCTATTCAAAAAGCATTTTTTCTTTTGCCAATATCTTTGGCGCCGTCTGACGAATCGTCGCAAAATTTTCAAAACTAATGGTTTGCTCAGGTCAGCTCCTGACTTGAAAGTTTCGAGATGATTTGTTGAGCGGGGGCCAAGAACAAAGGGGGGTCCCAAAACGCGTTTTCTCCATGTTAATTTCCATAGGAAACTTTAGACAAAGCTACAGCCCGAAGTGCTGAACAAAATTACACCAAATATGGCAAAAAGGTAGCTCTTGTTTCAGAAAGCGTGCTTTTTTTAAATGGTGTAAATCCGTTCAGTAGTTCTTGAGAAATTCAAAAAATAAAAATATCGATCTCTGGTGGCCAAGGAGGATTCGCGAACCCTCCTGAGCACAAGCTTCATTTTGATTGGCTGTCAGCACTCCAAACCAAGAAGTGTTGGCAGCCATCTTGTAACTCGGTAAAACCGAGTCACAAGAAAACAATAAAAAAAGAAAGATAAAAAACAAGAAAAGGGGGCAGTGTAGAAACACCCTGACCCCCTAGGCCTGCTCAGGGGGTCCCACAGGGACCCCAGGCCCAAAAAAAGCATTTTTTTAAAAACAAAAATCGGCAGAATTCACGCTGGGTGCACTAATCCCGCCAATTTTTTTTTTTTAAACTAAGCATGCTTCATTTTAATTAGCCCCCGGGTGGGCCAGGTCCCGGGGGCAATCAAAAAATATATGTAGCAGGGGCCTGTGGGGCCCCCGCAGCCCCGGGGACTGCCACCTCCCCAGGGCTTTGCTCATAATGTGCTGGGGGCACGCAGCCCCCCCCGCAGCCCCGGGGACAACCACCTCCCCGGGGCTTTTATTGAAAAATTGCGTGGGGGGGGGCTTCTGCCCCCCACACTGCCCCAGGGACCACCACCTCCCCGGGGCACTAATTAAGATAATGCGGGGGTCCGTTGCGGACCCCCGGCCCCGGGGACCACCACCTCCCTGGGGCTATTTACATGTTGGGAGGGGGGCCGCGCGGCCCCCTCCTGGAGTCCTATATGGCCCTAGGGACCGCCACTACCCAGGGCTGGCTCCAGCAATGTCCCGGGGTGTCCACCCCCGGGACATTGCAGTTTGCTATGGAAAACACTGCTTTGCTTCGTGGAAGCGAAGCAGAATTGCTTTTGGATGAGGGGAGCTGCATGTCAGCAGCTCCCCTTGTCCAAAAGCAATGCCGGCTCCCGCAGGAGGCGGGGAGCCGACTGGGACCGCGGGGGCATTGGGGCTCCTCCCGCGGTCCCCAATGTAAGGCCAGGCCCCGGGGATGGGGTCCCCGGAGCCAAAAGTTGCCCAGGGAAGAGGGGCCACGCGGCCCCCCCACCCTTAATTAAAAAAAAAGAAGCCAGGCCCCGGGGGATGGGGTCCCTGGGGCCAGAAGTGGCCCAGGGAAGGGGGGCCACGCGGCCCCCCCTCCCCAAATTTAAAAAAAAGAGGCCAGGCCCCGGGGAATGGGGTCCTCGGGCCAAAAGTGGCCCAGGGAAGGGCGGCCACGCGGCCCCCTCCCGTTAAATAAATAATAGATAAAAGAGGTCTAGTCCCGGGGGATGGGGTCCCCGGGGCCAAAATCTGCCTCGGGAGGGGGGCCGTGTGGCCCCTTTCCCATTTTTTTTTTATTAAAAAAAAGGGTCAAGCCCTGGGGTTGGGGTCCCCAGGGCCCAAAAATTACTAGGGGAAGGGGGCCACACAGCCACCCTTCTAAAAAAATAAATAAAAGAGAAGCCGGCATCTCGCCGGAGACCCCGCCCCCTCCCTGCACCACTCTGCAAACGCGCCTCCTGGCTTGTTCTGGGTTGGGGGATTAAGTCCCTTAGAATGTTAAGGGTCCTTAGGGGCCAACTAGCCCACCAGGTACCTCCAGTAAGCCCTACACAGCTGGATTGCTGAGAGTGGTCCGAGGCCACGCCCCCTTTTTACACCACTCTGCAAATGCGCCTCTTGGTGCACTGCTGGTGGGGCGATGAGGTCCTCTTGTGTCCTGAGGACCTCAGGACTGAAGTGGACTTCATCCCCCGAACAGCAGTGCACCAGGCGGTGCGTTTGCCGAGTGGTGTATAAAGGGGGCATGCCCTCGGACCACTCTCAGCAATCCAGCTGTGTGGGGCTTACTGGAGGTAACAGGAGGGCTAGTTGGCCCCCAGGGACCCTCAGGAGGCAAGGGGACTTTACCCCCAACTAAGAGCGCGCCAGGAAGCGCGTTTGCAGAGTGGTGCAGAAAGGGGGCATGGCCTGTGTCCACCTCTCAGCAATCCCACTATATGGGGCTTACTGGAGGTATCAGTTAGGCTAGTTGGCCCCTACAGACCCCCAGCAGCGAAGGGGACTTCACTCCCCATCCAAGAGTGCGCCGGGAAGCGCATTTGCAGACTGGTGGGCAAAAGGGGCGTGGCATTACCAATGCTGCTGTGTGGGACTTAGTGGAGGTAATAGGAGGGGTAGTTGGCCCCCAAGGTTGTCCTTGGGCACCAACTACCCCTCCTGTTACCTCCAGTAAGTCCCACACAGTGGTATTGGTAAGACGTCTTAGGTGGCCATGCCCCCTTACTCCACCGCTCTGCAAACGCGCCTCCTGGCACACTACGGGTTGGGGGATGAAGTCCACTTTGCTCCTGAGGGACTTTGGGGGCCAAGAAGCCCTCCTGGTACCTCCTGTAAGTCCTGCACAGCAGAATTCCTGAGCGCTGGTCGGAGGCCCGGCCCCCTTTCTCCACCTCTCTGCAAATGCGACTACTAGTTAAAGAAGCATTTGCAATGTAATAGGTTTCACATTTGCGAGAGTTAGAGCTATAGGCGTTCTAAATGTAAAAGTGTTTTACTAATGTTTCTTGGAGTGGAGTGGATGTAGGTTGTGTGTAGTGGAATTATGTGGTATGATGTGCAGTGAAATTATGTGGATAGACTTTGACTTTGATGTGGAAAGAAGGTATGTGGTATTTAGTGTATAGGAATTATGTAGAGTGGGATTATGTGTTATGGAGAGTAATTATGTGGTATGGTAGTCTGTGTTGTGGAGTGGTAACCTCAGGTTTAGTCTTCCTCGTTTCCATAGAAGCTAAACTATAGACTCAATGAGACAAAAAAAGAAGGAACCACTGAGGAGCACTTCTGGACCTAGTCAGAGGTATGAGCAGGGCCACTAGAATTATGTGACTGTTTGGCTGCACCGATTTTCGTACAATTATACATTTTCCGCATTTGCCACATAATCCATCACCTGCTGCATAATCTGCAGATTTGAACAAAAAAACCTTGGGGCATATTAACAAGGGGGCGATATGAAATTATCGCCGCTTTTGCGTCCGTTTTCGGGCGAAAAGCGGCGATAATTTCATCGCTTTATCAGCAAAGACACGCTATTGCGTGTTTTGCTGACTTAGCGCTCGTTTCCAGCACGCCTAACTTTGCATCGCTAATGAGATGCAAAGTAGGCGTGGCTGTGAAACCAAACAGGGATAATATCGCGAAGGCAGCTTCGCGATATTATCAAGGATGGTTAGCGATCTTTAAATCATAAGTATGTCTTAACGCAGGAATTTAACGTCTGTTAAATTCCTGACTAAGGCATACTTAACATGGGGGTGGATTCTGTGACTAAGACCACGGGCTCTATCATCTAGGATATCGCCGCTTTCCACCATGGAAAACGGCGATATCCACGCTATCTCTGGAATTCTATCGCCTCGACGATGCGCGTTGTTGATAACGCGCTAACCGGGCGATAAATTACAGTGATAGCCGGCGATAAATATGCAAGCGCTAAGCGCGCTTTGCGATATTTATCGCCGGGCCTTATTAATATGCCCCCTTGTTTCTAGCTCAAACTGCTCAAACGCTACCAAAAATGCAGCGACAAGTGTTACAGCATGGTGGAAGGCCCTTTGCAAACCTAGAATGGTCACCTGTTACTTATTGCTAAATGTGGGTATTAAATTGGTACTAATGGTGTGCAAACCACTCTTGCTTCTTTCTGCATTTCTTTTGCTTCTTTCTGCACCTTTCTTTTTTTTCTGCCCTTCTTTTGCCTCTTTCTGCTCATCTCTTCCACTTTCTGCACCTCTCTTGCCTCTTTCTGCACCTCTGTTGCCTCTTTCTGCTCCTCACTTGCTTCTTCCTGTACCCCTCTTGCCTCTTTCTGCACCCTTCTTGCCTCTTTCTGCACCCCTGTTCCCTCTTTCTGCACCTCTCCTGCCTGTTTCTGTACCTCTCTTGCCTCTTTCTACACTTCTCTTGCATCTTTTTGCACCTCTGTTGCTTCTTTCTGCACTTCTCTTGCTTCTTTCTGCACCTCTGTTACTTCTTTTTGCACCCCTCTTGCCTCTTTCGGAACCCCTCTTCCCTCTTTCTGCACCTCTCTTGCCTCAGTCTGCCCACCTGCTCCCTCTTTCTGCACCCCTTTTGCCTGTTTCTGCAACTCTCTTGCCTCCTTCTGCACCTCATTTGCCTCTTTCTGCAACTCTGTTGCCTCTTTCTGCAGTTCTCATGCCTCCTTCTGCACCTCGCTTGCCTCTTTCAACACTTCTCTTGCCTGTTTCTGCACCTCTCTTGCCGCTTTCTGCACCTCTCTTGCCTCTTTCTGCACCTCACTTGCTTCTTGCACCCATTTTGCCTGTTTCTGCACCCATCGAGGACAGCTTCCACTTTGCAAATGAGTTACTGGCCCATGTCAGGTGTAGCCTGTCAAGGTGTAAATATATGGTGGCAAAGCACTTATACATAGACTTGCTTCTCGCAAGGATCAAAACTCCCCCACTTAATGCCCCGCTGTCTTATCAATCCAGAATGAGTCGTAAGAGACACTTTGAGAGTCACCACGTTTGCTTTTGCGACTGCAAAACCTGTGATTTTTGCAGCTCAGAGGCTTTGTGCCCAGACAGGCACTATGCACATCAACTCCCTAGTGTCTTTTGTGCATTTTCTTCTTGAAGTGCTGAACTGAAAACATTTGGAATTAAAGAGTTAAACTTGTGCAAAAACAATTGGGAAGTTGCTAAGGTGGTCTGCCACATAAGTGTTTCAATTAAACATGGAAAATAGCGCTGTGCAGTGTACAGTGGAGGCCATTTAGCCTAACGGTCACAACATATGAAAGAAACTTTTTCCAGGCCCAACACTAGCAGGTAGGAGTGTGCAAAGCATATGAATCTACAGCACTATTAGCTGCAAATGGATTGTTACAAGTAAGTAACTAATGTACAGTACCACAAGCTGCAAACAGATTGTTACAGGTAAGTAACGAATGTACAGCACTACAAGTTAATGAACGTACAGCACTACAAGCAGCAAACGGATTGTTACAGGTAAGTAATGAATGTGAAGCACTACAAGTTAACTAATATACAGCACTACAAGCAGCAAATGGGTTGCTACAGGTAAGTAATGAATGTACAGCACTACAAGCAACAAGTGGGTTGTGACAGGTAAGTAACAAATGTACAGCACTACAAGCAGCAAATGGGTTGTTACAGGTAATTAACAAATGTACAACATTGCAAGCTGCAAACAAATTGTTACAGGTAAATAACGAATGTACAGCACTACAAGCTTCAAATGGATTGTTACAGGTAAGTAACGAATGTACAGCACTACAAGCTAACGAATGTACAGCACTACAAGCTGCAAAAGGATTCTTACAGATAAGTAACATATGTACAGCACAACAGTTCTGGCCAGCATGGCTCGCGGGTTGGGGGTGGTCATGGGGGAAAGGGGTTGCGGGGGAGGGGGTCACGCGCGGGGGGGTCATAATAAAAAAAAACTTACCTCGATGCTGGGTGCCGCATCTTCTCTGCTCCTGCTCTCCTGCCTCCGACAGGAACAGGAAGCAGGCAGCCAGGCTCCCTCCCCTATGCCAATCACAACGCTGCAATGCAGCATTGTGATCGGTCTGAGTTCCGTGACACGGCGCTCAGCCAGGGGCTGAAGAGGTGGGCATGTTTTCCATGCATGCTGCAATGCAGCCTGCATGGAGAAGGGGAAAGTGCGCATGACTGTTTGGGCGGCCCGAGAGGGCCGACCAAACAGTCATTGCGCACTCAGGAGTGGGCAAACCACTCCTCCCCTGCCCTGCTCTGTAAGCAGAGTAGCCCGCCCACCCACCCGCAGGTAAAGGAACATAAAATGGTAATAACTAAAAGTTATTACCATTTTATGTTTTTGCTTCTCGCACTGCGAGAAAGCAGTGGGCGACTCTCCTCCGCCATTGCGGAAGAGCCGCCACTGCAGCACAACAAGTTAGGAATGTACAGCACTACAAGCTGCAAATGGATTGTTACAGGTAAGTAACAAATCTTTAGCACTACAAGCAGCAAACAGCTTCTTACAGGTATTAACAAATGTACAGCACTACAAGCAGCAAACAGGTTGTTACAGGCATTAACAAATATACAGCACTACAAGCAGCAAACGGGTTGTTACAGGTAAGTAATGAATGTATAGCACTGCAAGCTGCAAACGGATTGTTACAGGAAAATAATGAATGTACAGCACTACAAGCTTCAAATGGATTGTTACAGGTAAGTAACAATTGTACAGCACTACAAGCTAATGAATGTACAGCACTACAAGTTGCAAATGGATTGTTACAGGTCAGTAATGAATGTACAGCACAACAAATTAACAAATGTACAGCACTACAAGCTGCAAACGGATTGTTACAGGTAAGTAACGAATGTACAGCACTACAAGTTAAGGAATGTTATGTTATGTTATACTGCATTTATAGCGCGCACGGCTACTCAAGAGTGTCCCGGCGCTAAGTGCTTAATAGAAAGAAGCGGGGGAGGCTGGACATACCAAGATTTAGTTAAAAAGCAGGGTTTTGAGATGTTTTTTGAACAGTCTGGTATCTTGGATGTTGCGCAGTTCCATCAGAAGGGAATTCCAGGCTTCAGCCGCCTTAAAAGATAGGGAGCTGCCGCCCATGCGAGTGAGGCGGAAGCGGGGGATAACTGCCAGACGATGAGCACCGGAGCATAGATGTCTTCGTGGAACATAGAAGGTAAAGCGTCTCCTAAGGTAGAGTGTCCCCTCTCCGTGTAGAGCTCCATGCGCCAAAGTAAGAGCTTTAAACTGGACACGGCGGGCCACAGGAAGCCAATGAAGGTCCCGTATATGTTGCTTCATGCTTGATCTTCCTGAGATACCGAGCAGAACCCTAGCTGCCGCATTCTGTATGGTTTGCAGTCTTTTTAAGTGGTAACCGGGCAGGCCAATGTATAGGGCATTGGCATAGTCAATGCGTGACAGGATAAGAGCACGAGTCACCATTTCCTTAGCTGGCCGGGGCAGCAGGGGAAAAAACTTTCTAAGGGATTTCAGCGTGCCAAAGCACACTCCCGCCAGTTTTTTAATCTGCGTAGAAAACCTGAGGTCTTCACTGAACCAGACCCCCAAGTTCTTAGCAGGATTGCCGACAGAATTGGGCGGGGGGTATTCAGTGGGCCAGATAGCCTCCCTAAAATGCGGGGGAAAGGATCCATACAGGAGAACCTCTGACTTGTCTTCATTGCACTTCAGCACGCTGAAGCCAGTGCTGCGCCAGTGCAAGCCATTTAAAAACAGCAGAGAGACAGTCTTTCACTTTGTCCGGGGCCAGGTCATTTTTCTTCCAGGTGAAGAAGAGCTGGGTATCATCGGCGTAAGCTATGATCTTCGCTCCCAGCTCCTCTGCTAGGTAGATCAGGGGAGTGACATAGATGTTAAAAAGCAGGGGACTCAAAGTAGACCCCTGCGGTACTCCCGTAGTCACCTGTCTGGGGGCCGAAAAGAACGGGGGCTGCCATACCTGTTGGGTCCTGTCCTCTAGAAAGGATTTGAGCCAATCCCAGGCCCGGCCAGAGATCCCGATACTTGAGAGGCACTAAAAGCTGCACACAGATTGTTACAGGTAAGAAACTAATGTACAGCACTGCAAGTTAACAAATGTACAGCACTACAAGCTTCAAATGGGTTGTTACAGGTAAGTAAAGAATGTACAGCACTACAAGCTGCAAATGGATTGTTACAGGTAAGTAACAAATGTACAGCATTACAAGCTTCAAAGGATTGTTACAGGTAATTAACGAATGCACAGCACTCTAACTTAACGGATGTACAGCATTACGAGCACCAAACATGTTGTTACAGGTGAGTAATGAATGTGCAGCACTTCAAGTTAACTCAATGTACAGCTCTACAAGCTGCAAACGGATTGCTACAGGTAAGTAATGAATGTACAGCACTTCAAGTTAACAAATGTACAGCTCTACAAGCAGCAAAGGGTTGTAACAGGTAAGTAACAAATGTACAGCACTACAAACTGCAAACAGATTTTTACAGGTAAGTAACAAATGTACAGCACTACAAGCTTCAAACGGATTGTTACAGGTAAGCAACGAATGTACAGCATTACAATTTAATGAATGTACAGCACTGCAAGCAGCAAACAGGTTGTTACAGGTAAGTAAAGAATGTGCACTACAGGCAGCAAACAGGTTGTTACAAGTAAGTAACACATGTACAGCACTACAAGCTGCAAACAAATTGTTACAGGTAAGTAACGAATGTACAGCATCACAAACTGCAAACGGATTGTTACAGGTAAGTAACGAATGTACAGCACTACAAGCAGCTAAGTGGTTGCTACATGTAAGTAATAAATGTACAGCACAACAAGCTGCAAACAGATTGTTACAGGTAATTAATGAATGTACAGCACTACAAGTTAATGAATTGTACAGGACTACAAGCAGCAAACAGATTGTTACAGGGAACAAACGTACAGCACTACAAACTACAAACAGATTGTTAGAGGTACGTAACAAATGTGAATCACCACAAGTTAACAAATATACAGCACTACAAGCAGCACATGGGTTGTTACAGGTAAGTAATGAATGTACAGCACTGCAAGCAGCAAGCAGGTTGTGACAGGTAATTAACAAATATACAGCACTACAAGCAGCAAACGGTTTGTTACAGGTAAGTAACAAATGTACAACATTGCAAGCTGCAAACAGATTGTTACAGGTAAATAACGAATTTACAGCACTTCAAGCTGCAAACGGATTGTTACTGGTAATTAACGATTGCACAGCAGTACAAGTTAACGAATGTACAGCACTACAAGCTTCAAAAGATTGTTACAGGTAAGTAACGAATGCACAGCACTACAAGTTAACGGATGTACAGCATTACGAGCAGCAAACATGTTGTTACAGGTAAGTAATGAATGTGCAGCACTACAAGCTGCAAACGGATTGCTACAGGTAAGTAACGAATGTACAGCACTACAAGCTTCAAACGGATTGTTACAGTTAAGCAACGAACGTACAGCATTACAAGTTAAAGAATGTACAGCACTCCAAGCAGCAAACAGGTTGTTACAGGTAAGTAAAGAATGTACAGCACTACAGTCAGCAAACAGGCTGTTACAGGTAAGTAACAAAAGTACAGCACTACAAGCTGCAAACAAATTGTTACAGGTAAGTAACGAATGTACAGCATCACAAACTGCAAACCGATTGTTACAGGTAAGTAACGAATGTACAGCACTAAAAGCAGCAAAGAGGTTGACACAGGTAAGTAAGAAATGTACAGCACTACAAGTTAACATATGTACAGCACTACAAGCAGCAAACTGGTTGTTACAGGTAAGTAACAAATGTACAGCACAACAAGCTGCAAACGGATTGTTACAGGTAATTAACGAATGAACAACAGTACAAGTTAACGAATGTATAGCACTACAAGCAGCAATTGGGTTGTTACAGGTAAGTAACGAATGTACAGCGCTACAAACAAATTGTTAAAGGGAACGAATGTACAGCACTATAAGCTTCAAACTGATTGTTACAGGTAAGTAACGAATGTACAGCACTACAAGTAGCAAACGGGTTGTTATAGGTAAGTAACAAATGTACAGCACTACAATCTGCAAAAGGATTGTTACAGGTAAGTAATGAATGTACAGCACTACAAGCTGCAAACGGATTGTTACAGGTAAGTAATGAATGTACAGCACTACAAGCTATAAACAGACTGTTACAGGTAAGTAACGTGTCCCTTCTCTGATATCACTGGAGTTAGAAAAGTGCGGTAAATCAAGGTGATAGGGGCACAATATTTGTGGTAAAGTTAGTGGATTTGGGAGAAAAGCGGCTATGTGGCCAACAGCCTGGCTCTGTCCTAGTTTTACAGGGCAGGACGGAGAAAATAGACCCCAAAAAGATTATCAAATTAGTGCAGGGGCAAGAGGGGCTAATTTATTCTCACTGTTGAGCCATGAATTATTCAGGACTTCAGCTCACACACAAACACGCATCAGTGGAGTATAGACACCATCTCCTCTTTGCATCTCTTATTTTGATCATGAAAATGGTGTCTAGGGGGTTAAACACCTAAACAGGTAGCTAGTAAAAATCCAGATGACTAATTAAACAATGATTTACAATGTTTGCAATTAAAACGATATAAATTGATCAACTAAATTATATTAGCACCAATTAACAGTGTATCAATGCAGCACTTTATTCTTAAGTACAATTAAACAAATGCTTTATTCTGCTATAGACCGTATTACAGCCACATGACAATACTCGTAAGATGCAACTTGTTTGCAATAGAACCATTTTTACCCCCTCCCCCACCACCACGTCTATCAAACAGATGTTTTTTTTTTTTTAAAGGTGTCCCAGCCGCCTCAATGATGAAAGGATGGGGCTGTATCTCTGCGCTGCCGCGTGTGCGTAACCAATTTCATAATTTTCTAGGCTGTCAGTGGCAAAAAGTGGGGTGTGTAATTTACGCAATAAGGCATGTTCATTTGTAATGCAAATGGTGAATTACACAAACATGCCGAAGATCTGCTATCTGGCATGCAAATAGAATTTCGAAAGCTGCATCACATATCTAAGCAGGTTTTTCCCCTACATAATTCATGGTATATTTCATAGAGGTTTATAACACATTCTCTTTCAAATAAATAAACTCACCACGAACCTTTAGGGAAATAGAAAGCTTAACTAATTCCACAAGAGTTTCCAACTTAGGTCCAAGAGGGCCTGATCCATTTGGCATTTCAGGATACTCACTATGTAAAGCACATCCGCTCAGTAGCATTCCAAGTTCGAAAATACAACCATAAGCACAATTTGTCAATTTCCATAGTGCACCGTATCTTTTTCTAATCATCTCTCTTCCTTCCCTCCCTTGCCCACACTGCTACTTATCCTATCTGTTCCTTTCTTTCTGCACCCTTCTTGCGCCTCGTATCTTGCCTTGGCCCTCTCTCTCGATTCTTCCGTCTTCCACTAATCTTCCCTTTATCTCTCCCTCGTTTTCTTCCTTATGTCTGACCCACTGTCTTTCATTCTCCTCACTGATTCTTCTCCTCTCTTCCTTCTTTTGCCTTGTTTTTCTCTCATTCATTCACTCTCTTTCCAGTGGCGGCCAACACAGATAAGGAGTGGTAGGGTGGGTGAAGGGGGGTAGCGGGGAGCGTGTGGAAGAGGGGGGAATGCGGCGGGTGGTGTTTAAAAATAAACAAAAAATATAAAAAGCTTACCTGGTGCTACCGGCTGCCTCGCACTCCTCTGTTCCTGGTCTCAACGGTCCCTGGGAGAGCATCACAGACTCCCCATCAAATCCCCACGCTGCTCTCAAGCATGAGAGCAGCATGGGGATTGGCCAGAGCGGGCTGGATTAATGCTCGCAGGGAGTCTGTGCTGTGGAATACAGCTGGGTTGGAGAAACCTAAGTGCATGTCAGTATTGCCGGCCTGAGACAGCTGGCCAAACTGATATGCAGACTTAAAAGTGCACATACCACACCTCCTCTCCTCTCCCATGCCCCCGCCCTGCCCCTCCCTGCACAGGCTGGCTCAGCAATCAGCTGAAATATAAAACAATAGTAAAATATCATTTTATTTTTCAGCTGCTGGCTCTGAACCAGTGGGGCGACGCTCCTCCGCCATTGCAGAGGAGCCACCGCTGTCTCTTTCTTTCTTTCTCCTTCTTCTTCATACTCTTGTTTATTTCCCTTTCTCCTTTCCCGCTTTACTTTCTTTCACCTCTGGTGTCCTTCCTTCTGCTCCCTATCCTCATTCTTTTACCTCTTGTCCTCTTTGTCCCTCTGTCTCATTGTCCCCACTCTGCTTGAGTCTTCATGCTCATCTTTTAGCCCCCTCACATGCTTTTCACCTCTTTCCAATTTACCCTTTTTCTCCTTCCATCATTCTCAGTCTCTCTCTTTGTCAAGGAAAATTTTTGTAACCTTTTTGTTGAGTTTAAAATTGTTCATTGGCGAAAAAACGTTCTTTAGTCATCATACAAGGAGAGTTGTCAATGAGGTAAGCTCTCTGGGGGGAGGAGGCAAGACCCTCCCTTACCACCAAGACCACTGTAATTATGCGATTCTGCAGCCAATAGCTTTTTTTTGTGTAATTAAGGATTTGCTGCATATACCTCATAATTCATCATCTGCTGCATAATCTGCAGATTTTCATCCAAAAAATGTTTGTTGCTCAAATGGGTCAAAAGTTTCTAAACATGGCGATATGTGTTTGCGGGCATTTGAAGACCCTTCTCAAAGGTTAATGGTCCTCTTTCAATTGCTTATTTATGAATTTGGTAGTTCACCTGGTACTAATGAGGTGAAAGCTTTGCCCAGACAGTATTACCATGTGTAAAAATGACAAAACAATGAAGTAATACTATCAAAAGTGCCAGTCAGTAAAACACCCTTCTTGCCACACTCTCCGGGCCCTAGAGCCTCCAGGTTTATTGAAGGGCACCAACCTGGACAAACTCCTGCTCCGAACCGAACATCGCCATCACCATCCCCGACGGCTACAAAATCAGCCGCAAGGACCGCCCGACCGTCCAGGAGGAGGCATCGCCATAGTCCACAAGAGCACACTCCGACTGACCACGCACTCTAACAACCCAACGACGACCATGGAACACCTCCACTTCCAGATCCGGACCAACCCCAACACCATCCTCCGTGGCACCCTCGTCTACAGGCCCCTCGGCCCGACCGCCCTTCACTGACGCCATCGTAGACCTCATCGCACCCCAGGCTCTCGCATCCACCAACTACATCCTACTCAGAGACCTCAATTTCCACATGGACCACCGCAGTGGCCAGAACACCGCCTCCCTTCGGGAGAACCTCGCCAACATCAGACTCAAGCAGCTAGTCACCACACCGACCCACACAGCCGGACACACACTCGACCCCGTCTTCTCGCCATTGCGAACATCAGCTACAGCCACACCACAGAAATCTCCAGGACCGACCACCACTGCGTGCATCTCGACTTTGCCACGCCCACCGTACCCCATCGCCCCCTGTTGCAGCTGGATCAAGGCCACTGAAGAACTTCTTGTCTATTCCCTCAGCACATCCACTCCGCCAATGCCAACGGACGCCAACACCACAGCTCGCAACCTCCACCGATGGATCTTCAACTGTGTCAAAACCCTGGCACTCCTCAAGAAAATACCAGGCAAGCAACACTCCAAGAAAGCCAGCTGGTTTACTCCCGCCCTCTCTGAGTCCAGACGCACCTGCAGACGGCTCAAGAAGAGCTGGAGGAACAACAAAACCCCGGAAACTCACACAACATTCAAATCCGCCGTCAAAGCACATTACCTCCTCAAAACCACAAAGAAATTGGCCCTCTAAGACAGAATCAAAGCCAACGCACACAACAACAAAGAACTCTTCGCCATCGTCAAGGAGTTCGCCAGGCCCAACAGTGAGACCACAGACGTCCCTCCCTCCCAAGACCTCTGCAACAAACTCGGCACCTTCTTCCACCACAAGATGAGGAAGATCTACAACAGCTTTGACACCCTAGACCCTGCCACTACACCCACCACCTTCGCACACAATCACACCACACCTCAACAGACCGTGCTCTGCTGGACCCCGCTCACAACAGAGGACACACTCAAGACAATGAAGAGTATCCCCATTGCCCTTCAGCTTTGCCACACCATCAACTGCTCCGTCGCAACCGCCACCTTCCCTGACAACTGGAAACACGCTGAGATCAACCCCCTGCTGAAGAAGCCATCCTCAGACCCGACAGTCCTCAAGAACTTCAGACCCATCTCCCTCCACCCCTTCCCAGCCAAGGTCATTGAGAAGGCCATCAATGCCCAACTCTCCGAGTTCATCGAAGTGAACCACACCCTGGACCCCTCCCAATCCAGCTTCCAAAGCAACCACAGCACGGAGACCGCATTCCTTGCGGCCACGGACGATATCCTCTACCTCCTCGACCGGGGCAAGACCGCAGCCCTCATCCAAATATACCTCTCAGCCGCCTTCAACACCATCTCCCACCGCACCCTAATCATGAGACTCCACGACGCCGGCATCCACGACAAGGCACTGGACTGGAGCCACTCCTTCCTCACCGGCTGGACTCAGCAAGTTAGACTACCACTGTTCCTCTCAGAACCCACAAAGATCAGCTGTGGAGAACCCCAGGGTTCCTCCCTGAGCCCCACCCTCTTCAACGTCTACATGGCCCCCCTCGCAGCCATCATCAGAAGCCACGGACTCAACATTGTCTCCTATGCCGACGACACCCACCTGATCCTGTCCCTCACCATTAAACCCACGACCACTAGAACCAACTTCCACAGTGGAATGAAGGCCGTTGCTACATGGATGAAAGACAGCTGCCTCAAGCTCAACTCGGACAAGACCGAAGTACTCATCCTGGGACCCACCCCTTCAGCCTGGAACGACTCCTGGTGGCCAGCCTGCTCTGGGATTCCCCCGCCCACTCCAACGGACCATGCACGCAATCTCTACATCATACTGGACTCATTGCTCATAATGAACCGCCAAATCAACGCAGTTTCCTCAGCATGGTTCCACATGCTCCGCCTGCTTCGAAATACATTCAGATGGATTCTCACAGAATCCAGAAAGATGGTCCCTCATGCACTCATCACCAGCAGACTCAACTACAGCAACGCACTCTAAGCCTGCGTCACCCAGAAACAGCTCAAGAAACTACAGAACGTTCTGGTTCTCAACATCCCCCACCACAGCCACATCACGCAACACCTCCAACAACTCCACTGGCTCCCAGTCAACAAGAGAATCACCTTCAAGCTCCTCACTCATGCCTACAAAGCTCTTCACGATGAAGGACCAGACTATCCGAACCACCGCCTCGCATTCCAAGTACCTGCCAGACAACTCTGCTCCGCCCAACTCGCCCTATCCGCCGTCCCCAGGAACCACAAGACCAGAACCGGAGGAAGTTCATTCTCCTACCTTGCCGCCAAGACCTGGAACACCCTGCCCCTCCACCTCAGGCAATCCGCGTCGCTGACCCAATTCAAGAAGGAACTCAAAACCTGGTCGTTCAAATGATCCTCCACCCAGTGTGGCCTGCAGCCCCCAGTGCCTTAAGACCCTCACGGGTGAGAAGCCACGCTATACAAGCCCCTGATTGATTGGCAAATCGTAGGATGCTACATCATCCTTCAACCTCAATCCCATCTCTTCTGCACAGCATTCTGGAGCAATCCAAAATTACTACTTCAAGTTTTCTCTCGTAAGAGCTCCTCTGAGAGGAGAGTCTCAGGTCTGCCCCAGCTGACACAGCTGCCTGATCTCTTCCCAAAAAAACTTCAAATGTGAGCCCGTGATGTGTCGGTTCCAGAGGTCTGGAATCATTCCTTTGTTCCAGTGGGCCTGGGCAGTTCCAGCTCGGGTGCAGTGTGACAAGCTAATTTTCAGTTGCAGATTTCCTTACCTTCCTTTCCCAGGAACTGAGTCCATCACTGTCAATTGCCCTTTTGTGAGTTGGGGGGTTTTGATCTTTCTGCTGGGAAGCAGAGTAATTAACTTGGCCCAGCGGGGTGTAGGCCAAGAATCTGGTTATGAGCTGACCCAGAGAAATATGGCAAATCTTGAAATTCCACTGAATGTGTGTGCAGTGTGTTGGGGACTGCAAATTCAAACAGAGGTATATGTTTCTTCCTAGATTGATACTTTGCTGGACCCTGCAGGTCTAACTGGAGCAAAACTGTACTTTAGGTAGATTTTTCCTACAATGTATAATACACTGAAGCACTCAAGACCTGCACTAGGAATGCCCACTCATATTATAAGGCCTACCTCAGGTCAGTACCAATCCGTGCAGAGTCCCTTCTCCGACAACCTACCTGTGCGCAGATGCTGGGCAGCGCATGACGGTAGTTTCACATGTGCAGGTTGCACACGTGAGCACACACGTGTGCTCATGTGTTCACGTTTAACCATACCAGTGCCACTTACTTCAGCTGCACAGCAGAGTCCTTAGCTTAAAAGGTGGACACTGGCGGTTAAAATGCTCAGTCCATTTACTGTACATTTACCATGCGTGAGACTCAAGTAGTGACCTTACGACTCAATAGAGTTCAATAGATGGACATGAGACAGTATAACCAGAGAAGAGTATCAAATGCCGGTCTAGATGGGGTCAATAAGACGTATTTTGACCAGTACAAAATTACAGTATTTGGAAGGTGAGGACGAGAAAGGCAAGTCACCAGTTTGAGAACACCAAAGTTCGGGGAGGATAAAAAGATGATACGGTAAGAAGCAGATCTAAGCGAACATGAGAGAAGACAGTGGCAAAAATTGTACTGCAAATAGAAAAGTTCTTGATTGTGGAAGACACAATGAACCGTGCAGAGGGGTTTGAAGATGATCTGCTTAGAAATGGAGAACCAGTGAAGGGAAGACATGAAAGAAGGCGTGAGCATGATGTGGAAGGAAAAACACTAGTCACATTGAGGTATGTTGAATTCTTTGCAGTTGTTCAAGGAGATAGGCAGGTATGCTCAGATATGCGGAACTGTTTTTTTCAAGCTTAGAAAGAACAACTTCCTGCTTCAGAACTTGAGATGATGCAAGTAAAGGAGAGTTGCAGTTGGTAGAAGCAGGAAGATGAGCTCTTGCTGATCTGATTGGACAAGGAAAGATTTTTGTTGGACACAACATCAATATTCTGAACCTCAGAGGTCGGAATAGGGGTTGTGTCAAGTTCTGTAGACCACAAATCTGCAGGCCAGAATGAGGGCTGTTTTCCTACAACTAGTTCCTTGATTGTGTCTGTATTGACCCTGGGAGGGGTGTTCAAGACACAACTGCAATAAGGCAGCTCTGAGAGTTGTTAATGTTGGAATAGAGGTTCAGCCAAATGAATAAGAAGTTGATGTCACCCGCATCAGTGACATTCCGAAAAAGTGGATGCGCGGCTAAGCTGAGCTAAGGGATGAACATACATATTGAAGAGAGTAAAGCAGTGAGAAAAATCCTGAGGAACCCCATGTGAGAGATTCCTGACTCTAGATTGGAAAGGAGTACCCACTTGCAAATTGAGCTACGGTAACACCTGCTCTTTAGAGCACTGCCACAAAGTTCTATATCAGTCTTTCGCAAATCGTGCCATGAGCCGATTTTTCGTGGGTTGTGAAATTCCACAATATACATAAAGATGCTTTTAAATTCTGTATTTATCTTGTCACATTTGCTGCATTTTAAAGGCAGAGGTCAAATGTCAGGCTATGTCTTTTTACCTTGGGGATTGGTGTTTACAAACTCATCTCACTTTGCGGTCAGAGAATGAAAAATAAAGACAACTATGTGACTGTTAAATTGGAAATGTTTACGTTTACGTATTGTTCTGTATAAGTTAGCATTCGCAGCGCCATTTTCTTTGCAGGCGCCATTTTAGGCTGTTCGAAACCTATCTAGCTTAAATTCCGAGAAATGCCTCGGTTGGAGTTTCGTTTTTGCCATGAAGATTTGTTCCTGTAATGAGTACACTGTTCTTATTAGCGCACACCTTTCTCACTAGCTAGAGGCCCTCTCCCACTTGTCTGGTGACGGGCCTGACTGGAGTAACCTTGAACTTTGCAATCTTGTATGAGATATGAGCCCAGAGACTGTTTTTCTTTGTTTTCCATTGCCTAACTGCACCTGCCTGGAAAATTCCACTATGGCGTGTTTTAGCTTAGCTACAAAACGTACATCATGTATCTTTATGCTTGTCGATGTCAGTCCCTCTGCAGCACTCTTAGCGACTGGGCAGACTGGGCTCCGCTCTGAGTGTATCTAAATAAACAGTGTTTGGTTTGTATTCTCTACTGTCTGACCGACTCTTCATTTGGTATGGAAGGCTGAGAGGTGGTCATTAGTGACCCGGGTGACCCTAATCGGGCCACTTCCTTCAGGACAATCTTGCTGGGGTACAAGGAATGTAAAACGAAAGACTGTAGGATGTTATTTTTTTTGTAGCACCCAACAAATTGTAAATGCCTGTAAATGAACTGCACACATTCAGCATTTAGAAAAGCAAAAATGAGGCATTTTTTTGTAATTCTGAACTGCGATGGAAACAAAGATTTTATTAGAATCAAAACAAGGAACTTGGTGATGCACAAATGATAAATATTCACTGAAACCCAATTTGCACACATTATCATTTGTGTGCAATACAGTTTTAGCAGTGAATCTGGGGCACTTTTATTTACAAGCCCCTTGCACCGCCAGTGCGTCACGTTGCGTGACGCACCGGCGGCGCAACCTGCTTTGTGATATTTACAAGCACATGTAAAGCCACCCTGCGTGGCTTTACCTGTGCTTGTAAATATTGCCCCTTTTCAGGCAACACTTTGCGTGTTAGTGGCGTGACATGGGTGTTGCTGTGGGTGTTCCCACGCAACACCCATGTCCACTGATGTATTTCCATATTTACGAGCAATCATAAATCTGGAAATGCGTCAGAATGCTAGACCACCCTAGGCGTGACGTAGCGAGGTGCAACGAGAAGAAATGTTTTCATTTCTCCTCTTTTTTTCCTCTTTCAATGCATGCTGCATTCTACAGCACGCAGAGGAGATCACCTCAATTGATTGTTTTTGTGCAGGAAGGTGCCCCTCCCTGTACAAAAACAATCTCCCCACGACGCAGGCATCCTTGCACCATGGTGCAAGGGTGCCTGCGCAGGCGCATGGCAGCGGTTTGTGCGCCAGCGCAGGGGGAAGCACAGAGATGTGACATATTGTTGTAAATATGTCGCATCCCTGTGCTTCTAAACTAATGCAAAGCGACGCAGCAAAATGACTTGCGACACCGTGCTGCGTTAGTTTCTTGCAAATCTGGCCCTGTATGTCTGTGAAAATTTAGTGGCCAGTTCAATGGAAAATGTGCTTTCTGTAAATGACAGTGTGCTACCACACAATGCTTTACTTACCTTCAAAAATCGCCCACCTAATGCCCATTTAAGCCAGGTGGGTCGACAAAGTTTGTCGATCTGAAAACTGGGCAGTGGGTCCAAAACTTTGGGAAGCCCCGCTCCATATCAACAAGAATGTATGATTTCCTCCTTAGTTTTCCCTCCTGTCCTTCAGTCATCTCTTTCTTTCTCCCTCTGATATTCGTTTTCCCTTTCTGCTTTATAATCACTTCATTCCTCTAACAGCAACTGACACCAGAGTTGTTTTTTATGTGGGAAGTGGGGGAGGGGGGGGGGGGAGTACCTGTTTCACACTCCTACTCTCCCCACTTTGGAGAGAGACTAATACGTTTTTTTTTTAATCAGGATCCTGAAATTTTTCATCATTTGTTTACTTTCTCTTCACTAAAGTAGTTCTTACCTCAAGCACAAAATGACTCCTCTTAGCTCCCATGCAGTAGCATACATGGTGACTTCGGGAAGCTGAGGGCCTTTGAGAAATGTTATGGTTAGGCTCAGCAAACCAGTGATCAGCAGTGCCAAAGCTTTTCATATGCAAATCTTTTCTTGTGAAGTTCCTGCTGATTGGCCTACCTACAATTTGCAGTTTCACGAATTTGTTTTGCTTACACATTCTCTTAGCTATTGAGCATTAGTAACTGAGGAGCATTTCGTATTGCGTTGGTTTGCATGCTTTGTTTTGCTTTTTCTCACGCGCGAATAGTAGCCCTGATGTACAAAGCACTTGTGAAAGTCCTAATTTTCCGGTTAAAGCCAAACTTCCAGGACATTTAAATAATTATTCAATCTGAGGTGATGAGTAGGGGAGTGGGAAAAATGCATAATTAGCTTTTACGTAATTACATATAAATTTCAGGAATATTATGCAAAATTATACGCAATAATGCTAACTGCAAATCTGTCCTTTAGCACTATATTTTAGCGTGAAATGCATCTCTGCTTCAATTTCAGATTCAAGAACAAAAGGATGCATTTCACGCCGAAAAAATAGTACGAAAACATAGTTGTGGCAAACAACAAACACTCGCATTTTGGTTGTTTGCCTTATTCCCATGCGCCTGCACTATAATCTTGCCATGAACTGCAGCATAGTTGTGCGATATGACAGTGTAATGTGATTTCAGGAATTTCAGGTAACAAGCTTGGCCAAAAATTCCTGAAATTACACCAGAGTAGTTTACATTTTGCCCGGGTCTAATGATAAGGCTTAATGCTAATATTTTGTCATTGGTGCAGGCGTCATTAGCTTCTATTGCTGTCATTTCACAGCTAATGTGGAGGAATATGATGTTAAGCTTTTTATGACATTATTGTTATTATGGTAAACCTGTTTGGATCACCATGATAGTCACTGCTGGCAATTCTGCATGGGTGGTCACTATTGGAAACTAGTCACATGTGGTTATTACTGTACCAGTGATGATATCTTATATTAGTTTGGAATTCTTTTATCGATCACATGTAACTTTTAATAATAGAAATACTTGGATCCCTTGTTCTAAACTTGTTCAAAATATTACATTTATCTGCATCATCCACTTAATGATGCATCCAGTGGCGGCTGGCATGGCTCACGGTTGGCGGGGGGACGCAGGGGGGATCACGCGAGGAGGGATAAAAAACATAAACTTACTTTCAGGCCGGGTCCTGCATCTCTGCTCCTGCTCTCCTGCCTCTGACTCCAGGAACAGGAAGCAGGCAGCCAGGCTCCCTCCCCTAAGCCAATCACAACGCTGCAATACAGCATTGTGATTGGTCTGAGCGCCGTCACACGGCACTCAGCCAGGGGCTGGAGGAGTGAGCAGCCCCGCCCGCCCGCAAAGCAGCAGGACACAAAGTATAAAATTATAATAGCTCTAAGTTATTACATTTTATGTTTCTACTTGGCACTGCTTAAAAGCAGTGGGGCGACGCTCCTCCCGCCACTGGATGCATCTAAAAAATGTGTCTGTCTTGGAATTCTGATGCTAGGCTTTAGATGCCTGGTAAACTCCAAGCTGGGAAAGCAGTTAGAATACTTGCAGGATCCAAGGAACTTCAGAACCATTAAAAACAAACAGCATGATGACTTACTATGAGGTTAACTATGGCTCCCTTAAACATGGCACCCAAACCAGAAACAAAGAATGCCAGGGCCTAACCAACTAGCTACAGAAGATGTCATGAAGCTCAGTCCTTTTTCACTTATCATTTCATATTCTGTCTGGGTCTACATCACATTTGGCTCACTCCTGCTCCTGGAAGCAGTTCTGCCCACCATCTTGGATTGGTAAATCACATAGACTTTCCTTAGTTGACCTTTTAACTAGAAAGGCTCAGAAGTGGGCCCCGCTGTCAAGGCCCCGTTCACATTGCCCACACACCCTCTTCAGATAATGTCAAATTGCTGGAAGAAACTATTGGGAAACAAAGATTTTCTGCCTTGTGAGTGAAAGGCTAGTGGCATCAACTTAAAGGTTTCTAACACATATGTACTTGAATTTTGTATTTGAAGTGTATTTGTGCCTAATTTTAGATTCAAAGTCAGGGGCAAATTATGATCAGGCCTGGATGTTATGTAATTTTATGTGTATTTGCATAGCACATGGCTCCCCCAGGAGGGTATCCTGATGCTGAAGCAGAAGCAGTATGGGCTGAGCCAGGATCGGGGCTAGGTGAAGAGCCAGGTCCTCGGCTTCCTGTGGAATTCAAGAACTAAGGTGGAGGCTCTGATGTGCAGGGAGAGTATCCCGGTGATGAAGCAGGAGCTGTATGGGCCGGGCCGGGGGTAGGTGAAAAACCACGTCTTCAGCTTCTTGTGGAATTCAAGAACTGAGGAGGCTCTGATGTGCAGGGGCAGGTCGTTCCAGGCTTTAGGAGTGAGGTAGGAGAAAGCAAGACCACCGGATCTGGTTCTACGTAGGCAGGGTGGGTGTGTGTGTGTGTGTGTGTGTGAGTGGGAGTCCGGCTAAGCAGAGGAGTCTGGTAAGTTTGCAGAAGTTTATGCATTTGTTGAGGTACCTCGGGCCAATGTTAAGTAGGAATTTTTCCATGAGCAAATCTCTATCGGTATTACCAAGTTGGAAAAGAGTGGATAAATCAGACAATGCCAGTTATCCCTTCTGACCCAGACGAATCAGTGTATAACTGCACTTGTGCGGTAGCAGTATTCCTCAGGCGTTGTTTCACGCCTGCAAAAAGTAGGAGAATCTGATGGAGGGACTTAGTCACAGCTTTCAAAACTAGCCAAGATCTACACCACCTCAGCCCTGGTAGTATTTACTCTCAATTTTAACGCAGTCCGGCCCAAATTAATAGACCACATCCCCTCCGCACAGAAGAAAGCAACCTAGGTGCAAGGTGAGTTCAAGACAGACTTATATATGGTTGGTGCCTTTCGGTAGATGCACAAAAGAGCTGAATATCAATGGAAGGGAATGCAGTAAGTCCTAGTGGTTGAGAAGAGTTTAAGAATTTTCCGCACTTCATTTTGGTTTATCTCACTGGAGAAGGGTTTACCTGAGACCTGACCGTTGCCGTTCCCTATACATCTTACCTTTCATCCTGTTTACAGTGTTCATCGGCAAGTGCCCCGAAGCAGCCTTCATCTGTATAAAGCACTGTATAAAAAAAAGAAAACGTATGTGTTCTTCTGTTAACTTTCCCTTACGCTTCTACTGCATACGTGTAGCACAGCAATGTACACAAAGTGCGTCTCAGGATACATTTCTGGATACTGAAGTGTCACACGTCATAAGAAATAAATAGCGGTGCTTACACGAACTAATGACTGCAAACAACACATCTGGACCCGGAGCTGTGCGGCTTTTGGAATGCCTCCCTGGTGCAGTTTAATACAACAGCTTTGTTTACACGGTGCCACTTCTAAACTTTAGATATACACAGCACGAGCTCAACCTGCTAGCGCCCACCTCCCTCTCTGCTAATTGCTGGCGCTGGCTGCAGAAAGAGAGTCATTAATTAGGGAGATGCTCTGCGGGGGGTAATGACGAGGAGCACGTGGCCCCACATTCACTGGGTTTGTACGAGGATGTACTCGGGCCTCCGGAGGGGCACTTCTCCGACCTATAAATGAATGATTGGATGGATGGATAATAGGCTTTTTCATTTTTTGATTAAACAGACAGAAGAGATTAGGTGTCCACCGTGCGGGGCATCGGGTTATTTTGAAATAAAACGATTACAAGCAAATCTAGACAGAAAAAGCACGTCACATAGAAGACTGTGCACGACAATGTCGGCAATATAAACAAGCACAGGCCCCTCAATCACTCACACAAAGGGCCCAATTAAGAGTCTGGCAGACCGAGGACCGCCAGACTCGTGGATGCACGGCAGTGGCGGTCCATCCACCGTCGCACCAGTGGTACGACCGCCCCTTTACAAATTGGGTGGTCGGACCGCCATGGGACCGCCGAGGCCGCCAGGGAACCGCTGTTCCCTGGAGGTAGCGCAGCGGTGAGAAGGCCGCAATATGCTTGGAGGGACCGCTGCGGTCCCACCAAGCATATTACGTGTTTCCTCTCTGCCGGCGGTGTCATGAAGGTTTCTCCTCCATAAACACCGTGGTGGAGAGGAAACAAAGGGGGCCCTGCAGGGCCCCCTGTGTGCCTCCTCTGCATGTGGATGCACATAGGGGGTATAACATGCCCCCCTCTGTGCATGCACACCAGTTCCTGCACGGCATGGACTTTCAAATCCATGCCCTGCAGGAGCCTTGCGTGGCGTTCCCATTGTGGTGCCTTTTTCAAAGGCACCGCAGCCTTTGAAAGAGGCACTGCCGTGGGGCCGCCACGCTGCCCGCCTGCCAGACCTCATTTAAGTTGTATTCGGGCAGGCGGCAGCAACTCTTGGCGGTGTGGGGGTGCAGCGGTGGCATGCCACCCGCAATGCAAAAAGTCGTAATCGGGCCCATAGTGTCTCACACTTTTTCATTCACTAAGTCACTGACCCACCGACTGACTCTCAGTCACCATTTCACTGACATACTTATTCAATTAATTACTGACTCACTCATTAACTCGTTCAGTATCTGACTCATGCACACACTCCCCCTCAATCACTTTTCACTTGAGTCTTACACATTCACTCACTCAGTTTCACTCACTTAGTCCCAACTCACCGGTTCACTCACTTACTCATTCACTGATTCACTAACTGACACTCATTCACTCAGTAACTGACTCACTAAGACTCACACTCAAGAACTTACAAATTCTCACTCATTTGCTCACTCACTCTCATTCACTCACCCTTGTCAAGTCACCGGTCCATTTTCTCGCTTATTCAAATAACACTATTCAGTGACTTGCACACTCGATCTGGATTTGTCTAAATAAGGAGACAGTGGGCATTAATTTTGTGAGTGGTAAATAGGTAAATAAACCTAGGAGCGAGCATCCAGTTGAAGACCTGGTATAGCAGGGAGTCAGTTTCCTATGCACATTGTGATGTATTTGTCCGTTTATTTAGTAGGCATCAGTTTCCTCCCTGCCGTCACTCACCACCTACACTGTCCTGTGCCCTGGATGTCTGAGCTGCTGTCTGGAATGCTGCGAGTGAATGATTCTCATGGAATGCTGGAGTGTGGTGTGAAGTGGATGGTAGGAGACAGGGGCAGCTGGAGGGAGGATTGAGCCGTGACAAGACCCACCTGCTGTTCATGCAACCTAAGGGCCTAAAATGAGATAAAGAACCTACCTCCTAAGTGACTGGCTCCAGACTCTTCTATCAAGATCCTGCCCTCTGACCTCATCACCACTCTATTGGGTACGTGGCCTGAACACAGGCGGACTCACAGCCTGATTGACAGTGCTAGAGTGCTACATGTAAATATGCAATGGTGTAGTTGCAGTAATCCCAAACTATGTATACAAGGCATTCTCACATATACATTTACATCTTATGTTATGCAGATTTGTACAGCGCATTATCACCAGGAGGGTATCCTGGCACTAAGCAGGTGTGAGTCTAGATACTCCCAGTGCCTAGTGGGACTACTCGAAAAGGTGGGTCTTCAGCTTCTTGCAGAATTAAAGAAGTGAGGAGGAGGCTCTTATGTGTAGCGGAAGGTTGTTCCATACTTTAGGGGCGATATGGGAGAAGGATCAACCGCCAGATCTGGTTTTCTATATGTGTGGGATTGGCGCATATTGGAGTTCGGACAAGAAATTTGAATTGTGCTCGTTCGTTAATGGGAAACCACTGGGGCACCTTCAGGTGTGGTGTGATGTGAGGTTTGAATGCTAACCCTTTTGCTGTATCCTGTATAGTTCCAGGGAATGAGTAGGCAAGCCTAGTACCTCTGGCTGACAAACTGTGGCTTGGAACCTGGTGATGTACAGGGTCTGGGGCAAGGTTTACTGCATGGCCATGAAGCGGAATTCCAACTGCTTCATATCTGTCTTATCCACCTGGGTTAGTAGAGTGCTCTTACAGTGAGTTGACATATGGCATCCACTGGGTTCAGATGATTCCTCGTCCCCTTCAGCCACATTATGGTCTGGAGAGATGGTCAGAGGCCGGGTAAACCTCATAGAAGATGCTAACCTTTTGGCCCTAACCAGCCATGAGTTAGCCTAACTAACTCCTGGGTCTCAGGGGTGTTGTCTTTCATTCTTGGGAGGCTGGGCACAGATTGGGGCTCTCAAAGAGGAATTCTCTGCCCCCAAATGGTGCAAGCAAAGCACAACTGTACACCTCCGCTACTCTTTGCTACAACAACTCGGGAATCTCCCGGAATATTCTCACATTATCTATACACAGTCACCACCCAGCAGGCACACAAGCAACCTGCCTCTGACTGGTGCAGTCTTGCACACATAGACCCAGTCCATATCGCTGTCAACCCAGTAGGTACTGATGTCTCTCTTCCTCTGGGCATGCTCAAGGACTTGCAGGAACATTGCAGGGCTTTGCAGAACAGGAGCCCCAACAAACCAACGGTACCCCCTCTTCGTTTAGAGGTTTTAAGCCAGCAGGTTCCCACCCGTCTATGAAACAGTGTGTAAAACAAGTTGTTATAATAGCCCATGTAGATTTTCAGTCAAATTACTTTATTCATCATCCATTAGAAATCGGCACTATCTTGTCAAACGTTCTGCAGGGTGCGAACTCCCTTCCCCATAACTTCTGTGAGGGAATATACTCTTGCCTGTTTCCCTCTCCCGATCAACAAAATTCTGGATGTCTGTTTATGCAAAAATACTATCAATGTTCACCCGCCACAACTGCCTTAGAAACCTGGAAGAAGACTCACTCTTTCTGCGATTGGTGTAGAGCTTTGCAACACTCCTGAGCATGGGGTGCAGGAGAGACATTCATCACAGCCATGTTATGCTTCGTAAGAGTGGACCGGTCCATCGGCGAGCCAAAGCCTGGAGTTCTGACATTAGGCCATATCCAGGTCCCAGAAGGCCCTCTTCACAAGGTGAGAAGATGTAGGAGGTGAAGGGAAGTTGGAGGAACCAAGATCTAAAGAATTCTGGTTTGGCAGTAGGAGGGCATGGTACTGCTGATCCTCACTGCTAGGGCATCCAATCCCAGTGGAAGAGTCATGGCAATGGGAGAGAATACCCCCTAATCTCCAGGTGCGGATCCTGCACCCAACACTGATTCACAGTCAAGTAGAAAAAGCTCCACACTCCTAGCCAGAGACTCTAGGCACAGCTGATTGTCATGGATCCTTGATGGTCTCAAGAGGGTCTGTCTACTGACCAACAGCACAAGTTCTGGATTGCTACCGCCGGGTAGGGTGGAGGCTCCCACCAATGGTGATGGTGAAAAAGAGCTGTAACAATACTGTAGTGTTACATCAAGAGGATTATGAAGTGATGCTAAGCATTTCCGGAAAGAATGAGGCACTTGTATGAGTTTACTCACCAACTCCATGCAGCTGTATGTAGTTGTGTTGCAAATACCCTATTATGCGTAAAAAGCTTGAGAGTTTAGAACAAAGCATGTTAAATAGTATGAGATCTTATTGAACTTGTGAGTGAGCTGTGTGAATTGGGTTGTTGATCCCCAGCTTGAGGCTCTAAGGACCTGATGTATGAAAGGGTTTTACCCATTCTGTGTCTATGGGAAATTGTGTTAGTACATATGGGCGTACAAGCAGTTATGATGATGTTTATGTTTCCGGTATGCTTTGCACATTTTGCCGGCTCTTGTGGCTCCAACCCTCGCGTACCTCCCTTTGAGATGAGTGTGTCGGAATAGGAACACTAGGGCTACACAAATATATTGTTATTATTCAAAATCCTTTGAAGTCATCATTGTGATAAAACCGACCTACATTCTCCGGGCCCGATCTACAAAGCCAGCTGTAAATCTGTACCTACAGGTTTACTATCGCAAACGGTTGCAGATTTACAACATTCCAGTATTCACAAAACATTTCCAAGTTACAGATGGAAGGCTGCAGCAGTCTCTGCTTTAGAGGGAGCCATAATTCAGGAAACGGTTTGTGATTCCTGCCTAGCCTGCGAGTTGTCATTCCTGCCAGCGCAATTTTACATAGTGTTCAAAGCCTAAGGGCCTAAACGCCAGGGCCTTTGTGTCATGGCACATTTTTCCTTTTCATTTATCCATAGGGAAAATATTTTTCCTCGTGAAGAAACCTGCTCCCCTACACCACCACGAAGTTTACGGGCGTTCCTATCTCCTTTCCAACATTTTCAACCATTCTCAGAGTGGAGAGGGAACATTTGGGGATTTGTGAGTACCCACATACGATGCCTCGAACAGCCCACTACGCCCTATGCACAGCATTGACAACGCCAACAGTGTGGAGTAAAATGATTTCTGAATGGGGAAAGGACAGGGCACAAGTCGGGGGAACACGCCGGTGGACGGAGTCCACCCACTATTTTCACAGGGTGAACGCCCTCCACCCTGCCAAGAAGTTGGGCCCCACTGAATAATGTGCTGAACTCATCCTGGTGTAAGTTCCAAACACGGGACACTTTCAAAAGCGCCTGCACGCTGTTTGCTTTCCATCTGCAACAAGCAACAACGTGCAGGTGGGGACGGGGCTTTCTTGTTTCAGACTCCTGCTGGACCCATAACAAAGGCCGAATTTGAGGTCTCCTTTTGTTCGAGTCTCTTGGCTGGGAGCAGTCAGGAGCCTCACACCTGATGCAAATGAAGCGGAGGGGAGAGGCTCACACCTTGTTAGCACTTCACACATACTTAAGAGAGGCAGCTTTTCACTTTGTTCAGACTATGTTTATTAGATATGCATGCACTGTAAGAATGTCTCTCCCAGTATTTACACAAAATAAATGTAATTTATATAGTGCTTACTACCCCTGAAGAGGCGTTGAAATAATTTAAGTACCACTATTTTTTCTTGTATAGCGCTACTCATCCCAAAGCAGAGTGTCAGAGCACATCACACGTACATATATATATATTTTTTTCACACGTACATATTAAAGTCTTGGCTTGTGATGCCACTTCCTATGATGTCAATTCCTGTGATGCCACATGTAATGTCATGCGCCGTGATGTCGCGCGCCGTGATGTCACACACCGTGATGTCACTTGCATACGGCCTAACTAGGTTAGTCCCCCCACTTCTTTTTTTAGGACTTGTGCCCTGGGAAAGGATGTAGCCTAACGGCTAGGGCGGTTGATGTCAAATCTGGAGGAACCGGGCTCAAGTCTCGGCAATGACGCCAACATCCTGTGATTCTGGACAAATCACTTAATCTCCCCGTGCCTAACAAAAATGAATGTGCCCTTGTGTAACGCAACTGGTGCTCATGTGAAGCGATCTGATTATCCGTAGCTATTGGAAAACGAAAGAAAAGACACAATTACACTGCGTTAGTTCAGTTACTTATTGCTTTTGAGAAAAACAGGCACAAGATAGGACATGGAAGCAGGCCCGAGCTGGTGCTGAACGCAGCACACCTCCAAAGAAGATCCTGCGTTGACTGGCAAAGTAAATAATTAAAGGGCAAATTTAATAACGCGCTGTTCGACAGAAAAATCAGCCAATCAACCCCGCCGAGCTCCCCCCTCGGTAGAATAATCCTGTAATTACTTTTCAAGTTTTGTTTTCTTTCTTAAATGTTATTTGAGCTCATTATGCGTTTTTTTTTCTCTAAACATCAGCGAGTGATGCTGCTGAGAGAAAATACGGGTTGCACAGAGCGCTTTTTCTGATTTTAGCCTTCAGGGCTTGGAGATGTTTCTGTAGCATCTCCCAGCAGTAAACAGCCTCTGGCACCGGTCTCCGTGAGGCAGTGTAACCCCCAGCAGCACCGGGAGCATCCACAAGCTGCTGTCTAGGGTGTGAGCCCTGCACTAGCAGAGATCTGGGATCCACTCTGAGGCACGAGCGATGCACACCCCCAGGGAGAGGCTTCCTAGCTAAGAGATCCATGCGGCTATATTGGTAGAATACTGACTTACAATAAACGTCTGGGATATAGCGCCAAGTACCCCTGGCTTAGGATCCACTTTATGTTATGTTAAAACTGGCCTGGAGCTGGGATTCAATGAAGAACACATACACTGCACAGTGACATCATTGATGGAATGCGAGGGTCACAAACCATTTACTTACACCGTACTCACTCCACTATCCTTAATAGGGCAAGTTTCTAGCGCCTCTGCTGGACCCAGCTCCTTACACTCGTGCTTTTATACCTTCAGAAATATGTATCCTCATCTGACATTCTAATCTATTTTTGTTTCTCACTCTCTTGTTTTTCTCTTTCATCCGCACTTCATCTTTTAAGTCACCCAATCTTCTTAGCACTTCCTTTCCTCTGTATTTCTCTTCCCTCACCTTGGCTCTCTCTCTTTTTGTCCCACATTCCCTCTTGTCTTTTTTCATCTGTTTCTTCCCGCTTCTTTCTGCCATCCTCTCTCATTACCCTCGTGCCTCTTCTAAGCTGAATCTCTTTTTCACCGTCTAGTGTGTATTTTCCCTTTCTATTTCTCACTCTGACTTTCAGTTTCTCAACTTCTCTATTTTCTATCTCGCTCTTTCTAGCTACATCTCTCTCTTTGTTGCTGTCTCTCATACACACTCACTATATCTCCTCTGTCTTTCTCTCTCGCTGTGTATCTGGCTCTTTTGCTCTCATTCACCATCTACCTTGTTCTCTTTTGCTGCCTTGCTTCCTCTTTCTCTCACCATCTCTTGGCCTCTCTTTCCTTTTGTCTCTTCCTCACTCTATTTCATCTCTCTCTTTTTTACCACTCCTGCTCAGCCTCGCCCTTCCACAGTCTTGTCCTCTCCCTCCTTTCTTTCTCCTACCCGTCTTAAAGATTCTGTTTTTATGTCTGGCTTGAAAGCCCTACAAGCTTTTCTTTGCCTGAGGGAATAATCGTAGACACAATTTGCTATTTTGGTGTGCAGGAAACTTGAAGCAAAGTTGAGCAAGTACTTCAAGTAATTAACTGAATGAGCAGCACAAACTGTGGGATAGGTCCTCTGATGTTCACAGTTTCTCTGCGTTCTCTTGCAAGCGATGGATGTATGTTCCTTCTTGGTGACTGCCTAGGCACGTAGATGAACAAGATGAGATGGATTGACCAAGGTACTCGGAGGATGCAAAGACTGTGGATGAGCAGGTCATTAAATGATCCATCTATTTGTTGAGTGATACCAGACCTTCCCAATGAATCTCTGGGAGTTAAAGTTTTGTTTGTGTGCTGGGTTTAGCATGAGATAATGAAATACCTGAAGAAGGAGATGTTCCTACACACAGAGATGAAGTGTTTAGGGATGTTGAGGATACTCTTTCAAGATGAAAAGTGCTGCAATGTCTATGAAGATGTGCGATCCCAGAGAGCATTTAATAGTGACGTGTTTGAAGGAAAGACCACCTGGGGTTGTACTTTAGAGGCTGGGATTGGGCAGAGAAGGACAATAGTCACTAGTCTTCCAGCTTTTCTTAGGTTTTGGACAGGATTTTAAACAAGGTTGTCTAGAGGGCCAAAGCTGCCAGTTAAGAGCCAGGTTTCAGTGATGACGATAACATTCAGATTGTCAATGACTACTAGGCCGGAATTATTGGTGGATCTGCTGTACATCGCTTTGGTCTTTGGGACGGCTAATTTTGGAGGGAGTGGCTGAATTCCTATAAGTGGCAAGTGGGCATTATAAAGGATTTCCTTCAACGCAATTCTGTTTTTGGAAGACAGTAAAGCTTTAGAGGGCGTTTAGCAGGTTTGACAGTATATAACAGTATTTAACAGTAATATTTTTAACAGTTCACTGTGGTATTTTTAGCATTTTGAAGTCTTGGGGATTGGAAACTCAATGCTTTTGACCATTCCCAATTTCTATGTTTGTAACAAACAAAAAGCTTTGGCAAAGTCAATAGGCATTGCTTTTTGTTGGAGGAATTGTGCTGTAACAATTGGGTGACTTTATGTGTTGCCTCCAGCTGTTCTAAAAAAACATCCATAATGAAGCAAGATCTTTGGCTGGAACAATGTGGACATTGAAAGTAGACCAGATTGCATTAGTAAAGTTAAACTACACTCTCAAAGAAGAGTGGCAAGAAGATGTTTTTGCATCGTACATAGTGAACTTTAATGTCAAAATATGGAACAATAGATACTTTTGAGCAAAGACTTGTCATTTTGTTGCATCTTTAATAAAGACTTTATGTGAACATCTGTACTTTGTAAACCACAAAAAAATCCAGCATCATTTTGTCATGAGAGCAAAGAAATACAAACAAATGTACAAATGTGATTTCTTTATATCGCTGAGTCTTTATACCAGACTAGGATATTCATACCACAAGCACTTCCTTAACAAAAAGCCATGAACTGGAAAAGAAAATATCACTCTGAAAGCAAAGGACTACTTGAGCCCCACGACCCAAACTTAGTGGGAACACAAATGGGACAATGTGACCATCCACAGAACGTCATTGCTTTGATGGACAGACCATCCGAGCAATGGTAAACTACAAAAAACCATGAAAACTAATGCTTAAATGTGGCTGACCCAAAGTGCACGCTCTCTTTCGCTTTCTGAACTTCATATTGATCTTTTTGAAGAGTTGATGAAGTGAGGTCTTTGTGATAGCTAAAGCTTTGTAAAGCGAGACCTAGAAAGGAGGCAGCCCATTTTCAAGATGGACACTCTTTTCGCACTAGGACCCCAGAGGATGAAGGCTCTTATTTTTCTCTGTCAGTGTGGAGTTGTCTCTCTCAAGATATCTGCCCATGGACATCTGTTTTCAGGCAACTTCTTGGACCCTGAGGGAATCCCACTTCAGTGCACCACTCAAGGACCGGACTGGGGTGGAAGGGTGCCCGCACAGACAGCAACAGACGCAGCCAGGATGGACTGGCCATTTATCTCATGGGACATTTCCACTGCAGGTGGATTATGAAGGGCAGTTTTTGACGACATTGTGCTGCCTCCGGCACATCTGGTGAATTCTCTGCAGTTTGCCGCTGTATATGATGCAGAGAGGAAAAAAACAGAGAAAGAGAGGAGAGATAAAGAGAGAGAGAGAAAGAGAGAGAGAGAAAGAGAGAGAGAGAGTGGGAGAGAGAGAGAGAATGGGAGAGGTAGGAAATAGAGAGCAGCAGGATTGATAGAGGATGGAGGGAGATCAGAAAGAGAGGGCAAAGAATGAGAAAAAAAGACCGAAAATGTATAGATTGAAAGAGAGTGAGGGAGGATGGAAGTGACAGATGGATTGAACATTTTGGCCAGGGCAGCACATTGGCACACCTGGTCTTCTACTACACCCATGCCACCTCTTGTGGTCCTAGACGATCCATGGGACTCTAAGCATCCCATACCAATCGGACACTTTGTATCTGAGCTCCCACCCTGGTGGTGGAGATTCAGCGTGCCAACGCAGGACCTCTTTCACAACGAGCATGGTTTGTTTAGAAGAGAGTGAGCATGCGGCATTTTTGGTGGGAATGAGCTTTAGCTCTGAATGTCTATCCTCTGGTAGAATGGCACACTTTCAGTATGACAAAAGAAGCTTTTGATCCACTTTAATGAAAAGAAAAGGTACTCCCTTGAGGCCAAGGGACTAATACACCACTTGAGCAGAGGACGACACATTGTCTTTACTGTGACCCCTGTGATTTTGTGCTGAAAACCCTAAAGAGAGAATGTTGTCCCTTTAAATCTTTGCCTGTTAAGTGGTCCACTCTATCCAAGCTCAGAAAGAAAGCCACTATGAATACTAGTCAAACTGTGTGTTTGTCTGCTGCAGTAGATGTGGTGTCAGGTCCTCGATGGGCGGGCCAGCTTCAGTGGCCCCCTTTCCAAGGGCAGCAAGTTTTAACCACAGAGGGGGTGGTACTGCAATTCACCCCAACAAGAGATAACTTTAAAGATGCAGAAGAGTGCTGAGAAAAGATGCTCTTAGAGGGTTATCCTATGAAGACTGTACTGCATGTTTCAGAGAGGACCTTGCAGCAGGGAGCGGTGGGTCAGACGAGAGAAATGCTCATCCCTTGCACAATCCATTTGACAAGGACAAGGTCTTCACTCATCTGGTCAAGTCTTAGCCTAAGTCTGAAGGTGGTAACAAGTGCAAGGACATTGTAAGGGGCTATGGTAGTGAAATGGCACAGATGGGAAAGAAAATGCACCAGTCGGGATCTGTGGTGCTGACTGGTGCATTGTCTATAACCTATTGGGGGCTCTTCGAAGAATATTACTCTATAGAGTCAGTCATGGCATATGAGTATTCACAGTCGACTTTGGAACCTTACCATGAGATTATCAACTGTGCCGCCTTCCCATAAGCACCACCTGGCATTGAGATCTGGTTACACCTGTGCAGATGTCTCCTCACCTCAACAAGAGATGCCTGTCTCCAGATGAAGGTGTTTATCTTTGAACCACATGTTGTATTACAGCTATGGGCTGCTTTAGTGGGTGTCCCTTCATGCTTCCGTGGGCTTGCCAAAGGATTGGCTGGAAACCAGGCATGGCCATGAGCCCTTATTCCTGGAATCTTTGGGATAAGCCAGAAAGGCCCCATCTAGCAGAGTGTAGTCACACAGAGTGTGTGTATAATGGAACCCAAGTCAGACACTGGCGTGGGCTGGCCCACGGGGACTTCAAGCATTTGCCTGACAGGCAGGTGTCTCTCAAAGGCTATTGCTGTAGGGCACAAACTGACACATCTCAAGGATGGCCTACATTGTTTCCTGACTGTCGTGACCCCTCACTTTCATTTAATCTCATTTGGAACTCTTGGTTAAAGCTGGGTCAGCCTTTTGGGAAATCAGGAAGTGTTTCCTCCGGCCCCTGACATGGGGGGTCAACAGAGCTGCAGACGAGACATCCACAGGTCAGACCTCTTGAGCGCATAAACTGTGTTTTGGTAGCAATCTCCGCACTGTATCATCAACATATTGTTTTCCTGCTCTGCGTGGCACGCAGTGAGACCTCCTTAATTAGCTGGAATAAAACCAGCCGCCATCTTCTCTGGCTCCACGGTCACCGCCAGGCCTGCGGAGCGAGAGCGCTCCCGACAGGCCCCCGGCCATTTCCAAGGCCTCGAACGATAATAACTAAGCCAGCGCGTTGGAAGGAGTCTGGGGACACCGCTGAGCCTGGTAAATAATGAGACGAGTTGTTTAAGAGCGGATGGAAATGTAATTGTCTCCCAAACTCTCCGGGGTCTCCTTCCCTTAAAGACGGCGGGGGCTCGTGCGTGCGGGCGCGCGCGTCCTCCGGCTCGGGCCTTCCTTTGTAATTAGGGTCGTTGCTCAGATCCACGCGCAGTTCTGTCATTAGAAGCTTCATTAGCGAATTACTGCGCGGCATCCTGGTTCCAACTGGATGACACGGCAGCTTCTGAGCCGAAGCCCGCGCCAGCCAGCGACAAGCGCTTATCTGGGTCACCCCGCGCCTATCACAGCATCAGTCCTAACAGGCACAAATTACTGTATTTTCTAACCATTAACGACGGACCTATGTAGTCTTTGTATGAACGGAATTAAAGCATTTCAGCCCGAGAGGAACATTTGATTAACATCTCACGGGGACCCTGTCAATCAAATCCCTCTCCTTCCCCCTGCAGGCCCAAACGTCTCCTTTCGTTCTTATCACCCTTTGGAGTTCTGGGATATTATTAGTATTGCTTTTTAATAAAAGGAAGCTTCATATTTTTTTCTGTTTCTTTCTCCCTACTTAGACTTTATCCTTTTAGAAAAGATGTTCTTTTTAAATGACATATATAACAGAGAGTCAGAGGGAGCGAAAACAACACTGTTCATTCCCAGCATAAGTCGTCTTGGGGCACCGGCTGCGAGAGTTGTCCTGGACAGCGGTGACGACGACGGCGGATGCGGATGCTGCCACGTTTTAGCAACTTTTGATTCGAAAAGATAGAATTCAGGAGTCGCCAAATTCGCATCCTGAGCACCTGAAGGAACACACCGGCAATCCGGATGATCCCAGCTGACGGAGCCGCGATGCCTAAAACGGCGTGTTGGAGGTAACGAGCAGTGGACTCTGGGGGGAACGTGGTTGAAGGTGGGGACCGGGTTTGGTTCATACTCCGGGCCCCCCGCCTCCCGAGCCTTTCGACCGGAGCCTCCCGTAGTCTCTCGAGCCAGAGCCCGAGCCAAAGTTTGCTCACCCTGACATTTGACCCCGGGCCCGGCCTCCAATGGACGCAAACGCCCGGGCAGGGGCGTGATAGCTCTTAGTACAGCTTGTCCTCAGCTGCTCCCAGATTCTGGCTTTTTTTTTTCTTGAAAACTTTCTTTTTTCCTAAAAAATCTCTCTTCTTATTATTTTTTTTTTTTTGGAACTTGCGGCTTTACTTCTTTCTGCCGCCATTGTTGCTGCCCACGCCATCGGAGTTATTGGGCGTTCTCATCGGGCATTGGGCATTTCGTGCATTTCGGGCATTTCATGGGGGAGGCTGCCGAAAAGACTGCAAGTCCCAACAGCCCTAGTGGCGCCGTCAGGAAGGCGCTTCAAAACATTAACAATAACAGGACCTTTGCAGCGCCGACCGTGCCCGTCAGAGACTGCAAGAGACTGTAAGAGGTCGGGCCGGGCAAGGTCACATTATTAACATTTTGAGCCCGAAAGTTATAAACTCTGTCTTTGTTTGCTTTTGGAGGGGCAAGTGTCTGTGGGTTAAGGGTTCTTTTTGGGATCTTTTTGGGTCTATTGAAACAATTTGTTCGACTGCTGTCTATCCTTTTGGTATAGGCTGTCATATAGGCTGTCATATAACATTTTAAATTAGGCATATCGATAGTCTTTCAAAATGAATAAAAGAAAATCCCTTACAGGACAAGGTGTGGTGGGGACTCTTGATGCTTTTCTGATACGTGCTGAGGCAGCCCTTATCCACGAAATCGCGCTAACAGAGCGTAGATTGTCCCTGGAACCAAAACTCCCCCAAGGGCAGCTCGATACGTTAGAGGCTTTTAATATCATTGATTACCAAGAGAGCACTTCCCCTAACAGGATAGCGACTAGCAACACCATTGAAGGAAATGACACTGTAATGTCGAGGGATGTCAGAGTTAAAACTAAAATAAACACTAGGGGACAGAAGAGCAAGTCTAATCAGAGGATAAGTTCCCCTACCCAGCCCAGGAAAAGAAAGGAGCAGGACCAAACCAAACTTATTCTCCCAGCATCAAAGAGAGGGCGTAAAAACAAATCCACGAGGGAGGGGATGGAGGAAGTGGCTGAGGGGCCTCCTTCCGTAATTAATCCCGCTAATATAGCACCCCCCTCAAGTCTCATAACCTCCTTCCAAGGCACCGAAAGTAGTGAGTACTGGGAAAAAATCGGAGGGCTGGTTACCACCCTATTAGAACCCTTACTTCAAAAATTAAATCGTATTGAAGTGAGTATTGAAAAACTCGAACGGATGCAGCAGCCTCTGTCGAGCCAGCCAGGGTCGCACATTAGCCAGCCCCCATTGACTAATCCTTGCCACTGTTATTGTGTTACAAAGGACATACAAAAAACTGAGGTCGATAGGCCTTTGTTCATACAAACAGGACCCCCAATCCCTGGACCCGCGACTGCATCACAATTAGCTCCCCTGCACATGAGACAGACACAGTTCCAGACAGGCACGTCTACTGTGTATCATAAGCCACAGGCTAAAAGTTCCATCCAGGAACGCTTACTAAATATACAAAATGAACCTTTAGTTGGTAGACCTAGAGATGGAAACAAAGGGGCATTACCAAAGCAAAGTGGACAAGATAAAGTATTTCACAAACTAAGAGGTATATCCGACACAAACATCCTACATCTTCCACCGGAAGCAACACCCTATACGATAGTGCTAGCCAATGTCCCCACGCTGCCCGATGGCACCAAGGAACACTGGTCTTCTCTTAAAAATAAAGCACTGTCCCTGTTAATCTCGAGATCTGGACTCTCTTCCCCACTCTTTACTGAATTTAAAATGGTCAGACGGGTTGGTTGGATAGGCAGTTCTAAGAAGCTGCTAGGGGGTGACTGTGTGGTGCTATCATTTGGGTCGCCCAACCTTGTTCAAACATTACTGGATAGGGTGGGGAATCGGACAGTTGAGCAAACAGGGATTCACATTTTACCATTGGGGTTCTTCTACAAGCCTCCTAGCCATAAGCAGTTGCCATCTAGAATGGATGGTGGTGAAGGTTGGAACCAATATAGATATAACATCCCAGTGAACAACTACTTTGCGGCCCTTAGTACTATGGAGGGCATAGATTGACTGGAAACATCTAAAGATGAGCCACATGAGAGAAGGGCAGTAACTAGAGGCATTGACACTTCTATGCTTCATATGCAAGGACCAGCAGAGGGTAGGGGAGACAGAAGCGGTGAAAGGAACGTGACAACGGGTAAACCTCCTCTCAATAAACCCAAAGAGCTACGTTCAGAGATCTATAATGTCCAACAGCTGGTGAATCCACATCCAACAACTGTAGAGGCTCACCAGTCCTCAGTCAGGAGTGGCCATAGGCCATTTGTTGGGGAGTCTGAAATCCATAGCAACCGTATAAACCTCTCATCGAAGCTAAAATATTATCTTGGAATGTGGCAGGTCTCTGCTCCAAAATAGACAACCCAGAGTGGGGGGCCTTCATCCAAGACTCAGATATATGCATGCTGCAGGAAACTTGGATCAGGGTGACAACCCATAGACCTGGCTATGTAACTTACAGCATACCCGCTACATCAGGGGGGAAGGGCAGACCATCTGGGGGACTTATTACTTGGGTTGCTACACACCTGGGCTGCACAGTGAAGCAGGTGGAGACTTCATCTAGCGACATTCTCTGTGTTATTCTGAGTTCTCCAACTGGCCCTAGGTTAGTGCTTATTAATATATACTCACGGCCAACTGGTTACGGGCAAGAGTCTCCTACCCTTGACAAACTATCATCATTCATATCCACAGTCATTGATAATGACATAGTGATTCTGGCTGGTGATTTTGATTGTCAGTATGAACCACTGAAGGACCTAGAGGCTGACGAACTAAACGAGGAGGACCTGCATTGGGCTATTCCAGTGGCCAACACCCAGCCAGTACGGGCATGGACACCACTAATTGTTCAGTTGAACACCCTCACCCTGAAATATTCGCTTAGGGCGTGCAATGGACGTTCCAACTCTGATAGTCCGGCAAATTTCACTTATAACAGGTTGGGCTCCCCTTCGATCCTAGACTACATTATGGTGAATTCTAAATCTTGGCATCGGATGGTCAACTTTAAGATTGTCCCTAGATTCGACAGTGATCACAATGCTCTGATCCTAGAATTGGTCTCTCCATACATTGTAGAAGCCTCCAAGGATCACCTGTTGAAAACACCAGGGCCAATCCTAACTAGTTGCAGGAGAAGAGTAAGGTAGGGCACCCTATGTGAATCCCAAGATAGATTATCCTCACTCTACCAAATAATCTTGCCCTATTTAGAGGTTGCAATCCAATTAAGCGAGTCCAGTGATCCTGTTCGCCCACTTAGTAAAATAGCAGAAAATCACCAAGGATTAGTGGCGGCTCTGATGGATAGCTTTGTAAAAACAATACAAGTAAAGGTAGGCAGTGGTCCCAGACATCCCTGGTACAATGGTAAATGCCGAAAGGCTAAGACAAACTTGCTCAAAGCTATTAAAAGTAATGATAAGCTGGCGATTAAGGGAAACAGGATACTATATAAATATGCAATCAAACAAGCTAAAAAGGAGTGGGAAATAGAAAAGTGGGATAGCTTGAGACACGCTCTAAACAGGAGGGGCATGAGGACCTTTTGGAAATTAATAAGCTCAGATACAAAGGAGGACAAACACGCTTTCGAACCAAACTTGGGAGCTGAGGACTGGAGGGTACATTTTCAGTCACTTTACTCCAATGTAGAGGGTACTCCTGACCAAGCCGAAACCCCCACCCCCCTTATAAATCTAGCCGGCTTGGAAACTCCGGAAATTTCTCTAAAAGAGGTAACAGCCGCAATTGCCCGAGTAATACCTCCCAAGGCCCCGGGGTTAGATAAGATCCCCGGGGATCTTTATCGAAATGAACCCAGAGTTTGGGCTCCCTACCTCTGGAGTATTTTTAACGCTATACTACAGGGAATGGAGATCCCAACAACATGGCTAGGGGCTGAAATCATCCCCATATTTAAGAAGGGTTCACCCCTCCATCCTGCAAACTATCGGCCCATTAGCCTTATTGATGTTGCACAAAAAATCTTTGCTCGAGTGCTCCTGGACCGCTTGCAGAACTGGATGGAGGAGTTTTCCATTCTTACCCCCTATCAGGCCGGTTTCCGCACAAAAATGTCCACAATCGATCAAGTTTTCAGATTGCAATTATTGCACTGGAAATCAGTAACCTTGGAGGGTGGCAGTCTCTATATGATCTTTGTTGACTTGAAATCGGCCTTCGATTTAGTCCCTAGAGAAAAACTATGGGCTATTCTATCTGACCTAGGGGCGCCTCCGTATCTGTGCGAGATCCTGAAAAGATTGCATGTGAACAATTATGCCCAAATTAGATATGGGAAGAATGGAGATCTCACTGATTGTATACCCATAGAGAGGGGTGAGACAGGGGTGTGTTTTAGCCCCATCCCTCTTTTGTCTCTTTATAAATGGTCTAGTGGGAGAATTGGCAGCGGGAGGGGACATAGATGCGCCTAAATTAGCGGGCCGCAAGGTACCTGCCTTGATGTTCGCAGATGATACCCTCCTGCTGTCAAAATCACTGATGGGTATTCAAAGGGCTCTGGATACCTTTTATCTATTTTGCAAGAACAGGGGCCTGGAAATAAACACCCAGAAAACAAAATATATGGTGTTCAATGCAGGCCACTCAAAGCGTCCTAATCCACAACTTGCCGGGGAATTTCTAGAGAAAGTCCCTGCCTGTGACTATTTGGGCTTAACCATCAACGAGAAAATGGAGTGGGGTGATCAAATCAGGAAGGTCAGTCTAAAGTTGACGCAAACATCAGGGGGCCTTGCGAAACAACAGAGGAAGTGTGTACACAAGATGCTGGGGCTGGTGTTGGAAATTTATAAGGCCCAAGTTAGAGGGGCTGCCATGTATGGAGCTGAACTATGGGGACATAGGCCAACCGAACAACTTGTAAGGATCGAAAACTCATTCCTTAGACAGTTGGTGGGTCTTTCCATTAGCACCCCTTTAACTCCGCTCCGAATGGATCTGGGGGTCAGCCCAATGGCACAGGAGGTTGCGCTCAGACCCTTACTTTACTGGCGCCGCCTATGGAGCACCCCAGAGCTATCAATGTACAAGAAGGAGTTGAGGAAGGTGGCCAATATCAGGGGGGCAAGTAAAATTCCTTGGCTCACCTATATTAAGAACTCTTTTGTAGCCATTGGAATGGGAGACCTATGGGATCTCCCGGAAGAAAGTTATTTGGCAACATCGAGAAAGGTCCTGATAAAAAATTTCAAGGATCACCATCTCAACTTACTCCAGAGGGGGCGTAGGATAGGTACACTTACTACATCTTTTCTAGACGTCAAATTTCAATATCTCCTAGAATCTAGCATTGATGACATACAGCCGTCCCTAGCTAAAAAACTCTACGTGCAGTTCAGGCATGGCGTACTCCCCTTACGTGCTGTTACCTACAAGTGGGGGGGGGGCAGTCCGACGAAAGATTGTCCGTCTTGTATAAACTGTACGGAGACCGACTTGCATGTGTTGTTTTTCTGCCCCACCTACAAGGCTATAAGGGCTCGTTGGTTACGACAGCTTTGTAGAAACCTTGGAACTTCCCACTGCCTACAGGCCTATAGAATCCTGAAATATGATACTGGCATGCCAATTGTATACTCTGTTGCCCGTTATTTGTTCTCAATGTGGTGCGCTCGCCGCGCAGTCTTAAAGAAAGATCAAGTTTAAATTGCCCACTCTTTGCATCTCTTAAAATTTAGGACATCGTTTTTTTTAGTTTTACCTTTTACTACATTCGATTTTGTATTTTATGATTGAGATACCTAATGTTTATTAAGCTATTCGATATTGCAAATTTTGCTAACTTTTTAGATGTTTTTATCTTTCTTATTAGCATATAAATAATGTTATATTGATAACTTTTAATGAACGTGTAATTGTTTTATCTTTGCTTTTAAGGTCTTATAGGCCGAAATAAAGTATTTCTTTGACTTGACTTGACTTTTAGAAAAGCTGTTCTTTTTAAATGACATATATAACAAAGAGTCAGGGTCGATTTTTCTTATGCTAAACGTACCCTGCTTGATTCAATGAACCATACAAGACCCATGAATTCAGGGCACAGGTGTGTCTTCAGCGAGGCCATTGACTTTTAAGCAGGTATGTGCCAAGTTGGTATTTTTTAGAAACCTTTACAAAGTCTATTGGAACACTTTTTAGCTTCTTGAGGGCTGCAAATTTTTTCGCTTTGCCACTTCCACGCAAAACACATTTTGCAACAATTAATGACAGATAGCCTTATCTAACACACAAAGGGACAGATTTATTTAGATCTTGGCGGACGGGTTACTCCATCACAACAGTGATGGAGTCACCCGTCCGCCAATATCTAAACCAGGCCAAAAGACTGCATAAGGTGTTCATATCACTTTTTTCCCTGTACAATCCATTGTGCATCAGAAAGGTATGTAAAACGTAACCCGTAAAAATCCAAGAACATTTTACTGCTGGTTGGGCGTGATCAGAATGAAAGTTATCTTTCAGTGTGGCAAAAATTATCTGGCAATGCGAATGTAAACAGGAAATGGTTGCAATCTTGGAGAATATCAAAAATCCAGCATTTTGCAGCACTTTACTGACCATAAAAGCGCTTTGCACATCCTAGTTTTGGGAACAAGCTGCTTTCACAATGGCCTTAGCGTAACCGTACACATTAAAAGTGATGTTGGCTGAATAGAAGGGCATGATTCAGACCAGGCAGTGGACATATGTAATTTCGTAAAAATCCAAATGTCCAGGTTATGAGAAACGGACTTAGATCTGCATGAGCATAGATTTAGTGCCCCTTCCTCGATGCGCGTCCTACATGATAAGAAGAATGGTGGCATTTTCCTTGTCCTCGTAATTAAGGCTAATTCAGTTACAGTTGTTTTGGCCTGGCTGATGGTGCCCTGGTCTAAGATCAGACAAGCAAACAGAAACCACCAACCCAATCACTTTACAAGTTGCATTAGTCAAATCTGTATTGGCAATTCTGTCCATATATGTTGAGCCCAACATTCAATGTACATACACAAAATTATTTTTATTTTCTTTTATTTATCTTTCATTTCAGTTTGCCCTGTTTTAAGATGCCTTGAAAGCCCTCCTCTGCCAGAATGCTCAGGTAATTAGATCTAATCCCCTCTGGCAATTTAAACAAGACACAGTCATCATGTAATCCAATCTCCTTAAAACAACTTGATTTTGAATGTAGGAATAACATTTCTGGGCCAACAGAAATTGTCTCCAATAGGATGAATGGAAAGATTCCACTTTTAACCAATGACCCTTGGTGGCTCCCCATCCCAGGGCATTCGCATCAGTAGCCAAATTCTTCAGTAATGCACGGCAGGTTCGCAGGATTCAGACATCACTGAAGGGAGTCTTTGATTTTTGATGAAACTAAAATATGTGCCTCAAATCCTGGGAGGACGATATCTAGAATATCATTACTTGTTTCAAGACATAGATGGAGATGTGCCCAGGGAATGGTGAAAATACACAATGACATGTGACCTTTGAACCTTGGCCATATCATTGACAAGACTTGAGGAAGCTTCAGAAGTTTACTCAAGAGGTGCTGAATTTCTCTGTGCTCCAATGTCTGGCAAGGGAACCATGTCACTGTCTGTCATGACGTGTGCCCCTATGAAAACTAAATCTTGTGATGGGCTCATCTGGACCTTTGGGACAAAGATATGGAACCCATGATTATTCCAACATAAACAGACTTTTTAAAGCCCTTGAAGGGCACAATTCTTTATTGGAGCAGGAATCAACCAGTCTTCAAGATTGGGGGAAGACTGACCAACCCAAAGATATGACTCCATGGGATGTACCATCTTTGTGAACAGACGAGGAGTACAGCGGAGACCAAATGAAGGAGCCTTAAATTGGAAATACTCTGTGTTAGACCTGTCATCCTTAGAGTGGTCTTCCCCCGACTTTTTGCCTACTTACCTCCACTTATTGCTGTATCTTTCTGTTAGCCTTAGAACTCTGAGCACTTTACCACTGCTAACCAGTGCTAAAATGCACATGTTTCTCCCCTAAACATGGTGACATTGGTGTATACCTGATTGGCATATTTAGTTTACCCGTAAGTCCCTTGTAAAATGGAATACCATATGACCAGGGCCGGTAATGTAAATGTGACTAGTGGGCCTGCAGCACTGATTGTGCCACCCATACAAGTATCCTTTCAAACCTGTTCCAGGCCTTCCATTACAGGACCTGTGTGTGCAGTTTACTGTGACTTCAACTTGGCATTTACAACCACTTGCCAAGCTTTAAACTCCCCTTTATTACACATAGGTCACCCCTAACGTAAGCCCTAGGTAGCCCTATGAGCAGGATGCTGTGTAACTAAAAGGTAGGACATGTACTTTTAAGTATTACATGTCCTGGTAGTGACAAACAGCTAAATTTATTCTTCACTACTGTGAGGCCTACTCCTCTCATAGACTAGCATTGGGAATTCCTTAAAACACCTTAAAGCTGTAATTCCTGATTAGAAAGGAGTAGTTAAATCATGTTTCATATCTTTATAAAGGTAATGATAAATCCTCTTAAGTGGTAGAGCTGGATTTGGCTTTACCATTTTAGAAATGCCACTTTTAGAAAGTGGCCATTTCTCTGCTCTTAACTTAGCTGTGTGTGTCCAATACATGTCTGGGCAGGGTGACAGCTACACTGTGTGCATTCCCTGTAGACAGCCACAAACACAGGAAGGGTGGGTCTGACAGAGGACTCATCTGCATTCATCTGTATTCTGATAGCGTTCCTGGGCAGGAAGGGGGAGAGGGAGCTGACACCGACATCTGAATAGGCTGTGTCCTGTCCCCACAAAAAGGACTGATTACCCCACACAGATGGCCTGACAGACAGGGCTGGGATGAAAGGGGACCTGTACACTTCAAGGAGCTGCTTTGAAATCACCCCCACTTCAAAGGCACATTGGGTATAAGTACTAGGGCTCTGACCCTACCAAGACAGTACATTACTGAACCAGTGAAGAACTCTGCCAGAAGTAAGGACTGCTGTGCTACAAGGAATGCCACTCTGCTTGACTGACTGTTCTAAGGAACTGCTTCATTGCTGTGCTGAGCTGCCCCTGCTGCCTGCTGATCTCTGCCCATCTGAGGACAAGGACAGGATCCATCTCACTTGAGTCCAGAGTGACTTCAAGGGCATGCTGGCTTGCCTCCCTTTTTCCGAAGTCTCAGGGTCATGAAAGACTTCTTGCAACTTTGCTGGTGCTGCTGGACTCTGCCATCTGTCAGTCCTACCCTAGCTAGAGGTGCCCCCTCCAGTCCTGGGCCTCAAATGTATTTTTCTGCAGATTTTCCTACATCGGCACAGCAGCAGCTTTGCGCTGATCAGAACTGATGCTTCGCCCTTCGACGCTGACGCAGCGACTGCTCGACATCCATGACTCTTTAGCCGGCTTGGCTTGTCAACGACGGACAGTGTGGCTTGGAGCCAACAAAGTACACGCATCGTACAGGGGTTTGTTGAGGAAGCTTCCATCGATGGTGCAGATTGGCGCAGATGCGTACCTCCGTCCACGGGGTCAACTAAGTTGTGGCGCCTACTCTACTCCTCGCCATGAGTCCTCAACATCAATGCTTTGCTCCATCTAAGGTACTTTGTCAGCCGGACCTATCTGAATCCTGTAGCTGGCCTGCCTTCCATCGCGGTCGGCCTGAACTTTGGATTTACCCCGATCTAGCGTGACCTCAAGTAACCTTTTAGCCCTATTGGCTTTTAAGCACTATTTTTGGGTTATTCTTTAGAACTTAATAACTCCGGTTCTACTATTGTATTTTTGCCGCTTTGGTCTTGATGTTCTCATAAAAATATGCCCTATTTTTCTAAACCTGTGTGGAATCTTTTTGTGGTGTTTTCATTGTGTTACTGTGTGTGTGTGTGTGTGTTGCACAAATACTTTACACATTGCCTCTTTAGATAAGCCTGCGTGCTCTGTGCCCAGCTACCAGAGGGTGAGCACAGGCTATCTTTTAGTGTATTTCTAGCTAACCCTGACTAGAGTGGTGGTTCCTGCTTAGACAGGGTGCATACCTCTGCCAATCAGAAACCCCATTTCTAACACTCCTCTTGAACACAAAACCTTAGAAACCGTAATATTTCTTCACTACTGGAATATCAAAATACGCATCTATCAAGCCTATAAAGCACCCCTTCCACAATAATAGGAATTATATTTTGAAGAATCTCCATTTTTAAGTGTATCACCTTTACCAGCTGATTGACCTTCTTCAAGTCTACTTACATCAATAACCCTCTTGAAACTTTTGGGACACTAGAGTAGACAGCTATCTTTCCCTCTTTCCACTGGAGTCACTGAAATTATCTCCTTCTTTCGTAAGAGATCTTTGGTTGCAGGCAGTATGCATTCTTCTTTCTGTGACCCCAAGGCTTGATCCCTGAACCTGAAGGGAGGGTGCAGATTTCGATATGTTAACCCTTCTTGATGACTTGTAGCACCCATTGGCTGGAGGTACACTTTTCCCAAGCCTCTTTGAAGTAAAGTATTCAACATCCCTCCGAAAACTTGGGACCATCTTTGGCATTGTCAGGACTTCTGTTGTTTTTCAGAAGGACTCTGTTTCTGCTCCTGAGAAAACTTTCCTGAGGTGCCCTTTCTATGAGAACCCATAGAAGACGATGATTGCTGCTGTCTACTGGATGGTTGCCTGAAGAATTTAGCAGGAAAAGATAATAATGTGGATTGGATCTGAAGTGATCTATATGATGAAAAATGCTTCTTTTCTTTAAATAACTGATGCAGTTTTCCTCCAACTCATTACCAAAAGGCGGTGCCTTCATATGGCATACAAAGTAGAGATGATTTCTGTACTGTGTTTGTATTCCGGCCCTTCCAGAAAAGATTTCTTCTAGATGCAATAGTGGCTCCTTCTGCAAAGGCAGATTCCATGACTACAGTAAATGAAAGTCCCAAAAGAAACTCAGTTTGTTTCTCCATAACTCCAGGAAGTTCTGAACTCTCTGCTCCTTCTTACACCATTTTAAATAACCCCTTTAAGCCAGCGTCAAAGACTGGGATGTATAGACACCATATATCTATACCCTTATTCCAGATGAGACTCAGAATTACCTTTTTTACAGCAGTTTTCATTCTTATCTGTAGATCTTTTATGATCACTCCCTCCAACATTGTACTCTTGTCAAAAAGTCTTTAACTCCTGAAATGTCATCCAGTAGTTTTGATTTAATTCCAGAAAGAGGATACAAACAGTGCACAAAGCTTGGCGTGTGTATCTCATTTGGATCTTTCCATTTTCTTAGCACCAAATTCAATAAATCAGAATGAAAGGGTAAGCCTTTCTGAGGGGAGCACTGAAACTGATGTAAAATATTATCTGTATTTGCATTCTAGGGAAGGAAATCCCATATTTTCCCTCACATGATTTAGGATTCCCAGCAACAAATCCTTTTGAATGTATTTTTTTCGTTTTTCTACTAGAGATACCTTGGTATACATACACCCTTGCATGAATTAGGTAAGCACACAACAGTTCAGGATTGGAAACAAAGCCCATAATCACCTGTAAAGTGTTGGGCACCCTAAATAGAGTCTGCACTTGTAGATCAAAATGTTGCCTCCCTTCTGCTCGCCTGCTCTGAGGGCCAGGTCTTATGCAAAGTTGAACTATTTTATGGAGTTACTTCCTTTAGCTTGAAAATCTGCTGTTAAATGTAAGCTGTTACACCCTTGTCAACCAAACACAGATTTGTAGGTGTTTCTGGAGAGTAGGTAGTTTGGTTGAGCTCTCCATTGATGAGTCAAGAACTTTGCAGAACCTACAGCCCTGCACCTTGAGAGATCTGCTTTTATGTTTGTTGTGTCTGTAGATGCATTTTAGGATCTATGGATGTGGGTAGACCCTGAGGAATTGTACACTCTGTAGTGAAGACCATCTGCTGAATATAAACAGATCTTCTACCTCACAAAACCATTATGCACTACATTTCAGTCTTCCACAGGATTCTAGGACTTTTAACTGCTGGGAACTCACTGACACAGGCAGGCCACCAGTAAGTTCCCCATGGTGAATATCAAAGCCCCCACATCCTTCCACCCGAGTTCCCTTTTTTAGGGGAAGAGTAGCCGCTGTCTCCTACAGAGTGTTTGGGGTGGGCTGCTATAAAGAAATTAATGTATCTTGTTCTTTGCATTACAACTCCCATGTACCCTGTGTTTTTTTATATGGGTTGGCCCCAAATCCACGTTTCAAGGTTCCTCCATGCACCCTCTTCCCATGTATTCTACACATCACTCCACCCAGAGGAGGCAATAGGTGGAGAAGAGGTGAAAGGCCTGATAGACGGCAATGAGTTGTACTGAGTGGCTGATTTGAACACATGTTCTATCTATGTGATCCTAATAAGATGCGTTTTGTTGTTTAGTTTGTGTACTCAATGCATTTGTATATTTAGAAATTATGCAGGGTTGTATTTTATTTCTGATCCAGAATGATTGAATGCATGTGACCTGATTCACACAAGCCCAGCACCACTGTACATTTGTGGATCAACATAATTTTTACCCTCAGCTTTCGAGCACACTGTTACCTGTTAACCTGTTAGAGAACTTTGCCCTTGTGCTGATAAGCGAGTCCATTCTAGTGCTGTATTTGGAAGAGTGTTTCCAAATAATAGTTTCCAACATTCGTCTGGGTTACCCAGATCTAGGCCACAGTTTCAGTATAGTCACTATATAAGTAATTCCCATTTTGATCCATGGTAAGTAAATTTATCTCATGTGGGCATCTTAATAATCTAGCATGCAGTTGGTGCTTGTAGACTAAAACTGGACCTCTCTGTCAACACTGGGCTTTTCTTATGGATGTTCCTCTAGAATGCTAAATTCAGGTTGAGACACCGTCTTAGTTGCCTAGGAATAAGATGTTATACAAGAATGAAGGCCCGAAACCATGATAATTGAGTCAATAGTAAAGGAACACCGCATGGGACTTTGCAAAACCTGCAACTGATGCTGCTCCGCAGTTTAAAGCTCCCTCAATGAACTTCTAATCAAAAAGTAATTAGTAACAGTGTGATACTGGAATATAACCTATACCTCTGTGTTTGATCACAGCACACCTGGAGAGCCCAACCAGCATTATTATGCTTTCATTTTTTAATATTTTCTCCTATCAGCTTGGGTCGACAGAGAACAGAAGAAACTGAGGGAATATGCCATTTGCATTATTTCAAAGAAGTCCAGAAAACTGTGGCTTTCATGAACAGGAGTCAGTATGAAAGCGATTTTGCAGAAGTCTCATTTACACCCCAGGATACACTGCACAATAAGAAAAGACTCTCTGTCGCAGGGACAATGACTAAAAAACAGCTGGTAAGCACAGCTTTTCTGCAGATGTGCAGGTAGGTAGACCGTGCCTTTCTTCCTTTAATTGGAACGTTCACAGAGAGCAGAGGGAACACAAAGGGGGGCACAGGAGAAGGCAGCAGCAATTGTAGGGGCTGCATTAGTCTTTAGAAAATCTGTCTTGCTTACATTTGTATTCCTGTCTCATAAACCACTAAAGAATTGAGAAAGAATCCATTGACCATCAGAGAATTCTTGGAATGCAATTCCATGTTTATTTAAAGGGTGGGAGAAATACTTTTTCTCAGGTAGTATATGTAAGTATCACACAATTATGGGTTTTATACGTGATATGGAAGAAGGGCCACACCCTTAAAAATTGGGGGTTTTGCGACCATTTTTGTAGTGCTATCCAGATTTCTCTTTTGTTTGTGAGATTAAATTATATTGCAGAGTGAATGTCCAACGTCATGACACAAATCTACTTGAACCATTCCACTTGCTAGGGAAAGTTGCATGATCTATGTAAGGCAAAGACAACATTACACACGTTACAAATAGCCCAAGGAGTGGGATCTGTGGAAGATTATTCTTGTGCAATAAAATATACACATGCACCTGCCTACTTCATATTGGCTCTATAGGTTACCATATAGGATATCTGAGTTTGAAGCCCAATTACATTGCTGCCTAGTGTCCATATTACTCCTTCAGAGAAAAAGATCTGTTAGAAAAGTGTAGTGGAGAACCTCCAGAGCACTAGCAATATCTGGTGAAAGCACGTCAATCACTTTAGTACATCTTTGTTAGAGCAGCAGAGGACCACCCCTCTGCAGCTCCGTCTCGCCACTGCCAAACTGCTAGAATTTTCTAGGAAGTTTAAAACCAGCTTAGATGTTTCATCATTACATATTTTAGTTAATCAACTCTACTTTCATTATCACACTCATTATCATCAGCCCCAATGCCAGTGGCGGCTCCTCCACCAAGGCGGAGGAGCGTCGCCCCGCTGCTGCTGTGCAGCAGTAAAAGGAAGGAATAATAAAATGATAATAACACGATGTTATTATCATTTTATTCTTCCCTGCTGCGGCAGCATGAGGGCGAGATGGGGCTGCTCTGCTGACAGAACAGGGGAGGAGTGGTGGGCACACTAAAGTGCGCATGAGTCTTTGTCCGGCCCGAACAGTCATGCGCACTTTAGCATGTTCTCTATGCAGGCTGCATTACAGCCTGAATGGAGAACATGCCCAGGCCCCTAGTCCCAGTCTGAGCACCGAACCATGGCGCTCAGACCAATCACAACGCTGCATCGTAGCGTTGTGATTGGTTTAGGGGAGCCAATCACAGCGCTGCTGCATTGCAGCATTGTGATTGGCTCATGGGAGCCTGGCTGCTTCCTGTTCGTCGGAGGAGAGACAACGTGGGACAGAACGGTGAGGAGGTAAGGGAATTTTTCTTTTTTTTTATAATTATACCTCCTTACCCCCACACCGCCTCGCCCTACCACCCCAGATCCATGCTGGCGGCCACTGCCCAATGCAAGACCTGCAATTGGTCCCTCATCAATGTGACCAGATAGTCTTACTGTCTAAAGGCATGTTTTATATGCCCATCGCCTATATGTTATGCCCAGACATAGAATCTATCTATCTATCTATCTATCTATCTATCTATCTATCTATCTATCTATCTATCTATCTATCTATCTATCTATCTGTCTGTCTGTCTGTCTGTCTGTCTGTCTGTCTGTCTGTCTGTCTGTCTGTCTGTCTGTCTGTCTGTCTGTCTGTCTGTCTGTCTGTCTATCTATCTATCTATCTATCTATCTATCTTACTCCGGTGATGCTAGCTCAAGTGTAGTTGTAGTTAATTTTGACTTTGCATAGGAAAGTTATTTTTTATTTCTTTAATAGCTTTGGCACAATTCAACAAATCTGCGCAAACTTTTAAAAAAACAAGTTAACTTGCTTCAAGCTGATCCATGCTTAATTTGAGCCAATGGTTTCCGGTGCTCGGAACCGGCACTTAATTGTCAACACCGGCACTTATGACAGTCTTCCACATGGTGGCGCTGTCAGTCTAATTTAGAGACAAGCACAACAACAGTTTATTATTCATATAATATACATTAAACATGACTAAAACCTGCCGCCCAAGCCATTCTAATCACTTCGGGGGCCTGGAATAGTCTGAATTGTCACACTTGTAGGAGTGTGATGGTTAGTAGTTCTGTTGATACTGTCATTGGCAGTGCTGGCAGGGGCATTAGGTGGAGCAAGATGCAGTGGCCTACTGATGAGGGCTCTGGCACTATTGTTTTTTGAAAATTAAGCACTGGCAGGGGCCAAGAAAAAAGGGGACTCCCTAAACATACAGGAAAAATGGCTGAATGGAATTACACCAATTTTGGCAGACAGTTTTCATCATTTGGTGTAAATCCATTTAGTAGTTTTTCAGAAATTTGTGTTTAAAGAGATGCTTGGGGAGACCATGAAGGGTTAATCTCCTTGAAAAGTTAGTGATATCTGCACAATTATGCACAGCTGGAGCCTCAGGTGACTCCAGTGGTACTGAAAATTAAAAAAATACTCGAATCCCATTGGCCGAAAAAGCCTTTTCTCCCCATATACCAATAACCTAACATAACATAACATGTATATTTGTAAAGCACATGTTCACCCAAGGGTATCTTGGTGCTGAATAACAGATGTACTTAATACAAAACTGCTGGACCGGGGACTGTACCGCTGTTCCCCGTTATCTGATTGGCCAGCTGCAACAGGTCAAGAATATGTTGCGGTGGCCATTACAGGGCTCGGGGACTTTATACCAGTGTCCTGAAAAAATGTTTTTAAAAGGGCTTAAGGGGCAGGTTAGGGACAACTTGACCCCCAGATACTTATGAGGGGATTCAAAGGGAACGTCCAGTGATTAAAATGTAAAAATAAATTAGGTTGCAGGTGCTGTAGGACTCCTGTGAGGTATGGTGGTACTTTTACAGTACCTGTCTCGCACTCTTTGACCCCATGGTGTCACTGTACTGTGCAAGCTTCACAGAGAAAGCTTGCACGGTACTGCAATATCTTGGGTGGGAGACATAGCAAAAGTACTGCGGTACCTTCGGGTAATGTTCACGCTATATAAAATCGCATTAAATAAATTTTAAACAAAAACCTGAAAAAACATAAAGAAAAAAAAATGAAAGGGAGAAGACAACGTGGGTTGGACATGCACAGCCAAAGTCAGTGTGCTTCTGGGGTTGAACAAACACAGGTGTTGGACACAAGGCCTGGAAACAGGCCAGGCCTAAGGCCACCCCCCTCTGCACACATACAAAGGCCATTCTCAGCTTAGGTTTGGTGCAAGAGGGAATTGTGTGCTGGGCCTGGCTGAAGGCCGGCCTAGGTGACCAACCCCCTCAGACAATCCCAGCTGCGCGTGGCCGTTCGCACCTCAGGCTGGGCACATGAGGGGGGTTGGGCACAAGGCAGGGCACAGCGCGCCAGGGGTTAGCTGCATAGGAAGGGCTGGCTGTTGGTCCAATTTAGAGTTTGATAAAAAAAATCCCAGAAATACACTGAAAAAACAAATGATTAAAGTGATGTTATAGTTAGGTTAGGTTCTAAGACTTTAACTTACGTTAAAACAAACTGAAATTTATTGATAAAAACAAAAGTGATATTATAGTTATGTGTTGGAAGGGCACAGGAGCTAACATACATGGTGGGAGAGGGAGTTGAAGATTTTTAACTAAACTATATTTAGCATATTTTAGTAGTGTTTGTTATTTTTTTTACATTAGTTTATGTCTCATTTAGATATATATTTATATATTAAATGGAAAAAACAAAAAGTTAAAGTAACGTTATATTTAGGTGAAAAGTTTAGTGGCAATGAAACGTTTTGTTTAAATGTAAGGGTGTGCAGTTCCTAAGGAAAGTAGTGGTGGTCAGGTCTCTGGAATAACCTCCAAATGGAGGAAGTGCCCTCACACACCCCGAGAGGTGTCATGCTTCATCATTTGGTCGTGCTCCTCATCGGGCCGGTGCTGCAATGCCCGACAGGCAATCGCGAAGGGGCTCTTTGGCGGAGATCGAAAGGGGCTCTTTGGCGGAGTTCTTTTGATAAAGCTGTTTGGTGAGTGAGGGTGTGTGGACTGAAGTGAGTAGTGTAGTGAGTGTGATTTTAAAATAGGTTTAGGGAGACTCTTATTAAGTAAATTTTATTAATGTGGCTCGCTAACCTAAGTAAAAACAGTGTAGCTTGTATCGGAAATAATGGTTCTATAGAGCATGCGTGCTGTTAGACTTGGTCAACATGTTTCTTGCCATCAGCCCCTAAGGGGTCTATTGGCAATTCGTCAGGACCGAGTAAGGATAACTTTCTAATTGTCTTACACTACTGTAAGGCTGGTGCATTCAATTTTGCAGACTGACCAAGTTACCAGCCGTGCTATGTCTCATAAGGTTGAGATTCACCTTGTGTCGTTGCAAGACCCCACAAATTGTAGGTCTAAAGCTGACGGGAATTTTTTTCAGAACACGTCGCTCACTCACGATTCAAAGTGGCGTGGTAAGTAGCCCTTCACCTACCCCGGCTCTGTGTCCCATGAATGAAACGTTTTGACCTAAACAACACTGAAATTTACCAGTTATAGTTATCTCTAATAACTTTAACTGGTGCCCTAAGGTAACTTTAACTGGTGTTTGTGCCACGCACAGTGTTCTCATCAATGATGTCATTTCAAATGTTGTAGTGATGTTATCAATGATGTTATAGACCTTGTCATGAGTGACTTAATATTTGGGGTAAATAGCTGTGCAGGGCGAGGGCGCGGCGCACCCCCCACATGCACAGCCTTTGGCTGTGTGCAGCAGGATGTTGGCCACAGGGCCTGGCCTGCAGCCAGGCTCTGCGTCCAACCACTAAGTGGGCAGCCAACCCCCCATCACTTACCACCCCTCTCTTAGAGCCACTAGTGGCCTCAGGGAACTCTTTCCTGGAGCCTTTTTTTTAAATAAAGGGAAGGAGGCAAGCAGCCCCCTCCCTTAGCCAGCAAGGGCCACCGGAACCTCAGCCCCCAGGGTCAGTTGTGCCAATGGTGGGTGCCCTGTTGGCAATGCGGGACACCCACAAAACATTAAGTTGGGGGCAGCCAGGGGAGCCCCATGCCCCCACTGCCCCATCCGGCTCCCCAGCTAGAACCATATCAAATGCTGGCAGGAGCCTGCACCTTTTCTTTGCTCCTGCCCGGTGGGAACAGCTGTTTTTTACTGAACTTCTCTGCTTAGGAGAGTGCAGGCAGGATATTCCCACACTCTCCTGGGCAAGGAACACAATTGGTTATCAATTGAACTAAATTACATAAAAATTAGTTGTAAATTAAAAGCAATAATTTACATTTTAGGTTTAAATCTGTTTATTGGTTTACAAAATCCTACCACCTACATCCAAAGGCCAGTGGTTGTGTTAAACAAGGTAAGACTTAAACAAAAAACCAAGGCCCTGTGTCCCAACTGGGGCTTCAACCCTCCCACCTGCCTCCAAATAATCCCCCCCACACCATCCTCCGTCGGTTGTGTTTAGTGGTGACTTTCATGCCCCATAGCTGGGTAACCCACCAGTAGGTGCTTTGTGTCTCCCAAGGTCCTGTTGTCGCATGTAGGGATATCCTTACATTATTAGGCAATGATACCTGATGCTGTGAGGTGGAGGAACTGTAGGTTTTTGGGACACGTAAGTTCCCTGTGTTCCTGTTTGAATAAGGTAATGCATGGCCCCCAGGTTTTCTCAAAGGTTGCCTCCTTTTCCTCAAGCGTTGCTGAGATCCTTCACATGCAGTAGAATATCTCCCCATTCCTTAAATGAGAGTCTGTGTTCTAATTCTTTTCCCCATTTTGTTTTGTGTGCTGACAATCGTGTTAGATGGATTGCCTTTTGAAGTAGTTTATATAAAACCGAGACCAGGTGTTTGTCATCAGATTTGGTGATTAGTAATTTTACAAATGGAGTCAATGGGCGGGATGTGAGTCTCTATTGCAGGCTGTGTCACCCAGGGGCAAACTTGCATATATCCCATGCGCTCCTTCTCTGGTAGGTCATAGTCCTTTCTCAATTGCTCAAAGCGTTGCACCCCATCTGGGTTAAAGAGGCCCCCTATTCGCTTGCAATTTGCCAACTGCCATGCCAGAAAGTTGTTGCTGTCTTTGGCTGGCGGAATCTCAGGGTTGCCTAATGTAGGGGTCATTGGAGAGGGCATGGATGACAGACCCAGGGGGAGCACAATGCCACTCCAAGCAGCCATTGCAGCCCACAGCATTGGGGAGCTATATACTCCCCAAAGTCTATGTCTCCTGGGAAACCAGGGGATCTTCTACACATGAATGCTGGCGACCGACTGATCCATAAAAACCCAAGTTTTTCTCAGAGGCTTTATTGTGCCACGCTACGAGATAACGCAATTGAGTAACCATATGATACTGCTTGAGCCAGGGGATCCCCTGCTCTCCCTCCTCCATCGGGGCATATTGCTGCCTCTTAAACATTCATACTTTTTTCCCTTTTCAGATATAACCCTTTATCAGGTTCTGTAAGGTCGGAAGTATACCCCGTGACAATTGGAGGTGGTGAACCTGCATTATATATAATATGTTCGGTTGCAGGGCCATGTTAACGGCCGCTATGCGGCCCATGTATGAGTTTCCTTCCATCTGCCAGTTCTGCAAGTCCCCGAGTGCCACATGTAGTAGATCAATGTAGTTTGGTTCAGCTATGGGCTCTACATTAGAGCAGATTTTAATGCCTAAATATGTGAGGTATTGGTATGCCCAAGAAAAGTGGGATTGTCCTTGGGCGGTGGTGGTTTTTAGCTCCCTGGAGACATTATGACCCAGGACTTGTGATTTTTGCATGTTCACCTTCAACCCGATACTAGGCCGAAACTGTCTAGTTTATGGAGTAGTGCACAGAATGTGGTCAACAGGTTTGTTAATGTCAAAAGGACATTGTCCGCATAAAGTGCTATCTTATGTTCAGTTTTACTGAATGTAACTCCTGTAATCTGAAGGTTCCTGCAGACTGCCTCAGCTAGGGGCTCCATATGAAGAGCAAATAAAAGCGGGGACAGTGGGCTGCCTTGACGCATTCCCCTCTGTATCCTGATGTGCCCTGAGGTCGTGCCGTTTACCAGTACCCTTTCTTCTGAGAGTTTGTAGCTGCTAAATATCCTGGAATTTTGGTCTAATTCCACTCCTATAGAGGACCTCCTGGAGGAAAGGCCATTTGACCCTTCTCAGCATCGATAGATAATAGGAAGCTTGCTATTTTGGCGAGCAAGGTTTTGTTCATAATGTGTAGTAAGGATTTTGTGTTGTTAGAGCATCCTCCTTCGGGGATGAACCCTGTCTGGTCTGGGCCCACTATGTACTGCATATAGGGAGCTAGTCATCGGGCCTGGATGCCTGTGATAATCTTCACATAAACATTGAGAAGGGAAACGGGGAGGTATGAGGCACATGCAATGGAGTCCTAGTCTGGTTTGGGTATAACCATGATTACTGCTGACTACATCATGGAGGGAGTGTTGTGGTGAAACACATAATAGTTAAGGGGTAGGAGGAGATGCCCCACTCCGCCCTCCTTGGTATACCTTTACACACACATAGAAATGGGGCTTTGTAAGTAATGTCGCTGTGAACAAGAGGAGAAAAACCCACAGGTGTTTTAATACTGCCCTCACCCACAGAAATCTGTGGCATGCTTCATCATAGGGCTGCTGACACACCTCCGCGCTAGCCAACGCTGGAAGGGAGTGTTGTGGTGTCTGCAAAGGAATTGTATAGCTTGGCCAGTAAGGAAGCTAATTGTGGACAAAATGACTTGTAAAAGGCTGCTGTAAACCCACTTGGGCCGGGAGCTTTCCCATTATATAAGATGGAGATGCTAGTTATGACTCCCTCTACTGTTATATCTTCCTCTAATGTTTCTGATTGGTGTGCTGTAAGGGTCGGCAGTGGGGTTGTGGCCAAGTATAATTTACTTTGTAAAACACTTTCCACCCTTATCCCTTACAAACCCAACAACCCGCTACTAAATTAACAATTTTTAATTAAATAAAAAATAAAAAAAACTTACAAACTATACTAAACACAAATAGTATTATAATACTAATAACTGATAATAGTAAAATAACTAATATTTATCAAGCTAAGTAAAACAAATATATTAAAAAACACAATTATATTTTGAGAAAACAGTATAAAATTACTAAAGAGATGATATTCTTCCCTTCTATATTCTGCACCATATTAAAATAACTGCAGCCCTCAGAATGAGCCCTTGGGCAGGTTGCAAGGATGACACCTTATTTCCTGCCACAAGCAACAAGACACTATGGGATACCCTCGCTTGTGAACAGATGATTTTGCTGTTAGGCAAGGAACTTGTGATCCTGTTAGGATTAGATCTAGCTGTTAAACATCTATTAACCTCATAGGCATTTTACTTATGTCATACATCCACCTAACTCATTAAACACATACCTCTTAACTGTATATAACTTGTACATGTAGAGGTCTTAACCAGGTTCAACAATGTTGCCTGCTGTAACAAATAAATAAATGTGTATCACAATGTGTAGATATAGTGAATTGCTCCTACAAGAGAAGTAATCAAATGACCTGAAACACTCAAATAATGTGACCCCCCATCGTCTCCTCCGTTTAGTGCATTAACCAATCTCTCCCGCGACGTTCGACCTGGATGACTCATACAAGCCTGTGCGAGATGGTTCTGTTACCATGTCCAATTGGTTTTGTGCTTACGGCGAGGCCGTTCCTTCCCCCTGTGAGGTGAGGATTTTTCTCAAAAGAGTAATTGGGCCCTTATGCGGCATAGGGGCACTTGCAGGGAATAATAGTGCATTTGTGATTTTTCATTATCCAGATTATTGGAAATTAGGTGAATAGACGAGTGAGTTAATACCTAACAGATAGATGTAATAAGCAGGCATTAGTGAGACATTACTGTTACCGGTCCTGCTACTCCCAAGTACACCAAGGGATCGAGCTGCATTGCTTATAGGGGCAGTATAGTTACCATTACATAGTGGTGGTCTTGGGTGTAGGCGGTAATCATATGTAAACATTAGTGGCAAGGGATCAGGGTGGCAGTTGTGATGATCCCAGCACCATATGTGGTGGAAAGGTGGTTAACTATACACTGTGTGACACAGGAGTAATTCAGTTTATCTTCACATTGTGATGTACATATGTTTACTTGTTATAGCAGGGAACGCTGTTAAACCTGGTTGAGATCTCTACAAGTATGTGATATATACAGATGAGAGGTGCGTGTTTAATGAGTTAGGTGGATGTTTGACATCAGTAAAATGCCTATGAGGTTAATAGATGTTCCTACAATCCATTCTGCTAGGTGCTTTGTCAGATAGAGTTTTGTCCTGAGGAAACCCACTGAAATTAGCTTGTGGGTCGAAACGTCAACACTGCAGTGGGGATCATCTAATATGAAATAGTTTCTATTTCTGGCTCAGTATTTATGCTGGAGTGTTGAAAATATTTTGAGTATGGATTCCCACAATGTATATATGCATCATGTTTTAAGTGTTCGGCATTGCACTTATGAGCACTGCACCATCTGCACTTTATTGATTCATTTTGTAGCACCTTGTTGGAAAAATAATACATTGTGGTTTTTGTTGATGACCAGGATCGGCAGTTAATCTATTCTCATGTGTAATGTTCTTGATTGAGACCCATGGAACCATGGGTCCTATGTTTATGAGAGGCTACCGCACCAACGCAGCAAGCATTTCCTTAACAAACCAAAAAAGAAATCAGCAACTAAAATGCTGTACTATCAGTTAAGTAAATACATCAAAGAACAATACAAGCTGAGAATCCAGCTGTGCCACATCATAAGTTTCACAAAAGGACTACTGCTTTGTCTCTTAGCCAAAACCTAATAGGAAAGCATATGGGACAATGTAACCATCCTCAAAATGGCATGGCCTTGACCGACAGCCCAGATAAACAACGACAAACCACGCAAAACTAATGAAGGACAATGGCAATGATCCAAAGCCCACTTTCTCTGACCACTTCTTATTTTTCTTATTTCAAAAATTGATAACATGAGGTCGCAAGCTGTCAGTAGCCAGATCAACAGACCATGCTCTTTACTTTGATGCATGTATTTACATAGTGCATCACTTTTAGGATGACTAATTTAATAATTATTCACCAATTCAAATAGAAATTAAATATGTAGAAGATTCTAAACAGTCTAAAAAAGGGCATGCAGGCAGCAGAGTAAGGTTAGCGAGGTGAGGATGAAATTCAGAGAGGTGGGAAAACGCCGCTTTTAGAAAACAGCCTGATTAGTAATTAGAGAGACGGTAAGTGTTATAGTGGTTTGTGGGAGAGAAAATATCTGAATTGGCAAGGGCTAATTAATGGAAACTGGCATGCAAGAAGACACAGAGTTCGCGAAACCCATATCAACAACCTTATTAGTGAGCACAAACAGAGATTTCGAAAAACCGTATGCTGTTAACTTCCATTGTGAAACGGTATTGGACATAACAAAACCAGAACAATTTGACACCAATAGGCAAAGCCTTTAATGTGTAATGCGACAAACTCGAAATGCTCTGTGAGAAGATGCAAAAGGCACATATTTGAGTGATTCACTAAACGTTCCTTCTGCACCATGTGAAAATTGTTCTTGGGAATGAATGCCAAGCACATAAAAACTGAGTCCCAGTTTACTAAAGTTTTCAAAGCGAAAGCGTCAATTAACTTTCAAAAAAATGTTTGCACCTAAAAGGCCTGATTTAAAGTTTGGCGGAAGAAGGCTACTCCATCAGGATGGCGTAGGACATTACATTGACCATCCCAAGTGATCTCTGGCCTGTAGACAACTCAGTACTAAGCCTGGGTGAAGTTTGCAGAGTTTTACTCTGCGGAATTTCGCAAAGTGCCAGAAAAACTCAGCCGCACTCTGCGGAGTACCAGCGGGGTCTGTTAAGTCGTGCTGCTTGAACTGATTTTTAGCGCCAGGAGTTTGTTCCGTGCAGTAAAATCAGCGCAAACAGAACTACGCGTCGCGCCAGAGGGTGCTGCTGCTTTCTGCCGCTCGAGTAGACATTCTTCTCAAGCGGCAGCTTCCTCAACGCGAATGGCAGATTTCTCAACGCGGGCGGTCATGACCTGCCACAATCACCCTCAATGAGAAATCTCACCAGGAGGGGCTCTAGCGCGTTATTTTTTCTCGCAAGCGCTTGGCAACTTACCGTTGGCGAGCCGCTCGAGAAATAAAACTCAGTTCCGTGTCACTTTGCTGAGTTTTTCAGAACTCCACACGCCACACGGAGTAGGAAAAACTCAGCGAACCCCCCCGCAGAGTGGAATTCTTCGCCCATCACTACTTAGGGGCCGATTCCGATTCGGGCCGGAAAACGTACCGACCGACTCGGTACGGGAATTTAGTCCGACCGACACGTACCGGCGCTGCCCGATCCGCCTAGTACGATGCAATGCACGTGGATCACGACCGACTCGTACGGAACACAAGCCGAGCGACCGAACCGCATGGAAACCAGCTACACGGCCGGAAAAATACGCGATTTGAACCGACCGACACGCACCAGGAATGAAGCCGACAGAAACGTACCCGCGAACTCCGACCCGCGCAGTACGATGCAATGCGTGCTAAACTAAACCAAGTCGCACGGAGCTCAAGCCGTACGACCGACACGCATACAAAACGGAGCCGAAGCAACCCAATACTCCGCGACCGACGCGTACGCCGCACATAAAATACAGCAGAAACACAGCCTGAAAGAGTCGGAGAAGCTCGCACGAGACAACTGCAGCGTCCTACTCGGTCAGGAGAACGTCTCCTACATGCCCATAAACTACAAAGGAAGAAATACAAAAAAAAGGGCCAAACAAGCAATGACAAAGTCAATAAATACTGGGGGGGGGGAAATGGAACAAAGACACACCCACAACTCCACCCATATAAAAGCCACAAATCCCTACCATGATCCTTTGCAAATCCTAATGACCGGCCAGCACAGAACACCATCAGACAGCAACCACAGACACACCCACAACTCATCCATCACACAAGCCACACACCATTAGCAACTCCCCAATAGCACCCTCACATACATCCAGCAAAACTGACACTCACCTACCCTCACTTGCACACTCACACACACATCAATCCCCACCACCACCCATCACCATGCCCCCAAAGAAGAATCCAAAGTTCCTAGACAGTGAATTGGAAGTGTTGGTAGATGAAATCCTCAGGGTAGAGCCACAATTGTTTGGTACACTGGTCCAACAGACCCCTATGTCGCAGAAAACCAAGATGTGGGAGAGGATCGTCGACAGGGTGAACGCACAATCACCATGTTTGCGCACAAAGGAAGACATCCAGAACAGGTGGTATGATGTGCGCAGGAGGGTCAAGGCCCTACTCAAGAAGGATTACACCTTGAGCCATCGCACCGGCAGTGGCCCTCCTGCCAAACCAGTATACCTCAGGCCCTGGGAGGAGAAGGTGCGGGCCATCCTGCCACCAGAGAGCGTACATGGACTATCAAACATCCCAGAGCCTGGTGAGTACACAACCAATATACCCAATATCGTGTGACAAGACACACACATCACTGTCAAGGGGATAGTCAAACCATGCACCGTCAGCAAAGCCACAGTAACCAAAACAGAATCATCCCAAGATGTGTATGTTAGTTACACAAACACAATACCTGCCATCCCAAAGTGAAATGTAACTGTGTCATGACATGTACAAACCCAACAACAAATGGAGCAAGGCAGCCGCACAAATCTAAACAACAAACACTGTCAGACATTTTGCCACCACCAGAACACCACCTCACAGGGAAGCTCACTGAAAGGAAGGAATTCTGTGTATGCTGGTGAAGTCAGTGTAGCCAATAGCATGATGGGAGTTGTAGTCACAGATATTGCTCACCCTCACAATTGGCCCATCAACACCACTCTGAACCATGCTCACATCACAGGGAGTGGAAAAGATCTGACAAGATGGCTGACACTGGGTACTGCTGTGGGGAGCACAAGGCCCTGCTGGGAACTGTGCACTAACCAACAGCAGGACACCACTGACTGACATCCTGAAAGCAAACTTGCACTCCCTGCAATGGAAGCACGTTCCATGGTGGGATATCTGGCTGTGTGGGAAGGAGGACTGACAGCACTGACCATAGTTACCAGCAGCTGTTCTCACACACACCCTTAACACAAACTACACACAACTCACCTGGGAGAATGCATTGCCTCACACTCCAATTAAATATCCCACAAAGAACCACCACCCTGGGTTATGCTGTGTGAAGCACAGGGATACTTTTGGGACTTGTAGCCAAACTAATGCAAGGACAACACTGTCAGCCATCCTGGCAGCACAGACACACTACCCCACAGGGAAGCAGAGTCAAAAGGAAGGAAGTATGGGCATGCTGGGAAGGGGGGTGTAGGCAATAGCATGATGGGAGTGGTAGTCACAGCTCAACATCCCCCACCCGCATGGTCCAGCAAGCTTACACTGAAGCATGCACACCTCACAGGGAGTGAAAAGCCACTTCAAAGATGTCTGACAATGCTGCTCTGTTGTGGGGAGCATAAGGCCCTGCTGGGAACTGGGCACCAACCAACAGCAGGACACCACTGTCAGCCATTTTGCCATTGCTGTCACACTCACACACAGTGAAGTCCACTCAAAAGGAAGGAAGTATGGGCATGCTGGGAAGGGGGTGTAGGCAATAGCATGATGGGAGTGGTAGTCACAGCTCAACATCCCCCACCCACATGGCCCAGCAAGCTCACACTGAAGCATGCACACCTCACAGGGAGTGAAAAGCCACTTCCAAGATGTCTGACACTGGCCTCAGCTGTGGGGAGCACAAGGCCCTGCTGGGAACTGGGCACCAACCAACAGCAGGACACCACTGTCAGCCATCTTGCCATTGCTGTCACACTCACACACAGTGAAGTCCACTCAAAAGGAAGGAAGTATGGGCATGCTGGGAAGGGGGGTGTAGGCAATAGCATGATGGGAGTGGTAGTCACAGCTCAACATCCCCCACCCGCATGGCCCAGCAAGCTCACACTGAAGCATGCACACCTCACAGGGAGTGAAAAGCCACTTCAAAGATGTCTGACAATGCTGCTCTGTTGTGGGGAGCACAAGGCCCTGCTGGGAACTGGGCACCAACCAACAGCAGGACACCACTGTCAGCCATCTTGCCATTGCTGTCACACTCACACACAGTGAAGTCCACTCAAAAGGAAGGAAGTATGGGCATGCTGGGAAGGGGGTGTAGGCAATAGCATGATGGGAGTGGTAGTCACAGATATTGGTCACCCTCACAATTGGCCCATCAACACCACTCTGAACCATGCTCACATCACAGGGAGTGGCAAAGAACTGACAAGATGGCTGACACTGGGTACTGCTGTGGGGAGCACAAGGCCCTGCTGGGAACTGGGCACCAACCAACAGCAGGACACTACTGACTGACATTCTGAGAGTCAACCTGCACCCACTGCAACGGTGGCATGCTTCATGGTGTGATAACTGGGCTGGGGGGAGAAGGAGGGCCGGATGTCAACCAACTACCACCAATGCTGGCCATGCACACACCTCAACATTCACATTGAAATGCTTCAGGTTGGCAGGACAATGTGCTACACCAATACCAACCTCTGACTGTGACAACTTAGGACAATGCAATGTACAGGCCCGCATTCAGAGGTACAGTCACAACTGTCAGGTGTTTGAACCATTGATGCCTGTAGAAGCATAACATACATTGTGTGTCTCTTCCAAAAACAGGTGAAGATGGGGACACAGCAGCAGACAATGAGGAGTCCCTGTCCCAGGCTCCGGGGGACCCTGAGCTCTCTGGTGTGGAACAGCCTCTGCCCTCCTCGGATGGCGAAGACCTACCTGGCACCTCTGGTGTGAGTCATCATGCAGCACCAGCAGGTCTACCATCTGCACCCACTCTTCCAACAACTGCCAACACACAGACCACCCCCGCCGACACGGACAGACCAAGGACCACCAATGACAACAGCACAGTGACCCCGGCCCACCGTGAAGCAACGGACAACAACCCCAGTACCAACCCCCAAGGGGGCCTAGGCTCACCTCTGCGTGCCACCGCAGGTCCCGCACGTGTGTCCAGGGCTGGTGGGAGGGGTGGTAGGCAGAGGTCGCTGTTTGTAGAGAGGTCTGGACTGCATGATGACCCACAACTGGTACGCATTGCTGATGCGTACCAGAATAGCACCGGAGAGGTCAGCCAGGTAGTGGGGATCCTCAAGGACATTCAACAGCAGCAGGCTGCCCATCATGCCCGCTTGGACTCACACATGTCCCGTGTGGAGACACACATTTCCCGTGTGGAGACACACATGGCTGGCATGGAGTCCAAGTGGGACACATTGCAAGAACTGACAGCAGTGCATAGGGACATATTGACATGCCTCCGCCAGATTAGCACCAACATGGCCACACCTCCCTGTGTGCCCACAACATCTGGTGCCGCAACAACTGCAACTGCCACAGGGAGGGAGGATGACTCTGGCGGAGAGTCCTCTGCACCGCAGCAGCCTGCACGTGAGGGTCCCCCCCCAAAGAAGAGGGGTCATCCGAGGAAGGACAACTGAGAGGCCGATGGCCATGTACATCCCCCAGGAACCCAACACCTGTTCTGGCAATCCACCTTTGTGTGCAAACTGTTCACCCTGTCGCATGCAACCCAACTCTCTCACATGACATGGGGAGTTTAAGTTGGACCAATGTATCAGATGACTGTGGACTTTACTCAGGATATTTCTGCTACCAACACTTCCAACTCATCTGGGAACTTTGGATTTCAATCCCAATATACAGCACCCACCATCCTGTGCACTGTCCTCACACATGTATGTAAATAAAATCACTAATACACCATACTTGCCTCTGTTGTGATTCCAACGTTGTTTTTGTCATGGAGATGATGATCTGCTAAATGACACTGTGCATGCTAACTGCTACAGCAAGTTCAACACCGTCATGTGAGTCATGGCGACGTGACACATATGAGGGAGACACACCACTAGGGCTGCACAGCACATACACACCAGGGCCATCTGACTCATCGCCTACACTGATGTTGCCAGGAAATACAGTGGAATGCACAGACACCACACCTATTCACAGTCTGTGTTAACTAGCCCACAGGTGAAGTAAGCTAATGTCAGTCAGATGTGTGACCACAGACAACGCACATCCCAAAGTGAAGCACAGGTTTATTACACATTTGCAACATGTTGTTTCCACTACAGATACAAGGTAATCCCACGTGGCTGTGGCCACACAGTCAACAATTGTAGAAGAAATAAAGTCCAGGGGTGTGGGGCACATCACCTGTAGGGAAACGACTGCTTCCACCCTGGAAGTTGAACCATGGTGTCGGGGGATCCGAGTGGACCAAACAACTCTGAAAGCACCCTGTGAAGGACAGGCATGACACACAGTCAAGAGCACTGAAGAACAGGACAGAACTGCAATACTCATGCCCAATACATGTCACAAGATACCTACACAAAACCAAGTTAGCATGTCAACACTGTTGGGGAGTACAGACTACCTGTAAGGACACACCGCTGCACGCATCCAGTCAAGTAGCACATGGCCACACTCAAACAGCAACAGAGCACCACCAACACATATCATGCAAACTCAAATAATTGACATGACATCTCTGGATACTCACATTCAGCTGAAGAAGTTGGTGATGAGCTGTGTGCGGACATCACCATCATCATCATCATCATCACTGGCATCGTGGCCCAGGCCAGGATCCTCCACAGGTGGCGGATGTTGGTCATCGTCATCCAGGATGAGAGGCAACTCCTTCCGCACTGCCAGGTTGTGTAGCATGCAGCAGACGATGACAATCTTGCACACCTTTGCTGGGGCATATGGGAGGGCCCCTCCTGTCTTGTCCAGGCAGCGAAAGTGGCTCTTCAGGAGACTAAATGTCCGCTCGATCACTCTCCTGGTCCGACCATGTGCCTCATTGTAGCGCATCTGGGCTGGTGTCACAGGGTTCCTGAGGGGTGTCAGCAACCACAGCATGTTGGGGTATCCGGAGTCACCTACATACAGACAATTGCACATTAGCTGAGTTGGGTAAAGAGGGTGGAATACAACATTGCAGAACACACACAATGGTAAAAAGTCAGTACACACCGACAAGCCAGGCACGCTGGTTCGGCATCTGTGACATCATCCTCGGGATGCGACTACTCCTCATCACGTAGGCATCGTGTGCAGAACCGGGGAAACGTGCACACACATGTGAGATGGTCATATCTGCAAGACATACCACCAGAGCATTGATAGAATGGTAATGTTTACGGTTCCTGTATGCCTGCTCATGTGCCTGTGGTGGTACCAAAGCCACATGTGTCCCATCAATGGAGCCAATGACATGTGGCATCCTCCCCAGGGCATAGAAGTCACTCTTGACGTCAGTGAGTTTTTGACGTTTAGGGAAATAGATGTACTGGTTCAGGTATCTCAACATTGCCTCCAAAATATCGCGTAGCACATGGCTGAACATGGTCTGTGACATCCCACCAGCAGACGCCACAGTGTGTTGAGAGGTACCGGTGGCAAAGAAGTGTAGGGCTGCCATCACCTTCACCTTGGGGGTCAGCGCTGTAGAGTATGTCCGGCCAGGGTGCAAATGTGGGGCCAAACGCACCGTCAATTCCTCAATCAGCGGCCTGTTGAAGCGGTACCGTCGGATGCAGTCACGTTCAACCATCGTTGCAAGGTCAGGGAATGGTCTATGGACAGCTGGTGCCCTGCAGTGCATAGGTGAACAAAGAAAGATTGTCAGTCACCCCACATATGTTGCATTGACCATACTCAATATCACATGATACATCATTACAAGACACAAGTACTTGATGTGTGTGCCTTTCTGTATGGACATATATGGCACCTACATGGCCAACATCAAACATCACAGTTCAACATGTGTCGACAACAAGTTCCAGGTCGTGCTATGGGAAATTATTAGGCTGTGTCACAGTACCCATGTACTGCTATCACATTCCAAATACACACCACAGTGACAAGTGAGGACAGATGTGCCCCAGGCATCACAGCTCATTGACAGGTAGATTCCCAGGGACCCTGTATTGCCACATGGACATTGGCATGACATGGCGTATCATGTACACATCAGCAAAACAACCATGACTCCCACAGGTAGTGGCCCCTGTCGTCTCTGCAAGACAGACATGGACGTCTGTGACACACAAACGCACAACATCAAAGTAGATGCACAAACAACGTGGATGTGGAGACTGTCTCCCATTGTGCACATTGAATCCGAGACATCTGAAACACAACATGCACACAGACTGTGGAGGGCCATCACTATTGTGGCAATGGGTCACCCTGTGACGTACATACCTTCCCACAAGGGACTCAGGGTGTATGTGACATGACATACACATACACAACCTGGAAATGTGACCATGCCACATGCCCTGAACTGAACAGTTGCACATCACAGTGGTCATGTGCACAACACACAAAGGAATCTGTCCCCATGAACACGTGCACAGCCTGGGAGTGGCTGCCCCCAAGTGCCACCAAAAAAACCACATGTTGACCCCCATGCACACACAGGTAATGCAGCCTTACATGCCTTAGGATACAGTGTGGACAGGCTGTGGTGTTGTAGGTGTGCCCCTGAGTCCCTGGCAAGTAATTGTGGCTGGCATACGTTCACCAGTGACAACCATGGTGACATATGCCAGTGACTTGTACAAGGACGCGTCGTACAGCAATGGACCGATCGGTGCGCACGCATTGGCCATTGCATAAGATGTGACCGGGTACGCGTTGTTTTTCGAAATACGCGTTTTACAGCAATGGACCGATCGGTGCGCACGCATTGGCCATTGCATATGATGTGGACCGAAATACGCGTTGTACAGCAATGGACCGATCGGTGCGCACGCATTGCCCATTGCATATGATGTGGACAGAAATACGCGTTGTACAGCAATGGACCGATCGGTGTGCACGCATTGGCCATTGCATATGATGTGAACGGGTACGCGTTGTTTTTCGAAATACGCATTGTACAGCAATGGACCGATCGGTGCGCACGCATTGGCTATGGCCTGGCATGGCAACGGACGCGTTTTCGAACCTTTAACGAGTCTGATGCTGTGAATTCAGTTGGCCACCCACAACAATGTTGCAAATTCATGGGTCTCATGAAGTTGAACTTTTGAAGGATGCTGTGGGCGTGTAAGTGGTGCAACTCCAGGGATTGGCCAGATTCAGAAGATGCAAACAACTTGGACCTATCACTTTGGACACATGGGACAGTATCTGCCTCAGCAGCACACATATAATTCTGGCTGTTCCCCTGAGAGCTCACTTGCCTGCACTACATGCTCCAGGACGACATCTGCCACCACCACTGCTGCTGTATATGCATCCTCTGGATCCTGCAATGGCACGTACTGTGGAGAGAGCCCCAGCCTTCAGCACTGAGGAGAACCAGGCCCTGCTGGACAGCCTCCTTCCACAGTACAGCAAGCTGTATGGGAAACCAGGGGGAGCAGGTGAGTATGCTGTCCACTGCCTTACTAAATGTGCATGTTGTCTGACTAGCAAGACTTACAGTGTGCACGTCACTGGCTAGCATGCTCACTGAGTAGTTGTCACCCCCCATAGTGTGTAGTTACATGCACTGAACAGGTATAGTGCAGTAACAGTGCATTCCAACAAGGTTTTACTTCCCAGGCAATGATACCATGTAGTAACTGCTGGCAAACTGTTCATAGCCATCGTTGCACTGCCTGTGTACATCATGTGCCCCTGTGATTGAGACATGTATATCCAAATGTGTGATGCACGGATATGTTGCATGTGTAGTAATGGCCTTTTCACTTTGTCATCCTCACAGGTTGATGCCCACAAGAAGCAGGAAATCTGGCTGAACATCGCCCGGGAAGTAAGATCTGTGGGGGTCTACAAGCGCCGGATCCGCAACTGCCAGAAGAGGTGGCAGGACCTTCGGGGCTGGACCCGGAGGATCGCAAGGGTCCAGCTGAAGCTGTCGCCTCCTTGCAGGAGGGGCGGACACCGGACCCTGACCCCCCACATGCTCAGGATCCTGGCGGTGGTCTTCCCTGACCTGGATGGGCAGCTGAAGGCCAGACAGCAGCAAGGAGGGGGTGAGTCCATGACCGCACTGTGAACTTTGTCTGACATGATATGTGCCCTCATCTGACCTGGTTAAACTTCCACAGTACATCAGTCTTGTGGTCCAGGACCCATGTCCCTCAATTGTGACATGTCCACTCCTCATCTGATACCCAGGTGTGGCCCTTACAGTCAGGAAATTGTGTCACTTGGGTACTGTGTCCTTACATTTTGCTTAGCTCAAGGTGGGGGACAGCATTTGTTCCCGTAACTTTGTTGTGGGCTTCATGGGTGGGTCCATTGCTTACACAATACCTGAGTTCTGACATGTAATCTGCGTGTAACTTTGATATGTGGTCCAATTGCTGATCTGACTCACCACATGTGCCTGGGGTATTTGGCACACACCCATGCTGCGGGTGGGAACAATGTTTGGGCCTCAGGAGTATGTATATCAAGTGTGTCACACATACTTAGCCACCTGCCTACTGTCCAGGGCTCATCCCTCTTTCACGTGGAGTAGGACAGTCATGCCTACTCCAGGCCATACAATACACTCTGTACTCCCACTCCCATGTATCAGCTGACACGTTGTGCTCAGTGAAATGTTCCCTCAGGTGTCTGCCTCTGTGTCATTGTGCTGTGGCTTCGTTGTCAGGACTACTGGGGTGTTTATCGGTTAGGGCTCAGCATGCCACCTGAGATGTGACCATAGGAGACGATACTTCCGTGACATATAGGTGTTTGATCACTTGACTGTGCAGACTGGGGTATGTGACTGTGAAGTTCAGGCAGCTGTTTCCCATTCACAGCAGATTGTGAGGTGCTCAGGTTCAGAGGGTTGTGTTTCATGTCTCCCATATGTCCAATTGGTATGACGTGGACAAATAAGAGTTCAGATGATGTGGTTTGTGGGGGATGGACATGTGCACTTGTCAGCTACAGAACTTGCATTCCCCATGACCTAGGATTGTGACACAGTGCAGACTGTTGTTGGCTGGCTGCCCTGCCCATGTGACTGGAGACAGTGATGTATGACTTTGCAGGCATGCCTGTGCCATGGCATTAAACTCCCTAAGAGTGATCCTGCAGGTGAGTGACATGTGCTACATGCACCCCATTGTGCATTGACTATCAGGACATGGGTGCATCATGGTGTCTGGTGCTGGTATGCATCACATGCATTTCAAAATAGACTCTGGCCATCCCTTTATCCGGACACCTGTACTGACTCAGTGGCAAGAGATGTGATATGTGCATGTTTACATATTTCACCGTGTTCTCTGCACTGTCCAACTACTGTGTAGGTGGTGCATGTGTCCACACTGGGGTATTGCCATCCGACAGGCACCAGACAGATGGGTGCAAGGCCAGGAGGGATGTGAGTGCCATGGTTGACCATCAGACTGACAATTGGCTTCTCCTACTCTGTTTGAGCACTTTTGGCAATGTTCAACTAAGGATGCCAGGGCTTGCTCTGTAATGTACTGTACTTACTGTGGTGTGTGCGGTCAGTGCAGGTGACTGATGTTTGTCTGTTTCCCTAATTGTTTGCAGATACATCCACGGCCACAGGAGGGGACAGCTCCACGGACCAGGAGGAGCCGCAGAGCCAGACTGGGTCAGCAGCCGATGAGTGGTCAGAGGGACCCAGTGGCACGGAGGGCGAGGGGAGCCACACCGAGGAGTCCTCAGCACCATCCACCTCAGCTGAGGACCACAGCAGCTCGGAGGATGACTCCCTTGTGGAGGCGGGTGTCAGCAGCCACCACACCCCAGCTAGTATTGCTGTCCCCGCCACCACCACCACCCCACCACCACCACCACCGCCCTCCCATCGGCTCCCATTCCAGAGGTCCGTGGAGGCTCCCGTGTTCGGGAGCGTGTCTCCTTTGTGCCAGGCACCGCACCCCCTGCCCCTGTGTCCCCTGCTGCCCTGAGTGAGGAGTCTGTGTACCTACTTCGCCAGCTCCATGTAGGGCAGACAGCAATGCTGAGTGTCCTCCATGCCCACACCACTCTGTTGACACAGCTGGTGTCGTTTATGGAGGGCATCTCATCGGGCATGTCTGCCCTACAGAGGAGCAATAGGTCCATGGACTCCTCCCTGACGGCAGCAGTGTCCCTCTTCCAACAGTCCCTCACCCCTCCTACCTCTGCCCCATCCCCACTTCCTGGCACCCTACCTGTCCCAAGCACATGCACACCTGCACAATCACCCACACAGACACGAGCAGCACAGGAACACCCAATACAAAAACAAAACGTGCACGCAGGCATCCTCAGGGGACTGATACCACACCCACAGGGGATGGGGAACAGACACACACACAGGCATCCACAGTCACTCCGCAGTCCTCTGATACCTCTCCCTCCAAGGCCCCTTCCCTTGCCTCACCTGCAACCCCACCTACAAAGCAGCTCTTCCTCTGTGACCTCGGCCTCTTCCCCTCTGATCCAGCTGATCCAGCATACAGGGGGAAGAGGAAGTCCACCCACACAGAGGGGAGTGCCCCTCACCCCCGGACACCCTCCCCCAGGCACAGACAGACTGAGGCCCCCATCCACAAGTCCCCCCGGACCCGGAAGAGCAAGACCCCGCCGCCGCCCTGCAGCTCAACCACCAAGTCTCCTTCCTCCATCCCTCAGGCCCCCACTCCACAGGTTCCCCCACCACACCCTGCCCCAGGTTCCCCCATCCACAGATACACCATCCCCAAATTGATCCGGCCTTCTCCCCCTACCACTTGCTCTTCCAGCACCACACCCCCCGCTGCACATGTTTGTGCCACTGGTGTGGAGACCGTGTCCTCCCCTCTGTCCTGCCCACCTTACCTGAACCCCATTCTACTCCCCTGGAGATAGGCACTGCAGTGGAGTCCACTACCACCCCGTCTGACTTGGGCACTGCAGTGGGGAACCTGTCCACTCCATCTGCCCAGCCCACTGCAGTCGTGCCGGCACCCACTCCATCTGACTCATGCCCCCCAGTTGTGCCGGCACACACCATGTCAGACACCTCCACTGCAGTTGTCAGTGACTCTCCAGCACCCACCACCCCTTCCCTGCCTCCTTCTGGTGAGCCCTGATCCTGTCCCTGCGGTGCCTGGCCTGCCCCCCCATATGCCCCTCCGAGGGGAATGTCCCTGGTGTGTAGCAGTGCAGGCATGCAAAGGGTGACATCTGCCACTGTCACCCTGTTTGGACTTTGATAATGGACTGGCCATTGGCCTTTGTGTTTTTTCTGGACTTTCACTTTTAAACACACATATGCTGAATAAAGCTACTTTCTGTTCTCTAGTGGGTTTTCTTCTGATGTACATGATGTTGATGATGCTAACCATGCCCTTGCTGCAGTGATGGTGATTTTTGATATCAGGAAAATGAAGTGTTACTGTGCAGGACCCCATGAGGTCCAGGGGGAATGTGTCCTATCCTGGTGTGTATCCATTTCATCCTTTGCAGCAATATGAGGGTGTCATGTTTTCAAAATTTGGCAATGGGATTTCCTACTTTTATTTGCAATATCACATCTGTGGCTTACACCCCTGCACATCTGTTGTGCTTGCCATTGTTCAATTTGTCTATTTCCCTGACCGTGTGACCATCTCCACTGGACATGCAAGTTTGGGCATCAATGGGGAAGAACTCATCTGTGTTATCAGTGCAACTTGCTATACATGTGTGTTGGATCTGTGCAGATGATTTCGGTGACACTCCCATGACCAGGCTGATATGACGAGAGCCTTCATTTTGTGCTAATTGTTGACTGAGTGACCAAGTGTTCTGCTGACATGATAGAGCCCTACTGAGACAACGTATGGCACAGCTTTCCTTACACAGGAGTGGAGTCCCCTCATGGCAGTGTGTAATTCCGTGACATTGCCTGAGCCCAAGGTGTGTGTTGTGTGAGCATGTCTGTGTGTGTTCACTTCCATTTTGCTAGGCAGGCTGGGATCCCTAGTGATGTTCCTGTTTGTGATGCTTGCTGAGTTGACCTATGTTCCCCCAAAGTCTTCTCCCTGGCTTCTCTGGGATGTGGGTGCAAGGCACATTACTGGTCATCAGGGTGTCACTCATAGGTGTGTTTGCTGTCAGGGCTGAGTTTTTGGGCAAACGCAGATGAGACACAGTCAGGATTCCCCTTGGCACTTGTTGGTTACACCAGTCATGTAATTTACAGTTTGTGTTAGCTTTCAGTGATTGTGACACGTTGTGTGTGTGACTGCTGCCACTCCTCAGGGTCAGAGCTGCAATGTTGGAAGTTGTCTATGTGTGTTCTTTGTGGGTGACCTTGGCTTCTTCATTGGTGTGTGACTGTGGCCGGGATCCCATTGGTTGGTGTGAATTTGACGTCATGCCCATGTACGGCGTAGTGTGCAGTGTGTCAGACATTCACGAGTCTTGTTGACTGGCCATGTGTGATGGGTTTCTGCACCTTAGTTCCCACCACCACCCCTGGGATTGTCATGGGTGCATGTGCAATGTCACCAGTGCATGTGAGCTTCACTGCTGCACATTGGTGGAGATCAAGGTGTGTGGTGTTGAGTGTGTGCAGATGAGAGTTGTTGCACGGCTAGACCCCTGCCTCAATATTGGCCTTGGCTGACAGGCCGTGCTGATTGATTTGTGCTTGTGTAGGTGTGATGGTAGTTTGTTGCTCAGGACACATGACTGTGGTTCACAGTGTGAACGACATCTAGCTTTATCATGCAGGCCAGTGTCACCACAATGTGGGGTCCCTGGGGGTAGTGCTGTGGTGGGTCTGTGTCTTGCTGTGTTAGTTGCTGTTCCTACAAGCTTGTGTGACATGTGTAATTTGGGCTCCCTCTCATCTAACAATGCCTGATTGCCCACATAGGGGAATCCGATCCATGAGTTACTTTTGTGTGGCACTGTATGCACATCTGTGTAATTGGGATTCAGGCCTCCTCATGTGTTGTGTGGTTGTCTGGGGACACTGGCACACACCCCCATCACCTGTTGTGTTTGATATGCAGTGTGGGGCTGCCTGTTTGTGTTTGTGCATCTGCACCACTGCATTGGCATATCTTTAGTGTGCCATTGGCTGTATGTTGTTTGGTGGGTTTCCCCTGCTGTCCCTGGGACTCCTAGGTCATCAGTCAGCACAGTGATCATAGTTTGTATGTCCCATTGCTGCCATGGTATGGTATTTGTTCACCTCACATCTACAGTCTCCACAGGATATCTACATTTGTGTGCCCATTGGTGGAGATATGTGGCTCTGCATTATGATGGTCACTTCTGTCATTGTGTTATTGATGAATGTTGACAGTGTCAGCCCCCATGGGTGATGTTTGTCTGCACATGGCCAAAGGTATGTCTTATTTGCACTGCACTGTTTGCCTCACCCAATCTATGTTGCTATGGGACACACGCACTACTATGCCACTGATGTGTTTGTTGTTCTGTGACCAGGAATCATCCATGCTGTTTGGCATTTGCAGCTTTTTCCATGACAACACTTACATTTTGGTCACTGTGATGATGGGGGTTTAGACCCCATTTCCACAATGTTCAAAATGTGCCCCAGCTATGGACCCCACACTTACCTTTTGGTCACTGTGATGCTGGGGGGTTAGACCCCATTGTCACAATGTTCAAAATGTGCTTCAGCTATGGACCCCACACTTACCTTTTGGTCACTGTGATGATGGGGGTTACACCCCATTGCCACAATGTTCAAAATGTGCCCCAGCTATGGACCCCACACTTATCTTTTGGTCACTGTGATGATGGGGGGTTAGATCCCATTGCCACAATGTTCAAAATGCGCCCCAGCTATGGACCCCACACTTACCTTTTGGTCACTGTGATGATGTGGGGTTAGACCCCATTGTCACAATGTTCAAAATGTGCTGCAGCTATGGACCCCACACTTACCTTTTGGTCACTGTGATGATGGGGGGTTAGACCCCATTGCCACAATGTTCAAAATGTGCTTCAGCTATGGACCCCACACTTACCTTTTGGTCACTGTGATGATGGGGTGTTAGACCCCATTGCCACAGTGGTCATGGTCTGCTTGCATTGTGGAGGCCACACACATTTATGTGTGACACATGTGATAGGGGGTCACATTGTATGTTCAATTTCATGTTCAGTGTTGTAGGCATTTGACACAATCTACACACGCTTGTCATGGTGTTGGGGGGATGTGTTTTTCTTACATTCCTTATGTTGGAGTATGCTGGTTGTGTCATGCATTACCCGTCCTATGAGTAGGGGTGGTGTTGGTGGTAGGCATCCAGCCACCCATGGGTGGGGTGGTGGTAGTGGTAGGCATCCAGCCCCCCATGAGTGGGGGGGGTGGTAGTGGTAGGCATCCATCCCCCTATGAGTGGGGATGGTAGTAGTGACAGGCATCTAGCACCCCCTGAGTAGGGCTGGTGGTAGTGGTAGGCATCCAGCCCCCCCTGAGTAGGGGTGGTGTTGGTGGTAGGCATCCATCCCCCTATGAGTGGGGATGGTAGTAGTGACAGGCATCTAGCACCCCCTGAGTAGGGGTGGTGGTAGTGGTAGGCATCCAGCCCCCCCTGAGGAGGGGTGGTGTTGGTGGTAGGCATCCATCCCCCTATGAGTGGGGATGGTAGTAGTGACAGGCATCTGGCACCCCCTGAGTAGGGGTGGTGGTAGTGGTAGGCATCCTCCTTACATCAAATACCTTACAATGGCCCAAACCCAGATTCACCAACAGAAGAACTAGAAACATAAAGGATTACCTGGTTCACACAAGACCAGCACTAGTTACCAGTAAAGAAAGCCTCACTGCAGCATGGAATTTGAGTCCAATCGTGGGACACTACCCATGCGGGTCATGCACGGTGTGCAAACTGACAAAGGTCACTAAGAAATTACAACTCCTACCTAACTTCACCTGGACATTACGCCAGCACACGAGTTGTAATACCACTCATGTGGTTTACATGATCACATGTCCATGTAAATACAAATATATAGGGATGACATGCCGCAAAATAAAACAACGCATAGGTGAGCACAAGAGCAACATAAACTGTAAGAGAGCTACCACCAAGATGAGCAAACACTACATTGAGAGCAATCATAGTGTAGATGACCTCAACTGGGTGGTCCTGGAAAACACTACACGTTAAAACCAACAATGCTGAGCGAGTGCTCTTCCAGAAAGAACAACGTTGGCTCCATCGCTTGAAAACTGATATTGAAGGTTTGAACGACAATATTCCTTGGTATACACTAACGTGATTTACACTCTTGGATGTAAGGCCACTCTGATCATGAGTCCTTATACTACCCCGATCGTTCATAAATGACTATGTTAACATCTGACACCATCATCAATAACTAGGATGAGCAGGACCCAATTCCTAGAATCATTATCGAATATTAGTATCAAGTTTATAACTTTTGGATAAATACACACATCCTTAATAATTGATAACTTTCAATAATCAAATACCAACTTCAAAATCATTATTTTTTAAACATAGAAACAATGTGACAATAAATACCATCATTTCTGACTCTTCTCACATTTAAATATTTATCATTAACAATTACAAGAAGTGTGAATGATGAGATTAGTCTTTCTACCATGTTACCCACTGTAATGCCAACCATACATGCCAATCGACTTCGAAACAATAGTCCCTCCACTATTTTTACACCTGAGCATATGAAACGGCGAGCTCTCCTTGGCCTCACGTTTACCGGGGCTACGCGCGTAGAGACAGAACAAGTCAAGGACATGTGAGAACTGGTAAGCTGCCGTCCAGAGGCTACGACGCAGAGAAGAACCGTGTAAGGTACACGTTACTAAATCCTTTTATTTTCACAGACTAGAGTTCTTGCATCGCTCTTCGGTACCCCGAGGAAGCCAGAAAACGGCATTAGAAGGTAATTTTACTGTAGGGACTGCTATTTGCCAGATGTTAACTAATCACCATAGTTTATTTCTTTTGGTTTAAACGTGTAACATGACCATATGAAAACGTGTGCTTTGACAACTCAAACGCTGCACTTCATACTACTTGCCAGATTTTAACAACTCACAGAGGTTTTTAAACATGCCGTTTCACCCTCAATAGACTGATCGCACAATATGACCACATGAGTACGTGCGCCTTGACAAACCACGCACCATACTTAACGCTACTTGCCAGACTTTAACAAACTCACCGCAGGTCTTATTTTCTTGACCTACAGGAGATTAATCGCCTAATATGACCACAAGAGCAGAAGCGCCCTTAAAATCAAGACGCTTAGCCCTTTAATTTGAATTTTTAACGCATTTACTAATGTCGGTTCCTCTGGAACCTATCTATTTCCTAAATCACCTCTAACTCAGCTCTACCACTTGACTCGCCACTCGTGCTAGAATAAGCTGAGCCTGCATAGAATATCCACGTTTACCTGGACTCAATGTAGTCATATACAACATAGACAGATAATTATCTAACTGTTACAGCAAATACGCAAAAGTTATTGTGTTGTAGCCATAGGGATAACAATAATAAATATTACTGCACTCTCTTTTTTCAGCTTCAGATACGACTGATCTGACTCAAAATAAACAAGAGTGGTAAGTTAACCACTTAATTAGGAGCCACAATGAGCTCTTAAAAACACACCCGGTCCTGAAGAAAGCCTCTAGAATACACGAGAAGGCTGAAACATGTTGACCTACAACAGTGCGGAAGACTAGTAACTGGGTCTACAGACGCACCACCTCGAAAACCTTTTAATACCTCACATCACAGTTTTCTTTATTACATTTTTGTGGTTAAGTAATGTAGGGGATTTTAAAATTCACAACACTTGAGCACTCACACGCCCTCTTTTTAATCTCTGGACACTACTGTTAAACCAGTTGGTCTACCTCCAGGTGGAGGACAGCATATATACTATCCAAAACCCTATGATGATGCTGCAACAGTACACTTAGGCGGAGAATCAAGATATACCGCCATTTGCCTGTGTACGTTTATGAGGGTTTTTAAGACGGTCTCAATACGATCAAGACCCTGGTTGCACAGGACAAGTGATCCATTCTCCCCCCTTCTTGATTTTTTGTACTAGCCATTGGAAGCCGAATGGATCACAGCTTCTCATTCCCTCCACATTGATTATTACAATTTTAGTAGTTATTAATTTTTTTAAATTAGAATTTTGCGTTTTTATTTCCATAGCGGCTTGTGGGTTTATAGGGGAATAGGGTGGGAAATAATTTAATTATATAACATTTATTGATTATTTTTAGTAGTTATTATTTTTATTTTTTTTAAATTTGCGTTTTTAGTTCCGTAGCGGATTGTGGGTTTATAGGGGAATAGGGTGGGAAGTAATTTAATTATATAAAATGTATTGATTATTTTTAGTAGTTATTATTTTTTTTACTTGAAATTTGCATTTTTAGTTCCGTAGCGGGTTGTGGGTTTATAGGAGAATAGGGTGGGAAGTAATTTAATTGTATTACATTTATTGAATAATTTTTATTTATTAATATTTGTTTAATTGAGATGTTATAGTGTTAAGTGTGTAAATTAATTTATTATTAATTATTTAATAATTAGTTGTTAATTAATTTTAATTAATTAATTAGTAATTAATGATGGTAATTGTGTATTTAATTTTAGGTGTGTGTTGTGGTGTTTATATGTGTAAATGGTGGGAAGGGTGGGAAGTAATTTATTTTGTATTGATGAATTATTAATTAATTTAGATTAATTAATTAGTAATTAATTATGGTAATTGTGTAATTAGTTTTAGGTGTGTGTTGTGGATATTATAGTGTTAAAGAATGTGTACTCAATTAATGTTTATTATCCTTTTTATTAATAATATTTTTTAAATTCATTATTAATTATTTTAATTATAGAAATAAATTTAAATAAAAATGTTGAAGTCTTTTTTTATTGGTGTGGTGTTATAGAGAAGGAAATAAAATAAATACATTTATGTTTTAAATAATTTGTTTGTTTGGTAATATTTGCTTCTTTTAAATAAATATTGTTTATAAATGTATTTATTAATTTATTTTATATATTTGTACCTTTTTGTTATATGTAATTAATATTATAATATGTGTTCTTTTTATATGTTTAATATATTTAATCGCATATTTTTAAAATATTGTTTATTTATGTTTAAGATTATTTAATTTTTTTCAATTGTTTAAATGTTATTAGTAATTTTTGTTTCTCTGCTATCCAACACTTTCCCTACTGTTGCACTCACTGGGTTGGGAATAGTAATTTTTACCCCTCCGCTATCCAGCACTTTCTCTACTGTTGCACTCATTGGAATGGGAATAGTAATTTTTACCCCTTCGCTATCCAGCACTTTCACTACTGTTGCACTCATTGGAGTGGGAATAATAATTTTTACCTCTCCGCTATCTAGCACTTTCCCTACTGTTGGACTCACTGGAGTGTGAATAATAATATTTACCTCTCCGCTATTCAGCACTTTCCCTACTGTTGCACTCACTGGAGTGGGAATAGTAATTTTTACCCCTCCGCTATTCAATACTTTCCCTACTGTTGCACTCACTGGAGTGGGAATAGTAATTTTTACCCCTCCACTATCTAGCACTTTCCCTACTGTTGCACTCACTGGAGTGCGAATAGTAATTTTTACCCCTCCGCTATTCAATACTTTCCCTACTGTTGCACTCACTAGAGTGGGAATAGTAATTTTTACCCCTCTGCTATCCAATACTTTCCCTACTGTTGCACTCACTGGAGTGGGAATAGTAATTTTTACCCCTCCGCTATCCAGAACTTTCCCTACTGTTGCACTCACTGGAGTGGGAATAGTAATTATTACCCTTCCGCTATCCAGCACTTTCCCTACTGTTGCACTCACTGGAGTGGGAATAGTAATTTTTACCCCTCCGCTAACCAACACTTTCACTACTGTTGCAGTCACTGGAGTGGGAATAGTCATTTTTACTCCTCCGCTAACCAACACTTTCCCTACTGTTGCACTCTTTGGAGTGGGAATAGTAATTTTTGCTCCTCCGCTATCCAACACTTTCCCTACTGTTGCAGTCACTGGAGTGGGAATAGTAATTTTTACCCCTCCGCTAACCAACACTTTCCCTACTTTTGCACTCTTTGTAGTGGGAATAGTAATTTTTACCACTTCGCTATCCAGCACTTTCCCTACTGTTGCAATCACTGGAGTGGGAATAGTAATTTTTACCCCTCCGCTATCAAGAACTTTCACTACTGTTGCACTCACTGGAGTGGGAATAGTAATTATTACCCTTCCGCTATCCAGCACTTTCCCTACTGTTGCACTCACTGGAGTGGGGATAGTAATTTTTACTCCTCCGCTATCCAACACTTTCCCTACTGTTGCACTCTTTGGAGTGGGAATAGTAATTTTTGCTCCTCCGCTATCCAACACTTTCCCTACTGTTGCACTCTTTGTAGTGGGAATAGTAATTTTTACCACTTCGCTATCCAGCACTTTCCCTACTGTTGCAATCACTGGAGTGGGGATAGTAATTTTTACTCCTCCGCTATCCAACACTTTCCCTACTGTTGCACTCTTTGGAGTGGGAATAGTAATTTTGCTCCTCCGCTATCCAACACTTTCCCTACTGTTGCAGTCACTGGAGTGGGAATAGTAATTTTTACTCCTCCGCTAACCAACACTTTCCCTACTGTTGCACTCTTTGTAGTGGGAATAGTAATTTTTACCCCTCCGCTAACCAACACTTTCCCTACTGTTGCACTCTTTGTAGTGGGAATAGTAATTTTTACCACTTCGCTATCCAGCACTTTCCCTACTGTTGCAATCACTGGAGTGGGGATAGTAATTTTTACTCCTCCGCTATCCAACACTTTCCCTACTGTTGCACTCTTTGGAGTGGGAATAGTAATTTTTGCTCCTCCGCTATCCAACACTTTCCCTACTGTTGCAGTCACTGGAGTGGGAATAGTAATTTTTACCCCCCCGCTAACCAACACTTTCCCTACTGTTGCACTCTTTGTAGTGGGAATAGTAATTTTTACCACTTCGCTATCCAGCACTTTCCCTACTGTTGCAATCACTGGAGTGGGGATAGTATTTTCTACCCCTCTGCTATCCAACACTTTCCCTACTGTTGCACTCACTCGAGTTGGAAGAGTAAATTTAATTCTTCCTCTATCCAACATTTACCCTACTTTTGCACTCACTGGAGTGGGAATAGTAAATTTTACCCCTCCGCTATCCAACAATTTCCCTACTGTTGCACTCTATTGAGTGGGAATAGTAATTTTTACCCCTCTGCTATCCAACACTTTCCCTACTGTTGCACTCACTGGAGTTGGAATAGTAATTTTTACCACTTCGCTATCCAGCACTTTCCCTACTGTTGCAATCACTGGAGTGGGGATAGTATTTTCTACCCCTCTGCTATCCAACACTTTCCCTACTGTTGCACTCACTCGAGTTGGAAGAGTAAATTTAATTCTTCCGCTATCCAACATTTACCCTACTTTTGCACTCACTGGAGTGGGAATAGTAAATTTTACCCCTCCGCTATCCAACAATTTCCCTACTGTTGCACTCTTTGTAGTGGGAATAGTAATTTTTACCACTTCGCTATCCAGCACTTTCCCTACTGTTGCAATCACTGGAGTGGGGATAGTATTTTCTACCCCTCTGCTATCCAACACTTTCCCTACTGTTGCACTCACTCGAGTTGGAAGAGTAAATTTAATTCTTCCGCTATCCAACATTTACCCTACTTTTGCACTCACTGGAGTGGGAATAGTAAATTTTACCCCTCCGCTATCCAACAATTTCCCTACTGTTGCACTCTATTGCGTGGGAATAGTAATTTTTACCCCTCTGCTATCCAACACTTTCCCTACTGTTGCACTCACTGGAGTTGGAATAGTAATTTTTACCACTTCGCTATCCAGCACTTTCCCTACTGTTGCAATCACTGGAGTGGGGATAGTATTTTCTACCCCTCTGCTATCCAACACTTTCCCTACTGTTGCACTCACTCGAGTTGGAAGAGTAAATTTAATTCTTCCGCTATCCAACATTTACCCTACTTTTGCACTCACTGGAGTGGGAATAGTAAATTTTTACCCCCCCGCTAACCAACACTTTCCCTACTGTTGCACTCTTTGTAGTGGGAATAGTAATTTTACCACTTCGCTATCCAGCACTTTCCCTACTGTTGCAATCACTGGAGTGGGGATAGTATTTTCTACCCTCTGCTATCCAACACTTTCCCTACTGTTGCACTCTATTGAGTGGGAATAGTAATTTTTACCCCTCTGCTATCCAACAATTTCCCTACTGTTGCACTCACTGGAGTTGGAATAGTAAATTTAATTATTTCGCTATCCAACATTTTCCCTACTGTTGTATTTATTTTATTGTAAAAAGCACGTTTTAATTTTTTTTAATAGTTTAGGGGCCCATTACGATAACCGGCGGTAAAAAAAACGCCAACCGCCATAGCCTGAAAAGACCGCCCGCCTGCACCATGGGAATACCGACGGAGCAATTATGATGACGCGAAGCAACCACCGCCCGCAGCGGAAAAAAAAGACAGAATACCGCCCGTCCATGTCAGAGTCCAAGACAATCCGTCCCCCATGGACGCAATACCGCCCGAAAACTCCAAATACGACCGCGCGGACGGACTACACACCGGCCGTCAAATTATGATCCCCCCGACATGAGGGCGGGAAACCAACATATTTCCCGCCAGCAACGGTGAACAACAGAAATGAATAACTGACAAGGCGGAAGGCCTGGCGGCCACGTCCGTGCACGGAAATCAGTGGCGGCACAAACAAATACACACAACACGGCCAACAAGTCCACACAGTAAACGACGCCAAAATACCCAGACACCGAACCCATCCCAAAGACACATCCCCCTGTCAAAAAATATAATTAGAATAAATCCCAGGACACCACGCCCAACACACCTGAAAACGACAGACCATCATGACACACCCACATAGGTGAGTACAAAAGCAGCCCCGTCACGGACCACAAACCCTTGCACCACGACAAAGCCAACACCACAGCAGAGAACACGGAGAGCCACAGAGGAAAGCAGTATACCACACGCACGCACACATCACATCCATCACCACAACCACCACCACCACCTAAACACCGGCACCACAAACCCCCTGCACATCACACACCAAACACACCACACCAGCACTACAAAAACTACACTACGCACCATGGCAACACAACGAATGCCCAAGTTCACTGCCACAGAGGTGACGGTCATGGTCGACGAGGTCATCAAGGTGTACCCACAAATCTATGGGAACCAGGTCCAACAGACACCAGTAGCCCCCAGAAACAGGATGTGGAGAAGGATCGTAGACCAGGTGAATGCAGTTGGGAACGTGCCACGCAACCGGGGGGAAATAACCAAGAGGTGGCAGGACCTGAAAAGCCTGGTCAGGAAGAAGGAGGCCAAGAACCGTGAGCTGGCTGACAGGACTGGCAGCGGACCACCCACGCCATTCAAGACCTTCAAGGCGTGGGAGGAGAAGGTGCGAGGCATACTACATCCGGAGAGTCTCATCGGAATAGCAGGGAGAGTGGAGGCTGGTAAGTACAAACAAATGTATACCAGCACACCGCCATGTACAGTCATGCACTAACACAATGCCATAGCTCCGAGGGCCGAACACCCCCATGTCCAGTACACAATTCACAAGACATCCCTCACATATGCAACAGACACTCACACACACTCAGCCCATAGGCACCAACAAAGAAAACCATGGGGGCATGTGTACAGTCAGCCAGCACCACAACTCCCACCAGCTCCCCTTGTACCCCAGATGCGCCGGAAGGAGCGCCCCCCACACCCACACCCATGTGTCAGCCATAGCTGAACAAACCAACAAGTAACAGGTAAGCAGCCTTACCACAAGGCCCGTGTATCGGAGGGGGGACTGCAGAAGTACCCCCCCCACCAGGCCCCCACTCCTACAGCGCAGCAAGATGGAGCACTCCCCACACCCATGTGTCAGCCATTGCAGTGCACACCTACACCCGACAGGTAGATATGTTACCCTACATGGAGGGCTGTCTGTGGATGGTAAACCATCACCACGACTCACAACACGGCCCACACACCCACAGACCAGCAAGATGGAGCACCCCTCCCTCTCATAACCATGTGGTAGCCGTTGCATTTCTCTCTCAAAACCAACAATTAGGTAGACTACTATACAGGGCGGGGTGTCTGTAGGCATGAGGACTGTACTACGACTAACATGTGGGACATGTCACTTAGCAGAGGAACAGGTAGCACTGCTCCCTGTCACAAACATGTGACCAATGTGCACCCGGACATCAATTACAGAGTCATAGCCCACATGAGCCATCTCAAATGCAGTAACACGTAAGGAGTCACGTCTGCATGCACAAGTCTAACTGGAGTACTGACCCACATGGCGTGCACTGTGCCAGTCATCATACACATCAGCAACACCATCCAAGTCTTGTCCATGTAGTCGTGTCTGCTTCTACCCTTGACATAGTACAACATCACCCATGTAAGTCTATCTTGTCCAAATGAAACATAGTGGAACCCCAGTAATGTCACATACACCACTGGACCCATGAACCACACAGCTACACAATGCACATTCAAAATCTCATCCATCTCATCATCCAGCCCCAGTGTCATGAAAGGTATATCATCTAAACAGCTGCCCCATAGACAGTAGTACAGCAAAGAGTCCTGCCGATGACCAATAATGTGTCTGCTGTGTCTGAAGCGCTCGTCACACTGTGAGTAACAACATACAAAATGTAGTCAACACCCCAAGAGCACTGCATTGCTGCACATGGGTGAGAGTAGCACGCACACCAAGGAATTGTACCATCTGCAATACGTCGTGTGGCATACAACCATTACTCACTCACTACAATGCTTGCTGTGGATAGCCCTTAAATGACAACAGTGAGCAGATATGCTGGCTAAGTCAGACATACACACACCTTTGTCTCTGTAATGTCGTGTGGCCAAAACACATGTCCCCTACTGCACCCATATGTCACAGTATGTACCACAGTACCATATTTCAACACCAAAGCGTTCATGGGGCAATACCCCTTTTGCCATCTGCGTTTCCAAGCGTTGCATGTGAACCCCAAAAACATATTTCAACACCAAAGCGTTCATGGGGCGATACCCCTTTTGCCATCTGCGTATCCAAGCGTTGCATTTGAACCCCAAAAACATATTTCAACACTAAACCGTCCATGGGGCTGTACCCCGTTCCCACCAAAGCCACAAAATGTAGGGGTACTGCAACACACACCAATTGGCATTTCAAATCCGTCCCATGCCAGATGCACCCATCACACTATTCCATTGCCTTGATCACGCACACACATTGTAGAGACATACACACGCATCCGGCAAATCAGTGCACAACTGTGCACAAACTGTGCATGTCAGACATCTAACACAAACCTTGCAAGGTGCAACACAATAACTTTTCGTCTCCGCCCCACAGGTGACGAACAGCATGATGCTGCGGATGGAGACACCAGTCATCACAGCCAGTCCACAAGCCCCCCACACGGACTCACGGATGTGGAAAGCCTGGACACCTCTACGGACGAGGACTCCCGAGCTGGCACATCTGGCGTGGCAGGGCGCAACAGCTCCCCAGGACCCCTCCTACCCACCAACCCATCTCCCAGGGCTGGTGACCAGTCCCAGGCCCCTGCTGCCACGGTCATTGCGGCCAACACCACCACCGCAACCACCACCACCACCACCATCACCACCGCCAGGTCCTCCCTGACCACTCAACCATCCCAAGAGGTGGCACAAACCTCCACATCTACCCTGGGAGCCAGGAGGAGGCCCCGGGTGACCAATGTGGTGAGTGGGCAGGTCGGTGGCAGCAGTCCAGGTGGGAGGAGCAGGGTCAGGCCAAGGCCAACAGAGCCTGGGAGCCAAGCCCTGCCGCAAATAGCCAGAGTCCTTGGGGCCTATGAAGAGGCCCAGGGACAATGGGCCAGGTCAGCTTCCGACACGAGGGAAGTCCTTGGGGTGTTGAGGTCCATGGACGCCCACATGGGCCAACTTGTGGACCTCATGGGCCAGCTAGTGGTGGAGATGAGGGCCCACTCAAGGCCAACCACACCACCTACGCCACCACCTGCTGGGACGCAGGGACGTGCAACATCCAGTTCCCCTGCGTCCACAGCGAGTGGGCAATCCTCAGCCACCACCAGCAGCCCACAAACACAACCCCCTCCTCTCAAACGTGGAAGGGGCCGTCCGAAGAGGAAACAGATGTCCAGGGAGGACTTTGCACGCTCCAAACGCCAGTGAGTCAGCCAGCCATGGTGGCCACCCCCTGCATTCACTTGGACTACCATCCTACCCCACACTGCCAGTCGAGTGGCAAATGTCTGTTGGACTGCGGACCCAGGGAAACATGGGTACACCTTGACCATCACGCGGACAGGACCGTCAACTCATTGTACAGCATGCACCACCTTCTTGATCACCTTTCCCACAATCACATGTCACCTTTAAAATAAATACACCTGTATCACATCCTATGTCATCTGCTATGTTTATTATCAATGGTGCACAAACGTCAGCATGTTCAGAAATTCATCTGTAGTGTGTTCTGTCGATAGGCCAGGAGAGGCTGTAGGGGCCTAGGGGTGACAAACAGAACAAGAGTCCATTGACTGTGTGTGTCACACACTCATCACACAGTACTTGTCATCAGGCCTAAGCAATGTACACACATCTCACAGAGCAACAGGGCACAATGTCACAGCCACTCTCAGTGGCATACTACCCTGGACATGGACCATTGCCACACAGCACTCAGTGAACAATAGGCCGCCCTGACAATGCACACCTACCCCTACACAACTACAGCGACATCAGCCGTCGTACATGGTCACTCACCGTCAAGTGAAGTAGCGGGCGATGAGCTGCTGACGCTCATTTACTGCTTCCTCCTCTCCACTGTCCTCGTCACTGGACACGGCTTGGCCTGCAGGCGGGGGCCCTGGCTGATCACCGTCATCCACTATCAGGGGGATCTGCCTGCGAATCGCAAGATTGTGCAGCATTCAGCATGCCACTACTATCTGGCACACCTTCTGTGGGGAGTATGCCAGTGCACCCCCGGTGCGGTCCAGGCATCTGAATCTGGACTTCAGGAGTCCAAAAGTACGCTCCACCACACGTCTGGTCCTCCCATGTGCCTCATTGTATCTGACATCAGCTGGTGTACGAGGATTGCGTAGTGGACTTAACAGCCAAGGCCCATTAGGATATGCAGAGTCACCAACAATCCATGCACGGTCCGGTTGCAGATTGGTCATCAGACGTGGGAGGATGCTGTGGCGCATGATGTGCGAGTCATGGGTGGAACTGGGAAACTTCGCACACACGTGTGTGATTATCATGTCCGCCAGGCACACCACTTGCACAATCAGGGAGTGGAAATGTTTCCGGTTACGAAAGATGTGCTCCATGGCCTGTGGTGCAACAAGGCCAACATGGGTGCAATCAATTGCACCAACAACCTGGGCGATGCGACCAAGTGCATAGTAAGCACCCTTCACCGCAGGCAAATCACGAGCCCTGGGGAATCGGATGTACCGGTTCCTGTACAGCATCATAGCTGACAGGACATCCCGTAGCACCTTGATGAACATGGGCTGGGACATCCCACCTCCACTGCCCACCGTGTGTTGGAATGAACCGGTTGCGAAGAAATGCAGTGCAGCCATCACCTTAGCCGTGGGGGTGAATGCTGTAGGATACACCCTGCGAGGACGAAGGTGGGGTTCCAACATGGCACATAGGCGATGCAGGGTGGGCCGGTCCAGACGGAACTTCCTTATGACCTCCACATCCTCCATGTCTGCCAGCAATTGGTAGGGGCGATGTATGTTTGGTCTCCTCCTAGGACAGATGGAAGTGGACACATGTCAATGCAACACACCACATGGTATTTACACATACACAAAACAAAGATCACTGACAAAGCAATAGTATCACCGAACAGCTGACAAGTAGGGACAGCACAGCAACATTACTCTTACACAGGTCCCCTTACCAAAAGCAAGGACCACTGACACATACCATTGCTATGAGCATGCACATGGGGATTAAGGCCATATTAGCTTGATAGGCATGATGATGGATTCAGACTGCATATGTGGGTAGCGGCAACACCACGGCAATATACCTAGCTGCTGTGCCTGACACCGCTTCCGAGGCTGGGTGAGTATGGCACACACCAACAACACAACGTACACAGGCTGAGCGGTACACCAATCGCAGCAGCTTGGACACGCAGAAACAGCCCCAAGGGGGCTATATCAGTGTGGGAGGGTGACACATTCTGCTCCATGCAGGTATGTCCTTGGCCTAATTATGTAGTGGTCATCCTTAACACCATCAGGAGAGTGGGTGTGTACACAGCGATGAGTGGCTATGGCCGCAGGGTGACAGTCCGGGTGTTGTTCCATGTGCACAACACATGTGTCACTTATTGGCGGGTTCATTACCTGTACGCCAGCCATTACGTGTTGATTGTGGTTGCTGTATACATTTGCACAGGTATCATGCAACATGTGCACTTGGGAGTGTTCTGTGCTGGCTCCCTTGCACATGTCTGTGGATTTGATGCCAAATGAGTGAGGCCACCTCGCTCTCCCTCATGTGTCATCTACCATGTGTGCTGAGGGACAGGGGACGGTCAACAGTGGAGAGGCATCGGATGGTGCAGCTGCACAGGAGCTGGGTGAGACTAATGTGACCGGCGCATCGGAGGGGGCAGACGTGTGCTGGATGAATCACAGGCCCATACGACAATTGCTGCGTCATCTGAGTACAGAGGTCATGTATCCATGTTTGCTAGCACAGGGGACGTGCACTCTAGCTCCTCTGCAGCCACGCAGAGGCCAATGCCCGCCCTCCCAACTACTTCCACTGGTGCAACACGTGTCGGCACAAGGATGAAGGATAGAGTGTCTTTCACACCAGGCACAGCTGCCCATGCGACCCCTGCTGCACTCAGTGCCGGGTCTGTTGAGCATGTGCGGCATCTGTGCGTGGGTCAGACAGCTCTCCTTAATGACTTCATTGCCCATGCCAACACCTTTCCGCAGTTGACATAGTTCATGGAGGGCCTACATTAACGCGTGGGTGGGCTACACCAGTCTGTCCAATAGTTGTCCCCCCAGTCAAGGTGGTCCTTGAACTGGGCCACTGTCAGGCTGACATTCCTGACCTTCCCCCACCCCCGGAAAGTGGCGCATCTGACAACAGCAGGGCACGAGTCCTGACAGAAGAGGTGGTGGCACGCAGACGTCATGACAGGTAGTGACGTCACGGAAGATGGCTTGCACCATCAGACTCATTGCCTCCCCTTGCTCACCCCACTGATGCGATTGCATCATGGGAGCACGCGCGTGTGCAGCAGCTCCAATCTCTCCCCAGAGAGGCCAAATAGTGTATGTGTGGCTCCATTCGCTCCAGTCATTGAGCTCACGGTAAAATAGGTGGGGGGACGCCGTACATCCGCATGGTACCCCGACTCGTGCCCTGGACAACAGTGACAAAGCATGGCTGTCTCCGGAGTCCGGATACACCACATGCAACACACAGTAGCTGTAGCTGCCCTAGCGGGCCATGCCGCAAACACCATCCCAGACGACATGTAGACACACCCCGGCGCACAATGTCATAGCATCCGCTGCCATTGGCAAGGGACCCATGGTGTGTGATATGGGCCTCATGGGTGAGGAGCCTCCGAGCCATCCACCGCCAACGGGTGTCATGCAACTCACACACTTCGCTAAAACATTAGGTAGCTTTGCCTGCACACCAGGGCTCGAGTCCGGGTACCATGCAGGTGTACGGCGTCCCACCACTTATTTTACCATGAGCTCGGTGACTGGAGCGAATGGAGCCACACATTCACTCTTTGGCCTCTCTGGGGTGAGATTGGAGCTGCTGCTCACGCGCGTGCTCCTATGATGCAATCGCATCAGTGGGGTGAGTGAGGGGAGGCAATGAGTCTGATGGTGCAAGCCATCTTCCGTGACGTCACTACCTGTCATGACGTCTGCGTCCCCCCACGTCTTGTTCGGGACTTGTGCCCTGCTGCACACTGAGAATGTATTGCCTCCGAGATGTGACCAGGAGCAGGGTGCCATGACCTCCCACCCACCAAGCTCCACTGCCATGCCATGCCCTGGGTGGTCTGTGCAGGTGGACGATGTAGGGGGTACACCTGAAGGCCAGGGGTGTAAATATCTCGGCAAGGGCCTGGCTGATGCACAGCAGTATCCAGCATGTCCCCAGAGGGAGGGCCAATGTCCACACCTGATGCAGCATAGATCGTGTGCCCACCTGTTGTGCACACACTAGTCCACATTCATCCCCAGACAGCTGGTCTTTCCACATACCCAGAACAGTGGTAATCTACCCCGCCGGGTTCGTCCCCACACAGTCTGTATCGACACTGCATGTGTGCACCCACCCGTGCCACAGACCCACCTGTGCCAAGAAGCCCTCCCGCTTCACATGCCACATGTGTGTATTCCACAGTTGTGCTTCTCTCTCAGGGGCGGACATCCAACTGTCCCGTAGCATACAGACTGCACCCAGTCGGACTGGCATCCTGTTTGAATGTTAGGCACCCTCACACAACTACCTGTGCCACAGTGGTGGCTGTGCTGGCTATCGTGACTGCCATGGCAGTGTTGCTGTCCATGGCAGGGTACACTCACACACAATGCATACGTAGCTTTTCGTATCAGTACTCTGCACATCGGACTGGCCACTGTCCCTGGTGTTGTACATTGTTGCCACCTGTCTATGTATTCTGTGACTGGATGCTGTTGTTCCTGTAGTGGGTTGTGTCTGTGTAGTTGCTGTTTGCAGTTGTTACTGTGTGTGCATAGTTAAGTGAGGCACATGCCGTGAATGGTACCTCAACAATTGCAATGTCTGATCTCACATTCCTATGTGTATAATACGTGGCTGGGACTTCACTTCTTTCAGACTCTGCTACTTGTGTGTGTGATGAAGACGTGTGTCTGTAACACGTATTGTCTGCATGTATTTGGTGGTATTTCTGTGTTAATGTATACGTGTCATGTTTGCGTGCATGCAAAGCACAGGGTGTGTGTCTAGCCACAGGATAACAGGTAGCATGTGCAGAGTGTGCGGGTATGTGTGAGCTTACTTTCTGGCTGGCCAGCAGTGTAGGTGTATGTGTATCTTGTGATGAACATCGAGCCTGGGCACATGGCTTACTTTCAATGTGTGCATTTGGGAGGTGTAGGTGTGTGTGGTGTGACTTTGGGGTAGTGTTGGTGTGTGTGTGTGCGCTCTGGCAATGTCGACTACACACATGTGTTACCCAGGGGCATGGTCAGTGTTTGTATCCTTGTTCGGGTCTGTTAATGTGAGCACATGTGTGTATTGTCTGTTGCACAGTGTGTGGGTGTGTCCTTGCAGTTCAGGATGACTCCGACTTGATATGTATTGGCCATTGTGGGTCTGCAGGGTGTGTGAATGTGAAGATTGTGCCTTGTTCAATTGCGCATGTATGTACATTTCGGCGGTTCGTACTCACTGTGCAGCCCTGCCCACCCACACTGATATCGTGTGTGTGTTTTGGCATGCATTGATGTGGCGTGCTACTGGCGTGGCTCCTATATTTGCTTGTTGAGTGTGATGTCAGACTGTGAAGGTGATTGTACACATATGTAGGACTGTGCTTTGTAGTGACCAGGCCGTCAGTGTTGATGTGATGATCTGTTGGGCCACGTCAGACTCTGACATGCCAAGGCCCACGACCTGTGGTATTTTACTGGGTCCACAGTGGCAGCAACTCATTTGCATTGACATCCAATGTCACTTGACTACATGGTGGTCTCACGAGTCCCGTGTACTTCACACACTCTCATCCTCTCTCATTCGTACTTGTCTACAATCAATAATTTTCCAGAGTCAGATATTAGCTTTAAGGCTTGTATTTGAGCTTACTTCCTCTGTGATGCAGGATGTGGACACTACTGGCAGCGTAATGCATGTGGAGGATATACTTAGCATGATTACACATACAAAAGGGGGTACAGGTAGATGTGATAAGTCGTTAATTGTGGGAATAAGGCTTCAGAGTTAAGAATGCCCTGCCCTTGCTATGCTACAGTACATTAGCTCATTACTGAGGTGCCCTAGGCTGTGACACAGACAGTATTGGTTTACCCTACCAGACAGCTTGACATCATAAGCACAGTACATCTAAGTCCCATGGTACAGGTTTACGACAATAGTGACTCCGACACACCTGCGTGAGAGGTGACATCAGAGCATGTGCCTACATGCATGCAGCATAGTCTCACATGTTGTTGCGATATGGTGGCTACTGAACATGACTCAATGCCCGGGGACATGTTGTAGGGTGTTGCATTTGTTGTCCATGCAAATGTCCTGGCACGGAAGTTCAGAAGAAGGTGAGATGACAGTTCTCAAGTTATTCAGCAGACAGATAAGCGTGCACTTACAGGAGCATGTGTTCAGGTGCGCGGCATGCATATTGTAGCATTGTGGTTCGTGCAATGTTGGCCATGTGGTCACTGTACACAGGTCCCATTCCTCAGCCTCCCCGTGTTCATGCAGGGACACGGGATGTGGTGATGGACAGGGTGCATGTCCCGGAAATGTCAGGTGTCATGACAGTGGAGTTGATGGTAAGGTGTTTGTTTCCGAGTGCATGGTATAGTTGTTGCACTGCTAACTGGCCACTGCGTGCGGACGCCAAGCATAGGTATGGTGTTGCACATGAATGTTCAATTGTGGGTATTGATTTGGGGACCCATGAATTGACAGGTTGTCAGGTATGCGATACCTACCTGCAGAGCATCCCTCGCATTGGTGGTATTTATGCTTGACATCCAATGAAGCGGATGGTGGGTTGCAACGTGTTCCTCGTAAGTTGTCCCTTGTAGAATCCTGATGGGACATGTCGGGTGACATTCGATGAAACTGTAATCCAGCATACGTTGTGCGGAGGCACACTGGTCCCATTGCAGTGTGTGTCCTATTGCAGCCACAAACGCCATGCCCCCATACACTGAACAGTTCCTGTCGTGGGCGTCCAGGGGTGAGAACAGGTGTACCAGGTCCCCAATTGGACATGCCGGGTTGGAGAGACATAAATCCACAGGCCAGTGGTACGGGCACCTCCGACAGTAGAAAACGGGGATGACGCAGCTGAACATTTCAATGCAGTAAGTTACTCGATAACTTACATTCAGCATAGCCAGATTTGCACATCCCACTATCTGTAGCAGGCTATTGCTGTACAGCTGCATCTGTCTGGCGTAGGTGTATAGTACTGGTGCACCGTCCATTTTGCTGCAGGGTGCTGTGATGGCGTGCTCCGGCTGCCTGGGCTGTCTGCTGAGTGCAACCTCCGACGATGCTGGGTGTTCTTGAATGGATGTTAAGCGGCAGAACTATGGGTATGGCTTGGGGGGCGGACACAGGCCCTCATCCCACATGCTCCTATGAATGGTCAAGGCCAGTGGTGTCTGACTCTTTCCTGATTACTTGCATTTGAGCCACAAGGAGCAGTGGTATAATTGTATTTTGTGGTTTTATCTTTCTTTCATGTTCGGCGTTATCTGCCAGTGGAAGGTTGACTCAGCATGGCTATGTTTGGGTTGTGGTTGTTAAAATGGCTCCGTTCTCCTGCAGGATATGTTGCAATGTGATTTGGGTGTGGGAATGGAAGGACATTCACTGCTATCTGCTCTCCCGTGTGTGGGTGGGTCACTTCTTTCCCGCTGTACATTGGGACTTGTGTGTGGGCGTAGTGATTGTGAACACCTGTTCGCAGGCAGCTGGGTTTCTCTGTTTTGTACATTGCATGGCTTGTTATTGCGTGCAGGATGGTATAGGTATTGTTTGTTGTGACTGGCGTGCCTTTTGCGGTCAATGTCCATTGTTTGTGCTGTTCTGTAGCAGCTGCTGTGTGCTTCTCCATGCTTTGCACACAGGTGTGTGTCCTCTTTCGACGTCACTTTGCTCCCCTGTTCGGCACACTTGTGTGACTATGTTTTGGCAACTGTGGAGTTGTCGGTTGTGGTCATGATTTACGCAGGGGGACCACGTGACATGTGCCTTCAGGGTGGGGCTGGTGTGTGTGGTGTGTTGTTGTGACCCTGTGGTGTTTGTGTGCAGCCCATGCGTGGCGCTGTCGTTGGCCTCTGCGTTGTGCGCATGTGCGTCATCGCCTGGGCGCTGCGGTGCCATGACGGGGACGTCACCTCCTGGTCCGTGGTAGTGGGTGCCCAGGTTGTTGCGGGTTGATTATATTTTACAGGTGGGATATGTGTGGGTACAGTGTTGGATGTTTCCTGTCCCCACAGGGGTGTCTAGGGGGCCCATGTACAGTTTTTCCGCCCTTGCATTGTGTGCGGTGTTTGCATGCCCTTGTTGTGTGTCTGCCTACCTGCGTCGTCGTTGCGCGTTCACTCCTAGGTGCTGCATCAGGTACAGCATTGGGATGGCCTGGAGAGCAGGATTCATGTCGGACTAGGCCGGGTTGGTGTTTTTGTGGTCAGCAATGTGGTTTCCGCCTCCTGTTCTCGTGCGGTGTCTCTTTGCCGGTGAGGCTGTTTGGTTGTGTCATCGTAATTTGTACGCCGGGCGGTACGTCATTTCGTCGGACGGTGTGCCTCTGTTGGCTGGCGCCGCTACATAAACGGGCGCACTTTGATGGCGGGCGGCGTCGCAGGCTTGCGGGCGGTATTTGCCTGACTTTTCACATCCTAATTTGGCGGGAGGGCGGGCAGGTGCAGGCGGACAGTAACTAGCGTTTTTTATCTCCGACGGCACGGCGGTAGTGTTTCCGCCCGACATCGTAATGGGCCCCTTAATGTGTTAATTAATTATAGAATGTTTTTTTCATTTTAAATTATTGACATATGTGTATATTTTATTTCTATATAACTTAAAAGTTTAAAAATTAAATAAAGATAATAGTTAATAATTTATTTTAAAGTAAATATATGTATATGTATAAATTATTATGTTTGTGTTTATATTTTTTTAAATTACGTTTATATTTTATATATTAAATGTAATTTATTTTGTTAAAGATAATATTAATATTTTATATATTTAATATATATTATTTTATTTTATTTATATTTTTAAATCTATATTTTTTACATCTATATTTTTAACTTCGAAATTTTTGATTCAATATTTTTGTACTTGTTTAAGTATGGGGAGTCGATATTCTTGCATTCTATATATTGTTTTCAATATTTTTTACATCGATGTTTTTAGCATCGATATTCTATCAGTGAACCGTCACTTTTTTCAAAAACTTGTGAGCTTCATAATTTTTAGTAAAGGTTAAAGAACCATGGGCTTTGGTGCAGTTTCCCTAAATCCCCCCAAAAACTTAGGGGCCGATTCCGATCTCGGCCGGTAGGGCTCCGAATAGGATTCGGCTTTACCGGATCCGATTCAGAGCCCTTTTCCCGACCGAATCGTACGCGGGTCCGGCCGAGCGAGTACGATGCGGACTCGCCGACCGACCTCGTCCGGGCGACCCGACCGCTCCGACCGACTCGTACCCGGATCGTACCGCTCCGACCGACTCGCTCGGACCCGATTCGCACCGCGCAATGGAGACGTTTTCCGGCCGGGTAAGTACGATGCGCACCTCGACCGCTCCGACCGACTCGCGCCGTCCGACTCGAACTCGCTGTCGGAGCCGTACTTTGGGGGTCCGTGTCGGACCCCTGCTACGCGTACCCGTGCGAGGCGCACACAGGGGGACCCATGGGTCCCCCCTACCTGTGCGTGTACGCCGCGGCGCTTCGCGGCGTACTCGCTGTAGGGGCGCCCTTGTCCGCCTCGCACCCATTGAGGCAATGGGAGCCCGCGTACGCGTTGTACGACCGGCTCCCATTGGAGTTCAATGGGAGTCCGACCGACTCGTGTCCGGTGGCATACGAATGCATCGGACTCGTTCGGTCGGACTGCACGGGTCCGATTCGGTCGGAAATCTCTCCGGGTCCGGCTCGGTCGGAGAGATTTCCGGCCCGAATCGGAATCGACCCCTTAATGTGGAAGAATTTTCTTACAAGACGTTTTTGTAGCATAATCGTTTCTGCAAAAATGACTTTGGGGCCGATTACTATTCTGGACAGACCGCCACCAACAGGCTGTCAGTGGCGGTCCATCCGATATCTGGGGCCGCGTGTTGACTGACTAATTATGATGCAGGCGGTCGGAGGCAGCAGGCGGAGGGACCAACAGACGCCTATGACAGGCTCAAGGAGCCTGTCGGAGTGTCGGTCGGAGCGTAATACCCTATAATCGGGGCATGCCTGCGTAGGCACCGCCGTAGGGATTACAATGTCCCTTTTCCCTCTGCCTTTATATGTTGGTCCAACCGCAATGTAAAGGCAGACGGAATAGGACTTTGGGGGCCCCTAGCAGGGCCCCCGTCACCCGTGGGCCTCTGCATATTGGCCCAGGGGGTCACATGTGGTGCCCTGCAAACATCCATGTGAATGGATGTTTTAAAACATATCCTTTACTATTGCAGCTTGTTCTGCAGCCCTTTTCTGGCCACAGCACAAGCCGCAATAGTAAAGGGTATGTTTCCGACCACCGTGCTGACAGTTGCATTGCAAATTCGGCGGGTGGGACCTTCGACTCCTTGTCAGGTGGTCCCATTCCCGCTATGATGTAGATCGGAAGCTCATCCAACCAGCATTGCAATGAGGGCCTTTGTTTCAATTTGCTACATTTTGTGAACTTCATTTGTTAAACTTTCGATAAAACTATTTATTTAGCACATCCATATTTTAAACTTTTTCAAGGTTCAAACCAGGCAGGGTAAAGAAGAACAAATAATTTGTTTGTAAAAAAGAATATTTCTTTGGAGGATCTGTTTTTTCGTGAGCCTAAATCTCATTTTCATGGTCTGTCTTGAACACTCCTAATTTTGCATATGTCGGTGCGATGTTTCTGCACCTTTCTCCATTAACGTTTTGAAATTTAAAATTGCATATGTTTTTGGAAATGATTACTGAACACAAGCAGTGTAAATTACCCCGGCTACGTTGCATACCTTTTTTGCTGTTGTCAATGAATGCATGAGTCTGTTGGACATATGGTGCCATGATCAGCCTTTTGTTGGAAGGGCTAAGGTGGATGTTAGAGGTGTAAATGGATTACAGCATTCCATTGTCAACTTAAAATATGGTGTCCAGTCCAGGACCAGGAATGCTCCAGGCATGCTAGATTTTTCAGATAATCACTCTACAGGAGCTCTCTATATGAATCTCTATCTATGCCATCCCCTTCAATGAATACTGGGAGAAATCCTACCCTTACTGCAGTCATGGTACTGGGAACACAAACCAGCCCTGGCAATTCTTCCGGACCGGCCCGGGTTGTGCTAGCGAGAAGCAGCACTGCTTCCGCTTTAGCACTGCTGCGGGTTTTATTACAGGGGGTCGATATTGCAGCACTGCTGCAAAACTGGACCCCAAGAACAAATCCGGCCCCCACCGCTTGAAAACCGGCCCCCAACATTCCGGCCCACCGGTAAAATGCCTGGTGCTTGCTGCGGCCAGTCCGACCCTGACTGCAGCTACTCCAAGCGATAACCTTGCTGGAAATCTCTGGAGTTGACCACTCAAATTATATATGCTGTATATACGTATGCACCTTTCTCTAAAGACAAAGGGCCTGATTTATATCTCGGCGGATGGGTTACTCCGTTCCAACGTTGATGGATGTTCTGGTCCGCCAAAATCTAAAACCCATAGGATATAATGGGATTTAGATTTTGGCGTACGGGCTATCCTTCACTGTTGTGATGGAGTAATCCATCTGCCGAGATCTAAATCAGGCCCAAAGGCTAAGCGACAAAGAGTACACAACATTGCAGCCCAGCTTATCCTTGGCTTGAAATGAAGCAACCACATCTTCTCTGCACTAATGTAACTTTATTGACTCCAAACTTACAAAGGGTCAATTTCATGATATAATGCATTGGAAGCAAACCCATTCATGTTCAGCGTCCCCTAATATCGCCAGTCTGGTGGTTCCATGCAGACCGATGACACCCAACATTGACCACCAAAAAGAGGCTCTTCTCTCAGTTGGAAAGATGCAGATGTTTAGGTGGTAGAACACTACATTGTAAGGCCTCTCCCTATGCAACTCATTTTCTTTATACCCCTCAAGCACAGGGATAAAGGACATCCTCTCTGTCATGGAGACACACCTGTTCAGATAGGGCTACAGGCAGCAATGCAGTGACAATCCTCACTCCTGTTGACTCATTGTCATTACTGTTATCCTACATCTGAATCCCTTACTGCTGTTGCCCTGGAAATGTGCATAGAAGCAGCACCCAGGCTAATATTAGTTTCTTATTAAAGAAATATTCATTGTCTTTTCAGTTTATCTTACGGTGATATTCTGAAAATGTGTCATGGAACCAGCCATCTGAAGCTACACCGAACTCCCTAACTACTTTATGGATTTCTGGGAGGCTGTCTACATGCTTACTTTGTGTTTGTCAGCCCATTCTTCAGGCTTGACAGTATTGTGAGGCCATTCTCAGGGGCACACAGGCCATCATTGTGACAAGCAACTTTCCCTCTATTTTTTCCTCTGCGTGCGGCAATCACTGGTGTCTGTGCACTTTAGCCAAGACTGCACTGAAGGCATATAACAGTGAGTGTAGCATTAAAGATACCACATACAATGGTATTTGCCATGCCACATATTCTGTTGAATACTGGGAAGACCATAAAGTGTCTTTGGGGGACACACTCTTAGGCAGGGATGTGTTCATACAGAAGCACACATCAGACAAAGGGGCTCAGCTGAAAAGGAACATAGGCTATCTGAGGGACTAAAGCTCTTGAGGATGAAGGGTATATTAGAGGATCAGAGTGGGGTGGTCAAGAGGAAGGAGAGAATGAGTGGGAGCAGGGAACAAAAGGGGGATAGTATAGAAGATTTCTTGAGGGGAAAGAAGGTCTAATGGGGGGTGGAAAGCATCTGCCAAATGTCATAAGTATCAGCAAGGGTATGGCCGAAAACTTGTAAAGAGTCAAGGGTGTCCTAATGAGATTAGTGAGTATAGAGGGGTGGCCCTGAGAGAGCTCCTGTGGTTGAATATAAAACTCAGTGGCAGTAGCATGTGTTAAGAATGAATGACACATCTAATCTAGATTTTCTGGAGCATCGATCTCCATATGACATGTGATACAACGGACTCCCCTGTCCTATTGAACTTTTAGAACTGACCTAATCTATATTTTGCTCTGCTTTTCAGCTCCACTGCCTTTCTGATCTTGTCCAGTTTTGTTCCTGACCCTGCCCAGGCCCTCCAGCACTTCAGAAGTACATGTCTGTTTGAACTGGTCGATTCTGCTCCAGGCACATATGGCTTTTAGAGGTACCACATTGACTCATATGACTACTCCGGTGCCTTGGGGGAACTACAGTCGACTCAATAGGGCAAAAGCAAGAATGTATTAATATGTTTTTGATGTATTAATATATTTTAATGTGCTGTAAATGCCAGCAGTCCAGCTTCTAGTCGCACTATATATACTTGACAAAAAATTAGTTTCCTAGGGTAGCAAGATAAACATTGACAATAGTAAACAATGCAAGTATCCATGTAGCAATCCGTTTAAAGGAGGGAAGAGCATGGATAGAAAGAAGGTAAATTGGGGCGTAGAAGGAGCATGAAAGAGGAGTTGGGACAGTGGAAAGGTGTTTGCGAGATATTATTGATAATTATTGTCTAGAGAGTAGCAGTTGTTCAAGGAGATTTTGATGGATGTGTAGTTTACTCAATGACCTGATTTCAATGGGAAGATTTATACTTCATCCACTTTTAGGGTTCGTCTCTGAATCTTTTTAGTCTCCATTTTAGGAGGATCAGTTTATGCTCAGAGGTGGACCATAGCACCATTGACGTTTGCTGGAACTTGAGTTGAAATAGGTATTCGGGTGTTTTTGTGTTGATGACTTTCCATATAAGACACAAGACCCTATGTTGTATTTGGTGTTCGATGGTAAACCAAGATAGCTGTGCAGTGAACGAGGAAGCATGGTCATTTTAATTCTGTCCAAAAACGATCCTTATAGCCACATTTTGTACATGTAGATGTTTTTGCAATGTCTTTGGGAGAATTAGGTCTATTGCAAAGCAATAGTATAGTCTTGATAGGACAACTGCTTGGACCAGTAGTTGTCTGTGTTAAATGGATAGTAGAAGGCTGATTTTAGAGATGGCATATAAGTGGTAATTCGTTGAGTTGATGGTCACTAGGCTTTGAGTGTTGAAAGATAGTTGTAAATTAAAAGGGACTCCAAAGTCGTGCACCACTACATCTACTAGGTATGGGGTTGGTTAAGTGAAGAAGACTGGGAGATATTTGGAGAAGACAATGTTTAGGTGAAGGGCATTGAGGTTCATCCAGTGTTTGACTGACAGAAGGCAGTCGGTTAGCGTTTCAGTGTTGGAGTCATTGCTTAGGTCTACTAGAAGTTGTGTATCATTGGCGTATAACTGGCCTCTAAAAGCTGTTTAGGTCGAGCATTCGAGACCTCTTGTATATACTTTAGTATATACTTATTATATACTTATATGTGTATGTACTTTGTGGGCTCTGGAGATCAGCCCTAGGACTTGTCTGCTTTCGCTTAGGGACTTGTTCAACTGCCTCTATTTAACTGTCTTGATAGAAAACGACCAGCAGAGGTCAGTAAAATACCAGAATCACTTTAGCATTCTCTAGATTCCAGTCCATAGAAATTGTCTTCCACGAGCACCCGTAGGCAATAATATTTTTTTCAAATTTTGTCTTTTCAGTGATATGACCACCGAAGGCCCTGATTTTATATTAAAAACAGAGCTTTGGACTATACCATTTTGCCCTGAAAGGCAATATTTCTTTCCATGTGTTCCCATACCTGGCGTGTCATGCAGTTTGGTGCTTACTTTCCCTCCATGTTAAAGAACAGTAGAGGTTTCAGCACCCAGGCTAATGTGCTGCATAGCTAAATACATATAAGGTCCCAAAGGCGAGACCCATTGTATTGCAAATGCTTGTTTTTCTCTGTTGTTCATCACTGTGGTTTCAGTACTGCCTAGTGGGCAGAATCCAGATTGTGTGTTGACATAACATGACGTGTATTTGTAAAGCGCTCATTCACCCATGGGCATCTTGGTGCTGAATAACAGATGTTTATTGTTACCCAACTCAATAGTACTCTTTTGATCGAACTCAGAGGGATGAATGGGGGAGTGGACCTGCCGGGATTTGAACCTGTGACCGTGAGGTCAAACACAGGCCCTTACAGTGGATGCATTAGTCAACTAAGCCAGCAGACCCGGCAAGCCGACTGTGGGATTCTGTGTAGTTCTGGAGTTGTGTGGCTACCTCTGTTTCAATAATCTTTGTCAGGAAAGGGAGTACTGAGGTGGGTCAGTAGTTGCTCGGAGTGGAGCCCTATACGCTTGTTTTGTTGAGTAGGAGTAAAACAATGGCATGTTTTAGAGTGTCTGGAAGCTACCTGTTTGTAGGGATCCATTGGGGATGCATGCGATATGTTCTGTTAAGTTTGCAATGTTTGCTGAAATCTAGGTGGCCTGGCTACATGAATGGCTTTGGGGCTGACCCCCTGCTGACTGTGTCACTGTTATGCAAGTTTTCACATGCCTCCCAATTAGCATCTCTAAAGATAAACATGCATCTCAAAAGCTGCATGTAGTAGTACACCTTTCGCCTTGCAATGTCTCTCTTCCAGCCACTTATAAAAGAATGGTGGCTCTTCCTGAGCACCTCTCCACACCTCATTTTCACAGTTCATGATGATAGGGCTTCTCCAGGAACATCCAGTTAAAAGGACATTGTATTCTATCGTATTGCATTTACTAGTGCTTCATACCCCTTACGAGAGTGCCTGGCACATTAGGAGAGCCGTCAGTACTCTACACCATAGTGAAGTGCTTGGTTGGAAGAGTCCAAAACTGCAGAGTGGCCTATGTGGGAAGCTTTGGTATCCAGCATGTGTGACTAGGCTGGTGCTCTTGTCTTGTCTTTTCCAGCGGCGGCTCCTCCAGTAAGGCGGAGGAGTGTCATCCTACTGCACTATGAGCAGTGCAAAGGAAAATAAAATGATAATAACAGAACGTTGTTATCATTTTATTTTTAGTGTAATGGAGCCAGGTTAGGGTGGGGCGGGGCTGGGCTCGTGTCAGAGGGAGGAGTGGTTGGTGCACCATAAGTGCGCATGACAGTTTGGGCGGCCATCTTGGGACGGCCAAACCAGCATGCTCACTTATCATGTTCTCCACCAGGCTGTATTGCACAGCCTGGGTGGAGAACATGCACAGGTCCTCAATGCCTGTCTGAGCGCCGAACCAGGCCACTCAGACCAATCATGATGCTGCTGTCATGCTGGGGTCAGCAGCGATGGGCTAGGGGAGTCTGGGAGCCTGGGTGCTGCTGGGAGCCAGGAAAATAGCGAGGGCGGAGGCGGCAGGCGACCGGCGACCGGCAACCAAAGTCTTCTTTTTTTTTCGTTTTTTCTAAGCCCCCCCCAAATCCCCCTAACCGCCACAGTTCCCTACCAACGCCATTGGTCTTGCCTTGTCTTGTCTTGTTTAGGTCGCTGGGCCTAGGTGGTGATAGCTGGAAAAGGAGTGAGGGAGTTCATGCACTTTAATGTATTGTTGTTCTGCCCGAATGTTGGACTTACTACAAGAAAATGTGGTCAATGTCGATGACATTTTGAAAACCCATGCATGCACGCCCATCCTGTCACCCTACTGTTGCTTATTGATAACATGTAATCATTGACATGATGGAAGTGCATACTGTATCCAAAAGAAACCATCAGAAGATCAGACCTAAATATGGAAGGGACTAAGGGTCTGCAGAAGTGTCTTTCTGTAGGAAGAGCGCATTAATGGAAGGAAGATGCATAAAGACGCATTAATAAGAGGTGTCGTCTAGTGCCCAGTGCTAAAAACTGAGGTTCTGCAGCACAGCCAAGTCCTCTGCACCAACAATGGACACGCCCCAAGATCATGTGTGTTGTGCTTTAGTGATGTCCATAAAACATTGCTCCCCACCTCTGCAGCACACTGCTGCCTCGCAGGAGTATGCCAATATCTTAATAAAGTACCACTCATCAGTAACACTCTAAAACCTGCCCCTTCCCTCATCCTCCTGTGGGTAAGAAAGCCTGTGAGGGAGCTTTGCATATAGGCTTACACCGGAGAGACTCCTCCATTCCTGGGGCACTAGACTCCCTGGACCCACCTCACTTTGCCTCTCCCGACTCCTCCATGTGACAAAGGACCTCTTTGTGAGTCTGGATGCTTTGTGCACTCTGATGAAAGACCCCCCTCCTGCCCCCCACCCTGGCAAGCACATTCCACATGCTATGGATCAGGGTGCGTATGTTTTATCCACCTGCTCCCACCATGACATGCCTACAGAGACCCTGGAACTTCAAACCCCTCTCTTTCCCACTTAGAAATGAAGCAAACCCTTTTACAGTGGGTGAAGAAAACATGCTTGTCTCATTATTATTATGCTAAGTGACAACCATCGTAGAGCCCCAGCTGTGCCTAGGAAAAGACTTTCCTTCTTTCCCATCTCAGCAAGCTGCCCTGCTCCTTTTATACTGTCCCACACAAGAGAAAGACTATTGTTGCACCACTCGTTGGGCTGATGAAGGTTTTCTCTTGGGGGAAGGGTGTGCAAGGTCCAGTGTTAATTGATAAAATAATAAGTGCCAGGGCCCTGACCAGGAGCCCACTGCAGCTTGCACCACCCATTGCCTGTGTCATCACTGCCAATGACAGTACCAAAACAACTCTCTCGCCTGCAAGAGCTACATTTCAGATTATTCCAGGTCCCCATAACTAGAGGAATGGCTGGGGAGGTAGGTATTAGTAATTTTTTGTAGATATTGTATTCATAAACAACCGTTGTTCTTCTCCTCTCTAAATTTGATGTGGCAGACTGTCATATGTTTGCTGTTGACAATTAAGTGCCGGTGCCGAGCACCGGAAACTAATTAAGTGCTGGTGCTGAGCATCGGAAACCACCGGCTCATATTAAGCACTGGCGAGGTCCCACATAGACCCTGGGTGGTGACGAAAAGTAGGTCGCATGCACACACATATGCAACCTACAGGGAACATTAGCAGAGATGTTTTAAGGCATGGGCAAAGTGGGCACTTGCCCAGGGCCCCAGCTTTTCATGGGACACCCTGAAAGAGCCAGCTCTGTTCTACAGAGTGTCTTTCCCTGATGACCTTGAATAATTCTTAAACAAATTGTTTTAAATACATTTTCCTTTAATTTATTTGTAATGTGGGTGATATGTGAGAGTCTATTACACACATTTTGCAGAGAAATGTGTTTATGTTTCATGCAACATCCATAAAAAAATCTTTATTTTAGATCAAAACAAGACCTCACATACGAGAAATGTGAAGGTGTCACAGAGATTATTTGCAGTAACATTAGTGAGCTGCTGCTGTGTTACAATATTGAAAACACAAATCACTACCCCTGAATATGAGATGTAAACACATTCAGAATGTGGGAGCCTGTGCACTGCCCAACGAGGACATGAAAGAGCTGAAACTGAATGATAAATTCAAAGCTGTTCTGAACAGGAGCCCCAAAATCCTTAAGATACACCTGAGAGTTCACATATTAGCCAAGTACATTTCTTTCACGTCTTAGATTTCAATTTTTAGGGGGCAGTAAACAGGTATGCCTTACTCTTCAAGGTTAATTGTGGGGCACAAATATAGTATTTGTTTAATTTAGAACATATACAACACACAATACCTTAAATGCATAATCTGTGTTGAATTGTGTTGTAAAATAAATATCACTTTCAGTTTGTTAGGTTTAACATCTTAATAAATACACAATATAGCAGACTGTACTCTAAAACTTTGTGTGGGTAATGTCAGGAGCTTTCTAAAGCAATATCAACTTTATCTTGTGGATGAGTTTTGTTGAATGATCCATGGCTTTCATGGCTGCAGGTGATGATTCTGCTCAGGTCTGGCACACCAAATGGCCAAGCAGCAGACATCTCTGGATGGGAGGTGCTGCAGCAGCCACAGCAGCAGAGGGAGAATCTTTGACTCTCATGTATTTTGGCCTAGTATGGAAGGTGGGCACAGAAGCTGGCTTTAGAGTTGATGAAGGATATGGTTTGTTTTGATTTCTGCAGGCTACACTAGCTGGTTGCAGAAGTGACTGGCAAACATGAATGGCCCAGCCGGCTATGGCGCGTGATCAAGGTAGGAGAGAGAGGCCTCAAGCAGCTTGTGTCTTCACACAGTAGCCAGCCCATTGACTTCTTCATGCTCCATTCTCAGCATTAGGTTAGGTTGGGTAACAACAACATGTCTGGGCTGGGCAAAGTTCCCATGGCAGAACATGGAGTAGCTGGACTCCACACTCAATCTAGGCAGGTTTTCTGCATACCACATAGTATTCCTCTCTCTCCTTTCAGGTTACCATCCCAACAGGCCTTACCCTAGACCTGCAGCATTTCCCCCACTTTTTTAGGGAAGACAGTCTCTCTGTGGGCCAAGCCCTCCTTCCATTAGCGATGTCAAGGTCTGGTCTTGGGAATGTTATTCACCATGATAACAGGGGACCACTTGGGGGTACTCCTAGCATTGAACAGGTTATAGAACCCTGTTGTTTAGCGGTATTCATAACATTGTAGACGGGTGACACCTGTCTTCTGCAAAGGAGAACAGACCTGGTCAATTAGAATGGAAAAATAAGGCGAAGGGATGGCACATTGCAAGCGTGCCAGGCAGGCGCGGTCGGTGGTAGGAGTGCCGGTCGGGCGGTGACGTGGGGCGGGGGAGGGGCAGGGTGGGGGGTAGTAAACTACGGATTAAGGCCGAATACAGGTAAGTAAACATTTAAATAAATAAAACGAATTTCGTTGTGAGCGCTGCATCGCCAAATGCGATGCAGTGCTTCAACACCTACGAGCAATCATCAACAGTGATCCGTCTTATCCGGTCACCCGGCATTTCAAGGAAGCCCACAATAATGATGTCAAATGCCTAACGTATTTTGTTATTGATGCAATCCCAGTCCCACGTAGAGGGGGAAATCGGGAAAAACTTTTGAGACAGCGTGAAACAAAATTTATTTTAGAGCTTGATAGCAAGATACCGAATGGATTGAACAATACTGAAGACATGCACACCTTTTTATAAACCGGGCTTTTTTATACGGATTATCTATATGTGATTTTTAGATTTCTGACAGATTAACAGTATTGTTTTCCTGGGATGTCTAAATCACAGATCTTAATCCATAGAATTAACTTGTAGAATTATGATGTCTTGACTTTATGAATTCTTTAAAAATTAAACATGACCATCATGCCTCATGTGCAATTAACAATTGTATAGACAAACTTCACCCGCTGCTAACAGAAATGTAAATAGAATTTACTGAATGCCTCTCTTTTAAACATCCAATCAAATTATTTTTATGGGAATATCACTATATTTTTTATCTATTGGGTTATTTATTTATATAGTATGCACTAGACACTTTAATATATAAATAATACAAAGTTTTGCACAGATATTTAGGAAGCACTTTAATATACAATATTGCTCAGTAAGAACATATGCACTGAAACCAAATATAACCATTTCTGATTATGTGTTTAGAATATAAGAGCATTTAGGCTGGTAGTAAGAAAACACAAAAATCATATGAAAATTTAACAATGTATTACGCTGGTAGTAAGAAATCAGAGTGGGAAATGCATTAATGCAGAAATATGATTACCGCGTTGAAAGATTTTGCACATTTGTTTGATATTTATATCTATATTTATTTGTGTGTGATGATATGTATATTTTAAATTATTTATACATATTTATTTATTTTAATAAATAATTAATTTATTTAACATATTTATTGAACGCACATTAATACAAATGCGAGTTTCCATGTATATTTTTAATATAATATACACTGTTAACTTTTACTCGCAAAATGTGTCAAAAACAAGAGAAATGTATAAACATCAGCCTGTGCATGTGAAAGAGCTTACACAAAAAACGAAAGTGTTTCTTTGCTGTTTACTATCACGTGGGTGTTTTGTTCACGAAGCATATATAAAAAACATGGCGTACTGCAGTCTCCTTATGTGATCAAGGGCACTGGATGCCCGAAACGCGTCATGGAGATTGAGGAGTGAGAAATAAAGAACATTGCCATTCAATTGTCCTGGTGGTCCATTTACTTGCAGTTCGCCGAAAGGAGGTGCTGGGAGCAGTGTTGAATGCATCAATATACGGAAGTCAGGTTGCTTCCGGCAAACGGACCCTCCCTGGAAGTTGGTAGCAGCCCACAACCTAACGTTGCTTGGAATCCGGAAAGGAATACTGGCTGCGACCCCCTACAAGCCGGGAGTGCTTATATCAGCGAGAGGACGCCGTCAGTCGGGTCGGAGGACTCATGAAGGAATGTCATCAAAGCTGGTGAGTGATACGGCATACATGTAGGTGGGGAGAAAGGACAATCGACATAGTAATCATTAAGCCCGCAGACCGCGGAGCTTAAGACTCACATAGAAATCCTCAAAAATGTCCCTAGACGCAGTACGCGAACGGGAGGCAGCAGCGGATGAGCTTTTTAACAATCTGCCTAAAGTTAATGCAAATGCACAGAGTATAAGAGCAACTGACATGAACTCTGATAATGACATCAAATTACTCTTAAAAGACCTGGAAAAGAAAATGAAAAATGAAATAACAAAGTGGTGGGCGCATAAGTCTCTGACAAAGTATGTGGAGGTTGGTAGAGTACCGCGGGGACTAAGAATACTTCTTGCTCCAAGCTTTGATAACCCCAATCCTCATATGCTTAGAGAATGGGGTGAAAGTAACTTAGTGGCTTCGATGAACTTAGTACATATTTTAATTAAATATGCTGAAATAGATCGTCAAACGTTACTAACTGAAATTGAGACTATCAACAAAGAACTGAGCAAATCTGACAAAAAAGACTTCATTGCGGCAAAAAGAAATGAAATAATCGAACGATTAAAGAAGCATGAAGATAGGTTAAAGGTGAGAAAAGTACACAAATTTGCGCGCGACCAGGCTGACTACGAGCTAGGCCAAATTTACACATTTGCCCGGAAATACGAGAATGCCAAGAAATTAAAATTCAGTGGCAAGGCAAAACCAAACTTTGTGGGTAGCGCGCAAATAACCAATAATGATGTAAACGTTTCAAGCACTGATACAGAATCAGTAACCAGTGATTCCAGTATGGAAGGGCGAAACGTGGAAAGTATAACGAATAAAACAATCCTCAGCCTTGGAGAAGAGATTGATTTTTTAGTGGAGGAACGCAGACAGACTCTGAGACCAAGAAACGAAAAGAAGCCAATAGAAAAAGGCGGAACACAATCAGAAGAGCGCGGCGCCGTAGGCGGCAACGTAAAGCCGAAAGAAAAGAAAAGGAATCAATGGCGCAAGAAATAACTTCTGATGATAAAACTATAATTGATCTGTCATCCACCACACTAACCAAGGCTGAAGAACAGTTGCTTGCCTTAGGATTGAATTTCTGTCCAGAGAGCAACTTTGATTATGCGAATACAAGAGTCGATGTGTTTTGTTTTATACGTAAACTAAAACTAAAAAAAAATTTGACAATAAAAGCAGGACTTGAAAAAGTTAAAACTACACGATCGACTGAAACCAACGATCCACCAAGATTACAAGTATCAGATGTACAGACACTGCTAACCATGCATGATCTAAGCAATGAGTCAAATGAAAACAGCCAAGAACAAGAATCTGTAAGTTCCACTCAACAGAGATTACAAAAAATAAATTTACTTCAGCAAGGAGCAGGGGAAAGCCCCTACAAACCTAAATCTACATTCCTGCCAATCATGCCTAAAGACGCAGTTGATATCTTCCATGAACGGGTGACGGAGGATATCAAAAAACTGCATCGCCAAGTTAATTATAAAAAATGGAAGATGAAACATAACAGAATACAATATCAAAATTTGATGAACAAACTGGGCAAAGATCTAGAAATTGTAATAAAAAAATCGGACAAAAGCGGCAATATAGTACTGTGGCCTAGAAAAGACTATGTACAGGAAGCTATGCGGCAGCTAAATAATGAGCAATGTTATGAAAAAACCACAATGAGGGAATATAACAAAGCGAAGGATACCATAAAAAAGGAGTTGCAACACTGGAAACGTGAAGGACTGATTACTACAGGGGAGTATCAATATATGTTCAATGAAAACCCTGTTCTTCCGTTTTTATATCTTTTACCAAAGGTACACAAGAATGCTATTCCAATTCCGGGTCGCCCCATAATCTCGGCTATCAACAGTATGGCTGAGCATGTGGGGGAATATGTGGACTATTTTTTGCAAGATCTGGTGAAGTCGCTGCCCTCATATGTGAAAGATACATGTGAATTTTTAAGCAAACTCAATGACATTGTATGGACAGATAATTTGATTTTAATTGCATTAGACATTGAGTCACTGTATACCAGTATTGAACATACAACGGGTATGACTGCTGTTAAGCACTTCCTAGACTCCAGGCCATGTGAATACCATCAACATAATAAGATGTTAATTGCCCTTATTTCATGGTGTTTAAATAATAATTACTTTCTGTTTGGTAAAGAAGTCTACAAACAGATACAGGGTGTTGCTATGGGGGCCTGCTTCTCCCCTAGCTACACGTGTTTGCACGTGGGCTATTGGGAGGAGCAGGTCCTCATGAGGCAGCACCTTGAGATCTTTAGACACAAAATTGTTCATTGGTTACGCTACATCGATGATGTTTTTATTATATGGAATGACGATATTGACAGTGCAAGACAGTTCGTGGAAACAATTAATGTCAACTGTATGAATTTGCATTTCACATCACATATCAGACATTCCAGGATTGAATTTTTAGATGTTAGTGTGTATATCAATGAAGGAAAATTGGCTACTACCGTATATAGGAAACCAGCAGCAGGGAATGCAACATTACATGCAACTAGTGCACACCCTAAGCACCTCATCAGCAGTATCCCGTATGGGGAAATCCTGAGACTAAAACGTATATGCAGCTTACTAAATGACTTTGAGAGCTGCAAACAGGAGGCCCTCATGAGATTGAAAAATAGAGGATACAGTGATAAGACACTTGCTGAGGCAGTGAGAAAAGCTGACAATCGAACAAGAATATCACTGCTTCCACAAAAAGACCAGAGGGGTGATAATCCTGCTGACACAACAGAAAGTACACCTAGACTAATTACATCATATAGTCTCCAAGAAAGGAAAATAAGGACCATAATTAAAAAGAATTGGCCTATTGTCCTTACCGATAATGTTCTTAGCACTAGACTCCCAAATAATCCAGTCATTACATTTAGAAAAACACAATCAATGGGATCTAGACTGTCAAGAAATAGCCCAGAACTAGGCACTAGTGAAACATGGTTAAAACCAAGGCAAGGCTTCTTTAAATGCTCGTCATGCCGAGCCTGTAAATTTGGAGTCAATACTACAACCTATATGACTCCATTTAGAGAGAGTGAGGTTGCCATTAAGGGCAATTACAACTGCCGGACCGATCACGCAGTATATGTTCTCACGTGCACTTGTGGGCTTAGATACGTGGGAAGTACTAGGCTACAAGTGCACGTGAGAATACTTCAACACCTACGAGCAATCATCAACAGTGATCCGGCTTATCCGGTCGCCCGGCATTTCAAGGAAGCCCACAATAATGATGTCAAATGCCTAACGTATTTTGTTATTGATGCAATCCCCGTCCCACGTAGAGGGGGAAATCGGGAAAACCTTTGAGACAGCGTGAAACAAAAATGTATTTTAGAGCTTGATAGCAAGATACCGAATGGATTGAACAATACTGAAGACATGCACACCTTTTTATAAACCGGGCTTTTTTATACGGATTATCTATATGTGATTTTTAGATTTCTGACAGATTAACAGTATTGTTTTCCTGGGATGTCTAAATCACAGATCTTAATCCATAGAATTAACTTGTAGAATTATGATGTCTTGACTTTATGAATTCTTTAAAAATCAAACATGACCATCAAGCCTCATGTGCAATTAACAATTGTATAGACAAACTTCACCCGCTGCTAACAGAAATGTAAATAGAATTTACTGAATGCCTCTCTTTTTAAACATCCAATCAAATTATTTTTATGGGAATATCACTATATTTTTTATCTATTGGGTTATTTATTTATATAGTATGCACTAGACACTTTAATATATAAATAATACAAAGTTTTGCACAGATATTTAGGAAGCACTTTAATATACAATATTGCTCAGTAAGAACATATGCACTGAAACCAAATATAACCATTTCTGATTATGTGTTTAGAATATAAGAGCATTTAGGCTGGTAGTAAGAAAACACAAAAATCATATGAAAATTTAACAATGTATTACGCTGGTAGTAAGAAATCAGAGTGGGAAAGGCCAAAATGCATTAATGCAGAAATATGATTACCGCGTTGAAAGATTTTGCAATTTGTTTTGATATTTATATCTATATTTATTTGTGTGTGATGATATGTATATTTTAAATTATTTATACATATTTATTTATTTTAATAAATAATTAATTTATTTAACATATGTATTGAACGCACATTAATACAAATGCGAGTTTCCATGTATATTTTTAATATAATATACACTGTTAACTTTTACTCGCAAAATGTGTCAAAAACGAGAGGAGAAATATATAAACATCAGCCTGTGCATGTGAAAGAGCTTACACAAAAAACGAAAGTGTTTCTTTGCTGTTTACTATCACGTGAGTGTTTTGTTCACGAAGCATATATAAAAAACATGGCGTACTGCAGTCTCCTTATGTGATCAAGGGCACTGGATGCCCGAAACGCATCATGGAGATTGAGGAGTGAGAAATAAAGAACATTGCCATTCAATTGTCCTGGTGGTCCATTTACTTGCAGTTAGCCGAAAGGAGGTGCTGGGAGCAGTGTTGAATGCATATATATATATATATATATATATATATATAACCACTACTTGAATAGGAGTGGTTTCTGAAGCCCACGAGAATCCAACAGCCTGTGGGACTGGCACTGATGACGGCCATTCCGGCCAGAAACGCGTCTGCCTTAGCGTTTCACGGACTGCAGGGAAGCGCTTCAATTGTGCCGAATAAATCCTTTGTTTTTGTACCCGGAGCATGTGTCCCGCTGACTTTTCATTTAGGTCAGTATTTGGTGTTGTTGTGTAACCGGTTTCTGCTGATACCGGCTTGGGACACGCCCTCTCGGTCTGGTGCACCGCGAAATCAGCAAATTTTGGTGCAGTGCGAGGAGTGCATCGCGGTGCCCCCCCCCCCCAAGCTGAGTCATTTCTATTTTTGAGATTATTTTTGCGAGGGGAGAGAGGAGGCGGCATTGTGCTGCCTGATAAGGGTACAAACAAGGTATTGGCGGGACCATCATCTCCAGGTCTCCTGCGGTGGAGTTCAGTTCAGCGCCAAGAATTTGGGGGCATGATTGTTGCTCGGTGTTCCCCATCACTGTATGAGGACCCACGCAAGGACTGCAAATACCATCATGCAGCGGGCTTGGTGTTTTTAGCGCAATCCACACACCTGCAAGTGGGAGGAGGAGTCGAGAGACTACTTGAATAGGAGTGGTTTCTGAAGCCCACGAGAATCCCACAGCCTGTGGGACTGGCACTGATGACGGCCATTCCGGCCAGAAACGCGTCTGCCTTAGCGTTTCACGGACTGCAGGGAAGCGCTTCAATTGTGCCGAATAAATCCTTTGTTTTTGTACCCGGAGCATGTGTCCCGCTGACTTTTCATTTAGGTCAGTATTTGGTGTTGTTGTGTAACCGGTTTCTGCTGATACCGGCTTGGGACACGCCCTCTCGGTCTGGTGCACCGCGAAATCAGCAAATTTTGGTGCAGTGCGAGGAGTGCATCGCGGTGCCCCCCAAGCTGAGTCATTTCTATTTTTGAGATTATTTTTGCGAGGGGAGAGAGGAGGCGGCATTGTGCTGCCTGATAAGGGTACAAACAAGGTATTGGCGGGACCATCATCTCCAGGTCTCCTGCGGTGGAGTGCAGTTCAGCGCCAAGAATTTGGGGGCATGATTGTTGCTCGGTGTTCCCCATCACTGTATGAGGACCCACGCAAGGACTGCAAATACCATCATGCAGCGGGCTTGGTGTTTTTAGCGCAATCCACACACCTGCAAGTGGGAGGAGGAGTCGAGAGACTACTTGAATAGGAGTGGTTTCTGAAGCCCACGAGAATCCAACAGCCTGTGGGACTGGCACTGATGACGGCCATTCCGGCCAGAAACGCGTCTGCCTTAGCGTTTCACGGACTGCAGGGAAGCGCTTCAATTGTGCCGAATAAATCCTTTGTTTTTGTACCCGGAGCATGTGTCCCGCTGACTTTTCATTTAGGTCAGTATTTGGTGTTGATATATATATATATATATATATATATATATATATATAAACAAATAATATAAAGTTAGACAAATAAACAGATAATAATAATAGATATATTTCAACAATATTTAAAAAAGTATTGAAGTCTGTGAATAATAGGTATACTATTCCCACTCCAGTCTGTGCAACAATAGGGAAAGAGTACACACACACACACACATATATATATATATATTCACTGAAAAAACCATAGGCTTCAGACACGTCATGAGTGATGTAATATGTGACGTCATCAGCAGTGCATTGCGGGCGCGAGTTATAGTTAGCTGAACTAACTATAACGGGGGAATTTCTATGGTTTTGTACGAGTGAAATGTCCAACTAACTATAACTGTCCCTAAAACCTATGGTTTTTTCAGTGAATTTCAAAGGTTTTTTAAATGCTAATTTCTAACTATAACGTGTCTGAAACCTATGGTTTTTTCAGTGAATTTCAAAGGTTTTTTAAATGCTAATTTCTAACTATAACGTGCCTGAAACCTATGCCTACAGAGGTAGGACATGTGAAGAAAGAAGAAAAAACGCACAGAAAGAAGCAAAAGATGTGCAGAAAGAACCAACAGAGGAGCAGAAAGAGGCCTTGTTGCAAAATCATCCTGTGCCCACAACTTTTTCAGTCGGGTACTGGTGGTAAATGACTCTGACTAACCAGAGCCAGTGCTATGCTAAAAGACACTTAGAATACAGTGAAAACACCTACATACACTAGGGAACACTATGCGTTGGGGTACCCCTGTGATTAGCATTGCCTCCTCTGCAAGTCCCTAGTACATAATAGGGCAGGGGGAATAAAACTACCTCTTAAAACGTGCTACAGGGCGCGTTTGCACAGTGGTGAAGGGAGGTGGGGCCTGAGGTGACATGTGTACAAACGCGCCCGTGGCGCGTTTTAAGTTGCGGGATTAAGTCCCCTTGAATCCTGAGGGTCCCTGGGGCCCAACCAGCACCCCAGGTACCTACAGTTAGGACCACAGAGCTGAGTTGCAGAAAGGCGTTCCGAGGCCACGCACCTTTTTTCACCTCTCTGCAACGCAACTCTGTTGTGCTTACTGAAGGTACCTGGTGGGCTAGTTGGCCCCCAGGGTCCCTCAGGATTCAAAGGGAATTAATTCCCCAACTTAAAACGCACCACAGGGCGTGTTTGCGCACATGTCACCTGAGGCCCCGCCCCTCCCTTCACCACTGTGCAAACGCGCACCGTGGAGCGTTTTAAGTTGGGGGATTAGGTCACCTTGAATCCTGAAGGTCCCTGGGGCCCAACTAGCCCACCAGGTACTTCCAGTAAGCACCACAGGCCTGCGTTGCAACACCTGTAACAAATTGTGCAGTTGTGTTTAGGTAGTGAAGAGGGTCGTGCTGGGGGTAGTGTTTTAGGGTTTAGGGTAGTGCAGTGGTGTTTGTGTAGGTTAGGGGGTCATGCTGGGGGTAGATTTAGGGTTTAGGGTAGTGCAGTGGTGTTTGGGTAGTGTAGGGAGTCGTGCTGGGGGAGTGTTTTAGGGTTTAGGGTAGTGCAGTGGTGTTTGGGTAGTGTAGGGGGTCGTGCTGGGGGTAGTGTTTTAGGGTTTAGGGTAGTGCAGTGGTGTTTGGGTAGTGTAGGGGGTCGTGATGGGGGTAGTGATTTAGGGTAGTGCAGTGGTGTTTGGGTAGTGTAGGGGGTACTGCTGGGGGTAGTGTTTTAGGGTTTAGGGTAGTGCAATGGTGTTTGGGTAGTATAGGGGTACTGCTGGGGGTAGTGTTTTAGGGTTTAGGGTAGTGCAGTGGGGTTTGGGTAGTGTAGGGGGTACTGCTGGGGGTAGTGTTTTAGGGTTTAGGGTAGTGCAGTGGTGTTTGGGTAGTGTAGGGGTTTGTACTGGGGGTAGTTTTTAGGGTTTAGGGTAGTGCAGTGGTGTTTGTGTAGTGTAGGGGGTAGTGTTTTAGGGTTTAGGGTAGTGCAGTGGTGTTTGTGTAGTGTAGGAGGTCGTGTTTTAGGATTTAGGGTAGTGCAGTGGTCTTTGGGTAGTGTAGGGAGTCGTGCGGGGGTAGTGTTTTAGGGTTTAGGGTAGTGCAGTGGTCTTTGGGTAGTGTAGGGGTCGTGCGGGGTAGTGTTTTAGGGATTAGGGTAGTGCATTGGTGTTTGGGTAGTGTAGGGGGTCATGTGGGGGTAGTGTTTTAGGGTTTAGGACAGTGCAGTGGTGTTTGGGTAGTGTAGGGGGTCGTGCTGGGGGAGTGTTTTAGGGTTTAGGGCAGTGCAGTGGTGTTCGGGTAGTGTAGGGGTCGTGCTGGGGGAGTGTTTTAGGGTTTAGGGCAGTGCAGTGGTGTTCGGGTAGTGTAGGGGGTCATGCTGGGGGAGTGTTTGAGGGTTTAGGGCAGTGCAGTTGTGTTCGGGTAATGTAGGGGGTCGTGCTGGGGGAGTATTTTAGGGTTTAGGGTAGTGCAGTGGTGTTCGGGTAGTGTAGGGGGTCGTGCTGGGGGTAGTGTTCTAGGGTTTAGGGCAGTGCAGTGGTGTTCGGGCAGTGTAGGGGGTCGTGCTGGGGGTGGTGTTTTAGGGTTTAGGGCAGTGCAGTGGTGTTCGGGCAGTGTAGGGGGTTGTGCTGGGGGTGGTGTTTCAGGGTTTAGGGCAGTGCAGTGGTGTTCGGGCAGTGTAGGGGGTCATGCAGGGGGTGGTGTTTCAGGGTTTAGGGCAGTGCTGTGGTGTTCAGGCAGTGTAGGGGGTCGTGCAGGGGGTGGTGTTTCAGGGTTTAGGGCAGGGGTGTTCGGGCAGTGTAGGGGGTCGTGCTGGGGGTGGTGTTTCAGGGTTTGGGGCAGTGCAGTGGTGTTCGAGCAGTAAAGGGGGTCGTGCTGGGGGTGGTGTTTCAGTGTTTAGGGCAGTGCAGTGGTGTTCGGGCAGTGTAGGGGGCGGTGCAGGGGGTGGTGTTTCATGGTTTAGGGCAGTGCAGTGGTGTTCGGGCAGTATATGGGTGGTGCAGGGGGTGGTGTTTCAGGGTTTAGGGCAGTGCAGTGGTGTTCGGGCAGTGTAGGGGGTTGTGCTGGGGCTGGTGTTTCAGGGTTTAGGGCAGTGCAGTGGTGTTCGGGCAGTGTAGGTGGTGGTGCTGGGGCTGGAGTTTCAGGGTTTAGGGCAGTGCAGTGGTGCTCGGGCAGTGTAGGGGGTCATGCTGGGGCTGGTGTTTCAGGGTTTAGGGCAGTGCAGTGGTGTTCGGGCAGTGTAGGGGGTCTTGCTGGGGCTGGTGTTTCAGGGTTTAGGGCAGTGCTGTGGTGTTCAGGCAGTGTAGGGGGTCGTGCTGGGGGTGGTGTTTCAGGGTTTAGGGCAGTGCAGTGGTGTTCGGGCAGTGTAGGGGGTCGTGCTGGGGCTAGTGTTTCAGGGTTTAAGGCAGAGCAATGGTGTTCAGGCAGTGTAGGGGTTGTGCTGGAGGTGGTGTTTCAGGGTTTAGGGCAGTGCAGTGGTGTTTGGGCAGTGTAGGGGGTCTTGCTGGGGGTGGTGTTTCAGGGTTTAGGGCAGTGGTGTTCAGGCAGTGTAGGGGGTCTTGCTGGGGGTGATGTTTCAGGGTTTAGGGCAGTGCAGTGGTGTTCGGGCACTGTAGGGGGTTGTGCTGGGGGTGGTGTTTCAGGGTTTAGGGCAGTGCAGTGGTGTTCGGGCAGTGTAGGGGGTGGTGCAGGGGGTGGTGTTTCAGGGTTTAGGGCAGTGCAGTGGTGTTCGGGCAGTGTAGGGGGTCGTGCTGGAGGTGGTGTTTCAGGGTTTAGGGCAGTGCAGTGGTGTTCGGGCAGTGTAGGGTGTCGTGCTGAGGGGTGGTGTTTCAGGGTTTAGGGCAGTGCAGTGGTGTTTGGGCAGTGTAGGGGGTCGTGCAGGGGGTGGTGTTTCAGGGTTTAGGGCAGTGCAGTGGTGTTTGGGCAGTGTAGGGGGTCGTGCAGGGGGTGGTGTTTCAGGGTTTAGGGCAGTGCAGTGGTGTTCGGCCAGTGTAGGTGGTCTTGCTGGGGGTGGTGTTTCAGGGTTTAGTGCAGTGGTGTTCGGGCAGTGTAGGGGGTTGTGCTGGGGGTGGTGTTTCAGGGCAGTGCAGTGGTGTTCCGGCAGTATAGGGGGTCGTGCAGGGGGTGGTGTTTCAGGGTTTAAGGCAGTGCAGTGGTGTTTGGGCAGTGTAGGGGGTCGTGCTGGGGGTGGTGTTTCAGGGTTTAGGGCAGTGCAGTGGTGTTCGGGCAGTGTAGGGTGTCATGTTGAGGGGTGGTGTTTCAGGGTTTAGGGCAGTGCAGTGGTGTTCGGGCAGTGTAGGGGGTCGTGCAGGGGGTGGTGTTTCAGGGTTTAGGGCAGTGCAGTGTTGTTTGGGCAGTGTAGGGGGTCGTGCAGGGGTTGGTGTTTCAGGGTTTAGGGCAGTGCAGTGGTGTTCTGCCAGTGTAGGTGGTCTTGCTGGGGGTGGTGTTTAAGGGTTTAGTGCAGTGGTGTTCGGGCAGTGTAGGGGGTCTTGCTGGGGGTGGTGTTTCAGGGTTTAGGGCAGTGCAGTGGTGTTCGGGCAGTGTAGGGGTCTTGCTGGGGCTGGTGTTTCAGGGTTTAGGACACTGCAGTGGTGTTCGGGCAGTGTAGGGGGTCGTGCTGGGGCTGGTGTTTGAGGGTTTAGGGCAGTGCAGTGGTGTTCGGGCAGTGTAGGGGGTCTTGCTGGGGCTGGTGTTTCAGGGTTTAGGGCAGTGCAGTGGTGTTCGGGCAGTGTAGGGGGTCGTGCTGGGGCTGGTGTTTCAGGGATTAGGGCAGTGCAGTGGTGTTCGGGCAGTGTAGGGGGTCTTGCTGGGGGTAGTGTTTCAGGGTTTAGGGCAGTGCAGTGGTGTTCGTGCAGTGTAGGGGTTGTGCTGGGGGTGGTGTTTCAGGGTTTAGGGCAGTGCAGTAGTGTTCGGGCAGTGTAGGGGGTCGTGCAGGGGGTGGTGTTTCAGGGTTTAGGGCAGTGCAGTGGTGTTTGTGCAGTGTAGGGGGTTGTGCTGGGGGTGGTGTTTCAGGGTTTAGGGCAGTGCAGTAGTGTTTGGGCAGTGTAGGGGGTCGTGCAGGGGGTGGTGTTTCAGGGTTTAGGGCAGTGCAGTGGTGTTCGGGCAGTGTAGGGGGTCGTGCTGGGGGTGGTGTTTCAGGGTTTAGGGCAGTGCAGTGGTGTTCGGGCAGTGTAGGGGGTCTTGCAGTGGGTGGTGTTTCAGGGTTTAGTGCAGTGCAGTGGTGTTCGGGCAGTGTAGGGGGTCCTGCTGGGGGTGGTGTTTCAGGGTTTAGGGCAGTGGTGTTCGGGCAGTGAAGGGGGTCTTGCTGGGGGTAGTGTTTCAGGGTTTAGGGCAGTGCAGTGGTGTTTGTGCAGTGTAGGGGGTCGTGCTGGGGATGGTGTTTCAGGGTTTAGGGCAGTGCAGAAGTGTTCGGGCAGTGTAGGGGGTCATGCAGGGGGTGGTGTTTCAGGGTTTAGGGCAGTGCAGTGGTGTTCGGGCAGTGTAGGGGTCGTGCTGGGGGTGGTGTTTCAGGGTTTAGGGCAGTGCAGTGGTGTTCAGGCAGTGTAGGGGGTCGTGCTGGGGGTGGTGTTTCAGGGTTTAGGGCAGTGCAGTGGTGTTCAGGCAGTGTAGGGGTCATGCTGAGGCTGGTGTTTCACGGTTTAGGGCAGTGCAGTGGTGTTCGGGCAGTGTAGGCGGTCGTGCTGGGGCTGGTGTTTCAGGGTTTAGGGCAGTGCAGTGGTGTTCGGGCAGTGTAGGCGGTCGTGCTGGGGCTGGTGTTTCAGAGTTTAGGGCAGTGCAGTGGTGTTCGGGCAGTGTAGGGGGTCGTGCTGGGGCTGGTGTTTCATGGTTTAGGGCAGTGCAGTGGTGCTCGGGCAGTGTAGGGGGTCTTGCTGGGGTGGTGTTTCAGGGTTTAGGGCAGTGCAGTGGTGTTCGGGCAGTGTAGCGGGTCGTGCTGGGGCTGGTGTTTCAAGGTTTAGGGCAGTGCAGTGGTGTTCGGGCAGTGTAGGGGGTCGTGCTGGGGCTGGTGTTTCAGGGTTTTGGACAGAGCAGTGGTGTTCGGGCAGTGTAGGGGGTCGTGCTGGGGGTGGTGTTTCAGGGTTTAGGGCAGTGCAGTGGTGTTCGGGCAGTGTAGGGGTCGTGCTGGGGGTGGTGTTTCAGGGTTTAGGGCAGTGGTGTTCGGGCAGTGTAGGGGTCGTGAAGGGGTGGTGTTTCAGGGTTTAGGGCAGTGCAGTGGTGTTCGGGCAGTGTAGGGGGTCGTGCTAGGGGTGGTGTTTCAGGGTTTAGGGCAATGCAGTGGTGTTCGGGCAGTGCAGGGGGTCGTGCAGGGGCTGATGTTTCAGGGTTTAGTGCAGTGGTGTTCGGGCAGTGTAGGGGGTCGTGCTGGGGGTAGTGTTTTAGGGTTTAGGGTAGTGCAGTGGTGCTTGTGTAGGGGGTCGTGCTCGGGGTAGTGTTTTAGGGTTTAGGGTAGTGCAGTGGTGTTTGTGTAGTGTAGGGGGTCATGTTTTAGGGTAATGCAGTGGTGTTTGGGTAGTGTAGGGGTCGTGCTGGGAGTAGTGTTTTAGGATTTAGGTTAGTGCAGTTGTGTTTGGGTAGTGTAGGGGGTCGTGCTGGGGGTAGTGTTTTAGGGTAGTGCAGTGGTGTTTGTGTAGTGTAGGGGGTCGTGCTGGGGGTAGTGTTTTAGGGTTTAGGGTAGTGCAGTGGTGCTTGTGTAGTGTAGGGGTCATGCTGGGGGTAGTGTTTTAGGGTTTAGGGTAGTGCAGTGGGGTTTGTGTAGTGTAGGGGGTCATGTTTTAGGGTAGTGCAGTGGTGTTTGGGTAGTGTAGGGGTCGTGCTGGGGGTATTGTTTTAGGATTTAGGTTAGTGCAGTGGTGTTTGGGTAGTGTAGGGGGTCGTGCTCGGGTAGTGTTTTAGGGTTTAGGGTTGTGCAGTGGTGTTTGTGTAGTGTAGGGGGTCGTGCTGGGGGTAGTGTTTTAGGGTTTAGGATAGTGCAGTGGTGCTTGTGTAGTGTAGGGGGTCGTGCTGGGGGTAGTGTTTTAGGGTTTAGGGTAGTGCAGTGGTGTTGTTGTAGTGTAGGGGGTCATGTTTTAAGATGCAACGCTCCAATACCTGACCAGTCTGCACTACATAAAACTGCAAAAACTAAAAATAAAAAGTGTTTTGCATACTTTTGTCATTGGGCTATATCTGGGCTACATCTGGGTAATATTTGTGCTACATTTGGGCTCTTTTTTCACTGGTGGCCATCTTGGAAGACTTCTTTGTTATGAAGTTTCCTAATTTCCTCATTTACTGCAGTCTCCTCAGTAGGAAATGCTTTCAGTTTTTACTTTGATTCCATCAAGAAGGCATTCAGATGTGTCTCACATTTGCCATAAATTCAGAATGTTAGCACTTTAGTTGCTCATTAGATCACTGTAGTAAAGCTACTGCTCACCAAGGAGTTAACTGGAAGTCTGCTGCTGGTATTAAAAGTGATTGTTTCAGTCTGCATGTCAGAATTTTCTAATGAAATAGAAGAGGATTTGAGATCTCACTTAAAACATGCCCTAATTTTTCTTTCTGCAGCACTAACCATAATTTCTATTTCAAAAGAACCCCCTCATTTTGTTCCTTTTTAAATTAAATGTTTTAAGTGTTACCGGTTTATTCCAATTAAGATGGCTTCAGGTGTGCCATACTTTTGTCATAAGTAAGGCTGTTAGCGCTCTAGTTGTTCTTTAGAACACTCTGGGAAGCTGCAGTAGAACACAAAGGCATCAACTGGCAGGCTGCTCCTGTTGAAATATAACAGGAAGATATTTGAGATCACACTTGAAACATGTCCTAATTTTTCTTTCTACAGCACTAACCATAATTTCTATGACAAAATGAACCCCCTCATTTTGTTCCTTTTTAAATTAAATGTTTTAAGTGTTACCAGTTTATTCCAATCAAGATGGCTTCAGGTGTGCCATACTTTTGTCATAAGTAAGACTGTTAGCGCTCTAGTTGTTCTTTAGAACTCTCTGGGAAGCTGCAGTAGAACACAAAGGCATCAACTGACAGGCTGCTCCTGTTGAAATATAACAGGAAGATATTTGAGATCACACTTGAAACATGTCCTAATTTTTCTTTCTACAGCACTAACCATAATTTCTATGACAAAATGAACCCCATCATTTTGTTCCTTTTTAAATTAAATGTTTTAAGTGTTACCAGCTTATTCCAATCAAGATGGCTTCAGGTGTGCCATACTTTTGTCATAAGTAAGGCTGTTAGCACTCTAGTTGTTCTTTAGAACACTCTGGGAAGCTGCAGTAGAACACAAAGGAATCAACTGACAGTCTCTGGCATTGTTGGATGTACATGTTTTACTGAGAATGTCAGACTTCATTCTCACATGACTGAGAAAGATAATGTGAATTTACAGAAAATATGCTCTCATTTTAGCTTCTGGAGCACCTTCCAAAACTGTATGGGACAAGCATGTGAAAATAGTTTTCTCTCAAACATGATTCATGATATCCCAGCAGAAGGTTTTTCACAGGGTAAAATCAACTTAGAACACACCACAATTCCTGAAATTAGTATGGTACCATCAACAAATGAATTCTAATGTAACTAAAGTTTGTTATCACCCTTTATAGTTCTCCTTTTGGTAACCCTCAAAATCTTCGATTCACTACAATGCATTTCAATAGGGTACTATCATTTATATTGGTCCCAAGATGGCTGCCAGCAATTCCAGGATGAAGTGCTGACAGCCAATCAGATCTCATGATGACATGTGTGGTTAGGCTCCGCCCAGATATATATGTGTATTTACTTTTGATTTTCTCAGCAACTACTGAACGGATTTACACCATTTAACAAAAGGGTTCTTTCTGAACCAAGAACTACCTCTTTGCCAAATTTGGTGTAATTCCGTTCAGCAGTTCGGGCTGTAGCCTTGCATAAAGTTTCCTATGGGAAATTGATTTTTTGACTCTTATTTTTTAATTTCTCCGCAACCACTGAACAGATTTACACCATTTAACAAAAAGGGTTCTTTCTCAACCAAGAACTACCTCTTTGCCACATTTTGTGCAATTCCGTTCAGCAGTTCGGGCTGTAGCCGTGGCTTTTTTCTCGGCCCCCTCTTGACGAATCACCCCAAAACTTTCAGGGTAGGAGCAGACCGGAGCGGGCCATAAAGTTTGAAAATTTCGCGAAGATTCGTCAACCGACGCAAGAGTTATTTCAAATAGAATGTTGCGGATTTCCTATGGAAAATAGGTCCTAACTATAACTATCTACTGGCGACCTCCAGTAGATAATATATATATATATATATATATATATATATATATATATATATATATATATATATATATATATATATATGTATATATGCAAAGAAGCAGAGAACTCTGGGTAGTTCTCAAGTTTAGGTGGAAAGCAGCTCCAGTAGAGAGCACTCTCAACACCAGCGACACTCTAAATTTGCTCACCTCAAATGTATGCTTTTCTATCAAAGTCTTTAAGCGTAGGATTAGCACAGTGCCATCCACGCCGAGATAGAAAGGGACAAAGTCTTTTGCCATTTCTACAGCAAAGCAGACATTTGAGGTGAGCAAATTTAGAGTGTTGCTGGTGTTGAGAGTGTCTCTACTGGAGCTGCTTTCCACCTAAACTTGAGAACTACCCAGAGTTCTCTGCTTCTTTTTGCATAATTTATGCGTCACTCTATGCCTGAAAGGGTTTTGTTTTGACTTATACTGGGTGCTCCCTTGTGTCTGGACAAAGCTATACCTCTCTGAAGAGCTCTAATGAGAGCAAAACACGTGTCAGGGGTTGCTTTTATTCATTTCAGGTTGGCTTGGATGGTATTTTACCAGTCCAAAGCTGTAATACTGTGCCTGGAGTGGTAAAAGGCTTTGGCCATTTTACAGCTCGGCATGGATAGCACTGCGCCAATCCTATGCTTAAATACCTTGATGTAGAAATGGCAAAAGACTTTGTCCCTTTCTATCTCGGCGTCACAGTGGGGGCAGGCAGGTAGCATCCTAACTAAATGAGGCGTGAATCACGGCGGCAGCAGGGCCATCCGAGGTAGCAGTTTGCGCTAACCTGAGACTGATGGCCCTTTCAGTGTTGCTTTGCAGGCCCCTGCCCCCAGATACAGAGGGGAAGGGGGGGAGGCCCTGGGCACTGCAGAGGCCTTCCTCGATGTGCACCACACAGGCTGAATGAAAAAGTTATAATTTTTAAGTAGGACTATTCATGCCGTCCTGGGACGCTTTTTTAAAACAAAGAAGTAGGGGAACGGACTGAAATAATTTTTAAAAGTACGCCGTGCCCTTCCGATCCCGCCCACTTCTACCACTGAGTAAAAGAATATCTCAAATGGGTCTCCTATCAAAAACCTGCTCGCCACTTAAGAGACCCCTCTTATTCCAGTTTTAAGATGACTCAAGCTTCAGTGTGCATTGCCTAGTCAGCTCCAAGCCCCGCCTACGATGGGGCTCTTCTCCTTGGACAAATCCTGAGAAAACTAGGATCTCTAACTGTGTAGATAGAATAAATACTAGCCTCAGCGGAAGCTGTTCTATCTTCAAGATTATAGTTTTTAATACCTCTCCCAGAAAGCACCTCAATCACGAACGAACTGATAATTTTGAACATCAACCTTTTGCAATTGATGTGAGAAAAGATTCCTTGTTCTCTGACATGAAAAATTACTACAATCTATGAGAACATATTTGTTTCTTTTAATGGGCCTGCTCTTATTGCTCTATCAAACGCGGCATTATTTCATATCATCACCAATTCATAGGTGGCTTGTCCACTCTCTCTTGAAATCTGGTATTCTGCTTTTCCGAGGCTTGCTCCAAATGCAGTCTATTTGTTCACAAATACTCTACAGCAATGGGTCATCAGCCATAGAAAAGAGTGATAGTCTTTCTTCTTGTGCAAAACCATCCTTTTGAATCCTTGTGTTGTTCTAAACATCAAGCATATATCTCTGTCCCACCATGAACAAACTGAGCAAACAGGTCATGTCCAGCTAGCTGTCCAACCGTTTGGAATCCACAGACCTTATGGATCCACAACAGGCTGGGTTCTAGGTTATGATGATGTCTTGTGTTTGCTATGAAGGTATGTTGCCAGAACTGGCTTCTGTCATGCACAGCCTGTGTTTAATCATAGACTCCAGTAGCAGTGGTTCTGGAATGTCAGGTACCATCTGCTGCATTTGATATGGTCAAGTTGTTCAAAGACATCTTGGCTTAGCCTTAGGATAATAGATATTATAGTAGCATCTGTAGAATGGTTTAGCTGGTTCCTGACTTATCGATTTTCTCCCTATCTACTATTATGGCTTACCAGAGGCCTCTGCCCTGTCACATATACTGTTCAATGTACATACCCAATCTGAAGATTTCAGAATATTTTGCTGGCTACACAGGTCACTTGTACTTTAAATATGCCAGAGAATAGTAAAGAGTGAGAAATGTGGCAACTTTCAGCTGTTAAAGTTGGAAATAAATGATAGAAATTACATTTGAAGAAGTAAACTGACTGGATGATTCTGGAAGATTGAATGGTGGGCCATTCAATGCCCAAAACGCGCATTGAGTGGAACATCCTCATTAATAAATCACACTTGAACAATGAAATAGAGGACTTCGTTTTTCTGCTGTCGCATAAACATGTCTTTTGAGAACATAATGTTTCTATGAGGTACACAATGTTCTGAAAGGTAGATATGAGATTTGTTCCTGTAGACACATACTGCTGCTGGGTGGGATAGCAGGCCTGTAAGTACAGGAATATTTCGATTTTTTTCCTTCTGAGATGGCTTTAAAAGCTATGAATTTCTAGGAACCCTCAATGGGAAAATATCCAGTAAAATTGTAAAATCAAAGTTTGGCTGCATTTTGTCTTAAAAGAATCTCCTTTCCAAACCCATCGAGAGCAAGAGGAGTTCATTTGCTTCTCTGATTATGATGAGTTCACAATTCACCAGTGGGTGACTGAGTGAGTTACCTCTAATTTGGTCAGATAAAGTTAAGTAATCAAGGTAAAGCTAGACTATGGGGCATATTATCAAGACAAATATCGCCGCTTTAGCGGCCGTTTTCGGCCGAAAAGCGGCGATAATTCTATTGCAGTATTAACGAGGACACGCTAACAGGCATTAGCGTGTGTTTCCTTGTGTTAGCACCCGTTTCACTAACGCCTTGCATCTCATCGCTAATGAGATGCAAAGTAGGCGTTCCTTACTAAAATAACATGAAAACCGTCGCTAACACAACTTCCCCCTATTATCAATCCGGTCGCGAACCCGCGTAGCGATAATAAAAGTAGCGCTAACCGCGATTATCGCTGGTATCTGAACGCCTGATTTAAAAGTGACTTAGCTATGTTATCCTATGGGAGGTGGATTGTCAAGATAAGTCCACCCTGCCCTATTATCAAGGATTTCCCTATCGCTGTGGTTTTATCGCTGGATTTCCAGCGATATTCACGCATTTCTCCGCTATCGCTGGATTTTTCATCGCCTTGGAGATAAGCGTTGATAATAATGCACTATCTTGTCGATGTAATCCAGCGATAGCCGGCGATAATTAAAATCGCGCTAAGCGCGCTTAGCGATAATTATCGCTGGCTGTTGATAATATGCCCCCATGATTCTTGCCTATGATCAGTAACATGTCTCTTGGACTCTGTAAATTAGTTACTAGGCTATATTTCATTGCAGTGAGGCCATTCTTGTTCAGCAGTGACATGTCTACGGCTCATATTACATACTGAATTAAATACATATTCCAGCAACTGTGCATGAAAAAGAAATGAAGTCAGTTTTTAATCACAAGAGTGAAGCAAGTGATGAAGAACATGTAGGGCATTACTTAGGCTTTGGCAAGCCCACCAACTTTTTGCCAGTGTCTCTGCCTCCCTTTCCTTAGTTGAACTTGGACTGTGCTGCCCAGCTGGCAGACTTTTTCCTCTAAAGCAGCACACACCTACATGGTGAAAAAGAACACAGTAACAGCAAGTCCACCATGCCATGGTGGGCCTGCCATTACATACATTTTCTCCTTTGACAGACATGGTGTGCACCCTGAATATCGAGCCCACAATATCTGTGGGACTGAATGATGATAAAATATCGAAAAAAAATAACGACACGTAAGTCTAGATTTTCTATAACTAACTCCACGTATATGTACCTATGCAGTACATATATCTTCAAGCTACGTAGATGTAGTGTCAGGGACAGTAACTCCATACTTCCTTGTCTGTACTTACCTTTTGCTATTTTCTCCCTCAATATTCTGTTGTCGATATTCTGCTAACTGGATATTGTTGGTGTCGATATTCAGTAGTGCAACAGACCCAAGTGAAGCACTGACTTTGAACAAAACATAACCAATGTCCAGGAAGAGCTGGGAGATATCTCTCTAAATGTGGGACATTTATGGGTTATTTCTGTCTATAGCCGCCATAGTTCTTATGTGGAACACAAACAGAGCAAAGTCTTCTGGAATGGTATCAGACATGACCTCCCTAAGTAAGGTGGCCCATCTGACGCCATTCTCCACCTTGAAATCCGCCAGAAATATTTTCCCTTTGGGAATCCGGAGTCAGCTCTGCCATCAGGAAAACAGTGCTCCCCTTTACCTCTAAATGAGTCAAGGAAACTGATCGATGGTGAGATCTGTGAGGAGAAGGCCAGATAACGTCAACCCATCAGCCCCCATTTTGAAAATCAACGCAGCCTAGTCTTGATCGCAGACCATATTGATACAACATGGTGAACTGTGTTCTCTTTGGCGCTAACTGTATCACTGACATTTATGTCTATTTTGTGGATGCTGACCTCAGAAGTGAAGTACGTCTTCAAGGCGGGCTGTGACTGCCAGAGCTTGTATACCGCAGGGAACAGTGCTTAATTTGAGCCGGTGATTTCCGGTCCTCGGCACTGGCACTTAATTGCCAACACCGGGTCTTATTACAGTCTGCCACATGGTGGCACTGTTTTTGTTTTTTAGAGATTAGCACAACAACAGTTGTTTATCAATTCAATATATCTTAAATTCTCTAATACCAGCCACCCAAGCCATTCTTATAGCTTTGGGGGCCTGGAATAGTCTGAAGTACCACACTTGAAGGAGTGTGATATTTGTAGGTGTGCTTGTACTGTTACCGGCAGCGCTGGCCAAGGCGATGGGTGGTGCAAGCTACAGAGGCCTCCTGATGACAGCCCTTGCACTTATTTTTTTTACAAATTAAACATGGCGGGGAGCCCCCTGCCCATTCCTTGTAGGAGGCCTCCCTATACAAGGACCCCCCCTCCCCATTAGGAGGGCTCCCTACGTATGTGGCTTTAATTTTACCACTTCCTGTAGAAACTGTGGTGTTTTCCATTAGTACGCGACTAGAAATCATCTGAGAAGAAGCGGCTCTTGAGTAAATCAAGGAGGAAATCAGTAGCAAAGGCTACAAGATGCAAATTCCTTCCATGCTCCGTATAAACACTTAATCTGCCTTCCTGCTGCGTGGACGCCTCTGTACCATCTTCAGTACAGCTCTGTAAATTACATTCTACAGGGTCCGCCACTGTGAAATCACCACAGTCCGCAGGGACCTGGACTGCAGTTATTCTCACCTGCCGCAGGCCTTTCTATACAAAATACATAATTTAACACAGAAAACCTAGGAAATTATGTTTGTTTATTCGATGGAAATATATAAGAGCTACTATGGAAATCTCCACATGTTATGCCAGCTGCCTGGTTTAATTTAAATTCTGTCGAGTTCTCGATAACTATGTAAGGTAGGGTATATCGCTGTTGTTTTGGTATCGAAGCACTTGCTTGCTTTAGTTTGTTGCCTGTAAACAAGCTTGGGATTTGAATTAATGCGATTACTACTACTACTACTAATAATAATAACAGCATTAATAATACTGTTTTATTAAGTACTTAACATAGATATTTTTACAATTTATTTAAAAATCTTACAAACACAAATCTATAAAACCAAATCACCTCTTCGTGCTTTTTCTTGCTCTGGACTTTAAAGAAGATCTTCCCGTTCATTCCTCTGGAACTACAAAAACCATTCATGGTGGCACTCGTCATCTAAAAAAATAGACTACTCCAATGCCTTGTACCTGGGCACTCATAAGCATCTGATGAAAAAATTTCAATCCCTACAAAACGTATCCACTAGACTGCTTCTGAAAATTCCCAAGTTTGCTCCCATCTCTCAATCGTTGCAGGGTCTACACTGGCTTCCAGTTAGGAACAGGATCAATTTTAAGGCACTGTGGGGCATATGTTCAAGCCCCTATCGCCACCACAACGTCACCTATAGTGACGTTGTGGTGAGGATAGGGGCTGCTCCTTATGTACAAGGCAGCGTTAACGCTGCCTTGTACATATGGCCCCCTTTCACACTATGGGTAGCGTGAAAGCGGTGGGCAGTGGGTTTTGCTGTGGGCGTTCCACCGCAACACCCATTCATTTTGACGCTGCCCTCTATGTACAAGGGTGGTGTACATAGGAGGCAGCACCAAAATTAAGACCAGGTAAAAACTGGTCTTAAGATGGCAAAACGAGGAGAAATGCATTATTTCTCCTCGCTTTTGCTTTTCCATGTGTGCTGCCTTGTGCAGCACACATGGAAAAAGCAAAATGCCATTGTTTGTTTATGTACAGGAAGGTGTCCCTTCCTATACATAAACAAACTTTTTAAAATTGCCATTTTGTCACTTTCATGTGTGCTGCATGAAGCAGCACACATGAAAGTGACAGAATGGCATTTCTAAGATTGTTTATGTGCAGGAAGGGACACCTTCCTACACATAAACAATCCTGCCCTGCACGCTGACACCCTTGCACTCTGGTGCAAGGGTGCCTGTGTTATCACTGAGTTGCTAAACTTAGCGCCAACGCAGGGGGAAACGCAAGGCTGCACCCCATTCTTGTAAATAGGGTGCAGCCTTGAGTTTCAGAAGTGGAGGAGAGAGGCGTTAAGCCGGGAAGGCTACCGCCTCTCTCCTCCACTTCCTTGTACATATCCCCCTGTGTCTGGTCCATAAGGCTCTTCACCGGACTGGACCAGAATATTTTCAGAAAGTGTTCTCTTGGCACTCTCCTAGCTGTCCCCAGAATAAACAAAGCTAGATGGGGGGCAGGACCTTCTCCTTCTGTGCTAGTAAACTTTGGAACTCTCTGACTCTAACTTTGCGCTCCCAACCAAACCTGCTGCACTTTAGGAAGCAGCTAAAAACCTTGCTTTTTGCTAAATCACTCAGTCAATCTTAGTGACCCACTTTCTTTGCTGACTTTCTGGTGATAAGCCGCTAGTGCTTAGATACCTTTGGGTAATTGTGCGCCATACAAAATACATTTACATTACATAACTTGCAATAATAACTCAAAGAGAACACATTGTATAACCCACAGCATTGATCAACAAAAGCAAAGAAGACAGTTGACTATTTAGCAAAGAGAAGGGTAGATTTATTTAAAAAAGTAAAGCAATGTTGTACGGGCCATATGCATGAACACATTTTCCCATAGACACAGAATGGGCAAAACCCTTTGATGCATCTGGCACGTAGTACAGTAACCAGACTTGCTGCATTCCGTTGAGGGGAGAGAGAAGCGCTGAGCCATTCTTGCTCTTCTCCCATGCACAGCGCACCAACAGGTTGCCCAGCATCATGGACACACTTTTGCACTACAGTGCAAAGGTGTGTGTGTGATGTTTAGCATAGGTTTTGTGAGGGAAGGGTGCTCTCACAGAACAAATCCTATGCTAGACACTTTTATTAACATTACACATTGGGGAGCAGATTTACTAACATTTGTGCAACACAACGCAGCAAGACATATGGTGCATTTCTGCGCTCCCTCTCCTCTGGTTCACTTGTGTCTGCCAAGCACCAATGCAGCACCCTTGCGTCATGGTGTAAGGGTGCCTGCATTACAGGCAGGATTGTTTTTGTGCAGGAGGGACACCCTTTTGTACAAACACAATCCTCAGAGGCATTTTCCTCTTTCTAAGTGTGCAGCACAGTTAGAAAGAGGAAATAATATGGATAAATAAACATATTTCGGATCGTTACGCCTCACCCCGGAATATGTAATATTTTGAGGCATTCCGAGGTTTACTAGTCTTAGTAAATCTGGGAATGCACCAAAAACCATGGGAGGATGCGTGGGGGCACCCACAACTCATGCATGGAACACCATCTCAGCGCAGAGTAATGCTAGGCAGCAACTTACACTGCCTTGTGTTACTCCAGATTTACTAAGCCACGCAGAGCCACGCAAGGTGGCCTTGCGTGGCTAGGTAAATCTCACTGAAGCCCTTGCCTTGCGCTGCCTTGCGTGATGCAATGGCAAAGCAAGGGCTTGGTAAATCTGGGCTTGGATGCGTGCTGTATAGTCTTTGTGGTTCTAGCTACACATCAATAACCATGGGTGGTCATGTGGAAGTGCAACCATGGATGCCCCTTTACTTACAGTAGCTAAAAGCAGTGCAGAGCGTTATTGCACTACTTTAAGGGTAGCTTTCCACCACAAAAATAGTTTTGCACAGACAGACCCCTACCAATACTCACAACTGCAGATAAAAAACGTCTAGATGAGGATTTGACTACTGAGAAAGTAACACAGGCCATTTCGGCTCTTGCGTCGGGAAAAGCATTGGGTCCTATTAGACTACCAATTGAATTACACAAATATACGACCAAATATACAGTACCGCGTCTGCTTGAATTGTACAAAGAGAGTGAGGAGAAGGGTGTTCTGCCTGTAGACTAAAGACTTGCCTCAATTGTAGTAATAAAAAAAGAAGGGAAGCCACCGGATCAATGTGGATCATACCGACCCATATCCTTACTTAACGCAGAGGCGAAAATTCTGGCCAAGATATAGGCCATCCAACTTATTCCGGTCATCGCCCAACTAGTGCACCCGGATCAATCCGGGTTCATGCCAGGAAGAAACACAGCCCTCAATCTGCGTCAGCTCCATGGGGTGTTAGGGCATATAAATAGGATCCGGGAGGATGCGGCGGTCCTCTTGCTTGATGCCCATATGGATTTTGACACCATCGAGTGGCCATATCTAATGGCAGTACTTGAACACCGAGGTCCTGGTCCCCGATTCTTAGCCTGGGTCAGACTCCTGTATGCAGCTCCATTGGCGCAGGTGGTGGTGAATGGGAGAATATTGCAGATATTTCCGCTTCATCAGGGAACTAGTCAGCTTCAGCACAATTGATCACAAGGAACTCATTTAATTCAAAATGTATTATTTTTCGCAAATTCTTTCTATCTTGCAGCAATTTAAAAGTAGTTAGCAATTGATACAGTCGATATGTTCAAAAAAATAAAATTCCTTTTAGGTTCCATTTAGTCTATGACTTTAGAAAGAAACATATGACTGGAGAGAAAAACAGCCCAACAGAAAATCTATTCAACACTTACTTCAGCCGAAGCAAGTGCTCTTTATTTGCAACTACAAAATATGGTAATAAAAAAACTATACATTCATAACTTTCACTGTATATTGACACTCTTTACATACTTGTGGAGAGACAAAATTTGTGACTTATGTGACCCCAGTGAAGTGACCATAACCAACAAGTGAATAAAGCTAGAGTGACGGTTTTAGAACAAAGGGTCAAACCCTTTGTTCTATACCCAGTTCGCAGGGACGTATGGGCTGCTCTTGTTTTTTGATAAATTCATCAGGGAACTAGGCAGGGCTGTCCCCTCTCCCCCCTACTGTTCGCAGTGGTCCTGGAACCGTTGGCGGCCTGGATACGAGGTGACCCACTGATCCGCGGCCTCGGCTGGACGATGAATTGGGAAGCTAAAATATCACTATACGCCGACGACATTCTTCTCTATGTGGCTTCACCCAGGTCCTCCAGCTCTAGAATTCTGAATATCTTTGCCACATTCAGGAGGTATTCCGGATTCATGATCAATTGGTCCAAATCGCTACTCTTTGTACCACATGGACCAACACCACGTTTGCCCAACGACTGTGAGGCACAGGTAGTGACGGAGGGATTCCTATATTTAGGAGTCTTTGCCACGCCTCACCAAGACCTATTCACTCTTAAAAATGTATACGCAGAGTTGAATTGTTTGAAGGAAGATGTGCAGCTTTGGCGTTCACTCCCTCTCTCCCTACTGGGTAGGGCGTCACTCTTTAAAGGATGGCTTTGACACGCTTCCTATATATTTTACAGAACACGCCATTTCCAGTTCCTGACAATTATTTTAGAGCCATACAGGGTGAGGTCAGTCACTACTGTGGGATGGGGGTGCACCTCGAATTGCCCTAAACAAATTAACCCTGGGATGGTACAATGGTGGGATTGAGCATCCAGATAACCAAACATACTTCTGGGCGGCACAATTGACTGTCATTAACCAATGGGGACACCAACCTATGACGGAACCAGCCTTCCGCATGGATCGCTTAGTCTTACAACCCGGGAGACAATTGCAAGCACTGTACACTAAATCCAAAACTGACCACTTGGAGGGACCTACGGCCCTAACGATTCAAACATGGCACTCCACGCTCAATATGGTGGGCTGGGAAAACAGGATAACCTCAGCGACACCCTTATGGGAATCAGATCTGTTGGGGGATATGGGCAAGAGACAGGGGTTTGATAAATGGGACCTGCTGGGTATTTCACGGGTGGGTGACATATACTCAGGAAAGGGAATAATTCCATTTGTGGATCTACAGAAAACATTCTGTTTAGCCCCCACTGAGGCATTTCGCTACATACAACTCTGACACGCCCTGAAAGCAAAGATTCCCAAGGGGGAGAACTTACCAGAATCATCACCACTAGAAAACAGACTGCTTGAGGAACATATGCCCCAAAAAGCGATATCACTACCATACAAGAAAATAGTGAATAACACACCCGATATGTTAACACGATTGCGAGAAAACTGGGAAAGAGATATCCCCGCTATACAAGAAGCTATTAGATCACGCTTCCATCTAATTCAGCTGAAAATATTGCACAGGATATATATACCATGTACCACGCTAGTTAAGAAGGGGAAGTGTTCGGACCCACTATGTCGCAGGGGCTGCGGTCTAGAGAGCACCTTTTTTCACATAATATGGAACTGTCCGAAAATTCAATCCTATTGGGAGGGAATACTACAAAAATTAAATGAGGTGTATGAAATAAGATTGCAACTATCGGCCAAATGGTGTCTGCTCAATTTATGGGATGCGACTGATATGGGGAGGGGAGGACAGATTGTAGTAACATTGGGATTTATGATTGCCAAAAAAATATAGCACGATATTGGGGGGCGGAAGAGACACCGTCCCTAAAAGACTGGGAGGGAGATGTAGATTGGTGTATGGTTGCTGAAAAGACAATCTATGTAAGCAGAGGCTGCCCCCAGAAGAGGGGAAGGATATGGAATAAATGGAATGAGTATAGGGGACTCCTATGCACAGCCCCAGTTGCCCAGAGTAGATCTTCAATATCTGATTAAGATGAGGATTAAAATGCTTGCTCAAGGGAGTGTAAGATATTGATACAGTACAAGTGCGAAATACTCGAATGTATGCCTTGTTATGAGAAGAAAACTGATACTTATTGGTGCAAAGTCAATGTGGCCTAATGTGATGTATAACATATTTTTTGCAATAAAAAGAGGTTAAAAAAATTGTTTTGCACTGCAAAGTAATTACTTTAGCAGACTTTGAGCCACTTTGCGTCACTGTGTGTGACTTTGTAGCAGCGGACAGTATTCATAAATCTGACCACAGTCTTTTGCATCTGTTGTGGTCTGCAGGTCATCGAGAGATGGCAAAATGCACCTTTCATCTTTCCAAGGTCGATACACTGAATAGCATTACATTGGTTAATAATGATGTCACTTTTTTGCAGCTCTATGAAGATATAACCTATACTATTACGCATTCTGTGTAAATATATTGTTGTTAGGTTTGTTTTGATACAGTTAATCAGTGTGTGAAACATAGAGTGACTCAGTAGCTCCAACTTGATTGCATTTTAAGTCAGACTGAACCCCTAAAGCATGGTACTCCATCTTCTAACCAACATAGGCGGTGTTCAGTTAGCATTAGCATTTGAAGCACATTTTTAGGTGGGCTTGAAAGGCTTAAAAAGTAAAGATTACTGGACCATTAGTCTGTGGAGGTCCACCAGCATCCACAGACCTAAATTTTTAAAAAGTATTGAATTTGATTGGAGGAGGGAACTTTTTTCCCATCGCCCATTTCGGTTAAGCAAAACCTAAGGGGACCATGAATCTAAAGATCTCTGATTGGCTGGCTACAACAGGAAAGGGGTCTTCTGGGTGCTATATACGTATCGCTAGACTGCCAATGTTGGCTAAGGACTTAAACACATGTAAGGTCAGCATCAAAGCAGAAATGCACATAATAATCACAAATTTTCTAAACATTTGAAAGACAGAAAAATAAACAAAAGGGCCCCAATTTCACTCAAGCAATTGGACTTCATTTATAAATAGTTGCTGGCAGACATAGCCCCTAGATTTGGCGACTGTCCTCGAAAAAAGCTGTGTTTCCTATCACCAGCCAGGGCTTGTGCGATGAAGTTGAGGTCGGCAACCCCCTTGAGAGTACAAGGAGATGGGCTAAATTATGAGTTCAGGGAGGGCCTCTCCATCCTGTAGCACACCAAAGAGTGCCCTTGAGGGCACCAAACTTGCACTTTGTGTGGTTCCTCAGAATAAGGGGCCCTATAAATTTTGTCAAAGAGCAAAAAGATAGGGAACCTGAAGGCACAAAATAAAATATTGTATGGAAGATAAAGCTGCCCAGGTGGTGAGGGACTTTGGGGCATGTTTACAATAAACTGGCGGAGCGCTGTGTAACACCAAAATTGCTAATGCCGAGCTCCGTCAGTTTAAAAATGCAGGAATGCGCCGTATTCACAAGAATGCGTGGCACCCCTGTGTTTTCCCTAGCGCTGGCGCTAAATCTAGCTGCCTAGCGCCAACGCAGGCAACCTTGCACCATAGTGCAAGGGTGTCTACGTTGCAGGGGATGATTGTTCATGTACAGGAAGGTGTCAATTCCTGCACCTATACAATCCATAATGGCGATTTGTAACTTCTATGTGGGCTGCTTTGTACAGGACACATAGAAGTTGCAACCCGTCATTTTTAAATGATTGTTTATGTGCAGGAAGGGAAACCTTCCTGCACATGAACAATCACTAATGGTGATTTGCTGTTTCTATGTGTGCTGCATAATGCAGCACACATAAAAACAGCAAAAACGAGGAGAAATTAATAATTTCTCCTCATTTCGCCAGATCAAGATGAGGTTTTCCCTGGTCTTATTTTTGGCGCTTCCCCTTGTTAAAAGGGGGCAGCATCAAAAGAAATGGGTGTTGCGGCGGAAAGCCCATCGCAACACCCATTGCCCACCCCTTTCACGCTAAGTGCTGTGTGAAAAGGGACCTTATTTACAAGGCGGCGTTGAGCCACGTTAAGTGGCTTAATGCTGCCTTGTAAATAAGGCGAAGGATTATCTCCACCAGAACACCATAAAAAGGGACGTTCCTGTGGCAATAGGGGCGTGTAAATACGCCCCTTTGTTTCTACACTGTTTTTTCTGCACAGCCATCGTCGACACTTTGTAAATGAAATACTTCGCTGTATCCAAGACTCTGCCCAATCTACTCCAGCTAGGCCCTGGCTACGAGGTGGTGGGTAAAGGGCAAGGTACATAACAAGGTGCATACCATTAAAGACCTCATTATGAAGGCCTTTAGAAAAACATATATTGTGTGTGACAAACATCAAGGGCTGTGTTGTTCATATGCCTCATTATGAAGAACTTGTTATGCTATATGTGTAGTAACTTCCAATGCTGTACATTTCACAATTAAGAGTGTGGCGGTGAACACTGCACTACCGCAGTATTCCCCTGATAAATTTCTGCAACTCAAACCAACTAAAATTTACCAGGTGAAAAGTACCAAATAATTATGTGAACATGTGGATTTTGTTGCATTAATCCACGTTATACCTCTTTTTGGGGTGAATTTTTTTTTTGTGAGTTATTTATCGTCCCTAATAAATTCCGACCCCACAAATAATTTTTTTATTGGGTCTAATCAATATATCCCAAACACCAGGCTAACTGTACTGAGGGCCTGAGCCCGGCTGGGGCATTTAGCTATTCGAGGTTTTTGGAATTAAGACATAACAGTTGTTTAAAACATCGAATTCCATTGTTTTGCCTTTTTTTCCCCCTGATAGATTGTGAAGGGTGTTATAATTATCACACAACTCGTAATCACCATGAATTTTAGCCCTGAACTTCTATTCCGACTTTCCTTTGCCGCTCGGGTATTTCGGATTCAGCACTTTCACATAAATGCATCAATTTTTCATGCCAAAGAGAGTTCATGGTGACACCATGGAAGTAGATTTATCTATCTCTCAAAATAATTATTCTAGGCTGCCTTTCAAGCGTGCTTGGAGCAGAAAGCTTGCATTTGAAAATATCTCCCTATCTGTAAAGTCACGTCTGAATATTAACCTATTTCAGTATATGCCTTGAAAGTATTAACAGCATGAAGTCTGACGCATGTATCCGAAATATTTCAGGCCAATTAACTGTGAGAGAGTATCTCTGGTGCCACAGCAGAGGCCGTCAATCAAATGAAAATCTGGAAACTGGGGTACAAGTTACTTTCGACATCATATCAAACAATGAATTAAAATGAAATTAGGAATAATCAGACCTTATTTGTGCTAATCAAATGATATGTTTACTTTTATAATGGCAGAAAAAATACACAGCAAACCGTTTTATTTTAATAGCGTTCTGCCTAAGATCACAAAGTAACCCAAGCAGTTGAGCTGGGACTTGAAGTAAGTAACCTTAGTTCCTAACACAGCGATTTTAATTGCTACGTGCAGCCATATTCCAAGGAGAACATGGGGGAGGGGTAGACACCCCTGTGTAGATGCTTTCGGCATATGTGCAAAACCTTATTTAAATAGCAATTACTCTAATATATCATGTCTATGTGCGCTGAGAGCCATTTGCATATATACATTAGAAAGACTCCAGGGGATTGTCTTTGCATTCATTAAAAGACAAAGCAAATATTCTTGTTGAAATTCAGGACATGTCTAAAAACAGAGCGTATAACAAGAAACCCAGGGTTGAAGTGAAGGTGATGATGACAATTACTTTTATGATTGTTAGTATGATTGTTAGTATTATTATTATTATTATTAGTAGTAGTAGTAGTATTAATACTAATAATACTAACTATTAGTGCACTTACATGGCACATTTTACAAACGACATTCTCTACAGGCATTGATTATAAGTTCTCAATTTCAGGTGTACTCATTTTATCCTCCTCAGAAGGATGAAAGGCTGAGTGGGTTTAGCGACAACGAGGCTCCCACAGGTGACTGTAGTGGGTGCATTAACTCACTGAGCTACCATGCCGAAAACTTTTCAGACTGGCCTATGGCTGGAATAGTCCACGTGCCATCCTCCGCCCATGAAGTGAGCGCCATATCTAAACCCAGGCTGTCGCCCATTAGTAAATGCCGAGTTCCTACCCGCGGGTACATTGTGTTTGGAGTCCTCTGACTGCCTGTAGTCTAGTTGAGGCCTTCCATAGACTGTCCAGTCTGACCCCTAACCTTTAAGCAGATAGTGTACCCCATCCATGGGAAGCCTAAGACCCAACCTGCTCTATTAGTAGCTGGTATATAAATTGTTGGCTATGCCTGATCCCTGGGCAATAAATACAGTATGTACCGCCTCTGCTGCATGTCTAACCCTACATCCTGGTGCATTATTACTATATAGGGTATAAGATATGTGTCATGTTGTTCCCTGGTACTGCCAGCACGTACGGTAGCCTCTGTTTGGCTATTCCCAGGTTCTCACCCATTAGTAGCTCGAGTGTGAACTCTTATGTCTGATCCCTGATCCCAGTCCATAGAGATCCTCTGTGGTTTGCCGTGCCTAAACCTGCATGCTGCCCTATTATTACCCAGTATATAGACTGCATGATATGTCTAACCCCTGGTCTTAGCCCATGCTCAGATAGTGTACAGGCTCCAAAGCATGTGCATTCCAGAGGTGCCCACCTATGCATAAATGGTGTGCATGTCATTTGTGCTCCAAAGCATGTGCATTCCAGAGGTGCCCACCTATGCATAAATGGTGTGCATGTCATTTGTGCTCCAAAGCATGTGCATTCCAGAGGTGCCCACTTATGCATAAATGGTGTGCATGTCATTTGTGCTCCAAAGCATGTGCATTCCAGAGGTGCCCACCTATGCATAAATGGTGTGCATGTCATTTGTGCTCCAAAGCATGTGCATTCCAGAGGTGCCCACCTACGCATAAATGGTGTGCATGTCATTTGTACTTCTAATTCAGGGGTCTCCATCTTTTCGGTAACAAGAGCTACTTATGCTCAGTGAAAATCCCACCCAAGCTATTGACATTTCTATTGTTGTACACATCATTTAAGATTACTTTAGTGGCCACCCTATACAAGATTACCAGCCATGATCACCTCAGTGCAGGGTTACCGTAGTAATGTAAAAGAAAGGTCTTCCAAATTTGAAATGACTCTGCAAGGGTAATATGTAACAGCCACAGCTGCAATGCCCATGTCACCAAGGTAATAATACCAAGGTAATGATGTTAGTAATGCTGCATAATTTATCATCCAAATATCAACTGTAGATATATTTTGGAAATGGGGTCTGAAAATACACACATTTTAGTCTCAACTACGCTTATTTCAATTTGGGTATACAGATATTAATTCACCCAAGCAAAAGTTTCTAATTTATTAAGCTTGGCTGCACACAGGAGAGCTAATCAGAAGCTCAGGAGCTACTCATTGGAGAAGCTTGTTTTAATCCCACATGCGGGACTATTATTGCACAGTAAATAGACTGTATGGTATGGCTAATACCTGGCTTTAGCCCTTCCTCAGATAGTGTACAGGCTCCAGAACATGTCTACTCCACAGGTGCCCACCCACGGAAAAAAGGTGCCCGTGTCTAATCCCATGTCCTGACCACTAGTAAATCTCCTACAACCGCCTCTGGTCAGGTCCTGACTCGTGACTGCTTCCCAGCCAAACTCAAAACCTCTAACTTCAATATTATGAGCCCATCTTCCAGTAGCTCCAGTCAAATGAAGGAAAATGCAAAGGAAACATATTTCATGGAGTCCCTAAAATTCTTTTTGGAAGCTACAATGAATGCCAAAATAGAGGACAGGAGAACCACTAACCTCCATAACCATATGCCAGACCAGGTCAAGAGGAATGTTATCTGAAGCAGCTTTGTTTCTTACAAGAGAGAGATCCCAGAGGCTTGCAAACTAAGCACCACCTTGGACAAGACCTAGCACACCATACTGGCCTCAACCATGTGCAGTAACAAAGATGCAACAATACAGATCAACCAAAACAAACCGGCAGTCTTTGACTGAGAAGAGAAAGTCACTATTCAGTTAACCCTGTAGTTACTCAGGACTCCCCACACATAACAGACCGGCCAACTCGGGAGGACACAAAAGGTGTGTCTACAGAGGTTGGTCCATAGCCTTACTGCATTCAACTTCAAATGCATCCACAAGTCCAAGAACACCGGTGCCAGGCTGCCAATCCAACCAACCTCTTTTTTCTGTTTGCCTGCACCACTCATCACTAAAGGGAGAGGATGTGGCCTAACGTCTAGAGCGGTCGACTTCAAAAGCTGGTGAACCAGTTTCCAGTCTCGGCTGGAACGATAAATATCCTTTGATTCTGGGCAAATCATTTAGTCCCTCTGTGCCTAACAAACAAATTAATATGTCAGTCTGTAACGCAACTGATGCTCATATAAAGCGCTCTGATACCTTCAGTCCCAGTTCGCGCTATATAAAACTCCCAAAATATAAAGGACCACTACCCTATGTAATTATTTACTAGTTTTATATAGGGGTAGTCAAGTGCTTTACATTAAGTACACATATATACAATAGGTACCAGCATGCAATATATCATATAAAGTAGGTATAATACAGACAGTTTTGGGGCAGGATTCAGGCTGCGGATAGCTCTTAGAGTCAATGAGTGTCAGTCAAGGGGTTGTCGTCGAGGGCTAAGCCATTGGCCCGCTTCACTTTGAGTGACAGCATTTTGCTCTTGCACATATGTACATCCACCTCGAAGGCAGTCCAGTTTAGTGCCACGGCTGGTAGGCCAATCTCTGCTTTCATTTAATTTTTACCTTTATTTTTGGGATGGGTCAGTTTTGTGATGGGTCATTTGTTTTTTTTTATTAACTTCTTGTCCAAACAAATGAACGCCACCTTTAGACATATCTATCTTTTTACTTGTTTAACTCTTACACTTTTACTGCGTATTGCATATGTTTGCGAAAAATAAGTAATACAAAAATATCACGTTTGCCAAGGTCAGACCTATTACCTTTGCCAATGCTTTCTTAACTTATCTCACAAAGTCAGATATCTTGAGCAAGACCAAATCATTTAAATCAGCCACACTTAGCAGTATTAAGCTGCACTTAATACCCGTAGTGTTGACGATTAAAGGTTGGCTTTTGGAACCATTAGTTACATGACCAATTCAACAAACCCCAGGCCACAGAAGCCATTTCAGATGTGATATTCTCAGGAACAAGCATGAGCCTATCAGCTATAAGATGCTCAAGGAGACAACAGCCTGCAATTTGATGACCTGTTTGCAATGCCAAGTGGCCGAGTCATTTGACCCCTAAAAGAAGCAGTTTGTGTAATGGAGCGCCTGACGCGTCCTGCGCTGCAGCGCGCGCCGCCATGATGCTGTTTGCACAGATAAGGCTGCGTGAGTTTATCTCTGTAATGTTATGTTTTATTGTTATGAATATCAAGACCGGATTGCCTTCAGTCGAGAACGTCTCCACCGCCTGCTTTATGGGACTTCGGTAATGGAAAGGAGGGGGTGGGGTGTCAACGACCCCCAGTCTAAACGAGAGAATGTGGCGGCGCAGAATTAAAGTGGGTGCCGGTCGTGCAGCATGGCAGTTTCCAAATTATATGACCATATCAAAATCAGTGAAATATGATCCGTTTGGGTTGCAATCTCCCGATTGCTATCTGGGATGTGTTTCTCTCTGCGGTTACTTATATAAATTGCCTAGATTTAAAGAGAACGCGCCATGGGATAAAAAATGGCCGCTGTGTTGACTGCGGCAGAACTGCGTCCTCGCGCTCCCGCGAGAGCCACATATGACTTCTGAAAGGCGAACCTAAATCTGCCATGTTACCCAGAACACAATGTTTATGGCGCTTCCTCTCTATTACTGTAGGGGATTCAGAGAATAGGCTAGTATTCAATGGGGCTGCAGTAACGTGGACCAAAATTGTCACAGGGTTATGGTCTCAGTCGCATGAGTGTCGGCTATGTTTGTCACCTTTCTCTGATAAATTGCTAGTTGGTCACCTTGTGACGTTATGAAGGGAAGGGACCAGGAGCTGGTACTAGAATAAGAATTTCAGTAACAATCTCCTGAATTTGTTTTGAACTTGACAATTATATTTTCGTTTCTAAAATCTTTTGGTATTGGTTTAGAAGTTTTCAAAGTACTATTGAAGTGGTTTCTAGTTGAATTGTCTCTTGTTTTCATATTTAAAAGTAGAAGGTACCTATTTTTGCTGCCAAAGGTTCATTAAAAAGCTTACGGAATGAACTTGGGGCCTCCTCCAAAACACACACAGAGATTGCAGCCCACATTAGCTATTTAGTACTCTAAAGGAATTCGGTTTAGAAAAGTATTGGATAAACAAGACAGACTCCAACCATTTTAAGGTGGCAAACAAGTCAGAAGCAAAGCAGTTATCATTTAAGAAAAACATGTCTGCATTCTCTAAGTTAAAAAGGGCTCAGGGTTTGGAATCTTCACACACCGCATGTCACCACAACCATATCTTGGAATCAACATGAAACAATTGCAGTGGCAAAATCAGATAATCATTAGACTCAAATTGTTATCACTAAAGACCTTTCACCCTTCGAGGTTTGTGCAGGGCTGCACCTGCTGCAGGGGCTGTAGTTATAGAATTGAAACATAGATCATTTAATCTACATATGTCCTACCTTGTCGTCCGTAACAAGAAGGCCCTTGTGTACGTGCTGTATTTTTCACCCTTGGAAGTGTGTGCAGGGCTCAATGTGCTGCAGGGCTGTAGGTATAGAATTGAATCATAGATCATGTGATCTGCATGTGTCCCGCCTTGTTACCCCTAAGCAGAAGGTGCTCACATACGTGCTGTATCTTTCACCCATGGAAGAGTGTGCATGGCTGTATCTGCTGCAGGGCTGTAGTTATAGAATTGAATCATAGATCATGTGATCTGCATATGACCTGCCTTGTTTCCCCTAAGAAGAAGGTACTTGTGTACGTGTTGTATCTTTCACCCATGAAAGAGTGTGCAGGGCGGCATCTGCTGAGGCGGCTGAAGTTATAGAATTGAGTCAAATCTTAATTACACAAAGAGTGAGGTGGATTGGCCCACAAACAAACGTTTTTGAGGGCGATTGTATCGTTGTTAAATTAAAAAACCCTAGCATAGTAGGAGAAATCCATGGAAAGGCAGCATTACTACCAGGGCTGCGTCGCCCTACTGCTTTCTCGCAGTGCGAGAAGCAGAAACATAAAATGATATTTTAAATACCATTTTATGTTTCTGCTTCTCGCACTGCGAGAAAGCAGAAGGGTATGCCTGGTTGGAGGTGGGCAGGTGGGCGGGTCGGGGAGGAGTGGCTTGCCCAATGCTGTGGGCCCTGACTGTTTGGTCGGCCCTCTAGGACCGACCAAACCAGTCATGCACACTCTGCCTTTTCTCTATGTAGGCTGCATGCAGCCTACATAGAGAAAATGGCCTCCCCATAGGCGCCGGGCTGGGCGCCGTCCCCACCAATCACAACGCTGCCATTGCAGCGTTGTGATTGGCTTAGGGGAGGGGAGGAAGACTGCCTGTAGCTGCTTCCTGTTCAGGAGAGTAGCAGGAAAACACGGGACCCGGCCAGGAGCTGAGGCGGCGCGGGACACGGGAAGGTAAGTTTTTTTAAAATTTTCATTAAACAGGTCCCGTCTCCCCCCCACAAACCCGCGCAACACCCCCACCCCCCACCCCTGCCCCCCCACCCGCGAGTCATGCCGGCCGCGACTGATTACTACCACAGGATGGCCAAAATGTGTCTGTTTTCCCTTTAGGGTTTTTTTATCGCCACCTACATAACGTTAATCTTCCTTGTGCAAACACCCAAAATGCACAGGTACCAAGGCCACACTATCCATGCAATCTCCACCTCCACGACCAGCTTTTGTCAAATAGATACCATGTATTGAGCACTATAGAAGACAACAATTGACTTAGTCCTAAAGTCCATAGTATAGATGATCATGTGATATCTAGTAGTATGGCGGTAGCCGAGTGTAATATGTTTAACAATGGCAGTCAATGCGGCCCGGAATCAGATATTGAGTATAGGAGGGAGACACTTATGCCAGACAATACTAATACTAATCGGGAAATTTGTCCCATTCCCAGCTTAGCACTAGGGAAGGATACAGCTATGAACCCACCTGCTAGTAATGCAGGAGGAAAATTCAGGTTTGCTACATGGAATGTGAATGGGCTCACTAACAAACTTGGAAATACAGATTGGATGAATTTTATATCTGAATTTGATATTCTATGTATGCAGGAAACTTGGTGTACTAAACCGGTATATGTCGAAGCATGTGCTGAGGGGCTTTAGTTATAGAATTGAATCATAGATCATGTGATCTGCATGTGTCCCGCCTTGTTGCCCCTTAGAAGAAGGCACTTGCATACTTGTTGCATCTTTCACCCATGGAAGTGGGTGCAGGGCTGTATCTGCTGCAGGGGTGTAGTTATAGAATTGAATCACAGGTCATGTGATCTGCATGTGTCCCACCTTGTTGCCTCGGAGAAGAAGGTACTTGCGTACGTGCTGTATCTTTCACAAATGGAAGTTTGTGAAGACCTGCATCTGCTGAGGGGGCTGTAGTTATAGAAATCATTAGATCATGTGATCATGTCTTGCCTTGTTGCCCCTAGGAAGAAGGTACTTGCGTACGTGCTGTATCTTTCACACATGGAATTTTGTGCAGGGCTGCATCTGCTGAGGCGCTGTAGTTATAGAATTGAATCATAGGTCATGTGATCTACATGTGTCCTGCCTTGTTGCCCCTTAGAAGAAGGCACTTGCGTATGTGCTGTATCATCCTGGGAATCAGATGGATCAAGGCAGCAATGAACAAGTGCCCGGCTGGCATGGACCTCCAGCTTAGGGGTCGCCTCTCAAAGTTCATGGAGGAAGCTGTGCAGATGCTAGAGAAATCCATTGTGCTCCTCTATACCCTGATCTGCAATCTGCACCAAAGGCCCTCATCTCCTCCACAAGGTCTCATGGAAACGACCTGAGTAAAAGGTATAACAGTCAGCAGTCTGCAGATAACTACCCGCACAAACGACTAACTGGAAACATCTGTCAGCGCTTCAAATAAGCTAACAATATGGGCGACTGAGTGGCCCCTCATCACATTCGCAGGGGGCCCCTAGAGGCGCTGAAAGCAGGGGTGTGGGAGGTGCAGCAGCATCCACAAAGGCTCACCCTTCAGACGTTCAGTAGAGGAATGAGCTATAGGGAGGTGTTAGAAATGGGGGTCTCTAGTTGGCAAGGGCTTGCACCTCTGTCCAAATAGGGACCCTTCTTCCTAGTCAGGGTAAGGGAGTTACACTCCTAAAATAACCCCTGCTCACCCCCTTGGTAGCTTGGCACGAGCAGTCAGGCTTATCTTAGAGGCAGTGTGTAAAGCATTTGCACATAACCCACAGTAATACAGTGTAAGCACTACAAAAGGACACCACACCAGTTTAGAAAAATATCCAATATTTTTATATACTTAAGACAAGACCAAAAACGATAAAAATCCACAATACAGTACTTAAAAATCTTCAGTTATCAAAATATGCTTTAAAAACAGTTCCTTGATGTCGATAGCTCCGTCCGGGGCTATCACGGCGTAGTGAGCAAACAAATCCAAACAGTTCTGGCTGACCGCGGCGTCGCGGGCCAGCTACGGTGTCGGGAAGACCCGCAAACAGTACCTTTTAGAAATGCAGGGCATCGGCGACCTCTAGTTGAGCTTTCGAAAGCACGGCGTCCGCAGGCGTCAGTTCCGGAGGTCGGTGCAGGAGACGTCGGGGCCCTCGAAGTCACATGCGTTGCAGATCGATCTCCTCTCTGTTGAAGTCAGGAGCGCTGGCGTCGGCAGGCGCCGGGTGCTGCGGTGCCAAGTGCAGCGGTGCGGCGTGCGGTGCCCTCAGGTCGCGGTGCGAGCAGCGGCTCGGTGGCGGCGTCGGATGGCGTCGTCGGTGAGACCAGGGTCGCGGTGCGAGATGAAGGCGGTGCTCGTCACGGTGCTGGCAGGTCAAGGTGCAAGCAGCAGCGTCGTCGAACTGGAGTCGATGGCGCCGGCGTCGGTAGGCCAAGGCTGCGGTGCGGGATGAGGGCGGTGCGTCGTGTAACTTTACGAGCGGTGCCCTCGAACCACGGTGCAAGCAGCGGCATAGATTTCGGCATGGAGCGGCATCGTCGGGGATACCAAGGCGTTGTCGCGAGGCGGTGTGGAGTGCAGTGCCCACAGGTCGCGGTGCGAGCAGCGGCACGGTGGCGGCATCAGCAGGTGTCATCGGTGGGACCAGGGTCGCGTTGCGGCGGTGCCCTCTGCGGTGCCAAGGCGTCGTCATGAAGCAAAGCGGTGCAGAGTGCAGTGCCCACAGGTCGCGGTGCGAGCAGCGGCTCGGTGGTGGCATCAGCAGGCATCGTCGATGAGACCAGGGTCGCGGTGTGGCGTTGCGGCGGTGCCCTCTGCGGGGAAGCAAAAGACACACAATTGATGGACGGAATGCAGAACAAATCAAAACATTCACCCCCAGTCAAGAGATCTGGGTTAAATCCATCATTCTTTTGCTCACCATGCCACCCCAGTTTAGACCGGTGCCTTTGGGACACGGAGTCGGCAGCGGCGTCGTCGACGTCGTCGAGTTGCTTTTCTTCTGTTGCAGCACAAAACACACAGTCCCCAGTGCTGAGGGCAGAAGAGCTTGAAGTCTTTGTTGTGCCTGAGACTTCTTGAACAGGGGGCAAGCTCTACCTCAAGCCCTTGGAGAAACTCACAAAAGTAGATTGCAGAAAGTTCAGTCCAGTCCTTTTACTGCCCAAGACAGAAGCAGCCACTGCAGGCCAACACAGCAAAGCACACAGCAAAGTGGTAGTTCCTCCTCACAGCTTCTCCCGCTCTTCTTCTTGGCAGTCTTCTTGATCCAAAAGAGTTCTAAAGTTCAGGGGTCTGGGCCCCAATATTTATATCCCAAAATCCTTTGATCCTTTAGGCAGAGAGTGTCTGTGCCCAGCCAGAACCAGTTCTGCCTTCTCTGGTGTGACTTCCTAGCAGGAGGTGGAGACGGCATTGTCAGAGGCAGACCAGGCCCTTTGAGGTGCAAGGAAATCTCCTCCCCCTTCCCCAGTTGCAGCCCTGGTCTATTCAGCCCTTTCCTGACTCACCTAGACTATCTGGAGCCACCCCTGCACCCCAGCCTTCTGTCATCCAAAACCCAGACAGGCAATCCACTTTCCAACAGAGGCACACAGGATGACTGAGCAAGAAAATACCTACTTTCTAAAAGTGGTATTTTCAAACACAGAATGTAAAAATCGCCTTCACTAAAAGATGCATCTTTAGATTCTGAGTTCAGGCATACTAAACTTTATTTTCTTACCTAGTTCCCAGGGCCAGTTATGTTTATAAGATGTTATAAACAAACTTCCCATTCTGTCCTATGGGGAACAGGTAGCCTTGCAATAGTGAAAAACGAAATTGGCAGTAATTCACTATCAGGACATGCCACACACACCAGGGCATGGCCTACCTTTCACATACACTGCACCCTGCCCACAGGGGTACCTTGAGCCTACCTTAGGGGTGCCTGACATGTAAGAAAAGGGAAGGTTGGGGCCTGGCAAGTGGGTGCACTTGCCATGTCGACATGGCAGTACCAGACTGCGCGCAGACTCTGCAATGGCAGGTCTGAGTTACCTTTTCAGGGCTACTCATGTGGGTGGCACAATTAGTGCTGCAGGCCCACTAGTAGCATTTGATTTACAGGCCCTGGCACACTCAGTGCACTTTACTAGGGACTAACAAGTAAATCAAATATCCAATCACGGAAACACCAATCCATAACACATTTTACCACAGGAGCACTTGCACTTTACCACTGATCAGCAGTGAGAAAAGTGCGCAGAAACATTAAGCCAGCACAAACAGAGTCAAAACCGGGAGGTCAGAAAGCAAAAACTCAGGGGAAACACGCCAAAAGATGCCAAGTCTAACAGGAGGCCTTCATGTTTAGTTTGTATCTTGTTGCATTTGCTATGAGTTGAAAGGAGGTCAACTGTCATGCAATGTCTTTTGACAAACTGTAGATTGTTCAAAATGAAGATTGTGTTTACTTTTGCTTTCCTTCAGTGTGTGAATGTTATAATGAGAACTGACTATCTAGCAGGGTTACAGAAAGCACACAAGGAAAGGCTGCAGGATGCCAAATGTTTTCAAACACACATCTTTAAAATACTTGCAAATGTACTTTACAAATATTTCAAGACGTATCAGCAACAAGAAACCTTCAAATGAGGCACATATTTATTTTGTAATTCTGAGGTGTAATGGAAACAAAGATTTTAATAAAATCCAAACAAAGCAAGACATTTTACTTGCGTAATGCACAAAAGAATATGTGCTGAGACTCGATTTCAGCATCTCATTGTTTGTGCACTACATAGGTTTAGTAGTAATGCTGCACGACTTATGCAAATTCCATTACGATGGAAACATTCTCTGTGTAAAAGGCAGTACCGAAATACGCCATGCTTTGTTTGGGACAGTGTGCTCCAAAGTGCCCCACTAGGAGGGGGCACACTATTCGCACACCATTCTACGGCTGAATGGGCGTGGCTCACGTGCAACACTGTGTAAAACTTAGATATTTCACAACACCTGTGGCTTCACCGCATAGCATTGGTGGCGGCACCAATACTCTGAATATTGTTCCTGCACCGCTGGGAGACCCCCCTGTTCTTTCCTTTAACACATGCCTGGCAGCATCTGTCGAAGTTTACACTACACTGGCGACTCAGTGCTCAAATGCCATCTGTTTTTTTTTTTTTTAAATTAATTTTAATTCACAGCATATAATACAAATACAATCAATTAAATCTCGAGTATCAAATGAAAATTCCACAGAATAACAAATTATATAAATTCATAACAATATCTCCATATGATTAAGCATGGGTCCCCAAATCTGTAGCCCCAATTTTTTCCGCTTCACTGATTTCAAACAGTACAAACTATATTCCAAATTAAATAAATTGTAAAACTTTGCTTGCCACATCGCAAATGATGGGGCGTCAGGTTGGAGCCAAACAGAGGCAATACATAATCGAGCTGCTGCAACAGCTATGAATATAAAATACTTAAATGAATAACCAGCCTGTCCTGTTTTAATACCTTCTCCAATTCCTGTTAGCATTACCTCTTTAGAAATAACCACATCAACCCCGGTAATTCCTGATAGAAACTGCTCAATATGATTTCTAAACTGACATAATCCTACACACTCATAAAATATATGTACAATATCGGCCTTTTGCGCATGACATCTGAAACAATTCCCATCGTGAGCCCCTCCCCACTTCATCATTTTTGCCGGGGTGTGATAAAGATTAAATAGAGTCTTATAGTGTTGAGTTCGTAAACTTGCTGTCAAAAGAACTATAGCAGCCGTATCGATTGATTGTTGCACATATTTATCTATGGTCCCAAACCGTGCCCTCCACTTCCCATCCTGGTTCTCTATATCATCCGGCTGAGTTTCAATAAGTATTCTATATAGTATACCTATCTTGGCTCTTTTTTTAACTGCCTCCACTAGAATATTAGAGGTTATCATTACATGTCTGTAATGCTTAACTAAAAAATCTCGCATTTGTAAATATTTGAAAAAATCATTTTTCGGCAGTTTATATCGTTCTATTAAATCAGAAAAGGAAGCGAGTACCCCCCCACAATATATATCCCCTATCTGTCTAATCCCGTTGTCTCGCCAGCTATCCATTTTGGCATCCCAAAAAACCGCAGGGAATAAAGCTGCAGAGTTGAGTGGCGTATAATAATTTATCCGAGTTATTGAAAACATTCCACATACTTTTTTCCAAACCTTATGAGCTGTAATCATAATTTTGAACCGTGTTCTCTTAAAATAACTGGGTTCCCAAAATTTAAATAAAGCATTTCTAACCTGTGACCCCATCACCATTTGATATATATTAGGTGCTTCTGCTAGTTGTTCTTCCTCTCCAGTCAATAAAAACCGCATATTTTGTAGGAGGCATACAAAGTAATAAAACATGAAGTTCGGGACTGCCCATCCCCCTCTCACTAATGGCAATGTCATATATTTTGAAGCTCGTCGAGCTTTCTTTTGGCCCCAGATAAACCTATCACATAAAGATTGTAGCTTCAATATTTGCAGTCGCGTTAGCTCCAAAGGAACTGACCTGAAATAATACATAGCTTTTGGGAGAATACACATTTTGAGGACATTGCATCTCCCAACCATCGACAAATGCAAACATTCAACCCTATCCAGTTGTCGCTTGCCCGAAGAGACAATATCACCCCAATTTACTTCTACTAAATCTTGAAGTGACATCCTGATTTTAATGCCCAGATACCTAGCTTCGTCCGTAACCCGTTCTTCTCCAGGGCATGCTCCTTCAGAGCATACAATCTGAGTTTTGGATACATTCAGCTTATATCCAGCCACTACTCCAAACTTCTGGGTTAAATTCTCTACCTCAATCACTGCTTGTTCTGGATCAGATGTTGTTACCGCTATGTCATCTTGCACGACCCGATAGGAAAAGGACTGGGAAGGGTATACAATTTTTTGTTAGACCAGATTATTGTCACTCTACAGTGGAGAAAAGGTGGCAGATGCGTCAATTGATTTATCCTTTCCAAGTGAAAGGTGTGCAAGTTTTTTTGTTAAATCCAGCCACTCTCAAAGTTGTAAATAAAGGACAAACACGCTTTTTTACCTCGGACATAGCAGCCAAGGAATATCTCCAGTCTTTATGATTTAAAATTGATGACTTTGTAGAGATTACAGTGATTATCAGATGGTATAACATGTCTTTTTTTTTTTTTTTTTTTAGAGTTCAATAAGGGGTGAGAGAGGGAGTTGAGGTTATAAACTCAGCAGTAAAATAATATGAAGGGATGGGTGAGCTCCAGGTGGCCTTTCACCAAGCATCACAAGGGCAATTGGCCCTAAGGCCTCTATAGGTGGGGAGGGGTCGTCGGGGGGGGTTTTGAGGGGTAGGTGGTGGGCTAGAGTGGGGAGGGTGCAGGGGGCAGGGGAAAGGGAATGGGATGGGTGAGGTGATGGTAAAGGGGGAAAAATTAATTCACAGCATGTATAATAGAGACAATAAGATTTATATAGAAACATCCATGGTTAAAGGATATAATTGGGGAAGCTTAATGACGAATGGCTGCTAAGGCGACTGATAGGGGTTTGCATATATGCACATTTAATGTATGTGGATTGAATAATGTAAATAAAAGGAAACAAATAGCTGCTGATTTAAGGTTGATAAACCCTGATATCTTGTGTATACAAGAGACACATGTGCCCTGGATTAATCATAAGATATTAAATGAGCTGGGATATATATTGATTTCAGCAACTAGACAGTCTATAATGAATAGGGGCGTTGCAATTTTAGTCAAACAAGGAATATCTGGGACAGGAAGAGAGAAGGTAGATAATCTAGGGAGGTGGGCTATAACGGAATGCAAGGTCGAGGATCGCAAGATAGTTATTTGTACCGCATATGGATCAAATTTAGATGAGGCTGAAACACTGGAATATTTAAATGTGGAGTTGGCGATGTGGGATACCCCGTTGATATTATGCGGTGATTTCAATATACATGGGGAAGGGAAGATGTGGGAGGTTGGATCTGAGAAGTATATAGGGCGTAAACCAAAAGTTTATAGGGCCTTGAAACAACTTTTGCAGAGTCATGGATTAGTGGATGTGTGGTCAGTAGTGAATCACGAAGATCCAGGCTATACGTTTTATTCATTTCCCCATAACACATTAGTTAGGCTGGACTATATTTTTATGTCACGGTTATTTACTGTAGGTGCAAAGATGCAGGTATGGCCGCGGATTACGTCGGACCATGGCCCTGTGGTATTGGATCTTTCTAGTATAAGTCAGGCAAGGAAATTTAGGTAATTTACCTTCAGTAGGAAGCTCTTGGGAGATTGTCAATATAATGACCATATTAAGACATGGGCAATACAATTTTTGGAGATTAATAGAGGCTCTACTACTCAGTCGATGGTATGGGATGCGTTGAAAGCAGGGCTTAGAGGCGAAACACTTAGTTATGGGTTGACTAAACAAAGGCAGCAGAAGAATATTATGCTGGGTCTGGTGGAGGAGTTAAAGATAGAGGAGCAGGAACTTATACAAGTAATAAGGAATAAGGGGGAAGTTAAAGAGATACAAACTAAGATTGCATGCTGTAAGGCTAAGATTAACAGGATTTGGAGTCAGGAAATTGCCGCTCAATATAAAATCCATAAAGAAGAGCGGTATGAATATGGGGAAGCTACAGGTCGGTGTTTGGCCCAAAGGATTAGAGGTAGACAATCGGTACAGAAAATAGTGTCGCTGCAAGATAGCAAGGGAGAGTGGTAGAAACTGTGGAAAGAATATTGGAGGTGTTTCGTACTTTCTATCAAGAGCTATATACACAAGATACAGTGGACAATGATAATATAGAGTCATTTTTGCAAACAATTGATTTAGTGGGTCTTGGACAACAAGAGCGGGGAGCTCTAGAAGTCCCGATAACAATGATAGAACTTGAGGAAGCGTTGGGTGCATTGGCTGGGGGTAAAGCGGCAGGTCCAGACAAACTACCACTGGAAATATATCGAATACTTTTTCAAGTTATAAAGGAGGACATGTTGGCGACATTTCTAGAGGCTCAAGCTGGGCATCCACCATTGTCGTGGGATAAAGCCAACATTGTGGTTTTTAAAAAGAAAGACAAACCGGCGAAACAGCCAGGGTCATACAGACCAATATCATTGATAAATACGGATGGTAAGGTATACTCAAAAATTCTGGCAGCTAGGCTCGCTCGAGTAATTGCATCATTGGTTTCTAGACATCAGCACGGCTTTATACCTGGCAGGGGTACAGTAAATCATTTAAATAGAGTGATTGCATTGATTGATTATGCTAATGTACAGCAAAAGAACTTTGGTATAATTTTTTTAGACGCTGAAAAAGCGTTTGATGGCGTGTCATGGTCGTTTCTATGGGCTGTCATGCTCAAAATCGGCTTTGGGCCGTGTTTTATAAGAGCAATACAAACCATGTATAAATCTCCGTGGGCTAAAATATGTGTAATGGGCCGGGAATCAGCTCCGGTATACATTAACAGGGGTACAAGACAGGGGTGTCCATGTTCGCCCTTATTATTCGCCATATATATTAATCCGCTGTTAGTAATGTTAGAAGCAACTAATAGGATTAAATCTATGATTTGTGGGCAATTTCCAGTGCGAGTATTAGCATACGCTGATGACATAGCGGTATCAAATGCCATCTGTTAATGTCATTTCATTTATTTCTCTTCATGTCATCTGGGTCAAAACCCATATAATGATTCCCTGTGGTTTGAGGCCGATGTCACACCATCTAATTCATTATGATGTGCATTCGAACTTGTTGAAATTTTCAAAATGGCACAATATCCCATGTGTTTTGGGATTTACTCAAAAATCCCGTAAACCACAGCAAAAATATTGAAAGAGCGTTCAAGCACGTGGCAGGTTTGGTGTTCCAGAGTAACAGAAAAGAAATCTCTGGGGGTGTTGTGGGTTCCTAAGCACTTGATTCCTGGGCAGTAGTGAAACACAAAATGATGGGGTCCACACCTCCTCTGATGTTTGGGAGGATGCTATTCCAAATTACCCCACAACTCCTCGGATGTTTGGAAGGGTGTTATTTCCAAATTACCCCTCAACTAATTACCCCACAACTACTCTGATGTTTGGAAGGATGCTATTCCAAAGTACCCCACAACTACTCTGATGCTTAGATGGATGGTATTCTAAAGTACCCCACAGCTACTCTGATGTTTGAAAGGATGCAATTCCAAAGTACCCCACAACGACTCTGATGTGTACATGGATGCTATTCTAAAGTACCCCTCACTACTCTGATGCTTAGATGGATGGTGTTCCAAATTACCCCACAACTACTCTGATGTTTGGAAGGATGCTATTCCAAATTCCAGGAGCACAGTCCAAGGTCTTTCCCCATGATTGTCCTTTATTTCCTTAGTCGCTTCCAGTCTGATTGATTCCACCCAACCCCTGCAGTTTTTCTGCGAGTTGGTGGAATTGTGGCGTTGTTAATCACTGCCTTGTAGATGATGCAGAAGGTATTGAAGATGATGGCGCTTGGATGAAGTTTGAAGAAGACAGCGCTAAGATGAAAATTGCACAGCCACGTATCGCTTTGCTTCCAAATATGCTTCGGCTGCATCTTCCTCCTCCCCTCAGTGCACCAGTGCTGACTACAAATGACTGAGCCACATCACGTCTATATTATAAAACACACTGAGTTCCGCCCATATATCAACACGAGCAGAGGCCGAATGTCTTCGTGTAACAGCTTCTAATTGAGCCCTGTCATAGCGTAAGCTGCTGAAAGGGAATTAATGGTCTTAAATCGTAATCATAAATTTATACATAACCCTCCGCATCCACAAATACCTCTACAAATGAGGCCATAATGCTTAAGCTGATTTGTGAGAAGTAAACTGGCCAGGAATCCTAATTAACCAAATTAACACCGTCTCTTCAAATCATGTCTCAGCGGTGGGGCATTTGCAACCAGCTGCAGGCTGGCAGCCAACCAGGCCCAGGAATCGCAGATTCCCTCCCCGGGGGCTCAGTTTCTAATACTTGGTTGCCTGTGCGTCACCATCAGTAAGGGCTACTACATCATGGGCCAGTCCAAGCCTCCTCAGGCTGTGTGAGTGCCACCCATGCTGGACCACCGTGGCGTGGTGAAGTGGTGTCCTCGAACACAAGATACGGCCTCAGGTATTCCCCTAATCTGACTTACCATTTAGCTCTTTGACTGGAGAACAGAGTTACTTATATATGTGCAATTTAAACATAATCAATAAAAGTGCAACTCAGATATAATTCTGTGATGTATTTGTGCATAATGTACACAAAGGGACATTTCCCGGGTTGCTGTCAGGAATTAAAATGTGGTGAACGTCACCAGGTCTCAAATTAGTGGGCATTCACAAAGATTTGTTGATGCGTTTTATATTCTTTGCAGATCATCTAGATTACAACTAGAATATATAGGTGTGCTTCTGTAAGTGAGAGACGGTGCACGAGTAAACCAACTAAAAGATCTGGGTATGCTTCTGTAACTGACAGACGGTGCACCAGTAAACCAACTAAAGGATTGTGGTGTGCTTCTGTAAGCGAGGGAAGGTGCACCAGTAACCCATCTAAAAGATCCAGGGATGTTTCAGTAAGTGAGCGAAAGTACACTATTAACTCATCCAAAAGATCCAGGGATGTTTCTGTAAGTGAGAGAAAGTGCACTAGTAACTCATCTAAAAGATCCAGGTGTTTTTCCGTAAGTGAGAGAAGGAGCATCAGTAACTCAACTAAAATATCCATGTGTGTTTCTGTAAGTGAGTGAGAGTGCACTAGTAGAAGGTCCAAGTGCGTTTCTGTAAGTGAGTGAGAGTGCACCAGTAGAAGATCCAGGTGCGTTTCTGTAAGTGATGGAGAGTGCATCAATACCCAACTTAAAGATCCAGGTGCGTTTCTGTAAGTGATGGAGAGTGCATTAATACCCAACTAAAAGATCTAGGTGTGTTTGTGTAAGTGAATGACAGTGCACCAATAAGCAAACTTAAAGATCCAGGTGTGTTTCTGTAAGTGAGTGAGAGTGCACTAGTAACCCAACTTAAATATCCAGGTCTGTTTGTGTAAGTGAATGACAGTGCACTAGTACGCCAACTAAAAGATACACGTGTGTTTCAGTAAGTGAAGGAGAGTGCACTAGTAACCCAACTAAAAGATCCAGGTTTGTTTGTGTAAGTGAAGGAGAGTGCATCTGTACCCAACCAAAAGATCCAGGTGTGTTTCTGTAAGAGAATGACAGTGCACCAATAAGCAAGCTTAAAGATCCAGTTGTGTTTCTGTAAGTGAGTGAGAGTGCACTAATAACCCAACTAAAAGATCCAGGTCTGTTTGTGTAAGTGAAGAAGAGTGCATCAATACCCAACTAAAAGATCCAGGTGTGTTTGTGTAAGTGAGTGAGAGTGCACTAGTAACCCAACTTAAAGATCCAGGTGTGTTTGTGTAAGTGAAGGAGAGTGTATCTGTACCCAATCAAAAGATCCATGTGTGTTTGTGTAAGAGAATGACAGTGCACCAATAAGCAAACTTAAAGATCCAGGTGTGTTTCTGTAAGTGAGTAAGAGTGCACTAGTAAGCCAACTAAAAGATACATGTGTGTTTGTGTAAGTAAAGGAGAGTGCACTAGTAACCCAACTAAAAGATCCAGGTGTGTTTGTGTAAGGGAAGAAGAGTGCATCTGTACCCAACCAAAAGATTCAGGTGTGTTTGTGTAAGAGAATGACAGTGCACCAATAAGCAAACTTAAAGATCCAGGTGTGTTTCTGTAAGTGAGTGAGAGTGCACTAGTAACCCAACTTAAAGATCCAGGTCTGTTTGTGTAAGTGAAGGAGAGTTCATCAATACCCAACTAAAAGCTACAGGTGTGTTTGTGTAAGAGAATGACAGTGCACTAGTAAGCCAACTAAAAGATACACGTGTGTTTGTGTAAGTGAAGGAGAGTGCACTAGTAACCCAACTAAAAGATCCAGGTGTGTTTGTGTAAGTGAAGGAGAGTCCATCAGTACCCAACTGAAAGATCCAGAAATGGTTCTCTGAGTGATGGGAGGTTAACCAGTAACTTCAGTACAAGCTGAAGGTGTGTTTGTTTCTTCTATAAGTGAGGAAAAAGAAACTAGTTTTCATCGGGCAGTTGTATGAAGACGTGACATGTTAGAGAATGTAATTGAACTGAAAAAAAATGTTTTTAAAACGTGTAAAAAATTACACATTTCCTACATTTGGATGGGCATACAGTTACCACTCCCAGGCTTTAACGATCAGGCCCTCGTCTGCTGTTTTCAGAAGTAACCGTGACTTTTTCTTTACCTGTGAATCCCGAACCATGGGAGGTGTACCTGGGTAGTTAGAGATTTTTGTGAGTCAGCAAATGTAATGCAAATTACACATGTGAGGGCACAACGTACTACATGGCCTAAGATACACTTGAAGGTCGAACCTTTAAATTGAAGTACTAAGCTTCAGTCACAGCTCTGCAACTTGATACATTGTGTGATACTGGACAAATCGCTTTTATCCCCTAGTTTAATTTCTCAAACGGTAAGTGGGATTCTTTACAAATTGTTTCAATGCAACTAAAACGTGGGCTTACATCATATAATGAAATTACGGTGGGAGTGTACATTGTCGAAATCAATCAAAACCTGATTTTGTCCTGCTAAAGGCGAAGGTCCACACATGTCTATGAAAGCTAAACCACCTCCAACTCTTGCTCTTTTTGTAGCTTCTCTATGTTTTTTATCAGCAGTCTTAATATTTCTTGAGGTCACTGGATCTGTCCCATGATTTTATTAATATTGACTAGCCGAGTTGAAGGCTCTGCAGGCCAGAGCTGTGCAGTGTGATGAGCCAAAAGTAAGAGGTGGCTACCACACTGTCATACCAGGCCACTGGAGACAGGAGACTGGTGGTCGCTGATTCCTTCGCTGGTACATAGATAGATCTTTTTACCTGTACCCTTCATATGAAGGTGGCCTATCGGTGGTCCCCTGTAAAATCGCATTACTTAAGGTAAAATAAATGTTCACTTGTGCACATGGCTGGATTACGAGTTTACAAGGGCATGGGATCCACTCTGAAATGCTCTTACTTATGTACAATATGACTATCACCATGGAGTAATATTTTGTGTTTGAAAATCCTTCTCACGGAGTTAGAAGAGGACATTCCAGGGTGTAGCTTTCCTGGGAAGTTTGGGAACACCAAACTCTAAAGGTATTCTCAAACTTCGCTCTGACCCCTTCAAACACTGGAAATAGTTAGACATTTACTCCTGCCAGTTGCAAGAGTCACTCCCTTTCCAGGGTGAGAAGGATAAATGAAAACCTTACAAATGAGGGGGGAGTAGCATAAATCACAATGGAGAAAAAATAAGTACCATTGTGAAGTTGAAAAAGGGTGGTATGTTATCATGTGTAATTGTAATTCAATGGTATATTCCGGGGAGGACACTGAGATCCTCTTCTTGCAAAAAACTTATGATCCCCATATTGTGTGTAAAATGTACAATTACTCACATGTCAATGCTTCTGCATTGTAGTAAACACGAAGTCATAAACGTTTTCCAGAATAACATCTTGAAACCTTCAAATCGTAAATCTTCACCCAGGTAAGGGTGCAGAACTGCAGGCCAAAGTTACAACTATCTTTTTCAATCAAGCCAGGCAGAGTTGGCAATTCACAACATTTATGAGTAGTGGTACTACATGAGTATTCTTTTGCGTACTCTTACGTGCCTTTGTGAATCGACCCCTACCACCCAGCACCCTATTAGTAAAAGTGCAAAGAGGGCAAAGTCCTTTCTATTTGCATTAGTTGTATATGAACATTTCCTAAATAGTCCTAAATTCCCATTTTAGAAGCTTTGGAGCCTATTCAGAAAACATTTAAGACAGTCCATTTAATAAAGTCCACATCGGCATTTAATTCCATAGATATAATTTTTACTATAGCAAGGAGAGAAATCTCTTCATTTTATTTTCTTACCAAACAGGGATGATTAAGCATTTCTCCTTTATGAATAAACATACAATTAGTGCACTTGGCACCACATGTCTTGCTTCCAAAGCTATTTGTGTGGCCTTGTGTTGTGATTGACACTCTGATTGGTTCCATAAATAGACTTGTCCCATTCTCATTTGTTACTGTCAGTTCTTGGTCGAGCAGTGTCTCAATTTATTCTCATATTCTATAAATGTCTTTTTTTTTTTAAAGATTCTTTTGATATTATTTGAATGTTGACAATATTTAGTCACAATGATTAAAGGTCCTTTGTCTGCGTATTCCTTACAGTTGGAAAGTTTGTCGATTAATATATTTTAATCTTCACTCAATTTTCTTCAATGTCATACTATGGCGCATTATCTTTCAGAATTTCTTTCTGTCTATTGAGCTCACCTTCCTCTGAAAATATTGTTTTTAGTCTTAAAAGATGACAATATGGTAAATTGTTGCTAACTCGTAGATTTATTTCTCCATTGGTTGATAAAAATAACTAATGATCCATTTTTCATTATCTTTGGTAATTTTTACATCCAAAAACATATTTTGTTTTCTTGGCTATCGACCTAAGAGGAGGACAGCTTGATTCTGGATCTGCAAGTCATCCTATGTATTTTATTTTTTTATTTATTAGATTTCTTAACCTCATTAACCTTCCAAAGCAGTCATTAGGGACAGACAAAGGGTAGGCCTGACTGAGGAAATTCCTCACATTGAAAAATAAAATTATAGCCTCACTCTTGACACCTACTACCAGTAGCAGTGCTCAGGAAAAATCATTCAGCAGCCTGTTGCTAGCAAAGTTCATTGAATTGCTAAATGCAGCCCTCTCTACATCCTTCTTGTAGGAAATTGGTTTACTGGTTCTGGGAGGTGAAACCCTTCTCAAGCACCAACCACAATTCCTGTCAGGGTGAAACACAAGCAAACCCCAAATTAACCAGTGCTTAACCCTCTGGTAGCTTGGCACAAAAAAGCAGTCTGGCTTAACTTAGAGGCAATGTGTAAATTATTTATGCAGCACACAAACTGTAATAAAGTGAAAGCACAACACAAGAAAAATCAAGAACATAGAGTAAAATGTAATAAATTATTTGAGACCAAAACAACAAAAGCCCAATTACTGTTGACATGCAGTTTTAAAGGTTAAGGTAAAAATAGTGCTTGGAAGCACAAAGTGCCAACTGTGGTTATCTGGTAACGCTGGACCAGGACAATGTCACAAGCTCAGGCCGACCACGATGGAGCGGGGGCCAGATACAGGGACCAAGTTAGGTCCGCTGAACAAAGTACCTCAAATCGTGGTTGCGGAGCATTGCGAGATCCAGTGTTGAGGATATAGACAAGCGTCCCATATAGGGGTAGTTAACGCTACATACATGTTGCAATACAAAAAAGAGTATTACAGAAGTACTACTTATGTAGTCCTAAATGTGTATGTGAATCGGCCCCAGAATGCTTAAAGTTATGGGACATCTTTTTTTTTATTATAACGCACTCCATAATAAAACTTTGCCTGTACCACACCACAGAATAGCTTTTGGATATTAAGATAATGCCACAGAACAAGAGAGTTAATTAGGACAGTAATTCGCACATTTATGTAAACACAGTAGATTTCATCTCGATATAAATCTGCCTTATACTGATAAATTTCCCTTGAAAAGTACAGCTAAGCTTCACACAGTCCTTAGGTAACCTCCTTTCCCTTAGAATGAGGATTAGCTCAGTAAAGGGCCATTCACACCTCATTAGCCCCAAGATCCTATTTAGGCCGCAGTTTGAACACAAGCAGCATGTTTTGGTTTTATCACATCTCTTCACTGTGGGAGAAGCCACAATGCATAACACTACTACTTTACCTTGCAAGTGATGAGTGTCCCTGAGCTATGCACCAGGGCCCATCGTTATGACTTCAATGGCGCAGGGCACCGCAGCAAGTCACCTTGTAGTGCTGCCCTGTGTCGCAGGGAAAGGGCAGGAATGCGCTGTATTTATCCAATACGGCAGATTCCTGTCCTTTTCCCCCTGCGTTGGCGCAGTTTTGGCAGCCTAGCGACAACGCAGGGCCTCTTGCAACATGGTGCAAGGGTGTCTGCGTTGTAGGCAGGATTATTTTTGTGCTGGAAGGGGCACCTTCCTGCACAAAAACAATCCTGAGAGGCTTTTCACTCGTTCTATTTGTGCTGCAGAACCCAGCACACATAGAAAGAGGAGAAATGAAGATGTTTCCCCTCGTTGTGCTTCTTATGGGGAGGCTTATCTTTTTGGCGCATTCCCAGGTTTACTAGGTCTTGTAAATCTGGGAATGTGACAAAAACCATGGGAGTTGCATGGAAACAACGATTTGTGCTGCGTTGCTTTACTCCATATTTTTGGAGCCACTCAAAGTCATGCAAAGTGGCTTTGCGTGGCTTCGAAAATATGACTTAAGGTTTGCGTCGCTCTTGCACCATGTTGCGTGGTGCAAGAGCAACGCAAATTGGGTCTTAAATATGGCCCCAGGTCCTTTGGGATCTCAGAATAAGCTTACATTGTAAGATAACAATCATTCTAGTCGAACACTACAACAAGGTCCAGTCGTAAAATGAGCACATATCCCATGCAACATATCATTGCAATAAGAATGGATTATAGAAGTGTTCAAAGTAATGATGCAGGGTGTCCAACAGAGGGCTGTGTGAAATTTGCATAATTTGCTTTTGCATAATTACACAATATTCTGCAAAAAATTATGTGAAACAATGGTATTTACCACTGCCACTCTGATAGATGGTGGGCCATCCCACCATACTCACACCAAGCCCTAAGTCTGGATTGCAGGCCTTCCTCTATAACAGCAACCTATAACGGTTAGGTATCGACAAGAAGGGACTCTATGAGGAATTTCGCAGAACCCACAATCCTTCGTCTGGTATAAAGTCTACCTTTAACACTTGCATCACCCAAAACAGGAAAGATCCCGCCTCCTCTCAGGTACCTGCACATTTTCATTCAAACTCACAGGGCCCTTTCTGTTACTTGGAGAAATGTGTTTTAGATCAAAATCGCTACGGAGGAAGTAAAGGACAGGTGGAAGTAAAGTGTGGCAAAGTAAATTGGTTGAAATATACATATTTTTTTTTATTTATTCATATAGCGCAAACTAATACCCAAAGGTGTCTACGAGCTAAAGAAACCTGAAGTGATAGCCAGATCTTAGCAATACTCGAAATTTTGCGTTTATGAGAGATGGACTAACGCGTGTAGAGCCAAATCTTGAGGCCCTTCCTAAAGGAAAACAAGTCAGAGGAGTTCTTTAGATTGGTGGGAAGACAGTTCCATAATCTAGCAGTGACAGTGACAACATTTTTGCCCCCCCCCCCCCCAGCTTGAAAGCCTGAATCTGGGAACCTCCACCAGCATTAAAGACGATGACCGGAGATTTCTTGGCGGAGCATACCAAAGGAACTGGTCCTTTAGGTATTCCGGTCCGTGATTGTGGAGGGCCTTAAAAGCAGTACACAGGGCCGTAAAATCAATCCTCTTCTCCCCAGGAAGCCAGTGGAGGGATTTAAGAGCTTGTTTAGCTGAAGAATGTCTGGGAATCCCTAATAATAATGGTCTTGGGAAGTATATATCTTGGGAAATAAAAGTGTGGGGAAGAAAAAAATCATATAGAGGTAATTGCATGAGGAAGTAAATGTGTCATATAATGATGAGGGGAAGTAAGTATTAGAAGTATCAGCGATAGGGAGTAAATATGTGGAAGTAAAGAGGAATGTCCACCCTACAATAAGCCTCGGTCTTTGGAGAGATCCTGGTGCACCTCATCTACGCAGGCGCATCTTGCAGCAAACACAATGGGGCTTATTTACAAGGCCCTTGCGCCACTTTTGCGTCATTTTTAACATGGGAAAAGTGACGCAAAAGTGGCGCAAGGGGCTTGTAAATCTGCCCCAAGGAATGCACCTCAGTCCCTATCGATTGATGAAAGGCTGTTTCTCCAGGCAGGTCCTTTCTGGAAGAGGTGGGCGCAGAGCAGCCAACACCAGCGGTGGGAGATGTCAGTGTTTACGCCGCATGAACTCCTGAAGCCGCGTCTGTTCTCTCGCCCTCGGCGTGGCTGCAGGCTAAAAGCTAAATTCGATCATATTCCCCCAGGCAGTCTGTCTTCCCTGGGCATTGCTGCTTGCCGCGGAGAGGCGCAAAGTTTGTACCAAACTCCGGGCGGTGGAGAGCTGCGCGAGAGCATCTTGAAAAGATCGTTCCAAGAGAGAGCAAAGGGAATCACGAGCCTAGTTATCCTGATTAATAGCGTGAATTAGGACAGGAGGCACGCTCGGCGCTATATAAAGCACCTCGCCAGCTGAGAGAAATACAACTTGTTGTTTTGCTGTAAATACCCGTCCTTCACTTGGCAGAGAACCATATTGATCTCAGACTAAAGGGATCCTTCATGCTGTGTTCCAGGAATTACAGCTTCATATCTTCTGTACAACCAGCAGTATCTGGGATCACACGGTGTAAGAGTGCCTTGTTCCTGTGGCACAACGCGTATGCCATGGGTCCCAACTCCAGCAAGGAAAACTGCGCCCTGTGCTAGTTTAGATAGTAAAAGACAGCCGTACGTGGGGTGCAGTGGGCCATTGGCCACGGCGCTACTGCTCCTGCTGCACTAATCACACGCCTATGCCCCTGCCTTCTACACTTCTTGGAAATGAGATGGTCTGACTGGCACGTGCAGGACGAGTTGAAGTCAAATGGAATGCCAGATGACACATGCATCATCGCATTAGGCCACTAACACTGTTGAAACAAGCATGTGCAAAGCAATAGGTCTCGCATTTACGCTAGTTTGAGCCATTGGCATTGTAAATGACAATTGACTTTTATTTATGTTTCAATTTTTAAAACAAAAATAAAATGCATTGTCATTTACAATGCCAATAGCTTAATGCTTGTTTGGGAAGTCTAGTCAGGCGAACGGAGCTCCCTGGGAATATACAGCGACTACCTTTTTTGCACTCCAGGATCGCGATGCACTGTAAGGTGTCTGAAAGGTGACATGTTGGCGCTATATAAAGGAGAGGACTTCTAATCTCCAAAGAATAATAAATAAAAAAATCTCTTTACCTTAAAGGCTAGCACGGGCGCCTGCTAAAATATGAAGCGTGGCGCCCGTGTTGTTAATACTTAAAGTTTAGCCCGGGTGCTGGACAGCAACGAGGAGCAAATAGTGGAAAAGCGGGCGCTGTGGTGCAACCTAAAGCGCGGCACCTGTGTTGTGAAAATAAAAGCAGAGATGTTGACGGAGTTGGGCGAGCCGTGCGGCCGTGCGGCCGCCATTGTTTGCTTAGTTCTCGGTCAGCCGTAATTATATGCGGCGTTACGTATTGTTAAAAAAAAAGCAAAGTAATACTTATTGACAAGAAAAAAAGTGGGTGCCTGCTAAACTATTAAGCATGGCGCCGTGGCCTGCTGTGATGTCATGAGTGTAATAGGGAAAGATCATTAAAGAAAATAGTGCTCACTGACGATATAAAGCACACCGTATAACACCACAAGTAAAAGGTCCAGTCCATGTGGGAAGTTACAAATGCAGACAAGGCGGTGCCAAGTAGGGACTAGTAAGCTTATTTACCAATGAAAAGCAACGATTTAGGAAGGACGGTAACAGGAGCCATTTGAAAAGATGGGCGGGGAAATGGGCAGAGCTTGTATTTCATACTCAATACAGCAGGCCTCGCAGAGCGAGCAGTGCATGCGCGCTACCGCTAGGCTCGACCTAAAAAATAAAGGACTGTCAGGTTTGGGGAAGATTTCTAGTAGGTATTTTCTTCTAAAATATGGTGATAGACTGTGCATTTGCAAGCACTCTAGGATACTAAACTTGGTTAAAACTATGTAGGATTTAAAGACTTATCATTGACATCACAAGCTTGGGCCTATCTATCATAACAAAACCAGACAAATCTACTCGGCCCTGTTCACAAAGATAAATCAACATGACATATTTCTGTGCTTAAATGAGATTCAGTAACTCTAGGTAGAAATTTACACCTAGTAGTAGGAGTACACATCCTCTTCCCCTTACAGGAGATGGTGGGGAAAGACAGAACTCAAAATACAACCGAAGAATTTACTTCTGGTAACTTTACAGGCGCGTTTTAGTTGTAAATCCACCAAACGTAGTTCTACAGAGGGTAGACTGACCTCTCCTTTCACACTAGGTAGAACTATGAATTGAGAAGACTGCGGAAACCGTCATCAACTGAAAACTATAATCCGCCCCTGGCAACCATAACAAGTGGGGTGGCCACCTGTCCATTCATCACATGGATTGTCTGTTAATGTGGCCAAAGGCCCGTTGTCTCTAATTCCGACTCTAAAGTATAGCATTTGTCTATAGTTTTATCCCTACAGGCCCGCTGCAGCCGACGAGTAGATGGAATGCTTCCTCCAGTCGCTGCTTGAGCAGGGGCTCAGTGGCACTCTGTAAAGGCATCTAGGATTGTCTTATCTTGCAACACTTGGCTATCCCTAGAAGTCTCTTTACAGAAAGCCCTACCATTAGCTGTGCCAGTCGCACACAGGAAGTTAGTTTTGCAGCGGCCATTGGACAGACTTTTGGTAGGTTTTGTACTGGGCACTAGAACTCTTATTTTTTACTCTGTGTCCACTCTTTGTTTACTTTTGTTTTCGGACTACAGACCTTGTGCCACTGACGAGGATTTCCCCATATATTAAATAAATAAGTACATTCAGGTACCACCTGCTTCCATTGAAGCAATTTGACTAACACTTGCTGGCAATGATTTATAAAACGATGCACAGCAATGGAAAGTTGCAAATCTCTGAAACTGAGCTATCTGCTCCTCCCTTCATTTATGTAATCTCATTATAGTCTGCTGGAGAATAAAGGGCTGACTTGGCCCTACCAGACCCAAACACTACAAATTACATGATGCAGACAAATCTAACAGCAGCAGATCAACCCGGTGAACTATTTTTAGCACACCCACAAAAGACATGTTTCCTTGCTTATGTGAAGGAGGCTATATGATTGTTCATTCCATTTTTAGGTCTTGTCTAGGAGAGTGCATGCACTGTCTCCTGCGAGACATGGTTTCTAATAGTGGGCTTAGAGGCCGCCCAATTCACACAATTGGATTGCTTCATCGTCACTCTAATTTGCTTGCTTCTTATTGGTCAGCAACTGTAGGCTTCCTTCCTCTTTGTGTGTTTGTCATTGCCTTGAAGCATGGATGCATTACCTACTGCTCATTTTTTTTAGGTGCGCTTTTTTCTTTGTGTTTAAGCACTCTACCAGAATGTATATTTTTCAGCTGTCTCCATCATGTACTTCTTCCCCCTACGTGCTACGCCTGCGAACCCTCTGCGACTGCACCCGCCTGCAAGGAGATGTCCATGGGACCCCCTTTCCCCCCTACAGAGGGCTGTCATCAGGGGGCGCACTGACAACGCGCCAACTTTTAGGTGGCGCACTGTCTGTGCGTTTCCTGACAGCTTCTTTGCCTCTGAGCCTGTGTCTGTAATATGGCGCTGGTGCAGAGGCAAAGGGATTCCTTCATTTGCATAGGGCCACATCCCCATGCAAATGAGGGAATGTCCTCTGATGATAGCGCTGGTGCTTTATGGGCGCCAGCGCTATCGGTATTACAGAAGGGGACGCACAAGCGTCTGCGGCCTCTTCTGTAATACCAAAGTGCCCAGGGGGCGTGCAAAGCGGGGGCGCAAACACCCGTTGCACCCCGGGGGCACTCCGGTAATATGGCCCCTGGATTATGGTGCCAACAATGCCCTTGGTCCTCTGGAATGTTCCACCAGCAAGCATATTCACATGGGCAAGGATGGCATAGGCGCAGACCTAGACCAAGTTCCTGTTTGATGTGGATCCTGAATATGGAATGCAGAATGCTAAGGGAGACTATTATCAAGGGCACAATATCAAGTGACAAATTATTGAAAGGTAAGTATGAATGGGTGTCCGCAAGGGGGTAAGGGGAACGCTTGCCATACCCCCCTACCCAGATCCTGGATTTTTCATTTGCCCTTAAAAACATATTCGAGATTGTGCTGCTGGTATATTACCAGCAGCACGATCTTGACATTTTTAAAATTATATCCCCCCCCTCCTTGAAAAAATGTCTGCGGACGCCCATGTAAGTATGTATAGATTTTCTATACCTAAGTTTGCTTCTATATACCGTGAAGATATACTTATATCTTTACATAGTTATATCTTCACGGTACATAGTTAACAATAGTAAGTCTATAGTTCCCTGTATGCACTTAATTTTCATTATTTTGTCCCTCAATATTTTGGCTTCGATATTAGTGTGCCACAATATTCTTGTACTCAATATTCCACAGTACAATCATTCCAGGTTCCATTTTGCAACCATGTCCAGCATCGCTCCAGGGTCCCTCCTGTAGAGATTTTGAAGTGTTATCTCCCCAATACCTCTTCAGCTGCAAAAGAGAGAAATCCTCCTTCAGTATACCCTCTTCTTCCTCCTGAAGTAGTTGTTCCTCAGGATCAGGGGTAGTGCAACAAATATTGAAGCCACCACTGTGTAAAAAAGTGGCCATGCTAGCTTACATGGGTTGTTAACATTGTTGATTATTTGCAGCTAGGATGGAGTCAGATGGACTTTGGTCCGGGTTATCTCAATGAAGCCCTTTTCCCTGGTATAGATTGTGTATGTTCCCATGCATACATAAATTAGCATTTTAACAGCATTTCCGTCTTTTGTGGGTGTCTTGCAGTATTATTATGTGTGTTGATGTAATATTTCTGTTCTCTTTCTTCAGTTGGCCAGGTACATGTGTTATGTTGTGATTCACAATATTTCGCGTTTTTTTCAAATAATGCGCTAAACAATTTTGATTTTGCTATCACGTTTTCTTTATTAGTACATTGGTTCTCTTGAGTGGCTGTGCTAGTGTTCTGGGTATAATATTGTTCCATTTACCTATTGATTTATTTGCAGGCTGTTTACGATGGTAACCTATGCTTGTGAGTAATTTAGACCTGTAATTTACTCTTACAATTTTGCGTAACTTTAATACGTTAAGGTTATTCACTACATACGAGTGTAAAGTTACCCCCTGAAAAAGGGGTGGGGCCTAAGAAGCCACACTACCCCAAACAAGAGGACACCATCTAACAGCGCGACTCATGCTGCTCTCCTCTAGGGCGCCCTCGTATGGCACTGTGCTGCTACTGCAACTGTTCGCAATGTATTAGTGGTTACTTACGTGCAGATAAAGGATTGTTCAGACTCTTTCACATCCGCCACAGGTCATATTTTGTTCGGGGTTCGATCTGGTTTGGGGGAATGCAACATAAGGACACCTCCCCACCCCACACCCCCTATCTTGCCCTTCGCGAAGAATCTTGGTGGGCAGGAAGTTCCAGAACGGTCTCCACCAACATTCCATCCGGTGCCAAGGGAAGGTAGCTGTGTTTGTTGACATGCGGCGGTGAAGCAAGCCATTGGCTGCTGACTGTGATGGTAATCAGAGCAGTCAGTAAATGGTCGCACAATTTAATCACGTCCACGAATCAATGTTTATTGCTGCCTAGTGCACTCATCAGCCCAGACCCACAAGAGCAGCTCTGCACGTGCAGATCATAAATACATACATGCTAATAGAGTGCACAATGCAGGCCTTGTCAGCACTGCAAGCCATAGATAGATGTGATGCACAGTCCGGCCTTTAATTGGCCCTGCTCTGCCGTGATCCGAAACCTGTAAAATATGTATTGGGTAAATCACAAGTGCCTGGGGCAGGGATAAGCGATAAACATCAACTCGACTGGGAGCGAAGGAAAAAAATCCCAAAGCCTGCAAAAAGTCATTATTTGTTACTTATTTGTTCTTTTCAATTTCTACGATCCATGCATGCAAGGTATGCTCTGTAATTCCATGACCCACCCGACAAAATACACAGAAACGTGCATTTTAAAAGAACTAAATAAAAACCCGGAACATATAAAAAATAAAAAAAGGTGCAGAACGAAAAAGGGTGCAAAATGCAATCCTACATCACACACCACCAGAATATTACCTCCTACTCGAAGAATGTTTGCGTACCTGGCAGTGCTAGATAGCCTTTTGTCTCTAAATAACAGGCATAAACTGGGCTTATGCATGCACACATGCACACATGTACACAAACACACAATATGAATATGATGAATGGTGTCCTATGGTTCAGATGTAGTCCTCAGGTCCAACTGGATCAGCCTAACCCTTTTATACAAACTCATTATGTGGGAGCTCGCGCATATCCGGTAGATACTTCTCATGCCCCAAAGTAATCTGAAATGGGCAACAGCCAAGAGTTTATACACTCTCTGCTGCCTTGTACTGCACACTTTCTCACCAAACACTTCTCGATATGCTACTCAAGTTTGCTTGACATATACAATTGGGCCAATTGCGACATCTATGGAGATTTAGTCACTAGACCATGGGTACTCACAAACATTTTCCTGGGGGCCGCAAAGTTTGGTCTTTGGTGTGACCGAGGGCCGCACTGATGCCAGCAGGGAAGGGGGTGTAAAGTGGGTATAGGAGAAGCGAAGCATGTATATCTACTGGCCAAACTCAATTGCGCAATGTGAAACCAGAGAACCTGGATGAATTCCACTTGACCAAATTGTGTGACCCTGGGCAATTGTTTTATTTCAATTTTCCTCCTTTTTCTTCATTGTCACATATAAGAGGACCCTGAAATACATGACTTCAGCATGCGTGCTGTACAAAACCATCTCCTGTGCTTGGATGTTATCACTAATGTCATTGTTGTCAGGGTGGGGGCGTGGTGGGTGGGAAGCATGAACGTTTCAAAATTCTTGTTTGAAAACCATCACTTCCAAAAAATACTTCTGAATGCACTGCTATAATTTGATTTACTAAGGTGAAATGGTTCTACAAGTCAATGAAATACACTTTTTGAATTTTGAAATGACTATCCTATTTTTACATGTTTGCTGTCTTTTAAAAATGAAGGTGTTCCTAAAGTTTAGGGCTTAGTTACTTCCTTTTGTTTAACTGCAATTAACCCTGAATTAAGTGCTTGCTGTATATTTAAAATTTTTTAAAATGTTAGTGCTTAGTCGAGTAAACAGCAGTCCAGTGCTGCTGCTGCTCAGGGGGCCGCATGTAAAGTTCAGGAGGGCCACATGCGGCCCCCGGGCCGTACTTTGAGTATCACTGCACTAGACTTTCTGAGAGTGATCTAAATTGCATATATATGCTATTGAATCCAGAAGTAATGTGGCCATCTCTTGGGTCAAAACCTCACCTAGCAGAGCAGTGTTTTTATTGCCAACAAGTCCTCAATAGACACCAGCCCTAGGTTCTGCTTTAACCACGGTATCAAGAGTGCAAACTTAGGGCTGTTCACATGAGCTTGTTTTCAGCTGTCACAATGAGCTTAATTAACCCACCCATATTCACAACGTTTGGCCACATATGTTGCAGAAGCAAATGCCCGTGATGATGATACACTTGAAGGGTCTCTTGAGTCATTGCCCTCCCAGTGTGGCTAAAAATGCTAAGATTCTATCAGTATCTGTACGAAATAATCTTATTGTTACGGCAACCCAATGAACCCGATCCATCCATCCTTACGCCAAGATAGTTATATATCTTAATTTGCTGTATTCTTGATCCTGATGATGTAATTTGACCTAGAAGGGGCTTCTTCCCTAACACTGTCACTGCAGCATTGGAAATATTTACCTCCAAATGCTTTACCCTCAAAGTGTCCATCGGGTACCCATGAGCAAAACTCTTTCATGTGCAAAAAGCAAAACCCTGAAACCCCATTGTTGGTCTTGTCCTTCTCTGCAGGGTCACCCTCAAACGATTTGCCTTCAACTCTCCTGTTTTCTGAACACTTTTCTATGGCTTTTAGGACTCTTTGCACTTTACCATTGATAAACACTGTTAAAGTGCATGTGCTTTCTCCTTTAACCATGGTGAAATTGGATTGCACCCACTTGGTACATTTAATTTACATGTAAGTCACTAGTAAAGCGGTACTACAGGTACCCTGGGCCTGTAAATTAAATACTACTAGTGGGCCTACAGCACTGATTGTGCCACACACTTAAGTAGCCTTGTAAAACCTGTGTATGCAGTTTTAAACTGCCATTTCGACGTGGCAGAATAAACATTTTGCCAGGCCTCAACCTTCCTTTTTAGTGCATATAAGTTACCCCTATGGAAGGCCCTAAACAGCCCATTGGACAGGGTGCAGTATATTTAAAAATATGGAAATGTACTTTTAAGTTCTACATTTCCTGGTAGTGAAAAACATTTAATTCATTTTTCACTACTGCAAGGCCTGCCTCTCCCGTAGGATAACATTGGGTTACCTTATTACATTTAATCATTGATAACTTTTAATTGGGAGTAAGTAGAATGGTTGAGTTTGGTCTCTAAAGAATTGTATTTTTAAACCTTCTTTAATGGTAAAGTCGGATTTTAAGTCACAATTCTGAAAATTCCACTTTTAGAAAATCTATTAGTACCATAGAATCAACCCATGTATGTAGAGCGGATAGGTATACAGTAACAGAAAAACAACAGTTTCCTCTAGGTTTCATTTAGCAACATGCATATTAAGAAAAAGTTTTCGATTGTCAATCAATACAATCACAGACACATAAATGTCAAAAAATGGCCTGAATCCAATGTATCAGTCCTTTATAAAAAGATTAACTATATATTAATTTTCATACATTATGCATCTAGGATTGACGATAAACAACAATAGTGCTCCATGAAAAGTGATCACACGTTGTAAGTGGGTGCAAAAATAAAGAAAAGATGAAAGTGTTGTTAAAGTGGGCCGTAGATTTTTTGTGATGAATTTACTTTGGCCAGTCCATGCCTCTTTTTCTTCATTAATTATGCACAACCAGGCAATGTCCTCTACAAGAGACCCTAGCAGGCTCCCTAGTAGAACTTTTTCCATCCTTTTTCGTCAATGGACATAGGATCTACTGTTTGCTCCAAAACTTGATTTCTGTCCTGATGATGACCCTTCAAATCACCTCTGGGTCAAAATGCGTAGACACTTGTGAACATAAAGACATTGCACCAAGGAATTGGCCGACCAGGAGCTAAAAAGAGAAGTGAAGGGACTTTATGTCTGTTTTGAAATGTAATCATTTACTGTACTAAGCCCTGTACCTGTACCATTATATTATCCACTGCCTAGAGAGTTAAGCACCAGTTAATTTAGTGACCTTATGTGGCTCACCCTGGCAGGGAATATGGCTGTTGGATGAGAAGGGCTCACACCCCTCTCACCAACAACCCAATTTCTCTCACACATCATCTATTGAAGGGATGTTCTGTTGCCTTGACAAAATAAGTTAGGAAGTTTATTTAGATACATTTTGAAGAAAGGGGCCTAAGGACATATCCCTCTACCCTTTAGGAGCAAACCTATCTGTTCCTGGGTTCTCACTAGAATTCAGAAGAAACTGGCACAATAATGTTTTGTTGATGAGATCAGATTTTTTATGTAAATCAGTAAATGGCAGACAAAGCAGTGCCTCATTAGGCAGAGCATAAACCACACTAAGCGTACAAAACATAGGAAACTGCTCCATGGTGCCCATTCTTACCATAAAACCACTTTCTAGCTTTATCATAATGCTGAAGAAGAAGGATTACCCAGCAAAAGATTTGTTTATTGCTTTCTAATACAGGGATGTACAAAGTAGGTTTAGGAGAGCTGACCTCATGCTTCATTTTCAGGTTACCCGGAGATGTCACGTTTGCAAACAATGAACATAATAGTAAAAATGTATAAAGCCAGTAGTTCTCATTAAAACATACAGGCATTTGATCATCTTGTTCTGGCCCTACTTTGGACCATCTTACTACGAAATATCAGGATTTCATTCTTTTGCTACCCACCACATTCCCACTTGCAATCCCAGGCTTTCCCTTGTTTATTACAGCAGGTGTGGTGGTCAATAATGGGCTGAAAATTAGTCCTAGGCGGAGTTCACCAAACTACGTGGAGTTACGCAAGTGGCAGAGTGCATTACCTTGCGCCATTTGCGCTGATTTTTAGCACCAGGTGTTTGTCCTGTGCTGTAAAATCAGCACAAACGGCATCACGCACAGTGCAAGAGGGATCTGTTTTTTTCTGCCGCTCGATTGGAAGTTCTACTCGAGCTGCAGCTTCCTCAACGTGAACAGAAGGTTTCTCAATGCGAGCGGTAGCGATAATTCGAAACCGTCCGCGTGAGAAATCTCGCTGGAAAGCGGTCTCGCATTGGATTTTCCTAGCTCGCCAACTTACCATTGGCGAAGGCTAGGAGCGGAGTTTTTCAGAACGTGCGCGGAGTGCGGAAAACTCTGCAAACTCTGCGAACGGAGCGGAGTTCACCGCCCAGGTCTACTGAAAAAGCAACACTTTTATAACCATGTTAGGATAGCAACCATATAATACATAGGAGCTTGCTATGTCTTTATAAAAGCTTGTCTCTAATTTGCTTATGCCGGGTGACTTGCGGCATCTCTAGTCACCTGTGAGAAAGAAATGAGATAGCTGCTTAACAGTAATAATTTATTCCAGTCGAGTTCGTCACAATGCCTGCTGTTAGAGGCAGCAGACAATATGAACCAGTGGTCACGGACTACAATTACAGCAGCAGTTTAAACAAGGAAACCAGGAACTAACATTTCCTTCTTTTGATAACTTTTCTATAAAGAAAAAGTAAACAGCAGAATGGAGATATTTATGACAACATGTTTATTTTTTCCACACTATAAGTCATTGCAGGAAAGATTGAATCTGTGCATGATTTTACACAATTTGAATTACAGCATATTGTTACCTGACTTACGCTAACCTGATTCTAATGTATATATATATATATTTTTTAAATTGCTAACAGCTTTTTGGGGGTTAATTTTGCAGTACAGATTCTGCTTTTATTCTTCTTCGTCTACAATGAATAGACAGATTCTATTTAAGAGGGTTGTGGGAATAGTGATTGTACGGCCATGTATTACATGGAATAAAGTACCCTCTGACATACATTATAGGGATATTGCAAGTCACCTTGAGTTCCATGACCTTATAAAGGAACTCAACCTTCTTTCACATTCTTCTATATGGTCATGCAACTCCTCAGTTACTTGCAACATCAGTATAATGTAGGACAAGGGGGACTTTATCCCATATATAATGCTTTCTTGTTTGTTTTCTTCACTGTGGAGGAGCATCCTTTATTACTGTAATAGTCAAGGACCATGACCCCTATCTGGTCACAGTAGGTTCGGGTCTTTTCTCTAAATTGCTTCGAGACAAATACCAATTCCTTCCAGTCCGTGCCTGCAATTATTAAATATAAATCCCACATTCCATGCTCCCAATATTGTGCCTACAGTCATCAACTTCTAAATGTTTTCAATAAAAATAGAACATCACCTTCATTTAAAACAGTTGGATCTTCTGGGCTATTTCTAGTATCGGTAGCAAATACGTTTTTGCAAATTGTAAAGGGCTAGGGTTTAGCAATTACCCTAATTTTGTTTGTGTTTTTATTTTGTTTGTTGTTTGGGTAACTGTCATTTTTTGCTTCTATTATTTTCATTAAATATTGGAACAACTGTATTCTTAGTTGACGTGGTTTCTGAGACATCGAGAAATATATTTACCTTCCCGTCTCCTTGTCCGCACCCATGTTCTTGTAAAATATCTTTATTAAGGACTCCCTCTTCACAATATTTGTCCTTTTTATTCAAACGTTGTCTTAAAGAAGTAACATTTTCAATAAAAGTACCCATGTGTGTATTTTTAACTATCTCAGCATTAACTCTACGTGGTTTCTAGGATGTTTGGACATTAATTGCCCAATTACTCTGATTAAATTTGTATGCTTTAGGCTTTTGTTAGTTAATCCTTTCTTTTTGTTTAAAGTTTATTCCTACATCCGTAGACATCGATTATGAATAGAGCACAGGATTGAATTTCCTGACACCCAATTTGTGTGTGTTTTCTATTCCAGAAATCAGACCCAGATCAGAGTTACTTATGGTTACTTCCTATTTTTCTAGGAGGGTTTCAGTAGATATGATGTGTGTCCCTGTGGCAGTCTATTTTCTGTAGCAGGCCATGGGTGCGTCAGCAAGGCTTGTACGTGGATATCGTTGCCAGAACATTACCTGACATAAATATTGTTCACAAAAGTATCACTCCATTGGAGATAGTAATCTAAAATTTACACCCAAAAGGACAACGTTTTTGTAAACAATATTTAGGACACAATATTTAAGTCAGACAGTATTTCTGTATACAATGTTTGGACATACAACCCCTCTGCGCCCCCGTTTCGCACATTGGAAAAGTAATCATTTACCCTTAGGTCATATCCTTCTGCTTACTACCTATAAACAGTTCTGTCACTTTTGAGATGATCCGTACGGTGGTCTTGATGTCCATTAGAGGTCAGCTCCAGTTGGCCACCATTTAAGCAAACCTCTACCTCACATATTTAGTTTTGCTATCTATAGTGATGTCAGACATTTATGGTTTATGTTCAGCACTATCCTCTTCCATATCCCTTGATCTTTAACGTGAAAGCAAGCTCATGATTAGGCCGTAATTCATGTAAATTTGTGTTACCTTTGTCACACGTAATTCCAGAAAGTACACCACTATGCTGCATCATGAAATTAGACTGTTGTTTATGACAAAATTATAGCGGGAACAACACAAATAACTAAAAATCGACTGGTTGTTCTTCACGGCAATTTTCTTATTGATGTCTGTTTTTTTTACCTGAAATGTCCTTGCATTAGAAATTGATATAAGGATGCATTTGGTGCTAAAATATAGTGCTGAATGATGAATTTGCATTTACCGTAATTACACCTAATTTTGCATAATTTCCACAAAATTTCACATAATTGCTTGAAAGCAAATTTCACACACCCTACTCATGTCCAATTATATTTTCTTGGCAAAAGTAGCCTCTTTGGAAAATGTCTTTTGTTTGTCCCATTAAAATATACTAGGTTAAACACCAATTTTGTTTCCAGTGGCCAGTGTTTGACTCTTGTTCATGCACCTTCAACCAATAAAGGAGTCATGTGTCTTTGAAGAGGCAGGGGCATCTTTAATCATGTGTATTTCCTTCCTTATTTTTAGTTGAGCAAAACTGGCAATTAGCCTGGAAAAGTTTCATTTATTGTTCTTTTGTGCCATCCTTTGTCCGTAGTTATGAATACCAGTGGTATATCATTAAATTGTGGGGTCCCTGCAGAATGTGGCCAATGACCCCTGAGACTCCCATATCTCAAAGATATTCATAATAAATATCACACAGAGTACGTATGGCCATATGTGAGAAAGAGAAAATAGACAAGTAGAAGTCGTGTAATGTCAGAAGAAAGAGCCAGAAGGAGAAATTTCCTTCAGGACAAGAACCCTCACTCACCGTTAGGTGACATGCTTCATCATATGGGTTCCCTCCTCACACCGAGGTGTGGGCTACAACTCCCCGAGGGGAGGACCTGAGGTGTTTTCTCAAGATGAGCGTATGGATAGTGGTGAATGAGGGGCAGAATGCGAAAAAGAGTGAGTGATTAAAAATGTCTCCCTGGGTCCACTAAATCTTTATTGGGTGGCCTCAGGGACACATTTAAAAAGCAAGAGGACTAGGGAATCAAGCCAATATATCCCTAGATGTAGGTCAACATGTTTCTGCCAGAGGTTGGTGCCCTAAAGAGATACAGTGGCATTCATCAGGACCATAGTTAAATAGTTACTCTGCATAAGTGAAAAAATATAAGTATACTAGCCACCACAGGAACAGGGCGGTCAGGTGTTCAACGACCCAAGTCACTTCAAAGGGGTTCGATACGGGTCCACTAATGTTTGTGAGACCCGACACTGAGTCATGGTTGTTCCGGTGGGATGTAATAGACTGATGATTTCTTCCAATTGATTCTAGATGTCAAATTTATTCAATACTTATGGTGACAAATGTACATGAAAAAGACATTGTGATCTATGTTCTTTACAGTTGGGCACAATGAGACGTTCCAAGAGCATGGAGAGTTGGTTTGGTATATCACATTATAGGTAAGCATAACCAATACCAAGGAAATTAAGCACATTTTTGGTAATGTCAGTACATGTAGTTTTGAATGTTGTTTATTTGGTTTTTCAGAGTAGACGAACCCCTTGGGTCATTGAACACCTGACCGCCCTGTTCCTGTGGTGGCCAGTATATTTATATGTGGTGCAGAGACAGAATATCGAGTCATTAGTATCGAGTTGCACAAATATCGAGTCATAAATATCGTGGGTCAGAAATATCGACAGCAAGAATATCGTGGTCAAGAATATCGATTTAAGGTAACGTAATATCAATTTTAAAAGTATTGAAGTGTTTAATATCGTTTGCAAAAATATAGTTGTTAAAAATATCGTTTTTATTATTGTCATGTAATTTAGTATATTTATATGTATGTGATGTATGCTTTTTTGTATAAGAACTGTTTGTATTTTTAATGTATGTGTTACATTTTTTGTAGTTTTTTTTTTAATTTGAATTTTGCGCTTTTAGTTCCGTAGCGTGTTGTGGGTTTATAGGGGAATAGGGTGGGAAGTAATTTAATTATATTAAATGTATTAATTTATTTTTATTTGAATTTTGCGTTTTTAGTTCCGTAGCGGGTTGTGGGTTTCTAGGGGAATGGGGTGGGAAGTAATTTAATTATATTAAATGTATTAATTTATTTTTATTTGAATTTTGCGTTTTTAGTTCCCTAGCGGGTTGTGGGTTTATAGGGGAATAGGGTGGGAAGTAATTTAGGGGCCCATTACGATGGCGGGCGGAAGCACAACCGCCGTGCTGGCGGATGCAAAAACCACCAGTTACCGCCGGCACGCAGCAGTCCACACGCCCGCCCAATTACGATGCGAAAAGTAGGCCAAACACCGCCGGCAAGCCAGCAACACCGTCCGCCATCAAAGTGCGCCCGTACACGTAGCGGCGCAGCCCAACTGACACACACCGTCCGACGAAACACGTCCCGCCCGGCGCATAAATTACGATGCCGCAAACAAACGGCTCCCACGGCCAAGAGATACCGTACGACAAACCGAAGCGGTAACACGGACGCCGAGCACGGACAACGAAGAAGCGGCTCCCCGAGCATGAATCCAGCACTGCAGGCCGTCCCCATGCTCCTGCTGATGCACCACCAAGGACGCAACGTACCGCGGAGACGCAGGTAGGCACACACACAACAAGTGCACGCAAACAGCGCACACAGTGCAAGGGCGGAAAAGCGGACAACCCCCACCAGCGCGTGTACACAACACATCCACCATCGCATCCACATATGACACACAGGCCAAATCGTAACATCGCAGAACACATGTGTACACACCACCTGGGACTAGGAACCAACCACCCCGTCACGGCCCCAAAGCGCCGATGACGCCGCCACACATGCGCACAACGCAGAGGCCAACCGCAGCGCCATGCATGCGTCGCACACAGACACAGGGACACAACCAAGCAGCACACACATCAGCCCCACCCCGAACGCACATGACACGTGACAGGCCGGCCACAGACATGTCCCCAACGCCCAATTCACGGACAACACCCAACGCCACACAACCGACGCACACATGTCAGTGAAGACACGCAACAGCAGGACACACCCCAGTGTAACAAACATGGCGTAGCACACAGCGACGGCAACACCAACTAGGAGAAGCAGGGCTCCTTCGGGAAGAGGAACGCCAGTACCACACAGAAACACCCATACCACCCTGCACATATGAACAAGACACATAAAACGGAACACCAAAGAGCCCGGGGACCGACAACAGGTGGCCCAAGAATAACATTCACACACAAGGCCCAACGCAGAGCGGAAAGGCAGCCTGCCGCCCACACAAGGGAGAGCAGACAGCACTGAATGACCTTCCATTCCAACTCCGAAACCACAGCCCTACGACAGAAGCCGGTGAATACAGCCATTGTCCAAGAATAGACCAACACAGGCATGCCGAGGAGACCGACCACAGGGCAGATAGCGCATATCACAGAAGCACACAACGGACGGGGAAGAAAGAAGAAAACACTCCCCCATGTCGGCCACATGCAAGTTAATTGGAAGGAGTCACACAGCACTGACCTTGAACTGTCTGAGAAGCATGTGGGAAGAGGGCCCGTGTCCTCCAAACAAGCCAACAGAACACAAGTCCTGTCTCCCTACGACTACACAGAGCTCACAGCAACCCCGGAGCGTGCACATTGCAGACTGCACACACAGCCGGAGCACGCCACCTCAACGAACCGCTGCGAAATGGCAACCGCAACACACCTACCCAACTACGCCGAACAGCTCAAGCTGTACAAAACCAACCTGTGCCATACATTGGGATGCGATCTCCTGTCCCTGCTGAACGTAAGTTACCGACTGACTTACCGCATCACATTGTTCAGCTGCGTCATGCCCGTCTTCTACTGTCGGAGGTGTCCCTACCAGCATCCCGTCGAGATATGCCTCTCCAACCCGGCATGTCTGAAGGCGGACCTGCTACCACTACTCCTCCCTCTGGACGCCCACGACAGGGCCTGCTCTGCCTATGGGGGCATGGCGTATGTGGCCAACATCGCACCCGCACTGAAATGGGACCACTGTGCCTCCACACGACGGATCATCGATAACAGCTACATCGAATGTCACCCAGCATGCCCCATCATGGTCCTCCAAGGGACAACCTACGAACAACACCTTGACAGCCACCATCCGCTTCATTGGCTGGCAAACATGTACACCACCAATGACATGGAAGCCCTGCTGGACGGCATCGCATACCTGACAACCTGTAAATACGTCGGACCACAACGCAGGTTCCCCGAGTGACCTATGATGTCCAACCCCGCACCCATGCTTAGCTTCCGCACGGACTGGCCAGTCACCACCACAACAGCCATACCAAACGACCGGCAACTGTAACCACACCATCAACGACATCGCCATGACATCGGATATGACCGGGACATGCACACTGTTCCCCATCACATCCAGGAACACCGCATGCATCGTGGGAGGCAGTGGCATGGGCTCTGTGTATCGCACCCACATGGACGGAACTGCACGAACAACCAGGACACGACATGGATCCAGCGCCCATGGACACACACACCGCTCAGTGGACATGAATAGGTCGCCTGGAGTCTGTGGGTGCTGCACTCCTCCCACCCCCGCCCCGGGAATCCCATACCAGGACCTTTGCATGGACGACAAGTGCATACAACAACAACACGACCCCAGTGACTGTGACATGTCCAGTAACCACCACAGTGCAACAACAAGTGGCACGCCGCTGCATGCACGCAAGCACATGCCCTGATGTCATCTCACATGCACGCGTGCATGAGGAACAACCGCAGCAAACCTGTCACATGGAACTGAGATGGACTGTGCCTATGATGCCAAGCGGTCTGGTAGGCTACATGTATACCGTCTGTGTCAAAGTCCGCAGCTCCGCAGCTATACGTAAATGTACATTAGCACAGCCTTGGCCAAGCAGATGTCACTCTGAAGCCCACATCCCACATGCAACAGCCAATCACATGTAACCCCACACCCTATCCCATTTGCAATCATGCTCAGTATATCCTCAACATGTATCCCGCTGCCAGTAGTGTCCACTATACTGCATCACAGAGGACAGAAGACTCAATATAATGTTTGAAACCAAAACTGTCTCCGCTGACTCATTTCACAAGTACGAATGAGAGAGGATGAGAGTATGTGAAGTACACGGCAGTCGTGACATGACCATGTAGTCCACTGGTATTGGATGTCAACGCAAATGAGTAGCACTACTGTGGAAGACAAACATGTGTCGTGTGAAGTCGTATGGACGCAGTGCTCAGGTGGGTGGGTGCGACGGGTAGATGCGCACATGCCAAGTTGGAGCACGCCGTGTTGGGAGGGGTCATGAACAGTACACCACCGCTTCCCTGGGCATTGTGAGAGGACACCTGTCGGGGGGAGTGAACACGTGTGTGCACAGCAGCCGGGCACACGTACAAAGCGGTACCAGGCGCACCTCAGCCCACCCTCTGTGGACAAGCTGGATCCTGTTGTGCGCCCGCCATGCCCCTTGACAAGGCACACACAGCCCCAGTCGACCAGGTGTAACCCCAACATAGTCAATCCGCACAGGCGATACAGGGCACGGGATGGCAGTGGAGCATGGTGTGTGAGAGGTCTCCTCGCGCTCCTCCTGGTCATATCACGCAGGCAATAGAACCTCAACGTCTAGCATGGCACAAGTCAAATGGAAGTGTAGGGGGGACGCACCACAGCACGAGCAGCACTGACGTCACGGGAGGTGGCTCGCCCCACGCACAGAAGGTGCATCAGCTCCACAGACCCAGCAGCGAGTCCAGCAGGGGTCACATGTGCAGGGGCAGCTGTGCCTGGTGTGAAGGCACATGCATATAGACAGCACATCGACCAATGTGTAGTCTGCCCACATCTACAGTCCATCATCATGCGGACATAGGAATTGAACACAGGGCAACACATCTTAGTTGGTGCACCCACCGTGACCAACAATGCGCAATCATCGACGTACCCGCCCTGTGCATGGCCCCCCACCCAATGGAGGCACATCCAGTGCCACCATCCCACACACACAAGCCTTCCACGGAACATGCTGTGTCCAATGGTCAGTACAGAGTCAGCGCCCATCTGGTGGATCCTGAACAGGAGACACATGCACACACATGCCAGCTCCCACTATGTACGACTGCCACCTGGCACGTGCAATGTAACCTCTCACCTGTGACGTGTGACTGCAAGCACACAGCCGTCTTGGCATGGGGCTGTCAATGTGGACACCTGTCAATGTTTCGGGAGGTGTGATCCGTACAGTGCTGTACATAGGGTGCAGTGCTGACACCTACTACTGTCTCATATCCCCTCGTGCCACAGGTCCCACTTGTTTTGGCCGCTCAGCCTCTGCCCACATCGTCGTCGTCGTGTGCCATACTCATCCAGCCGCGGAAGCAGTTCCATGCTCAGCAGACATTCATGTTGCCGTGGCGTTGCCGCTTGACGGATATGCAGTCAGTCCCCATCAGCACGCCCCGCAAGTCATTGGGGCCTGGATCCCCATGTGCATGCACATGGCAGTGGTTTGTATCACTAGCCATTGCCATTGTTGGGAGACCTGTGTAAGTGTATTGTGGCCGTGCCGTCCCAGCTTGACAGCTGGGCTGTGGCTCATGTGCTTGCTCAGTCATGTCAGTGATGTGTATGCGAAATTGCTATGTGTCGTGTTGCTTTGACATGTGTCCTCTGCCATTGTCCCTAGGCGGAGACCGAACATTGACCGCCCATACCAATTGCTGGCGGACATGGACGATACAGAGGTTATTAGGAAGTTTCGGCTGGACAGGCCAACCCTGCATCGACTGTGTGCCATGTTAGAACCCCATCTCCGTCCCCGCAGGGTGTATCCGACTGCTGTCACCCCCACGGCTAAGGTGATGGCCGCCATGCATTTCTTCGCCACTGGGTCATTCCAGCACACAGTGGGCATTGGAGGAGGGATGTCCCAGCCCATGTTCAGCAAGGTGCTGAGGGATGTACTGGCAGCCATGATGCTGTACCGGAACAGGTACATCCGCTTCCCCAGGGCTCGTGAATTGGCAGCAGTGAAGGGTGCATTCTATGCCCTTGGCAGAATCCCACACGTCGTTGGAGCCATTGACTGCACACATGTCGGCCTTGTTCCACCACAGGCCACTGAGCACCTGTACCGCAACAGGAAGCACACGCACTCCCTGAATGTGCAAGTGGTGTGCCTTGCGGACATGGTGATCACCCACGTGTGTGCAAAGTTCCCAGGCTCGGCCCATGACGCACACATAATGCGCAACAGCATCTTGCCACGACTGATGTCCAATATGCAACAGGATCGTGCCTGTATTGTCGGTGAGTATGTGGAGTGGTGTAGCGTGCTGGCTGTGCGATGCTGTCCCCTGTCCAGTTGGATTAGCAACGGTTCTCTGTGTCCCTCACACCCAGGTGACTCTGCGTATCCGAATGGGGCATGGCTGCTCAGTCCATTGAGGAATCCTCGCACCCCAGCAGACGATCGCTACAATGAGGCACATGGGAGGACCAGACGTGTGGTCGAGCGTACCTTTGGCCTCCTCAAGTCCAGGTTCAGGTGCCTGGACCGCACCGGGGGTGCGCTGGCGTACTCCCCACAGAAGGTGTGCCGGATAGTGGTGGCGTGCTGCATGCTGCACAATCTGGCCATTCGGAAGCAGATCCCCCTCATCGTGGATGACGGAGATCAACCAGGGCCCCAGCCCGCAGACCAGGACAGCTCGAGTGAGGAGGACAGCGGAGAGGAGGAAGCTGGTAATGTGCGGCAGCATCTCATCGCCCGCTACTTCACTTGACGGTGAGTGTCCATGTACGACGGCTGATGTGGCTGTATCTGTGCAGGTGTGTGTGTGCTGTGTCAGGGTGGCCGTTTGTTCACTGCGTGCTGTGTGTCAACGCTCCATGGCCAGGGTAGTATGCCACTGTTGGTGGCTGTGGCATTGTGCCCTATAGCTCTGTGCGATGTGTGTACATTGCTTGTAGTTGTTGACATGTACTGTGTGATGGGTGTGTGACACACTCATTGAATGTGCTCCTGTTCTGTCTCCCACCCCTAGGTCCATACAGGCCCTCCGGATTCAAATGCCATGCCACGCATCAGGTGCCTTTCCGCCCAAGGTGGCCGTTGTATTCCGTACAAATAAGACACAGGGCACAAACAGCAGTTAGTGAAAAAGGTGCATTTATTACAAACTGTGACATGTGATTGTGTGTAAGGTGATGACAAAAGTGGTGCGTGCAGTGACAATGAGCTGTCGGTCATGGCTGCGTGATGATCAGGGTGTACCCACTGGTTCTATGTCCATAGTCCAACACACACATGCCATCCAGATGGCTGTGTGGAGTGGGATCGTAGTCCAAGTCAATGCAGTGGCTGGTCAAGGAAGGCTGGCGGAAGGCTGGCTGGCTGCCTCACTTGCGACTGGAGCGTGCGAAGTCCTCCCGGGAGATCTGTTTCCTCTTCGGACGGCCCCTTCCACGTTTGCGAGGGGGGTGCCTGCTTGCGACATGCTGGTGGTTGAGGTATGATCACTGGCTGTGGACGCAGGGGAACTGGACACTGCTGCTCCACCCTGCGCCCCGGCAGGTGGTGGCGGAGGGGAGCTGCTGTCCCTGGCTGTGACCTCACCGCCACCACCAGCTGTCCCATGAGGTCCACGATTTGGCCCATACGGGCGTCCATGGACCTCAACACCCCCAGCACCTCACGCGTGTCTGAGGCAGACCGGACCCATTGTCCTTGGGCCTCTTCATAGGCCCCAAGGACTCTGGCCATGTGAGGCAGGGCATGGCTCCCAGGGGAGGCTGGCGTTTCACTGACCCTGCTCCTCCTACCAGTCCTGCTGCCACCGGCCTGCCCACTAGCCACATTGCTCACCACGGTCCTCGCTGTGGCTCCCAGGGTGGATCCAGTCGTCCGGGCCACCACCTGCGCTGGGGCTGGTGCCAGCGGAGACGTGGCGGTGGTGGCGGCGGTGGTGGTCGGTGCGGCGATGGTGGCGGTTGCGGCAGTGGTAGTGGCCACAATGACCGTGGGTGTGGCCGCAACGACAGTGGCAGCAGGGGGCTGTGAATGTTCAGCAGCCCTGGATGATGGGTTGGTGGGTAGGAGGGGTCCTGGGGAGCGGCTGGGCCCTGCCACACCAGATGGGCCTGCTTGGTTGTCCGTGTCCGAAGAGGAGGACAGATCCTCCAGATCCGTGTGTCCTCGTTGGGGGCTTGTAGGCTGGCTGTGCTGGCTGCTGGCTCCATCCCCAGCATCCAGCAGTTCGTCACCTGTGGAGAGAATGAGATTAGTTATTGTGTTGCACCTGGCGAAGTATGTATTTGTCGTCTGACATTGACAGTTCGTGCAATCTCGTACATGGGTTTCCCGGAGGCGTGTGTGTGGCTGTAGCATCTGTAGTTGTGTGTGCTTGGCAATGGGACTGTGTGCTGTGCACATGTGGCATGGGACGGATTGGCCATGCCGATGGGTGTGTTGCTGTGCCCCTACTTATTGTGACTCTGGTGTATGCGGGCTCCTGGCCCATCCTGGGTCTGGTTTGTACTTTGCTTTTGGGGTTCAAATGGAACGCTTAGGAACGCATATGGCAACATGGGGGCCATGCCCCAGATTCGCATTTGGGAGGGAATATGCTTTTGGGGTTCAAATGGAACGCTTAGGAACGCATATGGCAACATGGGGGCCATGCCCCAGATTCGCATTTGGGAGGGAATATGCTTTTGGGGTTCAAATGGAACGCTTAGGAACGCATATGGCAACATGGGGGCCATGCCCCAGATTCGCATTTGGGAGGGAATATGCTTTTGGGGTACATGCTGTGAGCCATGGGTGCCGAACGTGACATGTGTTGTGGCAGCATGACAGTGCATGGTTTGAGGTGTGTGCATGCTTGACATGGCCTGCATATTTGCTGTCTGTTGTGATTACTGGACATGGCATTGGACGCATCGTTATGAGTGAGTGATGGTTGTGTGCCAGCCAACGTATTGCAGTTGTCCCATCTCCTTGGTGTGCGTGCTGCCCTGTGCCATGTGCATCACTGCAGTGCTCGGGGGGGTGTGGCCCATGTTGTGTGTTGTTGCTCACAGTGTGTCGTGCACTTCATTGACTTCTGGCACATGGTTGGTAATGGGCATGTATCTTAGCGTGACTGCTGTATGTGTGGCAGCTGTGCGGATGACATGCCTTTCATGAGACTGGGGCTGACGGATGGGATGGATGGTATGTTGTTTGTGCATGGTGTGTCTGTGTGTTTGATGGGTTCAGTGGTGTTCGTGTGCATTTATGTTGTTCCGCTCTGTTGCGTCTAGTGTTGTTTGTCTTACATAGGCGTAGTTGTGGGGTGTGTGGTTGACAGGCAGTTGGGGCTACATGGACAGGACTTCAATGGTGTTTCGGTTGTGTGTGATGAGTTGCACAGTGGCTGCCGTGTGGTACTATATTCAGTGTGGCTTGTGCATGCAGACGTGGCTCCTTGGGTGTTGCTATGTCTGTGATGGGTCATGTGGGGTGTGAGTCTGTTGTTCATGTCCGTGTGCACATTGTTCACTTGTTCGTGACGGTGGGCGGTGCTGCGTGTTCGTCTGCTACGTGACATGTCCCATGTGTTGGTCGTGTTCCGGTCCTCATGCCTCCAGTAATCCAGCCCTGTCCAGTTTCCCACCTGCAAGTTGTTCGTGCGTGCACTGTACTGGATGCCACATGGCTCTAAGCGGGGGTGCTCCATGTTGCAGGTCTGTGGGGGTGGGAGGGTGTTGTGGGTCGTGGGGGTGGCTGGATACCCACTGACACCGATTGCTGTGGATCGTGATGTCTGCCTTTCGGCTGTCGTTGTGCACTGCGGTGGCTGACACGTGGCTGTGGGGTGTGGGGGATGCTCCTCCTTGCTGTGCTGTGGGACTGGGGCCTGGTGTGTGTTGTACTTGGGCTGTCCACCGTCCCACCCACTGCACTTTGTGTTCCTGCCACTTACCTGTTACTTGTCGGTTAGTGCAGCTGTGGCGGACACATGGGTGTGGTGGGTGCTCGTTGTGGCGCTTCTGGCATATTTGGGGACCTGTTGGTGGTTACGTGGCTGGCTTAGTGTACACATGTCCCCACGCATCTTACAGTTGTTCGGTTTGGGCTGTGTGTGGTGGTGTCTGTTGCATGTGTGTGTGATGTGTTGTGTATTGTGTGCTGGACATGGGGGTGTTTGTCCCTGGGAGCTGTGGCATGGTGGTAGTGCATGTGAGTACATAGCGGTGTGCTGGTATACATTAGTTTGTACTTACCAGCCTCCACTCCCTCTGCTAATCCGGCGAGGATCTCCGGATGGATTACGACTCGCACCTTCTCCTCCCACGCTTTGAAGGTCTTAAAGAGCGCGGGATTCCCTCCGCCAGTGACGGCAGCCAGCTCTCTGTTTTTGCCCTCCTTCTTCTTGACCAGGCTCTTGACGTCATTCCAACGTTTGTTAATCTCGACTCTGTTCCTGGGCAGGGTCCCGACTGCATTGACCTGGTCTACGATCCGGTTCCACATTCTGTTTCTGGTGGCTAGTGGTGTGTGCTGGACCATGTTCCCATAGATTTGTGGGTACACCTTGATGATCTCGTCGACCATGACCGTCAGCTCCATGGGCGTGAACTTGGGCATCCTTTGTGGTGCCATGGTGTTTGTGGTGCTGGTGCGGTGTGTGTTGTGTAATGTGCAGGGGGTTTGTGGTGCCGGTGTTTGGTGGTGGTGGTGGTGGTGGTGGTGGTGTTTGGTGGTGGTGGTGGTGGTGGTGGTGGTGGTTGTGATGTGTGCGTTTCTGTGGTGTGCTGCTGTCCTTGCTGTGTCACTGTGTCCTCTCCTCTCCTCTCTGGTTTGCAATGTAGCAAGGGGTTGTGGTCTGTGGGAGTGCTGCTTTTGTACTCACCTATGTGGGTGTGTCCTCATGGTCTGTTGTTTTCAGGTGTGTTGTGTCTGGTGTTCTGGCCTTTGTATTTTTTGTTTGTCCGGGGGGTGTTTTCGGGATGTGTACTGTGCTTGTGTATTTGTGCGTGCCTTGCTGTGTGGACTTGTTGGCCATGTTGTGTGCTATTGGTTTTGTGTGCGGATGGTTTCTGTGCAGGTACGTGGGCGCCATGGCTTCTGCCGTGTCGATTCTCATCGGCCTTGTTTGCGCTGGCGGGCGGTATATTTGTGGTTTTTCCGCGCTCATGTCGGTGCGATCGTAATTTCACGTGCGGTGTGTCGGCCGTGAGGGCGGGCGGTTTTGTGTTGTCGTGCGTGTTTCCGTCCGTGGCGGGCGGTTTGTCTTCGACTCGGACGTTGGCGGGCGGTATTTTGTGTGCTTTTTCCGCCGATGGCGGTATTCGGTTTGTGTAATCGTAATGGCGTGGTCGGTGTTCAGGCGGTGTGTGCGGGCGGATTTTTGCCGCTTCCATGCCTGGCGGAATTATTTACGCCGGGTATCGTAATGTGCCCCTAAATTATATTAAATGTATTAATTTATTTTTATTTGAATTTTGCGTTTTTAGTTCCCTAGCGGGTTGTGGGTTTATAGGGGAATAGGGTGGGAAGTAATTTAATTATATTAAGTTTATTGATTAATTTTTATTCATTAATATTTGTTTAATTGAGATGTTATAGTGTTAAATGTGTAAAGTAAATTATCATTAATTAATTAATAATTGGTTGTTAATTAATTTTAATGAATGAATTGGTAATTAATTATGGTAATTGTGTAATTAATTTTAGGTGTGTGTTGTGGTGTTTATAGGTGTAAAGGGTGGGAAGTAATTTATGTTTAATTTATGAATTAATAATTGGTTTTGAATTAATTGTAATTAATTAATTGGTTATACATTTTGATCATTTTGTAATTAATTTTAGGCTTGTGTTGTGGTGTTTATAGGTGTAAAGTGTGGGAAGTAATTTATTTTTAATTTATGAATTAAAAATTGGTTGTTAATTATTTTTGATTAATTAATTTGTAATTAATTTTGGGGTAATTGTGTAATTAATTTTAGGTGTGTGTTGTGGTTTTTATAGGTGTAAAGAGTGGGAAGGGTGGGAAGTAATTTATTTTTAATTGATGAATTAATAATTGGTTGTTAATTAATTTTAATTAATTAATTGGTAATTAATTATGGTAATTGTGTAATTAATTTTAGGTGTGTCTTGTGGTGTTTATAGGAATAAAGGGTGGTAAGTAATTTATAAACAGGTACTAACAACGGCGGACTGTGAGCCGCACTTCGCTGTACCATTTCTTCCTTATCCCAAAGGTTGTGCACAGCAATTCCTGCACCTGCCGTTGTTAGGTGCAACTGCAGACAAAGAACAGAAATAAAGGATGTTTGGAATGGTGCACCATTAATGTTTCTTGTCCAACGTTATAAAGATAATGAGTCCGGCAATGTTTTTGTTTTTGTCATCAGCTTTATTAAATCGATTCAAGTTAATAGCATCATCCAGCCAACGCGTTTTGTTCAGATTGTCGCTTGAACTTCGTCAGGGCTGGGAATAACACATACATAAATATATGCAAATAATGGACATATGTACACGTAAAAACACAATTCACAAGAGATAAAATGTCCAATCACATTAAACATAGGACAAATCTCAAGGGCGAGTTTTAAAAAAACACACACATTAACAAACATGACCGGCACATCAGAAAAATTCAACTGGGAACAAATACTTACAAAGGGTACATAACGGAAGGATAGTCACAAGGAACCAAGAGACGGAAAGGGGATGAGGGGAAAAGAGTGAGGGGTACAGAAACAAAACGACAGAGGGGGAGTACGATTGGTGATTGACCCATCTGTCTAGACCACGGGTACTCATAGTACGGCCCGCGGGCCGCCAGCGGCCCGGCAAGCCTTCCTTGGCGGCCCGCGGACCTTGCAGACATCGTACCTGTGTTTTTTTGTTTTTTTTAAAGTGTCAGCAAACACCGCGGTTGCAGCAGCGCGGACTCTGAGAGACTCTGCTCTATGGGGGCCGGGCGATTCTTTAAATGACCATTCACTTAGCTAATGAGGCTTTGTTGTATTCACCTCTTCTTAGCCCCTGCATCTCCACTCTTACTGAGTGGAGATGCAGGGGCGCTAAGAAGAGGTGAAATACAACAAAGCCTCATTAACAAGTGAATGGTCTTTTAAAGACCTGTGAAGTACTCGCTCGGGTGCGGCTGTGTGTGTTCCCGGGAAGCTGTCTCAGCCCGGGCTGACACACACGCTGGGTGAGGTGAGAGAGGGTGAGGTGTGAGAGGGAGACAGTGAGAGGGAGACAGAGAGAGGGAGACAGAGAGAGGGAGACAGAGGAAGGCAGAGAGAGAGGGAGACAGAGAGAGAGGGAGACAGAGGGAGGGAGTCGGGGGGAGACAGAGGGAGGGAGTTGGGGGGAGACAGAGGGAGACAGACAGAGGGAGACAGACAGAGGGAGGGAGACAGACAGAGGGAGACAGACAGACAGAGGGAGACAGACAGAGGGAGAGGGAGGGAGACAGACAGAGGGAGAGGGAGGGAGGGAGTCGGGGGGAGACAGAGGGAGGGAGTCGGGGGGAGACAGAGGGAGACCGAGAGAGGGAGACAGAGAGAGGGAGACAGAGAGAGAGGGAGACAGACAGACGGAGACAGAGGGAGACAGAGAGGGAGACAGACGGAGAGGGAGGGAGAGAGAGGGAGACAGAGAGAGGGAGACAGAGAGGGAGACAGAGGGAGACAGACAGAGGGAGACAGAGGGAGACAGACAGAGACAGACGGAGAGAGAGACAGAGGGAGACAGACAGAGGGAGATGGAGGGAGTCAGAGGGAGGGAGACAGAGGGAGGGAGACAGACGGAGACAGAGGGAGAGAGACAGACGGAGACAGAGGGAGGGAGACAGAGGGAGGGAGACAGAGGGAGGGAAACAGAGGGAGGGAAACAGAGGGAGGGAAACAGACAGAGGAGGGAAACAGACAGAGGGAGGGAGACAGACAGAGGGAGACTGACAGACAGAGGGTGGGAGACAGACAGAGGGAGACAGAGAGAGAGGGAGACAGAGAGAGAGGGAGACAGAGAGAGAGGGAGACAGAGGGAGGGAGACAGAGAGGGAGAGGGAGACAGAGAGAGAGGAAGGGAGACAGAGGGAGGGAGACAGAGGGAGGGAGACAGAGGGAGAGAGACAGGGAGACAGAGGGCAACAGATAGAGGGAGACAGAGGTAGGGAGACAGACAGAGGGAGGAGGGAGACAGAGAGGGAGACAGACAGAGGGAGGGAGACAGAGGGAGGGAGACAGACAGAGGGAGGGAGACAGACAGAGGGAGGGAGACAGACAGACAGAGGGAGGGAGACAGACAGAGGGAGGGAGACAGACAGAGGGAGGGAGACAGAGGGAGGGAGACAGACAGACAGAGGGAGGGAGACAGACAGACAGAGGGAGGGAGACAGACAGAGGGAGGGAGACAGACAGAGGGAGGGAGACAGAGGGAGGGAGACAGGGAGAGCGAGACAGAGGGAGGGAGACAGACAGACAGAGGGAGGGAGACAGAGAGAGGGAGGCAGAGACAGAGGGCGGGAGACAGAGAGGGAGGGAGATGGAGACAGAGGGGGAGGGAGGGGGAGACAGAGGGGGAGGGAGACAGAGGGAGGGAGACAGAGGGAGGGAGACAGACAGAGGGAGGGAGACAGGGAGAGGGAGACAGAGGGAGGGAGACAGAGGGAGGGAGACAGACAGACAGAGGGAGGGAGACAGAGGGAGGGAGACAGAGAGAGGGAGGCAGAGACAGAGGGAGGGAGACAGAGGGGGAGGGAGACAGAGGGGGAGGGAGGGGGAGACAGAGGGGAGGGAGGGGGAAACAGAGGGGGAGGGAGACAGAGGGAGGGAGACAGAGAGGGCAACAGACAGAGGGAGGGAGACAGACAGAGGGAGGGAGACAGACAGAGGGAGGGAGACAGATGGAGGGAGGGAGACAGAGGGAGGGAGGGAGACGGAGGGAGGGAGACAGAGGGAGACAGACAGAGGGAGGGAGACAGACAGAGGGAGACAGACAGAGGGAGACAGACAGAGGGAGACACACAGAGGGAGACAGACAGAGGGAGGGAGACAGACGGAGAGAGACAGATGGAGAGAGACAGACGGAGGGAGACAGAGGGAGGGAGACAGAGGGAGGGAGACAGAGAGAGAGGGAGACAGAGAGAGAGGGAGGGAGACAGAGAGAGAGAGGGAGGGAGACAGAGAGAGAGAGAGACAAACAGAGTGAGTGAGTCAGGGGGAGACAGAGAGGGAGGGAGAGAGAGAGAGATGGAGAGGGAGGGAGACGGAGAGAGAGAGGGAGGGAGAGATAGAGAGAGGGAGGGAGAGATAGAGGGAGGGAGACAGAGCGAGAGAGAGAGAGAGATAGATAGAGAGAGAGAGAGATGTGTGTATGCCGGGTCTGGTGGCTCAGTGGACGAAGGCGGCCGCTGCAGGGGCCTGTGTTCAACCTCTTGGTCATAGTTTTTTTTTGCTCTAGCCCCGCCCCCTCCCCCACTGACCCCGCCCCCACCAGTGCGGCCCTCGGCCACAAACCACACTGTAAATTTGGCCCCCGAGAGAAAGTTTGTGAGTACCCATGGTCTAGACCAAGACTAGACCAAGTGCCCCCTACGGGCTATACTTTAGCGGTCAGTGAAAACAAATTTAAACACATCAGATGAACAGCCAAATATTTACATCAGACTGCTGTTTGCAAGAACAGAAATTGCAAAACTTCAAAATAAAACAAATGCAACCACTGGGAGCCACGACATAGTAAATTTATGTCTGGCCCCGCGTATGGTGTCTAAATATGACAAGTCCATAAATAAAAAACGGAAGAGAAGGGACAAAAAGGACGGACGAAGGACACACAGGCAATACAAAGGGTAAGTGACCCAAAAGATCCCGCATGGTGACCAAGTGAGGGTGAAGTGAGAGGTCTAAATATAAGATGCCACATAGCTATTGAGATTAAACGTTGAATAAGATATCCAATGGAGTCACAAGCCTCTTAAAATAAAGGGCATGGCACCTGTATGAAAGTCTAGTACATCAATCGTCAACAATGAAATACATGGGTGTAGAGATTTCATGGCACATAATAGGGCCACGGGTATGATAGCCCGTGAAAAACACTTGCAGGAGGAAGGCAAAACGATGTGTGAAAGCGCCATAAAGCAGGGGAAGAAGGAACATATCCCTTGCGAGTCACATCCCCAGTATAATTGACCCAGCGAAATTAAATGGGGAAAAAACAGGCTAGGTTCAAAATCCCCTTTGAAGATTTCAATAATGAAATGCCCCACTAATCATTGAATTGGGGAGCATAACTGCCACATGGGGCTCGGTCCCATATTGCTGAAAAAGCAACAACATAAGTGGAGTGACGAAGTAAGTACACCCACTATAAATAAGGGCCCACAAACTAGGTACAGCCATCAGTAAATACAATATGGTCAACAAACCTGTTCACAAATGTGAACTGATTGATAGTTAGAATGCGCATGCCCTACCAATATTAAAAAGAAATAAAGTGATGAAAACAAAAACACGTATTGGATGTCAATCATTATAAGCTGGGTAAACCTGCACCAAAGTGCAAGCCCACCTATTGTGTCAGCCCATCTTCGCCGTCTACATAATTCGGCGGCAACAATATTACGTATAAGTAATCCCACACGAAGAAATGACATAGGTAGTAACACAATAATACTTCAGAAGTTACATACTATCTTATTCATGTTCAGTGAAACTGGCACTTCACCAATACGTGTATCGCCCCCAAGAGCAACAAAACAGAAAAGTAATAAGTATGACACACCCTTCACAGTCAGTAATTGCAGCGTTGAAACAAACTTGTTCACAGGCCACATGGTAGACACTAAGGGGGTTATGAGGATGGCGGAAGGACTGCCACCACCAGCCGTGCAGTGGCGATCCATCCGCCATCCAAAGTGGATTTTGCCCCCGCCATCGGAATCCAGACAGGGACAGTGGCGGACGCAAATACCGCCTGCCAATGAACCGCCACAGGCAATCGGTACGATTGCCCGGGGGACAGCCCATTGAGTCCTAAATGGTGGTGATGCCTAGCAGGCACCGTCCACCAAATTAGGATGCTGAATGGAGGCAGCAGTTCCATGGCGGCAATGCCGCCATGGAAAGGCTGGAGGAGATTTGCAACGGGGGCCCGTTGCGGGCCCCCCTCTTGTTGGGGGAAGGTGTGGGTGCACTGGGGGGTACCCATGGTGCCCCCTACATTTCACCATGGAGGACGGATCCTGCATTTTAACATTGCGGCAGGTGCTGCCGTGTGGTGCCTGCCACGTAGTGCTGTGAAATGCACAACATGGCATTTAAGCATTGCGGCAGGTGCTGCTGTCAGCAGCACCTGCCGCAATGTTAAAATGCAGGATCCGTCCTCCATGGTGGGGGACGCATCCTTATCCGTCCTCCTGGTGTGCGGGACTGCCGCATGCATGGCGGACGGTCCCGGTTTACACCAGGATGGAGGACAGACTGGAGTCCGTCCGCCATCCTAATGACCCCCAAAAATAGCGTGCACCTCGTGGATGTGAATCTCACATTTAAACAAACGTTAGTCAGAAGGGATCTTGACATGAGGGCCGCCTAACAGATAGTCCTATGACCTTCATGTTGCAAAAAAGTGAATAATCCTAACAAGGGCATGGCAAAAGGCAACTCCGCATCACTTACCCAATAAAACCGGCCGCACAGTATCACGGCAGCTGAGTCTGGTGGTAAGTAATTTGTGTTTAATTAATTAATATATAGTTGTTAATTAATGTTAATTATTTGATATTTATTTTGGGTAATTGTTTATTTTTTGTGTGTTGTTTTTACTTTTAAAGGGGTAAAGGGTGGGTATTAAATTAAATTTAATTATTTAAATATTAGTTGTTAATAGTAATCTTTTTAAATTTTAAAATAAGTTTTAATTGTGTTTTATTATTTAATAGTTTAATTTAGGTGTGTGTTGTGGATATTACAGTGTTAAAGTTTGTGTAGTTAATTAATGTTTATTTTTATTTTTATTAATAATATTTTTTAATTGATTATTAATTATGTTAATTATGTGAATAAATGTAATTAAAATTGTTGAAGTGTTTTGTTATTGGTGTGGTGTTATAGGATAGGAAATAAAATAAATACATTTATGTTTTAATTAATATTTTTGTTTGTAAAGATTTTCTAGTTTAAAAGAATTATTTTTTTGTAAATTTATTTATTATTTTATTTCATATAGTATTTCTAGGTTTTTGTTATATGTAATTAATATTTAATATGTGTTCTTTTTATATGTTTAATATTTTTTATATTTATTTTTAAAATTTTGTTTATTAATTTTTTTTATTTTTATTAAATTGTTTGTTTAAGTGTTTGAGTGTGAATAGTAATTTTTTTTTCGTCGCTATCCAGCACTTTCCCTACTGTTGCATTCAGTGAAGTGGGAATAGTAATTTTTATCTTTCCGCTATCCTGCACTTTCCCTACTGTTGCACTCACTGGAGTTGGAATAGTAATTTTTACCTCTCCGCTATCCAACACTTTCCCTACTGTTGCACTCTCTGGAGTGTGAATAGTAATTTTTACCCCTCCACTATCTAACACTTTCACTACTGTTGCACTCACTGGAGTGGGAATAATTTTGTTTACCCCTCCGTTATCCAACACTTATCCTACTGTTGCATTCAGTGGAGTGGGAATACCAATTTTTACCCCTCCGCTATCCAACATTTTCCCTACTGTTGCACTCTTTGGAGTGGGAATAGTAATTTTTGCCCCTCCGCTATTCAACACTTTCCCTACTGTTGCTCTCACTGGAGTTGGAATAGTAAATTTTACCCCTCCGCTATCCAGCACTTTCCCTACTGTTGCACTCACTGGAGTGGGAATAATAATTTTTACCTCTCCGCTATCCAATACTTATCCTACTGTTGCACTCAGTGGAGTGGGAGTAGTAATTTTTACCCCTCCTCTATCCAACACTTTCCCTACTGTTGCTCTTACTGGAGTGGGAATAGTATTTTTTTACCCCTCCGCTATCCAACACTTTCTCTACTGTTGCACTCACTGGAGTGGGAATAGTAATTTTTTCCCCTCCGCTATCCAACACTTTTCTTACTCTTGCTCCCACTGGAGTGGGAATAGTAATTTTTACCCCTCCTCTATCCAACACTTTCCCTACTGTTGCACTCTTTGGAGTGGGAATAGTAATTTTTACATCTCCGCTTTCCAACACTTTCCCTACTGTTGCACTCACTGGAGTTGGAATAGTAAATTTTATTATTTTGCTATCCAACAGTTTCCCTACTGTTGCACTTATTGTATTGGGCAATTTAAGTTTAAATATTTTTTATAGTTTGTTTTAATTTATTCTAGAATGTTTTTTTATATTTTAAATTATTTATATATATATATATATTTATATTATTTTTATATAATTTTTAAATTTTTAAATAAATTAAAGATAATAGTTTATTAATTATTTTAAAGTAAATATATATATATATATATGTATAAATTATTATGTTTGTTTGTTTATTTTTTTTAAATTAAGTTGAAATTAATATTATTATTTAATATATATTATTTTATTTTATATATATATTTAAATCGAAATTTTTACATCTATATTTTTTACATCGATATTTTTGATTCGATATTTTTGTACTTACCTGTTTAGGTATAGGAGTCGATATTTTTGTATTCTATATATTTTTTTCAATATTTAGAACAACAATATTTTTGACATCGATATTCTCTCAGTGAACCCTTATATTTTTTCACTTATGCAGAGTGACTATTTAACTATGGTCCTGATGAATGCCACTGGATCTCTTTAGGGGACCAACCTATGGCAGAAACATGTTGACCTACATCTAGGGATATATTGGCTTAATCCCTAGTCCTCTTGCTTTTTAAATGTGTCCCTAAGGCCACCCAATAAAGATTTAGTGGACCCAGAGAGACATTTTTAATCACTCACTCTTTTTCGCACTCTGCCCCTCATTCACCACTATCCATACGCTCATCTTGAGAAAATACCTCAGCTCCTCCCCTCGGGGAGTTGTAGCCCACACCTCAGTGTGAGGAGGGAAACCATATGATGAAGCATGTCACCTAACGGTGAGTGAGGGTTTTTGTCCTGAAGGAAATTTCTCCTTCTGGCTCTTTCTTCTGACATTACATGACTTCTACTTGTCTATTTTCTCTTTCTCACATATAGCCGGACGTACTCTGCATGATATTTAGTATTCTAGAGGGATTAGTACCCCCTGGCTTTCTTTTGATCCCCGCTGATCCTTAGTGTGTAAACAAAGGACTCTTCCCATGAGGCACAGGGCCAAGGCTGATTTGCATATAGCTGTGTCTGAACTGGGGTGGCGAAGTGAGCTAAAGAGCGATGATGGATTCAACCCAGATCTGTGGCTGGGGGTGAGTGTCTGAAAAGTTTCAGTGCTCCATCCATCATCTCTTTGTGTTTGCTTTGTTCGCCCTAAGTTGGCAGGGTATGCCCAGACGTGGGTCCCTTCCTCACTTTGCCACTGGATTCAAGCTAGCCTGGCTGATGAGGGCTGTTAGCCCGAAACTGGTCCCAGGATGCTTGTTTCCGGTCCAGGGAAGACATGGCTTGGCAGTTCGGGCTGGACTGTTCCCATGAGGCACAGGGCCAAGGCTGATTTGCATATAGCTGTGTCTGAACTGGGGTGGCGAAGTGAGCTAAAGAACGATGATGGATTCAACCCAGATCTGTGACTGGGGGTGAGTGTCTGAAAAGTTTCAGCGCTCCGTCCATCATCTCTTTGTGTTTGCTTTGTTCGCCCTAAGTTGGCAGGGTATGCCCAGACGTGGGTCCCTTGCTCACTTTGCCACTGGATTCAAGCTAGCCTGGCTGATGAGGGCTGTTAGCCCGAAACCGGTCCCAGGATGCTTGTTTCTGGTCCAGGGAAGACATGGCTTGGCAGTTCAGGCTGGACTGTTCCCATGAGGCACAGGGCCAAGGCTGATTTGCATATAGCTGTGTCTGAACTGGGGTGGTGAAGTGAGCTAAAGAACGATGATGGATTCAACCCAGATCTGTGACTGGGGGTGAGTGTCTGAAAAGTTTCAGCGTTCCGTCCATCATCTCTTTGTGTTTGCTTTGTTCGCCCTAAGTTGGCAGGGTATGCCCAGACGTGGGTCCCTTGCTCACTTTGCCACTGGATTCAAGCTAGCCTGGCTGATGAGGGCTGTTAGCCCAAAACCGGTCCCAGGATGCTTGTTTCTGGTCCAGGGAAGACATGGCTTGGCAGTTCGGGCTGGACTGTTCCTATGAGGCACAGGGCCAAGGCTGATTTGCATATAGCTGTGTCTGAACTGGGGTGGCGAAGTGAGCTAAAGAACGATGATGGATTCAACCCAGATCTGGGACTGGGGGTGAGTGTCTGAAAAGTTTCAGTGCTCTGTCCATCATCGCTTTGTGTTTGCTTTGTTCACCCTAAGTTGGCAGGGTATGCCCAGACGTGGGTCCCTTGCTCACTTTGCCACTGGATTCAAGCTAGCCTGGCTGATGAGGGCTGTTAGCCCGAAACCGGACCCAGGAGGCTTGTTTCCGGTCCAGGGAAGACATGGCTTGGCAGTTCGGACTGGACTGTTCGTATGAGGCACAGGGCCAAGGCTTATTTGCATATAGCTGTGTCTGAACTGGGGTGGCGAAGTGAGCTAAAGAACGATGATGGGTTCAACCCAGATCTGTGACTGGGGGTGAGTGTCTGAAAAGTTTCAGCGCTCTGTCCATCATCTTTTTGTGTTTGCTTTGTAAACAAAGATATTCATATGCCTTAGTTTGAATCGGGGGCCCACTAAAATGTATCACCTCTCCCTGCACTGCAGGGGCTACAGGGGCCTGCGTTATGACCCTGACAAAGATGTGGATTTACCCCGCTTCCTACTGTTTAGGGTCCCCCCTACTGATCTCCTGACTCCCTTTCTCCTCCTCCTTTCACACCTTCCTTTTTCTACTACCTCTCTCCCACTAATGCCTCTCATAGGCCCTGCTTAGACCTACTTGGTATTTCCTTACCCACCCCCATCCACAGCCTCCCCTCATTCTTACATCCTACCCCCCTTCTCTATCCTTTCCTTTTCACGCTAGCTTTACTTCACATGGCTTGCTGTAACCTATTGTAATGTATGTAATTAGATTGTGTAAAAATAGCGTTGTTTTTAATTGTTTTAATTGGTTTTGAATGCTACCTCATTGTTCTTTCGTTTTATTGCAATATCTACTCATCAAACCAATGTAAAGCGCTCTGATACCCTTGGGTCCAGCCAGCGCTATATAAAACCTTTTAAATGAAATAAAAATAAAATAAGAGTATCACTTTACAAAGCCAATCTAGTTGTTCCACCCTGCAATACATCTATCTTCTTGACAATGTAATAGGTTCTATAATAATAGTTCATACAGCATCTGATCTCATGATCATAAACAATAAATTGGAAATCATCCAACTATTTTCTGTGCCTTCTCTTCCAACACTCATATTCCGAATCTACATGTAAGAAAACACTATTTCAGACACTTTATCTCGATACCCCTGGTGCTGGTGATCCCCCACACTCTAAGTATGCCATTATTCGAATGCATGTGAACATTTATTCAGACTGATCATTCTACAAAAAACACAACATCCAAAGAGAAAAATACAGTCATCTCTGTCCTTGCATGCCTCAATCCGATCCACAACAATCTAACCCCAAGAAAAGAATTCAACTTCGAACAACCCCACACAACACAGACGAATCAGTGATTGGCCCCCAGCACGCCTCTCACATGCTCTCTGCAAGAATTCTCTGTTCCCAGTTTGAAATTTGAAGAATAATGCCTTTTCATGGGAGCCCCATCATTTGAAATTCAGGGTCCTTTGTTGAGTGACTATTTCCTGCTCTTAGCATAACAATGTTTAAACAGATGTATGTTCAATTATCAAGCTGCAAAGAATTTACTGATCTGAAACATGGAGCATGTGACATCCTCATCTACCACTTTTAAAGTGTTGAAGCTCTGGCTAAATGGGAAAATGATATCCAGGTATCAATGTTCTATACGGGGGAGCTAAAAGATGCTCTGAGTCAGGTGGTTTATCATTCAGAAGACATAGCATCCTTCATAATCTTAATGTTGCAATTACAGTCGAGGCTAGGAGCTAAGAAGGAGGAAAAGAAGCGTTTTTCTGTCTTCTGGAAAGAGGAACCCAGAGTAGATGGTGGTAACTCATTACCAACCGCGGTAGAACCAATGTAGCTGGGAAGTGTAAGAGGCCCACTCAACACTCAAGCAAAGAAGTGCAGAAGAAACAGCCACCTCTGTTTTTACTGAGGTGTGGCGGGAGGTGTCACACTGCACATAATTGTCCTAGAAAGAGACCGCCATCAGAAAATGACCAAGCCCTCCAGTAAAATCGGAGGCCCAGGTGGGTGAAGTGATTTTGTTTCTTTCCCCTTTACTTGTAACAATGTTCAAACACCACTCCCTTCTCACATTCATGTCAATGTAGTTTTTGCCACACTGTTTGGATTAATGTTTTAGTGGTCTGTCGGGCCACTGGTAATTTCATTGATACTACATTTATAGGCCAGTACCATATCCCAACCCATATTAAAATAGTAAAACCCAAATTCAATCTATCCAATCGGTTGATGGCGCTAATGTAGCCTCCAGGCCCTTATCTTGCCAGATCCAGGAACTGCACATGACCTGTATACATGAACAGATATGAAACAAATATTGTATGATGTCACAGATTCACCAAGCTTTCAACTGATTATAGGAATGTCATGGTTTACAAGCACAGCCCCCTAATTGAAATGTGGAAAAAGAATTGTACCCTCCAGAAAGTATACTGCAATGGATATTACGACTCCAAATCATGATACCCAATCTTTGTCTGTTATCCGCTATTGTCCCACAGTTTCTGCACACTCTATAGAAATTGCTGCTGTCTTGTGTGATATTCTCCTTCTACCTTGAAGTATTAAATGCCAAAGCAGGAGACAATTTGGACAAGTGTTTAATCTGGCTTTCCTCATCACAAGTAGGTGCTCCTGTGTTCTTTGTCCCCAAAAATAATGAGTCTTAATAATGAGTTTAGACCTTGTATAGATTATCATCAGCTGAATGCAATCACTATCAAAAACCAGTTCCCATTGATCAGGTTATGTCAGAAACAGTATAGGGAATATTGCAAGCTCAACTTAAAGTGGGCATGTTCAAAAATCGTTTTGGACACTAGGAATACCTGATCATACCCTTTGGGTTATATAATGCCCATTCCTTCTACCAGCATTTGTGTTTCATTACATCCTGGATCAGCATGTTGTGATATATCTGGGTGATATTTTGATTTTTTTTCCCCCTCCTTGGAACTTTCCCCTTTACTTGTAACAATGTTCAAACACCACTCCCTTCTCACATTCATGTCAATGTAGTTTTTGCCGCACAGTTTGGATTAATGTTTTAGTGGTCTGTCGGGCCACTGGTAATTTCATTGATACTAAATTTATAGGCTAGTACCATATCCCAACCATATTAAAATATTAAAACACAAATTCAATCTATCCAATCGGTTGATGGCGCTAATGTAGCCTCCAGGCCCTTATCTTGCCAGATCCAGGAACTGCACATGACCTGTATACATGAACAGATATGAAACAAATATTGTATGATGTCACAGATTCACCAAGCTTTCAACTGATTATAGGAATGTCATGGTTTACAAGCACAGCCCCCTAATTGAAATGTGGAAAAAGAATTGTACCCTCCAGAAAGTATACTGCAATGGATATTACGACTCCAAATCATGATACCCAATCTTTGTCTGTTATCCGCTATTGTCCCACAGTTTCTGCACACTCTATAGAAATTGATGCTGTCTTGTGTGATATTCTCCTTCTACCTTGAAGTATTAAATGCCAAAGCAGGAGACAATTTGGACAAGTGTTTAATCTGGCTTTCCTCATCACAAGTAGGTGCTCCTGTGTTCTTTGTCCCCAAAAAAATGAGTCTTAATAATGAGTTTAGACCTTGTATAGATTATCATCAGCTGAATGCAATCACTATCAAAAACCAGTTCCCATTGATCAGGTTATGTCAGAAACAGTATAGGGAATATTGCAAGCTCAACTTAAAGTGGGCATGTTCAAAAATCGTTTTGGACACTAGGAATACCTGATCATACCCTTTGGGTTATATAATGCCCATTCCTTCTACCAGCATTTGTGTTTCATTACATCCTGGATCAGCATGTTGTGATATATCTGGGTGATATTTTGATTTTTCCCCCCTCCTTGGAACTTTCCCCTTTACTTGTAACAATGTTCAAACACCACTCCCTTCTCACATTCATGTCAATGTAGTTTTTGCCGCACAGTTTGGATTAATGTTTTAGTGGTCTGTCGGGCCACTGGTAATTTCATTGATACTAAATTTATAGGCTAGTACCATATCCCAACCCATATTAAAATATTAAAACACAAATTCAATCTATCCAATCGGTTGATGGCGCTAATGTAGCCTCCAGGCCCTTATCTTGCCAGATCCAGGAACTGCACATGACCTGTATACATGAACAGATATGAAACAAATATTGTATGATGTCACAGATTCACCAAGCTTTCAACTGATTATAGGAATGTCATGGTTTACAAGCACAGCCCCCTAATTGAAATGTGGAAAAAGAATTGTACCCTCCAGAAAGTATACTGCAATGGATATTACGACTCCAAATCAAGATACCCAATCTTTGTCTGTTATCCGCTATTGTCCCACAGTTTCTGCACACTCTATAGAAATTGCTGCTGTCTTGTGTGATATTCTCCTTCTACCTTGAAGTATTAAATGCCAAAGCAGGAGACAATTTGGACACGTGTTTAATCTGGCTTTCCTCATCACAAGTAGGTGCTCCTGTGTTCTTTGTCCCCAAAAATAATAAGTCTTAATAATGAGTTTATCATCAGCTGAATGCAATCACTATCAAAAACCAGTTCCCATTGATCAGGTTTTGTCAGAAAGAGTATAGGGAATATTGCAAGCTCAACTTAAAGTGGGCATGTTCAAAAATCGTTTTGGACACTAGGAATACCTGATCATACCCTTTGGGTTATATAATGCCCATTCCTTCTACCAACATTTGTGTTTCATTACATCCTGGATCAGCATGTTGTGATATATCTGGGTGATATTTTGATTTTTCCCCCCCTCCTTGGAACTCCACATGACCCATGTGAAGGAGGTGTCGGAAAGGTTTAGATGTCATAAACTATGCCATACCCTCAAAGTGAAAGTTCCATCAGCAGAGAGTCACACTGTTGTGGAACAATAGATCCTCAAAAAGGGATAGCGGCAAAGACAAATGATTAGGTTTCCCTTCTTCAAACCTGAGAAGTTTTTTTTACCTTTGGCCAATATTTATAGGTGACTCACATTCAATTATTACCATTTCCTCCTTCCATTGACACAGTTCCTTCTTGTCAATCTGCCTTTCAAACTCTGAAAGAATGCTCTACTAAAGCCTCCCAACCTAAAGCATTAGGATCCTGATTAAGCCTATACATTGGAAGCTGTTGCCTTCAGTAGCACAGTTGTTCCTCCCACAAAGAGATCCAAATACACACCTGATGTGTCCAATAGCTTTTCTATCATAAAAATTAAACATATCAGAGAAGAACTCCACATTCTTTGAGAAAGAACTCCTAGGAAACTCCAGCCATTCTTAGAGACCATAACAATGTGGATTCTTAAAAACAGTCCAAGTCTGCAATCTACGACAAACCCATTGGATTTACTTCTTTTCTCACTTTGATTTCACAATCACATTCAAATTAACCTCACAGAACATCAAAGCTAATGCCTTTTCAAGATTCCACATGGGAGAACAGAAGACACATTAGGAGGAATTTCATTCATTTCACCTTGTAAGGTCTTAGCTGTTAACCAGAACCCTCTTAAGGGCTTTTAAAGAAAGGTACTTCGACAAGCCTTCCAGACTATTGATGGACCATCTTTTCTAAACAGTGATGTGTCCCATGCAGTCCGTGACAGCATATACTTCCATGAATGCCGGATATGTCAAATTACAGTAGAAGCACAGCAACTCCTGGAATGGTGCCATGATGGTATAGTGATGGATATTGTGATGTGAGGAAGAATTATGAGTTAATCAGTTGATATGTGTGGAGGCAATCCCTGATAAGAGATGTAAAGGACTACTTGAACAGTTGTAAACAATCCAAATCTATGACACAAAGACCTCAAGTGTTGTTTTTTCTGCTAATAATAACACCTCATGCAAGGCATACCTGTTCTGTAGTTTTTACCAAAAACCTTCTTTTGCAAGATGGATACCCCACCATCTAGATAATCTCTTTACAAAGATTGCTCTGAGTGGTTCCCTTTTTTGGTCCTTATGCACATCATCCATGTATGATTCCTGGTATCACTGCCTTTGCATTCTTCTGTTCCAGATGCCAGTGATTTAATACACTCCCTTAAAGATGGATATAAGAAAATTACTTTCTTGCTACAAAGTCCAAATAAGATGGCAAGCGGTTCTCTGACCATCGTCGTAGAAATTGCTTTCTGTTTGCTTGTGAACTATCAACGTGAAACTTTTACGAGTCTCCTCCAAGATAAAATCTAAAACATAGGCTCCTACAAAGTGGAATAACTCATCAATTCTGTTGCAGTATGCTTGGTTTAATTTTACTTCTCAAGTGCCATCCTATATTTCATGAATCTTTTCTAAAGCTTGTCTTTGAATACAAGTGCTTTCCATGTATTTCTGGCGAGTCCCCTCTGGTACAGGGGGAAAAACATGAATACTATAAAACTTTTTTGATGCAAGACATCAGGCTAAGGGAGTGCAGTTCTTGGAGGATTGGAAAGAGCAAAGACTAAAAAACCAGTCCTGGGTTGTAGAAAAGCATGTTCATCTGCCTAGATTGTTCAATGCTTTCAGCAGGTTGTACTCAGAGGCCCTCATGTCCTTGTGAAAGATGAGAGGTCTTGATGAGAGGGAACAAACTGTTAGTACTTATCACCTTTGTCTTCATGCTAACACCTTCTGCTCCCTCCTCATTGCAGGCATCACATAAACACTTACCCGCAAGGCTTTGTAGCAGCAAAAGAAGTGGTATATGGAGACTGCATCAGAGAGGAAAAGCACAGTGAAAACTATGGCCAATAAGGGGATGCAGCAGTCCGCACAATGAAGGGCTAGAGGATAGAGCAACAACATACAGAGAGTTGGAAGCCGCTGGCAGGCAAGCTTTCCTTTTTTAGTGCAGCTCACTCTGGTGGTTCCCTGCCCTATCTTGCACACACTCAATCAGCAGACTCAGAAACCAATTACTAATCATGAAAAGGCCTGTAAAAAGGCGCAGTCACAGAAGGGCAGGGCCTCGGCAACTTCCTAAGTATGAGATGACCAGCTAAGACTGCTGCTGTTGATCAGACCTGCTCCTGCTTTCCTATCTTGAGGGTTTAGGTATTTAGACATTGTATTAATCTTGTTCCAGTCCCCTCCTTACTTTCCTTCCACTTTAAGGAGAGTTCACTTGATTCTTGTTCCTCTCAGCTTTGTACCCCTTTCTTGCACCCCATTATTTTGGCTCATTTGTACGCCTACCCGGAAACTGAATTATGGTGGAATAATTGGAGTAATTGTGGCAATTCAGCGTTATTCCGCTTTGTTTGTTGACGGGGAATTATGGATAATAATTAAGCTTGCGTAATTAAGAGTAATTTGTATGGTGCAGATGGCAGGTGGTTTGTCTGAGCGGGTGGGGTGTTTTGTGATATTGTTGATAAAGGAGACAAATGCACAATCATGGGCAGAACAAATGGGTCGCTCACGGATAAAAAGAGATATACAAAAGGCCCAATCATGGGCAAAACAAATGGCACAAACACTGCACAGAGGGAAAGACAGTGGCACAGGAGAGAAAAACAGAGACAAAAGGTCACAAAGGAGAGAGAAGAGGCAAGAGAGTGAGTGGGAGAGAGCAAGAGAGAAAGAGGGAGGAGCGAGGCCGGAGCCTCAAGAAGCTGGAGCTGGGTCCAAAAGGTCCTTGACCAGTCCAGGAAGTGGTCACATGTAAGTCCTAGAGTGGGACTATGGCTACCACCTGCTTAAACTTGCACTGTAATATAAGGACCCTCTACTCCTTATTCGTCTTGTCTCATTTCAGCTCCTTGGTATCATTGCTTCGTTTTTCACTTCTTCTGGGAGGTCTCTTTGCTGTCCAGTCTGATATGCTGGTGAGCAGTGTTACTTAATGGAGTAGAGAGGAAGCTCTTCAGATTCACTCCTGATCTCAGAACCAGACAACACTGGGTCAATAATTAAACGGGCACAGGTCATATGGAGCCCCAAAGACTTAAAAGGGGCACTTTTCTAAGAGTGTAGGTGAAACCAATAATTCAAGTGGAAACAATTCTCATGGGGGATCATTTGCTCAAAAAAGTACAGTTCTATGATGCTTGTTCATCAACCACTTGAATAGGTGCTGTTCCCTGGATGCTAGTTCACTTGGGGCACCAATCATTCCAATGAGTACAAATAATGGTATGCAGAGGAATGGATCACTGAAATGGTTATAGTGCTTAGGGTGAATAGAGCAAGGTGTGTGAGGTACAATTTCCAGGACGCACAGGTTATCATTCATTTAAGGGCACCAGTCATTCCAAAGCCAACCATATGCGACAGATGCCATAGTATGCCAACGGCTGCCATGATTTTTGAAACAGGGTCCTTGTAGACACAGGAAAATCCCATGATTTGCAACACAGTTCATAGTATACCTAATAATGGCATAATGTGTCCAGAAATTACATTATATGCCAAACTAATGCTGTGATATGCCAAGTAATGCCATTACATACCACGAAACCCCAAAGCAAGCAATGTGCTTATATAGGGAGAGAATTATGCCAGATAGCACATGTTGCCATGATGGGCCACATTATGCTTGATATTTCAAGCAATACTATCATATTTCTAGAAGTGAGATCATACGCCAAGCAATGTTATGATACACAAAGCATTGCCATTATATACTGATAAATCCCATAGTATGGTATAGTAAATTTACACACTCATCAAGACACACACACATTCACACCCACAAACATGCAAAGAAACACAACGCAGACACATTCAAGGCATCTCACTCATACAAAATTGATCAATTGACCTACAAGCAAGGTACTGCACTGCTTCCAGGAATAGCCTTCACCCTTTCTGTGTGACAGTGATTGTGGCAAGCATATATATATCTATTGACAAAACTACTAAACAGTCCTCAACCCTGGTGGATTCAGTTTCCTCAACCATACACTCTAAATAGATGCTGTGTGTTGCCGAGCCACTCCATAGTGGCTATGGTAGGATTAATGGTTAGCTACAATTAGAAAAAACAACAGTTGATGGACAGAATGCAGAACAATGTCATACATTCACCCCAGTACAGAGATCTGGGCCTAAATCCATCGTTTTTTTGCTCACCATGACATTCCAGCTTGAACCCAGCCATATGCAAATCAGTCTTGACCCTGTGCCTCATGGGAACAGTCCAGCCCAAACTGCCAAGCCAGGTCCTCCCTGGACTGGAAACAAGCATCCTAGGACCGGTTTCGGGGTTTCACCCCTCTTCAGCCAGGATAGCTTGATTCCAGTGGCATGGAGAGCACGGGACCCAAGTCTGGGCATACCCGTCCCACTCGGGGTGACAAATGCAAAAACAACAGTTGATGGACAGAATGCAGAACAATGTCATACATTCACCCCAGTACAGAGATCTGGGCCTAAATCCATCGTTTCTTTGCTCACCATGCCATTCCAGCTTGAACCCAGCCATATGCAAATCAGTCTTGACCCTGTGCCTCATGGGACCAGTCCAGCCCGAACTGCCAAGCCAGGTCCACCCGGATTGGAAACAAGCATCCTAGGACCGGTTTCGGGGTTTCACCCCTCTTCAGCCAGGATAGCTTGATTCCAGTGGCATGGAGAGCACGGGACCCACTTCTGGGCAGAAACCAGTCCCAGGATGCTTGTTTCCGGTTCACGGAAGACCTGGCTTGGCAGTTTGGGCTGGACTGTTCCCATGAGGCACAGGGTCAAGACTGATTTGCATATAGCTGGGTCTGAACTGAGGAGGCGAAGTGAGCTAAAGAATGATGATGGATTCAACTCAGATCTATGACTGGGGGTGAGTGCCTGAAAAGTTTCAGCACTCCGTCCATCATCTCCTTGTGTTTGCTTTGTTGGCCCTAAGATGGCAGGGTATGCCCAGACGTGGGTCCCTTGCTTACTTTGCCACTGGATTCAAGCTAGCCTGGCTGATGAAGGGTGTTACCCAGAAACCGGTCCCAGGATGCTTGTTTCCGGTTCAGGGAAGACCTGGCTTGGCAGTTCGGGCTAGACTGTTCCCATGAGGCACAGGGTCAAGACTGATTTACATATAGCTGGGTCTGAACTGAGGTGGCGAAGTGAGCGAAAGAATGATGATGGATTCAACTCAGATCTATGACTGGGGGTGAGTGTCTGAAAAGTTTCAGCACTCCGTCCATCATCTCCTTGTGTTTGCTTTGTTGGCCCTAAGATGGCAGGGTATGCCCAGACGTGGGTCCCTTGCTTACTTTGCCACTGGATTCAAGCTAGCCTGGCTGATGAAGGGTGTTACCCAGAAACCGGTCCCAGGATGCTTGTTTCCGGTTCAGGGAAGACCTTGCTTGGCAGTTCGGGCTGGACTGTTCCCATGAGGCACAGGGTCAAGACTGATTTGCATATAGCTTGGTCTGAACTCGAGGTGGCTAAGTGAGCTAAAGAATGAGATTTTTCCTCGTTCGCGATCGGCAACATCAAGTTGGCGAGTGCGAGCGTGGAAAATAAACCTCCCGGCGAGATTTCTCAACGCAGGGGGGTCAGGTTTCTCATTGCGAGTGGTCGCGTATGCTCGCGACCGCTCGCGATGAGAAACTGCCCGTTCGCGTTGAGAAAGCTGCCGCTCAAGTAAAAATCTACTCGAGCGGCAGAAAACGACCGCTTGCACTGTGCATGATGCCGTTTGCAATGATTGCACAGTGCAGACAAGCATCCGGCACTGTGCAATCAACGCGAACGGCATTTTCCTATCGCACTACGCTGCTCGCGTAGCTCCGCGTAGCGCGGCGGAGTTGTTTTACCGCTTCGCATAGCGTCGCGTAGCGCAACTCCGCGAACTACACCCACCCTTACTTTCAATATAATACTTGAGGTGTATTTTTAACAGTAGGTATCAGCACCTATATGGTGAAAACATTATTTTATTCCACCCCTTTCTAAGACGGCTGCCATTTATCCATAGATATAACTTCCTTTTTAATAAATCCATTGAGGAGAGTCAGGGATAAACAAACCATCCCACTTCTTTGGCACTAGCTGCTCCTGATTTCATCTCTCTCTGTTTATTTAATGCGGATCTACCCATATTACTGAACAAAGTAATCAGTGGGGGGGGTGAAATCCTCATAATTATGGGACATTTCCCCCAAAATTACATCAAATTATGCATAATTATGATAAATGCATCCCAGATGCCTTACAATAAAAACTTACACCAGAGACACATTTCACATTAAAAAAAAAGCAGAAAACAACAAGCGGTGTTGCGCACGTGCACTGCCATTTTGTTTACTCATGCATGCTCATGCGAGCTATACCTTGTTTTTCCCTGTTTTCCAGGCACATCACCTCCATCCACTCCATTCTTGTCCTCATCTCCACTTTATTCAGCTTTTCATGTTCTGTTTATTTTTCATATTTTGTCCTTCATTTGTCAATATTTGTGTTATTTATTTTCCTGTTTCCTTTAGTTATACCTATCCCCAGCTATGGCACAGGCAGGCAGTGCTGCGTGCGTACTGAACTCCCTCTGGTCAACTGCGGCATGAGGTGGTAACGTCCCGTGCCCAAAGTTAGCAGTGGTAATTTTTTTTTCACAGCACCACATCCTCCTCATACTGGCAGCAAGTAGCAGGCCCGGAAAAGTGTACAGCCTGGCAGAGCTCAAGGTGCGGTGTGGGAGAGTGGGGCAGCCACACCAGAGTCTCCCTCGACATCAGTGATGTCATTTGAGATGTCACCAGTGACGTCATCAGTGATGTCACTGACCATGTCATGAGTGATGCAATATGTAAGGTCATAACCAGTGTATTGCAGGGGCATAATTTATAGTTAGCTCAGGTAACTATAACTGCTGAATTACAATGGTTTTGTACAATAAAATCTGAGCCTAACTATAACATCCCTGTAACCTTTGGTTTTTTGAGTGAATTTCTAAGGTTTTTTAAATTCTATTTCCTAACTATAACATCCCTGTAACCTTTGTTTTGTTCAGTGAACTTCTAAGGTTTTTTTATTATTATTTCCTAACTATAACGTCCCGATAACCAATGTTTTTTTCAGTGAATTTTGAAGGTTTTTCAAATTCTATTTCTAAAGTATTATGTCCCTGTAATGTTTTTTTAGTTAATTTCTAGGGTTTATTTTAAATACTAAGGGGGTCATTAGCATGGCGGGCGGACTTTGTCCGCCCGCCATACCCCCGGGAAATGGGACCGCCCGCAATGCATGCGGCGATCCCGCACATGCCATTAGGATGCGCCCGCCACACTGGCGGGTGCATCCCGCATATCTGACATTGCGGCAGGCGGTGCTAAAAGCACCGCCCGCCGCAATGCCAAAATGCAAGTTGTGCTTTTCAATGCACAACGTGACAGGCACCGCGCGGTGCCTGCCATGTTGTACATTGAAATGCAAGGGGGTACCAAAGGTACCCCCCATGTGCACCCCCTACCCCCCAGAATACCTGGGGGCCCGCTACGGGCCCCCAATGTAGAAGACCGTATGCCTTTCCGTGGCGGCGTTGCCGCCGCGGAAAGGCATTACCCCGCATGCATCATAATATGGATGGCGGTGTCTACTAGACACCGCCACCATATTAACTGATTTTCCGCCCGGTCGACTCATCGACCGGGCGGAAAACCGGCGGATGGTCTTTCCATCCGATGGGGTCCCCCTGCCATAGTAATGTGGCGGGGGGAAATTTGCATGCGGGCGGAGGAATATGTCGGGCGGATCGCCACCGCCATGCGGGCGGTGGCGATCCGCCCGACATGCTAATGACCCCTAAGTTACCACAATTTATTTTTATTTTTGATGTAGTTTTTTTAAACTACAGACATTCTTTATTAATAAATATATTTTATATACGTTCTAAAAGGATAAAATCACATATGTACCTAATGAAAAATATATACATTTTTTGTTAATGTAATTAAACACATTTTCTTTTTTTTCCAAATTATTTTTCCATTCCGCGGTACCTCCGCGGGTCCGAAAACATAGATGGGACTAGTATGGTTTTTAATCCCGATCTTGTGATCGGAACGAATTCGCGAATCTTAATCCGCGGATTCGATGAATATTCTATAAATTATTTTAAATATGTACACTCCTCCAATTTTATTAATGACATCAGTGTAAACATATTTACAAGTATACATAAGCCACCCTATATCTATGTTTCAAGAAAGTAACACATTTTACGAGTTTTGCGAATCTGTGAATCTACAGACCAGATTCACGAATTCAGCCGAAGATACACCCAAACCTTCCCTTTTGATTGGATACATTAGGACCCCACCCATGTACATGGAAAACCACACCCAAAAACAATTAGTTCTCCAGTGAAGTCTCTAGAAAGAGGATTGAGAACCTGTAGTGCTCTCTTTCCGTAGAATTGCTGAAGCTATCTTCTGTCCAGGATGAACATCCACCTCGAAGAAAAGAAAGTGTTACCTGGAAGCATTTTACAATACCTTATGGGAAAAAGAAGGTAACAGCAAAATATGTGTTTTGCAATATTTCCGGCAAGCAGTTATCCAGAGGCACTGCAAAGAAATATTCACATGGTACAAGTTCGATGTAGAAGCACTTAAAAACAATTCATGAAAGAGTCCACAACTGGATGATGCGGGAGAAAGCAGGTGCAGCAGGACAGTCCACCTCTACAGCACCCTTGGGAGAACCACCATCATCTGCAGTCATTACAATAACAGCTGCCTGTGAAGAATTGAGTGAAATGGTTACTCACTGTGCGAAGTGCCACATGCTTGTTGTTGTAAAAATATCCTCTGTAGGTGCATACTTGAATACAGTGAAGAAGCATCGCTGTTAGTTTTTTTTTGCTTCCAGTTCCCATGCAATGGTTTTTGAAGACTTAAGCAAGTTGCTTCTCCATCCTTACCCTTTCACTACCCTTTTCACTTTTTGTTAAAAAAATAAAAAAATTTTTTTTAAACAAACTGTTAAAAAACCTTTCTTTTTAGAACCACCATCTGATCAAAAAAAAAGCTAACTCTGTGTTTTTAATGTGCCAGTGACTGTATACTATCGGTGTGAGACTGAGGGGCCGATTCCGATTCGGGCCGGAAATCTCTCCGACCGAGCTGGACCCGGAGAGAATTCCGACCGAATCGGACCCTAGCAGCCCGACCGAACGAGTACGATGCGCACGTATGCTATCGGACTCGAGTCGGTCAGACTCCCATTGAAGTCAATGGGAGCCGGTCGTACAACGCGTACGCGGGCTCCCATTGACTCAATGGGTGCGAGGCGAACAAGGGCGCCCCCTACAGCGTGTACACGGCGAAGAGACTCGCGCCGTACACGCACAGGTAGGGGGGACCCATGGGTCCCCCCTGTGTGCGACTCGCGCGGCTACGCGTACAGGGGGGTCCGACGCAAACCCCCGAAGTACGGCTCCGACTGCTTCTTTGAGCCGGACGGCGCGAGTCGGTCGGACTGCTTGCGGCGCGCATCGTACTTGCCCGGCCGGGGAACGTCTCCATTACGCGGTGCGAGGCGCATCTGTGCGAGTCGGTCGGAGCGGTCGGGACCCGCGAACGAGTCGGTCGGCGAATTCGCACGCGCTCGCATCGTACTCGTTCGCTCGGACGCCCATACGAGTCGGTCGGGAAAAAGGGCTCTGAATCGGATCCGGTTAAACCGAATCCGATTCGGTGCCCTACCGGCCGAGATCGGGATCGACCCCTGAGTGTGTTAGTGTGCCTGGATGTCTTATTTGATGCATAATTGTTTGGATGGGTGTGTCAGTGTCTGCATTGCTGTATGCATGGGTGTGCCAGTGTATGCATTGGTATGTCCCTGAATGTGCAGTGTCTGCATTGGCAAGCCCCTGGGTGGGTCAGTGTGTGCATCAGTGTGTGCCTGGGTGTGTTATTGGATGCATCAGTGTTTGGCTGGGTGTGTCATTGTCTACATTACTGTATGCCTGGGTGTGTTGGTGAATGCATCAGTATGTGCCTGGGTGTGTTACTGGAGCATTAGTGTTTGGCTGTGTGTGTCCATGTCTGCATTGCTGTATACCTGGCTGTGTCAGTGTCAGTGTCAGTGTCTGTATTGGTGAGTCCCTGGGGGTGTTGATGTGTTCATCAGTATGTCCCTGGGTGTATCAGCGTATGCATCAGTGTGTGCCTGGGTGTGTTATTGGATATATTAGTGCTTGGCTGGGTGTGTCAGTGTCTGCATTGCTGTATGCCTGGGTGTGTCAGTTTCTGTATTGGTATGTCCCTGGATATCTCAGTGTGTGCCTGAGTGTGTTATTGAATGCATTAGTGTTTGGTGGGGTGTGTCAGTGTCTGCATTACTGTGTTACTGGGTGTGTCAATGAATGCACTGCTATGTCTCTGGGTGTGTCAGTGTATGCATCAGTGTGTGCCTGGGTGTGTTATTGGATGCATTAGCGCTTGGCTGGGTGTGTCAGTGTCTGCAGTGCTATATGCCTGGGTGTGCCAGTATCTGCACTGGTATGTCCCTGGGTGTGTCAGTGTATGCATCAGTGTGTGCCTGGGTGTGTTATTGGATGCATTAGTGTTTGGTTGGGTGTGTCAGTGTCTGCATTGCTGTATGCCTTGGTGTGTCAGAGTCTGGATTGGTATGTCCCTGGGTGTGTCAGTGAATGCACCAGTGTGTGGCTGGGTGTGTTATTGGATGCATTAGTGTTTGGCTGGGTGTGTCAGTGTCTGCTTTGGTGTATGCCTGGCTGCGTCAATGTCTGCATTGGTGTATGCCTGGATGTGTCAGTGTATGGACCAGTGTGCGCCTCGGTGTCTGTATTATTAGATGCATTAGTGTTTGGCTGGCTGTGTTAGTGTTTGTATTAGTGTGTGGTTGGGTGTGTAACTGGCTGTATCAGTATGTATATGGGTGTTTGAGACCCTGTCTCTGTGTTTGGCTGAATTTTTAAGTGGCTGTATTGATATGTGACTGAGTGTCATTTGCTGTATGAGTATGTGCCTGGTTGTGCCAGTTTCTATATCGGAGTGTCCCTGGGTGTGTCAGAGGTTGTATCAGTTATAGCCTGGGTCTGTCAGTGGTTGTATCGGTGAGTGCCTGGGTGTGCCAGTGACTGCTTTGGTGGGTGCATGGAGGTGACAGTCTCTGTTTGGTTTTATCAGTATATGGCACGGTTTGTGAGGAGGTGTATTGGTGTATATGTGTGGGTGTGTTAGTGGGTGTATCAATGTATAACTGGGTGTATGAGTCACTGTATTAGTGTGTGGCTTGGTGTGTGAGTAACTGTATGAATGTGTGAGTGGGTGCGTGAATGGCTGCATGGGTCTAGGTTAGTAGATGTTTTGCATGTGTACATGGGTGTGTGACTGACTGTATGTGGTTTTGACTAGGTGTATCAGTACCTGTGTGAATCACTCTATAGGTGTGTGAGATAAAATATGAATACCTGTATGGGTGTGTTTGTGACCCATAAGTTCAATTAGTAATATACATTTTTTATGTTTACAAATACATTTTATTAACACATTACAATACAGTTTAAACCAAACAATTAACAAATAAACATAACATAACTAATTTAACTATTTACAAATACTCTTTTGAAGCACAAAACAAAGTGGTGTTTGGAAGCATCTTACAATACTGTGAAGGGAAAAGAAGGTCACAGATAAATATCTGTACTGTAATGTTTGCGGCAAGCAGTTTTGCAGGGGCACTACAAACAATTATTTACATGGGACAACTTCCATGTGGAAGCACTTAAAAACAATTCCAGAAAGGCTCCACAACTAAATGATGCAGGAGAAACTAGATGCAGCAAGACAGTCCACCTGTACAGCACCCTTGGGAGAACCACCATCAGCTGCAGTCATTATGATACCACCTGCCTTCAAAAGTTTAAGGGAGATGCTTACTCACTGTGCGAAATGCCACATACTTGTCACTGTACAAATGGCTTCTGTGGGTACATTTTCCCTTTTTTACTGTTCATAGGTTCTATACTCATACACCAAAAGTGATGTACTGTTGAAAGACTCATGGATGAACAGTGGAGAAAAAACATTCATAAAGATTGTAGAAAAAAACACCAAAACTGCATATTATGTGCAACTAAGTATTCTATTCAATTCAATAAACTTTATTCAGAGACATTGAGCATCCATAAAAGCATCACACAGTGCAAAACAAGCATAAAAAATAAAATTCATAGCACAAGAGTAAAATATATGCATAGAAATACAATAATAACAGAGTGAGAGTATAAAAAAGCAACAGGATTTAAGACAGCAGAGACCTACGTGCATGTACAGCAGATTTTAAAAGGACCAAATGTGCAAAATAGCTTACTCATTAATTAATAACTATAAAAATCTAAAAGCAGGTCTGCATTGGCCATAAAATGAAGCATTGATTGGCCAGATACCCATTGCAGGGACATGACGTGGCTTCAAGATTATGAACAACAGCCAATGGGAAGCAAAACAGATATTTCACAGTATTAGATCTCATACAAAACAGCAGAGAGAGTTCCCATTGACTACAAGCACACCAGGTATAATCGTTGGTGCACTCAGTTTCAGTCAGGTTGAGGTATCTAATCATATTGGCCTTCCCTGCCAAGTTCCTTACCCGCTGAAAGGCTTGGTTGAAAAATGCATCAGCTACAGTTTCCTATTCACACTAGCACACCATAGTGGGTCTGAAAAAATGGAATGCATTCCAATTTTCTGACATTCGGCCTTCACATACACTATCCATGTAATTGATAGTCCTCTATCTAGAAACAGACAGTCACTTATAATGTCTCTTGATAGAGCAGCCTCAGGATTTCTCCAAATTGGGGGCCACAGTAGAACTGGCCATAACCTGATCAGATCAGTAATGTTGAGGAGCTCAAGTTCTTTATGGCAGATAAAGTGCAAGGCTGATATGGGAACGGATAAAAGCTTCCTTCAAAACCTGTTCTCTTCATTCTGGATGGCCGAACAACTGGAGATCCCCCACACTTCCGTTCCATACATGGCATTCGGCAAGCATTGAGATTTATATACTTGTAACAGGGCGGCTGGAGATCCACCTTCTTTGGTTGTGGGAGACTACTTAGCGACCCATTGGCCATGAAAAATGTAGAAGAACGGTGCACAATATTAGGAAACCAAGACCTGTGAGCAGAAAAAATGACCCAGAGACATGAAAAGTTGTTGATACTGCTCAGACAATAGGTACCAATTGTCATGTTCGAAAGGGGTCTGCACTTAGGGCTACATGACATAATGTGGGACTTAGCAAAATCTTTCTGTACATCGTGAGAGGCCATACAATCAACAAAAGTGTGAACTAGCTGGCGCAGTGCCCTGGGAGTGTGTGCCATGAGCACTGTGTCATCCGCATAGAGGAGAGTAGGGAGTGGCTTTCCTTTAATAATGGGTATGTTGGGAGGAGCACGTACTAGGAAGGAATAAATATAATTAATATAAAGAATAAATAAGAGAGGGGCCAGGACACACCCTGCCTCACTCCTCAGTAGATACCTATGTCTCCTGTTCCCTCCCCCTGTGAGTTAATGTGTACCCAGGCCCTCATGTCACTGTGTAGATAGGCAAGAAAATGGATTAGCCCTATAACCAGGCCCGAACAATAAGCAGGTGCCACAGTTTAGTCTGACTCACAAAGTCAAATGCTGACGATAGGCCCATGAATGCTAAGTAAAGGGGGGAGTGTTTGGCCACTGTGTATTTTCTAAGATCAAATTTAAGTTGTGTCACTGCTCGATAGTTCCTACTTTATGCCTAAACCCATGTAGGCATTGATGTAACACTGACTCCTCTTGAACCCAATCCTTGATCCTTTTATAAAAAATTCTGTCCAGAACATTTGCAGTGGTATCGATAAGTGAGATCAGATGATAAGGGCCTGGCAATGAATGATCCCCTTTTTTAAAGATCGCACTATGATAGATGTGCCCCATGTGTCGGAGAGAGGAGAGTAGGCGAGATTATTAAAGATGATGGTGAGAAGAGATGCCCATAAGATAATGTTATTTTTAATTAGATCAATGGGGACCTCATCCAGACCTGGCGCCTTGCCACCAACACTTTGGTTAATGGCAACCTCAACTTCCATTAAGGTAATCTGGAAGCGTGCAACCAAGCAGGGATCTATATCAAAGGGGTCAAAGGATGAAGGTGCTGCATAACGTTTGCTAAAATGCTCCCCCACTCAGATACAGTGGTCCAAAACAGCTTGCTATTTCCCAACTGCGATACTTGAGCTAGTGTTTCCCATTGTGTTACATGTACCTCTTGCCAGCGTTTAGCAGTGATGTTTTTGTAATGCTTACATAAAGAAGCCACTAATATTGAGTCCCTTGGTTTGGAGACCTGGGCTAGGCACAAAGCCCTATTAGCTGCTGGGTGCATTTCCCATTTTTTACTGTTCTCAGCTTCTATACTCATATACCAAAAGCGATGTACTGTTGAAAGACTCATTAATGAACAGTGGGGAAAAACAATCATAAAGATTGTACAAAGCCCCCCAAAACTGCATACGTATGTAAGTAATTACTGCATGTAGAAATTTAAGAAAACCAACCTGGTTTCTAACTCTGAGCTGTGCAGAATATGCATGGGATGACTTACATGACTTTTTGAGACAAACAAACTGTAACATTAAAGCCATCAAATTCAAGACACCAGGAGAACTTTGCTGTTTGGATCCAGCAAATGTTTTGCAGGTACTTTAAGCAGATATTTCAAATAATACTGTCCTTCATCTGCAACAAAAAAATCTACCTCTTGGAGAAATTGCTGATTTCTTTTCGCAAAAAGAGTACCAAGCAAGTGGTGTTCCTCACAGTCACATGCTGCTTTGGGTAAAAGATACACCTATATTTGGAACAGACACAGATGAGTCCGTACTTTCTTTCATAGAACAGTATATTACATATAGCATTCCAAAAGACACTGAGGAAAAAAGCTGAAAGCAGCAAGTACTGCGTGCCCAATCACATAGATGTGGAAAGTACTGTCAGCAGAAATATTTAACTATTATCTTAGCTCCCCATTGAACCTTCATGTTTTTCACAGTCTGAAGCCAGTTGCTTCTTAGAATTCACAATAGGAAGAGACAAGGGAATGAGCCTTCTCTGACTCCCCTCCCAAAACTTATAACTCACCAAAGAGAGAAGGACTAAGAAAAACTAACAAAATAAGGCCAAGAGCAAAACAGAAAATTCTATTCCTGCTCCCTCTTCTCACTATGTGCTATTGATAATTCAAACAAAAAAGGGGACAAAGCAAAAAAGGGAAAAGGATTAATTTTCTTAATACTGCCCTCACACACTTTACAGTGTCATGCTTCATCATAGGGCCGCATCTAACGGCCAGGTGCATACCAACACTCTGGACGGAGCGCAAAAACTTTTTTTTGAATATATAGTGTAGTGAGGGAAAAGAGGTGTATGAAAATAAGAAGAGAGGAGAAGGGAAAAATACTCCCTCAAGAAGGGATCGTGAAGTGCAGACAAGTGCAAGTAAAACTATCTCAGAGGATACCAAAAGTTACCTTTATTCTGGGTTGCCCTCGATAGTCGGTGGACCTTGACTGGGAGAGGACCCCCGTTGGTCTTTGGAGTAAGTGTGACGATAAGACCATGACCCCACGATGGTCCCGGGTTAGGCGATCAGCTTGTAAACTCGGTAAATGGTGACCTCTATGTAATACGTAGAAGGCGAAGTAAAGACCCCAGTGAGGGGTGAAATTATATTAATTGAAGGGATCCACACCCTGACGAAGGCCGCCGTGACCCTTGGAGGCATTTTTGGAACAGGCCGAAACATGTTGGTTATTGCAGTTGGGATATGGGGGCATTGATCTCCCCTGTATATCCCTATTCTTGATTTTTTAATCCTATCGAGGGGAACCGAGAATAAAGGTAACTTTTGGTATCCTCTGAGATAGTTTTACTTGCACTTGTCTGCACTTCACGATCCCTTCTTGAGGGAGTATTTTTCCCTTCTCCTCTCTTCTTATTTTCATACACCTCTTTTCCCTCACTACACTATATATTCAAAAAAAATGTTTGCGCTCCGTCCAGAGTGTTGGTATGCACCTGGACGTTAGATGCGGCCCTATGATGAAGCATGACACTGTAAAGTGTGTGAGGGCAGTATTAAGAAAATTAATCCTTTTCCCTTTTTTGCTTTGTCCCCTTTTTTGTTTGAATTATCAATAGCACATAGTGAGAAGAGGGAGCAGGAATAGAATTTTCTGTTTTGCTCGTTGCCAGTTGTTTCTTCCTAGTTCTCTTTGAAAAAAAAGAAAAACTGTAAAACTGTTTGAAAAACCTTCTTAAAAAACAACAGTACTTTTTATATACATTTCAAAAGTACCCCACAAAATCCTTCCAGAACTGGTGACACAGTCTCTGACCACTCCTGAATTTCAACCTGCACTCCTCTGGGGTGAATATATACTTACTGACAAAGTCCTCCTTTATGGTGGGATACTTCAAACTCTTACTCTTCTGTAGGGCCAGTAGGTCATCCCTCCCTTCACCATGAATATGACTCCAAAGGCCAGCTCTCCAATCCGAATAGCACTCGTTACATCGCATAGAAATACCACGCATGCCTTTACAACGCAGGTATTACTACGCAATGTCAATTACAACGAGTACCATTACAACGCAACATTTTACCACGACTATACCTTTACCACGCACGCCATTTCAACACCAAGGCATGCGTGGTAAAGGTATACTCATGGTAAACGTTTGCACAACCCCTGACACTACACTAATTCCCTGACCCTCCCCCGACCCCCAGTCCTCTCCCTACAATAACACTACACTACCCTGCACAACCCCGACACTACACTAATTCCTAAAACACTACCCTACACTACACAAACACCACAACACTACCCTAAACCCTAAAACTCTACCCCCTGCACGACCCTCCCCTACCCCCAGTCCTGTCCCTACACTCTAACACTACCCTGCACGACCCCCAACACTACCCTAAACCCTAAAACACTACCCTACACTATACAAACACCACAACACTACCCTAAACCCTAACACGCTACCCCCAGCACGACCCTCCCCCTTCCCCCAGTCCTGTCCCTACACTCTAACACTACCCTACACGACCCCCCTACACTACCCTAAACCCTAAATCACTACCCTACACTACACAAACACAACACTACCCTAAACCCTAAAATACTACCCCCTGCACGACCCTCCCCCTACCCCCAGTCCGTTCCTACACTCAAACACTACCCTGCACGACCCCCGACACTACCCTAAATCCTAAACCACTACCCTACACAAACACCACAACACTACCCTAAACCTTAAAACACTACCCTACACTACACAAACACCACAACAGTACCCTAAACCCTAAAACACTACCCCCGCACGACCCCCCGTCCGGCCCCTACACTCTAACACTCCCCTGCACGACCCCCTCAACACTACCCTAAACCCAAAAACACTTCCCTACACTACACAAACACCACAACACTACCCTAAACCCTAAAACACTACCCCCAGCACGACCCTCCCCCTACACACATCCCTACACTACACAAACATTACTACACTACTTCGACACTACCCTAAACCCTTAAAAAGTAACCCCCACCCCAAGCACAATCCCCCTTACCTCTCTCTCCTCGTGGTTCCTCTCTCCTGGTTCCAGCATCGACAGAGGGGCGGTGCACGTCGTTGTGAGGAAACGGAACAGCCCAGTTTTCTCACAACGATGTGGATAACCATTACATCGCATGCTTTTTAAAAGCGCGTTGTAATGGTAGTCGTTGTTACATCGCATGCGTTGTTACGCATCCGTTGTAACAACTTGCATGGTAACAGCCTCGTTGTAATGGCTGTTTACTCTCCAATCCTCTTCAGAGATCCTCTGTACCTCTAGAGCTACTTCATATGCCTAAAACGACCTATCCATATCACCCCCCTCCTTAACGCCAGGCACCAAGTCTCTGGGTATATGGACACAATAGTGGTGCTCCCACCATTTTTGCTAGACCCAAACAGCTATTTGGACTTCAAGCCAGCTCATTGACACTCAATTCATGAGGCAGGAAGAACCTTTCCTCCTCAAAGGCTCTTTGAGCCTCAGCTTTTCTCTCCTCTGCAGCCAGCTGGGCCAGCTGCAGCCTCATGCCTCACTCAGCCTGTCTGTCCTTGAGGTCCTCAGGGGACTGGGTTTGGGAGGAGACAGTCCTTCCTGCATTAAATCCAATAGGGAATTCTCTCTCTGGGATCCCCTCTCTCCTTTGGAGCCTTTGCCCAGTCATTTCTCTGCTCCTCTCCCTCCTTCCAGAGCCACTTCCCTTTGGAGCCCTGATTCTGAGGTCAACCATAATCAGGGTTCTCCCTTCTCAAGAGTGCTGAATTAGTCCTCTTCAAACTCTTCCTATGGTGCAGATTGCATTCGGCGGATGTCCTGCCAGGCTCTAAGGGTGAACTAGTACTCAAACTTGGATGTATAGGTGAGTAAATAGGTGTGTGAATGGTTTTATGGGCGTGTGACTGAGTGTTGCAGTCACTGTCTGGCTATATGAGGGGTGGGTACATAAGTGATTTTGTAGGAGTTTAACTGGGTATATAAGTGCCTGCCTAACTGTGTGAGTGTGTGAAAATTACATACTATTAAATTACATATTATAAGTAGGCAACACCCACATCTAATTTCAAACACATTCATTCATACTGGCTTAATAAAATTACTGTACTTTCAGTTTACCAAATTTTCTTTCTCCTTTCCTGCCCACTGTATTTTTAGTTAATGTTCTCATCTAAGGTCCCTTCTATTTTCCCTTCTAGTATAGTATCTATGAAGCTACACATTATCTTTCAGCTTATATACACTCACAATTTTTTATCAATATATACTTTTATATAATACTACCTAATTAACATACCTTTAAAAGCTCTTTGCTGTTCTCCCAGTTATATTTCTATGTCTGTTAACATCTGTTTTCATTTCAAATCTCAAGCGAAAACTCCAGCAATCCACCTCCACTCATAGTAGAAAAACAGCTAAAATGGCTACCCTTCACCATGTGCTCTTACGTATGTTGCTCTAGTTAACAAATCACAGGCTTCCTTTAATCTTTTATTTTTGTTATACCACTTCTAAATGGTCAGTATTTCTTTAACCCTTTCCATGTTTTCTGTAAAGAAGCCCAATTTGGTTGTTTTTGAGTGAATCCACTGCGGTGCTCAGCTTGGGCCCCAGTGTAACTGTGCGGTAAATTCACAGATCCTCATATGGTCTGTGAGTGGGTTTCTGAGTGTCTGTGAGTGTCTGTGTCAGAGTGTGAGTGGGTGTGTTAGTATGTGAATTGGTCTCTGAGTGGGTGAGTGAGTGTCTCACTGAGTATGTGAATGGGTGTGTGAATGTCTGAGTGGGTCTGTGAGTGGGTGTGTGAGAGTGTAACTGGGTCTGTGAGTGGGTGTGTCAGAATGTGAGTGGCTCTGTGTCTGGGTGTGTCAGTGTATGAGTGGGTCTGTTATTGGGTGTGTAAGTGTGTGAGTGGGCCTGTGAGTGGATGTGAGAGTCTGTGAGTGGGTATGTGAGTGGGTGTGTGAGTGTCTGAGTGGGTCAGTGAGTGGGTGTGTAAGTGTCTGAATGGGTGTGTAAGCGGGTGCACCAGTGTCTAGGTGGGTGTGTGAGTGTGCAAATGTGTGAGTGGGTCTCTGAGTGGATGTCGGAGTGGCTCTGAGTGGGTGTATGACTATCTCAGTGGCTCAGTGAGTGGTTGTATTTTTTTTAAAATTTACGTCTGAATTTGCAGATCCACCGCAATTTTACATGGAAGGCCATCCTGAGAGTTGCAGCGGATCCACAAATTCATTCATGTCGGGGAAAAAATATGTATAGGCCAATTTCTTTTCAATCATGGCTCCCTCATACACCCCTATATTGCACACATGGGGTCGGGGTACCTCTACCCTAACCCCCTCTATTCCATTTTTTGTCAATTTTCACAACCGGTGACCGTTCCCTCATATCTAAAATGGCAGCCGCAACTTTCCTCTCAGTTTGCGGCCAGCCATTCCTGGCATTGCTGGTGGCGCGTGACTTCGCGGATCCACCAGGGGGATCAGTGGAGGGTTCGCGTCCCTTGATATCTATATTTCTTTTTTCTTCAATAACTCCAAAACTACTGAACAGATTTACACTAAATTGCACAAAGCACTCTTTTTGGACCAAGATCTAGCTTTCAGCCAAATTTGGTGTAATTCCGTTAAGCGGTTCGAGCTATAGTCATGTCTAAAATCCCTATGGAAAATTGCATGGGAACAAACTTGTTTTGTGACCCCACCTTTTTCTCGGCCCCTACTTGACAAAGTACCCCGAAACGTTCAACACAGCAGCTAAAGTGAGTGCCAAACTAATTTTGAAAAATTTGTGATGATTCATCAAACAGTGCCAAAGTTATTGGCAAAAAAAAAAAGTTTTTTCTATGGAAACTAGGTCCTAACTATAACTACCTACTGGCAGCTGCCAGTAGGATATAGATATATACTCACCCTGCTTAGAGGTACTCACTGAAAACTTAGAAAGAAAACCAACCAAATCTGGCTGTGCAATATTTCAAATATGTAGCGAACAGCAGAAGTATTATGTGCACAGCTATTTAACATGCTAACATGCTAACGTGTATAATGTTTGTAAGAAACATTGTTTATTATGTGGTGTGTTTGTGTGACCTCACCATGTAATAAACTCACTAACTCATCTTGAGTCCAGCCAGGCTTGTTTGTAAAACTATGGCTCAACCTGGGTAGCTATGGGTTTGAGCAGTCAGGCTTTAACAAAGGAATAAGTGCATCGTATGTAGAAGGACCAAAACACTTGAATAAGAAAGAAACACAACACAAAGGAAAGATGACACCAGTTTATAAAAATAGATCTTATTTTTATGAATTTTTAGACACCAAAATGAACAAAATCCACCAGAAGGTTCCGGAGATATAAATTATTAAGCAAATCATAAAATACTGTTTTACACTCAAAATGCAAACAAGCATTGGCAACTACCGTAGTTCGTGGTTACTTTGAAATTTTTTTGTAAAGTTGTGTTCGGCTCCTCTAGCCTGCTTTGGGCGACCAACTGTAGCATGGAGCAAGTCAGAGGGGCCAATAAGGCTTAGCTGGAAAGTTGCCTTGTAGTCAAAGCAGTCTCCAATTCAGTTCCAGGCTCTATGGGTAAACCACCATAGACATCAATGGAGTGGTCCTAATGCAGGGGACACAGGATGCTGAAGATGCTGAGGATGCTGACCCGGTTGGCCGGGGTCTTCTTGGGCCACCCATGGGTACAAAAAACACAGTGGGGCAACTTTGGCCACAGAGGTTGATGTCCCTCGAAGTCCAGGTGAAGTTCCACCAAAAACCAGTTGCTTCTGGTCTACTGGTCACAGCGAAAACAGCTTTTCCTTTATCTGCGGCTAGAGTCTGTCCTGGGCAGCAGCGACCAGGCGATTGTGGCTACCAACTCGCCAAGGCGGTTTCTGTAGCTTTTGTGGCAGAGCTGTAAAAGGAAGTCAGACAACTGACTCTTGGAGTTCACTTCTTCTGTCTGGGGCTTGAGGGATGACTTTTTTCAAGCAGGGCACCCCAGCAAAGTCCTCGCTTTGCTAGCCCAGGAGCAGCAGGTGCAGTTCAATCTTTGGTGCAGCCTCTCTTTACCAGGTCCAGGAAACAGCCTGGCAGTCCTTCTTCAGTCCTCTCTCCAGCACAGATGTGATGTGAGGTCTAGGTGCCAAGGGTGCTACTTTTATGCCCACTACTCAGGGAATGTGGTGACTACTAGCCAATGGACTTGTAGGCCCTTTTCGCTTGATGACGACTTCCTGCAACATGTGGCATCTAGTTATCCCAGATTGCAATATTCTGCCCACTCTCATTATGAAGGAGGTGTGGCTACCTGAGGACAACACACCCACAGGAAAACTGATTTGACCACTGTTTCCCCCTCTATGTGCCCAACATCAACCTGTCTAACAGAACAAGAGAGCTGTCTTGTGTGTGTCCACTATTTACAGTTGAAAGGTGGCTTTTTCTTTGAAGCTCGCCTTTTGGACTCACACCCTGTTTGGCTTCCTGCCACGGAGAGGTAACTCCTCTTTCAATGGCAGGCCTCTATTGTGTCCTTTTCTGGGAGTCATTCACACTTCTCCCCAGGAGGACAGAAGGGTGCCTTGTGGCCAGCATGTGCAAATGGCCACTGTAAAATGTAGGCAACAGAGTGGCAACTTTCTAAAGTTGCCTTTTACTCAAATGTTGCATTAAATTAGACTTGGACAACAATTCTTTTGTTACCTTGAAGTACCAAGTTTAATAGTCCTATTGAGAAGTTATCACAGCTAAGTGGTCAACATGTAACCATGTACTTGCCAATCGGGCTACCAGCCTTTCTACAGTAAAAAGACAATTTGGGGTTTTTACTGTTAGGACATATAAAAACACATGTCCTGCTTTTTTAATATGCAGCACCTAGCAATTGAGCTTGACAGGTCTACTGTAGGGGTGACTTATATATATTAAAAAGGAAGGCCTGGACTTTGTCATTAGTTTAAATGGCAAAGTCGTGTTAGCAGTTTAAAACTGCTCTACCAGTCTGCAGTAGCAGGCTGGGAGACATGTTTTACTTTGTCATACTCATGATGGCACAATTAGTGCTGCAGCTTATGAGAGACACTTTAACTTACAGGCACTGGGTACGCCTGGCACCATATACTTAAGGACTTGTAAGTAAATTAATGTATGCCAATTGGTTACATGCCAATTAAACATACACATTAAAGAGTTGGAGCATTAATAACAATGAGATCTGGTCAGCAGGCCACAGTGCAAGGGGGGAGTTAAGAGTAGACAAAAACAGCAGCAGGAGTCCAAAACTTTGGGGATGATCATGAAAAAAGAGGCATTTGCATACAATGTACTTTACTTCATATGTTTTAAGCCTACATTAACAAGTATTGCCAAAGCTTATTGATCTGGCTTTAATGTGCTAACACATGCAAACAGAATATGCATATGCCTCTGTTTGCGTGCATTATCACATTACAGCCACACCTGTTAGCTTTCCCAATGCAAGTTTTGCATTGACTCTTGTGTGGCAGTAAGTTTGAGCAGTTATAGCTTAATTTTAGAGGAATATGTAAGCTTAGAAACACAGATGCAGTTTACACCTGATTAAGACGCAGCAATTAGGCTGTCCAATCCTTGCTACTTCCGTATAAGAGATTGGTACTTTTATTTACATCAGGTTTCAATTGTATATTATAATAGGATAGTTAGTGAGCAATAAAATCTCCTTGAAGGTTGATGTTCTAGACTCTATAAAACAACTAATTTTTGCTTCTGTGCACCACATAAAGTGGGGAGCGAACCATTCAATATGTCATTTTAAATAGGCTCTAAGTTGTTGTTTAAGTATGTGAGTGAATAGGTTCATACTGTAGTTTTTTAACTGTTTTGTTCAGTCCTAGTTGCTTTTTGTTTGTCACGAAGAGGAAGTGATGGCAGCATAGGCACTTGTTGCACTGATGGTTGTTTTGTGAATGGAGTCAGGCACTTACAGCTTTTGTGCTATCTTCATGCTAAAAAGGGATTGATGTGACCAGACCTGGTCATGTCGGTTCTTGGTGCAGATGCCAGTACAGTAGCACCCAGTTTAAGGGACAATTCACAGGCATACAAAGGTGAAGCCGCACCTTCATGCAAGTAACCCACCACAAAAGAATAGCGGAACTCATCCTAGAGTAACTTATGCATTGTGTTGTACAGGAATGCAGCCTTTCTACAGCAGGAAAGGCAAAGGGATTTAATCTCCGGCAATCAATGTCTGACATCACCTACGAAAACATTAAATCGCTGTGTCAGATGCACATAGTCAAGGCAACCTGTACAAGTCTTTCAGACAATACAACAATAAAAGCAACTGCTCGTCCTCTTGAGCACTTTCCTCAGTGGTGGCGGCTCCATCAAGGACAAAGGGCTCCGGTAAAACTCTCTAAGGCAACATGAGGGGCACAGAGGAGAAATTGATGCAACTTTGCAGTTTGTCATGGTTAAGCTGAGCAGCAGCAGTAACACATGGGTCTTGGTAAGTGATGCGTGTGAATTAATGGAAAACAAAAACTGAGAAACCACATTGGAGGAAACCAAATCATAGAAAACTAATTTTAAGGAAAGACAATTTCAAGGAACTACAAAAACATAAAAAATTAAAGGAAACATGTTTAAAGGAAAGATAATTTTAAGGAAATATCCAAAATGTAAACGTGGGTGGAGTTTTGGACTACTGTGGGTTTTTTTGGGTTCAGGGATGGGTAATGTTTAGGGTGATGAGCGGTTTTTAAGAGTCAGGAATAATTGGAGTTCGGGCATTGAAAGGGTTTTTTAGGGTTCAGAGATGCGTGGAGTGTAGGGCTGGTGAGGAGTTTTTAGGGTTCACGGATGAGTGATGTTTAGGAGTGAGACGTGTTTTTAGGTTTCAGGGATAGGTGGACTGTAAGGCTGTTGAGGGGTTTTAGGGTTCATAAATGGGCGGAGGTCAGGGCTGGTGAGGCTTTTTAAGGTTCAATTATGGGTAGGTGCTGGGGTGGTGAAGAATTTTTAGGGTTCAGGATGGGGGTGAGTTTAGGGTGGTGAGGGATTTAAGGATTCAGGAATGGGTGAAGTTTAGATGTAGAAAGGGGTTTTTAGGGTTCAGGGATGAGTAGTTTTGGGTGATGAGGCATTCTTATCGGTCATGGATGGTTAGTGTTTAAGGGCGGTGAAGGTCTTTAGGGTTCAGGGATGGGTGGATTTTGGGTGTTCTGAGGTGTTTTAAGGGGTATGAGATGGGTGGGACAAGGCATTAAAATTGATTTTTAGGGTTCAGGATTAGGTGGAGGTAGGGCTAGTAAGTGATTTTATGGTTCAGTGGTGGTGGGTTTTGGGGTAGAAATGGCTTTTAGGCTTCAGAAATGAGTGTAATTTAAGTGTGGTGAGGGACTTTAGGGGGCAGGGATTAATGGTGTTTAGTTGTTGTGAGGGGGTCAGTGTTGGATGGTGTTTACGGGTGGTGATGGATCAGCAAATTAAAAGCATCCAAAGTAATTGACAATGTGAAAGATATAAATATGAAATAGTGTCCCCTGATGTAAAGCACTGAAATAAATATCTTCAACAAAACTGTTTCTGAAAGTAAGACCTGCAACCATTGCATTTACACTTAAAAAATAAGCATTGAAAATCCAATTTCAACCAAAAAGACATTCTATGAATTGGTTTCTACGAAAAGGTAAATGCCATTCATTCTGAAAATCTCCATTACACAGTTTAGATGTAATGGTTTTTCAGTAATGGTATTTTATGAATTTGTTTTTCTATGAAATTACATGCAACCCTCGCAAAAGTCAGCAGGTCTTCAACGTAGTTTTAAAGCAATTGGCCTTGGTGTTCTTGAGGATGAATTTGGGCCACATCTCTGCACTCAAGTCACAGCAATTTCAGACTTCTTCCTCAGTCCTAGGGCCTATCACTGACTCTCAAGAATGGGAGTCATTTGATTTCCTGCCCCTGATGCATTCATTCCTCTGCACTCATGCACACAGCTGCCAGGATATTAAGGGATATTTTTCATGATAGTCAATGCTGGCTTTTGGTTGGTAATAGACCACGTTTGTCCAAAATGTAAGCTACCTAGGCAATCAGTTTGCACCACACTGCAGGACCTGCAATTGTTTACATTACCTTAAAGCATGTTTGTAAATAAACGTAGTAATTTCTGGGCATTTTATTTCTTTCAATGTCAACCACCACATTTTGTTGTACTCCTGGTGAAAGTGATCTTTTTGGCCTTACAGTGCTGGTTTTGTGATCTTCTAGATGGGTGTTCACTTGTTCATTTGTCTTGTCTCAGTTTACTGTGCATTCCAGAGTGGGGTACTGTCACATTTTTCCCTATGCTCCATTGTTGTGTCTGTGCCATAGCCAGTGCTAACAATTTTAGTTACCTTCCAAATATTCGTCCCATATTTTCTGCTTGTTTCATTGGGACAACCTCGTATCTCTGCTTTGAATAGTTAATTTCTGTTAATAATGGTTACACTGCAGGAAGCCTATCTTTGGTATTGGTGATTGGTGGTCTGTGCAGAAAATATGTTAAAGGAACCCCTGCCCCCTGCAAGGAGTTACACTTACAATAATGCTGTATGGATGCCCGAAAGAGACATACCACATAGTGCGGGATCGTGATGTCCTCTTCCCAAATCCATTTTTTCTGCACTTCCATCTGCTGTGATTTGGGGCTCTGGTGGTCCATTTTCTGTTCAACTTTTGGGTCCCCTGCAGAACATTCGCGGAAAGGTCACTGGCCAAAGAGACCAGGGCAGTTGGTGCTGGATTCTGCCTGCCATGCTGGTGGGAAAAAAACAGTGTTCATCATGATGCACACCAGCCCAGCTAGATGAAAATGGCTGGGTCTCCAGCATTCACAACCCCAGTCAGATGTATAATACAGGTAGGGGTGAGCATGGTGGCTTAGTCCATGGAGGGACTCACAACACACTGGCAGGCCTGGGTTAGAGGTATGATAGCCCTCCGTTGTGTAGAACCTCATTTGTCATCAGTTACAGCACAGGGCATTGCTGCCATCACTGCCCTTCAAACCTAGAAAGGTCATTGACCCTTAGGGATTAGCCCATGCACCAATGGCCACCTCTCTTCATCCAGGCATGCTTGCTTCATCACAGCACTGGTGTAGCTCTGGTCTCCTTGTCCACATAGATGGCTGCTTTCTGGGTTTGTTGAAACACTAACATAAGCCATGGTGATAGAGTAAGGAAAGGGTCATACTGCTGCATCAAAATGTATAAGAAGGAATGGAACGGGAGCTAGGCCATAACTGGCTATTCATATCAGTGACATCATAATGACACTCCACCTATGGATAGCCATGTTTTTCATAACCTTGCAAGCTTGATTGATATCCATTTGGTATGAGTTTCATTTCCTCCACAGGAATTTGTAGTGATATCCCTCCCATCATCCTGGAAAGAGGAGATCCAGACGAGGGTTCATTCTAACTTTCAAGGGGATTCCAGAGGAAGAGGGTACTGCTGTTGAGCTTATCTCATGCAAGCCTGAGGCCTACCACTAGGCATTCTCCAAAAGCCTTTATTATGTCTAATGGGGATCTAATATATGTGGACAGCCTGGTCTACTCACAGGACACACTTGTTATGTTATGTTGATCTGTATAGCACACTAATCACCCAAGAGGGTATGGAGGTGCTTGGGTAAAGTGTGTAGGTGTGTGGTCCCAAGGTGCTTATATGAATAGCCAGGTCTTCAGCTTCTTGCAGAACTCAATAAGTGAGGAGGCTCTGATGTGTTGAGGGAGGTCATTCCATGTCTTGTGCGAGTGAGAGCGAGGCAGAGCATTGGTGTCTGGTAGGTTGATCAAAGTGTATGCGGCTGTTCAGGTATTCTGGTCCTGTGTTGTGTAGGGCTTTGTATGTGTGTGTGAGAAGTTTGAATTTGCTTCCCTTGTGAATGGGGAGCCAGTGAAGCTTCCAGAGCTGCGGTGTGATGTGGGTGTGGCGTAGGAGGTCGAGTATGAGTCTTGCAGCTTTGTTCTGGACTGTCTGGTGTTCTGAGGCAATCATTTGCAGATCTTTCTCATCATGCCTGGGATGTGGAAGAAGGAGGTGTACATTGCATTGACTTGAGTTGTCAATTTGAGCTTGTCATCTAGGATGAGCCCTAGATTTCTTGTGTGGCCTGTGGTTGAGGGTGTTGGTCCTAGCTCCGACAGCCACTAGGTGGAATCTCATGCATAGGTCTTGTTGCCAAAAACCAGTACTTCTATTTTGTGTTCCTGTGACATACAGAACATCCTTTTCACACTCAGCCCTTTTTTGGGCAAGACTGGGTATCGGTAAGGACAAACATCTCTAATAAGATGCACAGCAGGTGCAATGCCACTGTTTGCTTTTGTCCCAGTGATCCCGTGGATTTTTGCTTTTGGTGAATGTCCGAGGTGCTCCACATACCTAGGGACTCCCTGAACTGCAGACGGATTTCCTCAAAATCACCCATAGGTGCGTACTCAGATGAGAAACTCAAATCGGTGTCCCCACCACTAGTTCTAAGTGGTAGTCCTATTTAACCCCCTAGACTGGGTCCTGACTGGTGGAAGCTGATGTGGAGGTTTTGGGGTGCCACCCTGAAAGCTGACTACTGACCTTCCAATGTAATTGAAAATCCAAGTCCTTGGGCAATGGTGTCTCCTTTGTAAGTATTCTTTTTATTAAATATAATGTTTGTGAACACTGACATCCATCTATCATTGGCATGACCGTCCATGAAAATTAGTGTGTGTGAGTTTTGATAAGGAATTGCAAAGCTCCCCATTATGCCTATGTTAGGGTTACTCATAAGTGTTTGTGGAGATTTGTCATAAATTAAAAATAGTGGGTACAAGATGGAGGTTAAGTGCTGTCCACAGAAGTCAATCTCATCCCAGATTATTTTTCCTGCCCCTCCTTTGTTTAGGTAGTCTAAAGGGAATCCATATAGCTTCCTGCCAAAGCAGCAACTGGAGCAGTCAGCTGGAGACCTGCGTGATTGGCTCATCCTCTGAAACCGTAAGGACGGATTTGATGTGATTGGGGACTGCAATACTACCAATGGCTGACTCTTGGGAATATAAGCTGGAGCTTCTTTGTGGCTTATTGAACATTTTCTGAGATCTATGGGCTATTGGGCCATAAACCCAGTGTCCCCATTCGCACCCTTGGTACACCTCCATATATGATGAGTACAAACTCCAAGACACTGTTCATTTGCTTTTCTGGTCCCCAAGAAATTGTTTTTGCTGTTGTGGTCATAGTTTAAAATACATTCATCTGATGTTCATGACTACCTAAGTTTGCCAACAACTTTAAGTTACTGAAAGCGATGCTAAGGGTATGAATTAGACTTTGCTGGATGGATACTCTGTCATAAAAGTGACTGATATCCCATCCACCTTATTGCATGTGCATTAGGATATAGTGCACTTGTTGTAATATGGCTAATGGGATATCCGTCATATTTGTGACGGAGTACCCTTCCACCAAACTCTACATCAGGCCTTAAATGTATTATTAAGGCAGGAAAAATGTATGATCTTCCATTTTGGTGAACAGTGTCTGTATGTTTTAGGAGCTGGTGCGGCAGTTCGTGCTGGACTGTTCCAATGGGGGGGAGCGTCAAGACGAATTTGCATATGGCTGGGTCCAAACTGGAATGGCGTGGTGAGCAAAAAATTTATTGATTTAGACCTAGATCTCTGTACTTGGGGTGGGCGTTTGGCATTGTTCAGCATTCGGTCCATCTTATTTTTTCATTTGTTGCCCTAAGTGGGAAGGGTATGCCCAGACGTGGGTCCCGTGCTCGCTTTGCCACTGGAGTCAAGCTATTCTGGCTGATGATTGGTGATACCCTGAAGACGGTCATAGGATGCTTGTTTCCGATCCAGGGAGGACCTGGTCTGGCAGTTCAGGCTGGACTGTTCCCATGGGGAGCAGGGTCAAGACTTATTTGCATATGGATGGGTCCAAACTGGAATGGCGTGGTGAGCAAAAAAATGATGGATTTAGGCCGAGATCTCTGTACTGGGCGCAAGTGTTTGACATTGTTCAGCATTCCATCCATCATTTGTTCTTTTTGAATGTATCTTTTAGCAGTCATTTCCGAACACCACATCCTGTGTCACTACAGCATTTTGATGTTCCTCTCCTATTTTCAGGGTGTTCTGACCTCTCCTAAGGTTGGCTAGCATTAGAACCTCTTGAGCATAGTTCTACTTGTTTATCCAGGAGCCCAGGGTTTTGGTGAGCTGTATTGTAGTTTATTTATTCTGAAAGTAAATATCCAATGTTTCATTGCCCGAACTAGGAGAAATTCATTCTCTTAGTAAGGGATATGATTGGTAGCATGTTGAGTGTAGGGTTGTGTTTTAGATCTTGAGTCTTCTACTGACATATTATTGTTAATACTCTAAATACATTTGATATCCTAGTTGCTATTAAATGTGTTGTGAACAAACAAGTCTAATCTGGACATGGGTTACTGTGCTGCTCTGTAACTAGGTGCTATGGGCTTGGTGTGTAGAGTTTTTTCTATTATAGAATCCTTATGTGGAGTGGTCTCCTGTGGTGCGTGGATTGTTCTGTGGGAGCACAAAAGACTGCAGGCTGAGGAGCTGTGAAGACCTGCCTTCTTTTGCTACAGCACTTGGCATAAAAGACTAAAGTTACAAGCAGTGTGGAGAGGTACCTGACACAATACTAGGCTCTCCTCACACCCTTCTTTTGAGTTAAGCCTTAGACTTCTCATCTAAATCTACCCTGCAAATCAAGAACACAACTGGGATCTGCATTATGTTGGAGACCATGAACCTTGAGTTGTCTGTGCCCTCTGTAATTACGCACTCTAAGGAACCTGGCCTGGCAGTGTCTTCTATGGAGCCATCAGTACTGGGTGCAGGCCCAGCTTTTGAGCTCCTGGCGCCCGGTGCAACAATCATTTTTGGCACCCACCATGACCACCTCCTCGGATTCCCTCACGTCTACCAGGCAAAAGTGCCCCTCATCTCTCTATAGCCCCTCTCACAGATACATTTGATTTGTTTCAAAGCATTGGTAAAGGCTGACTTTACTAATAAGAACGTATATCTACCCAAACAAACACTTTTCAGCAACATTTGGAATAGATAATGAAAGACTGAGGGAAAAAAATAGGACGTCCTAACCTACTTTATGCAGTTTGCATGCATCTCTTTGATGACAGTTCGTAACAGTCATTGTTCTATATTAGGGTTGTACCTTATGAACTGCGGTAACAAAAAGATTTCTGTGACAAAAGCGTTAATCCACTCAGCAGTCCACATAAAATACAGATCTGTGATCTGCAAGGTACAAATTCTTTGCAGCAGGTATATTAACCCTCTGCGCTACTTTATGGCGAGTCAAAACTGCCCCTAGACAAAAGTCTGATCTCTCTCTGGAGCAGAAACATTTATCACAAGAGTTATCTTGACATTTTTAATGCTGCCTAAAAACTGGACGCACAAGGAACTCTGCTGAAGGTGTTTTTAAATCGTAAGTTATTACTAAACACAGCGCCCCCCCACCTGAGGTCAGCGCCCCCTCCCTAGGTCAGCGCCCAGTGCGGCTGCACCAGTCACACTGCCCTAAAGCCGGCCCTGACTGGGTGGGTGGAGAGGCGCAGAGTGCCCCTATTAGCATCCATTGCCCGCCTGTACTGTGAATGATTTGAGGTGGAGCAGCAAAAAGTCTCTTTTCCTAGGGCAAGGAACAGCATTCCACTGCCCTACTTTGTTACAATAAAAGAGACACAAATAGAATAAAAATGAAAGAAATGCTGCGTGGATGTGCTTGCCAAGTTTTCTTCCTTATTAACAATTCTGTCGCTTACTACTGGGACTTGCGTCGTTATTTTGGAGTAATTAGATAAAAAACCAACCATGTGTTTTTTAATGACCTGCAGTGAGCGAGGCGTTTTCAGGAGACGAGACTTAATGAAATTATTTGGTAGCAGCCAGCTGTGCAGAAAGCACATGGGAACGAATGGAGAGACGTTTATATGTGGTTATGAGGCAGTGCAAAGCAGAGCCACTGGTCGCTGTCCGCAATGGAGCTAATTGCTAACACTTCAGATTGCATGTCCGGGAAAGGCCTAATTGTCAGGCGGCATGAAACAAGCATGCACACATTAGCATTGTTAAATATTCATAGAGAAATAAATAGACTGTGTTTCGGGCCTATACTAGATTAGACCACTACAAAAGCTGCCTTATACTTAAACCACAAGAGGGCGCCAGATTTCAATCAATGGAGTTAAAAATGACTTTTGTTCAAGGGGGAGTGCTGAATGGCAAACATTAATGTTGCATGAGTCACTTTAATTTTGTATCGGGCAAACATTTCTGTATCAGAGCTGATAAGATACTGCGATTCCATATTTTATAGGTTCATCTTGTTCTACCACAAAAGATTAGTGTGGTGCACAAATTAGAACGAGAGATGCGATAATAAGAAAAAATATTTGTAATATGTACCCAACACTGGGATGAAAACTGTTGGACTTAGCCCTCTCTGCAGGGTCACCCTCAAACTTTTTGCCTTCACCCCTCCTGTTTCTGAACCCGTTTCTGTTGGCTTTTAGGACTCTGTGCACTGTGGCAATGCTAACACCCAATTGGCACATTTAATTTACTTGTAAGTCCCTAGTAAAGTGGCACCACAGCTATCCCGGGCCTGTAAATTAAATGCTGTTAGTGAACCTGTAGCACTGATTGTGCCACTCACTTAAGAAGCTTTACAAAACTTGTCCCAGGCCTGCTATTGCAGCCTGCGTGTGCAGTTTTAAACTGTCATTTTGACCTGACAAAATAATCCTGTCTCAAGCCTAAACCTTCCTTTTTGATACTTTATAAAAAAAATATTTGGTTTGAGCCCTTAAGCATGTAATATATCCACAGTGTAACATTATGCAAATTGGCATGGGCTAATGCCCGTTCTGTGTGGCATGAACAAACATGGCAATAAACCACCGAACAATTTCTGTAACTTACCCAAACTGCAATCTATGGAGTGTATCAGTGTTGGAGGACGTGTTGCAGCATGCAGCTTAATTTGCAATGTTTGGGCAGCGGGGTAGGCTGGAATGCGCAGCTGTCCTGAGGTAGCTCTCAGGCTCTGCTCCCAATTCATGCCAACAATATAGGGGCCTTGGTTAGCGCCTCCCTGTCTGAGGTTTGCACAACCTCTCCCTAAGGCCCCACATCTAAGAAACTGTCAATAACTTCCTGCCATTGGTCCGCTTTGTGTTTTTATGTATCCCCCTGAGTTCCTCTAGATGAAAAAGTGTACCCACCCTAATGACCCAGTTCTCAACATCAAGCTTCCACCTACAATGTGGCGGGCCCTCCGGGGACCTCCAGTGCCTGGCTATATCTCTGTGAGCCACTCCCAGTGCCAGGTGAAGGAACATGTTACTGGCTTTCCTAAATGCCTGTCTTTGATAAAGCCCCAGCAGGCATAGTTCTGCACCATAGAGCGCTTGTCTGCCTAGGGCCGTGACCCGCCTCCAGACTGCACTATCACCTGGCACTCCCAGACCATGTGTGCAAAGCCTTCATCCACCAAGCGACATCTGGGGCAGGCGAAGTCGGTAGTTTGTAACATCATGTTCTGTCAGTGCGGGGTGCGGTAAGTGGTGTGCAGGTAATTAAAATGGGCGAACTTAAACCTGGTGTTCCTGGTAACAGTATGTGCATACTCCCACACCCTGCCCCACTCCTTCCCTGTAAATTGCCACTCTATTATGGTTTCCCATCTGGCCAGAAGCTTCGGTAGGTTATCAACTGTCATGGACAGCATTGTTTTATTCAACCAGGAGACCAGGTGTCGTCCGTCCCCAAAATGTCCGAATCGTCAGCAATTAGTCATGTGTGGCTGCTTCAGGGTCCAATGTCCCGATGAGATAGTGCATCGCCCACACCAGTGCCCCATACATCAGGAATTGTGGGCCTGGGAGTAACGCTGGGCGTAGTGGGCGTAGAGGGGCTACGCGGAGGGCCACGGAGTTGAGAACAAACTCCGTGGAGCTCCGCTACGCCACCCGCCTCCACCCCCCCTATTAACAATCAATTATAAATGACGTAAAAGTAAAGAAAAACCACTTACCTGGACTGCGGCGTCCCCGGGCTGCCCTCCTCCTCTTCCTCACCGTCTCTGCGATAACTGCGCGTGCGCCCGCACATGCGCATTTCTTGCGAGAAATGCGCGTGCGCGCATGCATGCGCAGTTTTTGCAGAGACAGCGAGGAAGAGGAGGAGGGCAGCCCGGGGACGCCGCAGTCCAGGTAAGTTGTTTTTCTTTACTTTATGTCATTTATAATTAATTGTTAATAGGGGGGTGGAGGCGGGGGCTGGCCAATTCCGCTCCGCCGCGGAGTGTGCGGAGATTTGTGTTCTCCGCGGAACGCAGAAGAGGCAAATCTCTGCATATTCCGCGGGCGGAGCGGTGGTGTCTGCCCAGGGCTTCCTGGGAGGCCATTCTCTGCAATCAGGCTCTCCAGTGATCGGATAGCATTAGCAGCCCCCCAGCATCAGCAGATCGACTGCCGTCCCGTTCGCCATACGTCTCATCGCAAGGAATCCTTCCCTGGTGGTAGGGAGCCCCCACCAGCGGTACACGGTGCGTACAAGCTGCGTCACGCCTAAAGTAAGACCAAACGGTGATGAGACTCACGCACGCATGTGTAAATAAATTAATAAAGTACTCTCTTTAATGGTGCAGATTGGTAAATCCTCCTGAGTGTGAGGTCTAAGTGAACTGACCAAATGCGATATTCCTAACAAGTAGGGAACGCCCCCAATCCGCATTCAGATAAACGCAGGTCAAATGATTCACAAGCTAATCTGTGTAGTTCCAAGAAATTTCTTTTATTTTCTTTCTTGTATCTTTTTCTTTTCAACTCAAAATTTCATTATTTGCTATTGCATTTCAACAATTCTTCTCAATGTGAGTATGCCTAATGCATTTCGGGCTATGCCCTTCATCAGGGGCTAAGTCCTTATAGGTATGTAGACGTAAAATACCCTTTTAATCAAGTACGTCCGCGTCATTACCCCGGTTAGACGTGTGCCCAGTTTTCGTTCTGATTTCAGCGTGTCTATTGCGGTGACGGTTAAAGAACCAATGAAACATTTCTCCTCATTTCTCCTCATTGTGCCTCGGCGTTAGATTCTGCCGCATTCCCAGGTTTCCGATTTCTCGTAAATCTGGGAAGGCTTCAGATTCTGTGGCTGTTGCGTGGGAACACCCACGCAACACCCATGGAATGCCCCTTTCACGCAGTGTTCTGCGTGAAAGGGGCACATATTTACAAGGCCATAAAAAGCCACATAAAGTGGCTTTACGTGGCCTTGTAAATATGCTGCGCCACATTGCGCCACAGAAATGTAAGAAAGGTGACATTCCGGCAGTGCAAAAGTTCCGTAAGGGCCCTCATAAATGAGGCGCTCAGTCTGTAGACCTCTCAGTGCGTTATGGTCAGTATGGTACATCTATACAAAGTTGCAGGTCTTCGAACGAAGCACAGCTTGAAAACGTTTACTTTCTTCCATTATTTCATTTTCTTACCTTAGTAACTGTCTTTCTTTCAACATTTCGTTTTCTTTGCATCAGAAAGATGTGTTTTGTTGTTCATGAGCTCTTCAGTGGAGCACAGCAGGTACTGTAATATTGTACGTCCCTTCTTAACTGTTCCTCAAACAGCATGTTACTGCAGGGTTCATCTCCCTTTGGTGCGTAACCTTTGTTCCTCGACAAAAAAAGTTATATCTTTCAATCAACAAAGATGTACATCCATTCTTTAGGAAAATCAGATAAAAAAAATATTTATGCATAATAATCATGAAAAGCAAGAAGGGGAAAATGGAGTGGACTTAGTTCCTAAATTCTTGGACATTTATGCTAGAAAGGGTTAATTTTGGTAATGGTTCTTGATGAGCCACATAAAATTGGTGTTTTTATGTAGTCAGACAATACACTGTGGACGATTAGTGTAGTCTAGTGTTGATTGTACAATAAATTATCTTTCTTTACATTTATTGTTGTATACTGACCCTTACATGAAAAATTTTTCTTATACCATTTAAAACAATATTCCACATGTATGCTTTGTGAAGAAGATGTAGGTCCTGAAGAAGGTGCTCAAGAAGTCACTTATTCCACCGAAACGTGCGTTGAACGACTTTTTGAGTCCGCTGGCTCAGACACAACAATGGAAGATCCAAAAGAACAGTTTCCGTGTTGGGTTGCTAAGAAAATCCTGGGGGCATGAGGGATGTTTGTTTTGAATATGTATAAGTGTGGTTGTTTGGTAGGAATGGGAGAATGTAGATGTGAGTGGGGTTTATAATGATTGAATCATGTGTATTACTGCAATGACTAAATAACTACAAATTCTGTTATATGAAGAACTGTGTAAATGATGTTTTTTATACTGTAACTTGTAAAACAGTTCTTTAAAATTATAAACAATTAAATAAATGTATTAATGATGTTGTTAGGTCAGTGAGTATTCACAATTAATTCCTAGTGTAAAATAGATAGGCTATGAAGAAATAATTAATGGTACTTAATGTGCTGTTTGCCTCCATTCCCGAACATAAAATGTAGTTTTTGATGTGACCTTTTTGTGATATCTTTTGACCTCACATATTACATCACTCATGACATGTACAATAACATTATTGATGGCATCACTGATGACATCTCAAATTATATCATTGATGTAGCATCTAATTGGCAGAGTGAGAAGATGACTCTCATTGTCAGGATGAGGAGCATGCATTGAATTACAGTGTGGGAAGTTCACACTGGCATATAGAATGGGAATGTATCGGTATGTATGGTGAGGAGATAGCATTGATTAGCATTATTTATGTATAGCTTGCACATGTAGCCAGCAAGAAAAGTTGGCTCTGGGGTGCAATGTGAAGTTGGCAGTGTGAGGAACTAGAACTGGAGAGCAAGATAAGGAGTGAATGCTGGTGGGCAGAGAATAGCTTGCCTTTGTTATTGTGTACGAAACAGACACTGATAGGCAGTGTGAGTAGTTAGCGCTTACACAGCATAGATATCGACACAGGGGAAACGCAATACTATCAGCAAATGCAGATATTTCTGGATTTTTTCCTCTGTGGGGAGAGCCATTCCCCTACAACCCCACCAAATATGGGGGAGGGGGGCGCTCCACCATGCACCCTGGAATGGGTGTTAATTAAGCCCTTGACTAAAATAACTGTCTGCCCATTTCTACTTTAGGAAGAGGTCAGATCAGAATTTGTGAATGTCCACAAACTGTACATGTTTGTAGGTGTTCACAAACTTACAAGGGAAAACACACCTCTTGTGGATTTATCGATGCGAAGGTAAAGAAATCCACAGTGGTAGAACTATTTATTTCAGATGCCAGCCAGGAATCCTTTTGTATATTCCTGGCAGCCATAAATGACTGCTGAAAATACATTTCGTTAATTGGGGCCAAAATAGTTAAGAAACTGATATGTTTTACAACACTGGAAGAATGGGAGAGAAGAATTCGATATAATTGGGTTCACTTAGACAAACACAATTCCCCTATCGTGCAAACTCGCAAGCATGCTGTAAGGAAAAGATAAAAGGCAGAAGCTGTGTCTTAACTTAGTCAATTATGGGGCAACATGATGTTATTTCTCTGCTGGATCTTCTGTTATGCTCAGAAGGTCCCTCCAGCTTTCTGTCACTGCTTATGCCTCAGTGACCTGACAGATAGAATCAAGGCACCTCTGTCATTTTGCTTCTTTGTATACAATGCTGGACTGGTCATTTATTCTATTGGGCATTTCCCGCAGGCTTCAGTCATTGGAAGTCCGATTTTGAAGGACCAGGGCCGCTGCTGGCGCCTCAGAAGCTTTCTCCAGCTCCCTGATGTTAGCAGCAGCAGGCATAGCCCTGCTTCAGGAGAGGGAGAGACATCATACAGGGAGGAGAGAGAGAAAGAGAAGGAATGGATGGGAGAGAGAGAGGGAGAGAAAGTGAGAGATAGAGTAAGAGCGAGAGAGACATCATACAGGGAGGGGAAAGAGAGAGAGAGGGAAAGAGAGAGAGAGAGAGAGAGAGAGATGGACGAGGAAGTAAGGGAGGCTGGGGAGGTTTGAACATCTCCTTGTGTGTGTAGGTTTGTGTTCAAATGTTGGTAGTCAATATTGTGGAGTCAATATCAAGGCAGTTTGATGTTCTAACTTCAAGACTAAGGAAGAACACCTCAGAAATTACAGGTGGCTGTACTGGGGAGTGAATACACTGTCAATGACCTCAGTACACAGTGACACATCATCCCACATGGGCTAGGACTGGACCTCAAATGCATCAATCTGACTTTAAGGAAGTAAAACGGGGCACATGTTGTTGGTAGGAGCCTCTCTTAGTACCTATCACCACAGCCCCTCATGTATTGACTAAGAGATGTTTGGTAGACTTTCAATTGATACAACTGAGTCTAGAGCCGTTGAAAGAACACGATACAAGGTTTTTTGTTGGTGTTGGGGAGATAATTCAGATGTCAGAGGTGCTTAATCACTATCTTGAGTGCAATGGGTTCAGGAACTAGAAATATTTAATGAATCTTGCACTATGCCATCTCCATCCATGCATGACAGTTTCCAGTGTCCGGTTGAGAATACATGTTTTTTCTTAATGGTTCATGGTGACGCATTTACAGACCAAAGCTTGAATCCAATTCTGCTGCCTTTGAGGGTTGTATAATTTCATTCTCCCATGGCATGTGTCCTCCTTTGGGGGGTGGCTGTGACTACTTGTGAAACATTATTGCATGTGCCTTGAGTGCAAGTTGCCTGAAAGCCAACAAGTGGAAATAATTGGAAGAGGTCTGTCCCATGTAGCCAGAAAAAAACATAGTTCTTCCATCAGCTAAAATGCGGAATACGTCTGGGCACTCCTTAGTGCTTTGAATAGTCATTTTTGTAGAAGTCTTTCATCGTCTAGCTTCATAATCTAACCTTGAGATTTTTTCTATAATAGCCTGACTGCACTAACCATAAAAAAACACAGCTCAAATCATTTATGTTGTATCATTACATATAGATATATACATGTTTTGTGCTACTAATTGTATTTACATTTCAACCATGAGTGCTTTTAAAAGATAAAGTTCTTATGTGGTTGTAAACAGAGTTAGGTGGTTTTTGTTCCCCCTGTTCTCCCCTCTACCCTCCACCCACAGAATCAATAACCTAGGCGAATGTCTCTTTGCTGGTTCAATGTGTTTAGTCCAATCTTAATGTGGATAGGTATAATTATGCTCATCCCAGGATTCTCTGTTCTTGTGGTGCATTTTGCCTCCCACTCATGACATGCTTAGTAGGAGTCTTCATCAGGGCCGTCGGCTAATCCCTTACGGGTACATAGAATTATTAGTTTAGTGATCGAATTATGATTTGATTTAGCTATAGAGGATGTTTAGCCAGATCAGGCTTCTGCCTTTTATCTAATGTACTTATGGGTGTCTACAGGGCACTATTAAGAGTATGTTTGGAACAGCTGGAAATCATCAGTCAAATTAGTTTTGGACAGCATGCAAAACACCTTAACTAACTGGAGATGTATCTTGTCTGGAGGAAAAATTGGAATACAAATTAATTGTAAACAGGTTACTGATTGTGTGAGAAGTACTATGTAGGCACAGGGTGCTCGCTTGGTCTTCTAACCTCATTTCTTTAGATCTAATAAGAATTGGTCACAATACTTCAGTTGTTGAAAGGTCAGCATTGATTACTCAAATGATTGTCTTGGTGGAAATTTTGGAACTTGTAGGCCCAAATAGAAAGTCATGTAAGTTATAGGTGATAATTAGCCTTTTTTCAAATATAATCTGATTACCCAACTGCCAGAGGCATCAGAATATGGAAGTCAAAAATTTCAACCTATATAAAATATCAACCGACAAAAATAACGGCTTCTACTACATCATCATGGTACTTAAAAATAGTTATTCTATACTTAATTACATATATTTAATTTGATGAGGTTGTGGAAGTCGGTATAGTGGACTAGCTATTTTTCTTGTATCTAGATGTTAAAAGTGTAAGATTATGGTAGATCAATTTGGTAGATATTTAAACCAAAGGAAATCTTGCTGAATGAGAAAGGCACAGACTGATCTCCGAAACGCTGAAATCACCAGGTTACTTTTATTTGCTAATCCCTCTTCTAGGTCACCCCTGTTTGTCATGGTCAGTGAAAAACACCATAACTAAAGGGAGCTCTAGCCCACTATGTCAAGCACATTGTTAAACACCGCTGTGTGACTTCATTATGGGATGACATAACCTTTATGATGTTGAACTGTTATTCTGACAAAATATAGTGTAAAACATATCTTGAGGCATCGTGTCAAAAATATCATAATTTCAAGAATATTGTGGGACAGAATATAGACGGTAAGAATATTGTGTTTTACTTTTTAGGTATTTAATATCCTTTTTTTAATTAAAGTTGTATATAATATCATGGTTTTAACATAGTTACATATAATATAATTTTTCAGTTTGTTTGATACATTCTAGTTATTTTAGCACTATAAGGCATTTATATTGTGATGATATTCATTTTCGTATATTTTTATATAATCTTATTTTTTTGTTTGCTTAGAAATTGTTAATTTAGTAATGGGTTGTTGGGTTTGAAAGGAATTAGGGTGGCCGTTTTTAATATGTAAATTATTATTTTTAATATATAATTAATTATTTATTTAGTTTATTTAATTGATAATCATTTATGTTAATTCACTCACTGGTTGTTATTTTGCTAGTTGATTTTGAATTAATGGTTAATTGGTTGATCAATGTATTTCTTTTGTCAATTGTGTTAATTTCTATTTATTAATTGAAATGTTTTACTTAGTGTTAGTGTAATATTTATTAAATATAATTGTTAATTGGTGTTACGTTTTTAGAGTAGTAGGGTGGAAATTGTTTTATTGAAAATAATTTTAATTTTAAAGTATTTGTATGTTGTTTATAATATACAATTTTTATTAATTGCATTAAATTTTATTTGTTTTATATTTAATGAATGCATTTATTATTTTAAAGTTAGTAAGTATGGTCCTGAAAGAAGCATGGATGAGCTACTTGGAGGAAATTTACACAGAGGGATAAATAGAGGCTATATGGAGACAGCTAGATATCACTATGGAGATCTTAGAGCAAGTCTCCTTCACAGAAGTGAAAAAAATAAGATTTAACATTAAATTTAACAGGAGTGGAGGGGCCAGATAATTTAATGGCAATTGTGATAAAAACAAAAATATAGATTAGTGGGCCAAGTTACCAACTATAGTACACCAAAAATACAGGTGCCTGGCAACTTCCCTAGCAGTTAGATGGGGGCTATTAAGAAACCAATTCTGAAAGTGTGATCCCTTACAACCAAAACACTATTGTGCTACGATTAGTCTGCTGGGCACAGGAGCCAAGGTGTTTTCAAAAATAGTGCTTCAAGACTTAAGGAATGATCAAAAGATAAGAATCTAATACCAAAAAACAAGGAGGTTTATGAGAGGGCCACCCAGATCTTGACCATTGTGTTAGCTTGTGGTCACTTGATCAGAAGTTGATAGAGTGAAGAGGTAATTTCTTCTTTTGCTTTATTGACTTCAGAGCAGCATTTGACCCAGTAAATCGCAACAGATTGTGGGAGAGACTAAGGGGCCGATTGGGATGTTGGGCAGACTTGTGTCCGCCCGATACGGTCTTGTAAAAGGGACCGACTGACCTCCGGTCTGCGGTCCCGACCAACTGATTCGGATGCGACCGAACACTGTTTGGTTGCATTCCAACATTTCCCTATGGGAGCATGTGTTACTTCCGTAAACTGGCCTTAGTGCATGCTCCCACAGGGAAATGGGAAGATACCTGCCATAGGGTGCAGGGATTAACAGGGGGCCCCCAACCGGAGGCCGCACACACAAGGGCGTCTTGCTAGGGGACCCCAAACACGTTTTCTGATAAGGTTTCCATGTCAGAGAGACCGACATGGAAACCCTGCCGGAAATCGTGTATCGTAATCCCAAAATCCTAAAGGCCGCCCTTTGGGATTCCGGGCCGGCCTCCGAAAGGCCGACGGGCTCCTTGAGCCCGCTGGAAGCCAGCCGGAATGACCTGCTCGTTTCCAATTCCGACTGGTGATTCATAATCAGTCGGTCAGAATTGAAACCGACGATGGGGGTCGGAAAGCCTCTGACCAAAGGCTTTCCGACCACCATCGTAATAAGCACCTAAGCACTTTGGAAATCTTTATGGAGTTACTCTCTATTTTAAAAGAACTTCAGAGACATAATTGGGCCAGCTTAAAATGCGACAGTGATGGGACCCCTTCTAAGAAAATTTTCATTTAAATGGCCAGAGACAGGGTTGTTTTCTAGTACTCCTTTTATTTGCGCTTCTTTGTCTAATTTATAAACAATCTTCGATAATACATTATTTTTCCATGAAACTGGTGGAATCCACATCTCCTGCTTGATGTATGCAGACAATCTTGCAATAATGGATACTATTCAGGTAGGCTTACAAAGGAAATTTACCAAATATTTAAATTATTTTACCGATAATACAATGGTAATATATTTGGATAAAACAAAAGTTATAATTTCCGGTAAGAAAACGACACACTTCACCTGATTTATGAGTGGATTCTTACAATTATTTAGGTATGTGGTTTCATAAAAGTTTATTGTCCTTTCATATAAAGGCAGTAAAAACAAACGCCTTAACAGCAGTATCCGGATTAAAGAAATATAACAAAGATTTTGAGAGTACCTCATTTAGACTGATTTTGAAGGCATACTTTTTAATAATCCAGCCACAGATTCTATATGGAACATAAATGGAGAGACATTTGGATACCAGGCAGAAGTGGGATATTATAGAGGGCTGCTATTTAAAATAAATGATTTAGCCTGACAAAAACCTTGATGGTGCAAATAATAAGGACTGAAACAAATTTAACATCATTTGGATATTTGGCAGAATTACTCACTGCACTTTTGTGAGAAACACAACAAATCCACAACTTGGTAAATTGCAAACTATTGTCAAGAAGAGACTGCTGTTAGAGAAAGATCCTGGGCTCACGTGATTGTAGTAGGACCTTTCTTAGGATGAATACATGCCTGGAAATACAGTTGTCGATGCAAGACTGTTCTATATATTTAACAAAAAGGAATTATAGCTTAAAACAAACTTGGAAGCAGGACAAATTGGTCTGGATTATCTGGGTAGTAAAATATTAGTCAATTATTTAATAGATTCATGGCAAGATCAATTGAATATCAATACTTAGACTTCTCGCCAAGTACGAAAATGTGGCAACAGTTTCTAGGGACTAAAATAGGTTGTAATCCCTTTTTTACATCCTGATATGGTACTTTAGATTTGTGATAATGTAAATGTGGTATACATTATAAATGTAACTATGCTCCTGTTCTATTGATTGCTTAGTTTAAAAATATTGTGGGTGATGCTTTTAATACCCGATGTATTAAAATATGAAATAAGAATTCCTAGCATCAAGTAAATTACTATTTAGTATTGAACTTTAGGACATCATTTTCACGGTGAGTAGGTTTTTAAAGGCTATTAATGCGATGGAGTTTTAACCTTATAGGTGCATAAAATTGAGTACCTTTTGTATGTATTATGTATATATGATGAAAGTTTTTTTTAAATCTGGACTGTACATTGGAATATTGCATGCAATGAGTTGTTAGTGGGCACCAGGTATAAATAATGAACCCTCAGATCCAACTCTTCAGTACACTTTTAGACCAGTGGAAGATGCAGAAGGACTGCTATGCTGCTCTGCCAGAAGATCTGCTACTCTGTTACCCAGCTGCACTAGTGCCCAGCTGCCTGAGTGAAAGAACTGGACCTGTGTCTTGAACCCAGGACCACCAGAGTGACTCCCAGGGCTAGTTGGCTGGCAGAAAAGGCTCCAACCACCTTGAAACCATCACCTGGACTCTGTCTGCTGAGTCCTACCCCCGAAGTGGTGCTACCCAAGTCCCGGACCCTTGGAAGTTGTACTGAAAGTTTTCTGCCAGCCCAGCTGTGGTCAGAACCGACACACCAAAACGCATGTCCTCGCAGCTTCGCTTTGAAACTGCCGCTGCACGACGCATATTCAACGCAGGACTTCACATCCAAAGCACCTTGTCGATGGCATCCTCGATGACGTCGTATTGCAGGCTCAAAGCTCCTCGGAACTTGTGCTGCATGACGCATCCTCGATGCAGGATCTCACAATGCACGGCAACCATGATTTAAGGTACTCTGTTCAGTGGGCCTAACTTGGTCCCTGCATCTGGCCCATGTTCCATCGCAGTCAGCCTGAACTTGTGACTTTGTCCTGGTCGGGCGTGACCAGATAGCCACAGTTGGGGTTTTGTGCTTCTGGGCACTATTTTTACTTACAAATTTAAAACTGCATATCTCTGGTTCTACTAGTTGGATTTTTGTTGTTTTGGTCTCAAATAATGTATTACATTTTACTCTATTTTTCAAAAGTGTGAGATTTTTCTTTTGTTGCGCATTTACTTTATTACTGTTTGAAGTACTGCATAAATACTTTACACATTGCCTCTAAGTTAACCCTGACTGCTTTGTGCCAATCTAACAGAGGGTTAAGAACAGGTTAATTTGGGGTTTGCTTTTGTTTTTCCCTGACAGGGATTGTGGTTTCTACTTGTGAAGGGTGTCGCCCCCTTAACCTGCAGCCCAATTTCTTGCATTGGTGGCAGCGGTGGGATTAGGACTTGTGCTTGTGCAGTGTCATACAGTGATTTTGTGTTACACTAAAAATCCCAGATAAATAATTTGGTACCAATTTTTTTTTTTTATCTCCTTGATTGGCTCTTTTGCTTTTTATAAATTCACTCTCATTCTACGTGACTACCTGTGGCTACAAGTGCAAGAATGGGATTTGAGCTCACCAATCTAGGGAGCTACACTGTGGTTGAGCTCAAGCAGTTCTGTATGGAAAGGGGACTTCCAACCATGAAAGACACCATGAAGTTGGACCTTTAGAAAGCTCTGAGGGCCTGGGCGGAAGTTCACCAGTGGATGACAGCAACAAATGAATAGGATGGAGAGTAGTGTGTAGTAGTAGGAGTAGGACTTGGATACCAGTCCTGAGATGCAGCATTCAGGGGAGGGGGATGACTTGTCCCCTGAATTGGAACTCTCTATCAGAGCAGAGAGCAGCGTATCTTCAAAAGGCCTATCCCTAGAGGAGCTTCCAGAAAGGAAGGATGGGAGGGAGTATACTCTGCAAATGGCCAAGCTCAAGTTGGAAGCAGAGGAGAGGAAGGCTGAGGCTGGGAGAGCATTAGCAAGGGAGATCATTGCTCACAAGAGGAGCCTCAGAGAGCTGGACATATGAGCTAGGCTAGTGGAGTCCAGCAATAATGGTGGCAACATACTAGCCGTGCCCTCTGGAGACAAGTGGGCCCTTATTCCAAAGAATCTGGTGCCCAACTTTATTGAGGGGTATGATATTGACAAGTGGTTTGAAGCCAATCATGTTGCCCCTGAGGGGGATTAGGGGACTAGTCTCTGGAGTCACATACCTAGTAAAGAGGGATGCCCTGCTGGCCCTAGAGAAGGGAGACAGGATGAGGTCTCCCCCATGAAGGACACCCTTGTCAAGAAATATGGCCTCACATGAGAAAGTTACAGGCAGACGTTTAGGGACAGCCATAAGCTGCCCCATGAGTACTGAGTGGATTGTGTAGATTCCTTTTGCAAGGCTCTGGATGGCTTGGTGAAGGTTAGTGAAGTAAAAGATTACCAGGGGCTGTACAATGTGGTGGCGCGAGAGAGCACATGTTCACTCTTTGTTTTGCAGAGCTGCGCCAGCACCTGATCAACAGCAAGCTCACTGACCCCAGAGAGCTTGCCAACGAGGCGGACCACTGGCTCATCACCAGGGTCTACAAAAAGGTATCTAGGGGGGGGGAATCACCTCAAGGGTGGGCAGGGCCCCCCTCCCCCCAGAAGAAGGAGGTGGAGATTTAAAAAAGCAAAGATTTCTCTAAAAGTCCCCAAAATAGAGCAACGGGCGGGACTCCTAATCCCCACCTGAACAGAAAACGTTCCTGACAATAAGTACTGAGGGACGTTCACCCCTAAGTGCTCCTAAGTGATATGAGTGTCATCAATTTGGGCACTTCACGGGTGATACCAAGTGTCCCAAGTGGACACAGCCCCCCCACTAGTTGGCAGACATCGGGGCTGGCTAGTGCAGCCCTTGGGGTGGAGATTGCCCCAATTAGTATGGGGGTAGTGCAGAGGTTACCCTGGTGTCCCTGGGTGATGGAGAGATGGTGCCAAAGGCCCATATGCCGAGCAACACTAAAAAGTGCAGGCCGTGGGTGGCCATCAATGGGCAGTGAGTGGAGGCTCTGAGAGACACAGGAGAGACACAGGAGTTAGCATGACAACCATCAGGTGTCGTCTGGTGTCCTTGGAGCAGGTAGTCCCTTGTGTAGTCCTCCAGGCTGTAGTAGCTGACAACCATGAGAGTCACTATCCTATAGCTCTGGCTCCCTTTGAATGTGGAGAGAGAGGGGTCTCAGGTTCTGTGAGGGTAGCTGTGAATCCATCCATGTCTGTGGATTGTCTGCTTGGGAAGTACCTGGAGCACACCATCTGGAAAGAGATGAGCTCTGGTCCCACCTGGAGATGTTGGGGTTGACTGACTGGGTGTGCCTGACCAAGCGGTCCTTGGCAGCCCGAGAGGACCTAACTACCCTGGAAGAATAATTAAAAAACAATGGGGGAACCCAATGGCCCGCCGGACCTGGGTGTATATGGTTACAAAACAAAATGGTCCCACAACCTGTACTGACTTACTTATCCAGTTTTGCAAAAAGAATTAAGCATTTATTGCATTTGTACCTGGTGGATTGTTTACATGTACAAAATGTTTCAAGAAAAAGTTGTATATGTAACTAATTGTAAATCTTGTACATATTGTCACCTCCATTTCCAATTTTTTCCTTATCTATTCATGAGCACTCCTTCCTACACTTTACCTTTATTCACATTGGAGCAAATGCATCATATTTATAAATGTTTATATTATATAATCAATACTGAAATCAACCTATATTGACTTATTCTCGAATCCATACATTCAATGTATTAATTTATTCATGTCAATATAAAACGGTGATTTATTTCACTTTAATGTATGTGTCACTTTTTGGGTACTGGTTGTTGAATTCTTAAAATTTTCCTGTTGGGGCCATTTTGTTTTGTACCCTGGAATGGCCCAGTTACCTGTCAAGAAGAGAAAGGACAAGGGGCGCTGGAACCCCACTCCTGAAACTCCCAGAAATCGGGAGGAGGTGGAACCTGAGTGTGAAGCTTGGGAACCTACAGGGGAGGACACTGCCACCCTGGGAAACCTATCTGAACTGGCCAATTGGCAAAACAAAGGGGGTCCCACAAGGGAGGAGTTCTGTTGATCGGAGAAGGAGTGCCCCATTCTCAAGGGCCTACGGCGGCAGGCTGAGGCCCAGGCAGCAAGCAACACCGCTGGCTGCAGTGGTTTCTTGTCCTGGGTGTCGGGGCTCCACAACCATTTACTGTCGCTCCCATCACCATCTCCAAAATTAAACCAAAGCGTGTTGTTAAAACACAGGCTGCACTCACGTAAACACATCATTATTTTTTTTTTTGTTGCAGGGGCCAGAAGCACTGCTCACTGCCAGTCTGCCAGTCTGCCACTCCGCCAGTCAATGACGCTGAGTGATGTTGGGTAAACTATTTGCCGGGCTGATGAGCTCACAGCCCCGAGGCCTGTGAGGTCATCAGCTCGGCAAACACATAGCCCAAAGGAACAGACTACACCCCCGGCTGACGTGGGGGTAAAGTTAGCTTCTGGCACTTCAGGCTGAAGCCTTGTAGTGCTGGGGCTTCACGTCAATCAGGGAGTGGAGAACATGGTTACTCCACCCATTTCCAACTTGTCACGGGCGGTTGGTCTCACCCTGTGACGAGCTGGCAAAGGGTGGGGTTGAGGCTGCAGGCAGGTGGAAGTCGAGACATCAAGTCTGCTCAGTTTGTCATCAGGGCTCTTGAAGACACACTGCGCAGACTCGAGGTGTCTGCTTACCGTGCTGCAATTTGTGAGGGACACCATTAGTGTATGGCACTACACAACGATGGACTGTCTGGCAGCCAGGAGTAGACCCCTGGACTTGGTGAAATCGTGGAGGGAAGGTGGTGCAGGTGCACTCTGCAGATGTCTTGACTCAGGCCTGCATTGCTAGCTTGCAGAGTCCAGATGGTGCCCTGCAGACTCCTAACCCTGTGGATCATGAGGTGAGTGGTTTATAGTTTACAGCTCCATCTGTCCCTGAAAAAGTTTAGATCAGCAATTGTGTGTGCTTTGTTTTTTACCTCTTCGTGCATTTCTATGCAGTTTTAAATAGCAACTGCGAGAACTTCACCCAAAAACACAGCTCATGGTTTTTGTACAATTGGCATTCATGCACCTAATTGAAAGTACAATCAATAATGGTTTTTGTATAACTGGCATTCTGAGCGCACCTATTTGAAAGTACTTTCATAATACGCACTGTAATGGTTTTTGGACTCTGAAGGGTTGTGGTGACATAAAATGTGCCTAAGATCACACAATTTAAGTCAGAAAGTCCCGATTTATCCACGGTTTTCTGGTTTAACTTTACAAATCAGCCAGTAATCGAGAATCTAATAGTCTTCCCTTGTGTTAAGGCTTTAGTTGTTACTTCTTTGTGCATTTCTCAGTAGTTTTTATATGGTGACTGTGAAAACATAACCTGAAGTCAGCCCTAATAGTTTTTGTAGAACTGGCATTCTTTTTTTTTTTTTTATAATTCTTTTTATTAAACATACATCGGTTCCAATAAACATTGCAGAGGGTTAGCCAAATCATACATTACAGACGGTACAGGAGGAAATACGTCGGATTTCTACATGGTAGAGGAATGTTACAGGGTGTGGGGGTCATTTTGTTCGTGACAATCAGGAGGCACACAGAACTGGCATTCTTAACGCACCTTTCGTATGAGAAAATGAGGAAAAGAAATTGGTGAGATACAATGTTTGCCTAAGATCGTCTAATTTAAGCGGTGAAGAACTAATTTATCCATGTCGTCTTATCTCAAGTAATAAAACAAAAACCTCACATACTCTTCATAAATTAAGAAATAACTATCTTTACATGCAAAAATGCATATAGTCATCTCACAAAAATGAAAATACTGCAAGCAGTGAGAGAGGTGATTTTGGTGTCCTCCCTAACCTAGGGCGAGAACCAAGCAGATGTCTTGAACACACAGAGCACATCATGCTGAACGATTCGGTGGTGGTCCCATCCTCCTAGGACCACCCCAAGCACAGTTATGGGCAAAAATACAATCCCAACCAAAGGCCCTGCAAAGCATTATGGGACGAGATTCTAGAGGGCAGTGAATATTATAGTATCCAATATCAAAACATTCCTCAAGGGGCAGGCTCTCCGGGCTCAGCTGAGAGCTAATACTATAATATTCACTGCACTCTAGAATCTCGCCCCATAATGCTTTGCTGGGCCTTTGGTTGGCATTGTATTTTTGCCCATAACTTTGCTTGGGGTGATCCTAGGAGGATGGGACCACCACAATCGTTGAGCATGATATGCTCTTTGTGTTCAAGGCATCTGCTTGGTCCTCCCCCTAGGTTAGGGGGACCCCAAAATCATCACCTCTCTCATTGCCTGATATTTTTCAAAGCTCACTTTTGTGAATTCATTATATGCTTTTTAGCATGTAAAGGTAAAGTTGTTTTATCAAAGGGTTGTGGGAGCAATAGCTTACTCCAGTGTTTGTGAATGAATTCCATGTTGTGCATATTAATAAAACAGAAATATTGTGTTTTCAATGTGTATTAATAAAACAGAAATCTCACATACCTTTAGTAAATAAACAAATGATTATGTTTACATGCTAAAATACATATAGTCATCTCACAAAAGTGAAAATGAAAATATAACAAGAAGTACATTTGGTTAAACAATGAATAAATAATTCTAACTTTAGATGCTAATATGCATATAGTCATCTCACAAAAATGAAAATATAGCAAGCAGTGAGAGAGGTGATGATTTTGGGGTCCTCCCTAACCTAGGGAGAGAACCAAGCAGATGCCTTGAACACAAAGAGCACCATCATGCTTAACGATTCGGTGGTGGTCCCATCCTCCTAGGACCACCCCAAGCACAGTTATGGGCAAAAATACAATCCCAACCAAAGGCCCTGCAAAGCATTATGGGACGAGATTCTAGAGGGCAGTGAATATTATAGTATCCAATATCAAAACATTCCTCAAGGGGCAGGCTCTCCGGCTCAGCTGAGAGCTAATACTATAATATTCACTGCACTCTAGAATCTCGCCCCATAATGCTTAGCTGGGCCTTTGGTTGGCATTGTATTTTTGCCCATAACTTTGCTTGGGGTGGTCCTAGGAGGATGGGACCACCACCGAATCGTTCAGCATGATATGCTCTTTGTGTTCAAGGCATCTGCTTGCCCTCCCCCTAGGTTAGGGGGGACCCCAAATCATCACCTCTCTCATTGCCTGATATTTTTCAAAGTTCCCTTTTTTTTTTTTATTATTTAAATTGGTTATATGCTTTTTAGTATGTAAAGGTAAAATTGATTTTGCACAGGTTTGTGTGTGCAATAGCTAATGATAGAGTCCTGTCTTTTCAATGTAATGCGATCTCCGCAAGCTTTTTTATATAGCGGCTGTGAGTATTCGATCTGAAGTTATTGCTAATGTTGCTCAGAACTTGATTTAGAATAATCTGGGCCATTTACAGCATCTACAAGACAACGGTCTTGCCTTTTAGTTAGTGCACTAATGGTTCGTATTTAAAAACTCTCTCTTCAATAAGCATCATTTTTTTGCATTTTCTTAATAGGATTTGCATAGAAAATGGTGATTGGCCTCCCAAAATATGCCGTGCCGCTCCCCCATAACGTGGCCCCCACATGTCCCACCACTCAAAGGCCAAGCTCAGCCACACCACTCTCAAACTTCACCAGCCGCCACTGACCTCTCGTGATCACCTAATTCACTGTGAGAATTGTCACAGCTACAGCGAGATTAAGGTTCCTGTGCCTAGTGCAACTCATGGTTCCCCAATGCTACAGGTTCTTCCTACTGGAGCTGGCTCATGAATGATGTTCCCTTGGCAGGTATCTGGGACAGGACAAGACCATTGGCAGGCTTCTCAGACAGTTTTATTGGCTCCGGATGAAGATGATCCCAGATGCGTTCTGCAGGTCATGTCCCACCTGCTGGCCAGTGGGAAGTCAGGAGGGAAGTGCAAGGCTCCCCTGGTTCCCCTTCCAGTCCTTGGCACCCCCTTTGAAAGGGCCGGCATCAACATTGTTGGGCTTCTGGACTCCAAGACAGCGCTGGGCAACAGGTCCATCCTGGTCTTGGTGGACTATGCCACCTGGTACATGAAGGCTATACCTCTGAGGGCAGTAACTGCACCCACAGTGGCCAGGGCACTGTTGGTAATATTTACCCCTGTGTGTTTCCCCAAGGAGGAAGTATCTGACTGTGGTACCAATTTCATGTTGAATATATGAAGTCCTTGTGGGATTAGTGTGTGGTAACATATAAGTTCTCCACATCCTACCATCCCCAAACCAATGGGCTTTTGGAGAGATTCAACAAGACCCTTAAAGGCATGATCATGGGCCTGTCAGGGCCTTTGAGGCAGAAGTGGGACGTCCTCTTACAATGCCTGTTGTTTGCATACAGGGAGCTACTGGAGAAGGGTGAATGATTCAGCCCCTTTGAACTTCTGTATGGGCACCCAATCAGAGGGCCTCTCAGCCTGGTGAATGAAGGTTGGAAGCAGGCTTCCAAGAAAGCCCCTCAGGTCGTGGTCAGCTGCATGTAGGCCCTGTGCACCCAGATGAAGCGCTTCTGGAAAAAGGCAAAGGAGAATCTGGAAGCCAGCCAGGAGGTTATGAAACAGTGGTATGGCCAGAAGGCCACTCTGGTTGAGTTTCAGCCTAGCCAAAAAGTGTGGGTGAAGGAGCCTGTGGTTTTCAGGGCCGTGCAAGACCAATGGTCTGGGCCCTATGAGGTGAAGGAGTGCAAGGACGATGTCACCTCCCTGGTGGACCTCAAAACTTCCAGGAACCCTTTAGGGTTCTGCACGCCAATCACCTCAAACCCCACTTCGAGAGGTCCGAGGTTACCATGCTCCTGGTCACGGATGATGGAGTGGAGGAGAGTTAACCTCTTCCCCACCTCCTTTCTTCCAAAGAGCAGGATGAGTCAGTAGAGGTTGTCAACCTCTCCCCTAACCTAACCCTAGAACAACAGAGGGACTGTCAGCAAGTGTTGGAAGAGTTTGCCTCTCTCTTCTCCCTAAACCTAGGGCTCACTAGATGGTGTACCAATGATATTGCCATTGGAGACAGTATGCCTATGAAGAATAAGGTCTACAGGCCATCTGCCAAAGTGTGAGCCAGAATAAAGGAGGAAGTCTCCAGATGCTGGAGCTAGGGTTAGTTGAGCGCAGCAGCAGCCCTCGGTTGAGCCCAGATCAGAGCCTCAGGGAAAAGGCTCCAACCACTTTGAACTCAGCACCTGTATTCTGCCTGCTGTTAGTCCTACCCTCCAAGGGGTCCCATCTCAGTCCTGGACCCTTGGAATATGGCCTGAAGGTGCTCTGCCACCCCAGCTGTGGTACTGTGGTTGGAACCAACTCAGCGCGATGGAACTCCTTGCAGCTCTGCTTTGGAACTGCCGCAGCACAATGTATTCCAAATGCCAAGCCTCATATTGCAGCCCGCAACCTCCTCAGAACTGCCACTGCATGACGAATCCTTGATGCAGGCCTTAACATCACAAACCCCTTGTTAATGGCATCCTCGACGACTGTGCAGGACCTCGCATCCTAGCCCCGCAGCTTCTTCAGAACCGCCGGTGCGTGATGAATCTTCTACGCAGGTCTTCCCATCATAAGCCCCTCGTCAATGGCATCCTTGACGACGCTGCAGGGCTCACATCATATACTCGCACTTCCTCGGAAACGTCACTTCGCAACGCATCCTTGACACTCCGCAAACAGGATTTAACACACTTTGTTCAGTGGACCTAACTTGGTCCCTGTATCCAGCCCTCACTCCATTGCGGTCAGCCTGGACTTGTGGTTTTGTCCCAGTCCAGTGTGACCAGACAGCCACAGTTGGTGCTTCTAGACACTATTTTTACTTAAAACTTCAAAATTGCATATCTCCGGTTCTACTGATTGCATTTGTGTTGTTTAGGTCTCAAATAATTAATTAAGTTATACTCTGATTTCTAAATTGGCATAAGTACTTTACACATTGCCTTTAAGTTAGGCCTGACTGCTTTGTGCCAAGCTACCAGAAGGTTGAGCACAGATTAATTTGGAGTTTGGCTGTGTTTCACCCTGACAGGTATTGTAGGTATAGTGTTTTGAGCTTGAGTAGGGTTCCACCCACCTTAACCAGTAACCCAATTTCCTACACTGTCCTAGAACGCCTTTGGTCAGACCAGTTCTGGCTTTTGGCATGGGCTGGCTGGGCCAAGGTCTGGGGTGCCTAGATTTAGAACGGCGCACATGCATCTGACGTCGCTCGCAGCCTTGAATAATGTTTTCATTCCAGGCCGTCGTTTCAGTTTATTACCTCCAGGGTGCCTATAAAATCTACTTTTTTGTTTACTTTCCTTAGCCTCCCTCTGATTCCCTTTCTCCTGCCCCTCCTTTTCTCTCTCACCCACAGCCTCTCCCATGGACTCTCACCTCCAGTTTAGCAACTGAATAGGTGATACAGGTGAAGGGAGGAGGGGCAGATTTGTGTTCTCAGTCTGGCCACTGCTCTGAAAATCCAGCCAGGACTTGACCTGTCAGCACAAATGGGCCCTCCACTAAGATCGCCAGTGGGAGGGGCCGATGGGGGAGGGTGGAAGAGGAGGATCTGGAGGGGCATCAAATTTAGTTTTGGCCAGGGCGCTGTCTGAGGAAAGACCTGCGCTGGGTCAGACATCCCTCACTTGCTCTTGCAATCCTGCTGTGCCATGATGGCTGGTATAATCAGTGCTTAATTTGAGCTGATGGTTTCCGGTGCTCGGCACCAACACTTAATTGTCAACACTGGTGCTTGTGACAGTCTGCCACAAGGTGGCGCTGTCGGGCAAATTTAGAGATGACCACAACAACAGTTAATTGATAGATCAATATACATTAAAAATGACTAATACCTGCCGCCCAGGCCAATCTTATAGCCTTGGGGGCCTGAAATAGTCTGAAATTTTCACACTCGTAGGAGTGTGATGGTTAGTAATTGTGTTGCAACTGCAATTGGCAGCATGGCAGGGGCGATGTGTGGTGCAAGCTGCAGTGGCCTGCTGACGAGAGCCCTGGCACTTATCTTTTTTACAAATTAAGCACTGGGTATAATAGATGTGCCATCCTGTAAAATGGACAGGTGGGCACAACAGCAGAAGCAATGAACCAGGACGTTGATCCTTGAAAGGGCGCAGCTTGTACCCTCCACAGCCAAGGTCGATTCCTCTTGCCTGGAAGGACAAAGGCAGCTGTAGTGTGCCAGGATCCAGCTGGCATCCCTCACTGCCTTTAATGGCACTCAGTGGTTCTTCCGGGCTTATGAGTGATAGAACACGGCACTGGCTTTAAATACATTTGCAGGCAGTTCGTGTAGCACATTTTCAAGCAACTAATTTATCAGAAAAAAATATCTTTTAACATCATGAAAGGCGTTCTGTGTTTCATGCGAGTCGACTCATCTACCAGGGTTTTTGTGCATCAATGAATGGATGAATAAATATAAAATGTGTACACGATACAGACAGTCTCCCAGGGGCATGATAGGGTAGGATACAACAGCCGATTGATAATCTATAAAAAGCAGAATAGGCACAGTGAAATAAAGTTGAAAGGCTTGATTCCAATTGAAGTAGCAGATGTTTATTAAGCAGGAGGACATACACTTCAGCCTGCAGAGCGACCTTCAGGTTCAGTCAATCCCGTTATCTGTCGCTTGGTAACCCCCTCACATTCTATAACACTAAGCACAAAGGAACTCTGCACTAACATTCTACTAGAGCTAACACTGGCTTACAACACATGCCAGTGTTAGACATAATACAGGATACTACACACCTCCCTCCTTTCATAACAACAAAACTCGAAGAACTAAACAAATAAAATTTAAAAAATTTAAAAAATTTAAAAAAACAACAGAGAGGATTTATACATATTCGTTTAAATAAAGAGGTCTTCTACAAACTCTAGAAATCTTCCTCAATTCCAATTTTTGGGCACCAGTGTCAAGACCAGCATCATCATCACAGGGTTTGTTTACATTTCTCGTAAACACCTTCACGACACGACCCAAATTCCAGATGCGATGATCTTCTGTCCTGACCGCATTCTCAAAAACTTTAATAACTTTCATGGGAGAGGAAAATTTCAAACCAGTACTAAAAAGACCACCACGAGGATTCTTAATTTTAATTAAGTCACCAACCTGAACCACAGTTTTCTTCGTAGCTTTCTGGGAATCAAACAACTTCTTCCTTTTTGAAGCCAAGTTGTGTTCCTTTACATTTTTCAACTCTTCCCTTTGCTTAACACACAAACCATCGCTCACCTTGTCATTAACCCAAGAAGGACAGACAAGAGTAATAGCCTTTCTTCTTCTCAACAACTCAAAGATGGAGAATCCTGTACTAGAATGAGGAGTTATTCTTTAGTTTCTCACTTTACAAAACAGCTCATCCTTCCAACATAAATTAGTCGCAATCGCACGCTGTATGGTTTCTTTCAACACTTTGGGGCCGATTCCGATCTCGGCCGGTAGGGCTCCGAATCGGATTCGGCTTAACCGGATCCGATTCGGAGCCCTATTTCCCGACCGATTCGTACGCGCGTCCGGGCGAGCGAGTACGATGCGAATTCGCCGACCGACTCGTCCGGGCGTCCCGACCGCTCCGACCGACTCGTTCCCGGGTCTAACCGCACCGACCGACTCGCTCGGACTCGACTCGCACCGCGCAATGGAGACGTTCCCCGGCCGGGTAAGTACGATGCGCGCCGCGAGCAGTCCGACCGAGCCGCGCACTCCGGCTCGAAAGAGCAGTCGGAGCCGTACTTTGGGGGTCCGTGTCGGACCCCCCTGTACGCGTAGCCACGCGAGTTGCACACAGGGGGGACCCATGGGTCCCCTACCTGTGCGTGTACGGCGCGAGTCGCTTCGCCGCGTACACGCTGTAGGGGGCGCCCTTGTCCGACTCGCACCCATTGAGTCAATGGGAGCCCGCGTACGCGTTGTACGACCGGCTCCCATTGACTTCAATGGGAGTCCGACCGACTCGAGTCCGATGGCATACGTGCGCATCGTACTCGTTCGGTCGGGCTGCACGGGTCCGATTCGGTCGGAAATCTCTCCGGGTCCGGCTCGGTCGGAGAGATTTCCGGCCCGAATCGGAATCGGCCCCTTTGTTTAACCTTTCAACCATACCATTGGTCTCAGGATGATACAGAGCTGATTTTTTGTGCTTGATACCCCTTCTTTTTAAAAATTCTTCCATTTCACGAGAGACCAATTGTACTCCATTATCTGTTAACAGAGATTCCGGAAAACCTTCCCTCTCAAAAACTTGCTCCAAAAACAGAATGACATCACGTGTTTCAATAGAATTCGTAATGGCAACTTCTGGCCACCTGGAAAACATGTCAACGAGTACTAAAACATACTTATCAACACTCGAACAACGAATGGGGCCTAGGATATCATAAGCAACCTCTTTCCAGGGTCTTTTTGGTAAATCTCTCACTACCATAGGCTGTACTCTGCATTTGAATGTTTTGTCTGCATTGCAACAGTCACTGCAATCTCTCACAGAACGTTCAACTTGAATATCCATTCCAGGCCACCAATACATTTGTCTCAACCTCTCTTTGGTCTTGGATATTCCTGGGTGACTCTCGTGAGCCAAAGAGATCAAACCCTCGCTCAAAGAAATCGGAGGAATTAGTCTAGTGCCTCTAAACACAAACCCACCTTGAACCGACTACTCATCCTTGACTCTCCAAAAGCTTTGTAAATCATCATGATTTTTGTCAGCACTGGACCAAACACTTCCAATCTTTTCCATCACTTTTTGTAAGATGGGATCATTGCTAACTTCAACCACCCACTCTTCTTCTCTTACAACACCTTCCCTTATTAAACATCCAAATTATCATCTTCATCAACAGCATCCCCACTTACATCAGAAGTACTGACTAGGCGAGAACAACAGTCAGCAACCCAATTCCTAGCACCAGGAACATACTCCACATCAAAATGGAATTCCTGCAATCCGATAACCCATCGCCTGATCCTAGCAGAAACTGCATTTAAGCCTTTTCTTTCAAAAATCTCTTTGAGGGGTTTGTGATCGGTTTTAACCACAAACTTGCTTCCTCACACAAATCTTTTAAGCTTTTGTACAGCCCAGAATACAGCCAAAGCCTCTTTTTCTATAACTGAATAATTCAGTTCTGCCCCTCTCAAACTCCTTGAAATGAATAAAATAGTTCTTTCTGTGCCATTGTGTCTTTGTAAAAGTACCGCTCCAAGTCCCTTAGAACTAGCATCAGACATAACTATGGACTCATGGCCAGGCTCAAAACTCTGCAAACAGGACACCTTTCTTAGTGTTTCTTTTATAGAACAAAATTCAGACTTGCACTTTTCATTCCACACAAAGGAAGTCCCTTTCTTCAGCAGAGACCTCAGACTCTTAGTCTTCTCTGCAAAATTCACAATGAATTTATTATAGTACTCAGTCATCCCCAAAAATGTAACCACTTCTTCTTTCGATGAGGGACTAACTAAGTTGTTTATGGTCTCAACAAGTTCACGTTCAATACCATTTGGCGTTATTTTTTATTTTTTTACAGAGTTTTATATAGCGCGAACTTGACCTGGTATCGGGTATCAGAGCGCTTTACATAGCACCAGTTGCGTTACATGAGGACACATTCATTTTTGTTAGGCGCGGGGAGATTAAGTGATTTGCCCAGAATCACAGGATGTTCAGCGTCATTGCCGAGACTCGAACCCGGTTCCCCAGATTCGAGGTCGACCGCCCTAGCCGTTAGGCCAACTCCTCTTGTGACCTAAATAATCAATTTGATCTAAATTGAAATTGCATTTGCTTCCTTTTAGTGTTACGCCATTCTCCTTAAATCTTTGTAACACTTCACGCACTCTCTGATTATGCACATTGACATCTTCACCATACACAAGGACATCATCTTGGTAAATTTTAATTCCCGAAATTCCACTCAACATCCTTTCCATGATGCGCTGAAAAACAGCGGCAGCAGATATTAATCCGAAAGGCATGCGCACAAATTTATACGTGCCGGACGGAGTAACAAATGCTGGTAAATCTTGGGATTCATGGTGAAGTCTAACCTGGTGGTAAGCGGAAGTGAGGTCCACAGTCGTGAAACACTTCGCTCCTTTTAGCATAGACAGCATTTCATTTATATTTGGCAAAGGATAATGATCTACAATAACATTCTTATTCAACTCACGTAAATCAACACAAAGGCGAACTTCACCATTGGCTTTCTTTGCCATGACTACCGGAGCCAACCATTCAGTTGCTTCTACTTCCTCGATGATACCATTACCTTTTAATTTCTCTAACTCAGCCTTCATTTTCTCTTTAACAAGTAAAGGTACCCCTCTGACTTTACTCACAACAGGTTTGGCTCCTTTTTTAATTCTTATCTTGTGAACATACTTCTTCATACAGCCCAGTTTTGTGTCGAAAACTTCAGGAAACTCTTTTTCAAAACCAGGTTTACTGGACACTACATTGTTCACCTGAACAGATTGTCTCAATTTAACTGAAGGAACCTCATTAGGATCAAGATAGAAGCCAAGATCTTTCTGGTGATACCAGCTGATGAGAGAGTCACCTCTCACAGAAACATAAATTTTCCCTACAACAACTCTATCTTTAAAGTGAACAGACCCATTAAAATATCCTACTAACTTTATGGGTTGGCCACCATAACCTTTTGGACAAATATCTGGTTTAAACAGTTTGACTTTATGTGATAAGTGTTTTTCAAAGAAAGCCTTGGAAATTAATGCTATCTTTGCCCCCGAATCAAACAACATAGAAACAGATGCACCTTCCACTTGTACAATTTCCCAAGGACCCCATTACCATCTTGAATTTGCATAATAATTTCATCACCAGAAGAATCAACAACAAATTCACAACTGACTTCAATAATCTTTTTCTTTTGTACGACATTGCTTTTAGTATTGGAATTGCGACAACAACTCGAGACATGTCCCTTCCTCCCACATTTCTTGCAAGTAGCTCTCCAACCTATACAACCTTTAAAATTGGCATAATTTCCAAGATCACCACATCTATAACATTTTCCTGCATTGGATTTCATATCATTTGTTGAATCTTTTTGAATATAGCGTGGAGAGAAACTGGCATTATTTTTTTTACGCTCAGAAACTGTTTGTGCTGTTTCTTCTTTAACATCAGTGCTACCCTTTTTATCTCCTCAACACATGCCTTGCTATGTTCAAAGCTTTTTGCTAGTGTGATCACCTCTGATAAGGAAGGGTCGTCTTTTTGCCAAAAGCTTTCTCTAGCTTTTTCAACACAACAACCTAGCATGAACTGATCACGAAGTCTTTCATCTATATTGAGACCAAAAGAACAAGTGGACGCCAGTTTCATTAGGACAGAAACATATTCCTCTACAGATTCATTAGACCTTTGCATGCGTTTACCAAATTGATATCTTTCTAATACCCTTGAAACTTTAGGTAAGTAATGCAAATCCAATTTTTTAATACATATTTCGTATTCGTTTAGATCATTACTTAATTCAGTAGATAAGTCAGGTAAGTGCTGAAAAACTCTTGACCTTCTGAGCCAAGACGATGAAGAAGTAAGGCCGTTTTGCGTTCTGCACTTAAAGATGTTCCACAAACTCTGGCATAGTTTATAAAAACATTCTTCCATTTTTACCAAGGAATTTGTGGTTCACCAGGGTTCATGAGAAAGAAAGGTGGAGCAGGCACATTCTGCATGATGGTGCGATGCAGAGTTAAATGAGAAAAGAAAGAGAAATTTTAAGTTCCTTTTTTTTTTTTTTTTAAATGTTTATCACAGAGCGGTACAAATAATAAATGCAACCCTAAAGAAGTGAAATTTTCTCAGAGCCGTGCACACCGGCGAAGATGCGCTAAAAACAAATATGAAACTCAGTGTTTAAACATGTACATGCTCTGTTAAAATTTGCAGAATTGATGTAAAGAAACCAATAACTTCAATGTCCTGAGAAAATGCTGAAACTCAGCAGAGCCGTGCACATCGTCGAATATGCACAGGAAAAGAAAATTTGTAAAATCGCTGCAGAGAAACCAAAGAAGAATGTCTCTGATGAAATATTGAAACTCAGCAGAGCCATGCACATCGGCGGAGATGTGCGAATCTGTGCAGAGACTCTGTGATGCAATGTTGAAGAGTAAGAAATAAACTCAAAGTCATGCTCATCAAAGGAAATGTGTAGGAAAATAATGGAAACAGTAGCGTTAACTTTCAATTGTAATGAAACGTGACACTCAAAAGATCGAGTAACATCACCAAGGTAACCATAAACAAAGGTGTGCCCATCACCGAGCAGCGTCAATCGTCGAAAATGGCCGCGATGCGTCAAGACGTAAACATTGAGTTCATTTTCTATCGGGAATGAACTTGTTTGTTGACGTTCACTGACGGAAACAAAGAGGCCGTTTTCTATGGGAAATAGATACTTTGAGAAGGTCGCTCTCACTTCTAGATTCCTTCATAGACGTCAAAGGCTGGGGAACGAGGGAGAAATCCAAAGACGCTCTGCACAATCAAATGACGCTCCGCTCCACTGAGATTGGCAGTTCTAGCATCACAGAGAGGCTCGGGGACCGTGGTTGAAAGATGAAGGTCTCAAGCTTTGAGTGCGCGCTTGCGGTAACAGTAAGATGAGTTACCAAGTTGTAAAGTTTTAAATTAGAAAGTCAAAAGCACTCACTGAGTGTGATGTGATCGCTGAGGTCAAACAGCCAAAACACTCACCGGCGTTTTTCCGTTATAGCTCAACAGGAAATGGAAAGCATATAACCGGATAAAGTATGAAACTTGAGTTGAAGTGAAGTCTTCTCATGCGTGAGTCCGCTCTTTTCCAGATCGTCGCCAATGAAATAAAGTTGAAAGGCTTGATTCCAATTGAAGTAGCAGATGTTTATTAAGCAGGAGGACATACACTTCAGCCTGCACAGCACAGCGACCTTCAGGTTCAGTCAATCCCGTTATCTGTCGCTTGGTAACCCCCTCACATTCTATAACACTAAGCACAAAGGAACTCTGCACTAACTTTCTACTAGAGCTAACACTGGCTTACAACACATGCCAGTGTTAGACATAATACAGGATACTACACACCTCCCTCCTTTCATAACAACAAAACTCGAAGAACTAAACAAATAAAATTAAAAAAAATTAAAAAATTTAAAAAAACAACAGAGAGGATTTATACATATTCGTTTAAATAAAGAGGTCTTCTACAAACTCTAGAAATCTTCCTCAATTCCAATTTTTTGGCACCAGTGTCAAGACCAGCATCATCATCACAGGGTTTGTTTACATTTCTCGTAAACACCTTCACGACACGACCCAAATTCCAGATGCGATGATCTTCTGTCCTGACCGCATTCTCAAAAACTTTAATAACTTTCATGGGAGAGGAAAATTTCAAACCAGTACTAAAAAGACCACCACGAGGATTCTTAATTTTAATTAAGTCACCAACCTGAACCACAGTTTTCTTCGTAGCTTTCTGGGAATCAAACAACTTCTTCCTTTTTGAAGCCAAGTTGTGTTCCTTTACATTTTTCAACTCTTCCCTTTGCTTAACACACAAACCATCGCTCACCTTGTCATTAACCCAAGAAGGACAGACAAGAGTAATAGCCTTTCTTCTTCTCAACAACTCAAAGATGGAGAATCCTGTACTAGAATGAGGAGTTATTCTTTAGTTTCTCACTTTACAAAACAGCTCATCCTTCCAACATAAATTAGTCGCAATCGCACGCTGTATGGTTTCTTTCAACACTTTGGGGCCGATTCCGATCTCGGCCGGTAGGGCTCCGAATCGGATTCGGCTTAACCGGATCCGATTCGGAGCCCTATTTCCCGACCGATTCGTACGCGCGTCCGGGCGAGCGAGTACGATGCGAAATCGCCGACCGACTCGTCCGGGCGTCCTGACCGCTCCGACCGACTCGTTCCCGGGTCTAACCGCACCGACCGACTCACTCGGACTCGACTCGCACCGCGCAATGGAGACGTTCCCCGGCCGGGTAAGTACGATGCGCGCCGCGAGCAGTCCGACCGAGCCGCGCACTCTGGCTCGAAAGAGCAGTCGGAGCCGTACTTTGGGGGTCCGTGTCGGACCCCCCTGTACGCGTAGCCGCGCGAGTCGCACACAGGGGGGACCCATGGGTCCCCCCTACCTGTGCTTGTACGGCGCGAGTCGCTTCGCCGCATACACGCTGTAGGGGCGCCCTTGTCTGACTCGCACCCATTGAGTCAATGGGAGCCCGCGTACGCGTTGTACGACCGGCTCCCATTGACTTCAATGGGAGTCCGACCGACTCGAGTCCGATGGCATACGTGCGCATCGTACTCGTTCGGTCGGGCTGCACGGGTCCGATTCGGTCGGAAATCTCTCCGGGTCCGGCTCGGTCGGAGAGATTTCCGGCCCGAATCGGAATCGGCCCCTTTGTTTAACCTTTCAACCATACCATTGGTCTCAGGATGATACAGAGCTGATTTGTTGTGCTTGATACCCCTTCTTTTTAAAAATTCTTCCATTTCACGAGAGACCAATTGTACTCCATTATCTGTTAACAGAGATTCCGGAAAACCTTCCCTCTCAAAAACTTGCTCCAAAAACAGAATGACATCACGTGTTTCAATAGAATTCGTAATGGCAACTTCTGGCCACCTGGAAAACATGTCAACGAGTACTAAAACATACTTATCAACACTCGAACAACGAATGGGGCCTAGGATATCATAAGCAACCTCTTTCCAGGGTCTTTTGGTAAATCTCTCACTACCATAGGCTGTACTCTGCATTTGAATGTTTTGTCTGCATTGCAACAGTCACTGCAATCTCTCACAGAACGTTCAACTTGAATATCCATTCCAGGCCACCAATACATTTGTCTCAACCTCTCTTTGGTCTTGGATATTCCTGGGTGACTCTCGTGAGCCAAAGAGATCAAACCCTCGCTCAAAGAAATCGGAGGAATTAGTCTAGTGCCTCTAAACACAAACCCACCTTGAACCGACTACTCATCCTTGACTCTCCAAAAGCTTTGTAAATCATCATGATTTTTGTCAGCACTGGACCAAACACTTCCAATCTTTTCCATCACTTTTTGTAAGATGGGATCATTGCTAACTTCAACTACCCACTCTTCTTCTCTTACAACATCTTCCCTTATTAAACATCCAAATTATCATCTTCATCAACAGCATCCCCACTTACATCAGAAGTACTGACTAGGCGAGAACAACAGTCAGCAACCCAATTCCTAGCACCAGGAACATACTCCACATCAAAATGGAATTCCTGCAATCCGATAACCCATCGCCTGATCCTAGCAGAAACTGCATTTAAGCCTTTTCTTTCAAAAATCTCTTTGAGGGGTTTGTGATCGGTTTTAACCACAAACTTGTTTCCTCACACAAATCTTTTAAGCTTTTGTACAGCCAGGAATACAGCCAAAGCCTCTTTTTCTATAACTGAATAATTCAGTTCTGCCCCTCTCAAACTCCTTGAAATGAATAAAATAGTTCTTTCTGTGCCATTGTGTCTTTGTAAAAGTACCGCTCCAAGTCCCTTAGAACTAGCATCAGACATAACTATGGACTCGTGGCCAGACTCAAAACTCTGCAAACAGGACACCTTTCTTAGTGTTTCTTTTATAGAACAAAATTCAGACTTGCACTTTTCATTCCACACAAAGGAAGTCCCTTTCTTCAGCAGAGACCTCAGACTCTTAGTCTTCTCTGCAAAATTCACAATGAATTTATTATAGTACTCAGTCATCCCCAAAAATGTAACCACTTCTTCTTTCGATGAGGGACTAACTAAGTTGTTTATGGTCTCAACAAGTTCACGTTCAATACCATTTGGCGTTATTTTTTATTTTTTTACAGAGTTTTATATAGCGCGAACTTGACCTGGTATCGGGTATCAGAGCGCTTTACATAGCACCAGTTGCGTTACATGAGGACACATTCATTTTTGTTAGGCGCGGGGAGATTAAGTGATTTGCCCAGAATCACAGGATGTTCAGCGTCATTGCCGAGACTCGAACCCGGTTCCCCAGATTCGAGGTCGACCGCCCTAGCCGTTAGGCCAACTCCTCTTGTGACCTAAATAATCAATTTGATCTAAATTGAAATTGCATTTGCTTCCTTTTAGTGTTACGCCATTCTCCTTAAATCTTTGTAACACTTCACGCACTCTCTGATTATGCACATTGACATCTTCACCATACACAAGGACATCATCTTGGTAAATTTTAATTCCCGAAATTCCACTCAACATCCTTTCCATGATGCGCTGAAAAACAGCGGCAGCAGATATTAATCCGAAAGGCATGCGCACAAATTTATACGTGCTGAACGGAGTAACAAATGCTGGTAAATCTTGGGATTCATGGTGAAGTCTAACCTGGTGGTAAGCAGAAGTGAGGTCCACAGTCGTGAAACACTTCGCTCCTTTTAGCATAGACAGCATTTCATTTATATTTGGCAAAGGATAATGATCTACAATAACATTCTTATTCAACTCACGTAAATCAACACAAAGGCGAACTTCACCATTGGCTTTCTTTGCCATGACTACCGGAGCCAACCATTCAGTTGCTTCTACTTCCTCGATGATACCATTACCTTTTAATTTCTCTAACTCAGCCTTCATTTTCTCTTTAACAAGTAAAGGTACCCCTCTGACTTTACTCACAACAGGTTTGGCTCCTTTTTTAATTCTTATCTTGTGAACATACTTCTTCATACAGCCCAGTTTTGTGTCGAAAACTTCAGGAAACTCTTTTTCAAAACTAGGTTTACTGGACACTACATTGTTCACCTGAACAGATTGTCTCAATTTAACTGAAGGAACCTCATTAGGATCAAGATAGAAGCCAAGATCTTTCTGGTGATACCAGCTGATGAGAGAGTCACCTCTCACAGAAACATAAATTTTCCCTACAACAACTCTATCTTTAAAGTGAACAGACCCATTAAAATATCCTACTAACTTTATGGGTTGGCCACCATAACCTTTTGGACAAATATCTGGTTTAAACAGTTTGACTTTATGTGATAAGTGTTTTTCAAAGAAAGCCTTGGGAATTAATGCTATCTTTGCCCCCGAATCAAACAACATAGAAACAGATGCACCTTCCACTTGTACAATTTCCCAAGGACCCCCATTACCATCTTGAATTTGCATAATAATTTCATCACCAGAAGAATCAACAACAAATTCACAACTGACTTCAATAATCTTTTTCTTTTGTACGACATTGCTTTTAGTATTGGAATTGCGACAACAACTCGAGACATGTCCCTTCCTCCCACATTTCTTGCAAGTAGCTCTCCAACCTATACAACCTTTAAAATTGGCATAATGTCCAAGATCACCACATCTATAACATTTTCCTGCATTGGATTTCATATCATTTGTTGAATCTTTTTGAATATAGCGTGGAGAGAAACTGGCATTATTTTTTTTACGCACAGAAACTGTTTGTGCTGTTTCTTCTTTAACATCATTGCTACCCTTTTTATCTCCTCAACACATGCCTTGCTATGTTCAAAGCTTTTTGCTAGTGTGATCACCTCTGATAAGGAAGGGTCGTCTTTTTGCCAAAAGCTTTCTCTAGCTTTTTCAACACAACAACCTAACATGAACTGATCACGAAGTCTTTCATCTATATTGAGACCAAAAGAACAAGTGGACGCCAGTTTCATTAGGACAGAAACATATTCCTCTACAGATTCATTAGACCTTTACATGCGTTTACCAAATTGATATCTTTCTAATACCCTTGAAACTTTAGGTAAGTAATGCAAATCCAATTTTTTAATACATATTTCGTATTCGTTTAGATCATTACTTAATTCAGTAGATAAGTCAGGTAAGTGCTGAAAAACTCTTGACCTTCTGAGCCAAGACGATGAAGAAGTAAGGCCGTTTTGCGTTCTGCACTTAAAGATGTTCCACAAACTCTGGCATAGTTTATAAAAACATTCTTCCATTTTTACCAAGGAATTTGTGGTTCACCAGGGTTCATGAGAAAGAAAGGTGGAGCAGGCACATTCTGCATGATGGTGCGATGCAGAGTTAAATGAGAAAAGAAAGAGAAATTTTAAGTTCCTTTTTTTGTTTTTTTTAAAATGTTTATCACAGAGCGGTACAAATAATAAATGCAACCCTAAAGAAGTGAAATTTTCTCAGAGCCGTGCACACCGGCGAAGATGCGCTAAAAAACAAATATGAAACTCAGCGTTTAAACATGTACATGCTCTGTTAAAATTTTCAGAATTGATGTAAAGAAACCAATAACTTCAATGTCCTGAGAAAATGCTGAAACTCAGCAGAGCCGTGCACATCGTCGAATATGCACAGGAAAAGAAAATTTGTAAAATCGCTGCAGAGAAACCAAAGAAGAATGTCTCTGATGAAATATTGAAACTCAGCAGAGCCATGCACATCGGCGGAGATGTGCGAATCTGTGCAGAGACTCTGTGATGCAATGTTGAAGAGTAAGAAATAAACTCAAAGTCATGCTCATCAAAGGAAATGTGTAGGAAAATAATGGAAACAGTAGCGCTAACTTTCAATTGTAATGAAACATGACACTCAAAAGATCGAGTAACATCACCAAGGTAACCATAAACAAAGGTGTGCCCATCACCGAGCAGCGTCAATCGTCGAAAATGGCCGCGATGCGTCAAGACGTAAACATTGAGTTCATTTTCTATCGGGAATGAACTTGTTTGTTGACGTTCACTGACGGAAACAAAGAGGTCGTTTTCTATGGGAAATAGATACTTTGAGAAGGTCGCTCTCACTTCTAGATTCCGTCATAGACGTCAAAGGCTGGGGAACGAGGGAGAAATCCAAAGACGCTCTGCACAATCAAATGACGCTCCGCTCCACTGAGATTGGCAGTTCTAGCATCACAGAGAGGCTCGGGGACCGTGGTTGAAAGATGAAGGTCTCGAGCTTTGAGGGCGCGCTTGCGGTAACAGTAAGATGAGTTACCAAGTTGTAAAGTTTTAAATTAGAAAGTCAAAAGCACTCACTGAGTGTGATGTGATCGCTGAGGTCAAACAGCCAAAACACTCACCGGCGTTTTTCCGTTATAGCTCAACAGGAAATGGAAAGCATATAACCGGATAAAGTATGAAACTTGAGTTGAAGTGAAGTCTTCTCATGCGTGAGTCCGCTCTTTTCCAGATCGTCACCAATGAAATAAAGTTGAAAGGCTTGATTCCAATTGAAGTAGCAGATGTTTATTAAGCAGGAGGACATACACTTCAGCCTGCACAGCACAGCGACCTTCAGGTTCAGTCAATCCCGTTATCTGTCGCTTGGTAACCCCCTCACATTCTATAACACTAAGCACAAAGGAACTCTGCACTAACATTCTACTAGAGCTAACACTGGCTTACAACACATGCCAGTGTTAGACATAATACAGGATACTACACACAGCTATTATATTAGGACATAATTACATTTAAAATGTAGTGCATACCTGCACAGAATAAGTGAGGATGACATGGCTGGGCGCATAGGGCGATGTCAGCACAGAAGGTGCTTCCTGTGACAGGGAGTGAGTTGATGAGACATTATCTGCTCTGGGACAATGTTACTGACACTAGGTTGAAAGAGAATGAATGACCCAGCTCTACGTTTCAGAGGACTCAATTGTGATGTGATAGAAATGAGCCAGACTGCGCCGCATTTGGAGAAGATTTTGGATGATTGCCAGTGTCACACAACCTGACCCCCATCGCATTCTGATGGATGCAGATCTTTACACCTTTTGTCTGCTTCTTTGGGGTTTTTCTTTTTTTCTTCAAATAACTTTATTGCCAGACACTTTTTGTACAGGAGGTAGGAGAGGGGTTGTTCAATACCACCCCACCCACCCCTCCAGCCCAGTGGCATAACGATAATTGAGGGGGCCCCCCTGCAAGGTACGTAGAGGGGCCCCCTCCAGACTCTATCAGGAGCTCTCTGGCCGAAGTGCTGTGCTGAGGGGGCCCCCTGGAGCTTGGGGTCCCCCTGGAGCTTAGGGCCCCCCGCACTGCGGGGGCCTGTGTTACGCCCCTGCTCCAGCCCCGTTTACCATTGAGTGGGATCTCCTGCCTTCATATTATACAATTTATAAGGAGATCTATTCCCCTAGTGGCATTCAAAGTTCCATGCCAATGTGCAACCATATAACTCCCTCCCGTCCCTCCCTTCTCCCCGTCTCTGTGTCTAGGCTGTCCGTGTGTTAACCTTTATACAGTGTATGTACATTGCAAGTGTCCCAGAGTGTCATTTTCCCAACCATTAATAACCAGCCTCCAACCAGCCTGCCAGGCGCAATCCAATCACTATTCAGTTATGTCGTCCAACTCACCCACAATGGCATATCCAGGGCATAGGGCACGCGTCGTACTACACTACGGATCACAGATTCCCACACCGCTGCCACATGTTGGAAAGTGTATGGGAGAGTAGCGGGAACCCCGGTACTGAGCATCAAAAGCTCCGCTAGGGACCATTCCCCGTACGTGCCCGCCAGTAACTGCTTTTCCCAATTGTCGTCATCATCCAGCCAGTGGACTACATATTTAAGTTGGGAGGGCATATAATAGAACTCTAAGCAGGGCACCTCAAGCCCCCGCCACCCCATGTTCTCTGCAGTGTTGTCAGGCGCACACGTTTACGTTTGGCGCCCCATAAGAGATCCATCAGGAGACCATCAAGTTTTCAAAAATACTGTCTGGGGGTTCTGTACAAGGAATGCTGCATGGACTATATAGGTACCATGGTAAAATGATCATTTTTAGGTCGAGCATTCGAGACCTCTTGTATATACTTTAGTATATACTTATATGTGTATGTACTTCGTGGGCTCTGGAGATCAGCCCTAGGACTTGTCTTCTTCCGCTTAGGGACTTTTTTTCTGTTCAACTGCCTCTATTTAACTGTCTTGATAGAAAACGACCAGTAGAGGCCAGTAAAATACCAGAATTGCTTTCTGCTTGTTCAACTGCCTCTATTTAACTGTCTTGATAGAAAACGACCAGTAGAGGTCAGTAAAATACCAGAATTGCTTTCTGCTGAGGGACTTTCTTTTTTTATTTTTCTGGCAACTGCCTCTATTTTACTTTCTTGATAGAAAACGAACAGCAGAGGTCAGTAAAATACCAGAATCACTTTAGCATTCTCTAGATTCCAGTCCATAGAAATTGTCTTCCACGAGCACCCGTAGACAATAATATTTTTTTCAAATCTTGAATTTTCAGTGATATGACCACCGAAGGCCTTGATTTTATATTAAAAACAGAGCTTTGGACTGTACCATTTCCTGCTGAAAGGCAATATTTCTCTCCATGTGTTCCCATACCTGGCGTGTCACGCAGTTTGGTGCTTACTTTCCCTCCATGTTAAAGAACAGTAGATGTTTCAGCACCCAGGCTAATGTGCTGCATAGCTAAATACATATAAGGTCCCAAAGGTGAGACCGATTGCATTGCAAATGCTTGTTACAATAGCTATCCGCCCCATGAGGAACAGTGGTAAGTCCCTCCAAAATCTTATGGAGCCACGTACACCCTCCACTACTCTCCCTATATTCATCTCCAGATACAAGGGGGTCGTAGTTGCCAGTCAGATCCCCAGGTATCTAGTCCCTTCAGATACCCATGGGAGTCCCATCCTGGGCAGCAATTCCATCGGCTGCTCCGCAAGTCTCCCAATCGGGACAAACTTTGATTTCCCCGGGTTTATACGGAGCCCGGAAACTGCCCCAAAACCCCACGATCGGTCCGGTCATCGCATATACACCAGGGTATCATCAGCGTACATGGAGACCATGTGCTGGGTCTCCCCGAGAGGTATCCCCCATGCCGCCATCCACCCTCGCAGGGCGGCAGCCAGAGGTTCCATGGCTGCTGCAAAAATGAGCAGCGACAGGAGGCACCCCTGGCAGGTCCCCCGGCTTAACTCAAATTATGTAGGTACTAGTCCCCTAATTTTTACACGGGCAGCAGGGGCAGCATAGAGCAATTGTACCCTTTTGAGGAAATTCGAGCCCACTCCCAGCTGCTGCAAAACCGACCAGATGTATGACCAACCCACAGAGTCAAAGGCTTGCTGTATGTCGAGCAGTGCCGGTGCGCAATCATCCTCCATGAGACATGGAGCATGACAAACGTGTGCCAGGTGCGGTAGATTATGAGTGGTGCTACGCCTCGGGATGAAGTTGGCCTGGTCTATGTGTATAAGGCGAGGCATGTGTGGGAGGAGTCGGCCCGCCAGAACTCCACTCAGGATTTTCACATCCAAGTTAAGCAGTGACATCGGCCTATAAGAGCCGGACATCAGGGGGTCTCTCTCCGGTTTTGGAATCATGGCTACTACCACCTCCCGCATAGAAGCTGGCAGAGATTGTGCCTCAAGTGCCTCATTATACACCTCCAAGTGGCATCAACCAGCAGAGGAGCAAATCTTTGATAAAACTCTGCCGGGAGGCCATCACTCACAGGGCTCTTAGCTGTTTTAAGACTGTCACGTGGCCGATGGGGACATTGTCGACATCACTAAGTTAGCATGAGCCCTGCAGCCAGGATGCTGCTTTTACGCACATTACTACATGGCTTTATTTTTTCAAGACACTGTTTATACCTTTCACATGAGAACTGTCTGCTGTGTTCGTTCTCTGATTGTTCCTGGAGTTTAGTCTGAACATTGTGTACAAGGTCGATAAACAATGCCCCTTGTTATTCTGTTCTGGTCAGGCCCTAGCACCTAGACAAAACATACTACTGCAGCTGCTGCTGGAGACTCGTACTTTGATATTATGGGGATACATGTTTAGGTAACACACACTTGGAGAGGGACCTTTCCAGGGAGAATAGCAACACTCACCTAAGATGTAGAAATCCCATCTATACTCTAAGGTATGGGGTCTGCTGACAAAGCCCAGGGATCTTCTATTATATAATAATATTTTTTCTTGCCAAGGGGAGGGAGGTTAGGCACTATAGTCCTTTCTCCATTGTCTTTATACAATGACATCTCCCTTTATAATGTATGGACTGGCTGCGATGCTAACTGTATTCCTGTTATGCATTTTTCTGCTTGTTTTGGCACGTATACTGCATGTTAGAGCACGTTGGTTAAAATAAACATTTTAAACTATATTCGTATCTCGGTCAGATCTTATTGTGGACAGGTACGAGAGTGTGAGCGAAAATGTGTGTCTTGTTACCGCGATTCCTGAGAGATCTGGGAGTGTTGTGTTCTGGGGTGTTTAATCACTTGCTTCTCCGTGAGTGTGTAGGAGAGTGAGTGAGACACTATAGCTATTCGGTCCTGGGCTCATGGGTACTAAGGCGGCAGGAAGGCTCAGCCCCTATACACCGAGGGCCCATAATCCTGTGCATAGTTCTGTGTATGTGCAGAATCCCTGCAACATGTCTTCCAACTTTTCTAACCGAAGCCAGCTCTCTAATAGCGCCTCACAGACAGCACACCACTCCTCCATGATGTGGGGGGCCCTGGGGAGTTTCACCTCCAGCTCACCCAACTTCCGCTCCTTTATCTTTATGTTGTGCTCCAGCTGCCGCCTCACCCCATATGTTGTTTTAATACAGACCCCTTGTAGGACTACCTTCATGGCCTCCCACTCATATGCTCGGTTCGAGGCTGACGCCCAATTTTCCTTGAAGTACCAGGACAGGGCATCCGAGACTGCAGCACCAAAGGGGGGATCCGACAACGCCTACGCCCTAAGGTGCCACAGGAGTATCGCCGAACGCTCCCGGGCTCCCCCAAGACTCATCAAGACAGGTGAGTGACCCGAAAGATATGTGGTTAAATGTGTAATGCCGGTCACCCCGGGAGAGAGTTTGCATGAGAGAAAACAGTAATCTAATCGGCTAAAGGCACCAGTCACCGGGGTGTGGCAGGAAAGTAACCTCTTTGTGGGGTAACACTCCCTCCAGACATCGCATAACTGCATGCTCTGCAAAACGTCTCTCAGGGTCCAAGTAAATCGGGGCTTAGTGTGTGCGCGTGGAGGTTCTCGGTCTAATATCCAATCCAAGATGCAGTTAACGTCGCTTGCCATAATTATTGCGGCTCCTAAATAGGGGGTTGCCGCAGCCAGCACTGCTGGAAAGAATGCCGGTCAGTCAATATTGGGGAGGTATACATTTAGGATACATATTTCCCGTCCCTCCAGTGTACCATGCAGAACAACATAGCGCCCTTCGGGATACACCACATGGTGTAGGTATTGAAAGGGGACCCCTCAAGCCACCCATATGAGAAATCCCCTCGCAAACCCAGAGTAGGAGGTAGCATAGAGCTGCCCTCTCCATCTCCGTCGTATACATGGTGGTGAGTCCCCCCATACATTTGTCTCCTGCAGGCATGTTATTGCTACCCCATAATGTTTCAGATAGGCCCATAGTCGTCTACATTTTTCAAATGCTGCTATACCCCTGACATTTCACGTGATCAGCTTTGTTACGGAGGAAGCCATGAGTCATGGGGCAATAGTGGCATCCTCTTTCCTTCCCACTCCTGCCACCTCAGTACCCAATGGGATCACTTAAGCAATGCAGATATTACAATTCGACACAGTGACATTAGATACAATTCAAACCTTTTCAAAACATTTACCTTGTGATAAACCCAGCATTTCCCCTTCCCTTGGGCAGTACCGCTACCCCTCCCACCCCACTATCATAGGGAGCGAGGAATCGCAGGTGCTGCCCCATGACCCCACTAAATCCCAAACAAAAGAAAATGAACATCCACATTACCATGGTCTTCAGATCGTGATTGTCCCAAATGCTTCCCTCTGTATGTGGTATAGCACTCCCCAAGCTTAGTGCTACGCAAGTGGTTGAATAACCGGTGGGGTGTGAAGCCAAGACCTCCAGCTCCCCACTCTGTTATCAAACTCTGGGGGAGAGGGGAGAAGCAAGCCCCCGCCAATGATGTTCCCCACATGTGAAAGATGAAACCGCTGCTGCGGCTATCCCCGCTGCAGCCTCTCCTCCCTAACAGCCTCGCTCTCCTCCCATTGGCCTCAGGTCATCTTACTTATCTGGTCCTCTCAAGGATGGCCATGTGTCATCACATTAACCGGCTGCATCCTCAGGTAAGCTGGGACCCACCACCTGGTCGTGAGTCGCACCGTCCGAATCCAGCACAGTCTCTGAAGCCTGCAGCTTCCCATCTGGGCAAACCCGGATCCGTCCCGAGCTCCATTCTTTGTTCTGGGGTTTCCATTGCTGCAATCGTCTGCGGTCGCCCAAACCAGTAGATTGGGAGGACTCCATTGAGGGCACCAGACAGGCACACAGCTGTCCCCGGGAGTCCAGCCAGTCACTGACCTCTGCTGCCGAAAAGAAGAACAGGGCTTTTCCCTTGTATTCAACTCATAGTTTAGCAGGGAAAAGAAGGATGTATTTTAGGTTAAGGTCCTGGAGCCGCCGCTTGACCTTAAGGAATGTTTTCCGTTGATCCTGGACCTGTTGTGTGTAATCAGGATGGATTGAAATAGGGTGACGTTCATAGATCAGTGGCCCTTTGGTACGTGTGGCTTGCAGGATAGAGTCCCGATCCTGTTGATTGAAAATCCGGGCAATGATAGCCCTAGGTGGTGCTCCAGGTCTGGGCAGGGGGACCAGTGCCCTGTGCGCTCTTTCAACATTGAAACATTTAGGGAGTCTTTTAGGAGGTAGGACAGACACAATCCATTCCTCTAGGAACAACTCTGCCGATGGTCCCTCTGCCTTCTCAGGGAACCCCACAAAACATAGGTTATTTCTACGTGACCTCCCCTCAGAGTCCTCTGCCCGGTCATTGAGTTTCACCACCCTTTTCTGCAACTCAAGAACCATGTCTCTGAGAGAGAGGACCTCCATCTGCAACATGTCCACATTTTGTTCAGTGGTGGTCACTCTCTCTGATACTTTACGCAGGTCACTGTGCAGCAAATTAACCTCAATGGCCACAGAGTCTATTCTGTGCACCATGTTCTCCCTTGTAGTTTGGATCGCTGCTAGTACATCCCCCAGGGAGGGGCTTGTTTCCGTGGCCTTCTCCACCTCCTCACCGCAGTCTGTCATATTTGACTCCTGTAGGCCGGGACCCGGGGGCAGGGGTTGTGCGTAGTTTAGAATTTTGTTGGCCTGCGCAGCTCGACCTCCCCTATCTTCCACCATCGTGGTCACGTATCTGGGTGCCAATAGTCCTGGGACCCACCAAATCTGTCCCGAAAGGATGTAAATATATCCCAAGTGGATGATTCTCCAGGGGCGGTGTTCCGCGACGCTTCAAGTAGCCCGCTCTCCAGAACCCACCCCGCCGACATCTATGCCTCCCGCAAACAAGGGGGTGCCATCTTTCCTTTATGGGCCTCTGGCCCCCACACCCACGGTTTTTCCCAATATTTCAGTCGGGGTATTGCCAGGTTCTTGTGGAACTCCAGGGGTCCACCACCAGTCTCTGCAATGGATCTTGCACTGCCCTGAAATCACCTGTCCAGGGCCGGGCCCTACCGGCAGCGCACAGCTCCCAGTTCTGTCCTTAGTCTTGAGGAAGTGCAGTCATATAGGACTGCCCCCCCGCACACTGGCCCCTTCTGGGTCTTTCTCACTGTTCCCCTTACCACGTTTGGTATCATTCGTGGCCCCGTGCCCCTGACCTCCTCTGTGTTGGTCCCGACAGCTCAGGACTGCCAGCTCCAAAGTCACTGACCTTCAGACTTGATGCCCAGTTCTCCAGGTTCACCGCAGGGTGCAGGCATGTGTTTGTCTTGTAGGCTCTCTTTTCGGTCGCCTGCGAGGCCTCCTGCCCAGAGCTTTGGCAGGATCACCCTACTTCTCCTATGAGACTCCTAGGCCCACAGGCCGGCCTGTTACAATCCTGGATCCTACACAGGGTCGGCCACTAGGCCCCACCCCAGCTCTGCTCCTCTGGCATGCTGCAGAACCCAAGGGTGGACAACACACTTGTATGGGGTGGCCATCCTACAAGTCTGCGGGCCGTCACCTCCAATTCAAAGCAGTAGTCTTCATTGTCAGCCGCGGGGATATCATGCTCGCCCTCACACACAATCGGCTCTCACCAGGCCTCCAGGGTCCGCTGCTGTTCACTTACCCCATGGCCTACACTCAGGGGTCCAGGGGGATCCCAGCACCACCGCCCATGGTCCGATTCACCTTGTCCCGCTGGGCAGCGCAGATCGGCATGCCACCACCGTCGGCTCCTACAGTCCGGCTCAGCCTGCCCATGCCACCCCGCCGAAGGGGTCCATCCATCTAGCAACCCGCCAGGAGGCACCGGTGAGAGGCCAGCCAGTCCTCGCAGTAGCAGGTCTCCTCCTCAGCAGGTCCAGCATCCCGCCGGTCTCAGGCTGTCCGCAGATGTAGAGATGAGTGGGTTTATGAGGTTCTTCCACTCTGCCCTTCTCGAGGCAAGGAAAATGGCGCCACTATGATGTGTTACACCGGAGCCTAGTGCACGCTCCGGGTGGCTTCCAGCAACATTTACCAGTCACACGGAGGGCCCCATTAACCTCCAGGTGTTTAATTTCACTATTCTGCAGGAGGATCGCCTGCGAGGGTCTTCAGGATATTGACGGATTCAGGTCTCGCCGACGGGGGTGCCGGTAGATGGTCTACACGGCCATCTTGCCAGGCCAGGCCCCATGTTTTTCCTTTTATGAATAAATTATGGATAGCGGATTTTAGCAAAACATGACAAAATGGGAAATTTTACAAATTTACAAGATGACATGTGCCATGATGCATATGTATCGAAAGAGCCTGTCCATGCTCTGTGCACAGATGTATGATGATGCTGGTGCGGTGTTCAGCATTGTAGATTTCTGTTTAAATGCCCAGCGGAGGTCCTCTCCATAGATTCTCCAGTTCTGTTGTTGGTGGTTTGCTGCCAAAGCCCCTAAATAATAGGGCATCCTAAAGTGAGTGATACCACAAATCTAAATTTCTCTGATGCTCACAGTTTAAATTACCTTGCACGATGTTTTGGTAGCTTGTACTTTCCGCTGTTCCTGATGAAATTTGGAAATTGCAGCATCCAAGGTAAATCGGTATCTGTTCACTAATATTTACAATCTGCTGATGTCATGACTGGAGTTAGCACACTATGCAAAAGAAAGGCAACATTGTCAGACCTACCCTACGGACTTGAATTGTCTGTGCTTTTATAGATATGCACACTGCCTGTGTAAGGCATAACAAGAAGGTGTGATGGCCAGTAAAGCAAAAAGGGACTCTACCATCAGGTCTCCCTGGAAGGATCTACCCAGTGCTTAATTTGTAAAAAAATAAGTACCAGGGCCCTCCTCAGAACTCAGGAGGACACTGCAGGTTGCACCACCCATTGTCCCTGCCAGCTCTGCCAATGACAGCACAAACACAACTACTAACCACTGCAAATCTACAATAGTGACAACTCAGACTATTCCAGGCCCCCAAATCTATGAGAATGGCTTGGGCAGCAGGTATTAGTCTTTTTAAATGTTTATTTCATTAATAAACAACAGTTGCGTGTTCATCTTTAACTTACACAAACAGTGCCACTGTGTGGCAGACTGTCATAAGTACTGGTGTTGGCAATTAAGTACCGGTGCTGAGCACCGGAAACCACCAGCTCAAATTATGCACCGGATCTACTAATGTTTCACTCATAATCTTAACCACTGTAATAAGAAGGGGGACTTTGGGTTCTCACACATTGATTCTCAGTCATGCAAGATTTGTATGAAGTGAAACATGGCTAATAAATCACAATATGATTTTAATTTGGGGGGAATACTGTTTGTTTAGATAATGCAACACACATTTAGGAATGTTAGCTAAATGTTCTTTTAGGAAAGTCAAGGTGATAATGTGTCAAAGGAATGTTTGTGTGGCATATTGTTGGCTTGATGTGGTCTGCTGTTATTTACGCTGCATTATTTCAATGTGATACTGTTGTATTGCTGCTAAGTATCTAGACAAATGTTGCAAATGCTTTGAAAGTTCCTAAGACAAACAACCAGTTAGCACTGTCTAAGATGGGAAAACAGCCCTGCTCCAGCCCTTCCACTATTTGAGACAGCAGTGAGTCCAAAACTGTGGACTAAGCATTCCCATGACTCAATTTATGTCAAACAACCCATCTTCATGATTGGTGAAAGTGAAACTATGAAACAAAGATGTATTGCTATCATTAGTTTCAAAGTCTAATCCAAGGGGAGAAAATGAGATTCCCCGACCCCAAGCTGTGAAACTAAGGTGTTTACCTTAATTTCTCCCACTTTCTCCGCCTTTGGGACATGAGACTTTAGTTTTTTCAGCATCACCACTGACAATGTTCAACTACAGCAGCCAGAGCCTTCTTGCAGGTGTAATATAAAACAAAATACTTTGGAATCTCACACATCTAACATGCATTTAATGGAAAAACAGCCAATATGCAAGCAAAACAATAAGTGAAAAATGTTATTTCAATAGACCAGAGCATCTGTTCAAAATCCAGCTGGACATAAAGGGGTCAATTCCGATTCGGGCCGGAAAAAGCACCGACCGACTCGGAGCCGGAATTAATTCCGACCGACACGTACCTGTGGTGCCCGACCCGCAAAGTACGATGCAAAGCGTGCAAAATCCGACCGACACGTACGGAACCCAAGCCGAACGACCGAGCCGCACGGAAAACAGCAATCCGGCCGGAAAAACACGCGAATCGAACCACCTACACATATCATGCCAACTCACATCATTGACATGACACCTCAGGATACTCACATTCAGCTAAAGAAGTTGGTGATGAGCTGTGTGCGGACATCACCATCATCATCATCATCAATGGCATCGTGGTCCAGGCCAGGATCCTCCACAGGTGGCGGATGTTGGTCATTGTCATCCTGGATGAGAGGCAACTCCTTCCGCACTGCCAGGTTGTGGAGCATGCAGCAGACGATGATAATCTTGCACACCTTCGCTGGGGCATATGGGAGGGACCCTCCTGTCTTGTCGAGGCAGCGGAAGCGGCTCTTCAGGAGACCAAATGTCCGCTCAATCACTCTCCTGGTCCGACCATGTGCCTCATTGTAGCGCATCTGGGCTGGTGTCACAGGGTTCCTGAGGGGTATCAGCAACCACGGCATGTTGGGGTATCCCGAATCACCTATGGACAGACAAGTGCACATTAGCTGACTTGGAAAAGTGGGCGGAATACTACAGATCAGATCACACACAATGGCACAAAGTCAGTACACACCGACAAGCCAGGCACGCTGGTTCTGCATCTGTGCCATCATCCTGGGGATGCGACTACTCCTCATCACAAAGGCATCGTGTGCTGAACCAGGGAAACGGGCACACACGTGTGAGATGGTCATATCTGCAAGACACACCACCAGTGCATTGACCGAGTGGTAGTGCTTGCGGTTACGGTAGGCCTGCTCCTGGGCCTGTGGTGGTACCAAAGCCACATGTGTCCCATCAATGGAGCCAATGACATGCGGCATCCTCCCCAGGGCATAGAAGTCACTCTTCACGTCAGTGAGTCGTTGCAGTCTAGGGAAATAGATGTACCGGTTCAGGTATAGCAACATTGCCTCCAAAACATCGCGGCGCATACGGCTGAACATGGTCTGTGACATCCCACCAGCAGTCGCCACAGTATGTTGAAAGGTACCGGTGGCAAAGAAGTGTAGGGCTGCCATCACCTTCACCTTGGGGGTCAGCGCTGTAGGATACGGCCGGCCAGGCAGCAAATGTGGGGCCAACTGCACTGCCAAATCCTCAATCAGCTGCCTGGTGAAGGGGTACCGTCGGATGCTGTCCCGTTCCACCATCGTTGCCAGGTCTGGGAATGGTCTATGGACAGCAGGAGCCCTGCAGTGCAGAGGAGAAGAAAGCAAGATTGTCAGTCACCCCACATATGCGGCATTGAACACACTCAATATCACATCATACATCATTATGAGGCACAACTACATGAAGTGTGCAGTTCCGTAAGGACATGTATGGTACATGCATGGCCAACATCTGTCATCACGGTTCAACAAGTGGCATCAATAAGTCCCAGGTTGGCCCATTGGATATCATGAGGCCGTGTCACAGTTCCCATCTCCTGCTGCCATGTCACAATCACCCCCACAGTGACATGTGAGGACAGATGTGCCCCAGGCATCACAGCTCAATGACAGGTACATTCCCAGGGACCCTGTATTGCCACATGGACACTGGCATTACATGGAGTATCATGTATACACCACAGCAAAACAACCATGACCCCCACAGGTAGTGGTTCCACTTGCCTCTGCAGGACAGACATGGACGTCTGTGACACACACACGCACAACATCAAAGTCCATGCACACACAACGTGGATGTGGAGACTGTCTCCCATTGTGCACATGAAATCAGAGACATTGTAAACACTACATGCACACAGACTGTGGAGGACCATCACTATTGTGCCACTGGGTCACCCTGGCTCAAACATACCGTCCCACATGGGACTCACGGGGTATGTGACATGACATACACATACACCACGTTGAAATGTGACCATGGCACATGCTCAGATATGAATAGTTGCACATCACAGTGGTCATGTACACGTAACACCCAGGATCCTGTCCCCATGAACACGTGCACAGCCTGGGGGTGGCTGCCCCCAGGTGACACCCACAGGACAACATGTACACCAACATACACACAATAGGAAATGCAGCCTTACATGCCTTATGATACAGTTTGGACAGGCTGTGGTGTTGTAGGTGTGCCCCTCACTCCCTGGGAGCTATTTGTGGCTGGCATATGTTCATCTGAGACAGGCATGGTGACATATGCCAGTCACTTGTACAGGGATGCGTTGAACAGCAATGGACCGATCGGTGCGCCCGGCCGGCCCATTGCATTCAATGTGTGCGGGTACGTGTTGTACCCCTGTACGCGTTGAACAGCAATGGACCGATCGGTGTGCCCGGCCGGCCCATTGCATTCAATGTGCGCGGTACGCGTTGTACCCCTGTATGCGTTGAACAGCAATGGACCGATCTGTGCACCCGGCCGGCCCATTGCATTCAATGTGTGCGGTACGCGTTGTACCCCTGTACGCGTTGAACAGCAATGGACCGATCGGTGTGCCCGGCCGGCCCATTGCATTCAATGTGTCGGGTACGCGTTGTACCTATGCACGCGTTGAACAGCAATGGACCGATCGGTGTGCCCGGCCGGCCCATTGCATTCAATGTGTCGGGTACACGTTGTACCCCTGTACGCGTTGATACCGCAATGGACCGATCGGTGCGCCCGGCCGGCCCATTGCATTCAATGTGTGCGGGTGCGCGTTGTACCCCTGTACGCGTTGAACAGCAATGGACCGATCGGTGCGCCCGGCCGGCCCATTGCATTCAATGTGCGTGGTACGCGTTGTACCCCTGTACGCGTTGAACAGCAATGGACCGATCGGTGCGCACCCATTGTCAATGGCCAAGCCTGGCAACGGACGCGTTTTCGAAATTCGAACGAGTCGGTTGCTGGAAATTCAGTTGGTCACCCACAACAATGTTGCAAAATCATGTATGTCATGAAGTTGAAGATTTGAAGGATGCTGTGGGCGTGTATTGGTGCTGCTATTCCATGGATTGGCCAGATTCAGAAGATGCAAACGACTTGGACCTATCACTTTGGACACATGGGACAGTATCTGCCTCTGCAGCACATATATATTGCTGGCTGTTCCCCTGAGAGCTCACTTGCCTGCACTACATGCTCCAGGACGACATCTGCCACTGCACTGCTGCTGTCTCTGCCCCTCTGGACCCTGCAATGGCACGTACTGTGGAGAGAGCCCCAGCCTTCAGCCTTGAGGAGAACCAGGCCCTGCTGGACAGCCTACTTCCACAGTACAGCAAGCTGTATGGGACACCAGGGGAGTAGGTGAGTGTTCTGTGCACTGCCTTTCTGAATGTGCATTTTGTCTGACTAGCAAGGCTGAAAGTCTGCATGCCACTGGCTAGCAGGCTCACTGAGTAGTTGTCACCCCCCATAGTGTGTAGTGACATGCACTGGACAGGTATGGTGCAGTGACAGTGCATTTGAACAAGGTTTAACTTCCCATGCAATGATACCATGTAGTGACTTCTGGCAAACTGTCCATGGGCAGCGTTGCACTGCCTGTGTACATCATGTGCCCCTGTGATTGAGACATGTATATACAACTGTGTCATGCACGGATATGTTGCATGTGTAGTAATGGCCTTTTCACTTTGTCATCCTCACTGGTTAATGCCCATCGGAAGCAGGAGATCTGGAAGGACATCATCCGGGCTGTCCGGTCCGTGGGGGTCTACAAGCGCTGGATCCGCAACTGCCAGAAGAGGTGGCAGGACCTTCGGGGCTGGACCCGGAGGATTGCACGGGTCCAGCTGAAGCTGTCGCCTCCTCGCAGGAGGGGCGGAACACGGACCCTGACCCCCACATGCTCCAGATCCTGGCGGTGGTGTTTCCAGACCTGGATGGGCAGCTGAAGGCCAGACAGCAGCAAGGAGGGGTGAGTCAAAGACTGCACTGTGAACTCTGTATTACATGCTATGTGCCCTCCTCTGGCCTGGTTAAACTGCCACAGTACAGCAGTCATGTTGTCCAGGAGCCATGTCCCTCTATTGTGCACTGCCCACTCCTCATCTGATACCCAGGTGTGGCCCTTACATTCAGGGAATTGTGTCACTTGGGACTGTGTCCTTGCAGTTTGCTTCACTCAAGGTGGGGGACAGCATCTGTTTCCCTAACTCTGTTGTGGGCATCATGGGTGGGTCCATTGTTCACACAATGCCTGTGTTCGGACATGTAATCTGCGTGTTGCTTTGATATGCGTTCCACTTGCTGAGCTGAGCCACCACATGTGCCTGGGGTATCTGGCACACACCCATGCAGCGGGTGGGAACAATGTTTGGGCCCCAGGAGTGTGCAGATTAGGTGTGTCACACATACATAGCCAGCTATCCACTGTCCAGGGCTCATCCCTCATTCATGTGGGGCAGGACAGTCATGCCTACTCCAGCTCATCCAATACACCTGTACTCCCACTCCCGTGTATCAGCTGACACCTTGTGCGCAGTGATTTGACCCCTCAGGTGTCTGCCTCTGTGTCAGTGTGCTGTGGATTTGTTGCCAGGACTGCTGGGGTGTTTCTTGGTAGGGGCTCAGCATGCCACTGGAGATGTGACCATAGGAGACGATACTTGTGTGTCACATAGGTGTTTGATCAGCTGCCCGTGCAGACTGGGGTATGCAAATGTGAAGTTCAGGCAGCTGTTTCCCATTCACAGCAGATTGTGAGGGGCTCAGGTTCAGAGGGTAGTGTCACAGGTCTCCCATATGTCCAATCGGTATGACCTGGACAGATGAGGGTTAAGATGATGTGTTGTGTGGGGGATGTACATGTGCACTTGTGCAGCTCCAGGACTTGCATTCCCCATGACCTACTATTGTGACACAGTGCAGAGTGTTGTTTTCTGGCTGCCAAGTCATACATCACTGAGACAGTGATGTATGACTTAGCAGTCATGCCTCCGCCATGGCATGTGTCTACTTATTGGTGATCCTGCAGGGGAGTGACATGTGCTACATGCACACCATTGTGGCGATGGCTATCAGGACATGGGTGCATCATGGTGTCTGTCGCTGGTATGCATCACATGCATTTCCTATTTGACTCTGGGCATCCCTTTCATCCGGACACCTGTACTGACTCAGTGGCAAGAGTTGTGATGTGTGCATGTCCACATGCTACACCGTGTCCTCTGCACTGTCCAACTACTGTGTAGGTGGTGCATGTGTCCACACTGGGGTGTTGCTATCCAACAGACACCAGAAAGATGGGTGCAAGGCCATGTGGGATGTGAGTGCCATGGTTGGCATCAGACTGACAATTGGCTTCTCCTGTTCAGTTAGGGCACTTTTAGCAATGTTCAACTAATGATGCCAAGGCTTGCTCTGTAATGTGCTGTGCTCACAGTGGTGTGTGCATTTGGTGCAGGTGACTGATGTCTGTCTGTTTCCCCATTGTTTGCAGATACATCCACGGCCACGGAAGGGGACAGCTCCACGGACCAGGAGGAGCCGGAGAGCCAGACTGGGTCAGCAGCCGAGGAGTGGTCGGAGGGACCCAGTGGCACGGAGGGCGAGGGGAGCCACACCGAGGAGTCCTCAGCAGCATCCACCTCAGCTGAGGACCACAGAGGCTCGGAGGATGACTCCCTTATGGAGGCGGGTGTCAGCAGCCACCACACCCTAGCTAGTGTTGCTGTCCCCGCCACCACCAGCACCACCACCGCCCTCCCATCGGCTCCCATTCCCCAGGTCCGTGGAGGCTCCCATGTTCGGGAGCGTGTCTCCTTGGGGCCAGGCACCGCACCCCCTGCCCCTGTGTCCCCTGCTGCCATGAGTGAGGAGTCTGTGTACCTCCTTTGCCAGCTCCATGTAGGGCAGACAGCCATGCTGAGTGTCCTCCATGCGCACACCGCTCTGTTGACTCAGCTGGTGTCGTTCATGGAGGGCATCTCATCGGGCATGTCTGACCTACAGAGGGGCAATCAGGTCCATGGACTCCTCCCTGACGGCAGCAGTGTCCCTCCTCAGACAGTCCCTCACCCCTCCTGCCTCTGCTCCATCCACACTCCCCAGCACCTTACCCGTCCCAAGCACACACACACCAGCACAGGCACACACCAGCACACACACGTCCAGCACACAGACACACACGCCACAAACAAAACGCACACGCACGCACAGTCAGGGGACTGAAACCAGACTCACAGGGGATGGGGCCCTGGAACACACACACGCATCCACAAGCACTGCGCAGTCCTCAGTTGCCTCTCCCTCCAAAGCACCCTCCCTTGCCTCACCTGCAACCCCAAAGTCACAGCGGCTCTTCCTCTGTGACCTCGGCCTCATCCCCTACGATCCAGCTGCTCCAGCATCCAGGGGGAAGAGGAAGCCCACCCACATGGAGCAGAGTGCCCCTCGCCCCCGGACACCCTCCCCCAGGCGCAGACAGACTGAGGCCCCCACCCGCAAGTCCCCCGGAGTCGTAAGAGCAAGACCCCGCCGCCGCCCTGCAGCTCAGGCACCAGGTCTCCTTCCTCCATCCCTCAGGCCCCCACTCCACAGGTGCCCCCACCACACCCTGCCCCAGGTTCCCCCACCCACAGATATACCATCCCCAAGAGGATCCGTCCTTCTCCCCCTGCCACTTGCTCGCCCGGCACCACACCCCCGCTGCGCTTGTCTGTGCCACTGATGTGGTGAGGGTGTCCTCCCCTCTGTCCAGCCCACCTTGCCTGTTCCCCATTCTCCTCCCCTGGAGGTAGGCACTGCAGTGGAGTCCACTACCACCCTGTCTGACTTGGGCACTGCAGTGGCGGACCTGTCCACTCCATCTGCAGGGTCCACTGCAGTCGTGCCGGCACCCACAACATCTGAGTCATACCCCCGAGTTGTGCCGGCACACACCATGTCAGACACCTCCACTGCAGTTGTCAGTGGCTCTCCAGCACCCACCACCCCTTCCCTGCCTCCTCCTGGTAAGCCCTGATCCTGTCCCTGCGGTGCCTGGCCTGCCCCCCGGTTGCCCCTCCTAGTGGATTGTCCCTGGTTTTGTGCAGTGCAGGCATGCGTAGGGTGACATCTGCCACTGTCACCCTGTATTAACTTACTTGATGGACTGGCCATTGGCCTTTGTTGGAGCATTACTGTTCTCTGAGTTTTGGACACACATATGCTGAATAAAGCAACTTTCTGTTCTCTAGTGCTTATGCTTCTGATGTACATGTTGTTGATGATGCTAACCATGCCCTTGCTGCAGTGATGGTGATATTTGGTCTCATGATAATAAAGTGTTACTGTGCAGGAACACATGTGGTCCAGGGGGAATGTGTCTTATCCTGTGGTATATCCATGTCATCCTTAGCAGCATCTGAGGGTGTCATGTGTTCAGTATTTGGCAATGGGATTTCCTACTTACATTAGCAATTTCACATCTGTGGCTTCCACCCCTGCACATCTGTTGTGCCTGCCATTGTTCAATTCGTCTACTTCCCTGACCGTGTGGCCATCTCCACTGGACATGCAGGTTTGGGCATCAATGGGGAAGGACTCATCTGTGTTGTCAGTGCAACATTGCTATACAAGTGTGTTGGATCTGTGCTGATGATTTCGTTGGCACTCCCATGACCAGGCTGATGTGACGGGAGCCTTCATTTGGTGCTAATTGTTGATTGTGTGACCAAGTGCTCAGCTGACATGATGGGGCCCTACTGAGGCAACATATGGCACAGCTTTCCTCACACAGGAGTGGAGTCCCCTCATGGCAGTGTGTACTCCTGTGACATTGCCTGCGCCCAAGGTGTGTGTTGTATGAGCATGTCTGTGTGTTCACTTCCGTTTTGCTGTGCATGCTGGGATCCCTAGTGTTGTACCTGTTGGGATGCTTGCTGAGTTGACCTATGTTCCCCCAAAGTCTTCTCCCTGGGTTCTCTGTGATGTGGGTGCATGGCACATTACTGGTCATCAGGGTGTCACCCATAGGTGTGTTTGCTGTCAGGGCTGAGTTTGTGTGCAGACGCAGATGGGTCACAGTCAGGTTTCCCCTTGGCACTTGTTGTTTACACCTGTCATGTGATTTCCAGTTTGTGTTATCTTTCAGTGATTGTGACACGTTGTGTGTGTGACTGCTGGCACTCCTCAGGGTCCAGGCTGCAATGTTGGTTGTTGTCTATGTGTGTTCTTTGTGGGTGACCTTGGCTTCTTCATTGGTGTGTGACTGTGGCTGGGATCCCATTGGTTGGTGTGGTATTGCTGTCATGTCCATGTACAGCGTAGTGTGCAGTGTGTCAGACATTCAGGAGTCTTGTTGAGTGGGCATGTGTGATGTGTTTCTGCACCTTGGTTCCCACCCACCACCCTGGGATTGTCATGGGTGCATGTGCAATGTCACCAGTGCATGTGTGCTTCACTGCTGCACATTGTTGGAGGTCGAGGTGTGTGGTGTTGAGTGTGTGCAGATGAGAGTTGTTGCCCGGCTAGACCCCTGCCTCCATGTTGGCCTTGGCTTACTGGCCGTGCTGATTGATTTGTGCTTGTGTAGGTGTGATGGTAGTTTGTTTCTCAGGACACATGACTGTGGTTCACAGTGTGAACGACATTTAGCTTTGTCATCACAGTGGGATTGTAATGCAGCCCAGGGTCACCACATTGTGGGGGCCCTGGGGGTAGTGCTGTGGTGTGTCTGTGTCTTGCTGTGTCAGTTGCTGTTCCTACATGCTTGTGTGACATGTGTGATTTGTGCTCCCTCTCATCTGACAATGCCTGATTGCCCACATAGGGGATTTGGATCCATGAGTTACCTATGTGTGGCACTGTATGCACATCTGTGTAATTGGTATTCAGGCCTCCTCATGTGTTGTGTGGTTGCCTGGGGACACTGGCACCCCCCCTCACCTGTTGTGTTTGATGTGCAGTGTGGGTCTGCCTGTTTGTGTTTGTGCATCTGCACCACTGCATTGGCATATCTTAGGTGTGCCATTGGCTTTATGTTGTTTGGTGGGTTTCCCCTGCTGTCCCTGGGACTCCTAGGTCATCGGTCAGCACAATGATCATGGTTTGTGTGTCCCATTGCTGCCATGGTATGGTATCTGTTCACCTCACATCTACAGTCTCCACACGGTATCTGCATTTGTGTGCCCATTGGTGCAAATATGTGGGTCTGCATTCTGATGGTCACTTCTGTCATTGTGTCATTGATGAATGTTGACAGTGTCAGCCCCCATGGGTGTTGTTTGTCTGCACATGGCCAAAGGTATGTCTTATTTGCACTGCAGTATTTGCCTCCCCCAATCTATGTTGCAATGGGACACATGCACTACTTTGCCACTGATGTGTTTTATGTTCTGTGACCAGGAATCATCCATGCAGTTTGGCAGTTGCAGCTTTTTCTTTGTCAACACTTGCATTTTGGTCACAGTGATGATGGGGGTTTGGACCCCATTGCCACAATGTTCAAAATGTGCTTCAGCTATGGACCCCACACTTACCTTTTGGTCACTGTGATGATGGGGGTTTGGACCCCATTGCCACAATGTTCAAAATGTGCTTCAGCTATGGACCCCACACTTACCTTTTGGTCACTGTGATGATGGGGGTTTGGACCCCATTGCCACAATGTTCAAAATGTGCTTCAGCTATGGACCCCACACTTACCTTTTGGTCACTGTGATGATGGGGGTTTGGACCCCATTGCCACAATGTTCAAAATGTGCTTCAGCTATGGACCCCACACTTACCTTTTGGTCACTGTGATGATGGGGGTTTGGACCCCATTGCCACAATGTTCAAAATGTGCTTCAGCTATGGACCCCACACTTACCTTTTGGTCACTGTGATGATGGGAGTTTGGACCCCATTGCCACAATGGTTATGTCCTGCTTGCATTGTGGGTGCCACACACATTTATGTGTGGCACATGTGATAGGGGGTCACATTGTATGTTCAAAGTCATGTTCAGTGTTGTAGGCATTTGACACAGTCTACACACGCTTGTCATGGTGTTGGGGGATGTCTTTTTCTTGCATTCCCTAGGTTGTGGTGTGCTGGTTGTGTCATGCATTGTCCAACCTATGAGTGGGGGTGGTGTTGGTGGTAGGCATCCAGCCCCCCATGGGTAGAGGTCGTAGTAGTGACAGGCATCCAGCCCCCCATGGGTAGAGGTGGTAGTAGTGGTAGGCATCTGGCACCCCTGGGTAAGGGTGGTAGTTGTGGTAGGCATCCAGCCCCCTGGCTAAGGGTGGTAGTAGTGGTAGGCATCTGGCACCCCCATGGCTAAGGGTGGTAGTAGTGGTAGGCATCCAGCCCCCTGGCTAAAGGTGGTAGTAGTGGTAGGCATCCAGCCCCCTGGCTAAGAGTGGTAGTAGTGGTAGGCATCTGGCACCCCCATGGCTAAGGGTGGTAGTAGTGGTAGGCATCCAGCCCCCTGGCTAAGGGTGGTAGTAGTGGTAGGCATCCAGCCCCCTGGGTAAGGGTGGTAGTAGTGGTGGGCATCTGGCACCCCCCTGGCTAAGGGTGGTAGTAGTGGTAGTAAACAACAAGGGGGACAATGAGGGCTTGATAAAGGTCCACCGTACTTGCCCTGGTTAGAACTAGAAGACAAAAGAGGTACGGTGTTCCTGGGTGGCAAGTTGGCCACCTGGTTAGTACTCAGAGTGGTGGGGAGGTGGGGAATACCTCCTTTCGGAACTAGGACCCTCACACACCCAGCAAGCTAGGTGTCATGCTTCATCATATGGGTCTGCTCCTCGTCGAGCCGGCGCTGCAATGCTCGACGGGCACCCATAAAGGGGCTCTTTATCGGAGATCTTTTGTTCCTTGCCGTATAGGTGCCGTGGGTGTGAGGGGCCTGGTAAGATGTAGATGTGGTGTGTGGGTTAAAACAGGTAAGGGAATCCTCTATAATTATTTTTATTCTGGAGAGGTCACAACCTGAATAAAAAGTAAAACCAGGTGGCCAACTTGCCACCCAGGAACACCGTACCTCTTTTGTCTTCTGGTAGTAGTGGTAGGCATCTGACACCCCCATGGCTAAGGGTGGTAGTAGTGGTAGGCATCCAGCCCCACAGGCTAAGGGTGGTAGTAGTGGTAGGCATCCAGCCCCCCCTGGGTAAGGGTGGTAGTAGTGGTGGGCATGTGGCACCCCCTGGGTAAGGGTGGTAGTTGTGGTCCGCATCTGGCACCCCCATGGCTAAGGGTGGTAGTAGTGGTAGGCATCCAGCCCCACAGGCTAAGGGTGGTAGTAGTGGTAGGCATCCAGCCCCCCCTGGGTAAGGGTGGTAGTAGTGGTGGGCATCTGGCACCCCCATGGCTAAGGGTGGTAGTATTGGTAGGCATCCAGCCCCCCCTGGGTAAGGGTGGTAGTAGTGGTGGGCATCTGGCACCCCCTGGCTAAGGGTGGTAGTAGTGGTAGGCATCCAGCCCCCTGGGTAAGGGTGGTAGTAGTGGTAGGCATCCAGCCCCCTGGCTAAGGGTGGTAGTAGTGGTAGGCATCTGGCACCCCCATGGCTAAGGGTGGTAGTAGTGGTAGGCATCCAGCCCCCTGGCTAAGGGTGGTAGTAGTAGTGGTAGGCATCCAGCCCCCCTGGGTAAGGGTGGTAGTAGTGGTGGGCATCTGGCACCCCCATGGCTAAGGGTGGTAGTAGTGGTAGGCATCCAGCCCCCCCCTGGGTAAGGGTGGTAGTTGTGGTAGGCATCCAGCCCACCCCTGGGTAAGGGTGGTAGTAGTGGTGGGCATCTGGCACCCCCCTGGCTAAGGTGGTAGTAGTGGTAGGCATCTGGCACCCCCATGGCTAAGGGTGGTAGTAGTGGTAGGCATCCAGCCCCACAGGCTAAGGGTGGTAGTAGTGGTAGGCATCCAGCCCCCCCTGGGTAAGGGTGGTAGTAGTGGTGGGCATGTGGCACCCCTGGGTAAGGGTGGTAGTAGTGGTAGGCATCTGGCACCCCCATGGCTAAGGGTGGTAGTAGTGGTAGGCATCCAGCCCCCCCTGGGTAAGGGTGGTAGTAGTGATGGGCATCTGGCACCCCCATGGCTAAGGGTGGTAGTAGTGGTAGGCATCCAGCCCCCCCTGGCTAAGGGTGGTAGTAGTGGTAGGCATCCAGCCCCCCCTGGGTAAGGGTGGTAGTGGTGGTGGGCATCTGGCACCCCCCTGGCTAAGGGTGGTAGTAGTGGTGCACATCCAGGCCCCTGTGTGCATATGTGGCATTGGTGATGGGCATCCCGCCCCTATGGTGCTGCTGTTGCTGGTGTAAGTAAATTCTGCATCCCTCTGTGTGTGTGTGATGTGTCGTGTACGTGTTGTATGTTTTTGTGGTTGGTGTCTGACTTACCTTCTGCGCCGTACGCGTCCGTGCCTGTTCCGGTAGTAAATGTAGAATATTGGTAGGATCGGAACGAAGGGATTCATGGTTGGTTCGTCTCGCTCGTCTTTCTCGTTGCTTCGCGTCGTCCTCGCCGCTGGCGTGTTCGCCTCGTAGCCGTGGATCGTGTTGTGGCGCGAATCGGAGCTTATGTGCGCCTCTTCCGGAAGCTTTGACGTGCCGGACGTAGCGACGGGTTCGGCGCGTACGGAAAGCGCATCGTACTTGTCGCCGGACGGGCTGCATTTTCCCTTCTGTGCGACTCGATTCGGCGTTTCCGGATTCGCCTCGGTCGGAGAACAGGACCTGGATTGGGTGAGTACGACTCGGCCGGATTCTATGCTGTTGTGCGCATCGTACTTACTCGTTCGGAATGATGTACGGATCGGTCGGGAAACAGGCATTCGCATGGCTTTTTTCCCGACCGAATGGTATTGGGTGCGCCTCCGACCGAGATCGGAATCGGCCCCTTAATGCTAAAATGTATACATTTCTGACACATATTTTCACTTTTATCTCAATGCAAGCAAATGGGAATGTGAACATGTGATAGAAATGTGTTACTTCAACAAAACTACCTAATGAGCTAATGAGGATCTTCTCACACTAGGGAAAGCAAGAAGGTACCTTGGAAGGTAGATAGATATACATAAACTGCACACTCAGGGCCTCATTACGATGTCAGTCGGAAAGCATTCCGACCGACTCGGTCTCGGAATGGTTTCCGACCGAATCGGATTCGGGGAGTCCGACCAACCGATTACGGTGTGTTCGAACACCGTTCGGTCGGACTCCCATTGACTTCAATGGGAGCCTGTGTTCCGACCGACAACACAGGCTCCGATTGAAAAACGGGGAGGCTGCAGAAAACCGTGCACCCTGTGGTGGGCACACCTTGGTGCCTGCCACACCGTGCATGGTTGGAAAGAGGGGAGGAGGCCTCCGGGTGAAGGTAGGCCTGCTACAGGCCCCCAAAGTCAGATTCTGACAGCCGATCTGTGTCAGAGAGACCGATTCGGAAAGACTGTCCGAATCCGACATCGTAATCGCTCGGTCGGCAACGCGGTCCGTAGAGACACACGAGTCGGCTCCGACCGACTCGGTGTCTCCAAATGCCATTCGGAACCGAGTCGGACAGTCCGAATGGTTTCCAACCATTGTTATCGGTCGGTCGGAAATGTTTCCGAGTCAGTCGGAAAGAAGGCTTCCGACACGGATTCGGACTAACCGAATGCCGTTCGGAGCCTTTCTGACCCACATCGTAATCGGCCCCTGAGTTCACTACTTGGCAATTCTTGCCTCTTACAGCCAATCCTCAGAGTGAGACTACGCTTGCTGCACAATGCAGGGGTATGTGCAATTGCACAACACTGAATAAAACAGAGACATGAATCTCTGCAGGCAAGCTAGGGTTACTGGGTGCTTTAGATTAATATGAAAACAGCATTAAAATGTGATCATGTGACATAGCAGTACATATTAAGACATACATATATAATAGAGCTTTCATAATAAAGCACTGGTATTAATACATGGGATATATAATTCTGCTTTCTACCAGGATGTGGTACTCATTGTGTACACACACATACGCTGAGGCCTTCTTTTTTGCACCATCTGTTTTGTAATCCTTCTGTGGTGGGAAATATCCATTACAGCGCAGGCATTACAACGCAATGCCTTTACAACACAGTCAATACAACGCTAGTTCCATTACAACACATGCCATTACAACGTATATCCCTCACTGACCAGCACCTTCCCTGAGGTAAGCACCCGGCGGTGTTAGAATAGTAATTTTCGTTGTAATGGAACAGGCGTTGTAATGGCATTCGTTGTAATGGAAGTTGCGTTGTAAAAACCACGTTGTAAAGGCATCCGTTGTAATAGTTTGCATTGTAACATCATACATCCTTCTGTGGTTCATAAAATGCATTGGAGGCACTAGTGAGTGTTAATTGCACATATTTCAAAAACACTGCCGGTTTTGACCAATTGTATCCCAGCAGGAGGAGGCGTGCAAGGGCTTTTTCTTGCCAATTGGCCATCAGAGCTTTGGGAACACATTCCCTTGTTTTCTGCCCTGCAGCCTCTACAACCAATTGCAATTTATGTACAGGATCTTGAATCCTACCTAGGTTTTTATAACACACCAGCTTCAGAACACCTTTGAGGGAGAAAAAGTTAAAGTTTATTCTCAGGAGACAGAATTGTAATAGATGTCTAAGATCTTGCCTATGCACGCAACAATCATGCGCTGTGAAGATTGAAGAATCAAATTATCAAAAGGTTACCGCACATTTTTCATAGTTGACTGATTTGCAGTGACATGTTATTATCGCATTTCTAGAGTGTTATTGTATTTAAATGTGTCAGTGGCTTGGAATGTTTGTGCATGTTTACCAGCGGTAGTCATGCTGCATAAATCATACATCGCCAGTGTGATGCTGCCTCAATTACCAGAAGTGTGGTGGCCTTTAATTGCATATATTAATAAAGCCATGAGTCATATTATCACAGCTGCTGAGGCCTGAGCAGGTAAGACTGATGTTTCCTGTCTGCTGCCTGGTTCTGTAGGGATTCTGTAATTTGAGCAATGCCAGTGTTGTATAAGCCAGTAAGCTTTGTCGAGCTCTACATTTTATGGCCTGTGATTGCAAGATTATTTTCTTCCCCACTGTGACTAAGAATCTACTTTGAGGGTGAAAGAATGAAATGAAGGTGAATGTAGAAGTAAAGAAAGATGATAAATACTTTTTTTAAACATGGTAGTCTAAGTAAAATCGAATAAACAGAGGGGGATATTCTCAAGAACGCGTGTTAACTAGCGCCAAAATCGCTTAACGCAACTTCTCACATCGCAGTCCATCGCGGGAAAATAACACCGTGGTAACGCAGCATTCACAACCCGGCGGCACCATGCGATAGCCTCACGATAACGCGACAAATGCCCGCGTTAAAATCAACGCGATGCCGAAAAAATGCGAAACCCCAACGCAAAAAAAGTTGCGACATCCCAAATCGCGAAACAAAACCAGCGATAACCAGCGACAGGCCTGTGATTCCCATACGACATGCGGGAAAATGCACCTAAAAACCGAGATTTTTTTTTTTAACTGCGTACCACCATGGATGCACCCCGACAGAGTGCACAGGACAACGCGAACCCCACAAGCCCCACAGACGACCAGCCCGGAACCCCGGGGCCGGGGAAGGGCAAGGAGAAGAGGAAGAGGGAGACGGGGTTTAGTCTGCAGGAAAACCAGATCACGGAGGTGACAGAACACAACCAACAACTGTACGTCACCCCATGAGGCACAGGGTCAAGACTGATTTGCATATGGCCAGGTCTAAACTGGGGTGGCATGTTGAGCAAAAGAATGACGGATTTAACCCAGATCTCTTGACTGGGGGTGAATGTTTTGATTTGTTCTGCATTCCGTCCATCAATTGTGTGTCTTTTGCTTTCTCGCCCTAAGTGCGCCAGGTATGCCCAGACGTGGGTCCTGGGCTCACTGTGCCACTGGAATCAAGCTATCCTGGCTGAAGAGGGGTGAAACCCCGAAACCGGTCCTAGGATGCTTGTTTCCGGTCCATGAAGGACCTGGCTTGGCAGTTCGGGCTGGACTGTTCCCATGAGGCACAGGGTCAAGACTGATTTGCATATAGCCAGGTCTAAACTGGGGTGGCATGGTGAGCAAAAGAATGATGGATTTAACCCAGATCTCTTGACTGGGGGTGAATGTTTTGATTTGTTCTGCATTCCGTCCATCAATTGTGTGTCTTTTGCTTTCTCGCCCTAAGTGCGCCAGGCATTCCCAGACGTGGGTCCTGGGCTCACTGTGCCACCGGATTCAAGCTATCCTGGCTGAAGAGTGGTGAAACCCTGAAACCGGTCCTAGGATGCTTGTTTCCAGTCCAGGGAGGACCTGGCCTGGCAGTTCGGGCTGGACTGTTCCCATTGGGCGCAGGGTCAAGACTGATTTGCATATGGCTGGGTCCAAACTGGAAAGGCATGGTGAGCAAAAAAATGATGGATTTGGGCCCAGATCTCTGTACTGGGGTGAATTTATGGCATTGTTCTGCATTCTGTCCATCAATTGTTCTTTTTGCATTTGTCACCTCGAGTGGGACGGATATGCCCAGACGTGGGTCCCGTGCTCTCCATGCCACTGGAGTCTAGCTTATCCTGGCTGATGAGGGGTGGAACCCCGAAACTGGTCCTAGGATGCTTGTTTCCAGTCCAGGGAGGACTTGGCCTGGCAGTTCGGGCAGGACTGTTCCCATTGGGTGCAGGGTCAAGACTGATTTGCATATGGCTGGGTCCAATCTGGAAAGGCATGGTAGGCAAAAAAACAATGGATTTAGGCCCAGATCTCTGTACTGGGGTGAATGTATGGCATTGTTCTGCATTCTGTCCATCAATTGTTCTTTTTGGATTAGTCACCATATTTGCAAAACCACCCTGCGTGGCTTTTCATGGCCTTGTAAATATGGCCCCCTTTCACACATTATTCTGCGTTAAATGAATTCTGACGCATTCCTAGATTTACAAGGTTTTGTAAACCTGGGAATGTGTCAGATTCCTACGCCTCTCCAGGGAGACGCTATAGTGGCTCAGTGAGGAGAAATACCTTTATTTCTCCTAATGCCTGGCGCACTTAGGATGCTTGTGTCCGGTCCAGGTAGGACCTGGCTTGGCAGTTCGGGCTGGACTGTTCCCATGAGGCACAGGGTCAAGACTGATTTGCATATGGCCAGGTCTAAACTGGGGTGGCATGGTGAGCAAAAGAATGATAGATTTAACCCGGATCTCTTGACTGGGGGTGAATGTTTTGATTTGTTCTGCATTCCATCCATCAATTGTGTGTCTTTTGCCTTCTCGCCCTAAGTGCGCCGGGAATGCCCAGACGTGGGTCCGGGGCTCACTGTGCCACTGGATTCAAGCTATCCTGGCTGATGAGGGGTGAAACCCCGAAACCGGTCCTAGGATGCTTGTTTCTGGGCCAGGGAGGACCTGGCTTAGCAGTTCGGGCTGGACTGTTCCCATGAGGCACAGGGTCAAGACTGATTTGCATAAGGCCAGGTCTAAACTGGGGTGGCATGGTGAGCAAACGAATGATGGATTTAACCCAGATCTCTTGACTGGGGGTGAATGTTTTGATTTGTTCTGCATTCCGTCCATCAATTGTGTGTCTTGTAAATATGGTGAAGCATTGTGCGCCACCGGAGCGTCAAAAAAAGTGACACTCCAGTGGTGCAGCGGACTTGTCAATATGCCCCATAGTTTTCTAAAAGAGTGAACGCAGAAATGATAAACTCATCACTCACACACTAGGTGAGACACATTAAGGAGATGATGTTTGAGCACAGACCTAAGTGCAACCTGGAATTCCAACACTGAATACACAGAAAACATAATACACAGTGATGTGCAAGGTAGGAATTATAAAATCGCGAGGGATGCACGGAAAAACCAAGCATGTGTTAGCACTACTCCAAAAATTTAAAAATAACTTGATCTTTCGCTCATGAATAGTAATAGTGGCCCAAGACAATACAATCAAGCACAGTGTTCATGTATTGGCAAAATCAACCACACACAACAGTGTAGCAGGGAGTAAGAGGGAGGCAACACACTGCCCTCCTCCTGCCCTAACTCTGTAAGTCCCCCTAGGTAAAACAACCCCTTTTAATGGCAAGCAGCAACCAAAGTTGAGTGATACAGATCATGTACCACGGTATCAGGTTGTGTCAAAGGCACACCACTGTAAAATCCATGGGACCAAGTTGCATAAGGATGAATCACACTTTTGTTAGGCTGGTATATTTGTGATGGAAGATTCATGTAGGACACAACCCTTTTAGTCACTTTCTCCCACGTCCATAATGAGCATTGCGGGAATGCTTGGCATCATGTGATCCTAGTTTGCAGTTGGAAGTGTGGCATGATCCCCCACAGTTTTCCAGCTCCTCCTTCCTCATTAACAGCTTGGTAAATAACCTCTGACAGTGGCCAGCTTCCAAAGATAGCTCACAGTCCCAGGCAAGCATTGGGGGATGGGCCAGGAAGAGGAATAAAGGTAGTGAAGATGGCTGGGCCATGTACCTCAAGGCAACCAGCAGCCAGTGAACAGCACTGAGCCATGAACAATCCCAAGGCTGAGGTGCACAGGGCACCCCCACAATAGTAGTTCTGTTCTTTTCTACCTTCTCTCCAACTCACTGACCCAAACTCTCTCCTGCTGGGTTGTGCTGTGCCACTAGCTTCCTTGCTGCAGTCAGTCCACCCTCATTCCTTGCAGAGTGGGTGGTGCAGTATGACTTTGGTGGTTGCCTGCTGTGATTGTCTTGGCAGGTCAGGGACATAGATGTTTTTCTCTCCTTGCAATGGCCTGGTCTGGCCACTTGGTGGCTCGTTTAGAGTGTGGTGGGGTGGGGCAAGAACATTGTGATGGATCACACCCTGCTAAATGGATAGTTCCCCCACCTCATTTTGAGATAGTGTAAAGCCTGGATTCCAATGAGGGAGCCTTCGGCTCTGTTGTCAGAAGCCGCTGACCCTGCGTTGGGTCACAGTGGTGGTAACCCTTCCCTATTTGGGGTGCTGCTGTCATTACTGATTTTCCTTCCTGGGTCTGCCAGAAAAAAACAAGCAACGGCTCTCCTGTGCGTCTACATTCATCTGTGGATGCATTGTAGACACAGAGACCGCCGCAAAGAAGGTACGGATCTTTAATTACACTGGGCGGCATGGCAGAAACCTGACTAGACCCATGCCAACGGTACCCGCAGTTGCAATGTCTCCTGTAACAGATAGCAAGCTCTATAGAAACCTTGCTGATGCAATTTGCAGAATGTTCCGGATGCCTAGTGGAGTCCTGGTCCAGTTTCTCCTTATCAAAAGCTCTGAGATGTTGAAGGGAATATTTTGTATATATCATCATCAGCACACTATTGCTCTATGAAGCTGGGCACAACTAAAGCATACATGAAGATGTATGGGTCCATCCTATAAACAAACTGCACTTTGTAGTACATTCAGAAATAGCAATAGTACTACTCATGTACTACAAAATGTTGTCCACTAACCTATGTGCGGAGGACTAAGCCTCTCTTATCGTTTCTCTCCATCCTTAATGTGGAGATCTCTGCCCATGTAAGCTTAAGTTTTAGTAGTAAATGTGGGAGGAATGTGGGACTGCCTGGAAAATGGGTAATGTTCAATACTAAGGGCCTGATTACAACTTTGGCGGTGCTCCTGTGGAGCGCCATGCCAGTGCTCCGCGGGAGGACTGCCAAAGCTGTCCTCACACCTCCTGCCGGATTACGACTGTAATGCTTGGCATGCGGACGTGCTGCAGCAGTCCCACGGTGGTGCATCTCTAAGGCTCATTGGAGAGCCTTAGAAAGGCACTGCCGTGGGACCGCTGCAGTAGGATCCTGCACAAGAAGCAATGCACCATGCTGTGCATTCCTTCCAGTGCAGAAACTGGGAGTGGAAAAATAGAGGGGGGGCACAACATGTGCACAGAGGCACAAGGGGGCCATGTTAGGGCCGCATTTGTTGCCTCACCGCCATGAAAAAGATGGCAGTGAGGCAACTTGCGATATGCTCGGCAGTGCCACAGCGGCACCGCCAGTGTATTGCAGCCCCTGAAAGCTGTGCAACTGCTGCTGGACCAAGGATCCCAGGCAGTTTCAGCAGTCCTGGCACAGTTCAACCGCCAAAGTCATAATACGGCAGGTGGAACGTCTGCCTGGCGGTCTATAGACCGTCACCGCGACAACAGCGGTCCAATGGACTGCCATAGTCGTAATCAGGCCCTAAATGAGGAAGGTTAAGAGAGGAGTAATGTGTGTTTTAGGGAGGATTAAGGAAGGGTTTATTTGGAGCCAAGCACCCAATCACAAAAGAGTAAGTCTAATGTTATTCACAAACCGCACTTCTCCAACTACTGCAGATAAAACAAACCCAAAGCAATCACTCTAGCTCAGACCTAGAGGGTAAACAACCGTCACCCCGCATCCGTAACCCCGCATGCTGTTACAACGCGGTCGTAACAACGACCGCGTTGTGACAACCCATACCATTACCCCGCAAGTCGTTACAACGACTTGCGGAGGGGGAGAAGGTGTTGGATTTAAAATCCAACACCTTCCCTACAGTCTGCACAGACTGGAGTTGGAATAGTAAATTTTACTATTCCAACATCCAGCGCTTCCCTCCGCAAGTCGTTGTTACGACTTGCGGGTGATGGTATGCGTTATTACAACGCGGTCGTTGTAACGACCGCGTTGTAACAACATGCGAGGTAATGGTATGCGGGAAAAAGAGGCATATTCACCTAGAGTAGGTCGAGCACCATACCTAGCCAACCACAGGAACTTCAACACCCTTTCATAGAAAATAATGGTGGGAGGGTCTTAAAACAAAAACCCATAGGAAATAATGTTAAAATAATTTTTAAATATTCGTCTTTCAAAACTTATATATAACTGCAGAAGAAATATTGTTTTTTATAATTTTTAAGAAACTCTTATCAATGTATGTTTTTTGTAAAAAAATAAAGGGGCCCATTACGATACCCGGCGTAAAAAAATCCGCCAGGCATGGAAGCGGCAAAATCCGCCCGCACACACCGCCTGAACACCGACCACGCCATTATGAGTACACAAACCGAAAACCGCCATCGGCGGAAAAATCACACAAAATACCGCCCGCCATCGTCCGAGTCGGAGTCAAACCGCCCGCCACGGACGGAAACACGCACGACAACACAAAACCGCCCGCCCACACGGCCGACACACCGCACGTGAAATTACGATCGCACCGCCATGAGCGCGGAAAACAACAAATATACCGCCCGCCAGCGCAAACAACGCCGATGAGAATCGACACGGCAGAAGCCATGGCGCCCACGTACCTGCACAGAAACCATCCGCACACAAAACCAATAGCACACAACATGGCCAACAAGTCCACACAGCAAGGCACACACAAATACACAAGCACAGTACACATCCCGAAAACACCCCCGGACAAACAAAAATACAAAGGCCAGAACCCCAGACACAACACACCTGAAAACAACAGACCATGAGGACACACCCACATAGGTGAGTACAAAAGCAGCACTCCCACAGACCACAACCCCTTGCTACATTGCAAACCAGAGAGGAGAGGAGAGGACACAGTGACACAGCAAGGACAGCAGCACACCACAGAAACGCACACATCACAACCACCACCACCACCACCACCACCAAACACCGGCACCACAAACCCCTGCACATTACACAACACACACCGCACCAGCACCACAAACACCATGGCACCACAAAGGATGCCCAAGTTCACGCCCATGGAGCTGACGGTCATGGTCGACGAGATCATCAAGGTGTACCCACAAATCTATGGGAACATGGTCCAGCACACACCACTAGCCACCAGAAACAGAATGTGGACCCGGATCGTAGACCAGGTCAATGCAGTCGGGACCCTGCCCAGGAACAGAACCGAGATAAACAAACGTTGGAATGACGTAAAGAGCCTGGTCAAGAAGAAGGAGGGCAAAAACAGAGAGCTGGCTGCCGTCACTGGCGGAGGGAATCCCGCGCTCTTTAAGACCTTCAAAGCGTGGGAGGAGAAGGTGCGAGTCGTAATACATCCGGAGATCCTCGCCGGATTAGCAGGGGGAGTGGAGGCTGGTAAGTACAAACTAATGTATACCAGCACACCGCTATGTACTCACATGCGCAACTACCATGCCACAGCTCCCAGGGACAAACACCCCCATGTCCAGCACACAATACACAACACATCACACACACATGCAACAGACACTACCACACACAGCCCAAACCGAACAACTGTAAGATGCGTGGGGACATGTGTACACTAAGCCAGCCACGTAACCACCAACAGGTCCCCAAATATGCCAGAAGCGCCACAACGAGCACCCACCACACCCATGTGTCCGCCACAGCTGCACTAACCGACAAGTAACAGGTAAGTGGCAGGAACACAAAGTGCAGTGGGTGGGACGGTGGACAGCCCAAGTACAACACACACCAGGCCCCAGTCCCACAGCACAGCAAGGAGGAGCATCCCCCACACCCCACAGCCACGTGTCAGCCACCGCAGTGCACAACGACAGCCGAAAGGCAGACATCACGGTCCACAGCAATCGGTGTCAGTGGGTGTACAGCCACCCCCACGACCCACTACACCCCCCCACCCCCACAGACCTGCAACATGGAGCACCCCCGCTTAGAGCCATGTGGCATCCAGTACAGTGCACGCACGAACAACTTGCAGGTGGGAAACTGGACAGGGCTGGATTACTGGAGGCATGAGGACCATAACACCACCAACACATGGGACATGTCACGTAGCACACGGACACGCAGCACCGCCCACCGTCACGAACAAGTGAACAATGTGCACACGGACATGAACAGCAGACTCACACCCCACATGACCCATCACAGACATAGCAACACCCAAGGAGCCACGTCTGCATGCACAAGCCACACTGAATATAGTCCCACACGGCAGCCACTGTGCAACTCATCACACACAACCGAAACACCATTGAAGTCCTGTCCATGTAGCCCCTACTGCCTGTCAACCACACACCCCACAACTACGCCTATGTAAGACAAACAACACTAGACGCAACAGAGCGGAACAACATAAATGCACACGAACACCACTGAACCCATCAAACTCACAGACACACCATGCACATACAACATACCATCCATCCCATCCGTCAGCCCCAGTCTCATGAAAGGCATGTCATCCGCACAGCTGCCACACATACAGCAGTCACGCTAAGACACATGCCCATGACCAACCATGTGCCAGAAGTCAATTAAGCGCACGACACACTGTGAGCAACAACACACAACATGGGCCACACCCCCCCGAGCACTGCAGTGATGCACATGGCACAGGGCAGCACGCACACCAAGGAGATGGGACAACTGCAATACGTTGGCTGGCACACAACTATCACTCACTCATAACGATGCGTCCAATGCCATGTCCAGTAACCACAACAGACAGCAAATATGCAGGGCATGTCAGGCATGCACACACCTCAGACCATGCACTGTCATGCTGCCACAACACATGTCACGTTCGGCACCCATGGCTCACAGCATGTACCCCAAAAGCATATCCCCTCCCAAATGCGAATCTGGGGCATGGCCCCCATGTTGCCATATGCGTTCCTAAGCGTTCCATTTGAACCCCAAAAGCATATCCCCTCCCAAATGCGAATCTGGGGCATGGCCCCCATGTTGCCATATGCGTTCCTAAGCGTTCCATTTGAACCCCAAAAGCATATTCCATCCCAAATGCGAATCTGGGGCATGGCCCCCATGTTGCCATATGCGTTCCTAAGCCGTTCCATTTGAACTCCAAAAGCAAAGTACAAACCAGACCCAGGATGGGCCAGGAGCCCGCATACACCAGAGTCACAATGAGTAGGGGCAAAGCAACACACCCATCGGCATGGCCAATCCGTCCCATGCCACATGTGCACAGCACACAGTCCCATTGCCTAGCACACACAACTACAGATGCCACAGCCACACACTCGCCCTCCGGGAAACCCATGTACGAGATTGCACGAACTGCCAATGTCAGACGACTAATACATACTTCGCCAGGTGCAACACAATAACAAATCTCATTCTCTCCACAGGTGACGAACTGCTGGACGCTGGGGATGGAGACAGCAGCCAGCACAGCCAGCCTACAAGCCCCCAACGAGGACACACGGATCTGGAGGATCTGTCCACCTCTTCGGACACGGACCACCAAGCTGGCCCATCTGGCGTGGCAGGGCCCAGCCGCTCCCCAGGACCCCTCCTACCCACCAACCCATCATCCAGGGATGCTGAACAGTCCCAGTCCCCTGCTGCCACTGTCGTTGCGGCCACACCCACGGTCATTGCGGCCACTACCACTGCCGCAACCGCCACCATCGCCGCACCGACCACCACCGCCTCCACCACCACCACGTCTTCGCTGGCACCAGCCCCAGCGCAGGTGGTGGCCCGGCCGACTGGATCCACCCTGGGAGCCACAGCGAGGACCGTGGTGAGCAATGTGGCTAGTGGGCAGGCCGGTGGCAGCAGGACTGGTAGGAGGAGCAGGGTCAGGGAAACGCCAGCCTCCCCTGGGAGCCATGCCCTGCCTCAAATGGCCAGAGTCCTTGGGGCCTATGAAGAGGCCCAAGGACAATGGGCCAGGTCTGCTACTGACACGCGGGAGGTGCTGGGGGTGCTGAGGTCCATGGACGCCCATATGGGCCAATTCGTGTCCCGTATGGACCAACTCGTGGACCTCATGGGCCAGCTGGTGGTGGCGGTGGGGTCACAGGCAAGGCCAGCAACACCACCTCCGCCACCACCTGCTAGGGCGCAGGGTCGGCCAGCAGTGTCCACTTCCCCTGCGTCCACAGCCAGTGAGCACACCTCACCCACCACCAGCAGGTCGCCACCACACACCCCCTCCCAAACGTGGAAGGGGCCGTCCGAAGAGGAAACAGATCTCCCGGGAGGACTTCGCACGCTCCAGTCGCAAGTGAGGCAGCCAGCCAGCCTTCCGCCAGCCTTCCTTGACCAGCCACTGCATTGACTTGCTCTACGATCCCACTCCACACAGCCATCTGGATGGCATGTGTGTGTTGGACTATGGACATAGAACCAGTGGGTACACCCTGATCATCACGCAGCCATGACCGACAGCTCATTGTCACTGCACGCACCACTTTTGTCATCACCTTACACACAATCACATGTCACAGTTTGTAATAAATGCACCTTTTTCACTAACTGCTGTTTGTGCCCTGTGTTTTATTTGTACGGAATACATCGGCCACCTTGGGCGGAAGGGCACCTGATGCGTGGCATGGCAATGGAATCTGGAGGATCTGTAGGGACCTAGGGGTGGGAGACAGAACAGGAGCACATTCAATGAGTGTGTCACACACCCATCACACAGTACATGTCAACAACTACAAGCAATGTACACACATCGCACAGAGCAATAGGGCACAATGCCACAGTCACCAACAGTGGCATACTACCCTGGCCATGGAGCGTTGACACACTGCACGCAGTGAACATACGGCCACCCTGACACAGCACACACACACCTGCATAGATACAGACACATCATCCGTCGTACATGGACACTCACCGTCAAGTGAAGTAGCGGGCGATGAGCTGCTGGCGCACATTCCCAGCTTCCTCCTCTCCGCTGTCCACCTCACTCGAGCTGTCCTGGTCTGCGGGCTGGGGCCCTGGTTGATCTCCGTCATCCACAATGAGGGGGATCTGCTTCCGAATGGCCAGATTGTGCAGCATGCAGCACGCCACCACTATCTGGCACACCTTCTGTGGGGAGTACGCCAGTGCACTCCTCGGTGCGGTCCAGGCACCTGAACCTGGACTTGAGGAGGCCAAAGGTACGCTCGACCACACGTCTGGTCCTCCCATGTGCCTCATTGTATCGATCGTCTGCTGGGGTGCGAGGATTCCTCAATGGACTGAGCAGCCATGCCCCATTCGGATACGCAGAGTCACCTGGGTGTGAGGGACACAGAGAACCGTTGCTATTCCAACTGGACAGGGGACAGCATCGCACAACCAGCACGCTACACCACTCCACATACTCACCGACAATACAGCCACGATCCTGTTGCAGATTGGCCATCAGTCGTGGCAAGATGCTGTTGCGCATTATGTGTGCGTCATGTGCCGAGCCTGGAAACTTGGCACACACGTGGGTGATCACCATGTCCGCAAGGCACACCACTTGCACATTCAGGGAGTGCGTGTGCTTCCTGTTGCGGTACAGGTGCTCAGTGGCCTGTGGTGGAACAAGGCCAACATGTGTGCAGTCAATGGCTCCCACGACGTGTGGGATTCTGCCAAGGGCATAGAATGCACCCTTCACTGCCGCCAATTCACGAGCCCTGGGGAATCTGATGTACCTGTTTCGGCACAGCATCATGGCTGCCAGTACATCCCTCAGCACCTTGCTGAACATGGGCTGGGACATCCCTCCTCCACTGCCCACTGTGTGCTGGAATGACCCAGTGGCGAAGAAATGCATGGCGGCCATCACCTTAGCCGTGGGGGTGACAGCAGTCGGATACACCCTGCGGGGACGGAGATGGGGCTCTAACATGGCACACAGTCGATGCAGGGTTGGCCTGTCCAGCCGAAACTTCCTGATAACCTCTGTATCGTCCATGTCCGCCAGCAATTGGTATGGGCGGTCAATGTTCGGTCTCCGCCTGGGGTAAATGGCAGAGGACACATGTCAAAGCAACACGGCACATAGCAATTTCGCATACACATCACTGACATGACTGAGCAAGCACATGAGCCACAGCCCAGCTGTCAAGCTGGGACGGCACGGCCACAATACACTTACACAGGTCTCCCAACAATGGCAATGGCAAGTGAGACATACCACTGCCATGTGCATGCACATGGGGATCTAGGCCCCAATGACTTGCGGGGCGTGCTGATGGGGACTGACTGCATATTCGTCAAGCGGCAACGCCACGGCAACATGAGTGTCTGCTGAGCATGGAACTGCTTCCGAGGCTGGATGAGTATGGCACACGACGACGACGATGTGGGCACAGGCTGAGCGGCCAAAACAAGTGGGACCTGTGGCACGAGGGGATATGAGACAGTAGTAGGTGTCAGCACTGCACCCTATGTACAGCACTGTACGGATCACACCTCCCGAAACATTGACAGGTGTCCACATTGACAGCCCCATGCCAAGACGGCTGTGTGCTTGCAGTCACACGTCACAGGTGAGTGGTTACATTGCACGTGCCAGGTGGCAGACGTACATAGTGGGAGCTGGCATGTGTGTGCATGTGTCTCCTGTTCAGGATCCACCAGATGGGCGCTGACTCTGTACTGACCATTGGACACAGCATGTTCCGTGGAAGGCTTGTGTGTGTGGGATGGTGGCACTGGATGTGCCTCCGTTGGGTGGGGGCCATGCACAGGGCGGGTACGTCGATGATTGCGCATTGTTGGTCACGGTGGGTGCACCAACTAAGATGTGTTGCCCTGTGTTCAATTCCTACATGATGATGGACTGTGGATGTGGGCAGACTACACATTGGTCGATGTGCTGTCTATATGCATGTGCCTTCACACCAGGCACAGCTGCCCCTGCACATGTGACCCCTGCTGGACTCGCTGCTGGGTCTGTGGAGCTGATGCACCTTCTGCGCGTGGGGCGGACAGCTCTCCTCACTTCCCTCATTGCGCATGTCATGTCTTTGCCGCAGGTGACATGGATCATGGAGGGCCCACATGTACGCGTGGGTAGGCTACACATGATTGTTCACTGGTCGCCACCCCCAGTCAGTGTTTCGAATGGGAAGGTTGTCGTGCTGGTGGTATGTTCGATGTGGCGGATGGGCGGGCCTAGGTGCGGGCTTACATTCCGGACATGGGGGTAGTTGGATTGGCGACTAGTTGCAGTACACACGGGACACGTCTCTTCCTTTCCACATCTGGGTCATCCCTTGTACTAACTGACAGTGATACAGTCATCTTCGCCCCAGCCCTCATGTCCTCCCCTCGCCCCCCAATATGCATGCTCACCTGCGAGGCTAGCGCTTGCACAGGCAGCCCCAAGCTCGCACCAGAGAGGGCAAGGAGTGTATGTGTGGGTCCAGTTGCACGAGTGGGCTGTCTCAGGGTATGATGTGTGGCGGGACGCCGTCCACCTGCGTGGTGCCCCAAATGGAGACCCGGCCTGCATGGACTATGCATCACAGTCTTCGCCTTCCGGATCCGCCACCTGCGACACCCAGTGGCTGTGGCTGCCCTTGCGGCCAGGCCGCGTCCGTCTGTGGCTGATGGCCCACACATTCACTCTTTGGCCTCTCTGGGGAGGGCTCGGGGGTGGTGGCGCACGCGCTTGCACTTAGTCGCAATGGCATGTGGCGTGGTTGGTATGATGGGCAATGGATGGGATGGTGCGAGCCACCTCCCGTGACGTCAGTGCTGCTCGTGCTGTGGTGCGTCCCCCTACACTTCCATTTGACTTGTGCCATGCTAGACGTTGAGGTTCTATTGCCTGCGTGATATGACCAGGAGGAGCGCGAGGAGACCTGTCACACACCATGCTCCACTGCCATCCCGTGCCCTGTATCGCCTGTGCGGATTGACTATGTTGGGGTTACACCTGGTCGACTGGGGCTGTGTGTGCCTTGTCAAGGGGCATGGCGGGCGCACAACAGGATCCAGCTTGTCCACAGAGGGTGGGCTGAGGTGCGCCTGGTACCGCCTTGTACGTGTGCCCGGCTGCTGTGCACACACGTGTTCACTCCCCCCGACAGGTGTCCTCTCACAATGCCCAGGGAAGCGGTGGTGTACTGTTCATGACCCCTCCCAACACGGCGTGCTCCAACTTGGCATGTGCGCATCTACCCGTCGCACCCACCCACCTGAGCACTGCGTCCATACGACTTCACACGACACATGTGTGTCTTCCACAGTAGTGCTACTCATTTGCGTTGACATCCAATACCAGTGGACTACATGGTCATGTCACGACTGCCGTGTACTTCACATACTCTCATCCTCTCTCATTCGTACTTGTGAAATGAGTCAGCGGAGACAGTTTTGGTTTCAGACATTATATTGAGTCTTCTGTCCTCTGTGATGCAGTATAGTGGACACTACTGGCAGCGGAATACATGTTGAGGATATACTGAGCATGATTACAAATGGGATAGGGTGTGGGGTTACATCTGCTTGGCCAAGGCTGTGCTAATGTACATTTACGTATAGCTGCGGAGCTGCGGACTTTGACACAGACGGTATACATGTAGCCTACCAGACCGCTCGGCATCATGGGCACAGTCCATCTCAGTTCCATGTGACAGGTTTGCTGCGGTTGTTCCTCATGCACGCGTGCATGTGAGATGACATCAGGGCATGTGCTTGCGTGCATGCAGCGGCGTGCCACTTGTTGTTGCACTGTGGTGGTTACTGGACATGTCACAGTCACTGGGGTCGTGTTGTTGTTGTATGCACTTGTCGTCCATGCAAAGGTCCTGGTATGGGATTCCCGGGGCGGGGGTGGGAGGGGTGCAGCACCCACAGACTCCAGGCGACCTATTCATGTCCACTGAGCGGTGTGTGTGTCCATGTGCGCTGGATCCATGTCGTGTCCTGGTTGTTCGTGCAGTTCCGTCCATGTGGGTGCGATGCACAGAGCCCATGCCACTGCCTCCCACGATGCATGCGGTGTTCCTGGATGTGATGGGGAACAGTGTGCATGTCCCGGTCATATCCGATGTCATGGCGATGTCGTTGATGGTGTGGTTACAGTTGCCGGTCGTTTGGTATGGCTGTTGTGGTGGTGACTGGCCAGTCCGTGCGGAAGCTGAGCATGGGTGCGGGGTTGGACTTCATAGGTCACTCGGGGAACCTGCGTTGTGGTCCGACGTATTTACAGGTTGTCAGGTATGCGATGCCGTCCAGCAGGGCTTCCATGTCATTGGTGGTGTACATGTTTGCCAGCCAATGAAGCGGATGGTGGCTGTCAAGGTGTTGTTCGTAGGTTGTCCCTTGGAGGACCATGATGGGGCATGCTGGGTGACATTCGATGTAGCTGTTCTCGATGATCCGTCGTGTGGAGGCACAGTGGTTCCATTTCAGTGCGCGTGCGATGTTGGCCACATACGCCATGCCCCCATAGGCAGAGCAGGCCCTGTCGTGTGCGTCCAGAGGGAGGAGTAGTGGTAGCAGGTCCGCCTTCAGACATGCCGGGTTGGAGAGGCATATCTCGACGGGATGCTGGTAGGGACACCTCCGACAGTAGAAGACGGGCATGACGCAGCTGAACAATGTGATGCGGTAAGTCAGTCGGTAACTTACGTTCAGCAGGGACAGGAGATCGCATCCCAATGTATGTATCGTGTTGGTTTGGTACAGCTTGAGCTGTTCGGCGTAGTTGGGTAGGTGTGTTGCGGTTGCCATTTCGCAGCGGTTCGTAGAGGTGGCGTGCTCCGGCTGTGTGTGCAGTCTGCAATGTGCACGCTCCGGGGTTGCTGTGAGCTCTGTGTAGTCGTGGGGAGACAGGACTTGTGTTCTGTTGGCTTGTTTGGAGGACACGGGCCCTCTTCCCACATGCTTCTCAGACAGTTCAAGGTCGGTGCTGTGTGACTCCTTCCAATTAACTTGCATGTGGCCGACATGGGGGAGTGTTTTCTTCTTTCTTCCCCGTCCGTTGTGTGCTTCTGTGATATGCGCTATCTGCCGTGTGGTCGGTCTCCTCGGCATGCCTGTGTTGGTCTATTCTTGGACAATGGCTGTATTCACCGGCTTCTGTCGTAGGGCTGTGGTTTCGGTGTTGGAATGGAAGGTCATTCAGTGCTGTCTGCTCTCCCTTGTGTGGGCGGCAGGCTGCCTTTCCGCTCTGCGTTGGGCCTTGTGTGTGGATGTAATTCTTGGGCCACCTGTTGTCGGTCACCGGGCTCTTTGGTGTTCCGTTTCATGTGTCTTGTTCATATGTGCAGGGTGGTATGGGTTTTTCAGTGTGGTACTGGCGTTCCTCTTCCCGAAGGGGCCCTGCTTCTCCTAGTTGGTGTTGCCGCCGCTGTGTGCTTCGCCATGTTTGTTACACTGGGGTGTGTCCTGCTGTTGCGTGACTTCACTGACATGTGTGCGTCGGTTGTGTGGCGTTGGGTGTTGTCCGTGAATTGGGCGTTGGGGACATGTCTGTGGCCGGCCTGTCACGTGTCATGTGCGTTCGGGGTGGGGCTGGTGTGTGTGCTGCTTGGTTGTGTCCCTGTGTCTGTGTGCGACGCATGCATGGCGCTGCGGTTGGCCTCTGCGTTGTGCGCATGTGTGGCGGCGTCATCGGCGCTTTGGGGCCGTGACGGGGTGGTTGGTTCCTAGTCCCAGGTGGTGTGTACACATGTGTTCTGCGATGTTAGGATTTGGCCTGTGTGTCATATGTGGATGCAATGGTGGATGTGTAGTGTGCACGCGCTGGTGGGGGTTGTCCGCTTTTTCCGCCCTTGCACTGTGTGCGCTGTTTGCGTGCACTTGTTGTGTGTGTGCCTACCTGCGTCTCCGCGGTACGTTGCGTCCTTGGTGGTGCATCAGCAGAAGCATGGGAAGGGCCTGCAGTGCTGGATTCATGCCCGGGTGCCGCTTCTTCGTTGTCCGTGCTCTGCGTCCGTGTTTCCGCCTCTCTTTCACGTGCGGTGTCTCTTTGCCGTGGGAGCCGTTTGTTTGCGGCATCGTAATTTATGCGCCGGGCGGGACGTGTTTCGTCGGACGGTGTGTGTCAGTTGGGCTGCGCCGCTACGTGTGCGGGCGCACTTTGATGGCGGACGGTGTTGCTGGCTTGCCGGCGGTGTTTGGCCTGCTTTTCGCATCGTAATTGGGCGGGCGTGTGGACTGCTGCGTGCCGGCAGTAACTGGTGGTTTTTGCATCCGCCAGCACGGCGGTTGTGCTTCCGCCCGCCATCGTAATGGGCCCCAAAGTGATTCACATTAATTGTATACATGCTTTTAGTAAATTTTAACACACATTATTCATAATTTTGCTGGATTTTTTCTTAAATAAATCTTTAAATAAATAATTATACAATACTCAAATATGTTTAAATTAAATAATTGTTAACATGCTTTAAAAATAATAGTATTGCCACCTTTTTAATTTGTGCTAGTGTAAAATAAGATATAAAATTACTTTACATTAATAGTTAATATTACAATATTTTTACTGCTTTTTAAAAGTTTAATATTTTTTTTTTTACTTTTTCCTATATGTTATTATAGGGAGATCTCTACCCTAGTGGTTTGTTACTAGTAGTAGTTTTACACTCATAAATTTGTCTCCAATCCCTGGTTCCAGAGGTTGGGGACCTGGAAGTCTACACTTTGGAGTAGCTTTACACTCGGAAATGGTGCTCAGCCATAAATAATAAAGTTACTCCTAAGTGTAAGAGAAAATTTACATATAAGTAAATCTAAACGTGTCAATTTATCTTTGTGAATATGGGCGATGTATGTTTAAAGTGGGTGGGGTTAGATGTGCCAGTCTTGCAAAAAACCTGTGCATAAGGGGCTCGCCCAACCACAGCAGACTGTTCTTTCTACAAATATGGACTTGTTTTGTGGCCAAGGCGTACGTTTTTTGAATGTTTAGTTAATTACGGCTGTATGACCTGGCACACATAAACAGAGCAGTTGCTGTGAAAAGTTGGTTTTGGCTTTAGTGGCCATGGAAAGCGGCAGGTGGACTGGCAAACTTTACTCTAAATGAACTGGTGAAAAAAAGTAGCCACTCTTTTTATATATAACCCATTCCTATGTAAAGTGTTCTGTCACCCATTGGGTCTGGTCTGCAAAATGTAAAACTGCCAGGGCTTTAAGTGGGATGAAAAAACTGGGGGGTCTCTCAAAGGGGCGTGGCCAATGTAATTAAGGGCATGGCTTAAAAACGCGCAAGTTAAAAATCTGTGCTTAGCATAGTGTGCCACCCGACTTGTATTTTGCTGTTTTTGTCATTGCATCCACATATATAATACAACAAGTAACATCATACCTACAACAAGTCAGGACAATTGGCTTTGTCAATGGTTGTTAGTTGCATAAGATAAATAAGCAGCAACTATGGCTTGTATATAGTATTGAAAAAGCTTGCACTTAAAGCCCTGGTGACACCACGACAATGTTGCTGCTCCTGAGTTTCAAAAAGAGAAGGGAAATCCAGAGAGAAAATGACTCTCTTTAAAGGATTTCCCTTCCCCTACAACACTCACCTGGCATGAAGTCATGCTGTAACTTCTCCACTAGTGAGAAGTGAGCAGTGTGAGCACGCTCACATCGATGTGCCTGCTGTCACTGCAGTCCGAAAAAAACGGACCGCCTGTACCAGGGCACAAAACAGAGCCCAACAGAGACCTGTTTCGAGGCCCCCTTTAAAAAACCGCCGGTGCTCAGCACAGGTGAGACCCGGCACACTTAAAGCCCTGAAAACTGCTAATAAATGGATAAATACACGTGCACTGTTTTCAGCAGAGTACTCTGCAGGACGGACATTCCTAATGTCTTAACCTGTTTGGGCCAGCAAACCCAGATAACACAGAAAGTGGCCATCCAGTGACCGATGTCACGATACATCTCAGAACCCCAGCTGGCATCATCAAACAAAGCCACGTTCTAGAACGCCTATTGTTGGTGATTGTTAGAGATGCTCGTCTGGGTTAAGAGAACTGTGTGTTTGTTCTCTACTCTGGATAAATATGTTTCAAGGCTTTAAAATCAGAGAAGGTTGCATTTCACTGATTATTATTTTTTAACATGTTTGGAAATTATCATGCTATCATGTCAATGGTTTGGGGCAGAAAGGTTGTTTCCCCTAGTTATCCATCCCTTGCTTTTGTTTAATTTCTAAATGAGAAACTGAAAGGATGCGCAAGGATGCACACGCTCACCCACACGTGCGCACAGATACTCGAACACACAACACAGAGAGCGGTGGAGGGATCGCTCGCAAGCCGCAAAAGCCAGAAGGCTCGTCATGCCTCCTGTCTTACATTAATAGCCTGGGCTGAATCCACACTGCCATAGAATTCAATTTATTTCCATTTACAGACTGTTCTTCTCAATCAGTGCCACTAATAAATAGCTGCAGACGGCCATGACCTCGGCCCAGGCCATTGCCCATGGAGGAATTTATCTTCAGAGCCAATTAGTGGATTTGAAGAATTTCTTTTAATAACTCTGCCGTGTTTTTTATATTAATAACAGAATCTGCGTATTATAGATAGGGGTCAGCATGTCATACATAATACTCTTTCCTTGGATTATATGTACAGGGCACGTCTTGTCTCCTGATTTGGAAGCGGATCAGCCTCTTCTGAATAGTACAGCATCAGCGGGAGCATCGTCTCAGACCCAGCGCTGTCACAGCCTGTGAAGAGGAAAGAACTCTGAACGGGTGTGGAAAACACATGTGTTAGTGTGGACTGCCGCGTTTTTATGTTGGTGATGGAACCTGGTGGCTCAACAGAAATTGGCCAAAGCTGGACTGGCCATGAGACTCCATTAAAAACAGGTGGGCCTGCTTTCATACTTGGATAGAATGAGAGATGCTTCAAAAACAGGGCTACACAACGCTAGGCCCTATGTATAAACTGCATTTTGTAGTACATTTAGTAGTACTACAATAGTTATACTTGAGTACCACAACATGCTATTCACAAACCTATGAGTGTAAATCTACATCTCTCCTATCTTCTCTATATGGAGATCCTCACTTATTTAAATTTACTACATGGGGCCCGACATACGATGTCGGACGGACCTGAGTCCGTCCGACATCGTTTGGGAACTGGGACCGACCAACCTCCTGTCGTCGGTCCCAACCCAGCAATTAGGATGCGGCTGAACACTGTTCGGTCGCATTCCTAATCTTTACAATGGGAGCATGCATTCCGACCGGAATGCATGCTCTCATTGTAAATAGCTGAGGTGCAGTTCATCCCTGCACCCGGTGGCAGGCACCTGAAGGTGCCTGCCACCGGGTGCTGGGATCAACAGGGGGGCACCATAGGTTCCCCCCTAGGCTGCCATCCAGAGGCCTTGCACCGAAGGGAGCCCTGCTGGGGGCCCTCAAAGTCGGATTCCCACAGCCTTTCTGTGTCGGAAAGGCAGGCACAGAAAGGCTATTGGAATCTGCCATCGTAATCCCTCAGGCAGAAAGAGCCGCCCCAGGGTTTACTGGAGGCTTTTCGAATGGCAGACGAGCTCTCCGAGCCCATTTGAGGCCATTCGGAATTCCGGTTCAGATTCCTTTCAGACCTACCCCATCAAAATGTGTCGGTCGGAAAGGAATCCAAACATCCAATTACAATGCCGTTTATTTATTTATTTATTTATTTGTGCAATTTATAAAGCGCGCAAATACCCGGGGGTGTCTCGGCGCTGCGGAATCGAAGGAAGCAGCTGAGTTGGAAGACTACTGGTTGAAGAGCCAGGTTTTCACTTGTTTCCTAAATATCAGGAGGGTGGGACTGGTTTTAATGTGGAGGGGGAGAGTGTTCCACAGTCTGGCCGTGGCAACTGTGAAACGTCTATCTCCCCAGGATGTTTTCTTTGTGCGAGGGGTAATCAATAGGTGGGCTGAAGCGGAACGCAGGGATCTAAGTGGGTTGTATGGATTAAGTTCATTTTGTAAAAACTTAGGTCCCATCTTGTTAATTGCTTTATAAGCAATGCACAATGCCTTAAATTTAGTTACACTTCTGATGGGCAGCCAGTGAAGCTGCCGTATAACTCTAGAGATTGATTTAAACTTGGAGGAGCCGGACAGAATTCTGGCAGCTGAGTTCTGAACTAATTGCAGTTTATTAAGGACTTTCTCCTGGGCATTTAAAAAAAGTCCATTGCAATAGTCAACCTTTGACATCACTAATGCGCACATAAGGGTCTTACCGGCACTAGGGGGGAGGAATGGTAGAAGTTTCCTTATCATTTTTAGGGTGTAGAAAGATGAGGAGACGACCGCGTTTGCCTGATGACCATACAATTTCTTGATACATGATGGCCCAAATTCAAAATTAAGTTAATAGTGCTGTATAGCATTTTAAAAATGTTATTCTATATTTAAAATAAATATTTACAATTAATTTACATTAAAGATTAACATAAAAATATTTTTGCTACTTTTTTTTTATAGTCAAATAAACTTTTGTACTCTTGTCTATACTTTACCATAGAGAGACAGAAGGCATGGTTGAGCACAGAGCACACAGGTGCAATATATAGAGCATGGTAAGGTACAGGCAACATATGTTCTGGGTGTAGAGCTGGACTAGTCTTCGGGTTTGCCACCGCTTCAGTAGAATTTCTAAATAGCTCAGTTAGGACATGGTTGCCACGAGAGAGTAGAAGTGAATAAAAATACATTAGAGTTGATCATTTTATTGAAATATGAACCTACGCGCTTCCTTAGATCCTCTTTTATATGGTGTGAAGGTGTTACCCAAAATCAAGATTAAAGTAGGCCTGGGCGGTGAACTTCGCTCCGTTCGCGGAGTTTGCAGAGTTTTCTGCACTCCGCACTCCACGGAGCTCGCGGAGTACAGAAAACTCTGCTTCGCGATGTGCAGCAGAGTTTTTTCCCCGCTCGCGATCGCGAACAGTAAGTTCGAATATCTACCGGAGCGGCAGGAATACCAGCAAAAACTGCAGTTCGCACTGCACTCAGCCACTTGCGGAACTTCGCAGAGATTTTTGTAACTTCGCGGAGTTCCGCGTAGCAAAACTCCGCGAACTACGCCCAGGCCTAGATTAAAGAGACAGCCATGTAATATCCATGGATGGGTGAAGTAAAAGATGCCCCAATACATAGCCCCTCTGCTGCACATGCTAAATGAACAATGTACATATATAATCTTTCCAAAGAAGAAATGTTAACCTCAATTTAGCACAGCAGTGCCACCATGCATGCACTTTCTGAAGGAGTTTTCTAGACCCTGTAAGAATACTTTCTCTTTTCATTGTAATAGAATGGTTTCTGGCTTTTTTTTACTTAATAAGGTCTATTATTTTGTGGTCGCAGCATCTTGTCTCCTACCATTTAAGTTGCTAAGGAATTTGGTTGTATGTTTAGTACATTAAAATTTTAGTCTCACATGTAAGGTAGTGTAAAGGGGGTTCCAACAAAATATCATGGAAAGAATATAGCGACACCGAAATATCATGTCTTTAAGTATCATAATGTCAAAAATATCATGAGTCAGAATATCATGTTAGATGGCCATTTTTTTTAGTATATTTTTATATTTTTGGTAAGAATATCACTGTGTGTTATATCATAATTTATATTGTTTTTAAGTATATTCATTTTTCAATTGTATTTTTTGGGTATAATCATTTTAAGAGCAGGATGTTGTGTTTATAGGTGAATAGGATGTAATTTAAAATGTTTCATTTGTACAGTTTGTCATGTTTAAAATTGCTCTCATGTAAATTTTTCTTTTTTATATATGTTTTATAATGAATGATTTTTATGAAATTATATATTTAATTGTTTTTTATCTAAATCTCCCAAAAGTCCAACTCTTTCCCTAATGTGGTTAATATTGGAGTGGGAAAAGTAAATCTGACCTCTCCCCCCTCACCAAAGCCCCAGCACGTTCCCTGTGGTTAAGTTTGGAGTCAGAGTGGTAAATTCGACTACTCCCCAAAATCCAAAATTCTCTAAAATGTGGTTAAGTTTGGAGCTGGAATGCGACTTTCCCTAAGGTGGTTAAGATTGGGGTTTGAAAAGTAAAGCAGACTTGCCCTTCTCCTCCAAAGTCCACCACTTTCCTCAATGTGGTTAAGATTGGAGAGGGTAAAGTACATTTTACCCCGCCCAAAGTCCAGTTTTTTTCCACATTGTGGTGAAGTTTGGAGTTAAAATAGTAAATCTGAACCCACCGAAGTCCAGCACGTCTCCCAATGTGCTTAGGTTTGGAGTGGGAACAGCAAATTTAACACCCACACTCCAACACTTTCCCCAATGTGGTTACATTTGGAGTGAGAATATAACATTTTACCTTCCTAAAGTGAACACTTTCTCCTATGTATTTAACTTTGGAGTTGGAATAGTAAATAAGAGCCACCCAAAAGTCCACTACTTTCCCCAATGTGGTTAGGTTTGAAGTGGGAATAGTAAATCTGAATCCCTCAAAGTCCAACACTTTTCTCAGTGTGAGTAGGTTTTGAGTGGTAGTAGTAAATCAGACTTTCCCCAAATTAAAACACTTTCTCCAATGTGAATAAGTTTTTACTCTGCATAGTAAATGTGATATCAATGGATTGTTAACGTCTGTTGGTATTTTTTATTTTCTACATTAAAATGTATAGTCATTTATAGTATAAACTGTTTGCCTTTAATGAAGTTTTTTATTAAGTATTATTTTTTATGATATTGTTATATGGTTACTTTCTCTTTTAATATATACTATTTTTACTGTGCATTATTTTTCAAAAATTATAATACGTTTTTTGGATTTTTTAATTTTCAATAATTGTTTTTTTTTACTTCACAATCACTGTAATTATTCATATGATAAAGTTGGGGTGTAGATAAATTTTAATTTGTATTTATACAAGTTGTTTGTAAACATGCTGTATAGTAATTTTAATAACCATATAGGGCCTCATTACGAAACCGGTCGGACGAGCATCCGACTGGCATCGTGTTGGAAACGGGACCCCCCGACAAAGAGTCGGCAGTCCTGCTTCCCAAATTAGGACACTACCGCCTTCACGGCAGTCAGAAAGTGTAATTTTCCTATTGCAGCTTGTGGTGCGGGCTGCAGCACAAGCAGCAATAGGAAAATTACACTTTTTAAACATCCATGCGCCGTGTGGCAGGCACCATGTGGTGCTTGCCACAGGATGCATGGATGTTTAGGGGGGGCACCACAAGTGCCCACCAGGCCTCATAGTGGAGGCCAGAGGGGGCCAGTGGCCCTGCTGGGGTCTCCAAAAGTCAGTTTCCAACAGCCTTTCTATGGCAGTCGAACCTCCATAGAAAGGCTGTCGGAAACGTGCAACGTAATCCCCACGGCTGTGCCTGTACAGGCACCGCCTCCATTTTGAGGATTACTATCCGCCCTCCACCCCGACGGGCTCCTTGAGCCTGTTGGAGATAAAGCGGATTTCCCCCACAGGCATCGGTTGGACCGCCTGTATCATAATACGGCGGCCGGACTGAAGCCTCAGATGTCGGGCGGACTGCCACAGACGAGCTGTTGCATGGCCTTCCGCCTGACATCATAATGGGGCCCTTTGTTCTTTATATTCTTTGCATTTTTTAAACACTTTTATATAATATTAAAAAGTAATGAAAAAATTATTATAGATTTTTATCAGTGTTTTTAGTATACATTTATACATAAAATGTTTTTGTTAATTTTTTAAAGATACAAACATTTTAACATGTAGTTTATTACTTTATAAACATTAATAAATAAAATACCTTATTTAAAAATTGATTTCTATGGGGTGGAAGTATGTTTTTATTTTTAATTGTCTGTTATTCTTTCCAAGTTTCTTTGATTTTGTAGTTGTTCTTTGTCATTTTGATCTGTTCCTGTAGCTTATAGTTGTGGTTTCCCGTTGCTGTTCTCTGATTCGGGTAAGGCTATTTTAATCTTATGTTCTAAGGGTTTAGTGGTTGGGGAAAGTGTTTAGATTGAAGCCCACCAATCTTTTAAGTTGGGTGGTATTTTAGTGTCCTTTCTTTAATGTAGTATGTGTTGGTTATTATACGGCATTGAAGTAGGCCTTATTGTGAAATGTAATGTTTAAGTGTATTTTATATATGTGTTTAATGTATTTCATATTTATTTAATGCTTTTTTACTTTGTTTTGGTTTACAGGTATGGAATAACTGAATATCTGCCTCAAGCCACTAGCCAATGGAGGACTTTAATTTAGTCCACCACTGCGGGTCACAACTAGTTACATACCAGAACCGCATTTGACATTTCACAATGGCAATCAGATTTGAGATGATAATGACAAAGTCCATCCCAGCAGATCTCTGATCCATGTCTTCCTCCAAACTATGCCTGCTCAGGGCCATAAACTTGAAACTTTAAACAAGATATCTCAGACTGCACAACCTAGTGCAGTAGCCAGCTAAGTGGACTATGAAAATAAGGAATGCCATAAATGGGCCTACAGAGCTGTTCAAAGCAGCTTGTCTACTGAAAACCATAAACTGTGCATCTATCTCTTACATCTCTTTCTCCAAAACACTGCTAAGCGCTACATCCAATAACACAATAGCCAGATCTGGGTAGTCATCACACATGACATGGAAACACTTTCCTCATAGGATGGGACATCTTTCCAACCACATACCCAACATGGTGTAGTCTGCAACCCATGTAGGCAACTGGTTCAGTACCTCAGATAGGGAAAGTAATCACTATATAAATGTTTCAAGACAATGCAATACTAGGGTTGTAAGTGTTTTTGGGTGAGTTTATGTTGTTTTTTTCTTTACAGTTTTTTTTATTTTCAGACTTTATTTTTACCCTGGATGAGTTTTATTTTTTTATTTAAGCAAAAGGAGTTGGGTTTTTATTTAATCAAAAACTTTCTTTTTACATTTTCCTTGATTATTTTTCATTTTTAGGTGTTTGGGTGGATTCCTTGGATTATTGAACTCATATTGGATGCTTTATTTTGCCTGGTTTATCTGTGCATTTCTTTGGGCTCTTTTTTTATTTGGATCGCTCTTTCACTGACCAGGACTTCAGCAACGAAATTGTGTTATTTTCTTTTATTTATTTGCGTTATTGTGTGACAACGTGATTAAAGTTTAATTTGATTGGTTGGTTGGAAATTAATTTTAATTTTTTTTGCATCATTAATGGTAAATGCTAACTAGTGTTTTGGTTATTTATTTCATGAATTGTAATATTATTTTCATATATTTTTATATGTGTGAATATATTAAATGTAATATTGCGTGTTTTATTAGGAACTGTGACAAATTTTCATTGTTCAATATTTTGGTTCTCATGGTTATTGTTAAGTTTCCTTAGATTTAATGTGTAGGCGATATTTGTTATTTGTTATTTTTGTTTATGATATTGTTGTATTTTAGATATTTTTTCTGTGATCTTTTTACCATCAATATTTTTATATTAAAGTCCTGATTACTAGTATAGGTGCTATTTAGCGCACCTGATAAATAATGATACCACGGGGTATGTTATTTATCAGGTGATATAAATCGCACCTATTACAGTTTTATGGTGAATAACATGCAGATTTTGGTGTTTGATGCACCAAAATCCGCATGACACGGTAAATACCATGTGCAATTCATACCCGTGCTTAAACAAGGGTTTATGCATGCATACACCAACAACATCCTAATCAGGCCCTCAGTGTTTAATTAAAGGGTCGCAAAATTTATGTTTTCAACATTTTTGGGCAAAATTTGTGTATTTCAATAGTGTTTTTCTTGATATAGTGTCAAACAACCATGTAAAGACCAGGGACCTCTGGACAGTTCCCTACTAGTTTTTGCTCAGAGCAATTATTATATGTCCCAATGACCTCTATTCTAGTGTTTAGGACAATCTGCATGCTGTCTGTCTGTCTCTCTCTCGCCATGACTCTGAATCTACTCGGTACCAGGTCTCAACCATTCCTGACTCTCCAGGCCGAGGTGTAGCCTAAGAATTTACCTTGCACTACTTCAGTCTATCAATCTTTGCAGCGCCTCCCTTCTGTTGGAGATCGAAGGACAGAGTTACTCTTTTTTTGGCTTTTTGTCCCTATGAATGTGCTTCAGGGCATCCTCCTGTCAAAAGAATGGTCACAGTGCATTGCTTTCTGGTCTTGTAGAGTTGTCTCTTTCTTCTCTTCACTTGGCTTTGTCAGACTTTAACTACAGAATCACTTTTGCCCCACAATGTGGAATGCATGCCACTTGTCTCAGTTGGAAGAGGAGAAAATAAGATTGGCTTGGCGGCTCCGTTATTGACACACACTCCTTCATCTTTTCCCCCTAAATGAAGGACTTGTGTATTTTTCGTATTAGACATCGGGGCCTTATTACATATAGGGCCCGATTCACAAAAGTACGTATGTGTAGTAAAGGTACTAGTGCGGAATCTTCACACCCGGGGTGGTATCTCCGCATGGGGCACTCTCTGCAGTGCGCTGAGCAGAGATTCTTCAGCGAGTGCGGAGACTCCACTGAAGGTCAGTAGACTCCGCACTCATAACTTTACCCCACGTAGATTACCTTTGTGAATAGGCCCCAGAGGGTGCATTTACTCACCCGCTGTCTCAATCTGCCAGGTGCAGACTGGGACAGGGTGTCCTATTACGGTCAATGTACTGTTTGGAGAGCATTTTAGCGCACAATGTCAGATGGTAAAAGTCACGGGAGAAAATGGCGGGCAAGAAAGTGAAGAGAAATTCCTTTATTCCTCATCGTTCTTCCTTTTTCTATGTGTGCTGCATTCTGCAGCACACATAGAAAGAGGAAAAGACCTCTTGTGATTGTTTTTGTGCAGGAAGGTGGCACTTCCTGCACAAAAGAGCAGGACAGGAACTACTTGGCTGCTCAGTGCGCTGTAGCCTCATCATCAGGTCCACAGTGTGCAGCATCAAAACCTGCATTCTTTCAATATTTAAAATCAAATCCAAAACTGACGGTGTGTATGGCATAACGCAATGATGAGAATGGCATACTAGTTTACACTGCAGCTCCTGCTGGCCATGAACCTCCAGGGGACACATTAGTGCCAATTACGTACCAACTGTAGAGAGCGGAATGCAAATTTCCATTTTTAAATAAAATTAAAATCTTGTTTCAAAATTAGTGCAACAGGATTTCCCTGCGTTACAAAAGCCCCACTACGAACACCAAGAATCCTTCTATTTTACTATTTTTCAATAGAGTTCTGGACCGGTGATTAAATAGTTCTTACCTTAAACGGGTCCCATTCCTTAGAGTGGTGTGCGTCTGGAGGTAGCCCTGCCCCACCCCCGCTTTGGGTAGCGTGCCAGGGTTGGAAACCTGCCCCACTTCCAAGGAGTGCTGTGGAGCCTCCGGCACAACACTAAGCCCAAGTGGGGAATTTCGGGAACAGGAAATGGAGAACATATACCGATATACATGACACCCTAAAGCGAGCTCCAGGCACATAGTTGGGACAAGGTGGAGGGCGGCTAGAGTGGGGGTGGAGTAGCTGCTCTGGGTTTTCAGAGGATGGCTTTGAAGACCACAAAGGCATCCATTGGCATTGATTGTGAGTCATTGGAGTGTCTTCTGCAGAGGAGCGTATTGTATTGAAATACACACTTTAATAAAGAGTGTACGTTTCGCTTTAGGGCACCATGCCTTTTCCTTCTGATGTCTCATTTCTGTTCTGGATTCTTGAATTCCAGGAAAGTTATGTTCAGGGAGGCATTGGGCAACCCGATTGCTAAAATAAATTGCCATTTAAATCCTACATCAGGGGGGAATATTTATCAATGTTTTGTCACCATTGCGCTACACAAAACGGCGTAGGGTGATGCAAAACCTAGATTCATATTTACCAAGCCATGCAAGGCCACCCTGTGTGGCCCTGCGTGGCTTGGTAAATCGGTGTAACGCAAGGCACGTGACATGGGTGGAGCGTGGGTGGCCCATGCATCCACCCATGCATTCTGATGCATTTCAGATTTACCAACACTGGTAAACTTGGGAATGCATCAGAATTGTACGCCTTCCCACCAGAGACGCAACAAGTAGAGATATCTAGATTTCTCCTTGTTCTTCTCTCTATGTGTGCTGCATTCTGCAACACACTTAGAAGAGGAAATTGCCTCTAATGATTGTTGTTGTGCAGGAAGTGTCCCTTCCTGCACTAAAACAATCCTGCCTGTAACGCAGGCACTCTTGCACCACAGTGCAAGGGTGCATACATTGGGGCTAGACTGCACTGAGTGCACTAGTGCAAGGAGAGAACTGGAATGCTCCATATCTTGATAGCTATGGTGCATTCCTGCCCTCTTCCTTTCACGTAGTACACCAAGGTGTCTTGCTGTGTTATGTTGCGTGACAAAGTGATAACTCTGCCCCCAGGTGTCTTACAAGCAGCCTCAATGCATGTCATCAGCTACTCTCTTGACTGGAGCACTTTGAACTATAAAGCTGCAGCATATCTGGAGGTTTGACAATCAGCAAAGGAAAGATTTTGCGCATCCATGGACTGATTAGCTAATGACTGGTGATCATATGAAATGTAGAGATGATGTTATTGCTCAAATGAAGGTGGTGGTGGAAGGCGCTGACCTAGTAAGGGCAATGGAGGTGGTGATGGAAGGTGCTGAGCTAGTAAGGACAATGGAGGTGGTGGTGAAAGGGGCTGAGCTAGTAAGGACAATGGAGGTGGTGGTGGAATGTGCTGACCTAGTAAGGACAATGAAGGTGGTGGTGGAAGGTGCTGACCTAGTAAGGACAATGGAGGTGGTGGTGGAAGGAGCTGACCTAGTAAGGACAATGGAGGTGGTGGTGGAAGGCGCTGACCTAGTAAGGACAATGGAGGTGGTGGTGAAAGGCACTGACCTAGCAAGGACAATGGAGGTGGTGGAAAGGGCTGACCTAGTAAGGACAATGGAGGTGGTGGTGGAAGGCGCTTACCTAGTAAGGACAATGGAGATGGTGGTGGAAGGAGCTGACCTAGTAAGGACAATGGAGGTGGTGGAAGGGGCTGACCTAGTAAGGACAATGAGTGCCATTTAGGGGTCCTGTCACACTCCAGAACTGTTGGCCTTGGTGTCAGGAGTTTTTTACTGCATCATGAGAGCTGGTAAAGTTAGATCCCTAATGGGCTGCGAGGCATTTAATGCGAAGAAAACCAAAGCAATAACTTTGTGTTGTTAGATATTGTTAATGATTAGTGGAGGGCAGAATATTTTGCACAAAGACAAAATATTCCTAAACCCTCTTCACCCCGTTACTGCAGTATGGTGCATTTCACTTTTCCTTACTGTGCCAGAACTAACCATCATTGGGAAAATGATACCCAAGTGTGCAGCTAACAGATTTACAGATTGCTGCCATAATTGGGCATGTAAGGTGAGGAGCGTTCTGCCGGAGGTTATGACGTCAATTGCCACCACTGGGCAAAATGGCCACAGATGAGTAAATGACCCCCCTCTCTTAATCCTGTCCACAAAGCTGGGGGGAATAGAAATGCTGCGTGTGACCGTACCCATGACAGCAGGCGTGACATCATGGTCAAGAATTATCTTTTTCCTAATGCCTTTGTGTTAAAAGAGATAATATTAACAATTGTGAAATGTACTGGGAGAGTCTTGCCCGCCTCCTCGATGGCTAGTCCGTAAATAGTGCTTTATTGTCAGTTCTTTGTCTCAAACAAAGTAGGGTCTCATAACCAGGCAGTCATTCCTTGGGGGTTATTGCCCTCTGCACCAATCTGTTACCGTAGTTACAGCCCTTTACAGAGGGTGTTAACTGGTGTTAATTGCCCAGCTTGTCATTATGAGCCTGTACCAAAGGCGAGGGGGCATATAAAATGTGTATTCGTGCAATTGATAGCTGTTAATGCCCGCCGGCATGTAGGCAATGAGTCTATTAGCACCCGCCCCACTAATCTCACACAGTGCAGGCAAATAAACACGCCACTTGCCTGTGCACACTGTAATGTTGTAGGACGTGCTGGGCACTAGGACCGGCACAGTAAATGTAAAGGTGGGAGGAGAGCAGGTAGGCGGAGCGGGAGGAGCCTGTAAGGCAGTAAGGAGCAGGAAGGGGAAGAAGGCAGACGTTTCGATAATAAAGCTCCCACCGGGCCATACCTCGTGTCTGTGTCGTCTGTTCCAGTATCACGACACTACAGCTGGCGACGAAGGTGGTCGTGGACTCTGGCTGCATATTGCCTGCTGCAGTGGTGTCCCGTCGAGAGCTCCGCTGCCTCGGAGCTGCTGTGCTGCGACCCGGGAGCCCACCCCGGTCGCGTGTTCCTTCGAGCGCTCCGCTGCCTTGGAGCTGCTGTGCTGCGACTCGGGAGCCCACCCCGGTCGCGTGTGTCTCCTGCTGTGTCTGCCGAGCATCCATTTAGACGCGACCCGGGAGCCCACCCCGGTCGCGCAGGATCAGGGCTGTGCAGTGCCCGCTTTGCTGTTTGTGCCTGCGAGAGTCTCCTGGAGGCGTGTGGGTTGCTTATTCTGGACCCAGTGGCTGCCTTCTCCGTGCAAGTAGGTCCCCAGTGCCTGTCTTGCTGAGTGTACCTGCGCGCTGGGCAGCTCCCGCGTTGCCAGCAATCTTCGTTTCTGGCCTGTACTCTCGCAAGGAGCGAGATTTCCTCGGCGACCATCTTGAGGTCAGGCGCCTCATCCAATCCCCTGCCAGGATTACACGGCGGCCATTTTGAAGTCAGGCAATCACCGAGAAATACATTGAACCTGCAAAACAAAAAAAACAAAAAAAGGGGATATAAATACTAGGCCTGGGCGGTAAATTCCGTTCCGCTCGTGGAATTTGCGGAATTTGGGTAATTTCGCGTTCCGCGGAGAATTGCCAAAAATTCAGCGAACCGCGGCTTCGTGGAATTTTTTGCTTGTTCGCGCTTTCAAAATGCGTGTTCGCGAGATATTTCCCCCCGAGCACGCAAACAGCGTTCGCGAACAGGAAAAAAGCATCGCAAACAGGTGGAACAAGCAATTCCGCGTGTTCGCGGAACTCTGCGTGCTCGCGGAGATTTTTTACCGTTTCGCGGAGCTTTGCGTAGCGCGACTACGCAAATTCCGCCCACCCCTAATAAATACATGCCATTACTGGAACACAAAGAAAATAATAAATGTTGGAGTGGACCACACGTTCTCCCGCTGCATGTGCATGAAGACTGCTAATACCAGTAGTGTGGGGTCTACGTATACTAGCTGTTGTGACTGCTGCACTCCTGGGTCCCTCGCTGCTGATCCTGCACCCTGCTACAAGTGCTGGTATCGTCAACTTTACTGCATCTGCGTCAAGTGACAGGCGCTGTGAGGTTTCCTGTGTTCGGACACCTCCCTGCCAATCACTGCATAACTCTATACCATGTCTGGGTCTCCAACGGCGAGACAGCGTCATGCCTCCCCTGGCGCCAGCACCAGGCCGGACTCCCCTACATCAATGTCTCAGACAGGAGGCCACAGACTTGCCATGTTGGGATTCCCATTTCTACGCCCGCCGGAACCCCTAGTTCTCATATCTGGGGGAGGAATGGGCCTTCGCTGGCAGGAATGGCTAGAAGATTTTGAGGACTTCATGAAAGGTTCACACGTGACTAATGAGGATCAGCAACTGATTGCACTACGCAATCTAATTGGGAAAGATGTTGGACAGATTATAAAGGAACTTCCGGCTGATGCTGCGTCGTCCTACGCAGATGTGCGTGTGTCAGACCTACAGATCGCATGACACAAATGGTGTGTACATTACTGAATAAAGGTCATTACCTAAAAGGGAGAAATCAGCCAGGAACCAACAATTGGAAAACATTGTGTCACGAGTGGAACTTAAAGATGGCCGCCGATTTCCAACCTATGTCGGCGGTCTAGTCTATTTCCCCACAGGTGTTTGGAGGCTTGATGAAGCGCATGCGCTGTAACGAATGCGCACTTCACTAAAGCCTTTCTCGAGTGCGTACCTCACAGGAAAGCTCCGCGGCAATTTCTGGATATCCCTAGTGATTTTCGTCGGGATTTCTTCCGGGTTTCGTTCCGCTTATTCCCGTCGGGAGTAGGTCCTCCAATTCCTCGTTCGTGAGTTATCTCCGTTGATTCAGAGGCAAAGAGGGCATTTTTGAGGCGTTCCTTTCGTCGACGCTCCTTCTTCATCGTCAGCGTTCCTGGCAACAACTTCTTGGCAGTCAATCTTCCTCACAGATTCCAGTTACCGGCACAAGGGGGAAGAGAGAGAGAGAAGAAATAAGCTAAGTGGCATGAGAGTTATTCAAAAACTATTGTTATGAAGAACTTTGGAAATATTTAAGAAAGTATTGTATATAGTTTAAAAAATATTGAGAAAAGAACTTACCTGCAAAGAGAAAAAAGGGTGATTACAAATGCAGTAAAAAGAAGAAGAATTAGTTTCTTAATTAAGAAATACTGTACAGATAAATATCATTAGACTCCTACATAATATAGCAATAAGAAGATAGAATATGTTGTGAAGAACAGAAGCACAAACTTACAGAAAGTAGGTAGGTGAAGCATTACAATAATAATTGTATAATTAGAGTAAGTTGAGTAACGATACGCAGTTAAGTAATATAATTGCTTGATAGGTTAAGTCTTCTGGTGGCAGTAACTAATAGCAGAAAGAAGGAAAGAATACTACAAAGAAATAATATAGAAGAGAAGCACAGATCTTGGAACCTAGGGTATGTAATAAGAATGTAAAGATTATGAAAACAAGAACAGAGTAGAGTAGGAGGTGCAGTAAATTTCTATGTTTAGTATCCTCAGGTCTTCTCGGAATTACAGTCTGCAGGACGGACGAAAGATCAAGAGAAGCAAAGAGAATAAGGTTCCAGGACCAGTCTCTTCTTTGTTTGTTATTTTATCCACTCCCCCTTCCCCCTTAGGGGTCTTTTTGAGTCTAGATTATAAATGGGTCTCCGAGACATCCTTGAGAGGGAGTAGGGAACTAGCGTCTTCTGTTCCTGTGCAAGTTCATGGTAAGAACTCTCTGTTCGCCTTGACAGCGTGACGCCCTAAACAGGAAATTTCTTCACAAAAGGAACATTGATTATGAACGATACACTTTCAATCTGGCATCTCAAGAAAAGGATGAGTCCATAGGAACATTCATCACACGCCTCAGAAGGTTGGCCCGTTACTGTGAGTTTGACTCTTTCACAACGGAAGACGCTCTTCGTCTGCGAATCATCGAAGGATGTCAGTCTGAGTCGTTACGAAGACGCCTTTTAAAGAAAAGTTACTCCCTTGATGAGATTGAAGAAATGACGCGAGTACATGATCAGGCGGAAGAACATGCACAACGAATGGAAGCTGGAAGAGGTGAAAAACGAGAACAAGCATTCTGGCTCCAATCTCGTAACACGGATAGGTCTTCCCCTGCAAAGCAATGATCATCGAGATCCAAAGTTCAGTCTCACCGTACAAGTCGTCGTCGCAATTCCAGTCGGGCTGACAAAAGACAGGAGCGCCAACTTAAATGTTATCGCTGTGGATATGATTTCCCTCACACTGAGACTTGCCCTGCACTAGGACAAAGATGTAGAAAGTGTGGCAGGGACAATCATTTTGAGAACGTTTGCTGAGCACCTCACAAAGACACTCACAGACAATCGAGGCACTCCAACACTCGCCATCATGCCAAGGCAGTGTGGGACCGCAAAGATCCTTCCACTGGCTCATCACGGTCCAGCCTACATTCTCATGGCACATACAAATCACGACGATCGCAATCTCGAGAGTCGAGGTCGCTGTCACCAGTGTCGCAAGATAGTGATGAATATGTCTGCATGTTCGCGGATCCTGACCGGCTGAAGAAATACCCACGACTCCATCTTCAAATGGACACACACATGGGCAAGTTTGTACTGGACTGTGGGGTATCCCTCATCTACATCTCAGTTGCAGAATATAATAAAATGGATCCGCAACCTCACCTGCACAAAGCTGCCGTGCGAGTATACATATGGATGTCAAAGGAACCTCTCCCGTGTCTAGGACAATTTCACACTAATCTCACATACAAAAAGAGGGCCATTCCAGCTCGCATTCACGTCATTGACGGTCCTGAAGCAGATTGTCTTCTTAGCTTGCCCACGGCAGAGCGACTTCAATTAGTAGAAATATTGTACCGAGTTGATGACGAACCTGACATAGTTCACAAGTTTCCAAAGCTGTTCACCGGGCTCGGGAAAATGGCTCATTGTCAAGTTCGATTGCACATAAATGAACGTGTGACGCCCATCCCAAAACACCACAGGAAAATTCCATTTCATCTTCAACAGTCCGTAGAGGAGGAACTGCAGGATCTTCTCCGGGCTGACATCATTGAGAGAACTTCAGGACCCACTCCTTGGGTCTCTCCAGTGGTCGTGGTACCGAAAAAGGGTTCACCTGACAAAGTGCATCTCTGTGTCGATATGAGAGCACCCCATACCGCCATTGAAAGAGAAAGACACCCGGGACCTCATATCAGTGACATGAATGCGTCACTCAATGGGGCGCAAATCTTCTCCAAACTAGACCTCAAAAGGGCTATCACCAGCTGGAACTCCACGAAAAAACAAGATATATCACCACATTCTCGACTCACCAAGGCCTGTTCAGATACAAATGGCTTAGCTTTGGAGTCTCGTCTGCAGCTGAGATCTTTCAAGAGGCAATCAGAAGAGTAATTCACCACATTCCCAACACTCTAAACTACAGTGATGACATTCTCGTGTATGGAGCGACGATACAAGAACACGACAAGGCGCTGGACAGGGTATGTTATGCTCTTTTGGATGCCAACTTAACTTTAAACAAAGACAAATGCGAATTCCACAAATCCACATTAAAGTTCTTTGGACACATTTTCTCAGGCGCAGGCATGAGACCTGATCCTGAAAAGATCGCAGCGTTGAACGATACCCCAAGGCCTCGAGACGCTGGGGATGTGCGTTCGTTTCTAGGCATGGCAAGCTACTGTGCACGTTATATCAAGGATTACGCCAACTGAGAAAGTTGACCAAACAAGGCCACCCATTTCAATGGACCACGAGATGTGATCAAGCTTTCCACTCGATTAAAGCTTCTGTTGAATCTGCCAACAACCTCGCCTATTTTAACCCTCGGCGGAAAAATGAAATCACTGTGGATGCGAGTCCCGTGGGTCTTGGAGCTATATTGGCTCAGTATGACAGAGAGGGTGATCAACGATACATTGTAGCCTATGCCAGCCGGAGCCTAACAGACACAGAGAGAGCATACTCTCAGCCCAAAAAAGAAAGCTTGGCGGTAGTCTGGGCCTGTGAACATTTTCACATTTTCATCTACGGAAAACACTTTATGCTTATCACGGACCATCAGGCCCTGCTAACTATTTTTGGAAATCCCCGAGCCAAAATGCCACCCAGAATAGAGCGTTGGGGCATCCGTCTTCAAGAGTATACTTATACTATCGTCCACAAACCTGGAAAAGCTGCAAATCCAGCTGATTATATGTCGAGACATCCTAAGTCAACGTCCAAATCAAATCCGTCATTAGCGGAGGAATACATCTATTTTGTAGTGGCTCAAGCCAAACCACCAGCAGTCCCTCTGGAGGCCATCCTTGAAGCCACCAATGAGGATGTCACCTTACAAAATGTGAAACACCGCATCCAGACAAACAGCTGGAGACATCTGGAAGAGTCCGGATAGAGCAAACAAATTGACAGTCATGAACTGGCCTCTTTTAGACATGTGAAGGATGAACTGTCCATTACCTCAGATGATCTTTTCCTACGAGACAAACAAATCATCATTCCGAAACAGCTGCGTCAAGGAGTTATCAACCTAGCGCATGAAGGGCACAGAGGTATCGTAGCCACGAAGAGAGCGCTGCGTGAGCGGGTCTGGTTCCCTACGCTTGATCAGATGGTTGAACTCACACTGAAAGAATGCCCGCAGTGCCAGCTAGTAAGTCGAGAGGAGCCACCTGCACCTCTACAAATGTCAGAATTGCCGGAAGGCGTCTGGCAACATGTCGCAGTAGACTTCTTTGGCCCGCTACAATCTGGCAAGTACATCCTGGTCGTAATGGATGAGTACTCACGTTTTCCGATTGCGCACCTCATATCGTCAACCAAAGCTGCCACCACTATGGTAAACAGACATAATATCGAAACAAAAATATCGAATGGACACAATATCGAGTCTAAAATATAGAATGGACATAATATCGAATGGACATAATATAGTCGTTAAAAATATCGAAATTAAGGTAAGTAATATCGATAGTTAAAATATCGAAGTACATAATATAGGCATTAAAAAATATCGAATTTTTAATAATATCGAATTTTTTCTAAGTGTATTGTATGTTAGTATATGTGTTAAAAGTGTATATTAGTTGTTGTAATGTATGTTTAATTTTTTAAAAGCAATTAATTTTATGTTATTTAATTTTTGCGTAATTTAATTCCGTAGCGGGTAGTGGGTTTATAGGGGAATAGGGTGGGAAGTAATTTAATTAAAATTAAGTATATATTAATAAATATTAATTGGTATTGATAATTAATTTATTGTTAATTAATTATTAATTAATAAGTAAATTTTATTAATTGGAATTTTTTAAATTGATTAAATGGTAATTATGTTAATTCAATTAATTAAATAGTTGTAGCGGGATGTGGGTTTATAGGGGAATAGGGTGGGAAGTAATTTAATTAAAATTAAGTACATATTAATAAATATTAATTGGTATTGATAATTAATTTATTGTTAATTAGTTATTAATTGGTAATTACATTTTATTAATTGGTAATTTTTTTAATTAATTAAATGGTAATTATGTTAATTCTATTAATTAAATAGTTGTAGTGGGATGTGGGTTTATAGGGGAATAGGGTGGGAAGTAATTTAATTGAAATTAAGTACATATTAATAAATATTAATTGGTATTGATAATTACTTCATTGTTAATTAATTATTAATTGGTAATTACATTTTGATAATTGGTAAAAAAAAATGTAATTCATTAATTGGTAATTAGTATTATTAATAATATTTATTAGTATTGATAATTAATTATTTTTTAGTAAAATATTAAAATATTACTTTCCCTACTGTTGCACTCTCTGGAGTGGGAATAGTAATTATTACCCCTACGCTATCCAACGCTTTCCCTACTGTTGCACTCACTGGAGTGGGAATAGTAATTTTTACCCCTACGCTATCCAACTCTTTCCCTACTGTTGCACTCTCTGGAGTGGGAATAGTAATTATTACCCCTACGCTATCCAACGCTTTCCCTACTGTTGCACTCACTGGAGTGTGAATAGTAATTTTTACCCCTACGCTATCCAACTCTTTCCCTACTGTTGCACTCTCTGGAGTGGGAATAGTAATTATTACCACTACGCTATCCAACGCTTTCCCTACTGTTGCACTCTCTGGAGTGGGAATAGTAATTTTGACTCCTACGCTATCAAATGCTTTCCCTACTGTTGCACTCTCTGGAGTGGGAATAGTAATTTTTACTCCTACGCTATCCAATGCTTTCCCTACTGTTGCACTGTCTGGAGTGGGAATAGTAATTTTTACCCTCCCGCTATCCAACGCTTTCCCTACTGTTGCACTGACTGAAGTGGTAATAGTAAATTTTACCGTCCCGCTATCCTACGCTAAAAATATTGAATATTTTTTATAAATATTACGTTAATATATTTATGTATTAAAAAATTAAAATGTATGTTTATTTTTTTAAGTTACATTAATTATTTATTAATTTTAAAGTTATTTAAGTATTTTTAAGTATGTTTTAGTTAATTATATATATTATTTCATTAATTTTACATTACTTTTTATACATTTAAAAAATTCGATATTTTGACTGACTATATTTTTTACAACTATATTTTGGAGTCGATATTTTTGTACTTACCTGTTTGTAGATAGGGAGTCGATATTTTGGCATTCGATATTTTTACTTCGATATTGTTGTAGGTCGATATTCTTGTTATCGATATTCTGTCAGTGATCCACCACTATACCTGTGTTGGATGAAGTTTTCGCAGCATGGGGCATACCGAAGGTAGTAAAAACAGACAATGGCCCACCCTTCAATGGGCAAGACTTTGCCGCCTTTGCCAATCACCTCAATTTCAGACACAGGAAGATCACCCCCCTGTGGCCACAGGCAAATGGGATGGTCGAAAGATTTATGGCCACTTTAAAAAAAAACATCCACCAAGCAGAACTTTCAAAGTATGATGTTCAAGTGGCTTTAAATGAGGTGCTACGAGCATATCGAACCACACCACATACTACCACAGACAGATGTCCCGCAACCTTGATGTTGGGGCGCACAGTGCGTACAAGAATACCGGCCTGGGAAGACATAACTAGTGGTACTCATCAAGACTCTGATCATGAAGATCTAGCAGCAAGAGACAGACTGAAAAAGGAGAAGATGAAAGAATACGCGGACAGTCGGAGGAAAGCTGCACAGTCATCCATTCAGGAAGGAGACTGGGTGCTGGTACGGCAAGAACAACAAAGAAAAGCAGACTGTCGATATCATGCTTGCCCACTGGTGGTGACAAAACAAAAAGGGACTATGGTCACAGCTACGTCACAGGACAAGAGAATCACAAGGAATGTGGCGCACTATCAGAAATGCACGCCCACTGTCAGAGAAGCGCTGGCTGTGCCTGACAGTGCATCGAAAGGGGATGCGCCTGAGACGGGAAGTGAGCATCGGCCCTCCACCTCTCCTGGTGAAGGGGAGCAGGCGACTCCGAAGGTAGCCCACCGGCCGCAGCGACTCCATCGGAGACCCGTCCGTCTCATTGAAGAACTGTAACTATGTTGTTTCTTTTTTGTTGTTGTCTATCCTGATATGAACAGACACTTCTCAGGTGTTTCAAGTTGTGTAAAAAGGGGGGAGATGTACTGTTGTAGGACGTGCTGGGCACTAGGACCGGCACAGTAAATGTAAAGGTGTGAGGAGAGCAGGGAGGCGGAATGGGAGGAGCCTGTAAGGCAGTAAGGAGCAGGAAGGGGAAGAAGGCAGATGTTTCGATAATAAAGCTCCCACTGTGCCATACCTCGTGTCTGTGTCGTCTGTTCCAGTATCACGACACTACACACACACACCATGTCTTGGCCACTGAATGCAGGCAAAGAACTGTAAATAGTGCTGCAATGTAGGCATTCTGATTGCCAGAGGCAAATTTATCATTCCTGAAAAGGTTAATAATGTACAATAATTCCCATTATTATTACTATTATATAAATCCTCTCGAGGCTGTGCATAAAGACAGGAAAATATTGTATTTTCTTGAACTCCCCATTGCTGACTGATGCATTGATGAACCTAATAACAATTTTATGATTTCAGTTTAAGACGTTCGAATAAAATGATGCAAAAAGGTCGTCAAGGCAATTTTATGAACTGAAATGGCTGCGGCACACAGTCTCTGCAGAGAAAAGCAGTGAGCGGGAACTTGTTTCCCATCAGCCACTGCAGGTGGTAGGTGACCAGAGGGATGGGGATGCGACAGGGGGAGGGGAGGAGCGCAGTGTCAAATGAGACAGGAGTCTGACCTCTTCTTGGAAGTGTGGGTCACTCCGGGGAGCTCGGGAGCCTGCCTGCTGCCAGGTGTTGTAGACAGTTTAATTAATGTCCACAGGAAGGCCCTTCAATCTCAGGGTCAGAGCCGAGAAAATATTCTATTCTTCATGATTCGGATGTGTTAGATCGAGCCTGGAAACATCCGCTAGAGAAGTGGGTCTGGCAGATAATACATATAGTACTCTCCAGTACTTCCATTGTTTGGCTCTGTCTGCCCCTCGCTGTGGTTAAAGCTGAAAAGATCCTACAAACCGAACACCTTTGGGTGTCAGGAGCAGGTGGGACTTAAAGCGGGGGCAAATGGGGTACTGCTCGAGCTGCACTAGTCCTTCGGGGGTTGTTGGGACGGGGGTTACCCCTGTAAGGTAAACAGATAAGCAGGCATGTTCCCGTGCCCTGAGTCTCCAACTGCATGCATCTGTTATGATTGCTTATTTTTGGCCCTAGCATCACTGTAATCTAAGCGTGAGTCAAAGGATCCAGGCCTGTCCCTGACTATGAGTGGTTCTAGTCTTGTCCCGTGACCTGGTGGGGTGCACTAATTGTGCCTTCATTTCTTACATAGGACTACTGTCTTTGTCGTGGGTTTAGTACATGGAGCGGTGGTGCCAGCATACTAGGGGGCATATTATCAAGCCATTTATAGCCACGTTAGCGGCACTTTCGTGCCGCTAACGCGTTTTTTTTTATCGCCCTATTACCAAGCTGTCGCTAACAGGCGTTAGCGACAGCTTTCCGGCGATAGCAGCCGGTTTTCCTATCGCCTAGCATGCCAGCGATAGTTATCGCTAATAACATGCAAAGTAGGCGTTCCCTCTCAAAATTTCACGAAAAATGTCGCTAACACCACATTGCACTATTAGCAATGATGGGCCGGACCCGCGAAGCGATATAAAAAGTCACGCTAAGGCCCCTTAGCTGCAAGAACCTAAGACCAGAAAAAAACAGGTCTAAAAATGGTGATAAAGGGAGGCATATAAGGGAGACTAGCTCAGAGCCCCATCTGAAGACCCACTGACGCCATGGAGGTACTAATCATTCAGCTTGGAGCCCCACGAAGGCAACAACCACCACCACCACTGCCACCTCCCCCAGGACCACCACCGAGGCAGCGCCAAAGAAGACAGCGGGCCCTGCGCAGACGCCTCAGCCTTGCAGACCTAACACCAGAGGATGTCATTGCCCACTACAGGCTCAAAAGGACATCCATCCAACACATCCTGAACCTGATAGTCCACAGGCTGATGGCACCAACACAGCGGAGAACCAATATCCCTCCGCAGACTAAGCTGCTGGCTGTGCTGCACATGTTGGCCTCTGGGACCTTCCAACCAACAACGGCCAGAGTCGGGGGAGTTTCACAGGCAGCCTTTTCAATCTTCCTCCCGACTGTCTTGGATGGCATACTCAGCCTGATACCCCAGCACCTTCACTTCCCCAACACTGTGCAGGAACAGACTGAGACCAGGCAAGGCTTTCACGCCATAGCCGTATTCCCGCAGGTGTTGGGGCAATTGACTGCACACATGTCCTATTTGTGCCCCCTGCGGACAGTGCACACATATACCGCAACAGAAAGCACACACATTCTATGAATGTGCAGACAATAGTGGACCACCGGGGACTGTTCACCAATGTCATAGCCAAGTTTCCAGGGAGTGTGCATGACTCCTACATCTTCCGACAGTCCATCATAAACCAGCGCTTCCAGGATGGCACATGTGGGAACTGTGGCTAGCTATGTAGACAACCCATCCCCAAAGGCCTAGCCCCTCCGCCGCTTATTAGCAAATGTGGGGAGAGGTGGGAACCATGTATGTGCGCCGGAGGGACTCGATCCATAAGGAAAGTATGTACACAAGGCCCAGGGTGTCGGTGTTGTGCTGGACAGTCGGGACTAAGCTGAGCGCAGACATGCCCATGTGGGCATATAGTGTGTTTCCGTAGACCATCCTGATGGCAATGACTGTGTGGGTGACTGTCTTACCTGACAATGGGGGGATCCATTGGAAGGTTGAATGGAGGATGCAGAGGCAGGTGAAGCAGCTGCAGGCCACTGCGTCGACCTGTTGGTTCATGGAGAGGGAGGAGTCAAATACGGTGCCTAGGTACCTAGAGCTGGGGGGGGCTGCCGAAGGCGTTGGCCCACCAGGTGATGCCACATGCTGATTGTTTTGTTATGAGGATGAGGACTCATGTCTCCTCTGCCGATAGCACGCCCCAGCTGTCGATCATCCATGTTGCAACTCACAGCAATCCTTCCTGGAAGCCCAGTTTGGTGTGTGGGTGTATTGTTGATGGAGAATATGAGCTTTGTGTCCTTGCAGGTGGTGATGAGTAATGGTATCCTCAATCTTGCACCAGTTCCTCTCCATGTGTCAGCAGATGCATCTGCCAACTTTGAGGTTGTTGGTGACCGAGGTGGCATTTATTGCCCGCTGTATGTTGCAGTTGCATAGTGGGACAAGTGTGTATGCACAGTTGGAGATACATGTCTGTAAAATGCGGTCTAGCGCCATTGGTGACGACTGCAGCGTTGTGGGTGTTGCTGTTGATGGTGATGTGTAGCATCTCCTCGGTGACTGAGCTCCACTAACTGTGTGTGGGTCCGCATGTGGTTTACGGTGGCTTGGGATTCACCGACAAGGAAGTGCATGCGATTGTGGTCACTACATGTGCGTTTAGTGGGGTTGATGAACTGGACCAAGTCCACACATGCAAAGAAGGTGTCAAAGGTGTGCCCTGCCCAGTGGCTCAGTGTGGGGAAGATTTGGGACAGTCTGATGTCAGCAAACATTTCCCAGAGTGAAATGGATTTTGAGTAGTCGTGGTATGTGATTTGGAGGCTACGCACAGGAATGAGTACGTAGTCCAGGGAGTGGACGGTGTGGCGTCTGATGATGTTGATAGTGTGGGTGAAGCGTACCTGCCCTCAATGGGCCCTGCAGGCGAGGGGGCTGCTGAGTGTTGTTATGTGGCAACTCTGGGCATGAAACAGCATGTGTTGTGCGGTGGGGCAGGTTTGGCGGCAGCGGCAGCAGCAGAACTGAACGTGATCCGTGTCTGGTGTGGCCTATTGCCATTTAACCGTTATCGTGGCATTGACTGCGAGGAGGGCAGATGAGTGCCATCGCTAGACGGTAGGAGAGCCAGGGTGCCTGTTGGTGTGTGGGTTAGGCCTGCGGACATGCGCAGATGGCCTTAACATTGCTGCACAGTAGGAGTGCCAGTGATGCAACCCCGCAGCGCACACAATCAAATAGGCTCGAGGGAGGGAGTAACAACTGTGAGGCAACGTAATTAGCATTGATGCTGGTAATCAGTCTGAAGCGACACATGGCTAACATGAAATCCAATATAGCAGAAATCACACACCACAAAAATATCAACACTAACAACACAGCCTGCACAACCAATAATGGACACATCTCTCCATCACATGTCACAGGTGATCAAGGATATGCACTCTGCCCGTGGATGATGACACCCCTCCGAAACCCCACCACCCAGGCCCAGAGGCTGTATAATGCGGCTCACAGACGCACCCGGTCCATTGTGGAGCGCACATTTGGCGTGCTAAAGTCACGTTTCCGTTGCCTGGACATCACAGGTGGCAGACTGCTGTACAGCCCCGAAATGGTCAACAAAATTATCCTAGCATGTTGTGTATTGCACAATATATGTGTGCGCACCAATGCTCCATGGATCCAAGTGCATGCTGCACTGGACAATGACCAGGATGATGATGAAGATGAGGCAGGTGGAGCACACCCCACAGTAAATGCAGCAGGAACTGCCTGAAGGACCCGAATAATAAACAACTTCTTCAACTGAGCACGTCACATTGTGACAGTACACATCAAATGTATCTCAGTGCAAAATGACCCCAATCACGGTTTGTGCCAATAAAAAACACAACACACATACCCTGTCTGCATGTTACTCTCCTGCATAAATACATCACTCTGAAAAGTGTACGTTGCACAATAAGTGCAAAGAAAATCACATTACACAATTCATGGTGGGAATCTCACCTCAGTACAGAGATGCTTCTCAGTGTGTCAAATGTGTAAAAGTAGAGTTTTCATGGTGTAAATTGTGCCACCAAAATCTAATATTTTGCGTGTCCTTTTGTGTAACTCATGAAATATAGGTTGTCCTCAGTGTAAAAATTCTTAATTGTAGGGTGTCGTTTGGGGTCAATAATTTATTTGAGTGTGTACGTTGTGTAAAATAATGAAATTTAGGGTGTGAAATGGGGTAAAAGATGAAAAATGGGCGTTCAATGGGGTAAAAGATGAAAAATGGGCGTGCAATGGGGTAAAAGATGAAAAATGGGCGTGCAATGGGGTAAAAGGTGAAAAATGGGCGTGCAATGGGGTAAAAGATGCTTTTCAGTGTGCCATATGCAATTATCCTGGAACCTACCTCCATCTCCAGATCAAAAACCTCTACAAGTATGTGGACCACAGACTGGATGCAGCAGCCGGCCCACACGCACCCCTGAGACACCAACCAGCCCACCATCTCCAAATGGACACCAGGCACGGATGAAGACACCGCCTCCACCATGAAAGGCATCCACTCGGGGGCACACACTGACCCCTGGCCCCCTCACATCTACCAAAGAGCCGCAATTGCCATCGCACACGAACCACTACGCAACATCAACACCACCTTTAACACATGCACCTTCACAGACAACTGGAAGCGCGCCGAAGTCATGCCCCAGCTCAAAAAGCACACAGATGACCCCACCGACCACAATAACTATCGGCCCATCTCGCTCCTCACCTTCGCAGCCAGACTCGCTGAGAAAACAGTCAACAGGGAACTGACAAGATTCATCAAAGAGAACGCCATCCTCGACCCGTCACAATCCGGATTCCGAAGCAACCCCAGCCCTGAGACCGCCCTACTTGCCGCCACAGACGACATCAACACCCTCCTGGACCAAGGACACTACGCAGACCACATCCTACTCGACCTTTCAGCAGCCTTCACCAACGTCTCCCACCGCACACTAGTCACCAGACTACACGACGCAGGTAACCAAGGTACAGCCCTGGACTGGATCCGATCATTCCTCACCGTAAGAAGGCAAAGGATCAGACTGCCACACTTCATCTCCGATCCCACGACAATCACCTGCACAGTCCCACAGGGGTCATCACTGAGCCCGAGCCTCTTCAAAATCTACATGGCCCCCCTTGCAGCCATCGTCCAACAACACGGCCTCAACATCCTAATCTACGCTGACGACACCCAGCTCATCCTCTACCCCGCCAAAGACCCCACCACTGCCTAAAACTTCTTCCAGTAAGGAATGCAACACGGCGCAGTCTGGACGACCAACAGCTGCCTGAAGCTCAACCCCGAGAAGACAGATGACCTCGTCCCTGTAACCACCCCTTCAGCATGGCTCAACACCTGGTGGCTGACGGCCCACAGAAGACCACCTCCCCCCACAGACCACGCTAAAAACCTCTGCATCATACCCGACTCATCACTCAACATGAACCAACAGGTCAACATCGTCAGCCACAGCTGCTTCAACACACTCCGCTTCCTCTGCAAGTCCTTCAAATGGATCCCCCCTGAGTCATGGGAAACAGTCACCCACGTACTCATCACCAGCAGACTGTACTACGGAAACGCACTCTATGCCGGCATCAACAAGTCCATACTCTGCAAACTCAAGACAATACAGAACACTGCTGCCAGACTCGTCCCCGTCCTCCCCTGGCACAAACACATAAACCAACAGCTATGAAGACTCCACCGGCTCACAGTGGAGAAAATAGTCAGCTTCAACAGCCTCATCTCACGCCTACAAATGCCTACACAACAACGGACACAAATACCACAATGACAGAATCAACTTCAACGTACCCAAAAGAAAGCTCTAAATTAATGAACTCTCACTGGCCGAAACCCCTCGCATCCACTGAGCCAGAGCAGGCGGAAGATCCTTCTCTCACATTGCAGCCAAGACCTGGACCGAGCTACCGGCAGACATCAGACACACCCCCTTCCTGAACACCTTCACTAAGCCCCTCAAGAGCTGGCTCTTTGGCTAACAAATCCCCCTCCAGCGCCTTGTGACCCCCACGGGTGAGTAGCACACTTACAAGTCCCCTGATTGTTTGATTGATTTGTTGTTAGATATGCAATTATGGTGTCACCTGGGGTGAAAGTTGCAATTTAGGGTGTCATGTGTTGTGAAACATTATATTTATGGTATCATCTGAGTGCTAATCAAGCCTTTCATGTTGTTACAGGGCTCTGAACTGATTTTTGCTCTAAGACTGTACATCTGTGTATGGACTTGCTCTTAGCGTGAAGATCTTGCCGCTAACACGACAACGCGATGCTTTTTTAATCCGCCCGATGTTAAAATACATCGCGCAACACATTGTACAATACAAAATATTACTCAAGAGCCTATTTGCGTGCAGATTTTCACCGCTTTGTCAAAAATGGGCCGCAAAGAGACAGGAAGTGATGTCTGCATGCTTCCTGTCTACTGGAGTAGTGTTCTGCACTTTCACTTTCTCTTTTGAGCACATTGCTGGTGATTGTGGAGAGTGTTGGAGGTGTTTGGTGGTGTGTGCTGCAGTTTTGAAATTTGGAGAGTGTTGCTGTGTCCTGTGTCCTGTTGATAGTGTCTGTGAAGTGTTGTGTACTGATTCATTGTGTTTTACTGTCTCTTGTCCTCAATCTTGTCGGGTGTCTGTCTTGGGGTAGTTAACTTTCTTTGTTGTAGTTGGGGATATTTTAGAGGGTACTTTTTTTTCTGGCTGTGGGCACACAGGTGTGCAGGGAGATGCCGGCTGTGGGCAGGGAGGGCAGGATGTCCGAGGGGGCATTGGGGGGCTTCCTGTGGATGATAACATTCTACCTGCCCCTGATGTTGGAGAGGGGAGGCCGTATCCTTCAAGGGTACAATGTGAGTGTGCGGAAGCTGAGGTGGGAGCATGTGCGGGTGCAGACGCTCCGGTGCTTTGGAGTGGACCGTACTGTGCGCCAGTGGAAGCACCTCTGGCAAGATCTGCTGGCACTGAAGCTGGCCTCCTGGACTACGTGGGAGTCATGACTGGCCTACAGGGTGGTAAGTACAAACTCCACATTTAATTGTGAATACTATAACGAATGAAAATTAGGACGTGTGTGACACTGGTGTCAAAGTGAGAAAAGGTTGATGAGTGAGGTGGGAGACGCAATGCGTTCACTCCTAATGTTGGCACATCCGAGACCCAACGCTGCATCACATTGACAAGCATAGGGTGCAAGTCTGTGTTACCCACTGCGCTGGAGCAACACTTAGCACTGTAGTGCCATAGCTGGCACACCTGCGCAAAAAGTGCGTGCAGGCAGAAGGTTGTTTGGGTACGGCAGGGGTGACTGTATATGAACTATCCAAGGAAATGTTCATGTGAGCTGTGTGCTGGCCAAAGGTAGTGTTCATATGCTGTCCTCATTAATTGTGGTACGTTAGCTACGCTGCCCTGTGAACATAGTCACTGTGTGACAATGTATTTCATATGACCAAATGGTCAAAGGAAATCGGACATCTCCAGATTGTCATACACCAACAACCTCTGTGAAACTGCCTTGTGCAATCTGCAGCGATGCAATCGTACAAAGACCACGTATAACATCATGATGCATGTAGTAATGGTGCCTTGTGGATGTCTCACACTACTATTATGTGCATGTTAGCTAGCATAGCCGTCTTGTTTGTCCCAACTCAGCATCCACAGGTCTGGTGTGAATGGCAGTAAAGTGGACCCAACCATGTAGCCAACATGAAACGCAACACTACAGTTACGTAGCATTTTCTGTCATGGTGATGATTGGTATGAGGAATACGACACATATGATTTGACGTCTGATACCAACACATATTTATTTACTTGTCTCACAGATCGTCGGCCACCAATCACATAGGGGGACATCGACAACTTTGAGGACCCACAAGCCACTGGTGAGTTTGGACATCATATATTGGCATGGTGCGGTTGCATGGATGTCTGGGACAAAGGATCAACATTGTAGTATGCAGTATGGGTGTGTATCACATGTCCCTTGCCTACAGTGTGATGATGTATTGTGGAAGTCAGAAGTGTGCACAAATCAGTAAGTGAATTTTGAGCAATGCATTGGTCTCACAGTTGTAACTTGGCCCATCCCCAGTCAGTGATACACATTGAAAGTAAGGTGCATATCATAGAGACCCTATCGCCAACACCACGTCACTTTCATTGAAGTTGTGTTGTCATTAGGGGCCTAGCATCATGAGCGAAGCAGCGTTAATCCACTTCACGTATATTAACGCTTCCTTGTTAATGAGGCACCCTTTCACGCTGTGTTTAGCGTGAAAGGGGCGTGCAGTGGGTGTTGCGGTTGGCGTTCCACAGCAACACCCATTGTATTTGACGCTGCCCCCTATGTACAAGTGCGGCATTGATAGATGGCAGCGCACAATTTAACACCAGTGACATCCTGGTTGTAATCTGCCTAAATGAGGATGAATGCTTTTTTCAAATCATTTTGGCCTTTTACATGTGAGCTGCCTTGTGCAGCACACATGGGAAAAGAAAATGACATGGTTTGTATATGTACAGGAAGGTGGCCCTTCCAGTACATACAGAAACATTCTTTAATATTCCCTATTGTATCTTTCCTGTGTGCTGCACGAAGCAGCACACATGAAAGTTACAACATGGTATTCTAGGATTGCTGATGTGCATGAAGGGGCACCTTCCTGTACAGAAACAAACCTCCCCTGCAAACACACACCCTTGCACTCTGGTGCAAGGGTGCCTGCGTAGGCGCTAAGTTGTGAGACTTAGCGCCATCGCAGGGGAAACGCAAGTCTGCACCACATCCTTGATAATAGGGTGCAGACTTCCGTTTGCAAAGTGGCGGAGGGAGGCGTTAATCCGAGGAGGCTAACGCCTGTCTCCGCCACTTCCTTGTCAATATGCCCCTTGGTCTATGGGTTCTGTCACTCACCACAGCACATGCCTGTGGATTGCAGAGCACACTGATAGGATAGGAGACATGTAAGAGGGGTTGCTGATGTCTATCAGATGACAGGGAATGCATGTACACCTTGCCTGAGATGACTGTGCAAGTGTGCCCGATGATGCACAAGGAGGCAGTGCTTTTCAGTCCGTAAGTGCGCAGACACAGTTCAGCACTGTGAATTTGTAGGTATGCTGCATGCCATCTTCAAAGTTGAGGCAGTGTGTATCTTTGAGCCAAGCATATCAATGGCACGTTCCCCAAACACACAGCAAAGGTGGCCCGATGAATCTCATTGGCATGTTTGGCCACTGCAATGGTGTTGACAAGCTGTCTCCTTGAGGCCATTCCCTGATTGACTCTGGATCAGGTGTGGGAACTCCTCTGTCCCAATTGGTGTCATTACTGTGCACGCATTTACCACGCGTGCTTTAGCTCTGCCTTCAATGCTGTGCCATTTATTTTACAATGCAGGGCTCTCCAACGCTATATGTGAGAAAGCATTGCCCCTAACAACACTATGAGCATCATGACTCCAGTGTGCCGTTACAATGGGGAATGCATTGTGACTGTTTGCGTTGTTAAGGCCTGCGTATTTTGATTCACTACGGAGTGAGCTCAGCGGATACAAGACATGCATGTGTGAGTGTGAATTTAGAGGAAACGATTTTTCCCCTCTCTGCGGCAACACTTCACATATTGTGTAGTAGTGTTGGAGAGCGCGACAGCGCATCATGTATAAGTCAGCGTTCAGCCACACAACGGGTTTCCATGTGTGCTGCATCATGCAGCATAGTTGAAAGTGTGAGTAGGGCTGTCCCAGGATTGTTCCAGGGCAGGTAGGGTAACCTTCCTAAACATTGACAAGCCCCCGTCACACAGACACCCTTGCACTCTGGTGCAAGAGTGCCTGTGTTGGCGCTGACTTGATGAACTGCACACAGTTGCTGGGGGACACACAGGCATGCACATGGGCATTGTACATATCATGCAGCACTGTGTCACTGGAGAGGATGAGGGTGGTGCTACACAGGGAGGGCTAATGCCTCCCTCCTCCGATTGCTTGTACATGTCACCCTCAGTCCGGGTATGTAATGGCACCATCGTATGACACTGTCAGTCTCATTTGGTTGTGACAGTACATGTACCATGTACCATGTACCATGCCATGCACTGTCATGTCAGTCTCCCCAGCATGAAGTCACTGATCCATGCTTCAACATTTCGTTGTCCAGGTCACTTTCTGACTTCACATAGTTACGCTGGAGTGTAGGCTCCCATGTTTAAGTGATCTTGTATTACAGATGTGAATGGAGTACATTGACATAGTCTAAAGGACTCAACATTTCCATTGTTGATATTTTACAGACAACATGACGCCAGCTGAACAACATGCCTTCCAGGTGAGTAAGGACCGCTTCAAGCATGTAAAGAAGGTGGCAAAAGGGTACCGCAACATGGCCAAGAGGCACCAGGAGGAACGGAAGCAAGGTACATGGAAGTCGGTGCCCGAGGTTGCTACAACTGGCACACAGCCCATCCCAGGCCCCTCTGGCGTCAGTGGTGGGTCCCAGCCTGGACAGGTGTCGCATCCCCCTACGGCCACACACCCTCAAGGGACAGTCCCACCTGCACCTGGCGATCAGGTGGTGCCATTTACAGTGGCAGACAGGAGGATCCTGCATGATAACAATGTGTTCCTGGCCGAGATCAGGCGAGAAATGGCTGATCTGAGCAGACATGTCATGGACATGAAAAAACACTTTGGACTGCCATGATGCCTGGACATGTTGGACCCGATCCCCCTCTTCTCCCTTCCCCCAATGTTTTACATCTGTTAGTAGGTAGTGTTAGGTTAGTTCTTTTAATTGTTAGGTAGTGTAGTTTTAGCGTAGGTTATAGTTAGTGTTAGCTTTTAAGGAAGATTTTAGATATTTATTATTCTGCCGTATTTGGGGATAAGTTTCCTTTTTCTTTGGGTGGGGGGGTTGATGTATTTGTTGTAAACAAATAAAATTTAAAAAAATTACAAAAAAAATATCTTTGTGTAGGTTACATGTGTAGTTAGTTTATGTATAGCTTAGATGTATTTGTCCTATCTCGTGGTGTGCCTTAAAGGTTGGAGGGGGGTTGATGTCTAGGATATGTTGTTGCGTGTTTAGGATTAGTTAGGGTAGACAGTTTAGGTAAGTAAGACTTTTCTAGTTAGTTTAGATTTTAGTAGTAGTTCTAGTGATCAGTGGTAGTTTAGGTTAGTTAAATTTTTTTACTGTTCTAATAAATGTTTACAACTTAGGATTTCTGCTTGCACTTATGTCAGGGATGATGTTGGGGAGTGTGGCTTATTCCCTTGTATGCAACTCATACCATCACTGGACAATCCATTGGAATCTGTAAGTCTGGTCATGACATGTTAGTTCACTGGATGTATTGTGCTAGGATACCTTAGATGTGAGCACAGTGAACTTGCATGGATGACAGGGTGGCCAGTTGGATTTACGGCCTAGTCTAGGGACAGTCGTTTGTGACGTTCTACATCTTCAGTGTGACTCACGGAGTTGGACAGCACATTGTTGCCCATTTACAACACAACTTAGGGAGATGGCATGGAGAGGAAATACAGTTAGCTACTGTTATCCATCATGGAGATGGATGTATGCGCTGGGTACCACAGATTCTGTCACACACCTGCATATCAGATGCTCCTGGCGCTGAGTACATCTACATTGCACAGACCTTGCCACACTTGCTGCGTAGTGCCAGTGTGTCAGCTTCCTTTGCAAGATATGTTCCTGTGCATGGACGCTCAATCTCCGGCCCATGCATGATTTAGTAACTTTCTGTGTCCATTGTGAACAGCACATGGAACAACAGTGTTCCTGATTCACAAAAGTAATCTGAGAGTAAGTAATGATGTTACATTTTACAGTACTCACAAATGGCATTTAGGAGTAGTGCATTTAGGTATACTGACTTCACTTCTCCTAAATGCCTTTCATGACTCACTTAACTTGTCAAGTTATGATTTTGTCCCAGCTAACGTTTAGGTGCAGGCACACTGTTCTACTGCACACAAGGGGGTAAATGTTGCATTGCTCCCTGTGGTGACAGTGTCATGGACACTTGTCCCAGCTGTTTCTTCTGCCATTGGCTCATAGTGATGCCACCCTTGTAATGTTGGCCGTGCATCTGACTATATGCTGAGTGCAGTGCACCACACATCCCTAGACACATTGCCGGATACGCTCACAGTGGTCACAGCATGAGAGGGGTCAAATGTTTGATTGCATAGTTTGTCGACAGGGAGGGGCTAACTGACGCCTTGCACTTTGGGGTGAGTCCCTATTTGCAACTCTACTTCACTGAGGCAGACATTGTGGTTCCATATGTGTATGGTGGACATGTGCCCTTCCGTGTCTTCATCAATGTGAATATGGTGTGCAACATCTTGGGATGTGACATGCAATGTACACCATCACAACAGGCTTTGTATACCCCGTAGTGTGTGAGTAGATATGCCAAGAGATGTTTGTTTGCAATTGTTAAGGAGGACACTACTTGTGGCCTGCAACAGACTTGGACACTTTAGGACACATGCCTTTTCCTTAATGGACGTGGGGCTAGGTTGGTATGTTGCTAGATTGTTGTTCTTGAACAATGAGGGCACAGCTAGTTCACACATACCTGGCCATCTCACTGCCTATCTGTGTCAGGTAAAACAAGTACATTGCTCGTATTTCCCTTGGTGTACCTTCTGGTGGATTCAGTGTCCAAACACTTGTTACAGACTTCTATACTTGATTGGTCATGGACGACACACATCTGTGTGAGTTAAATATTTTTATTTACATTCAGAGGATGAAGACTGGACCAGTGCTTGGCCATACATGCCCACATTGCATTGATGCCCGTTAGAGGGCCAGACAGAGTCCTTTGGTGGTAACAGGTCCAAGGGAAGAGGCAGAGTTCAGTCCGCAGGCTGATTGCAGTGTCATTGGTAAGAAAAAAGTGATATGGCAGTCCATGTGGAGGTCCAAGGTGATTGGCAGGGGACAGTGGAAGACAGTGCAAGATGATTTTCCATGGCATGATACTAAGCCCTTCACCAAGGAGAAAACTGGCCTTTTGGCGTTGATGGATGCTACTGCTTTCTCCTTAGCACAAATGCAGTATCATCCTCCTCTTCGTCCTCTGATCTGTCATGTGCCTCACATGTGGGTGGTGGTATAGTGGGTGCAGCATTGTGAGGCACTGACACCTCAGGTGGCGGAGCTGAGGATGTGGAAGCAGCAGCATTCATCAGTGCCAGACCTTGTGGCAGCAATGAAGTGATGAGCAGGTGCAGGACATGATAGATCCCAGCTACATCGCACTGGTGTGCGGCCCTGGCAGCCATATCTTGTGCCTGCATCCGCTCCATGCTCTCCATTATCCGACAGATGTTGGCCAAATCCTGGCTGACATTGCTGGAGCCACTCTGACCAGACAGTTGTTGTTGTCTCTGAATCATGACTCCAGCAATGTCAGCCATGGACTGTTGGAGAGCATCGAGCGGGCTGTGGGTGTCCGTGATCTTCTGTATGTGGTCCCGGATGGGACTCAGACACCCACGTATGGCCTCAAGTTTGTCCGCCAGCCTCTCAAACCCCACCCGCACCTGTTCAGCCATCTCCCGCTGGTTCTCTAGCACACGGCGTTGGAAGGCCAGATGTGGTTCCTCAAGGTCCTGGGAGCCAGCTGTGGTGGGAGGTGCTTGCTGCTGGTTGGTTTGTGCAGGGGGTGGGGTTGCCGCAATGCTGCTGGGTTGCCCTGCTCCTGGAGGTGGGGTGCTGAAGGACTCTAGCAGATTTTGGAGTTCTTCCTGATTAATGGTGTGGTAATCCTCCTCGTCATCAGTGAAGGTTGGGCCAGTCTGCTCTCCAGGAGGTGATGTCTCTCCCTCTGCGATGTGAAGGGGAGATACAGTTCAACAGTGTTTTTCATGTATGATCTTGCATTGGATGAGTTTACAAGCAGACTGAGGGACAGTGTACATTCAGACTGTTTTTGAGGAGATGCCTATTTGTTGCGGGATAGTGATAATTTTGAGGACATCACGGATGTGATGTTCTTGTTGTACATTGTCATCTCACAGTTTCCAGCTATGACAAATGTGATTGTACAATTTCTACACACAAGCGTCAACAGTTGTGTCCTCTGTTTATTTGTGTGAGTAATGCAGTTTGTACCACATAGTGGTCAATGTTGATGAGCTCAGATTTGTATGTGTGTGCACTGCATTGTGTGATGGTGGCACCTGCAGCTTTGGTTTAGCTGCCCGTTATACCTTTCAGGCAGAGAGCCTTTCACTTCTGTGCATTTACAATGCTGAGATGATACGAACTGGGTGGAATATGGGTGTTGGTCAGAGTTGGGGGACTTGTGCATTGTTTGACATCAAATGTCTTGTTTACGTCAGGGGTTGTATGTACACGAGGATGTGTCAGAGTGGGACCTGCTTGTTTAAGGATGTTGTCCACACTCAGCCACCTCAGTGAGGTGGCCTGCACCATGTTAATATGCTTGGCCTGCAGGCATGCTATTCATCATGCACTGTCACTTGCCTTGTCAATGTGGCTCACGGACACGCAGCATTGCAGGGTACTGCACATGTGCATGTGTTTTGGGCAAGATTAGTTTTGTGTGAGGAGGGCCCCCTTTAGGCACATTAGCAATGAGAGCCTACTTGCTGTTTCAACATGTACTGCACTATGTAGTACACATGGACATCCAGGTAGCTTTGTCTATTGTGATTTGTCTTGTGTGCATGTCATCCTTCATTTTTTATCTTGCATGCATTGCTTTTAATGCCCTCCGGTTGGCTTACCCGTTGTGAGTATGGTGCAGCGTGAGTTTCTATTGTTGTTGCTGTCTGAACAGACAATGTCAACACCCATTACCCTCAAGGTTGACCCCACGTGTGGTGTGTAAGTGGTCAGTTTTCAGATGTATGTGCATTTCATGATGCCTATTTATGGTGCTCAGGCCTTGTCACCGCCACCCTCACAAGAGATGCAAATGGCCGGGTGATGTGTGTTTGTGTATGTGCCGCGCAGCTGCTGACATGGATGATACATGCTGTCCTGGTTCTGGTATTCAATGCCTGGCTTAGCGTGTGGGTGATAACTACCTGACTGTGGGGGGCGGAGCTTGCCGGCGCCGGAGATGGCCGCTTAGAGGAAGAGCTCCGCACTAACAACACAATATCCAGCATTAGCGTGAAGCGCAGGCTTCGCTGGACACATCCCTGTGCTGCGGAACGGATCCGCTACCGGAGAAGGCCTCCGGCTTCCGCCTGAGAGGTGTGTGGGCGTCGTGACGATCGAGTGGTGGTGGCGCGCCGACTGGGCAGTGCATCCCCGGTCCCGGGCACATCCATAGCTGGCCGGAAGTGGGGCCTGGCTGGGTGCGCTGTCCCGTGCGGGTCGGCCGAAACACCGGAGAGGCACGGACGCGCCCTGGCAATCGCTGCTGGTAGCGGAGGGAGAGACGCACCTAATGACCCCCTAAGCGGGTGTGAGGCGCAGCTGGGTGGCACGGGGGCTGGATAGATGGCGTGAGTTACATGTAAATCGCTGTGGCGGCCCGCCGGAGGTAGCGGCTGTGAAGCAGTGAAAGCAAGAAGTGCAATCTGCAGTCCGGCCAGCGCACCGGGCACCGAAGAACCTACCGAGAGACCTCTCCCTTGTGAAAACGTGGCTGGAACCGGTGGGGGAGAGGGAGTGAGAGGAGCGATCCTTCCCCTATATTGGCTGGCTCCTGAGTATAACTCCCATCACGTCCAGTACAACGTGGTCTGGCTGGCTCCTGAGCTGCCCTCGAGTCCTGAGTGCACCGATATCCTAGTACAGACCGGCTTGGTGGGGTGCATCTCAATGTCTGCCTCGGCTGCCACAAGCGCACTCACAGCACCTGGCAGCCACAACGCTCCTCGATGCCCTAACTGCCCAGTTTCTTCTGTGTTCCCTACTGGGAGATCGTTTCACCACACTTGGTGCGCACTATCCGGCGTGAGGGCTTGTGCAGCGAGGACTGGGGTGCCCACTGTCAAGTCGATACCTCTGCTAGTGGCTCTGGACCTCTGGGGGTGGATACCCAAGCTGAGCAACTGAACCTGTAGGTAGCGCGATGAATTGTGCTTGAACTTTACCTTTTCGTCTATGTTTGTGGTCGAGAGGGCGCATCGATCCTTGGGCCCACGGCCCGCTCCAGGTGCTCCTCCATGCTCTGATCCTCGTATCGTCCTTGGTCCCTGCTTAATGTGGACACAAAGGGGCCGATTCCGATTCGGGCCGGAAATCACTCCGACCGAGCCGGACCCGGAGAGATTTCCGACCGAATCGGACCCGTGCAGCCCGACCGAATGAGTACGATGCGTCCGTATGCTATCGGACTCGATTCGGTCGGACTCCCATTGAAGTCAATGGGAGCCTGTTGTACGACGCGTACACGGGCTCCCATTGACTCAATGGGTGCGAGGCGGACAAGGGCGCCCCCCACAGCGTGTACGCGGCGAAGCGATTCGCCCCGTACACGCACAGGTAGGGGGGACCCATGGGTCCCCCCTGTGTGCGACTCGCGCGGCTACGCGTTCAGGGGGGTCCGACACGGACCCCCGAAGTACGGCTCCGACAGCTCTTCTGAGCCGGAGTGTACGGCTCGGTCGGACTGCTCGCGGCGCGCATCGTACTCACCCGGCCGGGAAACGTCTCCATTGCGCGGTGCGAGTCGAGTCCGAGCGAGTCGGTCGGTGCGGTTCGAGCCGGGAACGAGTCGGTCGGAGCGGTCGGGATGCCCGGACGAGTCGGTCGGCGATTTCGCATCGTACTCGCTCGTCCGGACGCACGTACGGATCGGTCGGGAAACAGGGCTCCGAATCGGATCCGGTAAAGCCGAATCCGATTCGGAGCCCTACCGGCCGAGATCGGAATCGGCCCCATAGTTGTTCGCAAAAATACTCGCTAACCGACTGGTTCCCCTGGTACCGACTCTGGTGGCACCGGAGCAGGCGGGGTTTGTCCCCGGGAGGAATTTATCTTACAACATACGTACTGTTTTCGGAGTCCTGCAACACACTAAACCGGAAACTCCGGCAGCGGCGGTCTTCCTAGACATAGAGAAGGCATTTGACTCCGTCGAATGGCTGTTCATGTCTCAGGTGCTAACTAGGATGGGAGTGGAACCTGTCTTCCTCCAGCTATTAGGCATTCTTTATAGTAAGCCCATGGCCAGGATCAAAATAGGCAATATAGTAACAGACCCAATACACATTTCCAGAGGTACTCGTCAGGGCTGTCCCTTATCGCCACTGCTTTATGCCTTAGTGGCAGAACCTCTGGCTTGTGCACTACGGGAGTATCACCAACACAGGGGAATATGCTTTCCGCACTATAAAATTATAGTTTCCACATACGCGGATGATACACTCCTTTACGTTAGGCACCCTGAGACCAACATCTCAGCGGTACTTCGTGAGGTGGTGCGCTTTGGAGCACTGTCTGGCCTCCACGTTAACTGGCCGAAATCCGTCATCTTCCCACTCACACCGTGCACTCCTCCCGTGCACTCCTCAGTTCGACCTGGACTACCCACTCTTGTGGTCCACAGAAGCAGTACGCTATTTGGGTATCAAAATACACACGGATTCCGACATAGTATTCAGGGAAAATTACGGGGTGACCTTCAGCAAACTAGAAGACGATGTTGAAAGATGGATTAAACTCCCTCTATCCCTGCTAGGTAGAATATCCATTATGAAAATGGTGGTATTGCCACGTCTACTTTTTTTATTTGTCAATATCCCCATGGTGATCCCCCGAGTTTTCTTTAACCGCCTCACGACATTGATGGTTAGATTAGCATGGGCTGGTAAACAGCCGCGCGTCAAGTGGAAAATACTGGTTTTACCATATTCTATGGGAGGACTGGGAGCACCAGATTTTGATCTCTATTATAGAACTGCACAATGCGCACACGCTCACTATTGGATACATGGTTCCCCAGACATACCGCACCTTAGAATTGAATCGGGGGTAGCAGCATCGCTCCCACTGACAGCTATGCTGTTTCAGGCAGCAGATAGGAGAACATATATTCTTGACTCTATCAATTCCACAACGCATGCATGGCATTATCTATTGCAGCAACAAGCTGGAGCGATACTGTACTCGCCAAAACCCCACTAGAATGGTGCACGTGGCTAACACCATGCAAAGAAAGAGGAGTCACACACACGCTCAACACTATGGGTGTACACATGGTCGGGGATCTGTTTGATGGCGGGGTTTCCAAAAGATGGGACGACTTTAGCACTGCTGAAACGGTGCCTTCCACCCTGACACAATTCCAATTTCATAGAACACGCACAGCATTGAGAGAATTACTTGGGGATGATTACCTTGAACCTCCGGAGCTTCTAGCATTAACATACATTATACGAGCAACCTCACCAAAGCGCATAATAACTAACCTTTACAACATATCCATGTTATATAGAGCGAATCATTATACAAAGGATCGCTTAGAATGGCAGCGAGATCTGACCATAGAAATAGATGATGCTATGTGGACCTACTGCTGCACTAACACCAAGCGTGTCTCACTTAACGGGAGACACCGGCTGGTACACTTTAAGTATCTCAATCGGGTATATTACACCCCAGACAGACTGCATAGATACGGGTTAAGGGACACCGGAGCTTGCGAGCGTTGTCACGAACAATCAGCTGACTTCCTCCACCTTTCCTGGGTTTGTCCTGACATTGCAGCATTCTGGGTAACCGTATTCAAAGAGTTAAGCCACATCACTAAGCTAACCCTAGAACCTGACCCAACCCTGGCAATATTGGGATATTCTAAGCCAATACCCAAAGGGGTTCGGTGTTTAATTGACATGGGACTGCTGCTGGCTAAGCGCAGGGTGGCGATTAATTGGTCTAGAGGTCCATTAGCCACGATTTCGCAGTGGAAAGGAGACATGACATATTGTAGCACGCAGACGGAACTGTTCAGCGACCTTCTCACCCCGCGCAATAGGCCCAAAAACTTCTGGGAACTATATAACACTTACCAGCATATTTCCTCTGCCAACAGCAACGATACACCTGATTGATACCCAGCAGAATGTGGCATTGAGACGATGTTCCCAATATTTTTACTTTGAATTGTATGTAATCTTAGGCATGTGAAGTAGTCCTAGAGGGTAAGACTGACTGCAGGTCCAACAAATACGTAACACGACTGGAGGTAGTGGAGGAGTTATAAGTGTATGTCTCGGATGCCTGTAACGTTTGCAATAGAAGCGATGGGTCGCCTGCTCACAAAGTGTACTAAGTGTATGTAACATTGCATTGCTGTGTCTCAAAGTTGTTTGTTTTCAGAAAATCAATAAAATAAAATAATTTTTTTTAAAACTACCTGACTGCATATTTGTTCACTGACACAGTTGACTTACCAAACAGTTACGTTTAATTGCACATGATGGTGTGATGGGCAACTCACGTCAGGACTGATGTGGAATGCTGTTTTCTGTATGGCAGATGTGTACACTTGGGGGTGGAGGAGTGCAATTTGACCTAAGGGTTGAGGGTGCCATTTGGGCATTTGTCATTGATTGTTGCAAATTTGCTATCCTTGATTGTTGTCATACTTTGGTTGTGTTACTGCTTTACAGGCACATTGTGGTTCTGCGAGTATGTTATGTTATGTTATACCATTTTATATAGCGCACAGCTGCCCCGGCAAAGGGGCGTCCCAGCGCTGATAGCAGAAAACTGCAGAACTATAGACAACACAAGCGGCCTACAATGGAGGGAAGAGGTGAGTTTTGATTGCCTTACGGAATGCCAGGTAATTTTTTAAGCTGCGAATGCCGATGGGGAGCGTGTTCCAAAGTTTGGCTGCCAATACACAGAAGGAACGACCACCAGCACGAGCCCTCCTCACCCGCGGGACAACCGCCAGGTGCTGCCCCATTGACCGGAGTTGACGGGATGGGGTATAGAGTGTGAGCAGATTGGCCAAAATGCCTGGAGAGGAGAGATTAAGAATTTTAAAAGACATGCAAAGGACCTTAAACTCTATACGTTTGGCCACAGGCAACCAATGTAACCGACGGACTGCACTAGTGGTAGGGCATGTCCTGCGCAAACCCAGTAAAGTTCTCGCCGCAGCGTTTTGGACCCTTTGTATTCTTGCAATTTCCGCCTTGTTGGATCCCAAATATAGCGAATTGGCATAATACAATCTAGACAGGATGGAAGCCTGAACAATAACCTGTCTAATAGACAGTTCGAAAAACACGTCTATTATTGCCAAAGCAAGTTCCTGCTACTTTCTTTGTTTGCGTCTGAAAGCTAAGGGCAGAGTCAACCCACACACCCAGATTTTTTACCACCTGTTTGGGGGCGGGTGCACAGCTCAAGGTGACAGGCCACCAGCGCTCGCTCCACAGCTCAGGGTCTCTCCCAACCAACAGTACTTCAGACTTCTTGGCATTGAGCTGCAGACAGTTGGCAGTCATCCACTCAGAGATGACCTCAAGATCTCTTCGAAACTTACATGCATCCGAGAGTGCCACTACCAACTGTGTGTCATCCGCATTTGACACTGCTGTTAGCCCTCTGCTCTTGGCCAACACTGCTAACGGTTGAACATATCGGTTAAACAGAGTTGGACTCAAGGCAGAGCCCTGCGGTACCCCATATTTGATGGTATGAATCTTGGAGGCAAATGGGGGGACTGCAACCTGGAAGGTCCTTTCCGCTAAAAAGGAGGCGAACCACTCCAGGGCAGAATCCACGATGCCTGCCTCCTCCAACCTCTGCAGCAGGAACTGGTGGGAGAAAAATAAGCCCAACATAGTCCAAGATCAACATCGTGTCAAATGCGGCACTGAGATCTAACAAAATCAGTGCCGATGTGCGACCCTCGTCTAGAGCCCCCCTCAGATGCTCGGTCACAGCTAGGAGGGCTGACTCCGTACTGTGGCCCGGCCGAAAGCCATTCTGAGAGGGGTCCAATATGTTGTTCTCCTCCAGATGACCTGTCAGCATGGAGTTGATGTAGGCCTCCAAGATCTTGGAGACCCAGGGCAAGAAAGAGATGGGTCGAAAATTCTCTGATTTCGCAGTGTCAAGGTTGGGCTTTTTTAACAAAGGGACCACCCTAGCTTGCTTCCAGGATCTAGGCACAATAGATGTAGACAAGGACAGATTGATCATCTGGTTCAAGGATGGTAGAAGCACGGACAAAGATTTCAGAAATTGGTCCGGCTTGAGAGGGTCAGCAGGAGAACCCGATTTGATCTTACGACAAAGCACAGCAAGCTCCTCTTGAGAGATTGGCGGAAAAACAGCCAAAGTATGCATGCAAGAGGGTCTAAACACAGGACCCGGACATGCTACCTATAAAGGGAAAGATTTATATATAGTGTCACACAGACAAGGCATGCAGTACATATTTTTGTGACACATTCCTGATCCGCATTGTCCACGTACTGTGGTGTTGTAGGCATATCCCCCTGCTCATTGTATTCCATCGCCCTTTGAGTGAAGTGTGCTGTTTGTGTGCATTTTTGGATGTGCAGCTTTTATCCAGCGGACTACATGGTCAATTTGTTGTGACATTGCATGTGTGTGTGGTATGCAGACTCACTAGATGTTTCCCCACTTGGTTTACACCGGACTTCATCTCATGAACAGGCAAGGGGGCACATTGCCTGGAAATGCAGGTGGATGTCAGAATTTCCCCCTTGCCACATCACCACGCACATACAAATCGCCTGCACAAGGACACATCTCTCTCTGACACCAAAATGAGGATGCACTGTGAATGTGACTGATTATGTGCACGGGTAGGCATGCCACCCCCAATATCAGCACACCTGCAACATTGTGCACATGTGTCTGAGTTGTGTGCAGGAATGTGCATGTGCATATGCATATAGGTGGACTTTACTGCGCATACACAACCTTGCACACAACTCAGACACACGTGCACAATGTTGCAAGTGTGCTGACATTGGTGGTGGCATGCCTCTTCGTGCACATGTTCAGTCACATTCACAGTGCATCCTCATTTTGACGTCAGAGAGAGATGTGCCCTTGTGCAGGCGATTTGTATGTGCGTGGTAATGTGGCAAGGGGGCCATTTTGCCACCATGCCGCATCTCAAGTTAATGTGCCACTTTGCCGTTTGATGTAGCACTTATTTAGTGGTCTGATGTTGTTCTTGGACTATGTTGGGCTTACTTTTCTGTGCACATTTCCAAGTCTGTGTGCCCGCAAATATGTGTCGTGCAATGTATTGTTTGAGTAGGGTGATATGTGTCTATGCCACCATGGACAGGGGTATCCGGGACATGATCCACAGTAATTGTGGGTATGCGCTTCAATATATTTGATTGTACATGAGTGCCATTGGGCCCATCCACCCCCGTCCCCCCAGTCCCTGGTTGTTGCTCACCCTGTTGTTGTCGTGTCTGGTCACGTTCAGCAGTATCCTGGCCCGCGACTCCAACCACCGTCTCCTCACTGATGACTCGGGACACCTGCTCCTCCAACTCATCCAGCTCCTCCTGTGGCGCTGGACTCCCACCTCCAGTGTGCTTTGCTGCTTTCAGGTTGGCTGCTAGTTTCTCCTTGGTTTTGCGCTTGGTATCATACCAGCGCTTCTTGCAGTCGTCCACTGTCCTCCTCCTCTCTCCAACGGCATTCCCCTTGGACACAATGTCCTGCCATATTTCTTTTTTTCTTGCCAATGTCACTGTGGAGGTGACAAACAGTTCTTGTTGGTGTTCAGTCACCTCCGCAATCAGGACCTGGTTTTCCTGCTGGCTGAACTTTGGATTCCTCTTCCTCTTGGCCATCACATGGGTCTCTGGCTGGTCCTCCTGGGTATTTGTGGGGTTGTTTGTGGCTTTTGCACTGGTCCCTGCTTCATCCAAGGCTCCTCTGGTATTTTCCTTTTTTTTTTTTTCTGCTTGCCGGGCCTTTTATAGTGCATTTTTGCGCTGAAATGCAGGCCTGGTGCCAATTAGCGATCGGATTCTGTCGCTCATTGGCCCATTGCCACTTTTTTTATGTTAGCGTGAGGTTTTTTATCGCCATCTCGCTAAATCTATCGCTGTCCATTTCCGCCGGAAAAGGAAGCTATCGCCTGTTAGCGGCGTGTTGCTATTACGCCGCTAATACGGCGATATATTCCGGCGATCGGCGGCAATAAATAAACTCACGCTAAACGCGGTTAGCGATAAATAGTGACATTTGTTGCTAATATCCCCCCCAAATTTTAAAGTTCAATACTGTGAGCAGACTATATGGGTCACAGGAACAGAGTCTTATACCGTTCACCCGTATAAAGTTCCACTTCAATGCAGTTGGTCAGTTCCTGGCTTGCACTAAAATCCTGAGTGCGTGCTAAGAGTATTGTATCTGTTCTCGTTGTAGCCCATGTGTGGTGTGTGTGAGCCAGAGGAATGGGGGCCAGTGGAATCCATTTGGGGTTCACATCGCCTGGACAAGTGTATTGCAGCTGGAGGGAGGAGACCTAGACTCTGAAATGAGTGGAGTGGAGATAGGGCTCTTTTCGATATTCTATGAGGCCATTTGCTTAGAAAGGAGCTGCAGATTTGACATCCTGAACACTGCTATTTGGTGTATAGTGGAGTGATGGGTAGGACTGCAGATTCAGTTGTGAAAGGTGAAAAAGTGTCTAGGCGAGGCCTGCCCTTTTGTCTTTCCCTGATTACTCCTTCAGTTGGGCTGATGACAGGCAGGTGAAGAAACCTCATACCTCATTGTACCAATGTTGTGAGTGTTCTAGGATAGCCACAACCATTCTGTGAGAAGCATCAATGTACACAAAGTCTGTGGCCAGAGAGCAGCCTGAAAAGTGCACTTGAAAGAAAATCCACCCCAAACTGGTTGTACAGTTTGAGACAGCTTGAGACAGTTATGCCACATCTCCTGTCTAAAAGTTGAGTTTACACGCGGTACCCAAACCACTCCCCAGGGTACTCAGAGGGCTGCTGTGCAACTAGGACTGGTGTCTGCCTTACAGCCAGTCTCCCAGAGGTGAGTGTGGATCTCTTGCTCAGGAGATGCCTACCTGCTAGTAGCCTACCTACCAGCTGAGAGAGGGAAAGAGTGTGCCTGTAGAAGGAGGGACAGTCCAGGAAGATGCGAGCTCCAGCAGGACTGTGAAGATCCCAAATGAAGCTGACAAAAGAATGTTCTAGGAGGACTCTGGTGCCTGAGGGCCCACAGATTTTCCCTTTGGTTCCCTGATGGAAGGAGTCTGCTGGTCCTGTAGAAGGAGAGACGGTCCAGGAAGATGCGAGCTCCAGCATGTCTGTATCGATCAAAAATGAAAGTGACAAAAGGAGAATGATCTGGGAGGACAGTGGTGCCTAAGGGCACCCAGATTTTCCCTTTGGTTCCTTGAAGGAAATGCAACCCGTGGGGACCAGTCAGGGCTGGAAATGTGTGTTGCCTGTACATGACAGTGTGGGTCTGCATCTGCAGAACTGCTGGAAGCCCTTTAGGGGCTTCATCTGCCAAATTGTATAAAGTCTATGCATTGTTGCATCTGCCAAGTTGCTGATGCTTTGAGCAGGGCTGCATGTGCTGAAGTGGTGAAGACCTCTGCGGGGCTAAATCTATTGCAGTGCTGCAAGCCCAGGCGCGGCTACACCTGCTGTCCAGTTGGCTGAAGAGGGGTGAAACCCTGAAACCGGTCCTAGGATGCTTGTTTCTAGTCCACGGAGGACCTGGCCTGGCAGTTCGGGCTGGAATGTTCCCATTGGGCGCAGGGTCAAGACTGATTTGCATATGGCTGGGTCCAAACTGGAATGGCATGGTGAGCAAAAAAAAGATGGATTTAGCCCCAGATCTCTGTACTGGGGTGAATGTATGACATTGTTCTGCATTCTGTCCATCAATTGTTCTTTTTGCATTTGTCACCCCGAGTGGGACGGGTATGCCCAGACGTGGGTCCCGTGCTCTCCATGCCACTGGAATCAAGCTATCCTGGCTGAAGAGGGGTGAAACCCCGAAACCGGTCCTAGAATGCTTGTTTCCAGTCCACAGAGGACCTGGCCTGGCAGTTCGGGCTGGACTGTTCCCATTGGGCGCAGGGTCAAGACTGATTTGCATATGGCTGGGTCCAAACTGGAATGGCATGGTGAGCAAAAAAAGGATGAATTTAGGCCCAGATCTCTGTACTGGGGTGAATGTATGACATTGTTCTGCATTCTGTCCATCAATTGCTCTTTTTGCATTTGTCACCCCGAGTGGGACGGGTATGCCCAGACGTGGGTCCTGTGCTCTCCATGCCACTGGAATCAAGCTATCCTGGCTGAAGAGGGGTGAAACCCCGAAACCGGTCCTAGGATGCTTGTTTCCAGTCCAGGGAGGACCTGGCCTGGCAGTTCGGGCTGGACTGTTTCCATTGGGCGCAGGGTCAAGACTGATTTGCATATGGCTGGGTCCAAACTGGAATGGCATGGTGAGCAAAAAAACGATGGATTTAGGCTCAGATCTCTGTACTGGGGTAAATGTATGACATTGTTCTGCATTCTGTCCATCAATTGTTCTTTTTGCATTTGTTACCCCGAGTGGGACGGGTATGCCCAGACATGGGTCCCGTGCTCTCCATGCCACTGGAATCAAGCTATCCTGGCTGAAGAGGGGTGAAACCCCGAAACCGGTCCTAGGATGCTTGTTTCCAGTCCACCTGAGGACCTGGCCTGGCAGTTCGGGCTGGACTGTTCCCATTGGGCGCAGGGTCAAGACTGATTTGCATATGGCTGGGTCCAAACTGGAATGGCATGGTGAGCTAAAAAAAGATGGATTTAGGCCCAGATCTCTGTACTGGGGTGAATGTATGACATTGTTCTGCATTTTGTACATCAATTGTTCTTTTTGCATTTGTCCAGTTGGCCCAGGCATGGGTTTCAACATCTGATTACGGAGATGCCTCTGGAATTGTATTAACCTACTGTCTGGATGGAACTGCATCTTCTTCAGGACTCCTCATTGCCAGGTGATCGACTTCACTGGTTAAGGCAGACCCGCACCTGAGCCTGATTGGGGCTACTTCCGATAACTCCTGGAGAGAAGGGGGAACCCAGAATCAGGGGAGAAAGCCTGGAAGGGGACAGAGAGGGAGTGGGGTGGGTGCAGCACCAACAAGAGATTACACCCTGTCACTGTGACTTCTATGAGTATTAAAATGTGTAGTATTTAGTACAACTTTGTGATTACAGCACTTCTCTTTACTGTAAATGTAAACACTGGGCTGAACATTTACTTTATTTTGTCTGTTGGCGGATTGCTGAGATCTGAGCTCTAGCAACCCCGCACCAACTCTCTGTGACCGCTTGCTTTCAGTACCCCGTGAGTCAATTGCAGAAGGGGTTGTATGATGCCCACTTTGCGGAGCCAAAGTAGGATGGGACCCAGTACATCAGTGGTAAACAACCTCAACCCCCACGAGCAAGGCTCAGTATCCCCCACCTGCCCCATGGCCCCTTCAACAGAGTTTGACAGAGGTCTCCTTCTTAAGGAGACCACATGACTGCTGCAACACTCACTGTGAATCTTCATTGTGTAACTGTAATTTGTAGAGCTGCACTACATGCTTTTGATGTTCTGTGTCTTCCAGTGAAGCTTGCATTGTTTTGCCATAATCAATATGCAGTCTCAAGTGAAGTTAGAACTGGTAATAAGTTAACAGCACTACATCAAAAAAATTCTTCTATGAGTATTTGCAACTTACTCACTGAAAGTCACTAATAAGTCAAGAGTAAGTCATACCTATTCACATAAAAATCTTTGCAAATTGGGTCTGGTGTGTTTACATTATACAAAGGTAGTTCAACATCTCCCTGGTGCTAAAAGAACTCAGGCCCAACAAGTCTTATTAAAGCAGTTTGAAATGTGTCAGATAGGTTTTTTTCTATGTCTAGCCTACATTGCGGATGACCTTTTGTCTACAATACAATAAATGTATACATAGAGTGGAATTTAAGTGAGCCCCTTGCTCATCCTTTTTTAGGTGTCTTACATCCCTTTTCCAGTGTTTATTCCATCCCTTAAGTATTTGGGTACAGATTTACAAGCCCCTTGCGCCACTTTTGCGTCACTTTTCCCATGTTAAAAGTGACGCAAAAGTGGAGCAAGGGGCTTGTAAATCTGCCCCTTGGTTTTTACCATATTTATGACTGGATGAATTGTATCCTTCCGCTGCTAACATTATGAATCTACTTTTTCATTTGTGTTTCAGCACTCCATGGGATTGTATGTCTTTCCTTGCTCTTGTCTTCATTTGCTCTTACTCCCTTAACATCCACACCCTAAGTTTGCTGTTCCTTATTTCCCCAACACCTGCTTGCCCATGGCTCCCGACCCCAGCTCTTCCTCTTCCAGCTGCCTACTTCAGCGCTTTACGTTTTATGTTTTTCTTAATTGCAAAACATTCTTGCAAGGGCCTGGCAGCTATACACAAAGCTAGTGGGCCTTTTTCTCCTTTCATTTTGTTCTCCACCCATACTTTTTCTTTTTCAATTTGCTGTTACTGCCATCTTAGAATGATAAATTATACTTTTACCCCTTATCTGCTGAAGGGCCTCCCACCACTGTCTGCTAAGCCTATGTTTTGATTTTTTATATATTTTTTTCCAAGAAAGGTATGGAAGCCAAACGTGCGTCCTTTTACACACTTGTTAGGGATTCTAAAGGTACACAGAGTGTGTGTATTCTCCTACAAGGAACCAAAATAACTGCCAAAATACAGCAATATTGTGTTTTTTTGGAAAAACAGGGGAAAAGTGCTGTACATGAAAACATATGTTTTTCCAAAAATGGCATTAAGAAAAGGATTGCTGTGCTAAGATGCCATGTTGCCCGCTTCCATGAACAAGCTGAGATGTAAAATCTTTTTTTAGCACATTCTGAATTTTTCTAAGTGGGAGTCCATTTTTCCTATTTTATGTGGTTTCCACCTACCAGGAAAGGTATATATTTCTGAAAAATAGACAGAGTTACACATTACACAAGGGGTAATTTGTGTAGACCGCTCATGTTTTTCTCAAAGAAAGTTGTTGAATTAAAACATAATGTAATAGAATAGGAAAAACAGAAATAGCTGATAACATGCTGACAATATTTCAACCATAAGTTTTTGCCCCAGTGGCTGATTTATAAAACAAATGTACTGTTATATCCATCATATCTTTGGGGTCGCAGTGATATACAGTGTTTGTTGTTTGTTTAAAAACACTCGGTACGCAAGGCCAACAATTGAGCTGCAGTTATAATATTTTTTCATTTTGCAGCGGCTATGCTTCAATTCCTATGCTAAAATCTAATTAATGAAATGTGGATCTGTAGGGAACATACGCATTTTTGAAATGTGTCGTAGATATTGAGTTTAGGAATAGTAATTTATGTTTTCACCTCTAAACTTAAGGTTACCCATAATATTATGTGATTTTGAGGGCATTTTGCAAAATATGTTCTTTCTTGCACCCAGGATTATAATTGAAAGTCAAAAGTGGTGAGAAATTCAACTCAAAATAATAAATGTTTGACTATTCTGTATGCCCACCCTTCTCCTGATAAAAACAGTATTCCACTTGTTTGTGTGTGCTTATCTCCCATGACAGGAAAGACCCCCAAACGCAATGTGGAGACATCGAATGTGGCCATGAAAATTGCTATTTTTGGCAATGTGGGTAGCAGCGGTGTTTGGATCTGGGCTCAGCCACCATCCTAGGAAACCTACTAAATCTAGACATTTCTGAACACTAGTCACCCAGGGGAGTGTCACGTGGTGTAAATAATGTGGGGGCATATTATCAAGAACGGCGTTAAAAATTATCGCCGCTTTAGCGGCAGAAAACTGCCGCTAAAGCGGCGATAATGGGCTTGATAATATGCCCTTGAGAATTCAATAGAAGTCCATGTTCTGGTGTGAACATGGGCTTCTATTGGAATTCTCAGAGCATATTATCAAGCCCAATTTCGCCGCTTTAGCGGCAGTTTTCTGCCGCTAAAGCGGCGATAATTTTATCGCCGTTCTTGATAATATGCCCCGTGGATCCTACTATGCTTTATTACCCAGAATGCCCTGCTAGCCTCAAACTTTGGCTAAAAATCCCACATCTTGGGGCGTGGCCAGCCAGCACCCAAAATGGCCGCGACAGACTAGAGCTCCGCTTACCAGCTTTGTAGATTCCCCCGTATCCGCTCAAATATCCGTTCTTGCCCGTGATTTAGTCGGTCCCATGTTCCGGACCGTCAACGGCGCTGCTGGCCCTGAATTCGCCGACTTTTGCCGACAGCGAACGGAGTAATCGCGGCTGGCACTGCGCCGCACGAGGAGACGAGGAAGACCCCGGTGCAGCAGGTACTGGGCGCTGCCCCGTGTCATCCTGACGGCCGAGAGGGAGATCTGCTGCCTGCGGAGTGGTTCCTGGGGGTCTGCAGCCCCGCTCCCCTTTTGCGTGCCTGTTGCCGGTGCTCCTCCTAGGCAGTTGCTGGATTCTCCGGAGGAGGGCCCGGCGGAGCGGGCGCTGGGTGCCATATTGCCATCCTTCACGCGCTGAGCGAGCGACCCGCTGGCGCTGAACTGCGTCCCCGGGATTTGGCTGCCCCAGCTCCTGCCGCGGCTTTGACCACTGCCCTCATTGCACGGCCGCTGTGATCCTCCTGTGCCAGCCCTGGAGAAGACGCCGAAGTGTGCCGGTAAGCCTGCGCCACCGGCCGCACTTTACTTACGCTGTGGACTGCGGGAGGCCTTCTGCACGGCAGCGTTTGTGTTGGACTTTGTGGCGGGGGAGCGTTTTTTTTTCCCTTAGCCCACCCCCCCCCCCTTCTCCCGCTTGGACTCTCGTCTCGCCAAGCTTTGCTGCTGGGGCCCACAGCTTATATCTTCCTCCAGTAGACTCCCCTCCTCTCGGTGCCCAACCATCCATAAGGGCTCGATTGTTGGGGGGGATTCCAAGGCCCTCTCCAGCGAGGTCAGCACCACGAGGACCTTTTGATTACTGCTGGGAGCATTTTGGTGCCGTTTGGAGGGTGCAGATCGGTGTCACCAGAGACTGCTTTGGGGGATAGAGTCTCTACAGGCGGCGTCGTGCTGGAGGCGTGCGAGCCCCTGTGGTAGAGTGCTACTTCAATCCGAAGTATAGTGGAGGGGCCCCATACCACAACTTTGCTGTTGTCTCTGGGGTGCTTCGGGAGCGGCCACATCTCTTGTGCAGCACAGCATGGCTTTGGGCATCAATATCTCCTTCTGCCCCTCGGCCACCCCTGGCACCCTCGTTTGCAGTCTTTGGGCCCCACGGATCATGGGGGAGCAGTTCAAGCGACACCACTGCTGCCATGGCCGCTGCGAAGGGGTCCAAGTAAACCCATCTGCTGAAATTGGCGAAATTCGCTCATTCTAAGGCTGATCCCATCGACGACAAGAATGCTGCGCCTGAGGCTAAGCAGCAAGCAGATGCGGAGGTCCCAACCCTGATGGACACCATGGAGGCAATACAGGGGGTCTGATCTGCGCTGGAGCATAAAATTGACACAGTGACGACCGAAGTCACCCTTATGCATGCTGACCTACGTAATTTGGGTGACAGGGTCAAGGCGACCGAAGATTCAGTCTCAACGCTCCAAAACTCTACGAAAGTGCTTGAAAAAACGGTCACTCGGCTGCAGGCGCAGACGCTGGACCTGGACGCTAGGCTGGAGGACTACGAGGGGCGCGCCCGAAGAAATAATGTTTGCATTTTGGGGGTTCCCGAGAGAGCGGAGGGGCAGGCCACAGACCTTTTTGTTGAGGACCTCATTCAGACCCACCTCCAGCCCTGTCGCAATACTTTTCAGTCGAACGTGCGCATAGAGTGCCCGGAGGCCCCCCGAAACCAGGGGCTCCTCCACGCCCTATTCTAGCGCGCATTTTCAATTTCCGCGACAGAGACATTATCCTTCAAACGGCACGTGCCGCCTCCGCTTATGTTTGAGAACTCGACAATCACGTTTTTCCCGGATTTCACTTTAAAAGTACAAAAGATGCGAAGATCCTTCCTCGAGGTGAAGAGGGCCCTCCGCGAGCAGAATCTGAAATACGCAATGCTTTTCCCGGCCAAGCTCCGAGTGCAGGCGGAGGGGAAGTCCTGGTTCTTTCAGACTCCGGAAGAAACTTGGGACTGGCTGGAGGGCTGGAGAACTGTCGGCGCTCAAAAACATAACTCCCCTAGCCGCTTGCCCAGACACGACAATCGCCAAGATCGGTCCAATCGTGAAGAAGGCGTTTGAGCATCTGTATGAGTGATACCGGATGGCAGTTCGATGGCCCTTTCACGACCTACGGGGCTGAATTGAACGTTGGAGGGGCGACGAGAGTGGTTGGGCCCCGTTCAAGACTGGGTGAATATAACCTAGAAAACTCTGGACTCGAGGTTTTCCTTTGCGTAGGCATGCCAGTAGTGACTAGGTCATGAGGCCTAGCTCCACGTATCATTTTGGGGTCTGAATCTGTTTATTGATGTCATGTATGTTATATTACAGAAGTAACACGTAGTCTCTAGTACGTTTAACAATGGGCTTATATAGTTGCGAATTGGGAGAACCGGGCTTTCCAGTTGGGAATTTCCGGCTAGGTAGCGTTCCCCTTCATTTAGTATGTTAGTTTGGGTTACACAGGCACTCTGCAAGTTGGGGGGGTGGGCAGTTCTACGTCCACGTTGCAGGGAGGGGGGGATCCGGGTTGTTCTGAGGGACTTATTTGTAATTTTAGTTTGTTTGTTGGATGCAGCTCTAAATGCGGTGCTTTTCTTGAGGCACTTATTATAGTCAGCAATGCAGGTAATAGCCTTTTACGGACCAAATTTGATCTCTCAGGGAATTGGTCGCTGGGAGGGGGCGGTATTGTGGATCCTTGGCTGTGCTTTTCTTGGGCTCTCTCTGGTAACTGGCCCCCTAAACGATGCCTCTATGGGTGAACATCATAATGTTACTCCACTGCGGAGCCGTTTCAAACTGCTCTCCTGGAACGTGAATGGCTTGGGGGATAGAGTTAAACTGGGAATTGTGTTGCAATATCTGAAAAAGCAAGCCCCAGATGTTGTACGTTTGCAAGAGACTCATATACAGGGCTCTTCATTCTGTGCACTCAATAGGTGGGGTATAAATTGGTGGTCCATTCGGGCACTGCTAGGGGGTCTAGGGGACCCGAGTCTTTTAAAAAAGAAGTTGAAAACTCACCTATTCCCCTAAATTTGGCTCCTCTTCATTCTCTCAAGGTTCGCGCCGGGACACTCTTGTAGTATCTGTGCGCGTTAGAAATGAAAATAACATAACATAACATAACGTATACTGGTGCGTCACACCTTCCCCTTCTAAATCCAGGTGATCACTCGCGACCCCCTGGGCAGGTTTGTTACTGCCTTGGGCCAGTGGGAAGGCAGATCCCTCAATATGACTTCCCTATATGTGCCTCCTCGGCTCCATTCTACAACACTATCCGACTTAGGTTCACATATACTGAACCTGCCGGGGGGTGATTTGCTAATGGGAGGTGACTGTAATGCGGCCCTCGATGGGGACTTGGACCGGTGCCCGCCTAGGCGGGGGGAGACATCTGGGAAATTGCTGACTGATTTTCTGGGGGCTCTGGGCCTGGTCGACGTCTGGAGAGTGTGCAACCCCGTGGCTAGGCAATACACCTTTCTTTCTGGGGTCCACGGTAGTATGTCGTGTATTGACTACATCTTTTCCAAAGCCACCCAACTTCCTAAGTTTGGAGAGATCTTCTTTCTCCCGAGAGGTATTTTGGACCACTCCCCGCTTTTACTGTATTATGGAGGCGCCCCCCACCACACATCACAAAATGGTTCTTAATCCTTGGTACCTCAAGGTGCCGACTATTAGAGACCACTTAATAGCGACTACCAACAATTATTTCACTGAAAATGACGGCTCAGTGCATTCAGATGTGCTCTTGTGGGAGGCGTACAAAACAGTGGTGAGGGGTAGCGGGGTGGCGGCCGTGGCGGACCATAAGAAAGAACAAGGAAAGCAGTTGGAGGAGATTGAGCAGGAGGTTGCCCTTCTAGAGGGCAATCTCTCGGCAGCTGATACTCCGGATACCACGCACAAATTACACATGAAACAAACCGAGTATAGAAACGTGGCGGAGGACGCAGCCAGGGCTCACTATCGGGCCACTCAACACCGGGTTTATGAGATTGGCGATAAGGCCAGCAAACTGCTTGCCTGGCTGGACAAATGAGAAATCGCCCATAGGTGGGTGGCTGAGATCGTCTGCCCTGACGGTACGAAGCGGCACAATAGGGCCGGAATTGCAGGGGTGTTTGGGGACCACTTTGTATGGGACTATACCTCCACCCTGACTTCCACCCAGACAGACTCGGCAGAATTGCTGGCCACTCTGGGACTGCCGGTCCTTGAGCCCCAAGATGCGAAGAACCTGGACTCTGATTTGACAAGCGAAGAGGTGTCCAAAGCGATTGGCGCCTTGCAGTCCGGTAAGGCTATGGGTCCTAGCGGCCTCCCAATTGAACGTTACAAACTCAATGCCTCTACGATTGCCCCTTATCTCATACGGATGTACGAGGAGAGTGTGAATAGGGGGGTCCTGCCTGACACGCAGAGACTAGCCAACATAGTCGTTATTCATAAGAAAGGCAAGCCTCCCGAGCAGTGTGGCTCATACAGGCCTATCTCCCTCCTGGATCCTGAAGTGAAAATATTGGCCAAAACCCTGGCCCGGCGTCTCTCACCTCACCTTCAGAACTTGATACACCCGGACCAATCCGGCTTTATGCCATCCAGGAATACCGCCCTTAACCTTAGACGCCTGTATGGCGTTCTGGGTAGGGTATCCACAATCCAAGAGGAGGCAGTGATTATGTCATTGGACGCCAAGATGGCATTCAATATGATCGAATGGCCCTTCTTATTTGCTACACTCGAAAGATACGGCTTTGACCCTAAATTTTTGTCCTGGGTACGTCTTCTTTATTCGGAATTGCTGGCCCGAGTGGCAGTGAATGGGGGGCGATCGGCAACGCTTGCTCTACAGAAGGGAACGCGACAGGGCTGCCCCTTTCCCCCTTACTCTTTGCCTTAGCCTTGGAGCCTTTGGTGATTTGGATCAGGGGAGATCCCCTAATCAGGGCCCTTAATTGAGGGCTAAAATCTCCCTCTATGCCGACGATATCTTGCTGTACTTAGCTAGGCCCCGTTTTTCCATCCACTGTGTTTTGCACATATTTTCCCTTTTTCAGAAATACTCGGGCTATACCATTAGTTGGGATAAGTCCCTGGTTTATGCTCTGAGTGGGGAATGCCCGGTTCTCCCAGTAGGCTGCGCAGCCAAAATAGTTACCGATGGTTTCGTATACTTGGGTATGTACATCACAACTAATCCTACAATATTCCATGACCGTAACCTCACCCCTCCACTGCGTCGGTTTCATGCGGATGTGCAGCACTGGAAAACTCTACCCCTCACTTTGCTTGGCAGGGCTGCTCTGTATAAGATGATGGCGCTTCCCCGATTTCTTTATGCATTGCAGAACACACCTTACCCGGTTTCACCGCAGTATTTTAATGCCATTGACTCAGAAGTTCCTGCCCTGCTGTGGAACGACAGTACCCCTCGAATAGCTTTGGCTAAACTCACCAAAAGTTGGTACGACGGTGGTATTGTCCTACCTGCGATTAGGAGCTATTATTGGGCCTCACAGTTGGTGGTTCTTAACCACTGGTTGCATCGTCCCGGTGCAGACCCTGCATACCGGATGGATAGGCACAACATGCTCCCTGGTACTTACTCCAGGGCCATCTATGGAGGAAAAAAACACGCACCAACGCACGCCCCAACCTCCACCACAATCGCTGTGTGGCATACGGCAACGGCCGCATTGGGGTGGAAAGCCAAGCTCACGCAGGTCACTCCACTGCTCGACGCCTACCAGTTGGGAGTACTGTCGAAGCGACCGGATTTTGACAAATGGGACTTGATAGGTCTCTCGAAAGTGGGCGACATGTGGGCTGGAGTTAAGGTGGTACTGTTCAGCGACCTTCAGCGGGATTATCAGCTGCTTAGCGGTGAAACCTTTCGTTATTTACAAGCCCGGAGTGCACTACAGAAGGCGATACCCAGGGTTACCGACTTGCCGGTCTCTTCCCCACTAGAGGACAGATTACTGGACGACTACCTCCACGAAAAAGCCATTTCGCTGACGTACCGCAAAATACTAAATAACACACCAGACACATTGGGGAAAATTCGCACCAAATGGGTGGATGATGTCGGAGACATCGACGACGAAGAGGGCAGGGGGCACTGGCCTCACCCCGTGAGGTGGCGATTCGCTCCCGTTTCAAACTTATCCAACTGAAACTATTACACAGGGCATACTACACCAGCTCGGTGCTTGTAAAGATGGGGGTGCTGGGTTCCCCGACCTGCCCCCGTGGGTGTGGCCACATCGGCACCTACCTCCACCAATGGTGGGACTGTCCACTCCTTCAGGGGTACTGGGGTCGGGTCACATCCATGATGTCAACCACCTGTCATAAACCTATCGAAATGTCACCCCGCCTTTACCTCCTTAATATTTGGGAGGCTACCGATTTGTCCAGACCGGAGACATTATGGGTTTCTCTGGGCTATATGGTAGCAAAGCGCAACATAGCCAGAACCTGGAAAGGAGTGACGAAGTTGAGATTTGGGGAATGGGAATCAGATATGGACTGGTGTATGCAGACAGAGAGGGTGATCTATGAAGGCAGGGGATGCCCACAAAAATGGACTAGAATTTGGGGACCTTGGAATGTACGCAGAGGAATGATATGTACCCCCTTTAATGATGCTTCCCCATTCTCAGTCTACCAGGATGTTGAGTAATACCTGCACAGGATGTAATGTACATGATGAACGATCGCCTTATGGTTCCGTTGATCTGCTTTGTGTCATGTGGTTCTACTGCATTGGGACTGTCGGAATTGATGACGATTGCACTGCACCGCACTTTATTATTCTTCGTGTATGCTGCTTTTGTTTTGTTCCTATAATAAAAAGATTTATTAAAAAAAAAAAAAATCCCACATCTTCCTCTCATTTCTCTGAAAGTTCTAGCATCTGTGGGTATCTACAAAATCCCCCCACCCATCCTGTTTTCCCACATTTCTATTGGTAAAAATGGTACCTCACCTCTGTGGCTCGATCTCTGGCCTGCAACAGGAATAGATTACAACTGTGACCACAATAAGTCAATAGGGTCTTTGCAATGTCCCTGGCTTTGTCCACTCTTGTCTCAGGCAATCGGCCAAGACTCATAATTTGGACACCGTTTTTATTGGGGAAAGTATTGGAATGGTGAGTGGCAGGAATTTTGTGGTGAGGGGTAGAGAGACTGTTGGGGCTTTAGAGTTAGAGATAAGATCTGGGCAAGCAGCCCAAAGCTCATCTTTTTTAAATTATATTTTCCCTGGTGTTTAGTGGGTGTTTAGTGGCCTTTCTGTCCCCCCCACGGGGTGGGGCAAATTGGGGTACATCCCCTAATTTGCCACCCTAGGATGGCAGAAAAACTATTGGTCCTTTATTGGTTAGGGGGTACGCCTGATTCCTGGGTAGGTCACCCCACTCCTTTTTTATTTATAATTTCCCTGGAGTCAAATGACTTTCTGCTCCCTCAGTGGATATTTTTGAGGTAGACCCCATGAATCTGCCCCCCCCTGGAGGCAGAAAGACTGCTGGGCCCATTCTGAGGTGGGGGTATGGCCCGATTCCTTGGCGGGATATGTCAACCCCTTCTCTTGTTTGACTATTTTTCCTGGGGGTCTAGTTGGCTGTTTGCCTCACTCCAGTGGGGTTAATTGTGGGTAAGTCTCCCAATCTGCTTCCCTAGAGGGACGGAAATAATGCTGAACCTCGTTATGGGGTGGGGGCCAAGCCCAATATCTGGGAAAGCCGCCATATACATTTAAAAAAAAAAATATTTTCACTGGTATCTAGTGGTCTTTCTGCCCCAATGGGACTGCAGTACCCATACTCAGATGGGGGCATAGCATTATGCCTAGGCGGGCCACCCCAGCTACTTTTTTATGCATTTATCTTTCCCTTTTGCCCAGTGAGCTTTTTGCCCCAAGGCACATAATTGGCAGATTTGGGGTAAACCCCCTCCATCACCCACCCAGTGGTGCAGAAAGACTGTTCGAGCTTTTTTGGGCTGGTCCCCTTTTTCTTATATTTTCCCAAGTGTCCACTGGGTAGTCGGATTGGGGGTAAACCCCACTCAATATGCCCCTCAGGGGCAAAAATACTGCAGGGCCCATTCTGAGGAGGTGATATGGCCCAATGCCTGGCGGGCTACCCCCACTACATTAAGAAAGTACTTTTTCATTTGGGTTTCAGCTCTCCAGTTTCTCCTGAGAGAGGCTGATTGTTTGTTGCCCGCCAATCTACTCCCCATGGGGTGCAGACAAACTGCTGGGCCTATTCTGGGGTGAGAAATGGCCCGATGCCTGGATGGGCACTTTCCCATCAAGAATAATGTCTGTCAGGCTGAGCAAAGGTCAGCCTGGCAGACACTCTTCTTGCTCAGGTCAGGCAGCTAGACATGCACTAAATGCACAGGCTCCTGGCTGCCTGAGCTGAACTTTGACGTTCTGAGGATTTCACAGCCCTGTGGGCGTGACCTCATCAGCCTGACAAAAGTGCCTCCAGTCGCTCCCCCTTGTGACCTAAGGTTAGCCAATGAGGGAAGGCAGCAGTCCCAACCCTCCTGGGACCATAAGGTTCTTCTCTCCACAGTGAAGGTAGGTTTTATTTGATTTGATTTGATTTGTGTATTTGTAAAGCGAGGGCTGTCACTCCGGAAGGAGCATCCTGGCGCTGAGCGGATGAAGGTCAGAGCTGAGCGAGGGGGGAAGAGAGACCTATATGAGGGATAGGTAGAATTCGTCTGAAGTTCGTCTGAAGATCCAAAAATCCAGGTCTTCAGTGCCTTCCTGAACTGTGTTTCTGTTTTGAGGAGCCTCAGTTGAGTTGACAGCGGCTACTGTTTTTCCTCCCTTGGTTTTATATCTAAAACCGGGAGGTTTGAGGAAGTTTGCAGAGGAAGATCTGAGGGTTCTAGTCATGGTGTGTGGGGTGAATCTAGCTGAGAGGTACGTTGGGCCAAGTTTTGACACTGCTCTGAAGGTAATTAAGAGTATTTTGAACAAGATTCTCTTGTGAAGTGGAAGATAGTGGAGGGTTTTAAGAGCCACCGAGGACCTATGTGGTAATTTCAGGACTAGGCGCGCTGCTGCATGTTGGACCATCTGTAGTCTCTTTAATGTTTGTTTATTATCTCCCGCTAGGAGGCTATTACAGTAGTCTAAACGTGAAAGGATCAGCGCTACGGCTACTGTCTTCCTAGCCGGAAGGGGGATGAAGTCGAAGATTTTTTTTAGTGTTTTGATTAAATTGAAGCAGGTCCCTGCCACCGTCAAGGTGTGTGGTCGGAAGGAGAGTGTGGTGTCGAATTGTACTCCCAAGTTTTTTGCTACTTTAACAGTGGAGGGTGGAGCTGTAGCATCTTCTGGCCACCAAACACTGGGCATTGAAAGGGTTTTCTTTACCTATCAGGATAATCTCAGTTTTCTCTGTGTTACACCTGAGGTGGTTGTCCTTCATCCACTGGATGACCTCAGATAGGCAGAGTTTAAAGTTTAATTCTGCATTGGTGGAACCTTTGTAGAGAGATAGAATTAACTGTGTATCGTCTGCATAAGACGTTACTTCAATGGTTTATGTTTTTTTTGTAAGTTTAGTGCGTGTGTACATGCATGTATGAATGTATGTATATTTGTTACCGAGTGTTGTGAATGGGGGTGTGTGTGTGTGTGTGCATGTGTGGATGCATGGGTGTGAGTGAGTGTGTATGTGTGGGCCCACGCACCCTCCCTGGTCAAATTGTCAGCTGCCACGGGTTCTGCCACTCCTTCTTTTTTATGTATTTATTTTTCATTAACGTCTAGCAGGCTTTTAGCCTCATGGGAGATGTGGGGCAGATGGAGGGTAAACCCACTCTATCGCCAAACCAGTGGGGCAGAGAGACTGTTTGAGCCTTTTTGAGGTAGGGGCATGGCCCAGTGACAGGGTGGGATGCACTCCACTCCTTCTTTTTCATTTGTTTGCCTGGTGTCTAGTGGGATTTCTTCCTCTAAGGAGCAGATTGTGGGTTAACACCCGAATCAATCCCCAGCGGGGCAGAAAGACTGTTTTTTTCCACTTAAGAGAGGAGCACTGGCCCAGAGCCAGGGTGGCTGCCTCCTACCAAAGCAAATTTGTTCATGTCTAGTAGGTGGATCCCTTCTTGGGGTTCATGGTACTGGGGCGATCACCAAGCAGAGATTCATAAGGCCAGGTAGTGCTGGAAAGGGGACATTATTTCCTTTCCAGAGGTAGCTCTTCCACTTAGATTGGTGCTCAGGATGCAGAGTTATTCCCCACAACCACCAATCCAAGTGAAACCAGTTGCCACCCAGTGCTGCCGGCTGGTTACCCTTTCAAACTCTGTGACGTCAGACAGAGATACGCCCTGCGCATTACAGTGACTGAACAAAGAACATAATGTTGGGAAACACGGGAAGCTCTTCCCTCGCGTCTCAACATTATTTTTTAATTTGAAAATCCTTCTGGTGCTTAAAGCACTGTTCACGTCATGCATACTGTAGAGGTTGCTATAAATAAAACATAGGGGGCTGGTTTCACACCTTGTTTCACACTTTTACTAATTCACATTCCTCTCTCGCTATTTAATTTACAGTGATTGCTCTCTCGACCCCTTCAGAGAAACATTCAGCTTTCTTTGACACGAATAAATTTAAAAATGATAATCAAAGATCCTTAAAATCACAAATTAATTGGTTTCTTTGCAAGAGTCCTTTATGTAATGGAATCCACTGTAAGGGTTTATGTACTCTTTACTCTGCTTTTGGTTTTATGTTACCAACCCCTTTTTAGCTCTGGAAGATAATATCCTAAAAGAAACAAGGTTGTTAATTGAATGCTAGTTTTCTTTTCATTTCCCTTTTCTCTATAGTTGCCAAAACAGAAAGAAAGGTTACTTTAAAAAAAATGACTAACTACTGTACCATCCACTGGGTTTTCTTTGCTGTCCCTGTCTTTATTTTTTCTTTCCCGTTGCTCGCCTGTCCAAGACCCTTTCTTGGGTCGTGGTGCTGTTGTTTACAGGGGCATCTCCTGGTGGGTCTGTAGAAACCACCAGACCCCTCCATCCTCGTAGTCTTTTGAGATGTCAGCATCTTCTGTGCTGCTTTCATCAGCCATGGTTCTCCAGCAGTTTCCCACTGTTTCTCTCCGCGTTTCTCACCACTGTAGTTATAACTACGCAGCTTGCAATCCTCGCTTCTGGTGATGTGATCACTGTGCCTGATCTCCCCTGGGGCATCAGCGGTTTCACTCCTCTGCGCATTCTCCCAGTCTTGGGCAAAAGGGGCCTTCTAGCTGTTCTCCTCGTTATCCCCTTCCCGTCTGTCACCATCTTCCTTTTCCATCTCTTGCGTCACCTCCTTTCGTTCCTCCAGTCCTTCTCCTGCTACAGTTTATCTCCATAGTTTGTTATTGTTTTCTTGTGTAACTTCCTTTTTCTCTTTGTAGGTTCATCCCACCGATAGCTTTCTTGTTGTCCATGCTTTCCTGAGGACAACCAGGTAAGTATTCACTCCCTTTAAAGACCGGGTACAAGCAGTCGCTTCCTCCAGAGAACCGGGTTTCTAAGATGTAAACTGGCAGCGATCCAGGCTGGCAAACGTACCCCAGATTGAGAGGACAGGCTATTCTGAGCTCACCAGGCTCACTTGTCAAGGGGACATGAACAGTGAGACCTCATCTGTTTAGTTACAATAGATAGCTTACTTATTATATGAAATACTCAGTAACTGTGGTTATATAATACGTGCCAGCCAAGGTCACAATCAATATGAGGCCGGGTTTCAGAGTAGGGACAGGGGTTTTTGACAGCTGAAGAGCAGGGTCCTTTCTCTGGAGGCATGAAAGGATGTTGAATGACCAAGATATTGGACAACTGAATGGTATACACATTTCACTTTGTATGAGAGCAATCCAAAATGGCCACCATTCATAGTAGAGGTAATAGAACAAGGCATGCCAACTTGATAGTGCAACTCTCGGTCTAAAAAAAAGATGCGATGTGAGCCCTCCCTAAGTATAAAAGAGCAGTCGGATTGTCATAGTGGGATTGGCTATACAGTTGCACGGGATACCTTTAGCTTGCAGTCCATTTTCCTCATTCTATAGATTTTGAGCTTCATCTGCCAGTACTATCTACATTCATCTGGTAGTATTGTCTATGTTTTATCCGAAAGTGATACCTCTATGTGTAATCTAGTAATGCCCAAGTATGACTGCCCTTGATGTTCACAATTGGTTTTAATTGATGCGCACACTCCTCATCTAGTAATGCCAAGAAGATCCTTGTTCCAATGAAATCAAAGTATGGCACTGTGGGTGCCATGCTGAGGAAGACATGGCCAGCCTCTTGGTGAATCGTCTTTATGCTGGTTGTCTTTTTCAGTTAATACTATACCCATTAACAAAACTGCTTCAATACATTTCTGTTGAGATTGAAGGGGTCCTCAAGTTTTTTGGCAACTAAACCTGCATACTCATAGAGACTAAGACCTATCAGTCAGTCAGTAATAACTTTATTCGATCGTTATCAAGTAAGATCATAAAAGTACATAATAAAACATTAAACTACAAGTTACTCCCACTGATACCATAAAAATTCATCATTCCTAAAACACTTGTTAAAAAAATTACATAATTCATTCTGTGTTAAAATACAAGCGTACGCAGATGCCATATTAAATATAAGCTAAATTACAATATATCATTGAGATTAGAATGGAATTAACTCAGTAAGTAGCAAAAACATTTATGGTCCCAGGGACTTAATTTTTTTCGTGCAGGCCCATTACAAAATGAGGCTACCGAAAAGCAGACTACGTGGTCAGAGAGTGATTTTAAAAAGAACAGTGCGACCCTACATTGTTTAAAATTATGCCTCCTTAAAATCGGTGCGATATACTTTTTCCTTTCCCTGTGGTAATGTCCACATAAAAATACTAGACGGAGATCAGTTTGGGCAGAATTCATGTCACAAGTACAGGGGGTCAGTTCTGAGTGAGTAAACCTTTTTGCCGGAAACCCTAGCATCAATGATATCCAATTTAAGCGAAACCGCAGTAATATAAATTTGTGTTGCGGTATGGAGACCTCCTCTAAATAAGAATAACCTCCTGTTAAAACTGTGTTATGTGGTTGGTAGGGAAGGACAGACTTTTTCATATAGTTTTTTTTCCCTACGTGTATATTCCGCCTTGACCTTAAAAATGTCCACCAACCTTTGTCTTGACATCAACCTACAGGCAATTGGGTCCTTAAATAGGTTTGTCAATCCCAACGCAGTCAGTTCTTGTTCGACATAGTTCAGCCATCTGATCCTTTTGTAGTTATCCAATCTCAGGCAGTCTCTTATTATATTTTGGGTTAAAGGGATTGTGTCCCTTCGCCAGATAGAGAGCCACAAGAGGATGGGGGCCAATCTAATGGCATCCGTGATATACGGTAGGCCCAACTCGATGTGTAGTATATAATTTGAAGTAGTCTGCGGAAGGGAGACAAGGGATTTAAAACATGTATTCTCTGAGGATTGAAGTAGGTCGGCATGGGCCATGCCCCAAAAGCCTGCCCCACAAATAGCCGCGGCCTTAGTTTTCGCTTGGTAGATGTTTTTAATAACGGCTAAAGGTTTCGCACCCATTCTAGACATAAATGCCTTTAGCGCTGTTAAACTCCTCTCCATACCCATGGCCCTTCCGTTGATTAGCCGTGACCAAGTTTGATTTCTATCAAAGAGTACCCCAAGATACGGGAAAGACTCCACCACCTCAATTTTCCCTGTTTCCATATGAAAATGAGGAATTTGTTGTCGGACCCCACCCCCAGCTGAGATTACAAACGATTTGGTCTGATTAACCTTCAGGTCCAGAGAACCCATGAAGGTTGTATAGGCAGTAATTAGATGTTGTAGCCCTATCCTAGTTCTGGCAATAAGGACTGCATCGTCTGCATATGCCAGAATTGGGAGCTGGGTGGAATCACACACAGGGAGGTCCGGGGTTACTCCCAGAAGGGCCTTCTCTACGCCGTTCGTGTATATGGAAAAAAGGAATGGCGCGAGGACACAACCCTGCCTTACCCCCCGTAAAATTTTAAATGGGCGAGTACACTCCCCATTTTTTCCAAATCTAACCGTCACAGAGGCGTCAGTATATAGTTGTCGAATAAAATCAATTATTGGGAGGTCAATCCCCATGGTTTCCATTATATACCAGAGCCTAGAGTGGGAGACGCAGTTGAATGCTGCTGAAAGATCCATAAAGGCAAGGTAGATTTTCCCACCCTTGGCCCTGGTATATTTGTCCATGATCAGTGAGAGATTGAAACACTGGTCTACGGTACCTTTTCCCTGTTGAAACCCGTACTGAGATTGCATGAGCACTTCCTTATCTAATGCCCATGTCTCTAGCCTAGATAGAAGTAATCGACCCATGAGCTTTGCAGTGGTATCTAGAAGTGATATTGGCCTGTAATTTTTTGGGCATCCCTTATCACCCTTTTTATGAATTGGGACGATTATGCTAATTTTCCACGAGGGGAGGGGACCTGTAACAGCTATATTATTAAAAACATTGGTTAATAGTGGAACCCATAAGTCACAGTTGTCCTTAAAAAAGTCTATCGAGACCCCGTCTTGGCCTGGGGCTTTCCCTATGCTACATGCCTCTAGCCCCTTCCTTACCACAGAGAGTGAGAATGATAAAAATGATGAGTTTTCCCTGGTGATTAATGGAGGGGGAGCGGGCTGTTGAGCAGAAGAGAGGGACGGCGAGAAGATGTTTACAAAATGCTCTACCCACTGCTCCTCGCCCACATTATTATCTAATGTAGGGTAGCTGTGAATTTTAAAGAAGGGTGAGTTGATAATTGCCCAGAACTCCCGGCTATCGCCCAGCGATGTTGCATGACCAAGCTTTTCCCAAATCTCCTCCCTCAAGGTCCTCTCCCTTTGTCTTCTAGCTAATCTATACTGGGTGCGAAGTTGAGCAATCTGTGTTTGGTTTCTCGGACGGGTTTCGAGGGCTATCGTGAGAGTTTTCCTGGCCTTTGAGCAAGGGGAATTGAACCAGCCTTTCGCCTTGATACTTTTATCTTTTGACTGGCGAGTCAGTGCCCCCTTTATGTGATCCCAAATCTAGACATTTACCGATAGAAGACTAAGACCTATCATGTTCAGCTTTCTAAGATTTCAAGTAAAGGAACAACTTCCTAAATCTGAAAAGATCAAAGGTTCATTTTATAGAAGACTAACTAATAAATAATGTGGATTTTTCTAACGATATTGTTGATAAGTGGATAACCTTTCTTGTGTTCTGGCCTTCCGTTGATTCTAATGCATGTTCTTTAACAGTCAAAAGTAATAAGAAAATAGTTTGGAATCTGAAACTTTCAGAGAAAACAGCAACACTATTTATCAATTCAAAACTCAGTGAAAAGCTGAATAAACAAAGGGAATTCAATTGAAAGGATGGCATGTGAAAATAAATTTGGGGAAAAATAACAAAACTATCATTGATCATTTGTTATCACCAATCATCAGAACTAACTTTCTGCCCTGAGGAAAGCAGGAAAGCAACCTTTATTATAAACCATTCAGCAGAATACTGAGCATAAAGAAGAAACACAGGAGATCTCTCCGACAATTACTCACTACTCTACTACTCCACAAAGAATAGTTCATTATAACAGCAGAAAATCAACATTGATTAAGCTGACAAAAATGGGTCATTAATTTCTACCCAAGACAATTGTAACTAAGGATGTCAGAATTTTTGGGCACCTAGTGGGGACTGCTTCTAACTCATAAAGGCTGGCCACGGATTATGATATTCCATCTGATAAATGGGAAATTCATTTCAACTACGCAAGCTATGATTTTCTAAAATACATGCTAACCCCACATGTCCACAAAAGGATGGAAGCAGCGAGCATCATTAATAATCCAAAGTAAGAACTATTGGGCCCCTGGCCTCAATGGGTTTCCAATAGACATAATAAGAAACCACAACCCATTAATGTGGAGTTGGACACTAAAACCTGTTTTTGATTACGTTTTGCTAGCATTGTGGCAAGGGTCTATAATTCACCTTCTCCATAAAAGAGGATGTCGGAATGATCCCTCAAACTTCCGCTTGATAGTCCTTCGAGATGCAGAGCTGAAACTTTTGCTGAATATCTACTATCACAATTAGCCAAGTGCGTAACAATTAATAATCTGTTGCCAAACAGGATTCAGAGCAGGTTGTGCCACTATAGATAACATAGTAGCATTGACACTCCTCATAGATAAGCCACTACACCACAGAAGATCATTTCATGTATGATTTTTGGACTATTCATCTGCATTTGACAAAGTGAACCATATCCTGTTATGGTCCAAGCTCATAACATTGGGCATCGATGACACCTTGATACATTTGATTATTGCTTTACATTCAAACTCCTGGATGCAAATCAAATTAGCGGATAAGCGGATAACCACAGCACCGAGACCGCCCTCCTCACCGCCACAGACGACATCCACACTCTCCTCGACCAGGGCCACACCGTGGCCCTCATCCTACTAGACCTCTCTGCAGCCTTCGACACCATCTCCCACCCCACGCTCACCACCAGACTCCACGATGCCGGCATACAGGGAACCGCCCTCGACTGGATCCGCTCTTTCCGCACCTTCCGAACCCAAAGAATCAGACTCCTGCCTTTCCTCTCCAAACCCACAGAGATCTACTGCAGAGTACCCCAAGGATCATCGCTCAGCCCCACGCTCCTCAACATCTACATGGCCCCCCTCGCCGCCATCGTCAGACAGCATGGACTCAGCATAGTATCCTACGCCGAAGGCACCCAGCTCATCCTCTCCATCACGAAGGGACCCAACACCACCAGACTCAGCTTCCAGGGAGGAATGAAGGATGTCGCATCCTGGATGTCTGAAGCTCAACTCAGAAAAGACAGAAGTCCTCATCCTCGGACCCACCCCCTCAGCATGGGACAACTCCTGGTGGCCCACCGCCCTCAGCAACCCCCCCACTCCCACGGACCAGGCCCAGAACCTTGGCATCATACTCAACTCCTCCCTCACCATGACCTGACAGATCAACACTGTTTCCTCCACGTTTTTCAACACCCTCTGCATCCGTCGCAAGACCTTCAAGTGGATCCCCCCGACTCCAGACAGACCGCCACTCATAACTAGCAGACTGGACTACGGAAATGCTCTCTACGCCTGAATCAACAATTCCCTGCTCAGTAAACTCCAGAACACCATGGCCAGAGTCGTCCTTGGCATCCCATGGCATGAACACATCACCCAGCACTACGAGACCTCCACTGGCTCCCTGTCGAGAAAAGAGTAACCTTCAAGCTACTCACTCACGCCTACAAATCCCCCCACAACACCGGACACCAATACCTCAATGAAAGAGTCTCCTTCCACTTACCCAAGAGAAAGCTCCGCTCCACCAACCTCATCCTCGCCAAAATCCCGTGCATAAGCAGAGCGGGTGGAAGAGCCTACTCCTACATCGCGGCAAATACGCTCCCGCTCAACATCAGACGTTCCCCCACTCTGCAAACCTTCAGGAAGAGCCTCAAGACCTGGCTCTTCGGCTGAATCAGAGCGCTTCACAAATCCCTAATTGATTGATTGATTGATAAGCTGGCTGTCTCTCCAGAAATTACTATTGAAAATGGCCTTAGGCAAGGGTCTATGCTAGCTCCACTGCTCTTCTCACTATACATGTCTGACTTAGGCACTTTTATACAGAAAACGATATTCATGCTACCAAAACTTGGAAACTGTTCCGTTAGTTATCTAGCGTATGCAGATGACCTTGGAATCTGCTCCCAGACTCCAGTTGGCTTACAGCACCAACTAGCAGCACTAAATGAACATAATCAGATCAGCAGATTATCGGCTAATTTCAATAAACCAAAAATTATATTCTTTGATAAGAGAGCATGAATATTAAAATGGAAATTAGCCCAGAGGAGACGGCCAACTCAAAGGTCTATTTGAGATTTTATCTGGACAAGCAACTATCTATCCCCAGTGCAGCACATAAACAAACTAAAAACAAAAGCCACGACTGCAACAAAATCTGTAAGAAGGTTTGCACAAACAAATGGAGGACGTGCCATTAACCCCACTAGAACTGCTTTAAGGGCTAAATTAGTTCCACTTTTGTCTTGCGCCTCAATATTAAACGGGAAGAAGTTGGACAAATTAAAAACAATTTTTATAGAAAATGTTCGCCTTCGATTTAATTTATTAGCTCAACTCCACATGCAAAGATCCAACTTGAAATAAATCTGCCATCAATTCAGGAGGTCCATTTGGCTCAAAACATCAATTCATTTTGTGACTGCGCATCCACGAGTGCAGATTCCTTGAGAGGTTTGATCTACCGAGAATTGACACAAAAGTTTAGAAATAGCTTGCCTCTTTCCTTGGCTCAGATCACTGCTGCACTCAAAGATCACAGTTTACCACCAGTAAAGGATCTTTTTAACATGCCAAAGTCTTCCCCTTAAACATGCTATCTGGGAAATTCTACAGAAGTCCTCCAGAAGAAGAAACCAACTAAAATCAACATGCTATAAACATTCGGAGCTCCTCGTGGAATCCTACTTTTAGCCTAATCAGCAATATGTTGATTATAATTTAGAGACAAAAACAATGCACAAATTCTGAAGATTTGGTTTACTGTATATACCCTCTGAAAGAATTTGAAGGGTCTTGGAATTTTATATCCCGTATTCCCAACTGTAGAGTCTGTAATTATCCTAAAGAAACTCTACAGCACATTAGATATATATCTCCTGGCTTGAACAACATTCACAATAAATTTTGATTACCATCTTTTAGGAAGCTTTTACTGCGAACAGTAAAGGAGCCTACCTCAGCATGTTTTGCAATACAATAGGAATATTTTTATTGGGAAGCTGACAAGATTTATGGATATAACCTATGAAAGACTTAAATCAAAAGATATTTTAACTATACAGCATGTGAAATAATCTCTCTTTAAATAAATGTTAATTGATCATTAATGCATTTTAGTGGCTGAGTAGCGATAGGCTGTCCCATATACATATTATCTTTTAATGAGCTTAATGAACAATGTAGATGTTTTACAAACTGTGTACTTTAGCAATCAAGTGGGACAGACTATTACTCAATTTTCAATGATCTTAAAGCATAACACAGATGTATTTTAATCTCTTGCGATTATTTAATTTAATGAGGCATTATGTTTTTACAATGGATATTGTAACACATTTTAAAAGTGTACGTAATAAAGTTATACTACATATGGTGCACTTCTGGCTGTAATAGTGTGATTTTGTACCTCTAGGGGCTTATTTATGAGCCCCATGCTTCGCCGGTGCATCACTTTTTGTGACGCACCGGCGGCGTAAAATATGAACCACAGTGCGACATATTTACAAAGTGACGCATCACTTTATAAACCCCTGCACTACATTATACCTGGGTCAGGTATAATGTATGCAGGGTGGGTGTTCCCCACAAAAAAGGCTCATTGAAGTGTTGCAATGAAATCTATGAGATTTCACTGCGACACTTCTAGGACGCCACTGCGTCAAATCCTTACGCCTGCCTCACAGCAGGCGTAAGACTGACGCAGGCCCTTTCACCTGGGGCTTGCCCCAGGTGAAAGGACACATTGCTGGAGTTGCATCTGTTTTCAGACACACGCCAGCAATGCACTTTTGCGCCTACAGATACATCAGGATTCCTGACGTATCTGTAAATCTTTGCGACATGGAACACCATACAGTAAATACGGTGCATCCAAGGTGTTGCATCGCTGTTTTCACTCAGCGATGCAACACTTTTCATAAATGAGCCCCTAGTTCATGAAATGGAGCCTGACCATTGTGTTTTTTTACTTTGTGATTTTGACTGTCTTAAACTCGTCTTGAACGATAAGAAGTTAAGGTTGTTGAAATCAATGAAATACAGAGAACAGGTCTGGGGAATACTGAACCTTAATGAAAGAGAGTGTGTGCTTGCGCAGACCTGGTTTTTACTAACATCAAAAAGTCTGTTTAATCAGGTAGTGCCCGCTACAGATGTTGGAAAAGTCATAGCAGGCCATGCTCCAATGAGAATGGAGATATCTTTCAGTTGAATATGACACTTTACCCCGCACGCTTTTACAACACGTGCCATTACCCTGCATTTTTTACTCCGCAAAATCTTTTACAACGCAGGGCTTTACAACGCAATCCATTACAACGCATTGTCCATTACAACGCAATTTTCTATTCTAGCTCCACCGGGGCGTTGTAATGGGGAATGCGTTGTAATGGTTTGCGGTGCAAAGCCCTTTGTTGGAAAAGATATTGCAGAGTAAAAAAATGTGGGGTAAAGGCATGCGTTGTAACGCAGTCATTGCAAAGGATGTTTACTGTTTCAGTCCATACGGTGCTGGAAAAATTAGGCTTTGAAGATTACATTTCTCTTTGTTGGAAGATGAGCAACTCCATTATGGATGTAGGTATGTTAAACATAATGGTGTGTTTGTGGGGATAGAATTTAGATTCAGTCGCAGGCGTTGCTATGTTATGGGTCACTTATAAGGCAATATATTGATATTCCTCAATGTACTACAGTATGATAAAGTATTAGTATTTGAGCCTTTTTGTTCCATTTTTTAATACTAAAATAGACTACGCTCACAAGGAAGGGTTGACATAGAAGAGGCCTTTTACAAAGGTAAAATTACCAGAAACCATGGGCTTGAATTTGACTTTGGCGGACAGCCCACCATCCGTCAGGGTGGCAGAGGTCATATTCTCCACCACCTCAGCAGGACTACTGCTCACCAAATTTCAAGATCCCTGACATCCCTCTGGTAATCTTTGTGTCTTCACAGTACCCGCCACCATGGCACCTCTCTGAAGGCACTGAAATGTCGGTGCACTGCCACCATCTTTTAGGCACCCTCGCAGCAAACCTTTTTGTTTTTCCGAAATAAACTCCCAAAGCAGAAGTTTGTTTCTGAAAAACAAAACAATAATGGCCACCGCACCCTGGGAGCTTTCTCTTAGGGTGTGGTCACTATTTTTTTTTCTGTTCGTGACCGTCAGGTTTTACTCTCTGCTCTCAATAGTGCGGGCAGTCTGATGCCCGTACTACTGGTACTCAATTTATTCATCAGTAAGCAAATCTTTGACCTTTAGAGGGGACCAATTTACTATTCCCATTCCAACCTAAGCAACATTTCTGAAAATATTGGAATTTAGAGGAGTTACTTTTATTATTCCTGCTCCATCCTAAACAACAATAGAGAATGTGTTGGACTTTGGAAGTGTCACGTTTACCATTCCCACTGAATATAAGCAACATTTGTGAAAGTGCTGCACATTGGAAAGAACAGATTTACTACTCTCACTCCAACCTAAGCAGCAGTAGAGAAAGTGTTGGACTTTTAAGGGGGAGCTTTACTATTCCCACTCCAATCTAATCAGCAGTAGAGAAAGTGTTGCACTTTGGGGAGTGGTCAGATTTACTGTTCCAATTTAAATCTAAGCAACACTGGTGAAAGTATTAGACATTGGAGGGGTCAGATTACATATTCAGACTCCAAACAAAGCAAAATTAGGGAAAGTAGGGAAAAATATATAATAATTATCATAAAATATATTTTTTACAAATCTCTATATGTAAATATAATATAACAAAATATCAAATGAAATATTCATACAAATGTGTGAATGAATGAATTTATTAACTATTCGATTAATTAAAATCATTACAGTAAAAGCAAGAGCATTGTTAAAAGAATAATTAAAATAGGCAGTTCCCCCCTCCTACCTCCCAATGTGTGGTAATATACCATTTTTATATAAGCAACCAAATACATGACATTTATTTAAACAAATACATTTACAAAATTTACATATTGAAAAACATTACCAATTTAACCAATATTTAACACACAATAACACTGAAAACATTACAGTAAAATATAGTTGAAGAGTTTTTGAGATATTACCAACAATTATACACTTCGTATCATGTGGATCTCGCTAATACCGAACTGTATGAGAGTATTATTAAGATATTCTTAGATTTAAGCAAACTACCTCATCTCTCTTATCAGGACCTGGTGCACCTGAGCAACCCTTTCACCTACATAGAATTGACAGAAGCTATTAAATATGTCCTACTAAGGAAGGCTGCTGGTACTTACGCACTCACCTCTGACATATATAAGTTATTAATTCCAGTAATACCACCTCTGTTTTTTCAGTTGGCTACCAAATTATGGCAAGGAGGGAGAGACAGGGCCCGAGTCATGGAACCATGCTCATATTATAACATTCTTCAAGAAAAACAAACCCACCGACCTCATATGTTTTTATCACTTTATTTCACTGTATATGCTCGAATTATCAAAGCTAGGCTTAGTAGTACAATTATGAATCTGATATCCCCCTGGCAACTTGGTTATGTATCAGGGAGAGACACTACTATACATACCAACCTTGCCGCATATTGATTGATTGGGCTGAAACATCACAGCATCTGTTAACTCTTGTTAGAAATGGGGGTCTCTAGTTGGCAGTGGCCTGCACTCTGTCCAAGTAAGGGGATTACACAGGGGGTATCTTGGCACGAGCAGTCAGGCTTATCTCAGAGGCAATGTGTAAAGCATTTGTACCAAACAGACACAGCAACACAGTGAAAACACTGAAAATGGACACCAGTTTAAAAAAATAACCAATCTTTATCAGAATAAAAAAATACCAAAACGACAAAAATCCAACATACACAAGCAAAGTTATCACTTTTAAAAGGTTCAAAACAGATCAGTCCTGAGTAAACTATGAATGCATCACTTTTATGGCAAAGTACCTAGGATGCGTCAAAATCAAAGACAAAAACAGGCGCAGGGGAGATGAGGCACCGTAAAACAAAGCAATGCCTACATTCCTTACCAGTAGGGGAGGTGATGCGTCGATTCCTTACTGTCAGGGGAGGTGATGCATCGATTCCTTACTGTCCGGGGAGGTGATGCGTCGATTCCTTACTCGAGGGGAGGTGATGAGTCGGACTTCGGACACGTGACCTCGATTCCTTACTGCTGGGCAATGTCGATAAAGAACTTGGCGCACAGGTGTGATGCATTGAAAATCTGGGCGCGCTGGGCCAATGCAGCAGTGGCAAAACAGTGGTTTTTCAGCCACACGGTGGTGCTGTGTCAGGAAAAACAGGTGCTGAAGGGTGATGCATGGATTGTCTTGTCTTCTTTACAGCAAAGCCACTTCCAAGTGCCCAGAACTGGAATTGGCACCTCTTGGCAGGTCAGAACTCCCAGCAGAGGAGTTCAAGGGCTGCAGGTAAAGCCTTTGATAGCCCTGAGACTTCTTAACAGGAGGCAAGCACAAACAAGCCCTTGGAGAACCTTGGCAAGCAGGATACAAAAAGCAAAAAGTCCTTTCCCCTATCCAAGTCAGAAGGGGTAAACAGCAGGCCAGCACAACACAGCAACAAGCAGAGTGGCAGTCCCCCTCCTACAGCTTCTCCAGCTCTTCTTGGCAGGATCTTCTCTTAGTCCAGAGGTGTTCTGAAGTTATGGTGTCACAGCTCCAGTACTTATACCAGTTTCTGCCTTTGAAGTAGGCAAACTTCAAAGGAAAGTCTTTGTAGTGCACAAGACCCTCCCTTTCTCTGACCTGGCTTAAAGACACACTACAAGGGGACGGAGACAGCCTTGTGTGAGGACAGGCACAGCCCTATTCAGGTGTCAGTGAGAGCTCCTCTCACCACTTTAGCTCAGGAAGACCATCAGCCTGGTGATGGGCCATCAGGATATGCAGGGCACACCCCAGCTCCCTTTGTGTGACTGGCTAGAGTGAATGCACAAACAGCCCAACTGTCAGTCTAAACCAGACATGAATTCCACAGGCAAGCAGAGGCACAGAATGGTAAAGCAAAAAAATGCCCACTTTCTAAAAGTGACATTGGGAGAAACATGGGGTAATAAGCAGTAGCATTTGAATTTTGAATTTTGTTTGTTTAAGACATGAAGTTGAGAATGAATTAGCCGGATTTAGACGTTGTGTTTCACATCTAAAAAACATTGTTTATAGAAATACTTATACTGTTTATTGCATTTTCAGTAACCCCTGACGAAGAGCCAGGCAGGCTCGAAATGCATTGGGTATTCACAAAGTGTGTTAACTTCAAAAAGTGGTTGATGTGGACGTACCTCTGTATAAAGGTTGGATTGGCGTACAATTGGTATTTGAAGATGTTAATAAAGACTACAGATTTGACCACACTGTCTCCGTTATGACTTGAAGATAATAGTACATGGAATAAACATTGGATAATGAAACAGTTATAATGAGATTACATTGGAGTACCGGATAAAAATAATACATTGGTGGGATCAATTCCTACGCTTTGCAGTGCGACAGTGGGAACGCAAGAAGTGTGTTCTTTTTTCTAATACATGTGTATTGACTGTGGTTGGGGCGATCCACGGACACTGGACGCACGCACCTATACACACGTTTTGAATTTTGGAATAAATTTAAAGGGAAGGAGTGCAAGCTCTACATATATGTTTTTCACTTTCTAAAAGTGGCATTTTCAAACATGCAATTTAAAAACCAACGTCACTAAAAGATGTATTTTTAAATTGTGAGTTCAGGGACACCACACTCCAAATCTTTATCTGTTCCCAATTAGAAGTCAGACTTGTAAGAGGTTACAAGGCAGCTCCAATGATTATCTATGGGAGAGATAAACCTTGCAATAGTGAAAAAACTAAATTGGCAGCATTTCACTACCAGGACATGTCCAACACACTAGCACATGCCCTACCTTTCACAAGCACTGCACCCTGCTGATGGGGCTACCTTGGGCCTACCTTAGGGGTGCCTTACATGTAGAAAAGGGGAAGATTGGGGCTGTCAAGTGGGTGCACTTGCCAGGTCGACATGACAGTTTACAACTGCCCACACAGACACTTCAGTGGCAGGTCTGAGACATAGTTGCAGGGCTACTTATGTAGGTGGGACAACCAGTTCTGCAGGCCCACTAGGTTTGATCCATTTCTGTCGCTGGCACTAGGTCCAACCACACAAGGGACACAATGCTGGGTTGTAGGAATTTTGTGAATTCTGGAAGTTTCCATCACAGAAATGTAAGGCAAATGCGTGATTTCAGTCAAAGTTTGAGTGTTGCAGGGTATTGTGGGTAAGAAAACGTCATGGGATTCACACAAGGTACAACACCTTGAAATCCCCTGGTTGTCTAATTTTCAAATATGTCTGTGGTTTGTAGGTTTCCATGGGTGGGGACCAAGCATGGCCCCAAATACTGCTGCTACCCTTATTGCTGAATTCCACGTAGCAGTTTAAGGCCTTTTGGGTCAAGGTCTCTTGGCCCACCCACACAAGCGAGGTACCATTTTTATCGAGAGATTTGGGGCAATGCTGTGTGGTAGGAAATTTGTGGCTCCCCGCAGATTCCAGAACTTTTCATCACAGAAATGTGAGGGAAATGTGTGTTTTTAGTCACAGTTTGAGGTTTACGGGGCGTTGTAGGTTGGAAAATGTTGTGGGATGCATGCGAAGCACACCACGCTGGGCGCCCAAGATGTCTAGTTTTCAGAACTGTCTGGGTCTAGTAGGTTTTTCCTGGTGGCAGCCTACTCAAGCCCAAAAAGTGCAGCCATTCACCATTGCAAGTGGGATGATAGTGTGAGATAGCCAAACTCTACTGGCCCATATGTGAAAATAATCCCCAAAAGAATCAAATGTCCTCTTGCTTGCCATTGGGATGAGATGCTTTAGACCGCAATGAAGCAGAAAGAATGTTGAGGGGTGGTAGTGGGGCCTGATGTTAGGATGGAAAAGACCCACCCATTATTTTATTACAAATATATATTGCTGCCATACATTGAGCTTCCTTCCCCCCCGGGAGGAAGATCGGGAGTAATCACTCCATCTTCCCCCGGGGGGGGGGGCAGAAAGATTGTTTACTCATTTACCTGGGGTGGGGGCAAAGCCATGCTAATGCCGGTCAGCGCCCACCTCTATGTTAAAAAAGAACATTCCCTGGCATCTAGTGGGCTCTCTGCCCCGGGGGCAGAAAGACTATTGCCCCTTTTACTTTTGGTGGGAGAATAGCCATGCCCATGCTGGGCAGCCCCCACCCCTACATTAAAATAATTGCTGGCTTTTAGTGGGCTTTCTGCCATCTGGGAAGGCAGTTCAAAGGTAATTACACTAATCTGCCTCCCTAGTTGGCTCTCTACCCCCCACCCCCCCGAGAGGGGAAGATTGGGGTAATTACCCCATCTACCTGGAACCTGCACTTAACAGGTTAAGAATGGTAATATTGACATATGGAGTGGTATATAAAGCAAGTTATTATCATTATTAAGATTTTTGTTGTTGTCATTATTGTTGTTGTTGTGATTAATATTATTTTTTTATCATCATCATCAGTACTGGTTGGTGAATAAAGAAAACAGGCCTACTTCAGAAAATGGCTCTGCTAATGAACACCAGTTCACCACAGGTGTCATCCTTTACACCAAAATCAAATAGTCGCCAGCCACCAATGAGGGCTCTCTGTTTTTATTCAAATGGTTCAACTGAACAAGTTGTCTGTGTTTGCAACAAGATCCCCCAACATGTGTTTTGTGATATAATTGCCTTGCTTCATCAGCACCAGGAGTGACATCATACACATGTATTGCCGAGTATTCTCAGAGGCTTTCACACAACTAATGTTTATTTATTTATTTGCAGAGTTGTATATAGCGATGGCTAGACCCGGAGGTATCAGAGCGCTTTACATGAGGAATCAGCGAGTTACAGGTTACAAAATTACATCAGTTACAGAAGCCATGTATAAACATTGGAGAAAAACAGTGATTACACAATAACATGAGTTATTAGCGCATAGCATAGCCAGGACATACGTCTGATGGGGAATGGAAGGTAGAGGGGGAATGGTAAAAAGGGGTAAGGAAAGCAGATAGTGTCAGGCAGACCGGCAAGGGGGAAAGTACTTCAGGGGGACAAAGCAGTCAAAGAGAGAGATAGACAAAAACCGGTTGGGAACCAGCGATCCAAAAACATCCCGTGTATCGGTGATAGAATACGATGAGAGAAAGGCTGGAAAGGGGGACACAGCCGCAGGATCACGGAGGGAGGAGGCGGGAGAAGGAAGGAAAAACCCAACGGGGAGACGAGGAAAAACAATGTCCAATGTCCGGATGGGTAGGTGACGGCCGAGGGGGTGAACCAGAGCCAAACTCCTCTATAGCTGCCTAAAACAGCTCCACCGGGCATCGGCCATGTTGCTCGGGCTCGCGGTAAGTACAACATTCAAGGTTTCCGCCCGGGGGGCATTGTCAAAGTTCCATCGGCAAAAGACACACAATTGATGGACGGAATGCAGAACAAATCAAAACATTCACCCCCAGTCAAGAGATCTGGGTTAAATCCATCATTCTTTTGCTCACCATGCCACCCCAGTTTAGACCTGGCCATATGCAAATCAGTCTTGACCCTGTGCCTCATGGGAACAGTCCAGCCCGAACTGCCAAGCCAGGTCCTCCCTGGACCGGAAACAAGCATCCTAGGAACGGTTTCGGGGTTTCACCCCTCATCAGCCAGGATAGCTTGATTCCAGTGGCACAGTGAGCCCGGGACCCACGTCTGGGCATACCCGGCGCACTTAGGGTGAGAAAGCAAAAGACACACAATTGATGGACGGAATGCAGAACAAATCAAAACATTCACCCCCAGTCAAGAGATCTGGGTTAAATCCATCATTCTTTTGCTCACCATGCCACCCCAGTTTAGACCTGGCCATATGCAAATCAGTCTTGACCCTGTGCCTCATGGGAACAGTCCAGCCCGAACTGCCAAGCCAGGTCCTCCCTGGACCGGAAACAAGCATCCTAGGACCGGTTTCGGGGTTTTACCCCTCATCAGCCAGGATAGCTTGATTCCAGTGGCACAGTGAGCCCGGGACCCACGTCTGGGCATACCCGGCGTTCTTAGGGCGAGAAAGCAAAAGACACACAATTGATGGACGGAATGCAGAACAAATCAAAACATTCACCCCCAGTCAAGAGATCTGGGATAAATCCATCATTCTTTTGTTCACCATGCCACCCCAGTTTAGACCTGGCCATATGCAAATCAGTCTTGACCCTGTGCCTCATGGGAACTGTCCAGCCCGAACTGCCAAGCCAGGTCCTCCCTGGACCGGAAACAAGCATCCTAGGACCGGTTTCAGGGTTTCACCCCTCATCAGCCAGGATAGCTTGATTCCAGGGGCACAGTGAGCCCGGGACACACGTCTGGGCATTCCCGGCGCACTTAGGGCGAGAAAGCAAAAGACACACAATTGATGGACGGAATGCAGAACAAATCAAAACATTCACCCCCAGTCAAGAGATCTGGGTTAAATCCATCATTCTTTTGCTCACCATGCCCCCCCAGTTTAGACCTGGCCATATGCAAATCAGTCTTGACCCTGTGCCTCATGGGAACAGTCCAGCCCGAACTGCCAAGCCAGGTCCTCCCTGGGCCGGAAACGAGCATCCTAGGACCGGTTTCGGGGGTTCACCCCTCATCAGCCAGGATAGCTTGATTCCAGTGGCACAGTGAGCCCGGGACCCACTTCTGGGCATACCCGGCGCACTTAGGGCAAGAAAGCAAAAGACACACAATTGATGGACGGAATGCAGAACAAATCAAAACATTCACCCCCAGTCAAGAGATCTGGGTTAAATACATCATTCTTTTGCTCACCATGCCACCCCAGTTTAGACGTTGGCACACGGTCAAGACTGATTTGCATATGGCTGGGTCCAAACTGGAATGGCATGGTGAGCAAAAAAACGATGGATTTAGGCCAAGCTCTCTGTACTGGGGTGAATGTATGACATTGTTCTGCATTCTGTCCATCAATTGTTCTTTTTGCATTTGTCACCCCGAGTGGGACGGGTATGCCCAGACGTGGGTCCCGTGCTCTCCATGCCACTGGAGTCAAGCTATCCTGGCTGATGAGGGCTGAAAGCCCAAAACCGGTCCTAGGATGCTTGTTTCCAGTCCAGGGAGGACTTGGCCTGGCAGTTTGGGCTGGACTGTTCCCATTGGGCGCAGGGTCAAGACTGATTTGCATATGGCTGGGTCCAAACTGGAATGGCATGGTGAGCAAAAAAACGATGGATTTAGGCCCAGATCTCTGTACTGGGGTGAATGTATGACATTGTTCTGCATTCTGTCCATCAATTGTTCTTTTTGCAAAGTTCCATCGGCAGCACCAGTCCCGGTGTTACAAGGAAGCGCCACCCGCCTCACACTCCAGCTCGCCCCCAGGAGGGCCGAGTGCGCCATCGTAGTACATTTGATCTAGGCAGGAGAAATTCTCCGCCGCCAGTTAGACTTCGGCCAGGTTCCAACCCGAGTCTCCTGAACGCACTATGGAAGGTTTGTTCGCCTGCGATGATTTACTGATGCAGTGATGCAGAGTTTAGACATCGTAGGGTAGATATGCCAGATGTACCAGACTCTCGTGCATTTAGAGATTAGTGAATGGTTGTAATGCCGCCATCTTGTCAGGCAGTGCTTCAGAGTGAGTCTGGGGAGGCCGAGGGGTATTATGCTGTCCGTTGGTGGTTATGGAGAGAGCAGTTGTGGAGCGCACATATGATAAACAGCTAGATGCTAATTGCCTTGATTAGTGTGCGAAATGCAGAATATGCAGCACACGTACGGTGAGCCAGTGTTCATAGAGCCGTGGCTGCAATATTAGGGTCAGGCATCTGCCAGCTCAAAGTTATTCCGCCTCTGTTTGTAGCCTGCCGCATGGAGCTCCCTCGTGGCCTCCCCCACTGCTGTTCTCTTCTCCGTTGTTTGCCCCTGCCTCTCCGCTCGCGCCAGACACTGCTGTCTGACTTACCTGATCGGCTCTTCCCGGTCGGGCCGCTGCGAGGCTCCTCCTTCCTCTTTCCGTCAGAGCTCCACTCCTCGCACCATTGCTGAGTGCTTGTATCCGCGCTCCGTAGGTGGCGAGTCGTCCGTTGCAGTGGAGGGGGGGTTATTCCCTCCAGTCTTGTGTTAAGAAGTGAACAGTTTTGCTAAAGTCTTTCATAGAACTGAGCCGCCAGCGTTTATTGGAACTGAATGCAGATAGCTCAATGTCATCTCGTGCATCATATCTCCATTATTTAAGACTGTTCTGAGTGACCCATTGAGTGTAAGAACTAGTGCAATCTCTCATCTACCTCTAGTGCATTCTTTTTTTGCTAGCTTATATCTTAAATATTTTTTTTCTTAAAATCGTCAAGGTAGTCAATTTTACCTGAGATGGGCAATACGATAGGGGAAATAAAAGACAGAAGAATACCAAGACAATACAGGGATGGGTGATGGCTTCAGTAATGAATTTGGCCTTGGCAACATTTTAAGTATCTTTCACAAAAGGAGCTCAAGAGGGATATAGCGCAGGTCGCCCTCCACTCACAATATATCTCAAAAACACAGACCTGCTCTAAACCGGGACGTATGCTGTGAGCATACCCCAAGCCATGCCTTGGCTATAATAATCAGATACCAGCGATTCAAATGCTGTACACAATGGGTGCTCCAATCCCTTTAAAACATTTTTTGTAAAAAGTGTCTATCCCCATAAATGGACAAATACATCACTCACACTCCAAATTTTTGCACAAAACAAAAATGTGTGCGGGTAATGAAGGCGCCTCACAGAAACACCCCATGGGAGCTACTGATAGGTTCTCATCAGTGTGCTCCGATTTTCATCATTGGCAGCCTTCACACCCAAAAGAATTAAATGTGAAAAAATGTGCCCAAATAAATTAAAAGTGTGAAAAGGTAAAACCAATCGTGACCCCTTACTATTGAGGCAAAAAGCTTTTTTACCTCTGTAAATTAAAAACGAGCGGCCAGTGATTGTTTAGCTCGTTTTTAATTTACAGAGGTAAAAAAGCTTTTTGCCTCAATAGTAAGGGGTCACGATTGGTTGGCACGCTAATGTCCTTTGAAGTGCGTGTTTTACCTTTTCCCACTTTTAATTTAGACATTAGTCCATCTATGGGGATAGACACTTTTTACAAAACATTTTTTAAAGGGATTGGAGCACCCATTGTGTACAGCATTTGAATAGCTGGTATCTGATTATTATAGCCAAGGCATGGCTTGGGGTATGCTCACAGTATACGTCCCGGTTTAGAGCAGGTCTGTGTTTTTGAGAAACATTTTAAGTATGCCAGAGTAATTGGAGTATTTTCAGTAATTTAGCATTACTCTTGTGATGCCAAATTGCTGAAACTATGCCAGCTTGAGTATTTAAGAGTTATTTTAGGCAAACATCCGACCGCAGGAGCACAGGAACAATGAACTAAGAGAAAGCGAGTGGCCTCTGTCTTCTGCTGTTTGTGTACTGCAGCATTTAGTGCTATTTCCTTCGTGTAAAATGCATCCTCGGACCAACTTTGGACGCAAGGGTGCATTTTGCACAGAGAAAATAGCGCTAAATGCTGCTAATGCTTCTCACATAATTAAGCATAATTAGGAATAATTCTGGTGTAATTACATTTAATTATGCATGAGAAAATTACGCCAGTTATGCCCACCATGATAATGCATCCCATTCCAACTTGCTTTGGCCAATGAAATCATACATTTTCAATAATCATTAAAGATAGTTGCTTTTCTATCCCAAGATCATATCCGTAGACCTTCATCATGGAACATCCCAGATTCATTAAGACAAGCTGAATTCAACATAATTTCTGTATTGAACAGAGGAAGATTACATCATAAATAATTACCTGATTACTTACCAGTAACCTTCATTACTAGTTACTACTAGTCCTTCTCGTTCCATTCATTGTTAATAATGTGATCCAACCTCTGTCAGACAGAAAACCACAGTAAGCGCTGAAAGATAATGCTCGTCCGGAGAATGGGTGCTATAAGTAGGAATACTTTCCCAGCATCCCAGTGACATACCAAGCTCTGATGAAGCCAATAATGTCAAGGATGGGAGTGCAGGCTATAGTAACTGGGATGAGTATGAGAAGGACTACTGGTAATGAAGATTACTTGTAAGTAATCAGGCCATTACCTCTACTTCCCTCATCCTAGTCCCTGCCATTACAGATGAAGAATACCAAAGCATCAATGGACTAACTCTATAATCCCAAAATCAAAAGTCAAGACAGATTTTAATGAACACCCCTTGATTTATTGAAAAACAAAATTATGACATCAGCACCAAGGTTCTTCTTCCTCTTGAATAAACCATGAAGTCTACACTGGCAGACAAAGGTATGAGGAATTGCCCAGGTTGCAGCTCTACAAACATCAAAGAGCGGTACTTCATTAAACTCGGCCCAGGATTTAGCCAAACCTCTTGTCGCCCTCTGTTAAATGCTTTCTGTATTAGTCATGTCTGAAATCAAATCAAACAGGCTAGTGAAATCGTTGACCTAATCCAACGGATAATAGTCAGGGAGGAAGCCTTCTTCCCTTGTCCAGATTTCACAAATGTCGCAATAACATTGCCACTTTTACAGAAATCTTGTGTTCTATTCAAATATATATGTAAGAGCCATTACATCATCCAGGAAATTGAAGTTGCCCTCTTCCTCACAAGAAGAAGAAAGAAGATCAAAAATGTTGGAATAATAATCTCATGACATCTATGAAAGGAAGAAGCCATTTTAGGTAGAAATGAAAGATCAGGCCATAAAACTCATCCAACTCTGTAAAAGAAAAATATGGAGGTCTAGATAGAAGTGCTCCTAACTCCCCCACACTTCTGGCTGACGTTATTGCCACCACAAAAGCAGCCTTCATAGTAAGAAATGTAATGCCCACAGAAATTAGAGGCTCAAACTGAGAATTCTGCAGAGATTTTAAAACCAAGTCAAATCCCAATGTGGTAACACATGCTAAGTTAAAAGTCTGGACAGAGAAAAACTGTTAAAGAGTCTCAAAGTCAACTCGTTTCCTTCCTGAACCTCCCCTCAAGGCTCTCCGAATGATCTTATAGCAGCCCGCTGAGATTTTAGGGTTAAAAGAGACGGATTAAAACCATCCCACTGGAACTATAAAATATAAGATATCAGAAAACAGAGAGGAATTTTATTATGGGAGTCCCAACAAGATTGAAAATACTTACAATGTCTCTCATAAGATTTAAGTGTTGATGCTTTCATAGAATTTTGAATAGCCTGCTAAATGAGGGGTAAAGCACCTTCCTCTATAACCCCCTCCTCAGTTTCCAAGATGACAAGATTATCTTGGCTGGATGACCCTCCTCCATTCCCAGAAGAGGGAAAGGGTAAGTAGGATTGTTTCATGGATCTAGAATTGGCAGAATTTCAACAAGGGGAACCAGACCTTCTGGGCAAAAAGGGGACTGCCCGAATCCCCACTCTTTAGTCTGGCCAAAACCCTTGGACTTAGGGCAAAGGGAGGGAACGTAGAAGGGTTTGAGTTCAAACTATTAAAAGAGCATCCACTTCCCAGGCACTGTCCATCTGAACTCTGGAGCAAAGTTCTGGAATTTGAGCATTGTTCCTGGAAGCAAAAAAATCCTTTTCTGAAGTCTCTAACCTCTGGCAAATTCCCTGAAAAATCTGAGAGGTCAGAACCATCCCCTGACACAAATGAAACTTCCAACTGAAAGAATTTGCTGGTGCATTATCCACACCACTGATGTCAGCTGCCTTCAGGGATAGCAAATGACTTTTTGCCCAGTGCCCCAGTACAACACACAATTCCAAGCGAGGGAGACCTCATGCTCGTTAGTGATTTATATAAGTGACTGTGACAATGTTGCTCGATCTTATAAATACATTCTGCCCCTTGATTAACTTCTTGAAATATCTCAGAGCTCTGAATACTGCCATCAGCTCTCTGCAATTGGAAGAGTGATAGATCTCTGGATGAGATCAATGACCCTTATCACGTTGTCTCCTAATGGTGCACCCAGCCCACCAGACAGGCATCAATAGGAATTAATCTATTAGAATCTGAGCGCAACAGAAATCCTCTGCTAAGATTCGCCTGGACTGTCCACCGAGTCAGTGAGTCTTTGATTGCTTGGATAACAAGAATCAGAGTCTCGAGGTTCTTGGAGATGGGCTGCCAAACTTATGTGTATCATGAAGGGTCGGAGATGCAACAGAGCTCATGGAGCCAGGGAAGATACATGAAGCCATGTGAACCTGAATCTTCAGCCAAAATCGTGGCAGAACAATCTGAACATCCTTTCTAGAAGCTCTCATATTCTGACTTGGAGGATTTCTGGAAGTAGAAACAAACTGAGGTCCGTCCTGAACTTCGCACCGACGATCACTCTGTCCTGCGATGGGGTCATCCGGCATTTTGTTGAGCAGAAATACATGTGATTGAGACAGATGCAGACTGTTCTTAGACTCGCTTCAGTCTTCGATATTGTTGGAGCATGGAAAAGCCAATCATTCAGATGAGACGACAGGGACCAGCTCTTTAGATATTGATGCGCCACCAAATGAGCCATCACTTTCATTCAGTCCTAAGAGGCAGATCTCAGACTGAAGGAAAGTGCCTGGATTTGAAAGTAGTGTTTTAAAGGCTGGTGTAAGGATTTATTTCTCAAGGTGGCAGAGGACATGTTTTGCTGGCCAAACGTAGAAGTAGAATGCGTCTACTGTTTCAACAATGTCCTTATTTTATCCTCAAGTTCTTGATCAAAGAAGAGATGAGTTCCCATAAATGGCAAACAGAAGAATGATAAGTTTTGAGAAGAGACCGTATGCCAATCTCTCATGTACAGGTTCCATCTCGCTGCTATCCAAGTCCCTCCCACCAGAGCAGAAGCTCTAACAATCTCAAAGCATATGTCAGAAAGATACTTAGGGGCATATTTACAACAAAGTGGAGGAGCGCGTCGTTAGCCTCCTTGGCTTCACCACTTCAGAAACGCAGGGCTGCACCATATTTTCAACAATATGGAGCAGCCCCGCATTTCCCCCTGCGCTGGCGCTAAATTTAGCAGCCTAGCACCAATGCAGGCACCCTATGGTGCAAGGGTCTCTGCATTGAGGGGAAGATTGTTTATGTGCAGGAAGGTCTCCCTTCCTGCACATAAACAATCTTTAAATGGCGTTTTGTAACTTTTATGTGTGCTGCTTAATGCAGCACACATAGAAGTTGAAAACGTCATTTTTCTTTTTGATTGTTTATGTGCAGGAAGGAACACCTTCTTGCACATAAACAAACAATGGCGTTTTGCTGTTTCTATGTGTGCTGCACAGTGTAGCACACATAGAAATAGCAAAAACGAGAAGAAATAAAGCATTTCTCCTCGTTTCGCCTGTTTAAGACCTGGTTTTCCCTGGTCTTAATTTTGGCACTGCCTCCTATTTACGCCACCCTTGTAAATAGGGGGCAGCGTCAAAATCAATGGGTTTTGTGGTGGAACGCCCACCGCAACACCCATTGCCCGCCCCTTTCACACTAAGTACAGAGCATTTTCTCTTGTGAGAAATGCGCATGCGCGGGCGCGCGCGCATGCGCAGGTTTCGCTTGGATTAGAAGAAATGGTGAGGAGGAGGGCAGCCCGGGGATGCCGCAGTACAGGTAAGTGGCTTTTTATTTATTTGTAAGTAATAAAATTCATTGTTAATATATAGGGGGGTGGAGGCGGGTGGCGTAGCGGGGCTACGCGGAGGGCCACGCGGGCCACGGAGTTTGTTCGTACCTCCATGGCCCTCTGCGTAGCCCACCTACGCCCACTACGCCCAGGGTTAACTTTAATTGGAACCTGAACCCAGCTCTTGCGCCAAGCTCACAGCTGTGTTTTAATGAGAACCTGAACCCAGCTCTTGCAGCAGCGCAGAGATGCATTTTAATGGGAACCTGAAACCAGCTGTTGCAGCAAGCTCAGAGCTGCACTTTAATGGAAACCTGAACCCAGCTCTTTCAGCAAGCTCAAAGCTGCACTTTAATGGAAATCTGACGCCAGCTCTTGCATCAAGCTCAGATCTGCACTTTAAAAGGGACCTGAACTCAGCTCTTGCATCAAGCTCAGAGCTGCACTTTAATGAGAACCTGACAACAGCTCTTGCAGCAAGCTCAGAGCTGCACTTTAATGAGAACCTGACACCAGCTCTTGCAGGAAGCTTAGAGATGCACTTTAATGGGAACCTGTACTCAGGCTCATTCAGCAAGCTTGGAGCACCACTTTAAAAGGGATATGAACCCAGCTCTTGCACCAACTTTGGAGCTGCACTTTAATGGAAACCTGACACCAGCTCTTGCACCAAGCTCAGAGCTGCACTTTAATGTGAACCTGAAACCAGCTCTTGCAGCAGCTCTGAGCTGCACATTAATTGGAACCTGTGCCTAGCTCTTGCTGCAAGCTCAAAGCTACACTTTAATGGGAACTGGAAACCAGCTTTTCCAGCAATCTCAAAGCTGCACTTTATTGGGAACCTGAAACCAGCTCTTGAACCAAGCTCAAAGCTGCGCTTTAATGGGAATCAGAAAACAACTCTGGCAGCAGCTGAGAGATGCACTTTAATGAGAACCTGACTCCAGTTCTCGCAACAAGCTCACAGCTGCACTTCAATGAGAACCTGAAACCAGCTTTTGCAGCAGCTCACAGCTGCACTTAGTGGGAACCTGAACTTAGCTCTTGCACCAAGCTCAAAGTTACACTTTAATGGGAACCTGAGACCAGCTCTTGAATCAAGCTCAGAGCTGCACTTTAATGGGATTCAGAAACCAACTATTGCAGCAGCTAAGAGCTGTACTTTAATGGGAACCTGAACCCAGTTCTTGCACCAAGCTCACAGCTGCACTTTAATGAGAACCTGAAACCAACTCAGAGCTGCACTTTAATGGACACCTTAAACCAGCTCTTGCACCAAATTCAGAGCTGCATTTTATTGGGAACCTGAAACCAGATTTTTCAGCAAGCTCAGAGCTGCACTTTATTGGCAACCTGAAACCAGCTTGTGCAGCAAGCATAAAGCTGCACCTTAATGAGAACGTGTACCAGCTCTTGCATCAAGATCAGAGCTGCACTTTAACGAGAACCTGAAAACAGCTGTTGCAGCATGTTCAGAGCTACACATTAATGGGAACCTGACAGCAGCTGTTGCAACAAGCTCAGAGCTGCACTTTAATGGAGACGTGGACCAGCTTTTGTACCAAGATCAGAGCTGCACTTTAATGTGAACCTGAAACCAGCTGTTGCAGCATGTTCAGAGCTGCACAACCTGAACCAGCTCTTGCACCAAGATCAGAGCTGCACTTTAATGTGAACCTGACACCAGCTGTTGCAACAAGCTCAGAGCTGCACTTTAATGGAGACCTGGATCAGCTTTTGCACCAAGATCAGAGCTGCACTTTAATGTGAACCTGAAACCAGCTGTTGCAGCATGTTCAGGGCTGCACTTTAATGGGAAACTGAAACCACTTCTTCATGTTTCATCAATGCTAGAGCAGATAATGCCTGTAATTTGTGTTCCAACCTTTTCCCAGCTTTTACAAATTACTTTAAACAAAATGTTCATTACCTAAATGCTTAAATTGCTGCACTTAACATTGGCCATATCAAACTTTTTGGATAAAACCTTCACGTTAATTTTGAGATTATCCAGTTCTCTATAAAAGGAATACCAGTTCTGTTGAATCTCCACTGCAAATGGCAATTCACTTGTTGAGCGCCATTAACGTTAGCACTGTGTTTGAAACACAGCGGATAATTTGTCTGAATTCAGCTTTGAGAAAAATATGATTGTTTTTCTCCCTGCTTTGACTTCAGAACAGCAAAACACCAGAGCCCTCATGTACAAAAGCTATTTTATGGTTTGAAAAGCTCTGACTCGTAAAATCTGAGCCTTAGTGACTTCAAAATGCCTTTTTGTATCTGAGTATAACAAGTTACGGAATCGCAATTTGGGTCTGGAAATACACACCAAATCAATATTTGGAAGGGGCATGTTAATGGAGTCCCTTCCAGATAGCGATACTTTAAGGTATGTTTTAATGTTTTGCAAACAAAATCCAGTCACAAAATATTAATATTTTGGCATCTCCTCAAAGGACTTGGTAAGCCCTGCGCAAAGAGGAAGTGGTCCCCAAAGGAAAACTGTGTTTTAACAAAAATAAAAGACTGGTTTATTTAAAAGCAATCACAGTCATGGTGGTCTCCTCTCCCACCAGGCCACCAAGCCTGTAAATGTAGTCAATCATAGTAGGTTGTAACTTACAATGCAACTTAGGACCTACCTCATGTATATTAATGAGGTAAGTTGAATTACCGCCCACTATGATTCGCCATTTTGTGAACCGACTTATTAGTACATAGGTTGGTTTGCAAAATACCAATGCATTCTGTAGCATTCGGTGCGCAAATTGCAACCACTTCCACCAAATGCATTTTGGTACATTCCAATTAAGGATGTGTAAATTGCGATTCGGTACTTGTCACAATTTACGATTTCTTAAATAAATGGAATGCTTGGACATGAGGGCCCAGGTTCTGAAGTAGGTGCTCTAAGAGGCTGTTACCTTCGCACTACAGCACTATGGACAATCCTTCAAGGATCCCTATTGCACAACGTTGTACAGCATCACTGTCATGCCCAGTGGCGGCTGACACAGATCGGGAGTGGCGGGGAGGGCGGGGCCAGGGGAGGGAGTAACGGGGTGTAAGAAAAGAAAAAAAAACTTACCTCCTCTCCGCGTCTCTCCCACGTTGTCTCTTTTCCATGTTGGGACGAACAGGAAGCGCCCAGGCTTCCAGGCTCCCCTGACGAAATCACAATGCTGCAATGCAGCGTTGTGATTGGTCTGAGCGCCGTGGTTCAGCACTCAGCGAAGGACTGGTAGCCTGGGCATGTTCTCCACCCAGGCTGAATGTAGCCTGGGTGGAGTACATGCAAAGTGCACATGACTGTTTGGATGGCCCGAGACAGCCGGCTGGCCAAACAGTCATGTGCACTTAGTGTGCCCACCACTCCTCCCCCTGCTCTGTGAGCAGAGCAGCCCCGCCCCGCAAAGCTGCCACAACAGGGAAAAATAAAATGATAATAACATCAGGTTATTATCAGCCGAGCTGGCAGAGTAAGGGGTAGGTCTTCCGGCAAGGCAGCTGTGGCTGAACTGACGTTAATAGTGTTAACGTACCCTCCACCTGTTCCTCGAAGGAGCTAGTGAGCCGCCCTAATTGGGTTGGTCTGCTAATAAGGTACCTCATTGTTAGGTTGCTTTAAGTGCTTGGTTCACATCTGACACTAATACTGGAACCAACCACTGTGTAGATAGTATATACTTGGTCCTGAAGAATTGCCACGTGATCCTCCAGACACATTAGGCAAGAAACATGTTGACCACCATTCTGTAGCCACCACTGTCCATTATCTCAGTGGTGGCACACCTTTTCTGATTTTAATTGGGACCAGTGGGATCGCTGATTAAATTTGATTAGGAGTACCACTGTGCCTCATTTTAACTCTTTCTGCACAATTCCCTCACACCGTGCACCCACATCTACACCACAAGGCCGTATACCCACACTGCACCCAACGGCTTGGGATGAAAAGATCTCCCATAAAGAGCCCCTCATAGGGTGCCCGTCAGGCATTGCAGCGCCGGCCTGATGAGGAGCATGCCCTATGATGAAGCATGACACCCAGCCGGGTGTGTGAGGGCCCCAAATCCCAAAGTGGGAGACACCCCGGTGTCTCCACCAGAGAGTTAGGGTGTTAGACTGACCCAGCCTCTTCCTCTTCTTCTCTCTCTCTCTAAGGAACTGCATACCATATCCGCTTGCTTGAACATGCAAAGTGCACATGAGTGTTTGGACGGCCCGAGACAGCCGGCCAAACAGTCATGTGCACTTAGTGTGCCCACCACTCTTCCACCTGCTCTGTGACCAGAGCATCCCCGCCCCGCAAAGCTGCCACAGCAGGGAAAAATGAAATGATAATAACATCAAGTTGTTATCATTTTATGTTTCCTTTATTTCACTGCGGCAATTCAGTGGGACGACGATCCTCTGCCTTAGCGGAGGAGCCGCCACTGGTTATGCCAGAAACCGAACTGCTCCATTTCAGTGCCAGCAACATTGCCCACCACAAACCCCACCCCATCTGTGTTTGCTTCATCTCCTCCCTTTGAGTGGCCTGAGATACACTACCACCATGAAGCTGCAGGCAACTGGAACAGCAGGACCTGTCCAGCCTTTTCAGGTGTAAAGAGTGCTGCTAAATATTTTTCTACAGGGACATATGAAAGCTTGCCCTAACTTCTTTCTCTGAGGTACTTCCATTTTTAAGTCTATGGTGAAATCGAGTATGCCTTACGTTTGAGGTCAGGCTAGAGAGAAAAATCTTTCTGAGCCAGCTTTTCCAACCAACTCAACATTGCACCATTGAGCAGGTGCAAAAAGTGAAGCTGACCTTTTGCAGAGAGGGTTTGTGGCGGGCCTGCTACAAAAAATATAATTAGAAAAGGCGCCAAAAAGTGTATTTTAATTAGGGCTCCCAGTTTTATGGTATTAATTTTTTTAACATTTCCATTTGTATTTATCCATATTTATTTTTTGGCCATTTGATCTGTATTTACCCATATTTGTTTTATATTTTGAGAATAAATGGAGTTGTAAAATGGTATATTGCCACATTTATTTAACTGATGCACTCGTGCTCGCGTTTGAGCAAATTACGCAACCAAATATAACAAAACACTACACCGACAGGAAAATATTAGCATTATCTACAAATATATGTTAACATATGCCTGTATTTAAGGAAATCTCATCCTGTTTTTAAATCCCCTTGGTGTCTATCTGCTTGACAGTTGGTCTCAAATTGAATTCATGAAAGACAACAAGGAGAATCACTCACAAGAAGCACAATTTTCTGTATTTTTCCTCTTTTAAAGTAAATATAGACAGGAAATAGACTGATTTCTGTCTGTATATATCTGTAAAAATCAGTAAAAATGGAAAACTGGAACCCTTAATTATAATAGCTTAGATTAAATGTGCTGTTGTTTACAGGCAAGTCTGACGGGAACACAGGCATGTCATAAGATTTTATGGGTCCCGGGTCAAAAACTTGCCAGGCTCCTCATGTCAAAGGTTTCTGCTCGCGACAACCTGTTCACAGAGTATGAGAAAGCACAGCAGCTTCAGCCTCTGGCGCCACCTGGTGGTTTTAGCTGTGTTATCTTTTTCACCATCAGGGCTTCTGCCCTAAAAAAGCTTGGGGCGTGTGTGGGGAGTAATGTTCTTTGTCCTCACCCCTTCTATCGTTCCTCAGAGAACCTAATAAACTTTTCCAACACTGAGATGTAGACCTGATAAACAAGGATTAATATTTCTCCAAAGTAGAGAATCATGCATGTATCTACCTAAAATGAAAATATGTGATGCTGACAAAAATGCAAGTGGATGGTTTTGGGAAGATGAAGAGGAAATGGTGTATTTTGGGACTGGAGCATTGGTCAAAACAGGTCAGGTTTTAAATGCAATTATATTTTGGATTTGAGGATTGCTCCACAAGATACCTAAAATAATGTATGTCAGAGGGTGCATGTCAGAAATTCCTCATGTTGTGTGCTCATCCCCCATTTTTTCCTGACTTGTGTTGGTGTGCTGTTTAACTCTGCAGAGTGGGGTACTGCTGTCCAGTCCCCAGTGTATGGGTCTGACCTCTAAAACATGGTCAAATTGGCTAGTACACAATTGGCATATCTAACTTTCTAGTAAACCTATAGTACATGATGCAGAAAAATGCACAAATTACATGGAAAAGTTAAATGCCACCTATGGACTGCAGCACATGCTGTACCTTCCACTAGGCTGGCAATGAAAAACATGGTGTCAGGCCTACACGTGTAACCTGACTACCGCAACTTTTACACCTGCAGGCAACCTGTCAAAATAACCTTTTTGACAAGAAGGAACAATCTTTGGAATACATAATTCACCCCTGGGTATGCCTTGTGGTACTCATGGTAGGGTGCCTACTATTGAACTGTAGTCCATGGAAGAATTTAGTGTTGGTGTGTAACTACAGTGACTAACCCACAAACTTTATTTTCGCTGTAAAATGGCAGTAGCTGTCCTGTGAGAAAAACTAAAGTTCAAAATTCAATCATACCTCCTTGGTTTTATGTAGTGCAAACATGGCCCCAGAGCACTTTACAAGAGAACCAGGAGTTACACATTTTGGGGCACTGTGGGGCTTATTTACAAGCCCCTTGCGCCACCCGTACGTCACTTTTCCCATGTTAAAAATGACGCAAAAGTGGCGCAAGGGGCTTGTAAATAAGCCCCTGTGTGTTTAAGGGATTCTCCCAGAATCACTGGATGTTGTACTGAGCCTGTCCTAGTCTCCCTGGCCTTTGCTCCAGCATCCCTATTGGTGGCCTGTGTTTCAGTGTCTAGGTCAGTGCTTCGAGGTCAGTATCCCTATTCTAACGTCAGTGCCATCATCTCACAGCATCCATAGTGAGTAAGGTTTTCAGTGTTTTCACTTTGCTTGGTTACAGCTGTAGTGTTACCCTAAAGCAATTCCACCCTGCTACTGGGAAGAGAAGGGGACACCCAGTGGGTGGAAGGCCCTTGAAAAATGAGTTGTGGAGTAATACTGCTATTTAAAGATGACCTGGATTCATAATTTAAAAAAGGTAAAACTGCAAAAAAAGGCAGGTGGCAAATAATCGAAAAGCAGTTACTGATGCCTGCATTCCTCTTTGCAATGTTGCTGTTGTTAATCATGTGCAGGTCCCCCTCATTCTCACTTAAAGGAAAGAAAAAGCTGTCTCTTTGTGTCTTCCGCTCTATAATGCAGAACAGTTCTGTCATCTTATACTTTGATCTTTAATTCATGGTGATGTCTGTTTGAAATTAACGAAGCTGTTGGTTTAATAGCACGATTGATCACTTGACCTTCTAACCCCTATTATTGTTGAAGAATTTACAGGGCAAACAAAAAACATAGGCTGGCCAAGTATTCCAGATGCTCTGTAACATCATTTTACAGTTCACTTGTTCTTCCAGGCCGGAAGAACAAGATGGCTGTAAAATGGCGCTGCTCTGAATGATGGAACAGATGGGTGGCTCAATCAGTTGCAGCAGCGACCCTGGGTCCATGAGGCCTTTCCGGCTGGCTCGTGCGCTCATCCCTGGAAAAAAAGCGCCCTGATCTGCAGCCCACCTGTGAAATGTCAGAGTTCCTGGAAGGACATGCTAGCCCTTGTAATCTAGCGCCTTGAGAGCAGACTATTTTTTGAGTGCTGCGCTGTGGGAGTACCCTTAAAATAAAATAATAGAGGTGGGCGAGCCAACAAACTAACTGGGAGGGCCGAGCCAGAGCCGAGCCAAGGGTCTGCTCGAGCCGAACCCTGAAAATGTTTATTTCTATAGCGTGTAGAGGCTGTGACATTAATACGTCACATTATAGCACTGCACTGAGAAGTTCTTTATTAAAAGTTATCATTTTTAACCATTACATTTTAGTGAATAAAGACGCAAGAGAAACATCTTGTAAACCCTCTAGATTATTATAGAGTAACATTCCTTATGTTAAAACTTTGTTTTTAACTCGTTGTTCACCTTTCGGCAGTTTTTATGTAGCACAAACTCGACCCTAAAGTATTGGAGCACTTTGCATAAACACCCTTACATTACACATGGTCACAATTCATTGTTTATAGGGATGGGGAACAGATTGATTTGCCCAGAATCACATGCTGTTGAGGAGACGCCGAACTCGAAATTGGTACCCCAGGACACAGTCGAGAGCTCTGATGCCACATCCCTGGTGGAGGGAGGCTGACAGGCAGAAGTCACATGAAAGCTCGGGTCGTAGGGCTCGAGGTTCCAACAGGACCTCGAGTTGAGCCAGAGCCACGCTTCAGGCTCGGCCCTGACTCGAGCTTTTACTGGCTCGCCCACTTGTATAAAATAACATAACATTAGGTAACACAACGTGTTGTAAGGTTAGTGGCCTTTTACCTGCAGTCGAATATGTGTGTATTTCTCTTTATAAGTGCTTCGTCCCTAGGAGACATTAGAGGTGCCAGAGCACGTGCACAGCTATCAGCAGTGCAGCAGGTGCAGTGGCCACAGGATCCAGGGGCCCACTGCACCCAATGTGTGGATGTCTTGCACTTCTCAACATGGGGACACGTGACCATGGTCCCTAGGTTGCCTTAGATCCCATGGCACCCTCTCCTTGCCTCTCTGTCTGAGTTGGTGCATCCGAGGAGGAGGAGGGTCAACAGCATGATTGACAAGGAGCGTCCATCATGTGTGTGGAGCAGTCCTGGTAATAATGGTGGTGCTTGCAAGAGCCTTTGTGTCTGACGTGTGCCTGCAGGGAGTGTGTGCCAACGCATTTAATACGGTTATGTTCTTAAGTGATTTAGTCAGGAGTGTTGGGTGTTGACTGGAAGGAGCCACCAATGAGAGAGACACAAAAGGGAATTTGTTTTTACTTGATAAGTGTTGATCGCCCAGTCCCTTTTGGTCCTTCTAGGGTGAACTCTCTCTTTGTTTGGGATTGTTTACAGCTCTTGCAGCTGGAGAGTAAATATGGATAATCTACGTACCTTTGGCTTCTCAGAAGACCAATTTAATAAAATTATAAATGGGACATCTAAAACCATTAACACAGTCACCTTATCTAAGAATGATGATGAAAGGTGGACTAATCTATGGAATTTAAAAAAGAAAATAATCCGCACAGAATTACACTCGGACTTCATAATTGAGTACTGTAAAAAGGGAATTATCCCTAAAGGGTTACAAATTAAAAACGAACCAGGACTTTTTGTAAAAAACGAAAAGTTTAAAGAAAACTGGACATTGATAGCAAACCGTTGCAGTCGCGACTGGATGCTTTTAATTATCGAGACAGCTCAGGAAATAATAATAATAGAGAGGGAAGAAATAGAAAAATTAGAAAAACAGCTAAATGAGAGTGTAGCATTAGAAGAGGCTAAACTAAAACTAGAAGAAATACAAGAAGATATAACTGGATATAAAGAGTATTTGATCAATAAGAAATCTAATAAATTAAGAAAAGATATTGCCAAATTTAAAGCGGATTTGGTATATCCATATCTCCAAAAGGATTATTATGATCAACCTATCCAGATGGGTTATAATCCAAGAAATAACCAATATAATAGAAATAAATATTTCAAGAAAAATGTTACATTCTCAGATACATCCTATAATAGCTCAGACTCAGAGGGTGAGAGGAGTGTAGACACGAGAAGGAGAAATGACCATAGAGCTGAAACAACAAGTCACAATAGAGACTATTCGTTTTTTTTAGGTCAACAACAAGGGAGACAACCCCAAACATTCAGAACACGGGGAGGGGACGAGCAGCAAATCAATCCAGAGAGACAGGACAGAGAAGACCCTATATGAAAACTCGGAGTCAAAAGGAATGGGACTAGAGAGTATGAAAGCACCTATTATAAATCTCTCCAATAAATATTTGACTACAGATGAAACAAGCATATTGGAAAAGGGTTTAGGCTTTGCCCCATGTGCACCAGTCTGCAAATTCACTATAGAAAAAGATGTGAGAGATTTATTTAGAAAGATAAGAATACATTTTTTTTTTTTAAAACAGAGGTGAAAACCCTAGGGACAACAAATCTGGCTTAAAACCTCCATCAACATGGACCCCAGCTAAACATCTAGTAGGACAGGAAGTCGATACTTTTGAAAGAGTGATTATAAAGGGACTTGAAAACCTTCTGAAAGATGGGACTTGGGTGGAAAAAAACCTGTCATTTGAACAGCGTAGAGCATTGAAAAATTTACAAGACTGTGATACATATAACGATCAAACCTGGTGATAAAGGTGGCAGTATAGTGTTGCTAGACACTACAGACTACAATGCACGCATGCAGGCACTTCTAGATGTACCATCGCATTATCGTAAGTCAAGTAGGGAGGTATGGAATAACCTAAAGAGGAGAGTAGGTAACATCCTCAGGCTAGCCAGAGAAGATGGGGTAATTTGCGAAGAGGAATATAGGTTTATGTACAATGATCAACCTAAAATTCCTGCCATGTATGGGCTGCCTAAGGTCCATAAGAATCTTAAACCGCCCCCCATGAGACCTATAGTGTCCTGTATTGACTCCATTACTGAACCTTTGAGTAAATATGTTGATTGCTTTATCAAACCACTAGTAAAACAGCTTCCCTCATTTGTGAAAGATACAACAGATATGATCTCCAAAGTGGAGGGAATACGATTCAACAAGGAACGTGAATGGTTTGTATGTATGGACATCGAGTCCCTATATACTAATATTCCACAGGGTGATACGGTAGAGATGATCAAAAACTTACTAATGGATGAAGAAGGGGATCTATCTCCTCTAAATACATTCATTGTGGAATGTACGGAACTTATTTTAATGAACATTTTCTTTCTCTTCGATGACAAATTTTATTGTCAAATCAAGGGGACCAGTATGGGAGCAACTTGTGCTCCCAGCCTAGCATGCCTCTATGTGGGTATGTTTGAGAAAAAACACATTTACAATGAGATTTCTCCATACTATGAAAACGTAAAGCAGTGGTCAAGATTTATTGACGATGTTTTCTTTATCTGGGAAGGAGATCAAAAAGATCTGTTCTCCTTTATAGAGTGGTTGAATTGTGGAGACACCAATTTGAAATTTACAGTTAACATGAGTCAGATCTCAATAGACTTCTTAGACATTACAATAAAAGGGGACAATGATACGCTCGTGGTGGAACTGTATACTAAACCATCAGAGAGAAACACGCTGCTGCACCATACTAGCAACCACCCCAAATGTCAAAAAGACAGTGGGCCCGATTCACAGAACTAATCTGAGACAAAATCCTAAACTTACTACTTTTGGTATTCACAGAAGGCATTTAGTAGTAGTAAAGTTAGGATTTTGTCTTAAGTTTATCTTAAGTTTATCTTAAGTCTGTCTTAAGTCTGCCTTAAGTCTGTCTTAAGTTTGTCTTAAGTCAAACTTAAGACAAAATCCTAACTTTCCTACTACTAAATGCCTTCTGTGAATAACAAAAGTAGTAAGTTTAGGATTTTGTTTCACATTAGTTCTGTGAATCGGGCCCCAAATCCCCTTCAGTCAGTTTTTACGCATTCGCCGTAATTGTAGCAATATGAAGGATTTTGAACAGCATGCTAAAAAACAACAAGCTAAGCTACTAGCGCTTGGTTACCCCAGAAGATTAATCAAAAACTCATACAAAAGAGCAAAAGACTATAACCGTGACAGTTTATTTGAAGGTCAAAGTAACAAAAGCAATGTAGAAAAAGGTATAGTAATGGTTACTAACTTTAACAGTATGAGTAACAAATTAAAAAATCTTATTAATAAAAATTGGTTTCTTTTGAACAACCCAGGAATGACACCACTTAGAAAACCGATTTATGCATATAGGAGGAATAAAACGATCAGGAACCATTTGGTAAAGACCTATAAAGAGAAAAATACTAAACACCAGAGTAGTATAGTGGATGGTCAGAAACTGATGGGAAACTTTCCATGTAGCTCCTGTACCAACTGTAAATTGATAATCAAAGACCAGAAAGTTGAATTGAAGGGAATTCGACACTGGGTTAATGAGATGGTCAATTGCAAGACAAAAAATGTTGTCTATTTGATAATATGTCCGTGTCAAAAAGGCTACATAGGAGAAACAGGGCGAGAAATGAGGTTTAGACTCAATGAACATAGGTCGGCCTTGCGAACAGGGAAAAAGAACGCCCCCCTTGTAGAACACTGGCTAGAACATAAACATGAGGAGCAGGATCTTAAATGGTTAATTCTGGAAAAATTAAAAGGTTCCGTAAGAGGAGGGAATTTGGATAGGAAGAGGAAGCAAAGAGAACAATTCTTCATGTCCAAATTCAACACATATAATCAGGGCTTGAATAATAGAGAGGAATGGGAGAGATTGATCATTTAATGGGATCATGGACAGAAAGACAAAAGTAATCTTAATAAGAGTCTCATCAAAAGAAGAAGAGTAGGAGGAGTCTCACTCTGGGAATAGACAGGAAGGGATCTGTCTTTTAGTACTATCAACAAATATGTAGTATGATGGGTGCCCATCCCACTATGGAGATCTTGTATTTAAATAAAGGGTAAAGAACTACGGTAAAATATTGACCTTTAATGTGGCAAATCTCAGAAGGTATATTGGATAACTGAGATGCGGCACCAACAAGTAAATAAAATAGGATTAACAAAATAAGACCGTATAGGGAATTATTAAGGGGAAATTAATTCTCCATATAGCGTACTGAAGGGCATTTTAATGAAAAAGGACCAAGGACTTGTGCCCGTTCAAAGATGGCGGCCATAAAATATGTTCGTGGCCGTCAATAAGAGTGAAAGGTAATGATTAAATGTGAGACCACTAACTTCTGATATGGCAAACCTCAGAAGTTATGCTGGATAAACGAGAGGGGGCACCAATAAGTCAATAAAATAGGATTAACAAAATCTGAATGTATAGGGAATTATTAAGGGAGCACCAAATTGCCGCAGAGCGTTCCCGAAGGGCATTCAAATGAAAAAGGACTAAGGAGCTTTGCCCATTCAAAGATGGCGGCCATAGAATGTGTCTTCGGCCGATAACACGAGTGATACATATAAGATATGAAATGATCTAGCGAAATATATAAAAGCCAAAACATTATTAATAGAAGACGGACAATAGAAAGAATAAACAATTTTTTTTTGAAGATTGTCGAAAAAAAAGAATAACAACACACCTATATAAAGAAAATGAAGTAAAAATGTTTGATACTGTAGCAGTACTAGAATCAATAGGTGGTAATATCGTGATTTAGTGGTTTGGTTTAATAAGAACTAATAGTCACTGAAACGATGCGAAATAAAATAAAAAATAAAAAACCTGACCCTAAGATGGCCGCTTCGGACGTAATTAAACGTGACCTAACCCGGATGCGTTTAAATACGAGTCAGTTTTCCTAATGGCTCCTCTTCACAAAAAAATGGTATCCCGGGAGGCTACCACGACGTAAAGCAGAAAAAAGGTAAGCGCCGAATAGTACGAGTGAAAATAGTGCACGTGTAGGCTGTTTATCTAGAAAGGGTATGGATTCCCAGACCGAGAGAGTGCAGTGAGACGTAACGAGGGCTCCCTGATATCGTGACTATGTAGCAGCAAAATGTGGGCTTGAAGGAAGTACACTTTTTTAATACTGGAAAGCGGGGGCGTTTAATGAGCGGACTCTCGACTATGGTATTTCGGACGAAGATGGATATAAAATACAATAGATGCAAGAGGAGGTCACCACATGACACAAACAGATTAGGAAAATATGCAGATAAATTTGCAGGACACCTCTTAAAATGGAACATTGGGGTTATAAGTAATCTTCTGAAATAGGCAGATAAGGGATTGGGTATACAGTGATAAGGATCATACACAGAACTGTCCCCTCTTTTATCTCCCATATAGGAAAAACTACTTGATCAATTGAAAAAGATCGGCGAGTTATACCTCATTCCTCCTGAAGTCATGATAATAATATTGACCCTATTAACTCTAAATTGATAAAAGGAGTGAAATAAAGAATATATTTTTTGGTAAGTAGAGAACTGGATAATAATAAGGCAGTAAGGGAACTTATAGCTAAGATGCTAAAAACCAGACTAATATAAGCATTAATACCTTATTATTAGGTTCATATCGAGTGAAAGGAACGATCATTTGGTTGAATCAAGCCTGGAAGCTCTGGCCCTTTGAAGTGAGTAAAAGGCATGGGTAATAATTGTAAGCAAAATTAAGAACTAAGGATGAGTAAATTAAAAGACTCTATTCTTACAGGGTGCCATACAGGGTGACCGCTGTTTAAAGATGAAACCAGGATAAATACACACCTGTTTTTGAAAAATGGATACATAAGTGGAGAGTGCTCCTCTAATTATACTACGGGTGAGAGCCACTAACCTTCTCCCTATTCAGAATATGTAAATTTTGATTTGCTCTTCAGAATAATGTTCTGAGGAACTGTTCCTTCTAGTTATGAAGGATACAAATTGATAGGTTAAGTAAATAGAGATATATATATAAGATGCACTGAACCATAAATAATGCAAGTATATGAGTAGTCAAACAGTGATGCTAACTGTATGTATATATTTTTGTTTTAAATTCTAGATATGTTTTTATGAAATTTAAGAAATGAACGTTATTGCTTTTTAAGTCCTGAAGAAGGTGTCAAGAAAATAAATAGATACACCGAAACGCCGCGTCAACACATTTTTGACAGAATTTGTTTTTACCTTGAATGTATTGGTATATGTGATACGTCTTTTAAAAATATTGGTTTATTGCTTTATGATATTGTTGGATATATTTAGCCCAAATTCAGATGCAAAATTGTTTGGGTTCATCTGTTGTTTATGATGTTTTTGTAAAAATTTGATACACGCATAGGACTAATTCAATTGTATCACTGTGATGATTTGTAATTGATTTTAATTTAAATGCAACCATAAGCAGGTCTTTGGCTGTAATGTGAAGAATAAAAACATACATATTTGAACACAAAAGTAATGATGGTGTATTGTGTAATGCATGTTTTGGTTCAGTGCAAACTAATTTTATTATAGTGTACACGACACAAAAGGGAATTTGTTTTTACTTGATAAGTGTTGATCGCCCGGTCCCTTTTTGTCCTACTAGGGTGAACTCTCTCTTTGTTTGGGACCAATGGGAGAGTGCCACAGTGGGGACTCAGACCCCTCACCTCAAGTGGCATGAGGGGGACAAGACGAGATTTACATTTTGGAGGGTCCAAGTAGCTGATTGGTCAGAGCTGATGCTTAAAATGATCCAATGGCACTCAGATTTCTTGTACCACTTATGAGGCAGTGAGTGAAACTAGGCCGGTTGCCTCTCTTGGGCTACCATACCCAATGGGTGAGAATGAGTGTGTGAAATGTCAGTGCTTATACACAGTGATGATTCATCTTTGACTCCTCCTGAGACAGCTTCAAGTCAGCATACACTAGAGGTGGTACAACCACTGAAAGTTCGAGCCCGATGCCAGGTTCTGGATCAGCCCGAGGTGCTCTTGGACCCTCAAAGCAAGTGGCTTCTGCCTGCCACCGAACGCCCTAACCTCATGCACCAGGAATTATAGGTAAAGAAGTAACCACTGATGTAACAGGGGCAATAGGAAGTGGCTGAACTGTACAATGTGGAACTAGAAAACCTGAGTTCAATTCATGCTTCCCTGTATCATAAAATTGTGTGATCCTTGATAAATATTTTATTTTACCAAGCATCCTTTTGTCATTCAAACATGCAAGTTTAGGATGTGCCCTGTGTAAAAAAGTCTTGTGTTTGATTTAATAGAATATAATGTTGGCTCTCTAAGAATCTAGGCCATGTATTATGGTGTACATGACATGTGACTTGCCCCTTAGTTCACCATTGGCTTATTGTCAAGAGGGAGGGGACAGGAATATTTAAAAACTATCACTTTTAATAAATGCCTCTCGATGCAGTGATATATTCAGCAGTACTAAGGCTAATCACTTCCGCATGGTAAAGAAATACACTTTTTTGAATTTTAAACAAACTTTATCGTATTTCTACAAGATGTTTGTTGTATTATTTACATGCCAAGTAATTTAATTTCCCGGTTCATGCACCGGCTCATAGAGCCCAGCCAGACCCTTGGCTCGGCTCTGGCTCAGTTCTCCCTGTTAATTTGCTGGCTCGCCCACCTCTAGTGTACACATAAAGGTGTTGGGAGACTAGCTCCCTAGACAGGCTCATGGGACACAGGAGAGCCCTATTCATATGCAGCTGAGCAGGTCGCTGGAGCTCATCACTTATGTCCTATATATGTTGTGTTCGGGGTGCTCCATGGGAAGAGGACGTAGTCTGCAGTCTAAACTGGTGCCTTCAGACGGGAGGAATGGGGCTTCTAATACCACCACTAGGGCCTGACTGAAAATCTTGTCATTGGGGGCTCATCGCTTAATCTACTGGTAGTTAAATTGTACATATGTCTGAAATGTAATGCAAGTGTTTATGTGGGGAACGTAACGTCAATGTGGAGTTCAACTGTGTAAATCCTCAATTCATGTAAATCATATTAAATGGCTTTCCAACACCCCCAGGAACATTCAGCACTCAGTTGCTACCCCATTAACATACAGCACTCCATTGATACCCCATTAATGTACAGCACTCCATTGATTCCCTATTAATGTACAACACTCTGTAGCAACTCCAGTTAATGTCCAGCACACCGTTCCTTCCCCATTAATTTACAGCACTCCATTCCTACCCCGTTACTGTACAGCACTCCGTTACTACCTGTTGGAAGCCGGAGTCCCAGTCCCGCACCACTGTCACCAAATGTGAGACCCGGGACTCCTCACTCAACGTTAGGCCAAGTAAGGACACCGTTTGAGATAACCCTGCTCACCCCCTTAGTAGCTTGGCAGGAGCAGCCAGGCCTTTCTCCAAGGCACGAGTGTACAGTATGTGCAACCACACTCACAGCAACCCACTGGTGACACCACAAATGGACTCCACACGAGTTTGATAAAACAAGTATAAACTTTATATAAAAAGATATACGATCAGACCACACGATACAAAAGCCAACATATAATAAAGGGAAATATTCGTTCGGGCTGGCTGGTAGGTTCAAATCCCAACCACTGCTTTCAAAATGCTATGCTGGTCGTAATGCTAGAATCACACACGTTGCAATGGACAAACAATAGTGCGCTGCGTAACGATACAATCCTGTGCTGGGCAAAGGAGAAATAATACAATGCGTAACGATACACCCCGGTACCTGCAATGGGAGAAATAATGCAATGCGTACCACTACAATCATGTACTGCGCAATGATGGAATAATGCAATGCGTCACACCCCAATCACGTACTTTGCAATGAAGAAATAATGCAATGCGCCCTGCTACAATCATGTACTTTGCAATCAAGGAATAATGCAATGCGTAGCTACAATCATGTACTTTGCAATGAAGAAATAATGCAATGCGGGCCGCTACAATCCTGTACTTTGCAATGGAGAAATAATGCAATGCGTAGCGCTACAATCGTGTACTTCGTTATTTAGAAATAATGTCAGGCGTCATAAGACAGTCCGGCAGTTCGTTAGCAGCAATATTGGCAATGTGTATTACGACAGTCAGCCTCTTCGATAACAGTTGCCCCCGACACGTATCAACGATGACATAAAGTCCAGCTTCTCACTCTGGCCCCAGTACTGCCACTCCTTTGGCCAGTACCGGCCCCAATCTGAGCCCAAGCAAAGGCTCATGTCGCCAGAAGGACAGAGAGGCCGAGAGAGTGTCCCTCCGAGCCCGCACCCCGCCCAGGCAGTGAGCCACGTTACCTGGGGGCGCGACCCCACTCTCCTCTCCTCCTTCAGCGAACTGGGCCTTCCGTGCAGAACTTTCTCAATGGGCTTCAGCGGCTCAGCCTGGCAGCTCAGCTCCTCCGGGGCTGGCGGTCCGGGCCGTGACTGTTAGGAAGGTCTCAGGTGGCCGCAGGGCACACGTACCCCACGTCCCTGAGATTACGTTACTCCGGGTGCACGTTCACCACAGCACCCTCCGGGTCTACTCTGGCACGAAGCCACCCACACAACGCTGATAGGACTTCACGTCGACTCTGAGTGCACGTTCACCAGGCACTCCTTCCTGCGATCTCAGTTGGCACCAAGACACGCACCTCGCGTTGCAGAGACTCACTTTCTTCCGGTGCACACGATGATCAGCCGATCACCTCCACAGTCCCAGGTTGCACCAAAGCAGGCACACTGCTTCACTGAGAATTACTCCAACTCCGGTGCTCCGATATCCGGGCGCTCTTCACCAACGCCTTCGGCCGCACCCCGACACGCTCACTGTGTCCGAGCCTCACTCCTCCTCCAGTGCACTCGTTGACCAGGCGCTCTTCACCAGCGCCTCCGGTGCACCCCGACACGCACCCTGCGCGTCCGAGACTCACTCCACTTCCGATGCACACGTTGACCAGGCGCTCCTCACCAACGCCTCCTGTGCACCACGACACGCACCCTGCGCGTCTAAGACTCCCTTCACCTCCGATGCACCCGCTGACCAGGCGCTCTTCACCAGCGCCTGCGGTGCACCACGACACGCACCCTGCGCATCCGAGTCTCATGTCACCTCCGATGCACACGCGGACCAGGCACTCTTCACCAACGCCTGCGGTGCACCACGACACGCACCCAGCGCGTCCGAGACTCACTTCACCTTCGGTGCACAAGTTGACCAGGCGCTCTTCACCAACGCCTCCTGTGCACCATGACACGCACCCAGCGCGTCCGAGTCTCACTTCTCCTTCGTGTGTCCAAGATCACAGGGCACACCTTCCGAGGGTCTCAAGCTGCCACAACACGCACCCACCGCGTCGCTTGAAACTTCTCCGGAAACTTTTATGTTCCTGTGTTTCCAAACATGGAGCCAGCTCACCTCGGCCCTTGGGGTAACAAGACACAGCACAAAGCACAGTCTTCGTCAAGCAGGGGGACCCAGCGCACAAAGCACAGTCCCAACAGCCTCTTCCTTGGTTAAAACAGCAAACTGCAGACCAGCCCCAGATCACGAAGCAAGGGTCGGTCCTTCCCAGCAGTCTCTTCAGTTGTTCCTTCCTTAGCAGAGGTTCCTCTTGACCACAAAATGGGTCCAAGCCTTTTCAGTCTCAATCCATTTCTATTCCATTCCAACGTTCAGGGGTCTGAGCTCTCATAGTTATACCCCTAAATGTCTTTGAAGTTCGTTTGTGCTCAGGGGTCCCTGACCCCTGCCTAAATCAGTTCTGGGTGTCTCCCTCCCAGTGTCACCTTTCTCCCTTTGATACTGGGGGTTTGGATCCTTAATCACTCAGCAGGAGATGGGGCAATTGTTTTATAGCCGCAACCCAGGCCTCTTCACCTCCCGGGGCTTTTCCTCGCCTACTCTCCAGATGCAGGTCAGCCTGGTGCCATCTCAACCCCTCCCCGGGTCAAGACCTCCCCCGGCTCCTCTCCCCTCTCAGGGCAGGATGGCCTTTCACCAGTGAAAAACGAAATGGAGTGTTTTTCACTGTCAGGACATAACACACACCTCAGTATATGTCCTGCCTTTTACTTACACTGCACCCTGCCCAGGGGTTACCCGGGACCTACCACAGGGGTGCCCACTGTGTACGCAAAAGGGAAAGTAAGGCCTGACAAGTGGTTGCACTTGTCAGGACAACATGCTAACTTAGCAAACTGCGCGCAGGCCCTACACTGCAGGCCTGAGTTCCCTTCTCCGCGCACCTTTGCATTACTAGCCCTGGCACACACAGTGCACATCACTAGGGATTTTACTAGTAAGGCAACATACCAATCATGGCCAACCAATTACCATTACACTTTACACAGGGAACACTTGTACTTTGACACTGATCAGCAGTGGCAAAGTACCCAAAGCATCTAAATTGGCAACTCTATGTCAGGAAAACGGTCTAGGGGGAAAGCAAAAAGTTTAGGGAACTTTAGCCAAAAAGGCCAAGTCCTACACTACCCCATTAATGTACAGAACTCTGCTACTACCCTTGTTAATGTACAGCACTCCATTGCTTTCACCATTAATGTACAACAGTCTGTAGCTACTCCTGTTAATGTCCAGCACTTCGTTGTTACCCCATTAATGTATAGCACTCTGTTGCTACACCATTAATTTACAGCACTCCATTCCTTCCCCATTAATGTACAGCACTCCGTTACTAGCCCATTACTGTGCAGCACTCTGTTACTACCCCCATTAATATACAGCACTCTGTTGATACCCCCGTTAATGTACTGCACTCTGTTGCTACCCCCATCAATGTACAGCACTCTGTTGCTACCCCCATTAATGTACAGCACTCTGTTGCTACCCCCATTAATGTACAGCACTCTGTTGCTACCCCTGTTAATGTACAGCACTCTGTTGCTACCCCCGTTAATGTACAGCACTCTGTTGCTACCCCCATTAATGTACAGCACTCTGTTGCTACCCTCGTTAATGTACAGCACTCTGTTGCGACCCCCGTTAATGTGCAGCACTCTGTTGCTCCACTGCTGAGTGCATGCTACATACATAGCAGTACATACACCACATGAGAGGAAGGTGTTGCAATGGAGGAGGAAGAATGGGCAACAATGTCATTGTAAAACCTGCTGTTAGTTTGCACTATGGGCAAATCACTTAATCTCCCTGTGCCTAACAAAAACAAAAAAAATGAATGTGTCCTCATGTAATGCAACTGGTGCTATGTAATGCGCTCTGATACCCGATTCAGGTCAAGTTCGCGCTATATAAAATTCTGCAAAATAAAAAAATAAAAACACTAACATCTGCGGAAGCAACCCATGCCTTGTAAATACAAACATTCAAAGATGCTGCATGGGACACGGGTACCAGTATGCTTATATTAGGCAGTGATTTGGAAGTAATGGTACTGATAATGAGTTTGTGTGCGTATAACACAGAAGATACGTGGATATAACTCTCCTTAAGAGGCAGTGGCTAATTAAATGATAACATAGCGTTGAAACGTGTCCACAGCATCTATAGTGTAAGATCCCATAGAGAGCTGCAGACTGCGGAATGAATGTGTTGCCACAGCAGGCAGAGAAGGGGCAATTACGAGGCCGAGGGCTGTTATCCACACACTAGGACCCTCATAGTGGAATCTGATGCTGGGATACTGGAAATTCTGATTCTGGATGGTACCCCCCAAAACGTTTTGGCCTAGGAATGGGGAATAACTGTACTGACCTGGGAATAGTGTGTCCTTTTACATTTGTCTCCCCCACATCTAAGGGCAAGTCTGCTGTCCTACTCCACTTGCTTACAGCAGGAGGAAAACGGCAGCAGGATGGCTCGTTGGGGTCGTGGGAGGAAGTTAGGGTGGGTTGGGGCAGTCCGGGTGATGGTTGTTTGCTTCTCCCCTGTAGTGCTGTGGTGGGGAGAGGAGTGGGTCGCTCAGGCCCGAGCTCTGCCTCAGGCTCGCCTGCCTCTCTCCTGGGCGTGAGGGGAATTGTGGATGGGTGGGTGCATCGAGGTTTGGAGTGTGAGTGGCAGCCCTCCTTTCACATTGTACTGCAGGGGCCATGCAGTGCTCACTCCCTCAAACCCTGCAGCCTTTTCACCAGATGCACTTCCGGGTCCAGTGGCACTGGGACTGGGAGTTTGCTGACGCATGATTACTGGACCCAGAGACAATGGGCAACTCAGAGCAGCGAGTGGCAGAATTTCACCCTAAGCTCCCGCTCCAGATGGAGTAATGCCACTTGACATTATGCCTGTTGAGCTCTGCATTGAGATGTATAAAACTACTTAATCGAAATGTATTACATTAAATATGCTCTTTAACTGTTTTCATAATCTATTCATTGTGCACTTCGGGGCATATTTATGAGCCCCTTTGCGTGGCTCTTTCACCACACAACATAGGGCAGGAGTGCTGCACCTGAAAAATGAGATCGATGAAATCACACAAGGACATCTTGCGTGGCTCTTTCACCGCACAGCGTAGTGCAGGAGTGCTGCAACTTCAAAATGAGATCGATGAAGTCACGCAAGGCCACCTTGCGTGGCCCGAGTGACTTCATAAATCTTGGGTGCCCCTTCCTACACAAAAACAATCCTCCTTACAACACAGGCACCTTTGACCATGGTGCAAGGGTGCCTGCGTTGGCACTAGGCTGCCAAAAGGGCGCCACCGCAGGGGAAAATGCACGGTATTGACTTAAATACGGCGCATTCCTGCCCTTTCTTTGTCACTCACGCAGTGCAGCGCTGCGAGCTGACTTGCTGCGCTGAGTTACTTGGCGATAAATATAACCCTTCATTCATTATATTCTCATTTCAAAGCCTGAAAGTAAATCCGTGCTCTCTTTTTTCATGCAGAGGATGTAGAAATGCAGCTGGAACAGAGCAGGTATATGCAAGGCCCATTCTTCAAACAATATATTGACAAAAGATATCGGAATTAGACAACTAAATACATGTAGCAAGACTTAAAAAGTCATAGGCAAACATAGTAAAGTAAGGATGCGTACTTAAGGAAGCGTAAAGTTAGAGGTCATACAGGAAGCTCCATTTTAATCTAAGCACAGACACCCCCTCCATCCACATGTGCCCAGTGTTTTAAATGGGCAGGTACTGGACGGAACTGAGTGCCGGCACTTCTTTCATTTAAAAGGGGAGCACCCGCACTTCTAAGCACTGCTGCACTGCATTTAATGTGAGAGTTCCTGCCCTTCTCATGAACAAGCAGGTACGCTGGCCTGTGAGTTCAGGCTCTTCTATATTTCCATGTAAAGCACTGCATGTGCCTTTAAATTATAATTTTGTGCAGTTGATAAATAGCCTTAGCAGCGTCGGATTGGTAACGCGGGCACTCGGGCAATGCCCGGGGGGGCCGGTATCCGAATTCCAGCTATGGGCTGCTTTTTTGAGCAGCCTAGGGGGCCGATTTGGGCCGTTTCTGCATTGTTCGGATGCCGCCAGCGTCCCAGTGGGTGCCTGAGTGGCCTTTCTGGAGGTAGATGGGCGTCCATTACCTCCCTTTAATCAACGGGCAGAGGTGTCACTCCCTTTATCTCGCTGGGCCGGCCCATTTATGTATGCATATTGAGCGGGGCAGGGGGCCTGAACAAAAGTGGCCTCACTTGTTTTCAGGTGTGTTTCACCAGTGTAAACTAACCCGTGCATTTTTTTAAACCCCCCCCCCCCTTTTTTTTTTAATACAATTTCGCCAAAGCAGTGTTTTGCCGAAAGGCAATATGCGAATGTGGGCCACTTTTTTTAGCGTGCCCGGGCCGATTTTTAATCCCAATCCAACCCTGAGCTTTAGCCCCCACTGGAGCATAATTTCATATGCGCTCCACCATCACCTGACAGAGGCCTAACGCAAGCCCTTGCAGCCCCTGGGACGCAAAGGGGAGGGAGGGGCAACCCTCCAGGGGGCCCACAGCTTTTCAAGGGAGGGCAATTCACTTCAAGGCTAATTAATATCTGGGAGACGTGGGGAGGGGGGTCTTGATCACATTCTGCAGAGGGGTGGGGGGGGCACCATCACTTTGCATTACGCCACTGTCATCTGACTAAATTATTACAGATCGAGTTCTGAGAACAATTTGTGAGGGTGGAATAGCGCCTAACGCGGCGTCGTGGCACTGGCCTCACCAGTCCGGCAGGCTGAGCACCGTGTCCGTGACATAGAGCGCCGTCTCGAGAGACCCCGTAAGGTCCCCCGCCCCGCCAAGATGGCTGCTTCCTAGAGCAGCTCTGCCGGCCGAGTGCCATTATCCGACCAAGATCCTTGTAAATCCTGCACATCTGCGGATACTGACTGCGGATTTGGAAAGAGGAACATGGCACGATCACTACAAGACCCATCGATACTCACAACTGGCAGTGAGGAGTCTGCTTTAGGCAATTGGAGCTGGTCGCTGAGAAACGCGATGCGGATGCAAGATGGCAGCTGCCAGCGAGATGTGGTGACGACGGCACTGCCGGAGAATGGAGACGGTGCTCGTGGCACCTCACGTTCAGAGATCGTGGAGTCCGGGTTGCTGGGGGAATCCCAGGAACCCGGCGATACCCACAACAGGCACTGGGACGTCTTCGGGTCGATTGCCAAACAACGAAAAGCAGCGGTAAGATGGCGGCCGCCAGCGAGCTGGGGTGAAGATGTAGCTGACGGAGACTGGAAGCGGAGCTCGCGGCGCCTGACGACCAGTGATCGCGTAGTCCGGGCTGCTGGGCGAATCCCAGAGACCCGGCGACACCCAAAACAGGCAATGCGGCATCTGCATCAGGCGCTTGGAGTCGGGTGCCGAGACACGCGATGCGGCTATAAGATGGCGGCCGCCAGAGTGATGAGGTGAAGACTGAGATGCCGGAGGACGAAGGCGGCGCTTGCGGCACTCGACGGCTGGGGATCACGAGGCCCGCGCTGCGAGGTGACTCTCAAGGAACATTGCAGGGACAAGTGAGGGTAAGGAGCAGAGCGCACCGTGCGTGGTTGGACGGGTCAACCATTGCGAGCAGGTGCCACCCTGATGCGAGAGGCTGAGATCCTGCTGCAGCCCCCGTGGAGTGTGTATGAAAGAGCTTGGAACTTGGGCAGGCGGTTGCATAGGGGGATCGCGCCTAGAACAGCTATTTTGCTGCGCGTCCACGCATTTTGCTGACAGCCAGCGCTCACGTCCTGCACGTGTGTGCACACTGCAGTCACACTGGTGCTCGCTCAGCGTTGCACTGGTGGCTGCAGCCCTCCCCTGTCGCACGAGCAGGTGTGTTACACAAGCATTAATGGTGGGATGAGGAGCATCTGTTACACCAGCGTTAATGGTGAGATGAGGAGCATCTGTTACACCAGCGTTAATGGTGAGATGAGGAGCATCTGTTACACCGGAGCCGCTGTGGGGACGCACTAAGACAGGCGAGGCCGTCCCCCCCCCTAAAAACAGCAGGAGATATCAGTGCTCGAGGGAACCGGAGCACATCACCGAGGGGCCTCCGAGGACGGTTGAACCGTGAGTAGGGGAGCTGCGAGTTGTGGGGATGTGAGTGGGCGTCTCTCCCTGCCCCCCCCCTGGCTCCCGGCACCCGGTCGGAACCCGTGGTGAAGCGGAGCGGTAAGCGGTGCTGCCGGCCCCCTCCTCCCGCCGCCCATAGAGCGCTGCACACCGCTCGTGACTGAAAAGACTCACCGGGTCACTGACACGCGGCCTGCCTGATCCCAAAATGGTAGACTACGTGGGAGCTGCATGGTGCAATATTCATTGTCTACCCTGCCTCGAAGAAACTAATTCACTGTTGAATGGGACTTTGGTACACATGCAGAGCGAAAAGAAGCGCAAGCCTGCTGCTGCTACTCCCGACCGGAGCAGTCCAGAGAGCTGTAGTGCCTTACCTGTGTGGCTGTTGAGGACCGGGGCACCCTGGGGGATCCCGAGTAGCCCTTGAATTGAGCGCTGATCCCACCTGGATGGCGACTAACCTTTCTCGACTACTGGAATTTATGCCCTCTTCTTCTACTTCTAGCACATCAGTTCGGGTATCCTCACCCGACTTCTGGAATATGTGCCCCCTTTCTCTCCTTATACTTCTCCTCACCACCGCTGCCCTAGTAACACCCTTCTCATATCCCCACCACCCCCCTCCTCCTCACTTTCCCAACATGGCCACCTCGCGAGTTAAGTCTGGAATTAATTGCTACAAAATCATTTATCCTCCTAACCTGACTAAAGCGTCAGCAAAACGATTCAAGCATAACACCATTGAATGTTTCCCTGATTCCCTCTTTGTTGATCAATTCTACAATGGTCGGTATGGGAGGCTCAAAAACGATTTCATTTTTTTCACTCACGACATCCCCTCCTGGTCCACCAGCTTATATAATTCCCTTAACGTCACCTCCTCCTCTTCTATCCCTCATGGGAAACAGCTAAAGATTTCCCCCTCTGCGTGTTTTAACGGATCCCTCACTATCTCACTCTATAACAACGGTACTATCATGATCCAAGCTAAAGACACCTGTCTCTCTCTCTTTGACCACCTCTTCCCCTCCCTACTCCCCTCCCCTGTGACCGGACTCTCCCTTGACTCTTCATCTAACTCCACCCATTACTCCCTTTCTCCTCCCCTGACCCCCCCACATAGGCTGCACCCTCGGGAGGCACAGGCTGACCCTCTTCCCCACCTCTCCCCTATTCCCTCCTCTCCCATTCTTCCCCCCTCACAGTGTTCCCCCCCCTCCATCACATCAGCGTTACCGCTAGCTAATACACTCCTCGTCCAATCTGCACCATCCCGGTACTCCAATGTTATCTCCTCCCCCTATCCCTACCTACCACCCCCCTATTCTGTCCACCTCTCCTCCAACCTACTCCCCTAGTCAACTTTCCTTACGTTCCCCTTATTCCCTCCTCTTCTCCTCTTTTCTACCCCCTCCTCCCCTCGCTATGTACCCCGAATTCTTTACAAACCCTATTTTGTCCACCTCTCCTCCAACCTACTGCCCTAGTCAACTTTCCTTATGTTCCCCCTACTCCCTCCTCTTCTCCTCTTTTCTACCCCCTCCTCCCCTCGCTATGTACCCCGAATTCTTTACAAACCCATTGCATCTCTCTTCTTCCCCCCACTCCTCCAGTAATGCTGTGCTACCCCCTTTCCCCTCTTGGTAACCCTTTCCCTCCCGCGGACCCAGCAGAACCACTTTCTCCCTTCAACTTCCCTATCTCCCAACCCCCCTCACTCTGCCAGGTGCCCGTTCCCTCACATTCACCTCACCTAGCTTACAGGGCCCCTCCAACCCCCTCCCCTCTCCTCCGCCCAAACCTCCTCCCTTCCTATGACTCCACTCATTCCCCCCCTCCCTTTCTGCCCCACCGCCTTGTTCCTCACCTATCTCCCCCTAATTATGTCCTCAATTCCTATCCTTCTTGCAACGTCAACAAAGACAACTCTCCTTTCACCTCTGATGCACCAACGCCCACTCTCAACCACCACCTTTCCCCACCCCTGAACCCTGTACCCCAACTCCCCTCCCGTACCCCCACCTCTCCCTGCCCTCCGCCGCCAATTGCACCCCCTCCCATTTCTATCGAGCCACCCAACATGCCGTGCTCTGCCCTACTCTTTCTGGAAAATAAGCTAGGTTCTCTCATCACCTCCATCTCCCAGCTTGAAGCTACCATTTCACTCTTAAGCTCCAAGATTTCCACCTTTCCATACACCTCAATTCCTTTGGAAAACACTCACCTTCCCACGAGATGCACCTCGCCCCCACACCCCAAAATAGCCAATCATAACCTGTCGTCTGCAAACATCGCAAACTCACCCAATTCCTCAAACGCCACCCTTCTTCCACTTTCCTCTCCAAGTAACCCTACTACCTACACCATTCCGACCATCTCCTCTGTCAGAACCAAGCATCAACCTAAATCCTCCCGAGCACCCTCATATAAGTACAATATCCCTATCACCCCTCATAGCCCAAGTGCCCCTGTCACCAAAACAGTCTCGGCAGAGTTGCGCTGTCTGCTCCACAACTGCAGATCTGCAATAAAACACAAACTTGAAATCTCCGATACCATCACCCTTCACAATATCGACATGCTCTTCCTCACAGAGACCTGGTTCAACGATACCTCTCACTCTATGTTTGATCTCCTATTACCCACAGGCTATTCTATATTGAGAAATGACAGAATAGACAAAGTTGGGGGAGGTGTTGTAGTCATCTTTAGAAACTCGCTCCAACTCAAGGCTTTTCCTAACAGCTCCTTCCGCACTTTCGAATGCCTATCTCTTGAGCTTCAATTGCACCAACGCTCACCCCTCAGATTCCATGCCATTTACCGCCCGCCTGGCAGCGGCCCTTCGTTTATGGAGGAACTCACTGACTTCATCAGCGACCAATACTCGCAAAGTGACAATCAGATCTTCGTGGGTGACTTCAATCTCCACTGGGGCTCGCTGGAAGACTCTTCTGCGAATATGCTGGCCACCTTTCTCTCTGCAAACGATCTTATCCAACACTGCACAGAAACAACACACTCTAAGGGCTCAATCCTGGACCTTGTTATTTCTAAAGCAGGCATGCTTACTATCGCTATCCCTATTCATGTAGACTGGTCTGATCACCTCCTCATCCCATTCTCTCTTCACCTATCACACTCTATAACTCTCGGCCAACCTAAGAGGACTACTTCCTGGTTCCGTAACACGAAAAATATTGACCTCGGTACCCTCTGTGATTCGGCTTTGCTATCACTTCCAAGGCTAGACCCGAACCTGGATGTGAATGAACTCACCTCCCAATGCCTCTCAGTCCTTGCAGTCGAAATCAACAACGTCGCTCCTCTTCAAAGCAAAAGGAAAAGGCCTACTCCCTCAGCACCTTGGTTCAACAAATCCCTTTATGAAGAAAGGAAGTACCTAAGAATCCTGGAGAAACAATGGAGACAAGCGCCCTCCACCAATAATTTGGCCACGCTTCGTTCAGCAAGATCCAAGTACCACAAGCACATCTTCCTTGAAAAAGCATCGCACTTCAGATCCCTCCTCGACTCAGCCAAAAATAGACCCAAAAAACTATTCGACCTCATCAAGAATCCAAACTGCTCTCCCCCAACCTCCAAGTTGGAGGATTCTACAAAGAAAGCAGCGGAATTCGCTTTATTCTTTGACGAAAAAGTGAAATCACTTGTGGATCAGGTCATTCATCCTACCCCTCCAGAGGAGCGCAAATCCTTAGCCATTTGGCAGAACTTTGACTCCATCTCTGAAGATGCCCTCCTCAAATGCATCCTCGAAACAAAGCCCTCCAACCATTCTCTTGACCCCATCCCTAGTGCCATTGCAATCGACTTCTACACCCACTCTCTTTCCTATTGGACCACTCTGGTTAACCTCTCCCTCTGTCAAGGCTCCCTTCCTGTGTCCTTCAAAACTGGGCAGGTTACCCCTCTTCTTAAAAAACCCACTGCTGATGCGAACGACCTCAACAACTTCCGCCCCATGACTAACCTACCTTTTCTTGCGAAAATCACAGAAAGATGTGTAGCGAAACAACTTTCCCGTCATATCAAGGACAATGATCTTCTTGACAATTTCCAGTCTGGCTTCATTCAAAACTGCAGCACTGAAACAGCCCTGCTGCAAGTATTGATGACGCACTGCGGATACTCGATTCAGGGGAGTCTTGTCTTCTAATTCTCCTTGACCTTTCTGCAGCCTTTGACACTGTCAATCACAACACTCTAACACTCTTCAACAGAGAATGGGCATGGAAGGCACAGTGCTTAAATGGTTTGCTTCCTTCCTCTCTGATAGATCCCAAATGATCAAAATAGCGAACAGTCTTTCATCTCCTTTGGCGGTAGGTCAAGGTGTTCCTCAAGGCTCTATACTTGCACCCACTTTGTTCAACCTCTATTTGGAACCACTGGGAAATCTCCTAAGTAAATCTGGGATCCTCTATCATCTCTATGCGGACGACACTCAAATCTACCTCAAGGTGTCCTCCACACACGATCTCTCCATCCTAAACTCTACTCTCGACTCCATTCAAAACTGGATGTTAACTCATCAATTGATTCTGAATCCCTCCAAAACTGAATTCCTCCTCCTCTCCTCCTCACTCTCTCCTCCTCCGGTTCAATCATGGATGGATCAGATGAATCTACTTAACAATAAACCCATCATTGTCGACAGCGCAAAATCCCTTGGTGTCATACTCGACAGAAAACTCAATCTACTCTCCCACATCAATTCCATTGCAAAGTCTGCTCGATACCAACTGCGCTTTCTCTGGGGGATTCGACGCTTCTTCCCAGCGCAAGACCGAAAAACCCTGGTCCAATCGCTGGTTCTCTCTAGACTGGACTACTGCAATTCTCTTCTTACTGGCCTCCCCAAATCCCACCTGTCCCCCCTCAAATCTGTGCTCCATTCAGCAGCTCGTTTCATATATGGGACTAAAAGAAGCGACCACATCACACCCATTTTATCCTCCCTCCGTTGGCTTCCCATCGAGGCAAGATCTATCTACAAGACTGCCTGTATCACCCACAAAGTCTTGCATTCCTCCTCTCCTCGCTACTTGGCGAATAAACTGAAACTCTCTGGAAGCTCTAGACCATCACGTAATGCGGAAAACTTATTGCTTGAACCTCCCACTTTCAAAAAGGAGAGATCGATGGCCCAATCCTTTTCAGGCAACGCGGTGAGAATCTGGAACTCACTTCCGCCTCAGCTCCGGACCACCACCTCTTCCCGGTCCTTCAAAACTGACCTCAAATTTCTCCTTCTCCAAAGACACTTCCAAACCTAATTCACGACCTATCTACTCCCTCAAGGAAGTTCTTCCACTATAGGAAATTCTGTACTCCATGCCTATAGAAGTGCCTTCCCAGTGTGTTCTGAGTGACTGCCACTTATTCCTCTATTTGTATTCTGTATCTTATGTATCATGCACACTTGTCACTTTTTCCTCTTGTAACGTATCATTTGCTACCTCTGTATTTTGTTTGTTTTTGTTATTTGCACAATTGTCACTTTTTCCTCATGTAATGTAACGCTTGCTTTTGTATTATGCTCACTTGTAATTTTCTCCTCATGTAACGTTACTGTTCCTATTGTGAAGCGCTCTGACACCTTCGGGTAAAGTCCGCGCTATATAAAAACGCATAAAATACATAAATAAAATACCCGGGCGGGCGCCGCCAGATACAACGGAACAGGCTCTCTTTCGATCAGATAGCAGTCTGCGTATTGGAAACACAGCGGCCGGAGCCCGATCGCTATCTCCTGTTCCTAAACCTGAGACTGCGTCATCAGATAGGATCAGGGACGCGGCTCCCCTTGAGAGGGAGGAATATTCGATGCCGTCATTCCATTACAGCTCCATTCCCCCAGATTACGGGAATTAAGGGCTGGAACAATTTAATCAATCAGGGAGCAGATTCCGTATTTGGGGGAGGGGGTGAGGGTCGCGACTGTACCTCATCACCGGCGCCTTTTAGTAGATGTAGCCAAGTGTGACGAGTTCTGTCAGTTTGGGCGGGGAGGATGGGGTGCAGGTATAGCGCGGCCTCGAGCCCCCCCTTCACTTGCCGTGTTCCTCTCAGGAAAGGGTGAGTAGGAATAAACAGAGGTATAAAGGTTATTCCCTAGTTGAAAGCAGTCTGCATTATATGGCTCGCCGAGTTAAACGCCCATCGCTGACATTTTGCAGGCCTCGAGCCACGACTCAAAGCCAAATCCGCCTGACTGCATTCCTTCCGATGGAGGACTGCATTGGGTGAAAGTATCACGTGTGGCGGAGAGCGCTTAGAAAAAGCAAACTTCTGAAATGAGGCGCTATGTAAAATAAAATGTTTTTAAGGCTAGGAATAACCTTTGAGAATCAGGCACGATATTTTCACAAATGTTTTCTGTCAGACGAAACCGTTTTAAGAGTGTCTTTTCTTAGGGCAAAACCTTTAGTGAAGCAAGCCTTTCTTTTATGCCTTAAAACAGCGATAAGACTGCCTTAATATGGAAAACGCCGTAGTAAATTAGGCCTACTCATGCTGACATTGTCCATAGGACTATGGGGAAGCTCACGTGGGTGTTCCCTGACCTAATACATAGCCTTATAATAGAAGTTATTGTAAAAGAACGCAGGTTGTATCTTCATCTAAGTTTGTGCTAAGGTAAGTGTGCGTGTGCACGCAATCATTCATTAAAACAACCAGGGCTTTAAATGGGCAGGTGCTGTCCGGTACTGAGTACCTGCACTTCTTTAACTTGAAAGGGAGAGTACCTGCACTTATCAGAAGGGTAAGTTCCATGTGTGGATCGCCATATATGTAGATCTACACCTAATTTGTAATCTCCTCATCGGTGGAATTCATCCTTTACATGTGGAAGTATCCACTTCGATGTAGACTTATGTATTTCCACCGCTTTAAACAACGGAGTGATGACTCTTACAAATGTAAAGTGACTATTAGGAACTTTCTAGCTATTTGAGGAGATCTCCACCAGCAGAGCCAGGATCTGTCTATGTAAAGTAACAAGGAATTTAAAAGAAAATTCAAGTTAAATTAATTTAAAAAATATATATTTTTAGAGAATATCACACATCAGCACGGTTGAGGGAGCAGAGATCCGGTAATAGTTTCCCTTGGATTTCCGCACTATCCGCCAGACCTTGGACGAAAAGTGCTGCAGCAGCAAATGATGGACGGAATGCTGAATGAATCAAACATTCACTACCAGTCAAGAGATATGGGTTAAATCCATCGTTCTTTTGCTCACTATGCCACCCCAATTTGACCCAGCCATGTGGAAATCAGTCTTGACCCTGCTCCTCATGGGAACAGTCCAGCCTGAACTGCCAAGCTGGGTCCTGCCTGCATCCAGGGGCCGGTTTCGGGGTAACATCCCTAATCGCCGCCGGCATCAGTGAAATAGATAGTTATCAGTGATAAATCATATCCCCACAAACCACAAACAAAATCCAGGTCCAATAGTCTCATGAGGCCGGGGAGTTTCCTCGGGCCAGGTAAGTAGAAAGAAAAGTTAACTGCAGATTGTAGGGGCCCAAGATCATACATCCCCCCATCGCCTCCCTCACCCACTGTCTCTAAAGTCCCCAAGCCCAAAGGTAGACCCTGGGTATCTGGTTTGATGAGCAGCTCTCATTCGATGCCCAGATCAATGCCCTTGCTAGAAAGTTTTTGGGAATTTTGAGATCTTTAAAAAAACCTTCACCTGCTTCCTGAGTCTGCCCAAAAAACAGTAACCCAGGCGCTGGTTATATCCAGATCGGAGTACTGTAACATTTTGTATTTGGGTGTCTCCCAATTGCGACTAAAGATGCTTCAACGTGTGCAGAGTGCGGCAGCTCGGACACTGCTTGGACTTCCGAGGCGAGCCTCTATCAGCATCACACTAAAGAAGTTGCACTAATTACCTGTGAAACAGAGAATCACCTTTAAGACTCTCTGTTTCTGCTACAAAGCATTTTCCTGTCAAGGCCCTGCCTATCTGCAGGATGTGGTCACTTCCTGCGCTCCTAGAAGAGCTTTGAGATCGGCCGTGGCTAATCTGGCCACCGCCCCGAGAATCAAGACGGCGAGAGTGGGTGGCTACGCTTTCAGTTACCTGTCTCCCAGGATTTGGAATGCAGTACCGTTGCACCTTCGGCTAGCATCCACCAAATTTATATTCAGAAAGCAACTGAAAACTTGGCTTTTTGAGTCTAGTTAAGCTATCCTGTTGTGCTCTACTTTCTGGACTCAGCTTCCTAGTGCTAGGACACCTAATGTGAGGTAACCATGCGCTTTATAAATGGCATTATTATTATTAGTATTAGTATATTTTTCTTGTGTGTATTAAAGTACTTTTCATTTATAAAGTAAAGTACTGACTAGCACTTGATCTTATGATCTGGTATTAAGGTGTAAACTGTATTTACACCATTCTGCATGTCTAGCCCACTTCCCCTCCATAGTAAGTAAACCTTGGACTGCTCTGACCCTTTACCATGAGCAAGTCAAGTGCTAGAGAGGAGTATTTTGTTCTTCAGTTTGGGGTTCAACAGTACTGTGGCCCCAGGACACAATTAGTGAACAACTTCAATTGATGCAACTGAAGCCAATAACCCAGGACCGCCCTGGTGCCCATGGAACCAGTCATCACAGTACCATAAAGGGACGTAAGCAGATTCAGTATGGTCCGACAGTACAAAAGGTTCTGCTTACCGGATTTGGAGTGGCAGGCTACTGGAAACCTAAGCCAGGAAGGGTGGCAACCGGTTGGACAGTTCACAAAGTCCAGGTCAACAGCAATTCTAGAAAGAGAGGGCAGTGGGAAACAAGAATAAGCAAAACAACAAAGCCAATGCGTAAATTGTAAACAAGTCAAAGGCAGGAAGGAAGTTAGGAACACAAAGGAAGAGATCAGCAGAGAAAAAACATGAGCGATGAAAAAATGGTGATCGAGCCACTGTGGCAAGCGTTAATGCCAATGCGACACTAAAAGTTGGCAGGCACTTTTCTAGGGAAGGTTACATTTTAAAATAATACCCCTGCTCATTCTCCTATATCACACCCAAGACATGGAACGACCTCCCTCAACACATCAGAGCCTCCTCCTCACTTCTTGAGTTCCGCAAGCAGCTGAAGACCTGGCTCTTCGTATAAGCACCTTGGGGACCACAAACCTACACACCTGCCCAGGTGCCTGGATACCCTCTCAGGTGATTAGTGCGCTATACAAATCAATATAACATTACACTGCCTCCCGTGTCCCAGAAGTCCATTTGACTATGTTCAGCCTATTAATTGCTATGCCCCACCACCAGGGCTGGACCGGGAACCCAAAGCAGCCCTGGCAAATTTTGTCAGACCAGCCTCCATATGGTGCATAGTGAGTGCAGCGAGCAGGCCTGACCACTAGAAGGAGGGATTGGGTGGGGGAGGGGTTCTCCCCCCAAGAAAATGTGGGCAAAAATGGTGCATTCTCCAGCACACATTTAATTATATGTACGTTGTACTGGCTTTTAAAAGCATAGTGAAGGATGACCTTAGAGCTCCCCAGGCTTCAACAATCTTTGTTGGGCCCTTCAATGATTCCCTCACTGTCATCTTCCAACAGTGCCCCGCATCTCTTCATAGCCCCTCTCTCACATGTATTTCATTTGATTCATAGCGCCTCTCATACCAGTGTAGAGTGTCGGAGCACTTTACATCACACAAATCCAGAGACAATGAATCATACATGTGTAAATCAGTGTATAGAAATGTTACATAAGACAAAGGGAGACAACATGTCACCCATATTGCTAGGCATTTTGTAAGGGTGCTTGGTCTGGGGAAGCACAAACTCAGGATTCAGAATGTAACATAGTGGTTAGGGTTGACTTTACTGATAAGAATTTATTTCTACCCAAACAAAGCCTTTTTAGCAACATTAGGATAATGATAGACTGAAAAAAACAACTTTCTAACCTGTACCATGTAGTTTGTACGCAGCTCTTTGATGACACTTCATAGCTCACTTTGCAAGATTATGATTGTAACTCATCAATTGTACAGTCACAAAGGGGTCTCTGTCACAAAAGCAGGAACCCACTAAGCTATGTACATAAAATCCTGTTCTGTGATCTGCTACACGTCCTTTGCAGCAGGCATGTTAACCCTCTGCTCTACATTAGATGAGTCAAAACTACCACTAGACAAAATCCCCATCTCTCTCCAGCAGGTACATTTATCACCAGAGTTATCTTGACACTTTCATCGTTGCCTGAAAACTGCTGGATATACAAGGAACTCTGCAGCGATGCTTTCAGAACTGCTGCACTTCTACAAAACCTGCCCCCAGTAAAGAAAAGCAACTTCCAGCCTCCCGGGAAACGCCCGATGCCCGGTACTGCCAGTCCGGCCTTGCCAGCCACCAATAGCACAGTCTAACAGAACTCATTTGCCTTTTGTCCAGAGCAGACACAGGTCTTAATGCGCTATGCTTATTCCTGCCACAATGATCCTCTTAACTAACAATCCCTTTAATAGCAGGAGAGTATACCACCTGTAACATTTTGGCATGAAAGTTGGCATTTCTTAGCTGCGCAATCTTGAATTTATATTCAATCTTATTTAATGGTTAATAGACACCAACTCTCATTTACCCACTAAGACACGAAAACTGTGCTGCACTTCTGGCCCACAAGCCTCACTCCTCAATCAGGATGACATATTTTGGGACAGCTAGCCCTCAGCCCATACTGACTCATTGGCTTACTTGCTCATAGCTAGTAAGGGGCTCCTTGTCAAGTGTGACACCTTCACCCACTTTCATTGTTTAACTTGCAGTGTTCCTGTAATTACTAAGCAGGGACTTATGTGGTTCCAGTATGCATATATCTGCTGGCTAAAGGCCTCACTCTGAGCGAATGAGTTACACCTGACATGGGCCCACTTAGCAGATATGCTCAATTAATGCACTCACTCATTCATATCTTAAGGGTTCTGTTCAGACGAAACCCACTCACTCATAATTGATGTCTGTGAGAGAGCTGGATTATACTTAGACACTCACTCACTCCTTCCCTGAAAAAAAGAATTAATGGAACAATCTCAAAGTCGATATTGCATGAAGTTGCATTATTTCTGTCACACTTTCTTATGATGGTACACAACCCCAAGAAAGTTCTCTATATGTCTATACTGCACTTAGTTAAAATAAAACATAATTTAAAAAAAAAAAAACGTAAAAACTTAAATTCTGTCTATTAAGACCGCATTGCAGGATGGTAAGGAGATATACTCATCATTAAATCATTTTGCAATTAAAAATGGCTCAATAATCTTCACTTAGGTGGAAGATGAAAAGCCTGGACTTTAAGCAAGCCCTGTTCCAGCGAATACAATTTGGTATTGGCTTCCATATAAATAAATTAAGGACACTGTATAACTGAATCTAGAGATTGATGATAATTCTGAAGTTTAGAACATTTCTTATCTTCAGAAGAATCCAAAATATTGAGCATAGCCCGATGGTATACAATGTTGTACGGTCAGATGCAAAATCTTTTATAATAAAAATCTGTTTGAAAAATGGAAAGATGAAGTAGGGATATTGCTCTGTCTATGATTATTTATATTTTAATTTCTCTACATCTAATGTTGTGAAATGAGGTTGTTAATGTCAGGTTAATGAATGAGTCAGTACTGTTTTATCTATTTTTTAACAGTTTTAATTAAACTAATTAAATAAAGATTGAATATTTATTTGTAAGAAGGGATATTACAAAACAAATGATGAACAAACTATCCAAATTTAATTTAGACTGTGTTTGGGAAGCCAGTTTTAGGCAAATTGTTTTATTTACAAAATAGATGCTATGTTCTCCTCCAAATCTGTTACCAAGTTAATTCTGATATATTTATTTCACTGTCCCAGATGTCGGAATACAAGATTTAGATACATCAAGATTGGCATGAAATTGCGCTTAAGTCCTGGTCTACCTCTTTAATAGACTATCATTGGCACTTAGTGCTTTTTGAAATGATCTTAACTTAAAAATTAAAAAACTCATTTTTCTAGTTCCTCTGATTGGATTTTTGTTGTTTTGGTGTCATTTTGCTTATTAAGTTTTCCTCTGTTTTTCAAATTCAGTTTGGGATTTTAACCGTTTTGCCTTTTGACTTTATTCCTGTGTTGGTACTGCTTAAATACTTTACACACTGTCCTAAGTTAAGCCTGCCTACTCTATGCTATAGCTACTAAGTGATTGTCCAAGTGTTGATAATACTATTGGTCTCCAATCTCAATCAGATATCATGAAACAAAGTGACATTTCGGAATTCTTATTGTTTGTGATTTTTTTGGGAGATATTGTTGGATAAGCCGCATGCAGTAAGTATTATTACAATAGGTCTCTACCATAAACCAAAAATCATCAAAGTGACATTCCAGAATCTTTATTGTTGGGGGTTGTATCTGGTGAACAGTGGGCTAATGAGATCACCAAGTGAATAACGCCCCAATCTCATACTCCTTCCAGACTCATCAATCAAAAGGGTAGTCCAGGAACCTGACTGTTGGTGATTGGCGGTCCTACAGGTTTGGTTATTGGGTTTTGTACTTAATGAAATCACAATGGGCCACCAATCCCCAACCAAACATCAACAACAGAACATTACAGAATGTTACAGGTGTTTTCTGAGGCATAACCGGTTATAAAGACCATACAATGAATGATGTCATAAAGGTATCAAATTCCAATCAGACCCCTCAAACAAATGAACATTGAAAAATATTTATGGTTCATGATTATTCAGGACACAAGATTGATTAGATAGCTTTCAGGTTAGTGATGTCACATTAGGTTTCAAAATCCCAGGAAGACATCATCAAACAAGAACATTTTGGATTTGTGATTGTTGGTGATGCACGATTGGGAACATCGTTTGGAAGGACTATTGATTGAACGATATCACGAATACTCTCACTACCGAACCAGACATTGACAAAGGGACATTCTGTAATGATAATTGGTGATGCAGGATTGGTTAAAGGCATTCTATAAAATGATGTCACAATGTGTGTTAGACCTCTACAAGGCATGAACAGAAAATGGGACATTACGTAATCTTCATTTTTTGGGATTAACAGGGATTGTATAAATTGAATTGTTTTGTTTTCCTTTCAGTATATGACTCCTTTAATTCAAGCCAAGGCCGCAATGTAGGATTCCACAGCAGTTGGATTCTCAAGGGGTTTGGTGCCTATATAAAAAGTGGAAACTATATTCTCCCAGTGCATTCCCCATGACTGGGTTAATCTCATTCTGTTTGTTTACCAGTCTCTGTGCCATGTTCCGCGTCACATGAGCTCCTCCAGCACTCGATGGGTTACAGAGGGTGGTAGGTATCCACAGAAACTCCATTGTAAAACAGCAGGTGGTTTGGTGTTTCATAAAGTGCTGCTTAGGTGTAGCACCTGAGCTGATCCCTTCTGCGGAATAATTATGCCTGGTTTTAATGAATCTATGCAGGGTGGCATGGCATAAGCTGGGGAAGTGGGGGTTGAAGTCCATAGGAACCAGTAGCCTACATTTAATGCTGCAAATGGCCCCTGCAGATCCAGGAAGATTATATTTGGACCAGGATTTCGGAATGCATTTTCATCCTACTGCCAGGATTAAGGCCTATGGACGTCCAAGTGTAACGTTGTTGTGATTTTTAAAGAGGATATTAATATGAATAAAACACTCTTGACTGAATAGCTATTTGTTTTCATTTGACGCGTTTCTCTTGCTGTGTGTGACTCCAAGTCTTTAGGTCCTAACAATGAGTATGTGGCTCACTCCATTAGATGCTTTTAAGTGATATATTATATTGTTACTCCAATTAATATTACTGATTTTGTCAACCTCAGAAGGATGAAAGGTTGTGTCAGGCTTGTCGGAATTCAAACTTCTGATCTACAAGTTCTGCACAGATCTCTGCAGGAGGAGCTCAAACCATTGGACTTTACTACGTAGTAGGAGAGGGAGATTCACTCTTATTACTCAAGTTTACTAACTTTACTTTGCATTCAGTCCTATTGAATTTCAGGTCTGTTTCTGCCGTAAACACAAGGGTGCATATTTAAAAGCCCCTTTCGCCATTGGAGCGTCACTTCTTTTGACACTCTGGTGGCGCATCTCCATTCCCCATATTGACAAGGTGGCGCAAAGCCACTTAACGTGGCTTAACGCCACCTTGTAAATATGCCCCTTTCTGCCACAGTCCGCTACGGCAAAGATGCGGTCAATGTGTGTTGCTGTGGGCATTCCACGGCAACACCCATTGCTTTTTGATCCTGCCCCAGATTTACATGGCTGGGGCAGCGCCACAAACTAAGGACTGGTAAAACCTGGTCTTAGGATGGCGATACGAGGAGACGTAATTATTTTCTCCTCGTTTTTCGGTCTTTCTATGTGTGCTGCAGAATGCAACAGACATAGAAAGAGCAGATCGCCATTATTGATTATGCGCAGAAAGGTTTCCCTTCCTCCCCCAAAAACAATCGCCCATGTAGCACATGGTGGCTGGGTGCCTGTGCTGGTGCAAGGGGAAACACAGGGGTGAGCTGTATTCTTGTGAATACGGAGAACCCCAGTGCTTTAAAAATGTTGGTGCGCGGCAGTGCCAAATTTGGCGCACCACCAGGCTCCGACATTTTTTTTAAATATGCCTCAATGTGTGAATTCAACCAAATTACTATCTCTCTGTGCCTCTCTTTCTGTACTGCTGAGGAGCGCTTTGAGGCCCTCTTCAGGTAAAACTAGGCACCATGAAAAAACACTCTACATTCAGGACATTCCCAACAGAACAAGATGAGACCTCAACCGAGGTGAGGCACACACAACCAATGTGTTGTACAAGCAAACCCCACTCCTGTTGAACCCCAAGGCACCCTGGGAGTCAGTAAATCAGCTCTCTCCTCCTCACCACTAACACCACAGACCCCATTTTGGAAGCAGGTGAAGTTCTTCCCTTTAAACACAATTAAGTTAGGCAAAGTTGGCCCATTTTATCCAGATGATGGTCGGTAAATATTCTGGCCTTTTTTTGCGGACTGAGAATCAGCCAGCCCACATCCCACACACTGCAGCAATTTCTGACACAGGATGTCAAACCGAAAAAGACAGGACATCCTGTGACTGGACGCAACCTTGAAAAGTGGAGCCTGGGGAAGGAGGGCATTTGGAGAAAGTGACGTGTTGGGAGGGGGGGGGCTCGGAAAGGAGCAGCAGTCGAGTGGTGCAGCTGTTCTGTGTGGCCCCTTGAGGCAGCTTGAAAGGTTTCCTGCTGTTGTGAAATGGAAGCTGCAGCTTTCTGCTGACATTTGTTTTAAACATCACAAAAACTTTACAAACTTAAATCCACAGGCCATGGCTGACCAGAGAAGCAATGCATTCAGGACGGCACGCACTAGCTTTACAGTCTTGAAAGCGCCCTCGTTCAGTGACAATGAAGGCCCATGATTTCGTCTTCTCACAAGGGTCCCTGATAACAATATCTCCAATCTAATGGGAATCACCTGTCGTGAATGGGCCTCATGCCCCCTAGGCACTGGAGAGATCTAACCCACTGGTCCACCATCTAACCAAAGGGCAGAGCAGATCTAGATCCAGACCTCTCGGTGCAACCAGATCATAGATGGTGGTTCTACTCTCTCAAGCCAAGATAGACGCCCCTCAACTAGGGAAACATCAGGAACAAAAGCAACTAGACTTATAATGTCAGCTACGGAAGTCAATAAAGATATAAAGCCGAACACACCAGTGAATCATGAACCCAGCAGACATGTAAACTCACAAAGGGAGCAACACTCCTTATGTAACCAGGTCCTCTCAGAGATCCAGAAAGACCTGGACCACCTACAGTGTCTAATTCTGAGGTCCCTGTGAACCTGTGTCCAAGAGCAAATGCCCTCCTGGACCACTCTTAGGGGGCTTCTGTATACACCCAAAGGCAGTGAAATAGACTGGTAGACCCATTGATCCATTGACAGCTCCCAGTTAAGGTGACATCACCTACAGTTATAAACAGGGGTCCACCTTAGTTGACCCAATACCCAAACACTAGGCCCTTTCTGGCACAAAGTCAAGTAGGAAAAAAAGATATTTCAGAAAAAAACCATTAGGCCATTGCACAGTCTACTTGTATGGAAGCAGAGACTCATCTGTGATAGCATGTAAAATGTATTCCTCAGTCCTGTACAGCAGACCTCACCCTCCAACTTCCAGTTTCACCCTGCCACCTATCTTATCAGATCAGCTACATTCCGCGCAATCGCATACAAAACGCTTGATATCGAGGTCCACACCTGGCCACAAATATGACCCACTGATTCTCTACTTGCATTTAAAATTGCCTAAGGGTTCATCATGACACAAACTCAAAGTTTTCTTCCTCAAACTCAAACGTGGAACAACCTTCTCACACCTCTTAAAAACTCAGTAACCACGCTTCTCTCTCCCTTAATCTCCCTTAATCAAAAGCATTTGCGTACACCTCTGTTTCTTTTTTTACCTGGCCGACCATCATTTATAAAACTTGTTAATTCACATAAATACTAAGCTCTCTATATGTATTCAACCATTCATTCCCTCTTTAATACATCTTACCTCCTCTGCCCCAACAAGTGCAAACTGGCAGTCTTCTCAACCATCCCAAAGAGATTCTCTCACTGGTTACCACAACCTACTAAAATAATCTGCAACTCTGCTTTTAACTCCAGACACCTAACTCTTACCTCTTTCATGGATGCGCTTCCCCAATTTTTGGTGCATTTTCTCCAGTGTTTATTAAACTGGAAGTAGAATAGTAAATCTCACCCGATTGTTTTATTTACTTCCTCAATGTTGGTTGGCTTGGACATAGAATAGTGAATTTCATCCCCCATCAGATTATACATATTTGCTAATGGTTGACGATTTGCAAAGAATAAAGTATATTTTAGAACCCCGATTTATTTTATAGATGTTAATGTTATTTATGAAATAATTAAAAAGGTTGGATATTTAATAAGTTTGTATTTACATTATTTACGATGGTTCAATGGATAGTGGGTTTTGTGATCTGAGATCTATATTTAGTTTTAATTTAATTTTTCTATCACAATTACATTTTCCTATAGTATTCATGATTTTTACAATAAATGCATTTAAATTACTATTGCTCCTTAAAACATAATGCATTTTCATTTTTAGCATTACTTATATCGTACAATCAAATACTTGTGTTAAAATACACGTTATTTATCATTTAAGTTTATTTTTACAATATAGTTTATGAACATATGTGTACATTTTACATTTTTAGACATTAGGAATAGAGTTATTTTTTATGTTTGTGTATAACCATTTTTAAATATTCAGTTATTAAGTTTTAATTTAATTAATTTAACATTAATTTCTAAGTACTATTGATTCAATTGGAAGCCTCTATTTTTTCTATAAGAGTATATTGCAGTACTAGTTTGATACTGTCAGGTTAATCATGTGTGGATCTTGACTTCAAGGAGGTACTAAAGTACATGAAGCCTCTTTTGACACCATTAGGGCTGTAGTAAATTTACAAATCACTTTGTGAAGTGCAATGATGTTACTCTTTTGTGGGTGTGTATTTTGTATTAGCTGTTTTGTCGGTGTGGATTTTCTACTAGCTGCCACTCCCATACCCTTCCTAATTTTCCATGAGCCCCACCTATTATTGAGTAGTTTTCCCCTTTTTCCCACCACTCCCCTCATCCTTCTTACATGTTCTGCAAAATTGTTGCTTACGTGTGTGGAGATGTCTGCAAGTGGGGCAGACGTCTCCACTGATAAAGAAGTGGAGAAGCCGAGGTGAAGGTCTCCATCCATACGTTTCTGAACTGCATTTTGTAGTAAGTAGTATTATTGTAGCGTTACTTTACGTTTTACAAAATGTGCCTTGCAATCCTCCGTATGACAAAGGTTCCTTTAGGATTGAAATCAATGTCCCAGCAAAATACCCATTCAAATCACATATGAACATTTTATAAGACAAAAATCTACCAGGCAAATATCGATGAGAAAGATCAGGTATGCCAGCCAATAATTAGTGCCAAAAAAAAGCCAGCTACCTGTAGACATTTTACCAACTCCATTCTTCAATGTATTACATTCTGATACATCTGGTTTGACGCCAAGCACTTTCTATCTGTAAAATATTTTCTGGAGTTGCATCCTGTCCTTGGGACCAGACTCATCAGAAAGGATGCTGACGTAGGTGTCATTATTTCCTTAATATTGCATTCTTTCTGGTCCTGCACTATTTATATATGATGAGGCAGCTAACACAGCAAATCCCACTAGTTGGCTGCTGGGACCCTATCTAGAACTTGTTCCCCTTGCTTTCAGGACATTTTTATTAATCTCTGAAACAGGTCCTCATCGGAGTACCCTGCGTCAGTGGATTGACCTGGGCCTCGGAACAATGTTGACATGCCTGCTTGTGCTGTCTTTTCTCGATACGTAACCCTAGTCCACAAGGATACTACGAATTCTTGGAGCTTATCAAATTTAGTATTTAATCTGGTGTGATAGTATTGATTCTCTGAAGTATCACCATCATGCCCCATCCCAGAACTCACCCAAGTCTGGGCAGCATCGCCCTCTTCTCCCTGCCATTGTTTAGCAGAGAATGCTAAAATATAAGCCGTCATTTTTACTCCCTTTGGCATTGTAGCTAAATCACTGATTGCAGGCCATTAGGAGTAAGGAGTTGTGTGTCATTCCCTTTCACCCCTCTTCAATATGGCTGCACTCTTTGCTTCCCCTTAGTCCTTCTACTATTTTCATGTGCCACTCCCTTCTGCATGCCTGCTCAGACAGTGCAGGGATCTGGTGCGTAAGCCCCTCAGTCCATGCCTCCCTTGCCATATTCCTCACACCCCCCACTGTAGAAAGATGAGAGCTCCGCGCTCAGATGTCCCACGGCCACCGTCCCTAAGAGCTGTAGGTGGCAAGCACTGAAGCCGCCTGATTTCTGTGTCCCCACGCACCCCCAATCCTCTCTTACTCTAGCACTGATGTTCCTGCCCACTTCTCGTACATGTGCCCCATCAGATGACGTTATGGAAGCGCTCTAGGCTCTCTTGGGGGACATGCATATATATAAGCTCACTCATCTATCTGCTACACACCCCAAACAGTGCAATCTTACACCTCATTCCTAACGTCATATGTGAGGAGATAATGTTTGATTGCATTTGAGATGTTATGTTTAAGGTCATAAGGAAATCTTCGGGCGTTATGGTTGACCAGCAACCACAATAGCACATTTTAAGTCTTTTTGGGCTGCGGTTAATCTCTATATAGCAGAGCTTCAAATTAAATCCTTGCGTGGAATTTCCGTTTTCCCAGGTTTTTTCCCCTCCAGTTTTATATAGCGCAAACTCGACCCGAAGGTACTGGAGCGCTTTACATGAGCACCAGTTACATTGCACAAGGACAGATTATTTTTTTTGGGTAGAGATGGTGAGATTAAGTGATTTGCCCAGAATCACAGGATGTTGAGCTGACGCCGAGACTCAAACCTGGTCCTCCAGTTCCAAAGTCGGCAGCTCTGACCGTTAGCGCACATCAGGTTAGTAAATTATCTTAGAAGAGAGTCATAGCATCCTTTTTAAAAACTGTTTTAATTACCTATACATATGCAGTTAGGTATAAATACTCAAATGAGCTGTTACATGAGCAGAGAGCCCCCACTGTAAAATGCGCCATTTACCAGGTGTGTTAACCTGCCTAATAAGAACCTCATTGTAGTTAATTTGCGTTGCACGCTCTGCTCTGTGCACCTGGTCCTCGCTCCTTAGTGCGGACACTGCATTCTCTTTAAAACCCCTCGCAGCTATTCCAGGCCTCCAAGAACCGCTTACATCTGCAAACCGTGCAATTCCTTTTAATGTGCTGCAGAAATATTGTAAATGGAAGCGTGGCCTCTGACCCCTCTCCCTCCGGATTGCTTTTGGACGGATGCACAAAGGATTTAGTACTGGGAGGAAATCCGCAATATGAAGCACTTTATTTCAATAGCAGCATGGAAAAAAACTTAAAAGGGAATTTTCTTAAGTATATAACTGGAACAGATCTGGGTAAGGTATGACTGCTGCAAATCTGTCAGGCCCAAGCTTTATAGCCACTGGCTGGAGCTGTGAGCTGCATCGAGGCAATGACTCACTTTTTGCAACGTGTGTAGCTGGCAAATCTTCCAAACAATTACTCTTACCTTTTCCTCCTTTCTGCCTAATTAGGTTATGAGATTCAGACGGACGGTGTGAGGCTGACGTAAGAAACTCTAAGGAATGCATGGGGATGGAGAGATCTTAGACATATGGCTGGCAGGATCATTAGGACAACTGGCTGCTGGCTAAGGTGCTATTAATTTGTTATGATGCAATATGACGCATAATGCGTTGGTGTGTAAAGTTATGAACCTGATGGAATCACAACCTTGCGTACTTTTAGGTCTGGCGTAAGCCAAGAGCTTTTTATTTCACTAGAACTATATATTTTTACTGATAGTGGTTTTCAGCCAGCCCTCTTCATCTATTGTTCTGTGAAATGTACATTTTTCATCTGTTTACTACAGCAAGGAGCTAACTTGTCTAACTTCACAGTGAGAGATGGCATTCAGCTCTTTCGCAAGGAGCACATCCACAGACAAAGTAGTCCCCTTAATGCCAGAGGCTACAATGGCAGTGTATGCTTTATAAGACCCCCCCAAAAAATAGTTTTGCTTTTAGCAATTTTTTTCTATACATTGGCAAGGGCCTGAGAGATGTCCCAATATTAATGTTTTACAAAAGGGACGATGAACCAAAAGAGGCATTGCCAAAGCGCTTGCAGCCAACAACAGACTTATTGGCTTTGCTAATGCTTGTTTTAACGTTGCAATCTTCACAAAGTGCAAAAAAACGAAGAAAAGCAGGAGGAAATGGTTCACTCTGCATTGAAGGCCCGTTCAGGGCAACTTGCGTTATTTGGCCGCTGTCGTTTGCTCTGAGCCTCTGCCCATCCACAAAGTTTCTTGGCCGGACCTCTCATGACTCCTGACCTGAGCCCTGCTTTTTATACACCGGTACTTTTACCCACAGGATCCAATAATGGTCTCCATACATCGGCCTATCCTTACACCAAGCTCTGTCTCCTGCTGCCACCCTGCTGGGCTGGCGCCTTTAACATGCAATTGGATGCAGCGCAGTGGTGCAGCCTTGATTCCATAAGTCCCCCCCACCCCCCACCTTGGGATACTCTGGAGCAGGAAATTATCAGGGGAGGTGGCCAGTGCTGTTATCCTGTGCCTTGCATGGTCTAGTGAATCTGGGAAATTTGCTCCGAGTTCAACAAGGTCAACATGTCGTATTTTTCACCCAACTACAAGAGTGCTCTAAAAAATCACCCACATGTAGCATATATGGGATGACATATGCCCTGCATACATTATAAGGATATTGGAAGTCACAGAGGAGTTTTCGTCATAAGGTCAAGGAACTACAAGATCACTTACAATACCCTTTTAATGTACAGCAGAGGGTATTTTATTCCTTATACTACATGGGCACGCCATCACCCTTGCCACAAACACTTAAATAGTTGTTGTCTTGAACTTTCATGTTCATTAGAGAGATGAAGTATAAAATAAAAATATGTAATGCAAAATTAAGCTCTTCAAAATGTATTTAGTACAAAAAAATAAAAGAATGTGTTTGATGTCAATTAAAAAAAAAATGCTGTGGCTCAGATTGAGTAGAAACATGCAGAGATTCTATCTTTCCTGTTATAACCTATAGATTGGATAAAATAAGTATGTTGCCCACTTCTTTTTAGGAAAACATGTCAGGAGAAAGAAAAGCCAGTTTTCATTTATAAATCGCAGCTGTAAATATTCACTGCGACCTCTCTTCCCGCTTACTGCTGACTTTGTCCGAAGACATATTGAAGTCAATCAAAGTCCTGTGTTCGGCTAAATGAACCATAAAAGGTACAGAAAAATATAAAATATTCTCACAATCCTACAGTTTGAAATACATACATGCAACATTATCATCAATTACATAATAAAATTCTAACAAAGACCACCTTCAATGTACCAATTATTTAAACACTTAAAACAATGGGCTTTTTATATTCAATCCCAAATCACATATAATTGTGTTTGGTACAGGTCAGTTTATAAAAAAAGAGTAATTCCATGAAACTCATTTCAATGCCTTCCTCCTACTAAACCATATTGAGGATAAGTAGCAGGAGATAGAAAAAAAAATACAATCATGTGTGCTCGTCCTGCATAAGCTTAAGGCTGTATGTCGCTCAGTAACACCCAGCCAGCGGCAAAGTGGAATGATCCAACGAGAACGCTGTTTAGAATAAGCTTTACCAAAGAATAACGCATGTTCATCATTTTCGATTGACAGACAATCCATAGGGCAGGTATTAGAAGTGGTATCTTTTTTATTCCAAGAGTGGGTAAAAACCAGCCAAAGGCCAAATTCCCAATCGGAATTTGATGGCAGGTGCTTGTGCAGCAGGATTAGTTAAAAAATACATAAAAGGCTCGAATTCAGGTTTACATTTGAACCTCAAACAAGAGTTTACTAAACTACCTATGCTGGCCTGAGAAAACTTTGCTCCTAATACGTAATTCCAATAGATTGTTTTCACCTTTTCTCCAGCAGCACGAGTAAGTATGATAGGATAGAACCAATAATCCCACGTTTTTATATGCAATAGCCAAGGGATATTACTCACTGATGGGCCCTCTATTAAAACTTGCACAATCCCTATAGGGGACCAGATCCTCATTGGTCCACAGCCTGTTCCAATACAAGATGGGTTTTAAGGTAGCCACATCCAGAATAGACCCAAGATTAAGATCTAGTCTTATTGGCAGCGTCGGGCACTTGTGGGAATTTGCAAAAGAGACTTCACAAAACCATTTTCTGCTTTTTCAAGAGGAGAAATGTTGAGGTCAGAAGTCAACTGCAATAGTTTATTACAACTGAGCAAGTACATCATTTTTTTAGAGATGTCACAAGTTGCCTGCAATAATAAAAAAATGAGAGACGGGCATATACATGGAATGCAGGCACTCATGTTTGATGACATTGATATAACGCATTTATTTATTTTTATCTTGCGTAAATGCATCAGCAGCTGATTCATAAATAATAGACTGGACTGTCAGCAGTGTGTCACTATGTTTCTAAGGGGTGCTCCTTCACAGCACCCCTCTTGCTCAAATTAAAATATGCATCATCAAATAACCTGTACAGTGGTTATTTATAATATACAATCTTAACACTAAAGCACATGTTTGTATGAGCCTTGTACAACTCTCACTTTCTAAAGGTGTGGGTGGGGCTGTCACTCCGTAGCGCCTGCCCTTTAATCTTTATGCTAGTTGTGCCCCATTCGACAACTTCTCTCTGCGAGCACTTTTCTTGAATTCAATAGATCTCTGGTCCCAACCTCACTTTAAGCATCAGAATCATCTTTATGCCAGATTCACCTTTCATTCCATTGTATTTATAGGTAAAGTTCAATTTGTGAGAGAATACTAAAATCAGAGGACCCCCTTTTAAACAGTGCCATCTTCTGTGCTGTTATGTGTACAGCTTTTAAAGAGGGCCCTGTCGCAAACCTCCACTTTCTTGGACGCCAGGGCAATCCAATGTCGCAAGGCTCTTGTTAAATCTTCATAAGTTGTACAGCTCTTTCCATGGCTCCAGAGCATGGGGGCTCGTTTAGAGTTTGGCAGACAGGATACTCCATCACAAACATGGTGGCTGTCACGTCTGCCATATTAGAGTGCATTATATCACCCACAGTACTTGTAATACGGCGGAAGGGACATCTGCCACCTTTGTAACCGAGCATCCCGTTTGCCAAAATCTAAATCAGGCCATAAAGGCCAGATGTACAAAATTTCCATTCTCACAAAGTGGTTGCAAACTGTGCACTGACTTTCGGCCAATGGGAAATAATTTTGCAAACCATCCTACCTACTAAATAGGTCAGTTCACAAAGTTCTGAATCGTAGTGTGTTGCAATCTGACCTACCTTATAAATATTGATGAGGTATGTTGCAAATTGCGACTCACTACAATTGGATGCCATTACAGGGATGTTGACTTACTGGATTCAGTAGTCCACCATATGTGTTATCACATTTAAATAAAGCAATGCAGCCCGTTTCTTAAAGGAAATGGGCACTCCATTTAAATGAAAAGTTTATTTATTTGTTTTTTCCAGTCAATTTGAGGGCTGGGAGTGCTCCCCCGGAGCACTGCTTACTTCCCAACAAACATTTTTTCTACATTCACAAATTGAAAGGGTTTCCTTCACTTTTGCATATGATACCATCCTAACCCAGGAGTTGGTAACTTTTCAATCGCACATCATTGATAGATACCATAATGAGTCACTACTTAGAAGGGATGCCCTAATTATGCACTTCTAATAAGTGATTTGGTATTGCTTTCTAAACCCATTTTGCATTTCGGCAAACTGTTAGCGACTCCCAAAATAGGTTTAGTACATTTAAAAAAACATTTAGCAGTCTCACGCCCTGTGATTTTGTGAATCACAGGCTTTGCGATCGCTAAATGGCTTTGTACATCTGGCTCTTAGAGCGTTCGGGCTTGGCTAAACAACAGTGAATTGTCAGATAATGCATCATTTACATCTTCAGAGGGGCCTGGAGGAGTCCACTGGCTAGCACATTCTACCAAGTGGTTTTGGCTAGCACCTTTGCCTAAACCACTGATTCCCAAAGTGTCTTGTAGAGCCTTGTGCAAGTACAAAAGTATAGAATCCATATTGTTTGGAAGCTCATTTAGACACCCGTGGATCACGAGAGACCCACAATATATTTAGAGACCCTGCCCGTATTGTAGGAATATTTTGCCTAACATGTACTGTTAGCAAAAATGTTCAATTGCAGCTGATCTGCTATATCATAGCTTCCCAGAGAGCATTTTTTGTTTTTCAGAACAAAAAAAACCCTAAAGCAGGGCAGTTTCTGGACCAGAGGTCTCCACCCATTTCTGTAATACGAGCTGCTTATGTTAATGAAAATCATCCCGAGCTACTGATATTATTAGTGTTGTAATAGTGACACACTAGAAGAGCAGTGGCGGCTCGCATAGGGTGTGCTGCGGGGCGGTGGGGCAGGGGAGGGGCAGGGTAGGGGTGTAGTAAACTTGGACATACGACGGAACGGAGGAAAGTAATTATTACGTTCCTCCGTTCCGTCGTATGTCCGAGTGTACTACCCCCCACCCCTCCCCCGCCTCACCGCCCCGCAGGACGCCCTATGCGAGCCGCCACTGTAAGAGATTACATTAGAGTCCGTCTCATGCAAGATTGTCAGCAGTGACCCCCTCACGGCATCAGTAAAAAAGATTTTATCAATTTCGAATTGCCTACCTGGGTCATAGATAAGAGCCGTAGTTGCAATGCCCCTTGCAACAAGATTAGGATTGTTAGTTATAAGTCTCTCTAACACCACATGATTTATTACTCAACTATCAGCTTCGAATATAATTTGGAAATTGCGCGATTTTTCTCCAAACATCGAGTTCTGAAAATTCATACTTTTTCATCTCGAACACACACTCTCAATATTGGTATGCATATCTTAATTCAGCCACGTCAAAGCTTCTAATTTAGAAGGCTGGACTGCACACAGGAGAGCTACTTGCTGCTAGGCGGAGAGCTACCAGTAGCTCACGAGCTACTCGTTGGAGAAGCCTGTTTTGGAAAAAAGAAACAATGTTCCTGACATGCTGGAAGCCTTCTCCCATAACATAGAGGGGCCTATTTACAAGGCCCTTGCGCCACTTTTGCGTCATTTTTAACATGGGAAAAGTGACGCAAAAGTGGCGCAAGGGGCTTGTAAATCTGCCCCAGAGGATATTGCTGTTTTTACTTGTTCAGCAGGCTGGGCCCAGACAGGAAAACATTTTCAGAAGGCCTGTCCTAAGTAAATAGAGTAGGTCTTCCATATTGATGGAAATTCCAGTTCTCTAGCAGATTGCCTGCCAGCAAATAGTTTTTGACAGCAGACCCACGGATACATCACTGGTGAGACCTAAGTGGGTTCCATGGTTGTAAATGAGGTGGAGAAAGCACAAGCGAGAAAAGGGGGTATTTTTGTGGCTGGTGTCTGGTCACTGCTCACCTGAAAGTCAGAAATGTGCACCCACGCGAGGGCACAGGCCTTCAGGTGAAGATCTAACAGTTTTCATTAAAATCGAACAGATTTCAAGCAGATCTTGCTGTTGTCTTTACAGTGGCATAGCAAGTGGGGGGTCAGTTCGTCCTGGGCGGCATAAGTTTTGGGGGCGGCAGCCACCCTCCCATTCTTACATGCGGCCGTCGCAGGGCTGCAAATGCAGGGACTGCCACGGGCGGCAACACGTCTAGGTACGCCACTGTGTCTTTAAGCACAAGATTCCATTAATTTTCCAATGATACAAATAATTTGCCATCCACTCCCATTGCTGTCCATGTTAAGGCTACTCCCCACTGGTCAATGGAAGAGGTGGGTGGAATTATCCTGCAGAAAGCTAAACACAGGAATATTGCACTTAGATCGGAATTGGGCCTGATACGCTGCTCATTGGGCAAAATAAATAAATAAATAAATAAATAAAAAGCACAGTTGCTTTTTGAAGAACTGCGAAGGGCTAGACAATATGTTTAATTTAATGCAAAATACATTAAGGTAGATACATTGCCCAGACCCCTGACAGTACAATTCAAAAGAACGTCCCCAGCAGCAGAAGTCTGTGTGCAGTGCCTGCCCGCAGGATCCTCCTAGCAGGCAGGTGCCATATTCAACCTCTGCTGCTGGGAAAGATGATTTGAAGAGCAATGGGAGCGGCTGGCCTTTGTAATGAACTGAATGTAATTACCATTAAGTTTATTACAATGGCCAGCCCTGGACAGTGAGGGTGGCACAAGAATTCTTCGTTCCTTGCATTCCTCAATAACTGGAATGAGGAATTCTTGTCTTGCAGGGAATTTCGCCTGCATTCCTCAGAGGTGGATTTAGACACAGCAGAATTATCTGCAGTTTCACATCCACTTACAATGGGTGGAAAAAAAATTACATTTCACCAGTCCCTTGTCACTGGGCCCTCCACCTTGGCAGAGGGATATTGTCAAATGTTCCCGGCTGGTACTTCCCTAGTTCTATACTCTCTCTTTCATTCTGCTCGGTCAAGCCATTCCCTGCAATGGTACCACCCGCTAGTGTGTGCTCACTCCAGCCGTGTCTGGTTCTGCACTCACAGCTCAACCAATTTTCACCTATTTCCAACTTTGGATAATCCTTGCCGGGTCCGGTGGCTTAGTGGACTAATGTGTCCACTGTAGTGGTCTGTGTTTGATCTCATGGTCACAGGTTAAAATCCTAGAGCCTCAGCCTTTCGTCCTTCTGAGGTTGGTAAAATGAGTACCGTTGGGTAACAATAAACATCTGTTATTCACCGCCAAGATACCATTCTGGGTGAATGTGCACTCTACAAATACACAAGTTATGTTATGTCAGTCCTTACCTAGTCCTTCCTCTTCGATAACTCCCTCCAATACACCTAGCTCATTTTCTTCTTCATGCTTCTACAGACCCACCTGCCTCCAGAGGGCCCTTCCATCTTGTGCTTCCAATTCTATTTTCTCATAGGCCTGTTCCATTCTGCCTACTCCTCTATCTGCTCCATCCTTCCCTCTAGTGGCCCTCACTTGTCATGCATCCTCTCTTCTTGCCTAGTCCTACATCCAGTCCCACCCTCCCTTCAGTGCCCCATAGCCTACAGTGTTTCATCTGGTCTCAGCATGACTCCAGTCTCTGGTGCTGCCATACTTCGCCCCTTCCAGTCCTCCAACCAGCAGTCACCACACTTCTAGCATAACATTAAACTCACTCACACTCATTTGGATGGTTTCACCCTCCTTGGACTCATCTTAGTCCTCCAAACAAGCCAATAGCTCCTCACGGACTCGAATGGGAACAGTTTCTTCTCATCCCCAAAATGTATGCCTCTCTTTTGATTTCAGTGGACTCACCCTCCAAAACCACTGGATCTCACCCTTCTTGGATACTTACAAGTTTGAGTGGTATGGGTCTGGTCTTCACATACTGGTCTAGCCCTCCCTCCAGTCCCACTGACATTACTTTCCTTTGTTTCAGCTCTGCCTTTATTCCAGCCCTCAAGTGATGCAGTTACTGGTGTTGCGGTGTAATATAACATTATTTATAAAGGAAGGAGGGAGCACACTGCCCGATGTCCCAGCACCCAGTTCACTCAGATGCATTATGGTAATTGTGATGCACAATAACTCTTACTTCACTTAAAGGTCTTTTGTTTTCACCAAAGCTGATGTAGCCAGTGCTTCTTCAATAGAGAGCAACACTCTATTTTAAGGTTGCTGGTATGCTGCTCAAAGTCTTTTCCGGTCTCTGTACTACTCCTGAGCACAGGTGCATCGACCAGAGCTCATCAGCTAACCAGCTCAAATGAGGCCAAACAAACAAAGAGGGGAGGGAGCATACTGCCTGCTGCCTGACATTTTAATGAAGTGTTACCATGCATTGCATTTCCCATAATACATCTAAGCGGACTGAGTGCTGAAATGTGAGGCAGTGTGCTCCATTACTCCTTTGTTTGACAAGGCTCCCTTGAGCTGATGAGCTAATGAGCTCTGGTTGATGCACCTGTGCTCGGTGAGTGGTACAGCGGCCTGAGAAGACTGTGAGCAGCATTTCCAGCACCTCTAAAACAACTATCCTGGAACACGTGTCTAGAGATACACAGCACTGGCTCAGGGCGGATCCTCCATTGGAGCGGAGGAGCGTCACCCCACAAGCCCCAGACCTGAAAAATAAAACAGTAATAAAGTTTATTACCATTTTATTTTTCAGCAACCCGTCCAGAACTAAGTGTCCGGACGGGACGGTGCCAGCGCTGCCGAATGGCAGCAGCAGAGAGGAATTGCTGTAAGCTTCAAAATGCACATGTCTCTTTGGCTGGCCGTCTTGGGCTGGCCAGCCAGGCATGCACATTTTAAAGTTCTTTAATCCAGCTATCTTAGACAGCTGGGTTAAAGAAAGCGCAGGCCTCCACTGCTCTTAGGAGCACTGAGAGAGGCCGCTCTATCCAATCCTGGCGCTGCTTTCATGCTGTGAAAGCAGCCCCAGGATTGGGTAGTTTAGTTTCCTGCATCTGGAGCTTCCTGGAAGACACCCAAGGGAGGAAGACGTCATGCTACCAAGGTAAGTGAATTTATGTTATTATTTTTTTTGTGCCCACCACCCAGGGTACAAGGCAGCCGCCACTGCACTGGCTGCACCAACAATGATGAAACCTAAACCTTTCACTGAAGCAAGTGTTACCATGCTCTGTTTCCATGCACTGCATATACCATAAAACATCTGAGCGAACTGAATGCTGGAATTTGAGGCAGTGTCCTCCGCCCCTTAATAACATCATTTATCTCTTGTAGTTATGTTTTCTAATGGTATATTCTAGACAACATGGATCTAAATGCGAAGAAAACTCATTTCCTAAAGTCATAGTAGAAGTGGTTGTGAATTTCAACCCTATAATTGGAAGCGTAGGGCCTGATTTAAAAAAGACTTTTTGAAGTATGTGAAGTAGTACTCCAGTACTACAACTTCATGCACTACAAAATGCAACTGACACACCTATGTCCTAAGATCTCCAATTCCACCTCTTCTCTTTTCTGTGTAACGATCTCAGCTGTAGTGGTGGAGATCTCCACTCACATTGGTGTATGTGTTTTAGTAGTAAATGTGGGAAAGACAATAGGGAGTGGAAGGAAAATGGGAAAGATTCTACCTAATGGGCGGAGTTTAGGGAAGTTTAAGGAGATGTTTTCGGGAGGGGCATGCTAATACAAAATGCACACAAGAGAAAGACAGTTGCAATTCACAAAATGCACTCCAAATTCTACTACAACCCTGATAATGACAAAACAAGCTTAATCTTGCTTAGACGCAGTCTTGGAGTAAGTCAAGTACCACACATGGCCAACTAATGGCACTGCCACACACTCCCATAGAAAACAATTGAGGCAGGCTATAACCCTAACACCCCACATGATATAATGTGAAATGAATTAAATTAACTCTAAATGTAAATATATATGTCTGTGTGTGTGTGTGTATGTGTTTGCATTTTTATTAAATTGACACTACTTAGAAATAATTAATGCTAAATTTATATATTTAATTTAATGATACACTTAAATTAAATATAAATTCAATTACATTTTTAAATTTTTTAACTTATTTAAAAAAGTTTAAAATTGATTACAATTAATTTAAACATAACTTATAAGTATGAACAAGTTTGTTACGTATGAAATAAAAATGTTAAGTGCAGGTGTGTGAATTTATTTGTTAAATATCGTTCACATATTATTATTTAAAAGATTAATTAATATTTTAAAAATAATTTACAAATAACTGCAAGTTAATTTTAGGAGGTAGTAATCTGTATCTTTTCCTTTAAATAGCCTTGGGTTAATAATATCTACTTAAAATTCTTTCCATTTTTATTTGACATAAAATTCATTTTACTTTAAAATTAAAAAAATACTTTATTATATTTCTCCATATCAACCTAAAGTGAGAGCTCTTTTCTTTGCTCCCTTCTCTTTTTTAATTCTGTTTTGCTGTCTCCTTTTCGTTAATTTTCCTTTTCTTTTCCCCTTTTGTGTCCTTCTACTTTTCTTGTTTATTTTCGAAATAATGAATAGTTCACATTTTATTTTGGGGAGATGTTGGTTGCGAAGTGTTGAATGCCAAAGAGACAATTTTATAGTCTTGAGATAATAACTGTAGAAAGTATAAAAATAGTGATTATTGGCAGGATGCTTTCACAGTAGGACTTATATTTGGTGTTTATCAGCATGACAATGATTACTGCTTTATTTCGCTTACTATTGCTGGTTCTGGTCTGATTTATGCACATACACTGTACGATCAGAGGTACATCTGAATTCCAACCAGAAACCCCAATAATCATTTGTTGACTTTCTAAGTCCACACAAAATGTATAGTTTATGAATAAGTGACTTGGCTTAGCAGTTGAGACTGGACTGTTCTGATTGGAGCAGGGCCAAGGCTGATTTGCATATGGCGGGGTCTAATCTGAAGTGGCATATTGGTGAAAAAATGATGGATTAGAATGCTACCCAAGCAATTGCTAGTGGTCAGACTATTGGCAAGTATTCCTCCCATTATTTTTTGTGTGTTTTATGAAGGAGTAAATAACTGATGGATTAAACATACATTAAATATGGACTGCTGTTGAGGTGCATATGGCATAGTATTGACCCTGAGGGAATTCAAATAGATTGACAAGCATAATATAGCTGGAAGGTTTAGGCTGAGCCCCGCCATCGCCTCCACGGACTACATCCTCCTCGGGGACCTGAACTTCCACCTCGAGAACAACAAGGACACCAACTCCACCACCCTGATCGACAACCTCGCCACCCTCGGACTCAGACAGCTCGTGACTACACCCACCCACGCCGCCGGCCACACGCTCGACTCCATATTTTCCGCAAGCCCACACATCTCCTTCAACCACACCTCCGAACCCCACTGGACTGACCACCACTGCATCCACTTCACCTACAGGAAGCCCACCACGCACCACCGCACCGAACAAATGCCCCGCCGCTGCTGGAGCAGAGTCACGGAAGACCAGCTAACCACAACCCTCGCCCTGAGCCCACCCGCCGAACCCTCCGACCCCGACACCGCCGCCCGCAACCTCAGACAGTGGATCGACGACTGCGCCAACACCCTCGCCCCGCTCAAGAATCCGCCCAACAGCCACACCAGCAAGAAAGCCACCTGGTTCACCAAAGACCTCCAGGCCTCCAAACGAACATGCCGAAAACTGGAGAAGATCTGGCTCCACGAACGGACAGCGGACAGCTACGCCGCCCACAAGAGCGCCACCCGCAGTCACCATCACCTCATCAGATCCGCCAAAAGGGCCTCACTCAAAGACCGCCTAGACAACAACGCACACAACAGCAAAGAGCTCTTCAACATCGTGAAGGAACTCTCCAACCCCAGCTCCAACACCAATGACATCCAGCCGTCGCGAGACCTGTGCGACTCACTGGCCACCTTCTTCCACCGCAAAATCGCCGACATCCATGACAGCTTCAACACCACGACCGCCCCGGCAACCACCGAGACCACTGCCCCCACAACCACCAACCGCCTGCTCTCCTGGACCAACATCAACGACGAGGACACCAGCGAGATCATGAACACCATCCACTCCGGTTCACCGCTAGACCCGTGCCCTCACCACATCTTCAACAAAGCCAGTACAGCCATCGCGCCCCATCTCCGGAAAATAATCAACATCTCCTTCGAGACAGCAACCTTCCCGGAAAGCTGGAAGCACGCCGAGATCACCGCCTTACTCAAGAAACCCAAGGCAGACCCCAAGGACCTCAAGAACTTCCGACCCATCTCTCTGCTCCCGTTCCCCGCGAAGGTCACCGAGAAAATCGTCAACAAACAACTGACCCGCTACCTCGAGGAGAACAACATCCTGGACCCTTCCCAGTCCGGCTTCCGCAGCAACCACAGCACCGAAACCGCCCTCATCACCGCCACCGATGACATCAGGACCCTGCTAGACAACGGAGAAACAGCAGCCCTCATCCTCCTGGACCTATCAGCCGCCTTCGACACGGTCTGCCACCACACACTACGAACACGCCTTCACGACGCCGGGATCCAAGAGAAGGCCCTGGACTGGACCACATCCTTCCTTTCCGGCAGAACACAAAGCGTCCGCCTCGCCCCCTTCCGATCCAAGGCCACCAAGATCATCTGCGGCGTACCCCAAGGCTCCTCCCTCAGCCCAACGCTGTTCAACATCTACATGGCACCCTCGCCCACGTCGCCCGACAGCACAACCTCAACATCATCTCCTACGCCGACGACACCCAGCTGATCCTCTCCCTCACCAAAGACCCTCACACCGCCAAAGCCCACCTCCACGAAGGAATGAAGGCCGTCGCCGAATGGATGAGGACCAGCCGCCTGAAGCTGAACTCGGACAAGACGGAGGTCCTCATCCTTGGTTCCAACCCTTCAGCCTGGGACGACTCCTGGTGGCCAACATCACTGGGAACAGCCCCGCCACCCACCGACCACGTACGCAACCTAGGGGTCATCCTCGACCCCACCCTCTCCATGACTAAGCAGGTCAACGGCGTTTCCTCATCCTGCTTCAACATCCTCCGAATGCTCCGGAGGATCTTCAAGTGGATCCCCACCGAAACAAGAAAAACAGTCACCCAGGCCCTCGTCACCAGCAGGCTGGACTATGGAAACACCCTCTACGCAGGAACGACGGCTAAGCTCCTGAGACGGCTGCAACGCATCCAGAACGCCTCTGCACGTCTTATCCTCGACATCCCCCGACGCAGCCACATCACACCCCACCTGAGAGACCTGCACTGGCTCCCTGTCAACAAGAGGATAACCTTCAAGCTCCTCACCCAAGCACACAAAGCACTCCACAACTCCGGACCAGCCTACCTCAACAGACGACTCAGCTTCTACACCCCCACCCGCCAGCTCCGCTCGACCAGCCTCGCCCTCGCCACAGTCCCCCACATCTGGAAAACGACCGCCGGTGGCAGATCCTTCTCCCACCTCGCCGCCAAGACCTGGAACAACCTCCGACAGACCCAAGACCTACTGGCCTTCAGAAGACTCCTCAAGACCTGGCTCTTCGATCAGTAGCAGCACCACCCCCCTCTTCCCCCAGCGCCTTGAGACCCTCGCGGGTATGTAGTGCGCTTTATAAGTGACATGATTGATTGATTGATTGATTGTGTCCTGCGGACTATGCAGAAAGGGTGCCAAATAACTGGAAGAATTCAGAGGCTCCAAAGAATGTTACAGTTTGCATGTACCAAAGTCATTCTATGGACTCAATGATATTTAAAGAAGTGGTAGGAAACAAAGAGAAGCCCTGCACCCATTTCAGAATGAAGAGACATTAAGGTTTACTAATGAGGATATAAACTTTACAAAAATAGATTTTATTGTGCAATTAAATTAATTCAACAGTTTTTCATAAAGAAAACTTTAAAAAACAATCTCTCATTAGCACAATATTAATCAGTTCTTTTTGCCATGCCTAACAAGTACTTTTATGTAGTGAAGAACAAACAAAGTAGCAGAAAACAAGTCATTAAAGAAATCACTAACAAAACGATAATAGCACAAATTTGACTTTCCAGTACAGATGGAAACAAAAAATAAAACTTGCGAAGTGGGATTTGCATTGACATCCTGCACCATTTTAATAGGGTGTTGGCTGTAGATTGATCTCTGTGGTATGAACTGGTTGTAGTGTTGCCACCAGGCCAGTATTACAGACCTTGACTGTATTTTCATGTTAAGGCCAGTTACGAAAAATGGAACATCAATACAAGTCAGTGTTTTCTCCTTGAACGTAAAGTTAAAGAACACATAGAATAATTACTTTAAGAATGCTTTAAAGTTCCCTAAACTATTCCCAACAGAGGCAGAATTGATGAGTAAAGTATGAATAAATGAGGATAAAAATGAGCACCTCAAACATAAACATATTGGCTGTTTTTTTGCCGCAAAAAGTGTTAGCACTAGTAGGGTAAGATGTGTGAGATGTAGAAAAGTTCTCTAAGCATCAGGAGGAGGGTTTGTACACATAATAGGGTCGTGAAATAATATGAGAACAGACACAGTCACACTGGTGGGCGCCTATCCATTTATTTAAGATTGTTTGTAACATAGTAGGCATGAACGTGGAAAGGCCCAGTTTTTAGTACTCTTCAGATTTCAAGATGATTCCAAATTATACTTATTCTTTTTGGGAGTGAATTCCATGTCTGAACTGAACAGAAGCTTCCACCACTGCATGGTTTATTAGAGGAAGAGAAAGATAATAGTGGAGCTAACCTACACCGAAGAGCTCTTGACTGCTAGTAAGCATGGATTGTTTGCTGAAGGAAGAAATGCTGTGAACCGTGAATGGGACAATGAGTAGTGCACAGTGTTTTGAAAGTGATATGTGTAGGCACTGGCAACCACTAAGGTGCAGGTGAAATGTGAGACCTGAAATTAAGGTTAAGTAGTTGTCTAGCAGCTACTTTTTACATTCTCTGTACTGCTAAATCAATGGTGAGGTGCTCTGAGGTGTAGAACATTGGTGTTAAATGGACAGAAGAGTACTAGGTTAATGGCTGCTTGCACCCTTTGTTTGAATTCTTGATAAGAAAAGTCTTGCATAGTCACTGCATCATTTAAAAGGACCCCTTTGTAACTTGATTCACTTGAGTCATTGGGGAGAAGTTATTATTCTTGATCTCTCCAACATACCTTACTTGGAGTGATGAGTCAGAAGGTGGGTTAAGCTCATTTGGCCAAATAGTGGACTGGTGCTAGGAGGTCCATTTACCACATGCAAATATCTAAATTGTTCACATGTTTAATTTGAGAGGATGCTGCATCCAATGAGCAAGTGCGTGAAGGCATTCACCAAAGGCAGCAAGTCAATGTATCACACTTGATGTCTTCCAGAAATAAGCTAATTCCAAGGAGTGGTTGATGATACCTCTGGCTGCAAACACATCTGAGCAGTTAATGAGGATGTCCTTGTCTCGATGGGTTAGAAAGGAATCTGCCAGTGATCCAGATGTGCCAAAAACATTTGTGAGATAAAGAAATTGTCAGTAATTTAAGGAGCGTAGTCACTTTTAAAGTGTAGAATAAGAGATGGGGCCTTTGTGTGAGTTGAGCTGTTGAATGTTCTTGGTTTTGGCCCAAAGACGCGTTTCCAAGGCTTTATCATTAGTGATAAAATGGTCTGGTAGGGAGTCACATAGTTCTGTGTGTAATTGATTTTGAGGGTTGTGCAGTCGGGGTTTAGGAGTTTGTCAATTATTTATAAAGTTCCAGAGTAGGGCATGTAGCCTCATAAATGCAATGTAGTGAAGCCTATTGGACTTTCTGACCATGACTTGATGTTCTGGAGTGAGTTGTTCTTGGGCATGTTGGTCTTTTTCTCCCTGCCTTTCCAGAGATCCTTCATGGATTTTAGACGTTGCAGCTCTTATGGCGTTGTGGTATTGATAGGAGATGGGGAAGATCTGAGTTAAGATGATGTTGTTAAGGACAAATGCCAACCAGTGAAAGAGCTGCTGACTGAAACAACTGGTTTGCTAAGCAAGAAAAGACGTAAGTTGAGTCTATAATGTAAAATGGCCCTTTTTTTCATTACTAATTGCTAAAGGTTTTAGCAATTGTGGCTGTACACTTGCTGGAGGACAAGAGAGTTAGAGGTTGCAATATGGAATGATCCATCAATGTCATGTGATATTTGCTGGTGAGTGTGTGTTTTAGTGGCATAAATTACATCCAGGTATACCCTGATGTGTAGCTAGGGCTAAATTTCATCTGAACCAGATTCAGAGATTCCATGTAGAATAGCAGTCATCTAGTTATGGGCAATTCTGGTTTATTAAACCAGGTCCTGAAGTTTGTCTGGATACAGAGATTGAGACGTTTTAGAGTGATCTTAGAGAGACAAAGTTCAGGACAAGTCAAGAACTGAGGGATTGTAAGGTGGAGTGCTGTCGATAATGAGAAATGAGAATGAGGTGTATGGAAATATTAGATGAGCAACAATTTGCACTTTCAATTGTTGAAGTTTGCCATGGATTTTGTACATGCTGTGCATCTGTAGACAATGGCTGCACCTCCTCCTTGTCGGGCGATTTCCTATAAGGACTTTGCACCCATCAGGTATGGCTTCATGTAGTACTGGTCCCTCATCATTGTTTAACCAGGTTTCAGTGATTAAAAACAGGGGATGTTCAAGTCTGAGGGCAGATCATAGATGTTAATTCAGCTCTTGTTCAAAAACCTTGCATTAATGTGTACACTGGAGAGGTTGTAATGTGTCTTCAGTGTTTGTAGGAGCACTGCAGTAGGCAGGGTGGTGATTTGGGATAAGCTGGAGGGCAAGGCTGTGAAGATAAAGACGGTAAGGATGTATTGGAAGGGTTGCTGTTTGAGAGAGAATGAGGATATGTGAGATGAGGAGTTGAAGGAAGATATGTTGCACAAGCTGTGTGAGGTGAGGTGAAATACAGGAAGGATGTAGGAGGAAATGGGAGGTGGAAGTGGGAGGTGAGACAGACTAGAAGCACAGTTTAGTGGTTATAAAGGTGTGAGTATGTAGGGCGGAAGGGAGTGTGGGGAAAAAGAGAGAGAGTCCTAGAGTGAAGAGCATTTATAAGTGAGACTGGAGTGAAAGTGTGGAAAAGTAGAATGAGAACAGGTATTGCATAGGGAAGGGTAGGATGGAAGAACAGGCACACACTCTACACAAGAAAAGTGCCTCTAGGAGGCCAATATTGGGCATGAGGCCATTAGTTGATGGCCTGGACCAGGTGTAAGGTAGCTTAACACACACCCATTCGGCAAAAATATTAAATAAATTCCTTGGTTTGTTTTTTCTACTGCAGAGTTCCTGTAGCTTATATTTCTACAAGTATTAAGTGTCAGAGGCTTAGGCCAAGCAGGGTCTCATCAACTCAGACAGGATCTGAGGGAGCCCATGGATGAGAAAAGCACCAATATCTGCGCAAGCTTTCTGTGAAGACTGGAGTGGGACGCCCACATTATACTGACGCTAGAACTATGTACCTGTCTTCTAATGAGTCTCTTAAAACTGAAGCTCCGGGTTGGTAAGATTTTACCACTGGCACCATTAAAAAGTAAGTGGTTTGCAGGCATTGGATGATACAGTCAGGAAGGCCTGTGGGCTGGACACCGCCACAGGCCAAACTCCAAGACACCACTTAGGCAAAATGTGCCAATGACTTCTTCACTCTTTCTAACATAAGCTCTAAGAAAGCACACTTTTGGCTTTGTGCTTTCCTCTCCAGTCCTTCTCTCCTTCTCTATCTCTCGGACTTCACAGTTACCAGAGCTGAAGTTTTCCTGGAGCTTTAGGCACTAATAATGCACATGACATCAAGGGTCTCTGGTGAAAGATGACAATGCTGATGAGGAGTGAGAACAACTTATTTGCTTCTTGTTTCGATAAGTCAAGAATTTCTTCTAATCCAAAACTGCTACAAAAGTGTGTGTGCACAGTTTTGCGCAATGGAAAACCTTATTTCAGGATGCAAGTTTCAAGCCTACAAGACACCAGTCCTAGCCTTTTCTTCATTGTGGGTTTTCCCATCAATGGGGAACGCGCTTCAGTAAGTGTGGGCTATGTGGCATGCTGAATGTAGGTCATCATCATTGAGGAGCTCTGTAGGAGACTGATAGGTCTTACAAGTTTTTAATCTAATATGTGCATGTTATGTATGTGTGTGTTTATGCTTCTGTATGTATGTTTGTGATAAATGTTAAGAGTTGTGTCTCCCTGGTGGTTCACAGTGGGGTGTTAGGTCTTATGGGCCTCTGTCTAATCCAGGTCACCCATGCTGTGCTGCCATACTGGGGTCCTTATGGACCTTGCAAGTGATATAATGATGTTTCTCTTCCTCACAGGCCAAGTGTGCTGCATTTTGTGTTATCCCAGTGTGGTGATTGAGTCTCACCTGTTCGAGTCAGAGATATTGCATCCCTGAGGTAGTTCCAGTAAACGTTATGAGCTACTTTTACCAGGATGATGTGACCTGTTTCCTAGTCTATGTCCCAGTGCTTTGGTGTCAAGAAGGTACCCCGCAGTGGCTATTTCGAAGGAGTTTCCTAATTCCTGTATTTTCCTTTCCCCTTTTAACCTGGTACCTCCTCCCATTTACAAGATGGCTTGGACCTTCACTTCCTGCCAGCACCGCAGCTGTCAATGGAAGGGACATCTACCAGTTAGAGGCTAGGGCGGTACCACTCACAGGAAATGCCAGCACATTGTGAATGAGAAATCAGGTCCTGATGTCTGTTGTTTCTAGCTCTCATTTCACTGTTGTGCTTGAGTCACACAAAACTCTCCAGCATTAGCATTCTGTGCACATTGCCTTTTTACAAAGGATCTGTACAGCCACTGCTGCTGAAACAAAAGAGATGGTTACAACTATGTGATAACTATGAGTAGGAGCCAACCGGGTTACTGCAACTGGCCCCACTTCTTTAAAAATTAAGCTTCTTGTTTTTAATACAAATACAAATAGTTCAAAGCCAACATGCCAAGCCTTAGTATTCTGGTGTTGCCACCTAAAATAGGGAGGCTGACATCACCAATGCAATTGCAGAATGAGATCATTGAAATTTTCTGAAGGATCTTGCTCTGCCACAACAACATTTGAGGAGCTATTTATAATTGTAATTAGCTCAAACTCTGAGACATTATTTAGTAGAAGCACATACATGGATTGGCACTTGGCACTTCTCAAATTAAATTAATGCAATAGTTGAACCAATTAAGGAATGATATCTGTATGTGAGGTGGTTAAAAATAGACTAGGAGAGACACTTGAAGTTGAGGCAGAATAAATTGAGAAGTTTATTTAACTCATTTGCGAGTCGCCGTGGGGCTGTTACATAGCTCTTACATGTGTATCAAAGACATAACTTCATTTGATTGGTCTTTTGGTATCTTAAATGCATAAATCCAATTTACAGCCAAAAGATTCTGAATAATGTTTCCTATATTTCATTTTTGACATCCAAATATATGCATTATTTTTAAATAAAAGTGTACTTTTATAGAAAAAGGATTCTCTTAAACATATTGAGGACAATTTACAAAAACATGTATGAGTAAGGGAAATACTACTAGGAGAATATTCTGTCCCATGCTTTTACATGCCTTTGTAAATAGGCCCGAAACCTCCAGCTCCTTATTAGTAAAAGTACAGAGAGGGCACAATACTTTCTATTTTTTTACAAATTTTTACTAATTGTTTACTGATTTGGATTAATTCCTTTCAGCTATTTAAATACCCACTTGGAACGACAGACTAGTGACAGTGTGAGAAATTGGGTTACTGGTTGAGGATAGTAAAACCCTTCTTAAGAAACAGCCACAATCCTTGTCAGTGTGAGGCACAAACAAACCCAAATTAACCTGTGCTCAACCCTCTGGTAGCTTGGCATGGCACAGTGAGGTTTAACTTAGAAGCAATGTGTAAAATATTTATGCAGCACTTTAAACAATAATAAATTTAAAACACAACACAAGAAAAATTCCACACCAATTAAAAAAAAAGAGTGTATTTTAATAAATAAATCAAGACAAAAATCCAATCAGTAGAACCGGAGATATGCAATATTAAAGATTTCAGTAGATATAGTTCCACAAAGCACAAAGCACCAACTGTGTATATATAGCACGTCCCAAATTCAGGCCATCCATGATGGAGCATGTGTTGGTTATAGGGAGCCAGCTAGGCCCCCTGAACAAGGGTACCTTAAATCATGGTTGTGATGCAATGCGAGGTCCCACGTTGAGGATGTACCATGTAGCCAAGGCGATGCGTCGTTTCTGAGGAGCTGTGAAGCTGCGATGCGAGGCCCTGTGTCGGTGTCGAAGATTCTGTCCAATACGTATCACAATGTGAAGTCTGCCATCGAGGATGCGTCGCGCAGTCGAGGCGATGCATCGGTTCTGCGATGCGAGAATCCGCATTGTCACCGAGGCTGCTGTGGATGAGAGATTGGTGACACTTCATACAGAGGCGGTTCCCATGCAGGCTGTGAGGTTGATGTGTCGTCCTTGTGCTGAGAGGATCCTTGCAGCAAAGACTATGCTTCGATTCTGCTAAAAGTTGCGCCATGCAGCAGAAATGTGTTGGTTCTGATGGATCCACAGATGGGCTCCACTTCCAAGGGTCCAGTACTGGGGTGGCACCACTTGGCAGAGTAGGACTCATGGATGGCAGAGTCCAGGTGCTGGGTTCAAGGTTGCTGGAGCCTTCTGTCCCTGAGGCTCCAATCAGGAGGCCAACTAACTAGCCCTTGGAGTCACTCTGGGGTCAGTCCAGCAGGTGCAGGTCAAGTTCTTCTCACCCAGGCTAGAGGGCAGCAGGTCAGCACAGAAGGGCAGCAGTCATTTAGAGCAACAGTACAGTAGAGTGACAGGTCTTTCAGCAGCACAGCAGTCCTTTTTCCTGGCAGAGTCCCCACAGGTCCAGACGTGTACTGAAGAGTGGGTGTCTGAGGTCCAATATTTATACCTGGGCCTTAATTTGAAGTGGCAGAAGTTTCTAGAGGTTTCCCTTTGAAGTCCATAGGCTTCCTAACTTCGCTGTCCTGACTCCTGAATAACTACAGAGGGTATGCAGCCCTTTGCAGGGAGGCAGGACACAGCCTATTCAAGTGTAAAGAGGGCTGTGTCCAGCTCCGCCTTCCCATCCTGCCAGTGATGGCCCATCCAAGCACTCCTAAGCGCTCTATTGTGTGCGACTGTCTAGGAGGAATACATAAAGCCCAACTATCAGCTACACCCAGTCATTTGACCTGGAAGCAGGCACCTCTTGTCTAAGGCAGGAAAATGCCAACTTTCTAAAAGTAATTTAAAACTCACAAATAAACCAGTACTGACATTAATTTACCACAAAATTGTTTGTAAATCATGGTGACGAAACTCAGTTAGGATGAGCACATTTTATTTGCTGCTTATTTTTCATTGTACTTTTGTAATTTTTGCTGAACCTGTCATAAACATTGGAGGAACAAGCAATATACAATACACTGAATAAGTCAATTTGATAACCCGCAAATCTAACAAAAGAATTTTTGTGTCACATACAATAAAACATGAAATATGATTGTGAAATTTTTCATTAAACATAGGCTCAAAAAAATGAAGACTAATAAAAATGAGTATGTCCCAGTCCTACATTTTAAAGACAGGAGGATCCCGTATTTAATTATGACAATAATGCAGGCTCCTTCAATGGACCGCAACCAGGGGTTGGAACATCAATTCCTAATCAGGCCACGGAAAGAAGCTAGAATATATGTTACTCAAAAAGAAGGCTACCAAGGTGCCAAAGTTCTTTTTTTTTCACTACAACGCCCTGGTTTTTGAACTGTTGACACGTTTCAAACCCAAGAAGTTTGGGGTTCTCCTCAGGATCAAGAACTGGTGGACAATGTTCTTCAGTCTATAGGGCTGCACTTCTCACTTGAAACGCTGTTATTGTCCATTTTTATTGTGATGATGGTCATTCAATTAATTTTAGAAGCAGCGAAGAAATCTAGTTGGAACTTGTGTCTCCTCATTTATGACTGGTTTTTTAATTGAGACAGTCAAATTAGCAAGCAATACATGAAGAATTTGTGTTCATCTATCAGAATTATTTAAGGTTCCTTATTCATCTCCACTTCAGTCCTTCACTTGGTCGGACCTCATTGTTTCACGGTAAACTGCGTCCACAGACTTTCTAAAAGTTGCATTTTCAAAATTGTAATTTAAAATCCAAATTCACCATGAGAGAGGATTTTTAATTACAAATCCAAAGATATCAGACATGAACTGGTGACCTGCCCCCTTTTGGAAATTATCACTGATTAAATGCAATAAGGCAACTCCAATGTTATCCTATGGGGGAGGTAGGCCTTGCAGTAGTGAAAAACAAATTTAAGAGTTTTTCACTACCATGACATGTAAAACTAAAAAGTACATGTCCAACGTTTTAAATACATTGCACCCTGCCCTTTAGGCTCTCCAGGGCCTTCCCTATGTGTGACTTATAAGTATCAAAAAGGAAGATTTCGGCCTGGCAAAAGGTTTGTTTTGGCAGGTTGAAATGGTAGTTTAAAGCTGCACACACAGGCTGCAATGGCAGGCCCTGAGACATGTTCAAAATGCTTCTTAAGTGGGTAGCACAATCAGTGCCACTAGTAGCATTAAACTTACAGGCCCTGGACACAGGTAGTGCCACTTTACAAGGGACTTACAAGTATGTTAAATATGCCAATTGGGTGTAAGCCAATTCTACCACGTTTTAAGGAGAGAACAAAAGCACTTTAGCCCTGGTTAGCAGTGGTAAAGAGTGCAGAGTGCTAAAGCCAGCAAAAACAAAGTCAGCAAAACGGGAGGGTTGAAGACAAAAAGTTAAGGGAAAAGCATGCAAAGGATGCCAAGTCTAACAAGTGTCACCCCAGCTGAAAGTAGGGAGCACTACCAAACCTTCTGGGAGTTCTCATCACTAAGGCGGACAAACCTGGAGAGACCATCAGCATTGGCATGGTCTGTTCTCGGATGGTGTTCCACCATTAAGTCCATTTCCTGAAGGGAGATAGACCACCTCAACTGTTTAGGATTCTACCTTCTAATCTACAATAGCCATCTGAGGGGTCTGTGGTTTGGCTGAATCCAGAAGTGAGCACCAAACAAATATAGGTCTAGGATGCTTGTTTCCAGTCCAGGGAGGACCTGGCCTGGCAGTTCGGGCTGGACTGTTCCCATTGGGCACAGGGTTAAGACTGATTTGCATATGGCTGGGTTCAAACTGGAATGGCATGGTGAGCAAAAAAATGATAGATTTAGGCCCAGATCTCTGTACTGGGGTGAATGTATGACATTGTTCTGCATTCTGTCCATCAATTGTTGTTTTTGCATTTGTCACCCCGAGTGGGACGGGTATGCCCAGACGTGGGTCCCTTGCTCTCCTTGCCACTGGAGTCAAGCTATCCTGGCTGATGAGGGGTGAAACTCCGAAACCGGCTAGGATGCTTGTTTCCAGTCCAGGGAGGACCTGGCCTGGCAGTTTGGGCTGGACTGTTCCCATTGGGCACAGGGTTAAGACTGATTTGCATATGGCTGGGTTCAAACTGGAATGGCATGGTGAGCAAAAAAATGATGGATTTAGGCCCAGATCTCTGTACTGGGGTGAATGTATGACATTGTTCTGCATTCTGTCCATCAATGGTTGTTTTTGCATTTGTCACCCCGAGTGGGACGGGTATGCCCAGACGTGTGTCCCTTGCTCTCCATGCCACTGGAGTCAAGCTATCCTGGCTGATGAGGGGTGAAACTCTGAAACCGGCTAGGATGCTTGTTTCCAGGCCAGGGAGGACCTGGCCTGGCAGTTCGGGCTGGACTGTTCCCATTGGGCACAGGGTTAAGACTGATTTGCATATGGCTGGGTTCAAACTGGAATGGCATGGTGAGCAAAAAATGATGGATTTAGGCCCAGATCTCTGTACTGGGGTGAATGTATGACATTGTTCTGCATTCTGTCCATCAATTGTTGTTTTTGCATTTGTCACCCCGAGTGGACGGGTATGCCCAGACGTGGGTCCCTTGCTCTCCATGCCACTGGAGTCAAGCTATCCTGGCTGATGAGGGGTGAAACTCCGAAACCGGCTAGGATGCTTGTTTCCAGTCCAGGGAGGACCTGGCCTGGCAGTTTGGGCTGGACTGTTCCCATTGGGCACAGGGTTAAGACTGATTTGCATATGGCTGGGTTCAAACTGGAATGGCATGGTGAGCAAAAAAATGATGGATTTAGGCCCAGATCTCTGTACTGGGGTGAATGTATGACATTGTTCTGTATTCTGTCCATCAATTGTTGTTTTGGCACTCAACTTCTTCAGTGCCCAGACCACTGCAAAGGCCTCGCTTTCTATTGCACACCTCCTCTGTTCCCTGGAAAGTAACCTCCTACTGATGAAGGTACAGGTTGATCCAGGCCCTCTTCATTTAATTGTGAGATCACAGCCCCTGTGCTATGCTCTGATGCGTCTGTCTGCACAATGAATTCTCTGGAGAAGTCAGGGCCTTGAGGACGGGTGCTATGCACATGGCCTTAATCAGGGTTTCAAAAGCATTCTGGCATGCCTCTGACCAGATCACCTGTCTGGGATGCTTCTTAGCAGTCAGCTCACAGGAGGTGCCATCACAGCGCTCCTGAGAAGGCACAAAAAGGTTATTGTGTGTCCGACATGTTCCTGATGGTCACACAACAAACTTTTTGGTTTTTTGGAAACAAATTAACAAATGGATTTTTTTTCTGAAAAGCAGGAAACTAATGTCCTCTACACCCTCAGATCTTTCTCCCTGGGTGTGGAGGGTCATTATTTATCTTTTTTTCTGGTTTCTGACCCCAAATTTATACGTGGATGTGAGAGACAATAAAAAAGACATCAGACCGTCTGCTTTAAATTGGGCAGGGAGTCCAATGGCCTTCCTCCGATGACACTTACTCCGTCAGGCAGTCTGAGAACGTTTTCTGACACTGTAGCCTGAGAAAGTACTATCATCTGAAAACTGATGGTCTGCCTAACACATAATTGAGTGAGCGGTTCTAGGATTTGGCAGACCGAGTACTTTGTCATGTTTGTGATGGAATACTCTGTCTGCCAAACTTTAAATCAGATCCAGAGTCTATTCAGTGTGAACTGATGGGTGGGAACACATTTGCATATAGAAATATGGAAGTCTTGTTGATTATATTATGAGTTTCAATGACATGTTTGATGAAGGAAATTCAGAGAAAGTTAATCAACAGTGAGACGAGGCTGGTGGAAACTGGTAACCATAGAGATTTCCTGTAATTTTAATTTAACGAAGCACAGTTTCAAGGATACTGAACATGTGAAAGTTTTGCTGAACTGTGGCCTGTTTTGCTAAAATTGTAAGGAGACTACAAGAACCTACATGTTATATATACAGTCATCCCTTGATAATGTACTCTTTGCAGACGTAAGTTTTCAGGGTATGGCTATTTAAATATTAAAAAATCTGACAGATCACACAGAACAGAAAATGGGAACATGTAATAGAGTCATATGAGTTAATTCTGAGTATGGCACTATTTATACATTATCTATACTAGCTTGTCTTCTAACTAAGTGGTTCTTAACCTGTGGTCCAGGCACCCCTGGGGGTCCACAAAGCCTACTCAGGGTGTCTAGGACTGCTTAGAAAATTAAATAATATTAACAGAATAATAAAGTGCATATAAATAAACAAGAAGAACATAAAGTTAAACATGTTAAAATGTTCTATAAATGTGAAGGAATTTGACAATGGAGGCTAAAAATTAAATTAGTATCCTTAGATTGATTTGTGGGAGCAGTGCAAGTTCATCTAATGGAATGTAGTATGGACTATGAGTGTCCTCAATTGAATTTAGAAAAGCTCCAACCTTCCCACTAAAACTACAATTTTAATTTTGTATATTTGTTCAAGAATTAAATACAGTAATTCTTCATTTGTGTATTTGTTTGATGAATGCTTGTTTCTGCATTTTACGTGTATTGTTTTGCAGTTCAAATCAGGGAAAATGCTTAGGCCGGGGTCCCCGGCTTCCAGTAATGACTCAGTGGGGGTCCCTGGTTTCCAATAATGATCAAGTGGGGGTCCACAGAAGTCAAAAGGTTAAGCACCACTGTTCTAACTGATTCAAATTTCGAAATTCCTAGTTTTAATAGGAAGTGTTTCAGTCCATTCATTTATAGCTCTGCAGGCACCGTGTATTTTCCCCTTTCAGGAGTATTATACAAATTCATCTAAAAGAGCATTAGCTTCAAAAACTGTGCACTAATGCAGTCATTTAGGGCCCAATTCACAAAGGTAAACTTCTGAAGTCCAAGTTTACCTTTGTGAATTGGGACCTTAGACTTCAGGTCTAAACATAGACTTCAGGTCTAAGTTTACCGTTGTAAATCGGGCCCTTAATATGAATTCATCTCTTGTATGTACAAGTCGTTCTGTCAGTCTAGATCTTACCTTTGTATTGTGTTTCTTTGGTTTGACCCAGAAAATAGAACGTGGCCCAAGTACTCGAGGGATTCCCTGTGGGCTTGTGAAGTGGAGGAAACCGACATGTACCTCACTGGCTCGTCCTGCGTCTGCAGCACGTGGTCCACCAGTGTGGAGATTGCAGCAGCCCTGCCGGAGTCTCAACAGGGACTTGTATACGGAGCCCCAACATGTTCCGAGAAGTGAGTACAGAGCACAGATAATCCCTTGAATATGTATAAATACGCTGTCCTAGCATGTAGCACATGAATATGGGTTCCAACGATAATTATTAGACAGCACAGATGAACAAAAGAAGACTAAATATAAAACATATTCCCAAAATTGTGGATGCGTAATCTCACAAAAAGTACTTTATACTCTGTCGTACTGAGGAATATATCCAAAATGAACCCCTGTATTTTTCCCCCACACAGTCAGCTCAAAGCTCTGTCCTCGCATTCTCTGCAGCTTTTGCTGTTGTGTCCTTCACAGAAAGCCCTGACGTAACAGTCTCCTGGGAAACAGTCTTTACAATGCGATTTTTACATTACGCGCCTTTACCACTCATTTATTACCATGGAGGTTTTTACCACGTATAGGCCTTTACCACGCATGACTTTACCACGCATTCAAGGTAAGTATGGGTGTTTGGGGGGGTCTAATATAAATTTGAACTTACCTTACTAATACTTACGTTAGTTAGACTAATAATGCGTGGTAATGTCATGCGAGTTAAAAACATATGCGGGCTAAAAGAAATGCGAGATAAAAATGCATTGTAAAGGCATACCTGCGTTGTTCCACCATACAACGCAATCTCCTTTGAGTGTGGCGGACTAAATAAGGGGGTTTTAAACTGTTGCACAGTAGAAACATTTGTGAAAAACTAGTCTTTGCTTCCCAAACAGATATCAGACATTAGTTTTTGGAACTGCACATGCACGTGAAACCTAGATGCGAAAATAAAATGGCAATAATGAGAAATACTTCTCTACAGGGAAAATATTTTCCCATGGAGAAATAAAATAAAAGATAAAAATGTGCAAGTGCACAGAGGCGCTATCTTTTCACAGTGTGGGATTCCTCCATGGGTGCAGTTCCCCATTGGCGGAAATACCAATGTATACAAAAAGTCACATGACAGGAGTAGGCCTGGAAAGCTGCCACTATTACCACCTACCATACTACTAGCAACTTACGTGCACAGAAAAACATTGTGGGGCAGATTTAAAAGAAACTGACGCATCTGTAGAGATGAGTCAGTTTCCCTGCGCCAGCCTGCAATACCCTTGTGCCACCATGGATGCACCGTATTTATAATACGGCGCACCATTGCGCAAGGATTGACAGATGCATCAGAAATTCTGACGCATCTGTTGGCCCAAAAGTCACGCATTGCTGGAGTCACGTCGCAAGTACGACGCAACTCCAGCAATGCATGTTGAGGCCTATATATATTGTACTTCGTCACTCCGTACGCCTGCTTCAAGCAGGCGTTAGGTTTTGACGCAGTGGCGTCCTAGAAGCGGCGCAGTGAAATCTTGTAGATTTCACTGCGTCACTTTTACGAGGCTTTCTTGCATGGGAACGCCCACCCTGCATACATTATACCTGACGCAGGTATAATGTGACGCAGGGCTTTACAACGTGACGCATCTCCCTAGATGCGTCAAGTTGTGAATTGGCCGCATTGTTTACGCCGCCGCTGCGTCACAAAAGTGACGCAACAGCGGTGCTAAAGTGTTGCAAGGGGCTTGTAAATCTGCCCCCGTAAATCTACCCCCTTGTGCAGAAGTATGAACACAGGTGCACATTTATGACTTTTCTTTGTGAATCAAGCAGCAAATCTCTACTTCAAGAACCGAAGCACTGAATGTACAGTTATTGCATTTTTTACCGCTTAACAAAAACCTATGAATTAATACAAATTATAAAACATAAATTATACCTCTGCAAATAATCATGCAGAAAAAACAATCTAAAAAATATGTTTTAATTATCACCTGCCTTCTCTAAATTTCAGATTCCGGGTAGGGAAAACAGTTCCTAATTTTAGGGCTTCTAAGAATAAGAATAAAGAATGCAAAAAGTCCTAGGATTCGCCTCATGTTACCTTCTCCAGCACGAAAACATTCTGTCCTTTTTTCCTTGATTCCTTCTGCTCCTAATCAGCAGCGTGAACAAAGCTGCCACCCTGCAAACTGAGCTGTAATCCTGCAATGCACAGGCATGCAAATTGCAAACAGGCTCCTAAGAGCCAGCGAGTCCCTTCGCCCCTCCGTCTGTGTTAATGTTTACATCCTGCATTTGACTCAGGGACGCAGATTAAATGAGCGGTTTGTGCAGGAAATCCGCCCACTCGCGAGGCAATGGTGGCTGAAAGCCTTGGCATAATGAAGCGGAAAAGCTATGAATAAAATCAAGGCTTGCATTCCCGGTTTACCGTGTGTGCATAATCCCTGGTCTGCAGCAAAGTTCGCACAAAACCTGCGCGCTGGGCTGTGCTATCAGCCTGGGGGATTTTAGGCTATTGTGATGCGGCCCGGCCAGAGGAAGCCGAGCAACCTTTTTACTTTCCATCTCCGTAAATTTATTTCAATGTGTCCTTTTCAAAGTGCAGGAAAGTGGCGCAATCTTGATCGGCGGCCGCTCTTATCTGGGGCCGGGACTTTAGCACCGACAGCTCTTTCTCTTACTGAAAAATGTCACATATGCTGCACCTTTTCAAATCCTGGCGCTTATCTCGGTTTTTCCTCCATGCCATGCATTCATGAATTCAACAGACACCGTGTTATTGTTCTTCTGCGTTGCATGTATTTTCACAAACCAACACAAACATTGCAGTCTACAGAAAAAAACCACCCTATTGCCACTGGAGTATGTTGACGTCTCCTAAACATGGCTATCTGCCATCGCAGCATTTCTGTGGAGAATATGTGGAGCATCACTGGGCAACAGTGACGTGGACTGCTTTGACCAGAAACAGAAGAAGGACAACCGAATGGGAGGCCGCCAGGCAGGTCCTCTCCTCTGCCCCACAGTGGTGGGAGGAGTATGAGAAGGTTCATGGGTCATAGAGAGGAACTTTCTATGAGGATGGATAACCATTAGTGTCACCCCCCCACAACATGTCCCCCCTTGTAGTACCCCATGCATCCAGTTTGCTACCACGCAATCCCCTCCAATGTAGTACAGGGCAACTCATTATCCCCTGGGGAATCTGGGTACATACAAGGTCTATACAATAAACCTTGCAGGGACTGCATCTTAATATAGCCTTATAGCCCGGCCATTAAAGGCCACTCCAGCGTTAAAGGCCCGAGTCAAAGGCTCAGCCTTTAACAAGGGAGCAGGCTTTAATGGTCGGTAGAGCCCGGTACAAGGGCTTTTAAGGCTTTTAGAACATTCGCCCCTAGAGGGCAGAATGTTCACATTTTTTAAACAAAGGCCTCAGGGAGCCCGAGAGGGTTGTTCACAACATTGGAATGTTGATGCTCCGGGCTTCTACCGGCTATTAGAAGCCCGGGGATAACTCCATTGTCTTCAATGGAGCTCCCAACATTCCAATGTTCTAACAAGCCTTAATGGCCTGAATAACTGCCTCAGCCTTCAACCTTCCTGCTTCCTTGTCACATGGCCTCCATTATTCTCTGGTACGGAGTGACTGCATTCTAGAGAGCTCCTTCCACCTGAACCTCTGTACTTGCTGTCCTCATCATGGTACATCTGTGTAGCGTTGTCTTCTTATACATACCGCTCTCTCCTACGAGTGTTGCTATCCCCGATACTGAAGACCGTGGAGGTGAGGCCTGTTACTACATGGCTTTCTCCTCTGCCACAGTCATAGTTCAACTTCTAACTCACTGCCACAGAGTGAGTGAGTGAGATGTGAAATTAATAACGTCTAGGAGCACCCTAACTGAACCCAGTGGTCACCTATTTTCAATATAGGTTGCTTTATGGTGGTATTTAGCCAGTTTATGCTACACCGAAGAGTATCCTAGCACTACATCTGTACAGGCATGTTCACAGGCCAGACTATGAGCTAAGAGGAAAAAGATGATATTGAAGAACATTCCTAAATAGCGATTGGCATGGAGAGATAATGGAATCCGATTCCATGCTTTACTGGCAAGTCCTGGAGATCAAGCACACAGGACTGTGCTTGTAGAAGGCTCTATGGATAAAAGTCAGCACTGTGAACAAAATCCTTTTCTTAATAGATAGCCAGTGCAAATCCCTAAGCTAACCAGAAACTGATTTCCTCTTATGTTTGCCTAAAATGAGACGGGCTGGAGTCTTCTAATTTTGCACTCCGGTTGGCCAAGCGAAAGGCAATTCAAATAGCCCAGTCATGATGCTTTCAATGCATGGACTACTGTTCTGCGTGTCTCTAAATTCAAGGAATTTTCTAATTGACCAGAGCAAGCCAAAACAGGTACCTGTCACTGACAGAAGTTGTGAGCCCAGGGTTCATCTCTTTTAAGTTCTACATTTTTGGCAACCGGAGTAGGGGGATGAGTGAGAACCTCCGGCCAACTGTTGTTGATCCATTGATCTCTGGCCTTCCCATACAATACAATATCCCTGTTATCAGTACTGCACTGAAGAGGAGTGCCTGGATGTATGGTGGGTAAGGAAACTGATGCACAGAGAGGGAGCACAAGTTAAACTTGGAAATTAAGAGTCTAGTGTAACAATTTTGTGGTCCCAAGCCCTGCAGTGTACAAAATCACATCACTTACAACTGCAAAAGAAGGTTTAACAACGTACAAAAAAAAAATTGTAAGTCCAAAAAGTCTCCATGAGGCAGCTTCCCTTTGTGAATTGTGCTGGGTGGACTTGGAGGCAGCAGGCATTGGTCTGGGGAACTTTTTTTTAAAGAAGCATCTCCCCCGTTAAGTCACACTTCTGCTTTTAATAAAACAAAAATATCGCTGGGACTTAGGAACGCAGGGATGGAGGCCTGTTCTCCCTTGCAAGCCACCATCACTACATTTGTAGGCAATCTCAGAGGATCACAAATAGTAGCCTGCCTAAATAATATTTATTAGGCAGCTGGCTTTGTGACCACCTGTAAATGGGCAATTTGTACATTGGTCGCATCTCAAATTTCATACTGGTTTGCAAACCAGTTAGTGGGCCATTTGCACATATTAGTTGGCAAACATATATTACTACACCATCTCCTAATTCTTTTAGTTTTAATTTCAACAATCCTGTATCGCTAGTACCTTTACTATGATGAAAAGAAACATTTAAAGCCAGCTTGTAAGATGCTAGGGAGTTTCTATTTGTTCATGTACAAAAACCTACATTTTCACAGGAAATACTGAAAATAATTGGAAAAAGTGAGGTTTAAAATTTCCCTTATTTTTATAACTGTAAACATTCTTTTGCTTTGGGACAGATGTCAGAAAGGCTCTCTTAGAGTGAAGGAATCCCTGTAATTAGATGAATCTAGTACCTTTAAACCACTTAGGAATGCTGCATTCCACTCAGTTTTATTTTCAGACTCACACAAAAGTCCAATTGCCCAACTTTTGGTTGCAGCTATTAAACTTTAGGAGCAAGCTCTTACGTAGTTAAAGCAGTACATATACTTTCATAAGGAATCAGTAATCAGGAGACACATGGGACCCTATGCGCATAGGCAAATTAACATGATTAGATCTATTCATGTGTAGATCTACTACTACAGCTAAGTGTAAATCTTATTTTGCAATTCACTCATTCCGAGTGAGGCTTTACACATAGGTGTAGACTTACATGTCTCCTTCTCCCCAAACAAGGCCACGGAGCATCTCGCAGCCCATTCCATGACTGTTAAGTTACAATTACCAACTTTGCGGTTGTTTGTGGAGATCTTCGCCAGTGGGGCAGACATCTGTGTATAAGAGAATTTAGGGAAAATTATTAACGTTTATTATTTAAAAACGTATAAATATTTTAACATAGAATATAAATATATTTTAAGTAATTAATATTACCTAGTGCTAATACATTTAAAAGTTACAACACATTATCTCCTCAAATTAAATTTGTATTAGAATGCAAAATAATTTTAAAACATGAATTTAAATAATACATTAATTTTCAAACAATAATTAAAAATAAGCTCACCCACCGTTACTAACCTTTTTTTCAATTTGCAATAAAATTGCTAAAAGTTATGGGGTCTATTCACAAAGATAAATGTACACATCAGTAAATCTTTTGCCTACTCACCATTTCAGAGTGCAAATGTTCTACAAAGGGTAGACTTACATGTTTCAATCCCATGAAACAGAGGCTGGAGGCTAATCTCTGAGTGTAAAGTTACTACTACTAACTTTTACACAGGCAGAAGTCTCTGCTATGTGGAGGAAGGGGGAGGGGATCTCCCTAAGGTGAAATATAGGGAAAAATAAAAAAGTTAATGAAACTTTACAAAAATTGTGAAAACATTTTAATATTAAATATTAATGCAAATTCCTTTTCCATATTTATTTAAAATGTAGGACAAAATACATATTATGCTACAACACTATTTACATAACTTTGAATTAAATATTTAATTGATTTTAAATATACTAAATAAAATTAAAATTATTGTTTAAAGATTTATTTAAAGATCTCCACCTGCAGTAAAATGTTTATACCTATTTAGCATCTATTGCAAAATACTAAAACTCTAAATTAAGAATTTTTAAATAAAGTCAGAATTTTTTAAATAAAGAAAGGTTGTTTAAATATTTTATAATAAATTTGTCTTTATGTTTTATTTGTAAATAATGTATTTTAACATTAATTTTAATGTATATATATATTTCTTAAAAGTAAAAATAAATTATTGTTTTAACATTATTACCTAAAGGATTCTCTTTTAAGTCCTTGCCTCCTTTATTTTCGATGAGAGTATTTACAGTACCTGTGAGTGGCCATGTGTGGTGCTGGACTTACTCCAAGGTTGGGCTGGAGTAAACTCACAACTGTTTTGTGGCTTTTTGGGCTGTAGTAACTTTAGAAATGTGATTTGTGGATAGTAATAGGCTTACTCTTTTGTGGGTCGGTGATTGTATTAGCAAGTCTCTCCCTAAATCCCTATTCAACACTCCCTAAACCAATCTTTACTCCACCCTAAACCCCTCAAGTTTTGTAGTATTGCCTATTGCCTATTTTCTCTACTCTCCCATAGCCCCTCTTGAATTTACTACTAAGGGCCCGATTCCGATCCTGTTAGGAAGGCCTCCAGACGTGATCTGGAACGAGCAAATCCGATTCGGAGCCTATGTTTCCGACCGAATCGTCCCCCGTTCCGAATGACCAAGTACAATGCGAACATCTCGTCTGGGTCGACCGAATTGTTTCCGAACCCGATCCTGGCAGTCTGAGTCATTCGCAGCCGAATCGTGCAGCGAAATGGAGCCGACTTCTGAACGAGCGAGTACGATGCACGATTCTGACAGCCGTATCGACTCGGTTTTGCCGAGACGAAACGGCTGTGGGAATCGGTCTTTGGGGGGCTGTAGCAGGCCCCTCTTCAGCCGGGGCCATCTGAATCGGTCCTGTGGGGGAGCCCATGGGTCCCCCCTATCCATGCATGCACAGTGTGGTGCTCGCCACAGGGTGCACGCTTTTCCCCACCCACACCTTTTTGCAATGGGAGCCTGTGTACGCGTTCGGTACACGGGCTCCCATAGAGTTCAATGGGAGTCTGAGCGAACCGAGTCCGTCACTATACGAATGCATCGGAATCGGTCACACGGACTCCCGGAGCACCATTTGCTTGGAAAGCTCTCCGAAACCGATTCTTTCGGAGGGCTTTCCTAACGGGATCGGAATCGGGCCCTAGATAGCACACTTACATGTTTAGAGATCTTCCCTTAGAAAAGATAGGACAGGTGGAGGTGAAGATTTACACCCTTAGGTGTGTGAACTGTATTTTGTAGTAAATGAGTAGCACTAATGTAGTACTACTGTTTTAGGTACTACAAAATGCATTAATAAAAATCTATTTATTTAAAAATAAGGTAAGCTTGTTACTTTTGAAAATTAAGAGTACTATTACATTTACAACAATACATGTATAGATTTATAATTTAAATGTAGGATTAATTAATTCTCTGTCTCCATTTTTTCCTATGGTGTGTGTTGCAGTACCAGTGGTTGGCAATATGTGCTGCTTGACTTACTGGTAGGATAAGCTGCTGTGGATATAAGCTTATTTTGACACTTAGAGGGCTAAAATAATTTTAGAGATGAATTTTGAGAAATGCAGTGGTGTTACTCTTATGTGGGTGTGTGTTTTGAATTAGCACAGCCCACTCATAGCCTCTCTTTAATTTTCCTTTAACCCCACCCATTTTGAAGTAGTTATTCTCAATTTTCCCACAACACAATCTGCTCCTTCCCAAATTTACTACAAAAATGTACATCTATATGTGCATAAATCTCCCCCACCGTGGAGGAGATTCCTGTACAGAAAAGATAGGAGCGGAACAGTAGTAGATCTCCTACTGTAGGATTGAGCATTTTGTTGTAAATAAATATCACTACTCAGAATTAGACTATTTACTCTAAATTGCAGTTTGTGAATTGGGGCCTTAGCCCTTAAACATAAAGAGCTATTTTCTTTTGGTATAAATAAATTAAATCAAGTCTGGTGTAATGGATCTCCCGTTGAATTTTGACCATTTTAAATTTCAATATGTAAGCTGCTGTCTTGTGAAGAAAGAAGTTACAATACTTTGAAAGGAATAATTGAAAACCTTATTAAGATACACGTATTTGGCTCCACACCATTACTTTTTCAAGTATGAAAAAAGGAGAAATGGCCAGTTTCAGCTTTTCACACACTTCTGAAATTCCATGGTGAGGATAAATCTTTTGCAGCTTTAAATATGCATGGGAATTGAACCGTAAGGAACACATAATAGATATGTTTTGGTCTGTGATGCTCAATACCATTTCAAACTTCTCAGTTAACCTTGGGATAATCTTTTTGGTTTAGTCTTCTAAAGAAACATTGCACACCATTGAAACTTTTCAGATCGGATTGATCATAAGGTAAGTGTTGAACATGTAATGGCCCTGGCGGTTTATACATGTAATTTACGCATGCAAAAGAGTGAAGCAATCTTTAAAAATAAAGAGGATTCCATTTGTTTTAGGAGTCCAATGTGCAAGAGAAGCACGTTTTCTAATGAGGATGAAAGAGTTATTTACATGTGTTCCCAAGCATCACTTGAGAATCATTTAGTCATTCAGTCTTGCTTTGCCAATGCTTTGTGGTTGCCGCTATTGGCTTTGCAATTGCAGGATGCTTTTTAAATGCAACAGCACTGGCAATGCCAATAGCAGTGACCAGCCATCTTGAAAGTCTATTTTTTATTTATTCAAGACGGTGGCCGCATTGAGTAATGCTTAGAAGTGTGCCCAATGCAGCGGCCGTTTTGAAAGTATAGAAAATAATACTCTCAAGATGTCTGCAGCATTGAGTCATGTCAGGTTGTATCACACAATGTGATAACTATCCTGATATTATGAAAAACATTATTTGCTCTGATTCCAAAATGGCTAGTGTGCTGCTTGACACAACATGGCAGCTATCTTTAAAGAATAAGAAATAACCTTTCATGATGGCCAGTAATTGCTATTGTCATTTCCAATGACAGTGCATTTCAAAATATCCACCAGTGGCAAGGATCATAGCAGTGGCCACCATGGAGTGGGAGCAGGGAGACTGGAGAAGGGCAGCGGGAGAGAGGTAGAGGAGGGGAGAAGACAGCAAAAATGGAGTGCCAAGAGGCAATGAAAAGTGCTATAGCATAAAACCCAGGGCATCACCAAGCTTGTCATGTGGCACCTTGTGTGCAACGGGTGAGTCAAGAAGGGTGCTCAAGGTCTACCTAGAGCCATAGGATGGGTCTCAAAGACAGAAGAAGGTAGAGAGCACAGAGAGCAGATGCAGTACTCAAAAGGAGGGTGGTGAGGGTCAGACGGGAATGGGGGTTCTGGGAGTGAGCGAAAAAGCTCCATCACACTCTAAGTGCACAAAGTGCAGGGGAAAGTACAGGACATGCACTCCCATGGAGTGCTAAATAAGAAATCAAATGTGAAAAAGAAAGAAAAAGAGTTCCATGATGTCAGCAGTGGTAGGATACAACTCAGACTAGCTGTGTATAACAAGATCACAAAGAAGGCAAACAGGCTACACATCTGAGACCACATGCAACAATTCTTCTCACAATATGCATAGTGAATTGCACATTATGCTATGCTCACTGTGCTTTTTTCCCCTCCTATTTTCTTTGTATGATCACCAGCATTCATCCTCTACCCCATTTTTTTGGTACTCTTTGGTAATAAAGTTCTCAATATAAGAACATATATAGTATACCCCATGCAGTGACCTATAGCTTTCTAGTGTAGCTAGAAGTGAATGGATAATGAGTGGGCGGAAAACAATGATATCTCGTACATGCAGCTTTTTACAGAATATACATAAACACATGGGATACTCTCTCAGCCATGATCTGTCTAAGGGTGAAGGACATGGACCAATTCAAGGTCCAAGTTGGGCTAGGTGTGTCTTTAAATATGGGAGGGAGGGAGCACCAGAAGGTCTACTGGGAATGCTTTCCAAAATGGGAAAAAGAGAGGCAACGATAGAGAAAGGAGTGAAGCACACAGTATTTTGGGCAAAAGTTTATAGCTCTTCGAGAGCTTTAGGTGCATGATCATAAATGTGATACCCTCCTGTACCACGTGAGGCTAACAAACCTGACTTTCTTCAATACCCTCACGGTGAATACAATACATGAAGGTTTGAGTGAGACACCTTGCTATGCTTTGTTCATACCCATAAGTGCCTCCATCATGCCAGTCAGTCATGCATGGGGTCAGGCATGGAGAGCAACACAAAAAGATGATGGACAGAATGCGGAACATTGTCAAGAATTCACCCCCAGCCACAGATCTGGGTTAAGTCGATCACTCTTTTGCATGCCACGCCACCCAAGTTTGTACCCAGCAATATGCAACTCAGTCTTGACCCTGCTCCCCATGGGAACAGTCCAGCCCGAACTGCCAGACCAGGTTCTCCGTGGATGGGAAAACAAGCATCCTGGGACCGGTTTCAGGGTATCACCCTTCATCAGCTAGGCTAGCTTGAATCCAGTGGCATAGCAAGCTCGGGACCCACGTCTGGGCATACCCATCCCGCTAAGGAAGACTTAGAGCAATACAAAAAGATGATGGATGGAATGCTGAACGTTGTCAAGCACTCACCCACAGGCACAGACCTGGCATGGATAGCCATTGCATGGTATTAATCACCATTCGACCTAAATAAGTCTGCCTGGTCATATACTGACGCCCCAATATTCCATTTCATTATATACAATCATTTTACAAGTTAAAATTTGCTATTTATGATAGCAATAGCGTAGGTCTTTCATTCCATTAATTTAAAAGACTCCAAGTACTTGCATTATACATTAAATACATGCATAGTGGTTGTGCAGAAGATCTGTCCTGTAGACCGCTGGTTCTTAACCTACTCAGGGGGTCTGTGACTGCTTAGAAAATGTAATAATATCAAACAATTAATAAAGAGTATATAAATAAGGAAGCAAAAGGTACAACTGAATATTTTGTAATAGTTTGAAATGTTCTTTGAATGTGAAGGAATTTTGAAATTGGAGGCTAAAATTAAGTTATTATCCTCAGATTGATTCGTGGGAACAGTGCAAATGCAGCAAACTGAATATAGTATGGATTAGGAGTGGCCTCACTTGAATTTAGAAAAGCTCCAACCTTTCTATTAAAATTACAATTATGATTCTTAATATTTGTTTGTGAATTAAATAAAATATTTCCTACTGTGTGCATTTTGATGAATGCTTGTTTCTGTATTTTGTGTGTATAGTTTTGTGGGTAAGACCTCCGACCCTTGGTCTAGGTCCACTCTCTCCCCGCAGCTCCGCTGTGCCGTCTCTTGCCTCCAGACTCCGACCTCCTCCTTGGGAGGTTCGAGGCTGCTGCCCGCTCCTGCGCCTGCTGCCCGCTCCAACTGGGACCAGACTGCCTGCAACCACCGTAGCCTTTCTCAGCCGTTTTTTTCTTAATTTTTCCCTGTTGTGCCACTGTTATTGTGCCCATCTGTGTCTTGCTCTAATTCCACCACTGTTTTTATTTTCTCGTGCCTGCCTGTTCCTTTCGCCTTTCGCCACTGCTGCCCCTGCGGCCCCTCCCCCCCGGAATTCCCCCCCGGAATTCCGACCTGGAATTCCCCCGCTCCCGCCTCCCAGCCTCTCCTCCCTCCCACCTCCCCTACTTAATGGCGGCCGCTGCGGGGGAGCGCGAGTAAGACCTCCGACCCTCGGTCTAGGTCCACTCTCTCCCGGCAGCTCCGCTGTGCCGTCTCTTGCCTCCAGACCCCGACCTCCTCCTTGGTAGGTTGGAGGCTGCTGCCCGCTCCTGCGCCTGCTGCCCGCTCCAACTGGGACCAGACTGCCTGCAACCACCGTAACCTTTCTCAGCCGTTTTTTCTTAATTTTTCCCTGTTGTGCCACTGTTATTGTGCCCATCTGTGTCTTGCTCTAATTCCACCACTGTTTTTATTTTCTCGTGCCTGCCTGTTCCTTTCGCCTTTCGCCGCTGCTGCCCCTGCGGCCCCTCCCCCCTGGAATTCCCCCCCGGAATTCCCCTCCGGAATTCCCCCACTCCCGCCTCCCAGCCTCTCCTCCCTCCCACCTCCCCTACTTAATGGCGGCCGCGCGCAGCGGTCGCGCCGCCGGTGTGCCAAAGGGACGCCAAAGGCAAGCCCGTCTGCGCCCGTCCGCGACCCGACTGCGGCCAGCGCCAGGAACTCTGGACCTCCCACTACCCATCGCTATGACACCATCACCCTCCTCGCACTCAACCCTGGAAGACTTAGAGAATGCCAACAGGCCTCGCCGAACACGACCCATGGCCAGTTCTCCTGCCTCCACTGCCGCCAGACCCTCACCGCCACCCCGGCCTCCAACACCGCCGACGCCAGCACCGGGGACACCCTAAAATGCATCCTCCTCAACGTACGCTCCGTACACAAACACGGCATGGAAATCTGGAACCTACTCGACTCTCTCTCTCGCCCGACATCGCCTTCTTCACAGAGACCTGGACCAACGCATCCTCCGCCCCTGACATCAGCCTCGCCATCCCAGATGGATACAAGATTCAGAGGAAAGACCGCCCCAACCACCCAGGAGGGGGCCTCGCCATCGCCCACAAGAGCACCCTCCGCCTCAACACCTCCAGCGAAACCTTCCCCTCCGCCGAACACCTGCACTTCCAGATCCAGACCACCCCCAAAGCCACACTCCGAGGAACCCTCATCTACAGACCCCCCGGCCCCCGAACACCCTTCGCCACCACCATCACCGACTTCATCGCACCCCACGCCATCGCCTCAGCAAACTACATACTCATTGGAGACCTGTACTTCCACCTCGACAACCCCAGCGACCCCAACTCCACTATCCTTCGTGACAACCTCGCCAGCATCGGACTTAAACAACTCGTCAACACACCGACCCACAGAGCAGGACACACCCTCGACCCCATCTTCGCGGCAGGAAACAGCGTCCAATTCAGCCACACAACGCAGCAGCCATGGACCAACCACCACAGCGTACACTTCGCCATCAATAAACCCAAGGCACCCAAACCAGCCCCACGCCCACCTCGAAGGAACTGGAGCAAGGTTACCGACGAGCAACTTAACTCCACCCTCACCCGAGACAACCACACCTGGGCACCCGACGCAAATGACGCAACAACGCAGCCAGAGAACTCCACACCTGGATCTTCAACTGCGCAGACAAGCTCGCCCCGCTACGCAACCCTGACAGACAACGGCCCAGGAAAGCCGCCTGGTTCACCACCGCTCTCCAAGAAGCCAGACGCACTTGCAGACGCCTGGAGAAGAACTGGAGAAACACCAAGACAACCGAAAACCACACCACCTACAAGGACGCCTTGATGGACTACCATAACCAGATCAGAGCAACCAAGAGGAACTTCATCCACAACAAAATCCTGGCCAACTCCACCAACTCCAAGGAACTTTTCAGTGTCATTCAGGAATTCACCAACCCACGCAGCGAAGCCACAGACATCACAACATCCCAAGACCTCTGCGACAAGCTTGGAACCTATTTCCACCTCAAGATCAAAAACCTCTATGACAACTTCATCGACCATCCACCAGGTGCCACAGACGGCCCCCCGCCCCCCAGAAACACCAGCCAGCCCACCATCTCCAACTGTACACCGATCACGGCCGAAGACACCGCCTCGACAATGAAAAGCATCCACTCGGGGGTCCCCACCGACCCCTGCCCCCCTCACATCTACCACAGAGCTGCGGCCGGCCATCGCACCCGAACTACAACGCACCATCAACACCACCTTCAAAACAGGCACCTTCCCAGACGACTGGAAGCGCGCAGAAGTCATACCCCTGCTCAAGAAGCCCACAGCTGACCCCACCGACCTCAAGAACTATCGGCCCATCTCGCTCCTCCCCTTCACAGCCAAAGTTGCAGAGAAAACAGTCAACAGGAAACTGACACGATTCATTGAAGAGAATGCCGTCCTCGACCCGTCCCAATCCGGATTCTGAAGCAACCACAGCACAGAGAACGCCCTACTCGCCGCCACAGACGACATCCGCACCCTCCTGGACCAAGGCCACTCCGCAGCCCTCATCCTACTCGACCTATCAGCGGCCTTCGACACCGTCTCCCACCGCACACTAGTCGCCAGACTACACGACGCAGGCATACAAGGAACAGCCCTGGACTGGATCCGATCATTCCTCACCGGAAGAAGCCAAAGGATCAGACTCCCACCCTTCCTCTCCGACCCCACGAAAATCACCTGCGGAGTCCCACAGGGTTCATCACTGAGCCCCACCCTCTTCAACATCTACATGGCCCCCCTCACAGCCATCGTCCGACAACATAGCCTCAACATCATATCCTACGCCGACGACACCCAGCGCATCCTCTCCCTCACCAAAGACCCCACCACTGCCAAACTCAACTTCCAGAAAGGAATGCAAGACGTCGCAGTCTGGATGACCAACAGCTGCCTGAAGCTCAATGCCGAGAAGACAGAAGTCCTCGTCCTCGGTACCACCCCTTCTGCATGGGACAGCACCTGGTGGCCGACCGCCCTTGGAAGCCCACCTACCCCCTCAGACCACGCCAAGAACCTCGGCATCGCACTCGACTCATCACTCACCATGAACCGACAGGTCAACGCCGTCACCTCCAGCTGCTTCAACACCCTCCGCATCCTCCACAAGACCTTCAAGTGGATCCCCCCTGAGTCAAGTAAGACAGTCAGACTGGACTATGGAAACGCACTGTACGCCGGCATCAACAAGTCCCTACTCCGCAAACTCCAAACAATACAGAACACCGCCGCCAGACTCGTCCTCGGCATCCCCCGACACGAACACATCAGCCAACACCTACGAAGCCTCCACTGGTTCCCCGTGGAGAAAAGAGTCACTTTCAAAATCCTCACTCACGCCGACAAATGCCTACACAACAACGGACCCAAATACCTCAACGACAGAATCAACTTCCACGTACCCAAAAGAAACCTCCGATCTTCCAACCTCGCACTGGCCGAAACCCAGCGCATCCACAGAGCCAGAGCAGGCGGAAGATCCTTCTCTCACATTGCAGCCAAGACCTGGAACGAGCTACCGGCAGACATCAGACGCGCCCCCTCCTGAACACCTTCAGGAAGACCCTCAAGACCTGGCTCTTCGGCTAAACAGATCTGCGGACCCCCCTCAGCGCCTTGAGACCCTCACGGGTGAGTAGCGCGCTTACAATTCCCTGATTGATTGATTGATTGATTGGTTCAAATCAACAAAAATGCTTAGGACAGGTTACCGGCTTCCAGTAATGTCTAAGGGGAGGTCCCCAGGTCCCAATAGTGATTCAGTGGGGGGTCCCCAGGTTACAGTAATGATTGAGTGGGGGTCCACACAAGTCAAAAGGTTAAGAACCACTGCTGTAGATAATTTGAATTCTGCATAGTGCTCAGATACAAAAAGACCTGTCCTTACACTGATTTGACTTACAACATTATCAATACATGCGCCATTATGGAGATGTTAGAAATTCAGTCTTTAATTGTGAATATTTCTTTTTCTATGCGTGTGATGCAAAGATCATCCCATGAAGGCCTCTTTGTAATTAGGAGTATGTAGAATAAATAATAAACCCACCACGACTTTAGCCTGTTTAACATCAGAAACCTGAGCAAAAAGTCAATAACTCTGCAGATTCACGAACACTCCTCATTCGCTCGGTCCATTTGTCCAGAACTAATTGTCTATCAGTCAATGAGTATTGTAACACGGCTCATCCAGCAGTACCTGAAAGAATCATGGCAATTCATCTGTGATTCTGCAGTAACAGAGCATTGCACCCACTCTTTACTTACTGAAAGTATAGGTGGGCTCAACCTGTCCGTGACATGAATATTGGAAACCGCTGCCCCTCTGTGACCAGCTTTAACCTAGGATCTTTTCTGATCTGTTCCTGCAAACAGCAGCGCCCCGTACAGGTAAGAGCGGTGGGGCCAGGTGGGGCGGTTTCGACAGACAATGTTGTGGGAAAATTAAATAAATAATTAATTTTCCCTCATCATCGTCTATCGAAATCCCCCCACCCGGCCCCACTGCCCCACCGCTCTTACCTGCATGGGCCGCAGCTGCCTGCAAAGTGTCTTTGACAGGGCTGAGGAGCCCCCCACACCATGACTCTATCTGACTCCCACATTCAGTGACAAACACCATTCTAAACAAGACAAGCGTCAATCTTCCAATCCGATACTACCAGGTTCAAAGTAGTTCCATCCAGACACACTCACACTGCAAGCACATCAAAGACAAATGTCATCCTCTGAGCAAAAATAAAAGTCAAACTAAATAGACGTCTGAACAAGACAATGCTAAAAACAAAAAACTTGGCAAAAGTCTTCCACCAACATGTATAGAAATCCGTATTAAAATATCAATTGGGTTACACTCTATTGCGATTTTCTGATTCAATCATTTTCATGTAATCAATAAAAAGTCCGCAAACGAAGACCAATATCCCCAAAACATTTATCTCATGAATGTCCTTCAAAGAAAAGTGTCCCGCCTTGCCCCAAGAGACTTGTCAAATTCACTGTTGCAACACCCTATCCCTATAGGTAATCAGCATACATTGTTTTCATCATTTCCCGTCCACTGGCTCAAATATAACCATTAATTGTTCAGTGATTTTAAGATTTGCGCTAAGCAATCACCAAATAAAAAAAAAATCTTTGGTTCTGAGATGCTCCTAAGCCAGTAAATACACGAATATAAGCTTAGCATTTTCTATTAAACTGTAGATGGCAGAGAAGTGTTTCTTCTCTTTCCTATGACGCCTGTAACATTTACGTATCTTTTTACTTCTGCAACAGCTGTTAACAAAATAAAACACAGTTGTAATGCATCATCAGTAGCAGAATAAACATGAGCATCTCAACATGTATTGCTTCTATTTACTTTTTCATCAATTACGTCATCTCTGAGGGCTTCTGTGACTTCATACATAAGGCCATGAGCAGTACATTTGGAGAATTATGGGTGCGCAGCTCACAATGAGTGTTTTTTTTGTTTTTTAGGTTTTGGACCATAACCATTATGTCACTTTAGTTGAGAATTTCTATGTTTTCGTATAACATACCTTGCTCTCTAATGGGTGTGGAGAGCAACAGCATCCTGTCAATATAGTTCTTCTTTGACTTTTTCTGTTGTCTCTTTTTCAATTTTCGTATAATATTATTTGGCCACTGTCCTTAGCTAGACCGCCTGTGATCAGCCATTCACCACACACAGTGAGCACTGGTGCAGTGCAAATTGTGCCTAGTTCACCTTTTCCCAGAGTCTCTGTGCAATAATGTAGAACTCTCTGGGTGCAGAGAATGGCTGTGGGCCATCAGAATTGCTCCATGGTGCCTTGTGCAGTGGTTAGTGGGCACTGGGCGCATGATTGGGCCTTCTGCCATGCCATAAGCACCATACCTGTGTGAACCAGCTATGTACAGCATCCAGATGAGCATAGTGAGCAGTGGGTGAACCTTTATCCAATCAGTCATTCAATCAATCAATCAATCAGGATTTGTAGAGCGCGGCTGCTTCACCCGTGAGGGTCTCGAGGCACTGTCAGATACTTCTGCCTGTTCTCCTATCAGTTGAACATCCATGTCTTGAGGTCCTTCCTGAATTACTGGAGAGATGGAGAGACAAGAGTCTCACCATCTCTCCAGTAATTCAGGAAGGACCTCATCTAAGAGCATCTAAGAGCAGGGGGAGGTCGGTCCAGGTCTTGGCCGCCAGATGGGACCCAGACTCTATGCCCCAGAATTCACCAGCTATGAACAAAGAGAATGCCTTCGTCCTTGCTCTATGCCCAGTCCATGTGCCAGGGAACTCACGGTGTACAGATTTCCAGATTATGGGACTCATTTACAGTTTGAGAAAGAGGAAGAACCACTGTAAATCTGCGGTGCTCTTGCCCAGCCAGACTCAACGTTCCCCTGCTTTATTTAGAGTCAGGGGGAGTAGCAGGTTTACTCCGGCAGACCCTCTGCTAATTTTGACCATGTAAAGCTTAGACCTGGTGGCCCATCTGTCAGAGAGCCGCAAAGTCACACTGACATACATTTGGTTTTATTGAGGGCGGCGCCACAGTCACTCATTTCCCTTGTCCATGTCTGACATGCAGGGCCGGCCTTTAGCATGGGCGAGTCAGGACAAGGCCCAGGGCGCCAATTATCTGAGGGGCACATAGAGCTGTGTGCATTAAGGTTATGCCAACAGCAGCGGCCTTCTCATCTCCCATCTCATCAGCCTTGTCCCTGCCTGTTCGTTTCTGTCTAATTTGCCTGTTTAAAGTGTTTTTAGTCCTTCATTATCATATGGTGGGCGATGTTTTTAACACCCCTCTAGCCCTCTTCCTTGCCCTCTCTTCACTCTCTCTGACCCCTGCTGACTCACATCTACCAAACCATCATCTGAGTGAGGCAGCTAAGCTACGGTGATTTGGGTGCGGACAGGGGATGTTTGTGGTTCAGGGGCTACTCCCTGCTCATCCAGGTACTGACCAGTGAACACAAAAGGGACCCCCTGCTGCCTCATTTAATGTACCAACATCAGCAAGGGCACCAAATTTCTCTCCACCCACGCCCAGGGCGCTATCTTAGCAAGGGCCAGCTCTGCTGACATGCGAGGCATAGTACGCACGGGCAGGGAATATGCAGAATGGTCCCCATATGCAGAGAGAAAACTCCCTTTTCTTTGGGCCATTTATTAATTCGTTCAGAGAAAGCAAACAGCTGCTTTGGGAGTTTGTATTCTCGGGGTAAAAAGTTTGCAGTGCAGAGGCTTTAACCCTGGCACTGCTCGACAATCCTACAGGGCTGTAAAGGGAGCACAGCCATGCCAAGAACCACACATGAAGGGTTAAAGAAATGCATTTCAGTGCTTGCCCGCACATCACCATACTGAAGTGCGATGTCACACAATTCATAGCTCCTAGGCTTGATAAGTTTGCACTCAATGCGCTCAGTCCAGCCATTGTTACAGTGTTCCTTGAAGCTGAATCTGGGATGGTTCAGCCTGATACCAGTACAAAGACAGAACCTAGGGAAGAGGAGAACTGAAGTTGTCATGGTTACGGATGTGCTGGAGTCTGGGCAGGCTCCTCAGCCGCATGAGTGGGCCTCAGGCTGCTACATGAGATTGTGCCAGAGACACATTGCATGCACCCACTCCCAGCACGAGATCATTTCTCAAGTCTGTGATGAGCTTGTACATTGGACCATACAGTGAGCACATGCCCTGACAAGCAGAACACCTCAGGTCCCCATGCATTTGCAATGTGTCTTCATGACAGACACAGGTGTGCACTTGCAACCTTTCTTTAATGACTTCCTAGTCCAACAAAATGCTCTGTCCATTCAATGGTTTGGCCTAGAGTTCTGCAGAGAAAGCACACCGCAGTTGGGAGTCTAGTGAAGGAGAGTCCCTGTCCCTCTCCTGAGCTAACTCTCTGCTCTGAGACTGCTCTGAGCACAGCAGCTGAATCACAGCCTAAGTGAGAGAGAGCTTTGTCATACAGACTGCTGGCCCAGCAGAGACAGGAAGATTCAAGCCACAGAATGCCACGCAGGTACGCAGATCCCTGCGGTGCGGAGGAACCCGCAACCCATTGGAGTGCCCACCAGTGGAGGCCTGTACTTTTAGCAGGGAGGGGGGCAGTTGGGACACAAACGCACACATAAATACTCACTCACACTCATGCATTCACACATGCACACACACCAATTTACAACACCCACCCCCAAATATTCATGACACACACGCATGTACCAAACATTAAAATAAAATCATACTTACCAGCGCAGCGCTCTGCCTCGGAGATCCCAGGAGAACTGGGACTGCTGCCTTTCCTCATTGGCTGACTTAAGTTCAGTCAATAAGGGAAGGCAGCAGCCCCTCACTCGTCACAGAGTGGGATGGGGTCAGGGAGACTGCTGACCTCACCCCACTCTGTGACGAGGTGCCAGTGATTGACACTTGGCCCTGGGCACTTCAGGGCTTAGAACTTAAGCCCCCAGGTCCGAGACAATCAATGATGCTCCTCCTTATCACGAGGACCTCGAGGTGCTTTGCCAGGCTGAAGAGGACACGCCCACAGGAGATGTGACACCTTCAACCCGGCAAAGTTCTGCTCAGCCACCCAGGAGCATTTAGCGCATGTCTAGCTCCTGGCTGCTGGACCTGAAAATAGAGTTTCTGTCAGGCTGACCTTTGCTCAGTCTTACAGACACTCTTTATGGTGGCCAAAAGGTGAGGGGGCCTTAGGACGGGCCGTGGCTGGTGCACATAAGCCTCCGGGGCCCTCATTCAGTCCAAGGACAATGAATATCTATGAGATATTGAAGACTCAGGGGTCCCTCATCACATTCTACAAAATTCTACAGAGGCCCCATCATTTTTAATTATGGCGCTTCAGCGAAGGAGACGTTCAACATTGATTTTTTTAATTCACCACTTTTTTAACGTCATTGGTTACATATTTCTGTTTGCTGTGTTCAGCTGTGTTTTACATTTGCTGTGTTCATCAGTTTAATGTAGCAACCTGCCCTTTCGCTTCGACACTGGTGAGTGAAGTGTGTGGATTGATAGTGACACAAACTGGCTCAGGGACCCAAGCTACACAATAAAAGGTGACTACAATAAAAAAAAAGATTTACTAAAGCACAAACTCTGCTCAGATGAGGCTCAACAGAAGTTAAGACGAAGGGTCCATCAGGGACTAATTTATGCTGTACAGTAGCTTCCAAGTGGCTCCATGTCATGTGTGACACCTTCAGCAAATTCTGATTTTTTTAACCTACAACACACTGTATTTTGGGATTTGTAGTGCCACCTTACCTACTGTAAGTATGGGATCACCTCCCCCCCCCCCCTCCTGCATAGAAAGTGCTAAAGCTAAAAACCGAGGGCTTTCTACGGTTGTCTCAGATGACATGAGGTCACTTTTCATGTTCAAATGCTTTGCAGTAGGGCTTTTTAGCTGGGTTGAAAGAGACCCATAACTCATCAATTGCAAGAAAGAGATAACACAGGCCTTTGCCCTCCTGCTTCAGTAGAGGCACCACCGCTGGTCTAGCAGCTGCCTTATCAGTAGACTGTCACAGAGCAGCCTTCACAGCTGGATCTGTGCTGTAAATTGGAAAAAGCAAGATGTTGATCTGTACAAATCATTTGCCCAGCATGTCATCACCATGTTCACTCTCATCTGTTTTTAAATCTGTTTATTGTTTTTTCTCATTACATATACCATTAATTTCACGCACTTCAGTTCCTGAGGCAACTTTCTTCCTTCCCTTCAGATTCCTCTTGAAATTTATTGGCGAGTATTGCCCAGATATGCAACATCAGCTAATACAACAATAGCATGAACAAACTGGTATTGTAAATCCCTGGCTCGCTGCTTTGTGGAGGAAAAAGAAAATGAAAAGACAGTACCACAAACTACAGCATTCATGCTGATCGCATCCAATTGTTTATCTAAGGCCTTTTGAGGTCCAACTCTCTTTGTCCTGTTCCTTCTTCGTTGTTACTGTCCATTTCTCAGTGGCGTAGCTAGACGTTGTGCCGCCTGTGGTGGTCCCAGCGTTTGTCGACCAACGGTTGCATGTAAGAGCGGGGGGGAGGGCAGGGGTGGTGTGTTGGCAATTCCTGCGTCAGCACCACTTGTAAGGGGGGGATGTTGTACTGGCTATTCCTGCGACGGCCGAAGGTAAGAGTGGGGGAGAGGCTGCCGCCCCAAAACTCGTGCAGCCCGGGGCGGAACGTACCCCTGCCACCTCCTTGCCACTGCCATTTCTTGAAAGCATATAAACATCGGTCGCCCAGCCTCCCCCCCCCCCCAATTCTGAGGTGTTTTAGAGTGAACTCAGGATTTCGCCCCCTCGCTCAGCTTTTGGACATTGTGGTTGCCAGGGACTCTCCTGTCCATGTACCACCATCTCTCTTGACCTCCTCCTTCTATGTACTAAATCAGGGGCCATCTTGGTATTTCCATTTCATTGCAATGGCTCTTTTGGCCAACACCAGGGCCAGATCTAGAACTCTATTGCTGACTTTCTGTTAGGCTAAGGGCGTTGGAGCAAACTCAGTAGAACTTTTTGGGGTACTTAGGGCCATATGTATCAAGCATTTTTCTGGTCCGTTTGCGACCGGAAAAATGCATTTTAGTATGTATCATTCCCAAATTGCGATTCGGTAACATGTTACCGAATCCCAGTTGGAATTGCGAATAAATACTAATTCGGTATTAGGAAGTGGCGTGTCTAGGGTGTCCCTTCCTAACATTGAATCGTTGTGGTATGTAAGAATGTTTAGCAACTGAAATGCGGTCGCCAAACATTTGTATTTTAACACCTACCAAGTAGGTGGTAAGCCATTTGCAAACGGGAAGGGGTCCCTATGGCACCCCTTCACCTTTGTGAATGTTTGTAAAAATATTCTATTAGAGTAGGCAGTGGTCCCAGGGACCACTGCCTACTGTTAAAAAATGAAACTGAAACGTTTCATATTTCTTATTGAAACGCATCCGGTTTTCCTTCGAGGAAAACGGGCTGCATTAAAAAAATGATTGCTTTATTTAAAAGCAATCACAGTCATGGTGGTCTGCTGACCACAGCAGGCCATCATCCCTGTGATTCGCAAATTGTGCCCTACCTCATTAATATTTATGAGTTAGGTCGATTTGCGGCCCACTAGGAATCACTAAATGAAACTCGCTGAGTTTCATACATTAGGAATAGCAATTTCCTAATTGCGATTCACAGAGAATCACAATTAGGTAATCACTATTCCTACTATTGATACATCCGGGCCTTAGTTCTTTTCTGTCTAATGTTTTTTAAAGATGTGTTGTGATCTCCTCCCAGAAGCAATCATTGTGGGAGCACTCCAACACAATATGAAAAAAATCAGCATCTATGAGGTTGCATCTAGGGCATTTTGCTGCATCCACTCCCACTATTCTACTTCTTTTCTTGGGGACCATATATCTTTTTTTTGTAAATAATGAAACTGGGCGAATATAAACCAAGAATTTCTAGAGGTTTGTGTCTTTATATATTCCAATACTTCGGCCCATTCAGTATCCTATAATTACCTTTCTAGATTAGCTTCTTAAGATGTCTTAGCTTTATCTAGACTTGTCTTGGTCATTCACTGTAGGGCTTTATAAAACCATGTTATCAATTTGCTGCTGCCTTGTATGGTGAATAAGAGTTCTAAAACCTCATGTGTTGGGGGTTCTGTTGCTTTGGTTCCCCAAGTTTGTCTCAGTGTTGTCATGACTGCTCTGTATGTCAAGAATTGATTAGCAGGTAGCCAATGCTCTTCAATCAGTGATGTTAAAGTCTTAATTTTCTCTGCTACGTAAAAGTTCCCTACCCTGATTTGCCTGGCTAAGGTCCATTCCTTCATCCCATGTGCAGTAAGCAATCCTTTCGCTGTAGGAAGTCCTACCAGCGGCATCGTTGGAGCATGCAGCTGGGTTTATGAGGTTCTCCGCATGCTTCATTTCGAGAGTTTAGGGGTATTCCGAGGAGTTTAGGTTTCCACCGAACCTCATGTGTGTCACCCAATAGATTATGCTCCATCCTCACTGGACCAATCTCTTCTTCTAGATGTTCTCTATCTAGCCACCTGGCAATCCAATGTTATGGACCACCCGGTAATATATTTTGTAGTCTGGGCCAGAAGCCTCATTCTATGATTCAAAGCCTGAGCACTTTTAATGTAACTCTATGCCTATTGCCATCCCAAATAAATTTTTTAGTCTAGTTCTTATGGGATTCTAGACCAGTAGATTTATAAAGACATATAGAAGCCTGGGCAACGTCATCTTTCTAGATAAGGGAATCCAGGTCAAAATCGGCAGCTTGAGGGACCTCCGAAATTCCACATTCCCCTTTAATGATCTCAACCAGGATCCCTTCCCTGACATTATCTTCACTGTGATATATTCTTAACCCCAGATATGTAAATGTTTTTGTTTCCATGTGATATTTCTTCAATCTATTTAGAGAAAAACATTTGCCCCACTGGGAATAAAATAAACCAGCCTTCCCTGTTAAATTGAGGAACCATTGATATAAAGGTACTTTAGGGTGTGATCCATGTCAAGGTCCCCCTTGCTCATGAAGAGAACCCAGTCCCATACATCTGACACCTCCATTTCCTCTGTAGTCTTGCTACTTCCTGATTTGTCACATGTGTCTCCTGAAGGCACATCTCCATTATGCATGCATTTTATATATCTTGGTCACTGACCCTATTCCTCACACATTCCAGGTAAAATGTGTGATTTTATTTTGCATTAGTCATCATCTTGCATTTCTTGTTATTTCCCTTGTACCAAGGTTATTATGCCTTGGCCCTGGAAAGCTCATCTTGCAATTTGATGTTCTAGTCTTCCTGCCTTCTATTATCTTATGTGACCTATTTACTAGCATAAAGAGCTGAGTTATCCAATCATAAAAAATCCTGATTCGGTTTTCATAGGGCAGAGGTGCAAAAGCCCTACACCCGGTCAACTGAAACTGCGGTGCTATTTAACTCATTGTTTCTACTTCGAAGTGGAGAGGTACCAAGATGGGTGTGACTTCTTCTTGAGATCCAATTTCCTGGCCAGCCTACCCTCATTTTCCCATCTTGAGGACTACTTAGTGAATTACTTTAAATAGTATATTGGAAAAATCAATTTCAAATCTTCTCAACAGCCCCTCGCCAACATTCCCCCTCTAGCTTCTCGTTACCATTCGAGAATGTTGTTTTACAATTCGTCCCTAGGAATTTGGGATGCAGTTGGGGTATCTTCAAAGTTCCTCCAAGGACATCCCAGGGTATTTAGATAGAATATCAGAAACACAAATATTGTGGGACAGAATATCGTGCCAAAAATATTCAGGGCAAAAATATTGTGAAGGTAAGTTTCTGTAGGTAAGTAAAGTTTTTCTATGTATAACTCCATGATGATACATATATCATCAACGTACATAATTGTGGAGTTAAGAATAGTAAATCTATACTTACCTATTTGCACTTACCTTCTCAATATTTTGGTTCTCGATATTTTTGACACAATATTCTGTCCACACAATATTTGTATTTCCGATATTCTGTCAGCGATCCCATCTCAGAGTCCGCACAAGAGTTAGTAGCATTCTGAATCTGAGCCACCGCGAGAGTTGAGCCCCAGGCAGTCTTGAAAGCATTCACTGCTTCCACCTCTGTTCCTTGTTCCTTTCCTGCATGTTGTTTGGCTGTACATTTGATTCCTCTATGTTTTGATCCTTCCTTCATGTACACTTTATGGGTTGTTGTATCATCTACGTTCCAGTGTCTATCCTTGTCTTGTGTTGTTATAGTCTGTCCCCCGATTACAATAGTTCATTAAAAAGAAGTCTTGACGTCAATCATTACCTTCAGTTTCACTGGAAAAAGCAGCCTGTATCATATTCCTGCCTCTCTCACGCTCTTTTGACTTCGACAAATAATGCTCTCTTATACTGAACCGCTGCTGTGCAGTCTGGAAGGAGTGATACTGCACTGTTCTTCACCTTGTATTGTCCAGCAGACCTGGAATTTTGTAGTATTATATCACATTCTTGATAATGGAGAAGGTGGGCTACCGCATAGCTGGAGGCATGGCTACAGAACCCAATAGGCTCTATCTAGTACAAAGAAACAGAAAGCCATGAGGGACCAACTCAGTGTTCAGTCAATTCTGACCCTTCTTATCCCCTAGGTAGGCCTACTCTGGCTTTCATCCTCTTCAACTCTATAGTTGAAGAATCGGACCATTTCAATTAGGTCCTCTAGTTGTTTCTGTACGCTTTCTGTATATGAGTGCAGCTCGCTTATGGCTTCTTCGCTGTGTTTTACCCTGTATGTCAGTCTGCATTGTCGTTTTTCAAAAGACCCACATCTAATGCCACAGTATCAATTTTGGCCTCCAGGGTTTTCCTAGAGGGAGATATCCCCTCAAGTATTTTGTCCAGTTTGTTTTGCGGGAGAATCCCTGTGTCTCTTTGGAGAGATCAGGGCTGTTTGCTCTTAATCTTGTAGTGGTGCTGTATTCCTTGTTAAATCTGCTGATGTCCTCAATCTTTTGGTGAATATGGTTGTTTCCCCAGTTCAGGAGTTCAATAGGCTGGCACTATAAATTGCCCAGTGTGGGCTTGCTCTCTTTGGTATCTGCCTGCTCTTCTGATGGCCCTCTCAGGTCTGTGTAATTCTTTTCTCCTTCTGTGGGTTCCCACCTCTTAACTTCGCTGGCTGAGTTTGTGTTACCCCACGCTGTTCTCAGGCCTTTGCACTTTATAGGGCTTATTCTTGAGGGTTCTCTTAGTGTTTCTATGTGCTTATTCCCTTCCTATCAGCTCTCGCTAGGACCCAAAGATTTTTCTGGGTCCAACCGGTCAGCCCCAGGTGGTCCCCAGCATCGTTACATTCTTGTTATCTCTTGCCCCCTGTAAGTCACATCAGGTCACCCCTTTTTTAGAATCGTCACAGGATGGCTATTGGGTCACAAGAGAGTACTGTTCCCCACTTTTTTCCTTTAGTTTGGGTTTCTCTTCACTTGGACAGTAAAATTGTCATCCAGGGCTGCAAACCTGCCATATTTCAAGCAGGAATTGTGATTATATTGTGGGGCCTCTTTAAATCACTTAAAATCCCTGTTGCCCAGCCAATGCGGGACAAGTCCTGTCCTGTCTGGCTCGGGTCTCACCTCGAGCTCTGCACACCCCCAGGCCTCCAATTGTTGCTTTCACTGCTTCTGTATCCCCTAAGTCCTTATGTGGCTATCAATGCACACGGTCAGGTTCAGTCCAGTTGGGTTCCTATGATGGCCTCTAAAAGTCTCCATTGTGCATGCCTTCTCAGCTCCCTCTCTGCTCTGATTTCTTCCTTATTGTTGCTACCCCCATTCCGGTTGCCCAGTGGGGCCAAGGGGTGCGCTACAAAGGTGAGGAGGGAGGTCCAAGAGAACTCCCCTTATTGCCTGTGGTTGCCATGAAGTGGGAGCCTTTCTGTTTAGGATTTGCCCTGCACCACCACTCTGGGTGCCATCTTGGACTCACTTTTGTGCAGGCTTCATTATTTAAAGTCTGGATTTTCGCTGGTTTTTAGTGGCTTAAAGGTGTCCCATCACCTGCACCCAGGTGTGGCTCGCTTGCCATATCTAGAGGTCATCCTTCAGGCCTCTGTGCTCTCTGGATTACAAACGATTGGGCTATACAGCCGGGTGCCCAACTATGAGCGACCAAATGTAGTGAAGACACCAAACACACATGGAATCCACGGGAGAAGACTTTTATGTTTGTTGAGAAATGGGCAGGGTAGACTAGGGCGAGGTGGCCGATGGGGCTTTGAAGTGGATGATGAGCAGGTATACATGCATTCAGAGTACGGAGGTGGGATACGTCCCAATTTGGAATTGAGGAGCTGTGGTGGAGGGTACGTGAGTGGAATAGTGGAAAGCACTCTTTGAGGAGGAACATTAGGTGGCTAAGAGTACAGATGGTACAGAAGCTGTGGTGCAGGGAGCATAAGTAGGATGTAAGGGACAGTAACCAAGTGGTGTATAAAAGAACCTGAGACAAATCAGGTTACCTGAGTGGGAATAGTGGAGAAGGATACCAGAGTGGAATGGGGAGTTACTTAGGGAGAAGGTGAAGAGGTATCATCCGAGGTGCATGGAAGTTAAATCACTGCACTGTCGAGATATCAAAAGGGGGAATCTGAGATGAATGAATGGTGCCAGTGGGCAATGACAAGGACTGGTGGTGAAGGAATGGACGCGAGAGAGTATTTGAAGAGAGGTGGATGCAGGAATACCTGGGGAATGGAAGAGAGATTACTTGTAGATGTAGCAGATGGAGTTTACTTGAGCAGGAATGGAGTAGAGGGTACTTGTGCTCCAAGAGAAAAGAGGGCACAAGCCAGGCGTGAGAGGAATGGAGGATGGATGGAGGGGAGAGCTTATCTAAAGGTTATGAGAAAGACGCTGCATGCGATTCAGATGAACTGGATTTGAACTTAAATATCAGTATTATGAGAGTTCTCCGCATTGTAACAATTGATTATTTATGTAGTTAACTGTAAATATAGATCTTAGTGAATGACTCATGATAAAGTATCAATCAAAATGGCACACATAATATATACAAATTGGTCCTGGGAGAAATTTTAACTATGCCATAGTAAACAGGGCAATTTTGGTAATTCTGTGTTACTGTTTTGATGCAATATTAACAAAAATTACACAATTATGCATGTTTATGTAATTATGAGCAATTTGGCCCAAAAATCCTACTGCAAGAGCACACGAAAAATAACTTAGGGGCATATCAGCAAGGCGGCGCTATGTAATTATCGCCGCTTCTGCGTCCGTTTTCGGGCGAAAAGCGGCGATAATTTCATCGCCGTATCAGCAAAGACACGCTATCGCGTGTTTTGCTGATTTAGCGCCTCTTACAACAACGCCCAGCTTTGCATCTCTAATGAGATGCAAAGTGGGCGTTCCGTGCCAAAATAACTGGAGAAATGTCGCTAACCGACATTTCTCCAATTATCAAGCTGCACGCAAACAAGCAGAGCGGTAAGAAAAGTAGCGATAACCACAGTTATCGCTACTTTCCTTACGCCTGCTTGTAATCTGATTTAGCCATGTAATCCAATGGGAGGTGGATTACATGGCTAAAACCACCCTGCCCTATCAGCAAGGTATCGCTGGTCGCAGTGCGATTATCGCTGGATTTCCAGCGATAATCACACTGTTTTCCAGCTAACGCATGGATTCCTATCGCTTGGGAGATAAGCGTTGCTGATAGCACGCTATCTCCACGATAGAATCCAGCGTTAGCCTGCGATAATTATCCTCGCGCTAAAAGCGCTGAGCGATAATTATCGCAGGCCCTTGCTGATATGCCCCTAAATTTGTTGGAACTTTGGTGGATAGGTAGCCATAGGTATGGTGGAAATGGACTTTCACTACCCCAGCATTTTAGTGGACTATACACTTAATCCTAAATGAATCCCTAAGTGTCTTCCTAATTTTTGCAGATTTTCAAATTACTCCAAAGTGATAAAAAATATATATACAATAAACTTTTCGAAGCCAATCCTTTCTGTGATGCAAATATCTCAAAGATTAATCTGCCCAGATTATTGGCAAACCAAGATATATTTTCCTGCAGACTAATTATCGCAAACATAACTGCAGACTCTGTATGATAAACTTTATACCCCAATGTAATGCTGTGAAACAGCTTTGTATATTTTATGTTACATGAGAAGAAAACTGTTATTTACTTGTCAAAGACGCTGGCAGAGAAAAATGTGCCTGTTCTTTGAAATAATGATACAGTAAAACTGAAACATTTATAATAAAATCATTCATATCGGTTCGACCAAGCAAATAATGTTCCTTAAATATTTTAGCATAGAACTGAAGAATAAACAAAATAAACAATGTTAGGCCCTAAAGGGTCCAATAGAAAAATAACTAGTTGTATCCTATGAAGATGGGCAATCAAAGTATGTTGCCCCTTCCTTTCTATGCAGTGGCACTCTTTTATGGTTCAGGCCATCTGTCTTCCTTCCTTGGTCTTCATCTCAAAATAAGAGGGAACCCTCAAGTTGAACTGTGCACATCCATCAGAATAAGACACACAAACATTCATCCCCTCATGGTTTGTGTACAGGTACACTACCCTGACAGATAACATCCTGCACCTCATGGAGAGCAATGCTTAACTCTACTCTTTAATCTGTCTATGTATGCAAATCTTGCCATTTAGTTCTTTTAATGATAAATGAACATCAAAATTAAACCTCTTTCCAGAAACTGTAGAACAGCATCTCGGATCCACATTTCCCCACACTCTTCAAGACACAGGAAGTGAAAGGACCCATGGAAAAGTAAACCTGCATAGATCCAAGGCCGGATGTGGAACTGTGCTTGTCTTCTGCTAAAACATGGTTGAGATTTGCATACTATGTAGCCCGATTTTTCACCACTGTTGGACCTATTTTAGCGGACATTAGGCCTCTTTGTGCTATGACATTGCCAATCTGAGTCACAGAGCGTGTACTTTTCCTCTAAACATTTACAAACATTTTTTACACTCACTTGGCTTAGTTCAGGTCTGACTTTAGCGCTAGTTGTGCCCCTTGTGAGAATGTTTTTTGGCACCCTCCAATGGCCTCCTTCTCCGTGTATTTCCTCACTACCAACCTCCAACATTGCCCCTCATCTCTCTATTGCCCCTCTCTTTCATACATTTCATTTTGTTATAACGCTACTCATAGTTCACTCACACTCAGTTCTGTGATCTCATGGTGCATGTTCTTTGCAGCAGGCACAGTAACCCTTGGTGCTACTATATGAGGAGTCAAAACTGCCATTATACAAAACTCCAATCTCTCTCCAGCAGGATCATTAATCATCAGAGTTATATTGACATTTTTATTGGTGCCGTAAAACTGCTGGACACACAAGAAACTCTGCAGCAGGTGCCTTTAAACACATAAGTTATTTCTAAATATAGCACCCCCTTATCCCACCAAAAAATCTGCGCCAGGTGCGGCTGCACCGGTTGCACCACCTTAAAGCCGGCCCTGCCTTAATCAACTTTCCAGTAAGGCCATGGTGTGTTGGTGCAGGAAATGCAAAAGTGGAGTGGAAGTTAAATGTCATATGTGGGCTGAAGTATATAGTTACACCATCTACATATATAGCTAAAATCAATGGCTCCAGGCAACGCCATTGTGTCCTGGCTAGGATGCAGCTTCAACCCCACTGCAGTAACGCATTGCAAGGAAAAAAATACCATGTAGGTAACCTACATTTACACATTAGCTAACTCACTCCTAAGTGTACTCTGTAAGTCCACAGAGTTTGGTGCTTAAATTATAAAATTCAAACTTACCAAAGGTTAAAGAACTTTGACGTCAGTGGGAGCTTCCCTCTTTTCATTATATGTACTCCCAATACATCCCTTCCTTATGTTCATACCCAATAAAGGAGCTTGACACCCTAGGGCATTGTGTCTGTAAGTATTTGGAGAGATAGGAAAGCAGATCATCAAATGCAAAAATCCAGTGGTTGGAACTGAGATACTTGTTTATCATGGGAAAGACACTACAGTATCTGCCATAGCATGGAGTGATCCACCACTCAGAGGCAGGGGAGGCGGTACAGGTTGTGCCACCTTTGGTACCAAAGAGTGAGATAAAGAACTGTGCCCTTGGGCCTCTTTACAAGGTCCCCTTTAATTCAATGGGGCTGGTAATGGCACTTATTATCTCCATCAGAATTATTAGATCTGGGGGAACACCACAGACCTGTTTTGTTCCACCCAGAGATTTTGGCCTTTTAAACTGGTCAATTAAAAGGGAAACTTTGACCTGGGATTGCACAATCTCCTGGCGATTCCTTATTTCTTAGTTGAACCTCAGTGTTTCAAATGTAATCCCTGTCAATTTGGACCCCAAAGGACTAGTACCCCCAATATCGATGAACTGGGCGGACATAACAGGACCAAATACTAGCCAATCAATATGATGGCTCTAACCCTAATTTCACTCAGGTGGGACTAGGAGATTAAGTGTTAAAGAAAAAAACTGCACAAACAAGACTTGAGAGCCAGGATGAGAAACTGATTTAGAGGAGTCAAACTTTAATCTGTTGGAATACATCCATGAATTATGAAACCACCACATCATTCCATGATCACTTACGCATTAAGAAAAGTGCTCAGATTCAGTGACTGGCCTCGAGGCTAAGTTTTCCAGGAACTGGGTATTTTCAGCAGAAGTACACAGAGAGAAGTCAGACTACTTCATTAAAGAAAGCAAGAGAAGCAGGTTAGCAATAAAGAGTATAAGAGATTCTTAAGGTCGTTTTGGCAACTCATGGTGACAGAAAGAAAAGGCAGTGTGAAAGGAGGCATCAAGACTGCCGAGGAGGCAGAAGTCTAGTCCATGCACTCATTGATTGTTTGAACGGGGGGGTATCTAATTGGCAGAGGTAGGTACCTTTGTCCAAGTAGGGACCCTTGCTTCTAGTCAGGGTAAGGGGGATACACACTTTAGATAACCCCTGCTCACCCCCTTGGTAGCTTGGCACGAGCAGACAGGCTTAACCCAAAGGCAATGTGTAAAGGATTTGTATTAAAAACACACAGTAATACAGTGATAACACCACAAATGGACACCACACCAGTATCTTTATCTAAACTCAACAAGACCAAAACGACAAAAATCCAACATACATGTAGTAAAATAGCACTCAAAATCAGTTATTTCCAAAATAAAGCTTGTAGAAAACAAATAGCTCCACCTGGGGCTATTACGACGTCGTGACAGCAATACATCAAAAGTACTGCACCGACCTCGAGGTGCGTGGCGTCGGGCATGGAGCCACATGGACCCCTAAACAAACAGTACCTTGGAAAATGAAGTCTATGATGCTGCACGGCGTCGAAGAGGTGAGGCGTTGGTGCCGAGGTCGAGGCCGGTTCCCTGGCTGCCACAGGGGAGGCAAGGCGTCGGGAATTATAAACAGAAAGAGAGGCAACCACAATTAGTTGGTGAGTATAAAAAATTAAAGGACGAGTAAATAAACAGTTGCAGGTCCTTGTTGATGGATTCATTCTTTGCTTTATTTAATTGTTTTTTCCTCTTTTTTTTCTCTCAAAAGCACAGCCAACGTGTTTCATCTTGAAAAAGGCTTCTTCAGGGCTGCAAGCAATAAAAATACATATAATGAATATATATATATATATATATTATATATATATATATACAGCCATACAAAAATCCATTTGATAGCAAGACTAAATACAGACATAACATGTTTCAAAGAACACAACATACAAGTATTTACAAGACCAATCCCATAGATAATCTCATTAAAAGCCCCAACATGAGCGTCCTTGAGACCCCTGACTAAGTCTTGAGAGGTATTGGCCAATTGTTACTAGAAAGGCTAGATACAAGAAAACAAATGTATTTCATAACGTATATGTTACAACACAAGACGATAAATACAAATACACCCATGTGTTCTGATCCACACAGGACACGCACCACAAGGAAATGGCGTAAAACCCTTGAAATTAGCAGCCTCAGAGTGAAATAAAAGAAAACAATCAAGAAATGGAGATTCCAAAAGGTATGTGATAGTAAATGAACAGCCACAGAAGAATTAGTGATTATTCATAACCATACTTCTGTAGTAGTAAACTCTGAACGTTAGGGGTGAATCCCTAAAGTGGAAAGGTGTTTTTAAGCTAATAAATGTTAGAACGCTCAATACCTCATACACAGGTATATCCATAATGTAGTATTCACGCTGGGGATCACGGGATCGGCATCGCCGGTTACGTACTGATCCCAAGATTGATTGAATTCACACTAAAGTACGTCCGGTATAATAAGGTACATAGGGCTGAAGGCTAGTTTCCTGCCAAAAGGTATTCACTTTCAGAACTTGTGAGTTAGAGTGTGAAGTAGTAAAGTTGTATCTCTGGGAGGAGTCCTTTTTAAGGACGAGAACCCTCACTCACCCAAAGGTGACATGCTTCATTATTGGGTCCCCTCCTCACTCCCGGACTGCGAGGTCTGTGGTGTGGGCTACAACTCCCAAAGTGGGAGAAACAGAGGTGTTTTTGATGAGCGATGGAATTAGAGTCAGTGAGGGACAGAGTGCATTCAGAAATTATAATGTGTTGTGTGGGTTAAAACTACTTCCAGAAGGGCCAAAATATCTTTATTCAGTAGGTCCAGCAGAGTAGGATTAAAAAGAGGACTGGGGTTTTCTAACAAATATAAACCTCTTGGTGGTCGTGGCCGACATTTCTGCCCAACAGCGGACCCTGTGAGGGGTTCCAGGGCATTCATCAGAACCTTAAATGATTAAGTCACTCTGTTAAATATGCTCTAATGAAGCAAAAACTCAAACAATTTTTTTTTACCTTATACTGGCCCGTCAATGATCGAGAGAGCCAGGTAGGTGGCCCGAAATATGTGCAAAGGTCCACCGTCGTTCTAAAGAAATTGAGAAAAAAGGGGGGGAGAAAACAACAAATAAACATCTTCATTCTCACATAGTGTGTGTTCATTTAAAAAAGGGTGCACAATTATATATTTAGTGATTTCAAATTGTTGTATAGTCGTCAGTTCCATTTTGCCAAAACTAAAAGTTGTATAGTCCATCATACATCTATTTAAAAAGCACTGATTCAACCACGCAGGCATTTCCTATTTTGTGTGATGGATACTTTACCTCCTCAAGGAGTCAGTCGTATCCACCCTCAAGCCACTAGATACATCCAGGAGCGCCCCACTGAAAAGGAAATCAAAGTAAACAATATGGCCTGGCTGGTTCTTTGTTTAGGCACTCATGGTGGCATAAGGATGACATTGCCAGTCTGTGAACCACCCGGTGGCGGTCAGCATAAAGATCAAATGCTCCCATAAGTGTCCAGCACAATAAAGCTATGTGGCCCTTCCTCAAGTTGAGAACACGCTACGCTTAACTATCCATTAATGTGATGCTAAACAGGTAGTCAATGAGATACTATCACCTGGTGTAAAGATTCATATATGAGTCGCCGGTATGGACTAACAGAGTGACAAGGAAAAACAGGTAGTTGCAGTATCCTACCTCAATGCAGAAGTTCTAAGGCATGGCTGGAGCCTTTTGTGTCCAGCCTGGTTATGAAAAATGGGGGCTGTCCCTGATCAACAAGAGCGGAAGCAGTGAGGTGTTGGGACGCAGAAATCGGGCACGCTGGCTCAGCCGCGGAGGGGCAGGCAGCCTGTATTAATCCCCGCTTGCGTGTGGATAAAAAAGTGGGTCATGCACTTGTTGTCTAAAGCGCGACTACACCCCTCGTGGAGGAGTCTATTGAAAAAAAGCTCTAAAGTGCTAAGGCAGAAAGCCTCTGGTATCCTTCATGAGCGTGTGGATAAATCAGCAGGTATTGCGCTACTCTACCCCCGTAGAGGAGTCTATTATTGCAATGCTCTGCCGTGGTCAGGCAACAAAGCCTCTGGTGTCCCCCGTGTGCAGGCGGAACAAAGCGGTGTGTCAAAATAAAAGTAGAAAAGCAGGGAGGAAGTCAAGAGAGAGTCTCGCAAGGTAGGTCCGCTCTGCCAAGGTCAGGCATAGAACCTCCGGTGTCCCCGTGGGCGGATGGAGCGGCGGGTGTAATCAAGCTAAAAACTAAGACAGCACACAGGGAGAGGGTCTCACAAAGTGAATCTTACCAGGCTCTGGGTGCCTCTATCTTCCTGGAGGCACGGCGAGGGTGCGTCCCACGAGTGCCGGTCGCAGTAATCGGGGCTGGAGGCGGGACACGCCCTCCGTGCGTTGTGTACGTCCCGGGCGCCTACATGACATATGGTGCGTGTAGCGCCCGCAGGTGCTTGGGAAATGTAGCTACTTCCAAACCTATGGTGAAAGTATTATAAACGGAATGAACTCGAAAACCACTCAAACAAGAAAAGATATTGAATTAGAATTATAGATTTGTGAGACACAGAGAAACAGGGTTGTGCCTATGTCCTGACATTCCCAGCAGCAGTACGGGTATAAACTGTGTACTGTAGGTGGACACTTCCTCACATAATAGTTGAATGTTAAGTACTCTAAAACGTGTGCTAGGACTGGGCTTGCATATTAAGATCCAGGTGAGCATGTACCAGACTGTGCCCATGAGGCCCAAGTTGATTCTACCCTCATATAATGTTTTGTATATATGCTATTTGGAGCTCACTTCATAACACCCTGCTGCTGATGAAAATCAAAAGAGTGACAAAGAGGCATGATGATTCATCGGTATCCCAGACTCGTCCAGGGTATATCGTCATTTAACCCTTGACTGTCACTCTTCAGCCTGTATACCCAGCGTTGTTCTCTATGAAAGAGAACTGACTCCAAAGTCCCCATAGTGAGGGTGTAGTTTGGTTTGTCTAATACCAGCCAGGTGATATCGTTCTCAGTGTGGGCATGCTCCAAAAAATGCCTAGTCAGTTTTGTGTTGTTTTTCTTACACAACAAAGAGCTGCGGTGTTCTATGATCCTTGTGCAGAGCTTACGTGTTGTCATCCAAATGTAATTTATTCTGCATGGGCATCTCAACAAGTATATTACCCCTTCTGTGTTGCAGTTAGTATGCCTAGGAAGTTCCCAAGGAGTCCGTAGGCTCACATCAATCTGGGTTGTTGTTATTGTATATGGGCATATTGAACATGCCCCACATGGGAAGTGTCCCCTCACCGGTGGTAGAGACCAAAGTGTGTTCTGTCTCAACTGGGTTTGTTCTGTACGTGGTCTCGTATGGACTAGCATAACTTTGATGTTTTTACTTCGTTTGTGTGCAAAGAGTGGTTTGTTGAGATTCTCTTCTCTTGTATTCAATATGGGCCAATTTTTTGTCACAATTTTCTTCACTGTATTGGTCAGGTGACTGTTAGTCCCTACACATACTAGTCTATCGTCATGCTGTTTGACGTGTGTCTCTAGGAGGGCCTCCCTATTATTATTTCTGGCCCGTTTAGCTGCTCTGTTGATTAGATCTTCTGGGTATGCTCTTTGGGATACGTTGGTGCTGAGTGTTGTTGAATGTTCTTTGAACTTCTTTAATTCAGTACAGTTCCTCCTTAATCTCAAGAATTGCCCTACTGGCAAATTATCCCTTAATGTGCGAGGATGAAAGCTATTGTAGCTCAGAAGGGAATTTCTAGCCATGGGCTTGGTGTAGAGTTCTGAATGAATTCCACCATCTTTGGGGTATAGTAAGAGATCCAGGAATGGTAAGGAATCATTACTGTATTCGCAGGTAAATCTTAGATTTGGGTTTGTGGTGTTCAGCCAACCTGAGAATGGGTGGAGTGTCTCTGTGTCGCCTTCACAGATCACCAGAATGTCATCTATATACCTCTTCCAGATTTTCAAATTCTCTGTGTATGGGTATAGGAATGAATGGGAAGGCATTCCTTAACAGCGAGTCGCAATTTGCGAGTTGCTTTTAAGGAATATGTAGGAATTGCAATTTTTTTTGCGATTCCTACATGCATAAGGAATTGCGATTACTAAATAGCGACTTCTTAAAAATCGCTATTTAGGAATCGCAATTCTTTACTTTGATGCATGTGGCCCAAAATGTGCATCAGATAGCCATATATATCAAAAGTGCATAGGCAATAAACTGGCTTTATACAATAATTAAAATCTGATAGATTTTCAAAAACAATTCATGATAGACTGTGCTATAAACTACAATGTTGATGAACGAATACTAACATTTGCAAGATGATGCTAATCTTTGTTGTCAATGTTTCAGTTCCTAATGAAAAATTGAGTAGAGTAATCAATAGGACAAAGTACTTCCCTCTCTCCCAAAGTATAGACCCAATGAATGTGCAATATATGTCTACAAGTACATAGTACCCTCCCTGACTATTCCTAACAAGTGGAAGAATTACTTTTGACGTCAATCTCTTCAATAAAGGGTCGAAACTGGCCCATTTCACCATCTTTTGTCTGCGTCATGTTACAGGTGGAAAATTGCTGATGGTGTACTTATTGAGTTTGAATCTTCTTCTGGGCATTCTCTGCCAATGTAGGCCCACAGTGTAGACCCCCACCTGAACATCATTTACCTGTGTATTCTTCTGCTTCTTATGTTTTGCATGAGTTTGTGGGCAAGGTGAGCTGCGTTTGCATTAGGTTGGGGTCGTTTGCTAGATCCTAAACATCCGCATAGTACATGACTTGTGACATTCTCAATGCGTTGGTGATTTTGGTGTGAGGTTGATGTTATTGGCTGTGATTTGCAGTTGTTCCAGGAGGGCGTCCTCTAGATGCTCGTCATTGTGTAATCAAATCAGATGAGTGTTGTTGGAGATGTGACAGGTGAGTCAAATTTTTGGCCTTGTCCTCCCATGGATATGTACTCTCCATTGCTTGAGTAATCCCTTGTGTTGCTCAGAATGGAGCACCTGTTGTGCCAAGTTCTTTAGTTGCGAGTTGCGACAGTGTCTTGTATATCACATTGTGAGCATTTGTTGTTTTTAGTAGGTGGGTGTGTACAAATTGCTTCATGTATGTTTTAAATTTTGCAAGTGCCCATGTCTAGGTTGGGGTGACAACTATGTGGTACTCTCAGGAAATGAATGAAAAAATCTCAGTATCATTTCATGAACATACATAACACGTCCTTTGAATGCACATTGCCTAAACGAACACAAGATTGTGATGGTTAGTGCACTTTAGCTCTAAGGGCCGGATGCACAAACTGCACTTTTGAGTAAGTTTACACTTTTGAGTAAGTTTTCAACTTTTCAGTATTCACAAACTGCACTTTTGTAGCAATTTACACTTTAGTAGTAATTTAAATGTTTGCAGTAAGTTCAACACTAGACATGGTCAACTACTGGTACTGCAACACCCTCGCATTGAAAATAATTGAGGCATGGACTTAAAGTTAAACCCCATAGGAAATAATGTTAAATTTAATTTAATTACGTAACATAGTAAAATTTATATATAAATATAAATTATTGTAAACAAATATAAAACAGGTGCATGCTTTTTATGGAGTGTCTTTTATGCCAGGAAGAACATTTTGATAGAGGAAACAAATAACCCAGTCGGATAGGGGAAGAGTGTTTAGAAGAATCAAGCTGGCAAATTGATTCGTTCTGTACATGGAAAACATCAATTTATTGTTCTCTATATGTAAGTCTATCATCATAAATTAAAGTAAGAAAGTGGAAATAGGATCGTATGGCGGACCCAGATCTGAGGTTCTTACCCTCCTGTGTTTTTCACCTGTGATTACATGTACAGAATTTTAATGGGCGTGAGCTACTATAAGGTATAGATGAATTTTAGACTGGTGTGGAATGAATTGTTTAAAAAAAATATATATATATATATTTTTTTACATAATGATATAAGACCTGATAATGTTTGGTATTTTGTATTATATATGTGTACCTATATGAAAATGAAATGATATTTGATAATGTACTGTACTGTGTATTATATATGTGTATTTATGTTTTATGTGCTTTTATGGTCTAATATATTTTGACCGAATAAAGATGATGATGATGAAACAGGTACATATTAATATTTAATTATAAAATATTTAATAACCTAATGTGGTTTTAAAAAATAATGCAACAATAAATATTACTATAATACAATATGTACTATTAACATACATTTTGTGACATTAATTTATGTTTATTTATATTTTTAGCTGTTTTAAATAGTTTAATATAATTTAACATTATTTCCTATCAGGTTTTGTTTTAAGTCCCTGCCTCCATTATTTTCTATGAGAGGATGTTGCAGTACCAGTAGGTAGGCGTGTGTAATCCTGGCTTTATTACAAAATTGCCAGTTACTACAAACGTGCAGTTTGTGAATACCGAAAAGTAGTAAACTTACCCAAAGGTATTCACTTACTCAAAAGTGTAAATTACCTTTGTGAATCAGGCCCGCATAGTTATACCAGCCTGAGCCACTGAATAACTGGTATAAGAATTGTTGATGCATTTAAAAAACTCCTGGGAATAAGCTCTCTGAGCGAAACATATGTCGTCTACAGTTCACCACAATAAACATTACCTGATCATGAAATAATACTGTGGTTTCTTCATTCAGTTTCTGTGGGATTACTCCCCTGAGAAGTATAACTGCTCATTCTGGAAAGGCAGCAATTTTTTTTATTTAAATCAACCCACCTCTTTTACTAGTGCGTAAGGGATGTTCACACTTCAAGCAAATTCTAAAGCATGGTTGCTTAAACGATGGGCCTGATGTAGTGAACGTGAATTCCTGATTTGCAATTCACTAAGTACATTATGATTCGTAATTGCCATTGCAAGTTGCAGTGCATAGGTTATGGATCCTTATCAGTCACAAGGAAAAGGGGAGCAGCAAAGTGGCAACCTCCCATATGATTCACAACTGCATGCAAAAATGCTTTGTGAACACTTTTGTGGTATCAAGTATAAAATGTCAGCATGCAACAATTTACCAGGTGTGTTGGCAGGCTGTTGACCAGGGCTGGACTGGGAACACAAACCGGCCCTGGCAATTGATTCCGACCGGCAGGAGGGGGCCGGACGGTGGGGGAGGGAATGTTGCGCGTGGAAAACACTGTAGCTACTTTTGATAAAGGGGGATGATATTGCAGCTATGCTGTAAAACCAGCCCCCGGTGACAAACACGCCCCCCCCTGGGGTCCAAAACCGGTCCGCATCTTGGCAGCCTACCAGGGAAATGCCCGGTGCCCGCTACGGTCAGTCCAGCCCTGTTGTTGACATCAGGAAGAGCTGACAACAGTTTTAGGGACCACTGCATGGACTTCCGATGCCAAGTTCACTATATATCAGAACAGAAATATTGATTGCCCTTACATCATGTTAACAAACGCCCCCAAAGCTGATTAGTGGCACCCAAATTATATAAATCCAACCACACTTGCAGTACATTTGTAAAGTGAAACTTTGCAAGATATATTTAATAAAAGGTTTTAGCCTCCGCGTAATTTACTTCATAAGAGCGAGTCATTCTGAAGAAAAATACATTGCAAAGTGGTTCAGAAGGGACAGACCTCTCCCTTAATAAATTACCCAATTAAAGCAATTTCCACCACCCACAGTCTCTTAAGAGTGTTCTAACAGAACTAAAATTCAAAAATAAATTATTCACAATAACCCGCTCAGTATTGTAGTTAATCCGTTTCCTCTCGAACATACCAGCTTTACTTATTAGCTAACATATACGTTTAACATAACATTTTATGAGAGCTGTCAAATTAAATCAAATAATTGCAATTCTATTCTTTTTCAGTTCACTGCAAAACCTAGAAATGTAGTATTAGTGCATCAATAAAATTCAACTTATATTGATGCTCAGAGGCACAAACACACACAAGTATCCTGACATGCACATACGCACAGCCACGCAACACAGGCGCGAACACACACAAAGAAGAACTTGCTTACAAGTGCACACACACACCTACACATACACACACACGTGCATACATGATACGTAAGCAAAGATGGAGTAGGGATCAGTCAATCTCAACATGGCACTATAGGAATATAACCTTCAGATAACATTACAAGATAAAATGACTAAAAATTAACTACACATGGAAGAAGCAGCAACAGAAAATGTGGCAAAAGGAAGAAAGTCAAGTGTATTCCTTATCCCTTGCTTGGCCTCATGACATATATATCTATATTATGTTCATGACGTGTGGGAATTAACATTGTGTGGTCTCTCTAAATATGTGCTCTCGCGTGTACAGCTCCTGACTGAATTTACTGAATCGTGTTGTGTGCCACTCAGATGCAATAAACGCGATCCACAGCGGTCAGCTGCAGACCATGGCTCACACGTATGTGGTACGCAATATGTATGGCTTGTGTCTGTGCCTCATTTTAACTAGTAGGACTCACTGACTGTGCACTGTCTGCACCGCTTAGATAAACCTGATAGTGGGCGTGGAGCAATGGCGGATCTGCTGTAGCTGAGATCTGGGGAGGGGGCATCCAGGACCACATAGGATGAGGGAGCACTTAGGGCTTGATGGAGGGTGTTGGGCACTGGGGTACTGGAATGCCTAGTTTTTATTTTACCTCGGTGACCACATTTACCTGTATCTATTTTCTTCAGTTAAGCTCATTGGCCTCTTTTACCCTGCAATTATAGCCCATTTCCATCACCTTTGAGTTGACATATTGTACATGCTATATTAAGCTCCAACACGGACATTGTCAAGCTCTCATTGTTCTAATGTTTGTCTTTCTGTTTCTCCCTTTTTAATTGAGAACATACTACCCTTAGGGGGTGGAATGTTCTATTAGCCTTATAGCACTTCTGCCTCGGGCTCTACCTGTTGTTAAAGGCTCTCACCCTCATTATAGGCCCTCTCCTGTGGCTCGGGCCTATACCTCAGGGTCAGGGCCTTTGAGAACCGATATAGCCCTCGGCAGTGGGCTATAATGCTATATTACACACAGTACCCACCATTCTTCAGTCACCACATTGTCCAATTTCCACAATGTTTCAGTAAGCACAGTGCCCAGTTTGTATTAGAAGCTATTAAGCATGCCTTCCAATTTCCAATATTATTCAGTAAACCTGTTGCTCATTATTCCTTATGCCACATTATGTACACGTTTCTCCTTCCACTATATCTGTGTAAGTTTGCATCACAGTTTGGGTGAACCCTGTTACCCAGTTCCTTGAAGGCACAACAAGCACTGTACTTAATTTGTATAATGTTCTAGAAAGCTTTATAGCCAATGTTCATAATGTATTTGTGATCATACATGATGATTTTCTCTAGTTTTTATGTTGGCTAATTCATCTTTTCATTGTGGCACTCTAAACATTTTGCCCAATTCCCATTAGTTCCAAGATCCAAATGCAATGTTCACTGCCAGCAATAATCCCAACCTGAAATGTAAACAAAATCCACTACGCATTTGTGCCAATTTCCCTTCTACCCACATATATATCTCTCATAATTTCCAAAACGTCCAAGTCTGCACACCTCCAATATACTCTTTGCTCAGTAAAAATACTTCCTATTTCCGCAGTGTATGAGTTTACACACATTGCCAGTGTGTACAAATGTATAGTGTTCATAACGCCTCACTATTTTCAAATTACCAGTTTGCAAAATGCTCTAGTTTGGCCCCATTTCAAATTTCACCAATACATCCCAGCATGTATAAATTGCTATTTTTATATTTTCCCGGTGGGCCCATAATTGTTTTTGTTTACTGTCCTAGTGTTTTTGTATGTTCCATCTTCAAAGTACGCATTGCCAGTTTCCATAACTATCCTTTGTTCTCAGAGTAGAAGTTTCCCTAGATCAATTTAGCATATATAACATTTGCCATAAAACACCAGGAAACCCGCGTAACCAATGATGGGACATTCTTCAGTAAGCCCACATAACTAATTATCATGTTCTAGTATGACTCAATGATCCGTTTCCATAATGTCCAGAATGCCAATGTTAACATTTTCCATACCAGCTATGTATAGTCACATCAGCAGTTTCAGTAACATCCAAGTAAGACTTGTATTACACATTTCACAGAGCTCCAAAATAAATATATAACCAGCATACAAAATGCCACAGAATGCCAAAATTACCAGTTTTCATTATTTAGAATATGCCCCCGATTTTTCTAGTTGCAGGCTCCATCTGTATGTCCGTGACAGCGTTGTATACAATACTCCACACAGCCAATCCTCACTCAGAATTGAATGGATTTTGTGTCAATCCCAGTGTCCTTAGTCTTATGACTTTCCACTCTTTCTGTGTCTGATTTACCCATAGGAGCTTTTTGGCTTTGACGTTGGAAGATTCCTCACTTGCCATGCTCCGACAGCATTGCTTCTATGAAAACAGAGCTGCTTAAACAGCAGTTTACTGCATATTAGTGCCCCTTAGTGGTTACTCGAAAAACTGCGGCAGAAATGAGGAAGATGCAAAATCGATCATTAGAAGGCATTGAAGACTAGTATAAACCAGCTTTTGGAATTCCAAGAGAACTCACTTCTATGTAGAGGTAAGCGTGACCGATTGCATTGCCAATGCTTGTTTCTATAATGATAAGGTATCCACATAGTATACATTTCTATGATGTCCCCATTAGCCATATTATTGCTTTGATAATTTCTAGAGTTGCAAACATTATCAGTTTTCATAATAGTCCAGTATATACATTTTTCAGGTTTAATTGAGCCCCAGTAAGTACAGTTGTATCTTACAATAAGCCTCAGTGGGCACATGGTCCAGGTTCGATTGTGTCCGATTAAACAGATTGCACTGTTCCCAGTATTTCCAATAAACTCTTTGCTAATTTCCAAAAATGCCTAAGAAAGCACATTGTCAATTTTTATAGCGGGCCTGTTTTCGCTCACTGTCAGTTTCTTTGTTATTCCAGTATGCACTTTGCTTAAAACCCCAGTATACCCACATCAGCAATTTCCATAATTTCTCAAAATGTCCACTTTGCTAATATCAGAATCACCAAGCAGCATAAACCTGGAGTCTTCTGGAACACTAATAGGGGAAATAGAGAATACAAAGGGGTAGATGTATCAAGCATTTTCCCGTTCGCATATGGGCATTCGTTTGCGAACGGGAAAAGCCTATTGGGATGTATCATCCCAAAAGGCAATCGCAAAATAGGGAATCGCAATTTTTGCGATTACCTATTTTGCGAATGCATTTAAGGAATCGCAATTTGCACACACAAATATAATCTATGAAATAGATTTCACAAGCATTTAGAATTAATATGCTTCACTCACTGCAGACAACTACCTCTATTGCATACTAATGCGCTGTTTGATTGAAGATACTTTAAATGCAGAAGGTTTCATAAACTGCAAACATAACACGTTACAGTTGCAAAGTTCACTTGACCACAAGCAATCACTTAACCAACCTATATTACTTCCAGAATCTAACGTGTGTATCGGAATATACCTAGGTCTTTGAAAGGGTGAGGACCCTTTCCGTTCCTCATTTTGAATACCAAGGTGTGCAAAATACGAGTTCATAACCATTAAAGGACATTTCTTTAACACTCCTCAGTAACAGAGTTTATCTCCACAAACTCAATTGTATCCCTAAGATTATTTCTCTGTATCAGTTCAAACCTTCAGTTAATTCCAAAGACAGTCACAAAACAGTTTCCAAGGTTGTTCTCAGCTCTGGCACCAAAGTATCACAATTGCCTAGCAAGGACGCTTTCGACTTCTAGGGGGTTATACTCTGTGACTTTAAAATGGTCGCTGCTACCTGCAAACCGTAGAGAGAGTGCTTCAGTTTCATGGGACATGTAGTTTCCTTGGTTGAACTCAGGCGTGGCAGCGCCAACACTCCGCCTGCACCACCCGCCTTTCCTGCTTTGGAGAGAGTGCACCACCAGACAGTCCAGTGCATCTCACCTCCATGCTTGTTAAGAGTGAAGAGGTGAGTGCAGGCCTCTGATCCTGACATTACCACTTGGCTCAAGAAAACAATGACCTCAAATTGAACCACATCTAATATTGCAAAGAAGAATAGGATTACCATTGCTGAGACAAAGAGAAAAGAAGAGTCTTACAGTTCCAGGGTTTGGGGGCAGTGGAGTAGCTGAAGGAAATCAGAGGCCTTATTGAGTTGCTATTTTGATTAATTTATCTTGTAACAAGAACTTAAGCATGTTACTGTAATGCCATTGGCATCAACCTGCAGAGTTGACTACACTTACCCTCCCAGAATGACTATTCCTTTGTTTTTGCCAGTTTTTATATCTTTTTGCTGCTCTGCAGTCACACGCAGTATGTTGTTGACTCACAGTCACTCATTAATCTCTTCTGTAGTTACAGATATGATACACTACTGTGAAACAAATCTTCCAAACCTGCAGAATTTCAGTTCACAATAATTACCAATGTTCACGGTATTCCTTTGATCCTTATCACAAGAATTATCTGAAATCATATCCATTTGCACTTCAAATACAATCTCTCATAAGCAAATTATGTGGTATGCAGTTCCTTTGATCCCGGAAGGTCATGTTGGGGATCTTGGAATCCACAATGGGGTGCACATGTGTGCTGCATGAGATCTTTTATGCTCTCAACATTTCATTTTGCAAGAGTTAAAGAGGTGGCAAAATGTTGTTCATATGGAAATTAAAGTTCTCTCACAAATGTAGTGATAACGATGCACAATGTCAGCATATCTGGGCACCATGACACCATGTGTTTCTTGCGATTTCATTCAGACAGCAGCAGGGTTGGGCAATAACTTCCGCCCCGCAAGCAGAGTTCCGGCCAAATTCTGCCACCACTGCATAAGTTGGGATGCTTGGGTGAAAATTGGTGTCCCCCAGCGTGATTTACGGGCACTAGAAGAGCCCAATGCAAGATTTTCCGAATGCGGGCGGTCACGACTGTTCGCAGTGGGAAAGCTGCCGCTCGAGTAGCAAATGTACCCGAGTGAGAAGCAGCGCCCTCTGGTGAGCCACATGGTGCCATTCGTGCTGATTTTTTCAGAGTAGAACAAGCTCCCACCTCGAAAAATCAGCGCAAGAAGCAGGATATGCCGATTTCCGCCCATTCGAGGAACTCTGCGAAATCTCAACGTTTTCATGTAACTCTGCAGAATTCCAGTTCTGCCCACTCCTAGATAGTAGTCCACCGAATGCTAAAGTATCGAGGCCCTTCTCTTCTTTTTGTCCTGTAAGCGTGATTTTCAACTGTGTGCAGGAAGACAAGATTGGATATTCCAAAATTTTCCGCTTAGTGAGGCAACATTAACAGTTTCCATAATGCTCAGATGGCACATATTGCCAATTTTTAGGAGGTTCTCTGATGCCTATTTTTCAACTTTCCAAAACCTCAATATGCTCACATTTCAACTGTCTTTAGCTCCCAAATAATACCTTAGTAACTGTTGTCATATTGGTGCGGTATTAAAATATAACTAGTTTCCATAATGCCCTAGATTTCCCGCACTGCCACTTTGCAGTGCATGGAGCACATAGGTAAGCAAGGCTGTAACTACTTGTAGGCCAACAACTTTCTATGGTGGTGCATGCTGTAGAAACTCACCAGCTTACCTCTGCAGAAGATGTGGATGGTATGGCGGACACTTAACTAGTCAGATGACCTGGAAGGTCTCGCTTTGACCATTGCAATAGCTAATGCAGATTGCTTCCTCAGAGTGGATAGGCTCGGCATGGTGGGTTGAGATGCATCAGTAAAACATTGGGCAGGGATGGTTGGCAACCTTTTAGGTACCATCTCTTATGCCTCATTCCAGCATGTGAAGTAGGCATTAGTTTCCTGTTATTGGATCATAAGGCCCAGGCTAAAGATGTTCACCAGACCAAGCCTGGATAAAATTACTGACATGTTATTGTCCTGCTGGCTGTGGGTAATTTCGAGGACTAATCACCCCTCCATGAACCATATGAGACTGTTAACCCATTTAATACCCAATGAGAGATATTGTGGACGATCTGGATTTAGAGCTTTAAGTTCAGTGTGGGTCAACATCATAAGACATAGAATTTCCACAAGTAAAGTGCTGCAAAGATCATGTTAAGAAGAGCTAGTAGAGATAATGTGCAAATAAAATGCGGACAGCAATTCCCAAGCAGCATGGACACACTGCCAACTCACCCCCCCAATTTGATGACCCTAGTACAGGAGGTTTGGTGTTGCTTGTCTCCAGTGAGTGACCATGTTAACAAGGAGACATATTTTAAGAATTACCCAAAAGTTGAAAACAGATGCTTCCGCTGCCAGGCAGAAGGTGAAGGGGCCTGGCTACATATTTTTTTTACGTGTCCTAGACTAGGGCCTTTCTGAGGTGAGATTTTCTCGGCTTTAAATAGGGCAATTAAGAAGAGGGTTCTGTTAGAGGCCGAGGTTGCCCTTTTCGGAATTAGTAAAGATAGGGCAAATCTGACAAAAGCAGAGGAGACTTTTCTTTCTATCTCCTCCCTGGTGCCCGCTCTTTAATTCTTCAGAACTGGAGGTTGACGGAAGCACCCACTCACGAGAAGTGGTTAAACAAAATGAAGCGGACTAGGGCTTTTGAGGAAGCTTATGCGAGGCGGGTGGGTGCCCCCAAAACGTTTAATGAAACCTGGAAGTATTTAAGGAGTCTGGAAAATCAGATAGATTAATAGTCTTATCCCGACAAGGAATTTAGGTCCTTTTGAATTTTAAAGGTTGGCGGAATAGGGGGTATATGTTTAGGGTTCGGGGGTTTACTCCCGGGTCGCTTCAGCACTTTTGCACTTTGGCACTTTAGCACTCTAGCACTTTCATACTCTAGCACTTTAAGTACTTTTGTAAGAACGAACGGCAGATTTTTCTAAAGCTGCTTCACTATTGTTATAATGTGAATGGATTTGTTTTCAAACTTTTGATGAAAAAATGCTTCCTGCACATACTCTACGCTTTTAACGTATTGTTTTTATCCATATGCTGATCTATTGATGTTTCCCTGTTTTGCACTTCCTGTGTGATTGTCATGTTCTCCATGCTCTGCTCAATAATTTTTTTTTTTTTTTAAAGAGACATATTTTAAGAACAAGCCCAAGGCCACCGACCATAAGATTTCAGATTCCTCTTTTATTACAAATATACGGAAGCCGATGATTCAGATGATGTATCTGGTGGCGGGACAATGCAGAGCCTCAGAAGATCCCCTTCGCCGAGGTCAGAGCTCAAATAGCAGGATTGAACATCCGCCACGGTGAAGCTGGTCCATGTCCCCCGCGAGTGATTGTCTGGAGGAGTTACTTCCTGTAGTAACTTCCTTTATTAATAGCTCTTTCTGAAGAGGTCAAATAACTGCTAAATAGCTGTCCTAAGACCACATGGATTCTAAGAATGTTCGTCCCATCCTTGTTTCGTCTCTTTTGCCGACTCGAGAGGCTACGGACCCACTTATAGGCATCGAATGTTCTAAGGGACCACCAGCTAGGCGTTCATCATGATATATGATGGAACATATGAGGAACTGAATTGGTCCTGCTGGAGGTGAAGCCTGTAGTAATAGGCACTCGGATATAGGAGACATTAATTATACTGCTTGATCTGTTTTCCCCTTTGAAACCCTGAACCATTGAAGCATTTTGTTCAGAGGTGGTGGGGCACCAAGAAGCAATGCCTTACAGCATCAAGAAGAAAACCATGTCTGCAACCAGGAGTAAATATTTCTACAATCGCTTATTTCAAATGTGCTTGTGAAACACAGAACACATAAAATATTAAACCAGAAACAAGACCTATATTTGAGTTTTAATTTATCATCTCTGATTAGGCATCACCTTATGTTGGCATGGCAACAGCATCAAGAATAATTTTTAGCTAATCAATTAGCTATTCAAAATGTATAAATGTAAACGCAAAACTATCAAAATAAACTATAAATATGAAATACATTATAAAAATGTACAGAAAATTGAGGAAGTCGTTCAAAATGTGTGCAAAAATCTGGTTTCATTAGCAATTTTCATGTAAACTGTAACAGTTTTTTCTGCATTTACACTCGATTATGCTATATCAGATTACATCCCAAACCGCCTTTAATTGACTTGCCAATTAAAAGGTCCCTGTGAATAAAAGATGGAAATGTCTTCATAATTGTTGCAGAATCAATGCCATGTTTTGCCTTTAGATTCTAGTGGGTGGTGTTAAAAGCTACAAACCACTATAGTTGACTGGTCACTTTGAATGTTGTATACCTGCTGTGCACTAAAGAGATCTAGGGTGCTCCCATGGCTCAACTGCCAATAACTCTATATGTTGCAATTGTATATTAAGGCATTTAATCATGTTCTGCTGCAGTTACGTCAGCTTGTCAATCAAGTTAGATATTGTGGGAAGGGGGCGTGTTAAGGCTTGCAACAATACATGTCCAACTCAGCTGAGCAGCTTTTGTACTGTAACTATAGGAATAGCAATTAAAGAGACATGCACTTCTTTTATCATGCGTAATGTCAAATTCAGAAGCAATTTGCTTTAAGGCGCCTGCTTCTGTTCACAATTTTAAAAATTCCAAGCAAACAATTACATTATTTCCAATTAGAGTGAAATGGTGCACGTGTTGCTTTTAAGCTCAGTAACGTCTACATTTTACATGAGTTGCCATGTAGACAGACTTTTCAAATTCAACTCATATACATTTTTCCCATCAAATTTCAATTAAATAATATGGTTTTCTCTTATCACCGATTTTGTCTTGAGCTTGCATTGGTGGTTTATAATCTCAAATATTTAACATTTAGTGTAACTAGTGCAATATGTGCATTATCTAAATGGTAATATTAAGCTAAATAACAAAATGAAACTACGTCCACATTTTTCAACATCTCAAAATGATAGGACCTCATGTAAGTGTTTGGTGGAGGCGGGGCAACACTGTAAACCAGCGGTCCTCCCGCCCACCCAACGCTAGTGTAAACCAGCGGTCCTCCCGCCCACCAACACTGCGGTTCCACCTTTGGTAGGGCCTCCGCTAACTCCATCCCCCCAGTATCCTATGACGCACGAGTCCAGCCACCAGAGGACCACTCTGTCACAGCAGCGATACCGCAGCACTACGGTGGGTGGGACTACCGCCACCTGTTTTTTTCTACTAGTGTTCTCCATGAGAAGCATGGCGGAAACAGGCATGTAAAATGTTACATAGACTCCTCATGCATGGAAAAATCTCACTCCCCATCTGGGTCATTTACCTTTTTTTCCTCAGAAAAAAAAGGATCTCTTGTTTTGCATGCTTGTTTTCTCTGAACAAAAATGTTTGCTGATCGGGCACTTTAAATATGGAACCCACTTGGTGAACTCTCTGAGGTAGAGGGAGCCACGGTGGCTCTCTTTACAGCAGGGAGATCTCCGCCTTCAGGTGGTGGTCCCAGGATATAGCGGACAATCCTGCACCAGGGGAACGGAGGACAACCCTCCACTGATCTGGTGGGATGGCAAGACACCCATCATGGGCTCCAAACGGCATTTAATTCATCCGACACTGCAAACGTGACCTGAACCTGAGACTCTTAAATTCATTGGATGCTTTCAGCTCTCTATTGTGTTGAAATTTCCCTAGCGCTTTCCTTCCCCGCAAGGCTCAAATCGCTTTTTAGGTGGAAAACTACAAAGTAAAGGTAAGCTAAACATAAACTTCGCTGTTGAGTAGGCCCAGTGTTTTATGCATTTTAGCTAGGCCCTCATTCATGCCTAAATGCTGCAATCTCACCCTATTTCAATCATTTTCAGGCTAGGTTGCTTTACGTTGGTAATCGACATCCTGATATCTGAGTTGATGGGGTCTAGCCAGTTCATACTGAGGTGGGCAAGGCAGGAGACTGGATGTGATTACATCTCCTCCATAATACATTTCTCAGGTCATCTGCACCCTGCGCACTCATCTTCTCTGTAAAACGTCACTTTCTTCATAAGACACCTCGCATGACCCAAGACACAGGGAAATACAAGGCATCTTATCTTTTAAGAGGAATTGTATCTGCCACTAAATTGGCTTGAGGTAATAGAATCATGTGATAATATGGGTCGGGCACCTGGGATTGTGTCAGCTTTGTGAGGATATTAACAGATCTCTACCTTTAACAGCCTCACTTTTCATTAAAGTAGGTTTCAAAATATGAAACCCGCCCCCTGTATCCTTTTAGGCCTTTCGCACATTCTATAACCACAAAAGATGTTGCTTTTTAAACATTCTTACGTGGCAATTTGAAAACAGTTCCGAAACATCACTTAAACATATTTTTTTACAACTGTAAAAGATTATTTTAATAATTTCAGTCTCAGGTTTAGAAAGGTCGGCCATGTTTTTATTTGGTTTCATACAAGCTGTTTGAGAACACTACCGCTGGCTATGCAGAGTGGCAATTACACTGATAGTCACTCATACATAGCAGAATTAGTAAGGTCAACACAATGACATTAGTCCTACTCACCATAAGTACCAGTGTCGGATGGTAATTTGAGCAAGCTGGGGGGTGGGCTGGCTACACATGTTCACTCACTCACACCCATGCATTCACACACACACACACACATACACATTCACTGCATGCATTCACAAGTACACATTTCATTCATACATACACACACACATGCAACGAAAACATTAAAAATGTATACTTACTGGGCCGCAGTAGTGATCTCAGGTGGTGGGAGGGTAGCCGTGGTGGATCCTGTCAATCAGGACTGCTGCCTCCCCTCATTAGCTAACCTTGTTATGGGTCAGCCAATGAGAGGAGGCACCAGTGCCTTACTTGTCACAGAGTGGAATGGGGTCAGTGAGACTCATGACCCTACTCTGTGACAAGCGTCACAGATAGACACTCTGCGCTGGGCACTTCAGGGCTTAAAACTGTAGCACCCAGATCCAATTCTATCAGTGACACACCCCACCATCATTAGAGGGAGAACTACCATTTGCTTTGCCGGGTGTAACATCTTCAGCCCAGGGCTGTAACATCTTCAGCCCAGCAAAGTTCTGCTCAGGCAGCCAAACGCCTGCGCATTTAGCACATGTACAGCACCTGGCTGCCAGAACTGAACGTATCTGTCAGGATGACCTTTGCTCAGCCTGAAAAACAAGCTTCATGTTTGGAAAAATGTGAGGGGCACGGCCCCTCCGCCCTTAATGAGGGGCCACCACTAATATGTTCTTATTCAAGGACTGTGTTGGCAAAAATCACCTTTTGCTTAATATTTTTGGAGTTAATTTGGCTGCCTATGTAGATGATTTATTTAATTTTGCCTTAGGTTTCATCCATTATAACAGATGTCTTTACCTGCAGAACTATTTTTCCTTCTATAAAAGTGTACATATCGAGTTAATCTTTGTTAACGGAAGCATCACATGTCTGCCTGGTGTGGTGCCCTAAGTTTTTTCACTATAAACATTACTTTTTCCAGTCTTATTAAACTTTCCAAAATGATACCTAAATTGTGTTTAATTGTATAACTGGTGGTCTTCCTCCTGCTGATCCAAGAAACGTATAGACCACAGATTGACAAGATTGGCAGTAAACATTACTTTTGAGGGTTTCTTTTTACTCATTGCAGGGCTTTTACTAAATTCCTTTTTTATATTAAAGTATACTCCATTTTAAAAGTGTACCGGAGATGTTGTCCTTCTCCTGGGCAATGACTCTACAGTTCATTACCACTGTACAACCAACACCAACAGAAATATTCATTCTTAAATCTACTGTCTCTGCCATGTATCAAACTTACTGACTGAATGTTGTAACTAGTATTTTTTCTCATTTCTGAGCCTAGAGTAGTTCAGGGGACCTGAGATTGCAATGTGATTAGATGGGTGCACGGAAGATGACAGAGTTGAGTGGCCAATCAGTTTTTTCCCAATTACCCAGCAGGGATTCTGTAGAGTTTGGGAATTTTTGCTACAGCCATTCTAAAGACTTTACATTTTTCTGCCACTTTCATTTTTTCCTTTTGCTGTCTTTGAAGTATTTGAGTAGTTTTTTGAGTCACTAGGCAACCCTAATATTAATTTCCATGGAGAGGCTCTGGAAGTGGAAGTACAGGTGCAGGGGGAAGCTGCAGCACCCTCAAAATAGCCATGCTTGAGGCCAGAAGATAAATGAGAAATAAAGATGTCTTTAAATGTTGTTTTTGTCTTGTAACAGTTGCTGTGCCTTCAGGGACAGAGGTCGAATGTCATGCTATGTCTTCTGACCAATTGTTGCTTATTCTTTTAACATGGAGATTGGGGCTTTTTTTCTCAGATTGAAAAGTTAATGCAATGAAATTCTACACGTTTATTCATATTTTGAGGCTATAATTTCACATTGTTCTTCTCAATTATCATATCTCAAAGCATTCTTTCCATAGTATGGTTATAAAACATTTCCACTTGGCAGCCCACCCTGCTTAACTTCTGAGATCAGACGAGATCATGTGCTTACGGGGGCGATATAGCGTAGCATTTCATTGCATTGAGGAATTGGGCGTTCAGATGAAAGTAATCAGAATTATATATTAAACACAACTAAACCACAAATCAAAAACAATTACAGGAAAATTTGACACTCATCACTACAATTAGTCATACTCATGAGGTGAAGTTGGCCCAACCCCTAAGAAGTGTCAAAGCATTTTCCACCTAAAAAACAACATAACATAAAGGGGAACGGATAAGTAAATAGGCACACCAGGTTATGAGAGGAGAGAGTCGGGCCTGCACCTTGCATCTTGTTGAAGGTACAAAGTCCACAGGAGGCCAGGTTGTGGTTCCAAGTAGTAACTTTATTCAGGTTCAAGTTACAGAAGCTTAAAGTATAGCCAAGATGGTAAGTAGGTCTATATGTACGCCCCACCAGGAGCAGCCTCCTAGCTGCTCAGCCTGCAATCACCAACTGACTCAGATCAGGCACCCAACATTCCAAGGCATCATCAAGATTCCACACATGCTCAGGCTGAACAGCAAGGGAAAGGGAGAGAGTACAGAAAGAGGAAAAGTCACAACACTACATATCCTCTTTCTTTACTCAGAAAAACAAAACAAAGCAAGAAGATATACCAAGAAGTAAATACATCACTAGAGCAAATACGTGCAATAGGAGATAGATTGAGAAATAGTCCAAAATGCAATAAAATGATAGCAGGAATAAAATGGCATATGGACGATGTAACGCAGTAAGATAATATCATTAAGAAATGGAACAGGAGTAAAAGATGATACAAACTAATGCAATAAAAGAAGGCATAAATGCAATGCAATATAGCAATAAGTTGTGGCATAGGAAGGCACACACACACCATCCCCTTTTCAGACAAAGGAGTGGAAAAGCAAAACAAAGTAAAAACAGTATACCAGACACCTGAAAGGACACCAGTCTCAGGAAGCATACAACACGTACAAGACTTGTACACCAGACGTCTCCGGCACCCCAACGATCTGTGAATCAAATCCGCCGTATGGCGCACAGTGAACCAGCACTGTAAGCGTGGCAGGACACAAAAATGCAGATAATAGAAAAATTGTACATACGTGGTTAACAAAGGATGAAAAGTAAAAAACAGAATGGCGCAAAGAATGGATACCCACAAACGCCAGACAAAATACGGGATACACTCACCCACAAGGGAAGTACAGGGATACACCCACCCATATAAACAACAAGAATGTAACGGGATACACTCACCCGTATAAATGACATAAAATAATATGGGATACACACACCCACGAAAACATCTGAAGTAAATCTGAGATGCACTGGCTCACAGAAAACAACATTCAAGTAATGGGATACACTCACCCAAAACAGCAAGAGAAGTTTTGGGATACACTCACCCAAGTTGCAATTTTTTAAACTATGCCACGTAGATGTAGACATTAGAAAATATCCAGCAAGAAGAAGACTTATTTGGCAGCAGAATATGCAAAATTGAGCGAGGCACATGACAATATAGCAGCGAGCAAGCAATACTCACTACATTCAATATCACATTGAACGAAAACAACTAGGGTCAGTAAATAAAACTTGTGTGCATATTACACCCCAGCATAACCAACGATAATACCAAAGAAATAAGAACACATTAATCAGTTCTAAATACCAAAGTACATAAAAACTCTGGTGCACCTCTGGTGAGCGAAATCTCACCCGAAACGTTGCAGAAATAGGCCAAAAATGACCTCAACGGGACTTTAACACATGCAAACATTAGATTAAATGTCGATGGCTGAACATAGCAATCCTCTGCGGTGGGCTAATGTCAACAGGAGTATCGTAGATGGTGGCAGACTGGCGCTGTAGACACATAAATAGTACTCACGTTACTCGCCAGAAATGCCGACATAGACAAAAGTAGCTTCCGTAGAGCAAAGGGCAAGAACCAGCGCACTCGAGCATCCCAGAATGAGGAAAGCAGCAACTCCAACCCCGTAATCATGATGAAAGTATTCCAAGAACAGTGGAGCAGCTCTTACTTGCAGCAGAGTGAAGACGAATATGAGGCATCCAAGATGGCGGCACGCTGCAATAGAGAGCGCCGGGTGGCTAACATCGAGTGCGTGCTCTTCCAACATCGCCGAACAACACAGCATCACAGGACAGCTAGAAGACGGCGGTGACATGCCAAAACGTCACAGGAGCTTCACGCGACACCAGAATGAGGTAAGGTGTGTGCGCGCTGTACAATATCACGCAGATGTCAGCCGATTCAAATGTTGCTTGGGAAAACGGCAAACGGCCCACAGATAAAGTTAAGGTAATGAAAAAAACCTCACCAAAATGACTCAAACGGCTACCAATGCCAGAAAGTAAAGATAATGTCAAGACTGCCTGGGTGCTGGCTGTTAAAAAAAAAACGTCTCCCAGCTTAGATTGTAAAGGATTCGCAGAAAGTACAAGATATCCACAGTCCACGGCAATGATATGCAAATGAAGGTAGATCATAAAATGTGTAGATTAGAATTACACATCAAAATCTGTAGTAACACAGCAGTAAACAAATAATACGCTGCAACCAGAAGTTCAAGAGATCTCTAGGTTTGAGAAGGATAACACGCCTCAAACAGGCTGTCCAGGTAGTGAAGGACACTGGTGGGGCTAGTGAGGACGTGCCTTACCTTCAAGTTTCAAGCTTATGTAGTGGAAATTTCTTAAATAGTTTCCAATCGTACAGTCAGTTTTCACTGTTGTAAGTTCAGGTTTCCACAGCAGTTGAAATGTAGTTTAAACACACGCAGGTTCGTAATTCAAATCGTGGGAAACACCAAGATGTTTCAAGCTTGGATTTCTTGAAGTGGTTGAAGGGTTTGTAGGTTTCTTAGTTGCTGTAAGACGGTTACTAGTAATGTAAGTCCATAGAATTTGAATTCACGCAGGGTTTGAAGACCAGATCGTCGCCAAAATGTTGAAGGTACAAAGTCCACAGGAGGCCAGGTTGTGGTTCCAAGTAGTAACTTTATTCAGGTTCAAGTTACAGAAGCTTAAAGTATAGCCAAGATGGTAAGTAGGTCTATATGTACGCCCCACCAGGAGCAGCCTCCTAGCTGCTCAGCCTGCAATCACCAACTGACTCAGATCAGGCACCCAACATTCCAAGGCATCATCAAGATTCCACACATGCTCAGGCTGAACAGCAAGGGAAAGGGAGAGAGTACAGAAAGAGGAAAAGTCACAACACTACACATCTACTACTGCTTACTGTTTCCAAGCTGTGACTTGCGCAAGCACACACTTCCATGATACAGCCACTGGTGCTCACACTGCTCACTTAGCCGCGCATTGTGTAATCTGGCCAATGTGTGTTGTTCTGAGGTATCTGCAAGCCAGGTAGTTATGTGTTTTGTTGGCAGATGTGTGGTGTCTGGACAAGTATGTGCCTTTCTAGACCATGTGCGAACTTTGCAGATACGCTTCTGGAGAATTTACTAATACAGCAATGGTGAGCTTTTCTTGACCATTTTCATGTGCAAAGTGGGGAGAGGGTTTTTTTTGCGGTGTGTTCTAATGGGCCCAGTCTCTTGGCCCAGTCCCCCTGCTGTCTATTTACATTGCCTATCCACAGACCTGTCTGTTTTCTTCAGTGAGTTGTAAATTCAGTTGACAGATTCCCCTTGCAAATTCTTGTTATTGGGTCACGGATATATTTCATACAGTCTCAGGTTTTGCGATTTAACTTGTCCGAGTTTGTACTGCTTCATTCCTGATTCCTTTCTGGTCGTGAATTCATTTACTTTAGATGAAAAAGCATTTATATAAATGTTTTACTTACTGAAACGTTGCATCTCTTTATATTGTACATTGTATTGTTATTAAGAACAAATAATATTAATTCATAGTTCTCAGAAATAAGGCAGAATGTAGTAAGCCTTCTTCCCAAATGAGGGAAATGGGATACAACTTGTAAATTTAGGTAATTAAAGTAATACTAATAATAATAACAAAATCTTGGTTTACAATCAATGGAAACTTTTTTAATTCTCTGTCTGAACGAAATATTAACAAATTCGTCCTATATATTCATTTATAGTAAAATATTTAAAATAAGTTTTTACAACACAAGAACTTGTAATCATATAAAAATACTAAGGGGCTAATTACGAAGATGGGCGGACTTAAGTCCGCCCGACACCGTCTCGGTACTGGGACCGGCCGACCTCTGGTCAGCGGTCCAGACCGCCTCATTAGGATGCGACAGAACACTGTTCAGTCGCATTCCTGCATCTCCCGATTGGAACATGCATTACGGCCATAAACTGGCCGTAATACATGCTCCCATAGGGAAATGGGAGGTGCTGTTCATCCCTGCACCCCTTGGCAGGCACCTTAAGGTGGGGGGCACCATAGGTGCCCTCTCGGCCCCCAACCGGAGGCCCCAAATACAAGAGGGCCCTTCTGGAGGTCCCCAAACACGCTTTCCAACATAGTTTCCATGTCGGACAGGCTGGCATGGAAACTATGCCGGAAACCGTGGATCGTAATCCCTAGGGCGGAAAGGCCCACCCTTTGGGATTACGAGCAGGTTCCGACTGGCCGACAGACTCCTTGGGCCCATCAGAAACCAGCCGGAATGACCGGCCGGGTTATTTTCCTACCAGTAGCTTTGTAATGTGGCGGTCGGAAAGTAAACCGAGCGGGTGATTACGATGCGGCCCGGAAGGCTCCGACCATTGGTCAGAGCCTTAACGGGCCGCATCGTAATCGTCCCTTTATGTTTGCTATTTAGAGGTCTGCCATTTCCAAAGGCAGGACCAGATGAGGACAGTTCATATTTTTTTATTACAGAGGTTTCATCAGTGCCTAATTTGTAAAATAGCTTAATAAATTTGCACCTAGGCACAAAATATTCCTTAGGATCCTGCCACGGCCTCTGACTTATGCCATTCCCTGACTAGGATTGTGGTCACTGCTTGACCAGGGCTCACAACCCAGTCAGCCAGTAACCCAATTTCTAACTGTGCCAACCACCTGCAGCCACCGGCACAACTTATGCACTGAGTTTGATGCATCTTCACTCCAGGTTATTGCAATGTTAAACTCAGTTTCAGGATCCAGAATCTTACCACCGGGCAGTCAAATTAAATGCTACTCCAATATTTTCAACGTAAGAAATAAGAAGACTAAAAATAGCCTTCTAATCATTTGCTGCTTTCTTAAGGGTCAACTTTCCTCTAGTGAGACTCGCCTCATCCCTCCTACTCTTCATAAAATACTGAAGACCCTCTTTTTCTTCCCCATCCTCCTAGCCTCAGAAGACCTGGGCTCTCGGGTCCCCATGAAGATTACCTCTGATGATGGGTTGAGCTGCCTTGTTGAGGCACCCCTTTGACATTTTTATTTGTTTAATGTAAAATCAGTTGTTCAACGGATTGTGTATTGTGCACCCCCTCAAGTGCCTGCATTTTCATTCCTACAGCCATCATGCACCTCTCAACACGTATATCTCTTGCCTACATACCAGGGGCAGCTCCTCCGTTGGAGCAGAGGAGGGTAGCCCCACTTAAATGCCCCCCCAAAACCCTCCGAGATGGAAAATCAAATGGTAATTCATTACCATTTTAATTTTCATCGCCCAGGCCTATACTAAGTGTCAGGATGGGGTGGGCCTGCTGAGTGACAGCAGGAAGGAGAGGTGGGCAGAGGGCCGCCTTTGCACTTGTTAAAGTGCGCATGTCTCTTTGGCCGGCCAGCAATCCGCACTTTAAACCTCTCAACCCAGATGCCTTAAGACAGCTGGGTTGAGAGTGATTGCAGGCCTCCAGTGCGCTGTGGAGTGCGGAGTGAGGCCGCTCCCTCCAGTAAGGGCGCTGTTCACATGCTGTATATGAGCAGCACCAGGATTGGGCAAGGAAGTTTGCTCGTGCCCCCAGCCCCGCACTCAAGAAAGAAGAGTTTCGGAGCTCAGGACGTGTAAGGTAGGTGTTTGTTTTTTAAATTTCCTTATTTTATTTGCCCGCACGCCCGCCCCCCACTCCCTGTAGATGCAGCCTCCACTGCTATGTACAGCGTATTTCATGAATAACACAATTGAAGCACATCTTTAAAGTTCCCTTCCATGAAGGTATTAGACAACTGCTCTGATTTCTAGATTTGCTGTGTTAATTCTATTTATTAAGGAGATGATGGAGGGCTGACCCACCTCCATTCATCCTAGGGCTCCTTGTGACTCACGCTGCCCATTGAAAACATTACTTTTTATGTGACTGGTACTTCATCTGGGCTCATGGCCATGAAAATCATGATGGATCCTACTTATCGTAAAAACACCCTGATGATAATTGACATTCATTGTTTATTTGGTTTCTTTGCATTATTTCTTTGTGAAAATGTGCCTGCTAGAATCACTTTTAGACTGAGATCCCTCCCACATACTCATTTATGGCCCGCGCATAACGTATATGCTCACATTCACATGCAAATCTACTTAATTTCATTTTTTACAAGCAATTACTTAGATTTCGACGTAAAGTGTAACTGGTCCAGGACATTCATATTAATTAGTGCAGTAATCAACAGATACACTGCATTGATTTCATAGTCCGAGTAAATACAAAGGCATGTTATCACTCACTGAAACCATCTCTGACTACAGATATTCCTGCACTGTACCTCCAAGGAAGGCTGTCAGCATCCATGTTGTCAAACCAGATCCTCGAGTGTCACATATTATATTCGCTCACTCTCACGTATAAAAGGCTGTCTGCACCTCCTTTGATCACAGAACTGTCTAAAGAAGCAAGCTCTTGCCTTGCATCAATTTTGACTGGCCCCTTTTCAACCAATCAAAAAAAGGTCTCTGTGGTCCAAACGTTCTAATTGGCCGAGGGAAACTTGAACATACATGCCCTGCTCCTCGCGACCCAGTCACTCGTGTCACGTGTGTGATGGAATGGGAAGTCCATTGATCTCTGAGTTTTTTGCGCATCACTGCACTATCTAGCTGTTCATGCTTGCTGTAGTGAGCAGAAGGAGGAGCTAGAAAAGGTAGAGTTACCCTGGGAGCTACTTCTCCTTTGGCAAACAAAACTAGCCCTGGCCATGGACCATTAGCTTAACCTAGCACATGTCAGATTGCTTGACAGATCAGCAGTTAGTCCGCCTGACAAAAGTCTTACAAATCCTCCGTTCATTTTGGATGGAAAATAAATATTATGCTTTTCGCACTGTGTTTTGCTTTTTACACAACAGTTTGGTATATCAGAACTTGTAGGAACAAAGTATACAGTGATTTCGATCAAATTCATTTATATAATATATAAACCCAGCTGTACAGTATGAGACTGTCAGGTATTCAAGTCATTTTAAGAATAAATAACATTCATGTGTATTGCCGTCTAAAGGCCCAGAATAACAAAACTACAGTTCTAATCATCATTATCGGCCACAATCCATTTTAAAATTCAACGTCACAATTCCCCGCCTGCTGCGACATGCGCAGGAAAAAATAAAATGGCAATGAAATGATTTTATTCCAATTTTATTTTTTACTGTTGTATTTGCTGCAGCAGCCAGCCTGCCCAGAGACATACGGGGCGGGACAGGAGCGGTGGCTGGCTGGCTCCAAAGTGCGCATGTCACTTTGGCCACTGTCTTGCACCGGCCAAAGTGACATGCGCACTTTGAAGCTCTCCACCTAGCTGTCGGAAGACAGCTGGGTGGAGACTTAGCACAGGCCTGCAGGGCCTGAAGAAGCGTCCAGCCAGGCCACTCCATCCAATCCTGGCACTGCTCTCACAGCATAAGAGACAGTGGCGTAGCAATTCGGTCCGGCCCGGGGGGGGCATGAGTTTTTGGGGTGTCGGCCTCCCCCCACTCTTACCTGCGGCTGTCGTGGGGCGGTAAATGTAGGGATCGCCAGCACCCCCCCTTACCTGTGTTCGTCGCGGTGCGACAAACGCAGGCTCCGTCACGGGCAGCAAAAGGTCTAGCTACGCCACTGATAAGAGCAACGCCGGAGTGAGGAGTGCAGCCAGCTAAGTGGCTTATTTTATTTATTTTTTGTAATGTATTTTGTTTGTGTATGTATATATTCACCGTGCCGGCTACTGCTCCAGGCCACTGGCTCACCCGGATCTTGCACAGATTGCTGTGCTGCTGCAGCTGATGCTGGCAGCAGCGGTTTGCCTGCCCACCACTCCCCACAGCTGGCAACCACCATTGGGCTTGTGGATCTGAATGCACTTGGAACGGTCATGCTTTCTGCGGACAGGCCAATCGTTTTTGGGCTGGAGATTGCACACATGCACATACTAAGAAAGGGGTATCCGGTGGATGATGTCACAATAGTCTCAAAGCCCAAGCAGATGTCATCAAACAAAGCAACGTTCTAGAATGCTTATTGTTTATGATGTGTGGAGTGGGTGAAGTGAACTGTTTCTTTTTCTCTTCAACTGATGCCGTCCTTTAATACTGGTACATCTATGGTCATCATCTTTATTATTATTGTTATTATAAGTCCACGCCCGTACCAGTAGTTAAAAGTTTTGGGGCATTTAATTTAAAGGATTTCAGTGACAGGGTAGGTTCTTCAGCAATACTAGCTCATTTGGCCAAACTGCACATTGGGTAGTAACTGAGATCCAGCAATACCTAAGGGGTCCAATATCCTTAACAGGATGAGTTCGATTGACTGAATTGCGTTCGGAACCGATTCGGTCAGCGCAGACGGCTTCTTCGCATCGTATTTGGTCGTCCGGAAAGGTGGATGATTCGGTCGGAAACATGGGCTCCGAATCAGACTCGCTTAATCTTGATCTCATTTGGAGCCTTTCCTAACGAGATCCTAATTGGCCCCTTAGTGTAGATTAGAAATTAGCAGATCCTGATGAACTGCCACAGATCATTATGACTTCCTCTACAGCATGAAACATATTGACCAGATATTTAGTTTGACCATATTTTGAGAACAAGAAGGAACATGACTTCCCTTTAAGTTCCACTTTGTTTTTATCCCTTAACAAGGACCACCGCTATAATACACTAGTGGCGTGGAGGCCCTTAGTTAATTTTAACTCACTCTCACTCCAGTCTACACCATTCCTACACCATCACTACAGGCTTACAATGGCAAACCAACCAAAATAACTCCGGCAAAGATTTCCCGTGAGGGGCCTGTTTGGCATTGCACCGCTGGTCCAGCCCAACAAGGTGCTGCCCGATGATGAAGCATGCCACCGAGTTTGGTGGGTGAGCGCTCTTGCTCCTAACTTTAAATATTCCACTAACATCACTTCCTTTAGGATGCACTAGTGGTGTCTATCCTTAGGTAAACATTAGAAACTGCATACTTTTTGTTTTGTTTAACTATACACCTTGGAGTGTGTTTGCTAGACATTAATTGCTCCCCGTCCCTCTTTTATTGATGGTCATTTAATTTAAATAAAAAATGGAGGAAGGAAGAAGCAGGGGTTCAGTCGGATTCCAGATAGTACTTATCTTTTATCAAAAGGGAGGGGAGAATGAATCACAACGGTCTCAATGCCAGAGTCTCAAGAATGTTGTTTTGGAGACCCTGAACCACACGGTCACAGTATGAGGTGTATATAATCTCCGCTTAGTGTGGTTTGGTGGATTGTGTCATCATAGGGTCTGTCACTCGAGTGTCCCATGCTCTGAGTGACATCTAGACCTCCACCAGGATGGAGACTGGTTGTTGACAGTCTCTAAACCACACTAAGCAGAGATTATATACACTGCATGCTGTGACTGTGTGGTTGAGGGTCTCTCATACAACATTCTTGAAACTCTGGCTTTGAGACCATTGTGGTTCATTCTCCCCTCCCTTTTGATAAAAGACATTTAATTTAAATGCCACAGATTGAATTGCATGCTGAACAGCAGCATAAAAAGCCCAGTCTCCTGCACAAAAATGTGATTTACACATGAAGCAAATAGGAGATACATAGGAGTTTACATTTTCTTCACCAAAATCAACGGTAGAACAAGGCTGGTGATTCCCAGCAAATTTGCACGATGGCAGCCACCCAAGAAAGTGAAACAGAACAAACAGTTATGTAACTTTTATTCACATCAAAGCAAATATCAAAAGCAAAAACGCTCTATAAATGAAGGGTTCTAGTGCAGGAGAAAACAAATCAAAGGGACAGATGCCTGAAAAATTGACACCCACTGGATCATCACAAGGAGAATTAAAAAGGCCGCTGCATGTCATGCACCTGGGGACACACTCTTGGAAACTGGAACTAGCATAATCACCAGAGCCCAGTCCCTTACAAAGCAGGGACATTGCTACTTGCCTTAGGCCATGGTGATGTACATGACCTGAAAAAACACCTCAATCACATGCACGTGCAGCTTTGCATGCTCCTGCACTTCCTTGAGTAGAAGAGGAGAGCATGTAGGAAGGAGAGGTGTAGGCAAAGGACAGCACTGACCAGGCATGAACAGAGAGATTCCACCTAAGCAAAATTATCTGTCTCCTACTCCTCATTGCACCCCAGGTGGCACCCAAGAAGAACATAACCACAGAGCTACCACAGAGATATGCATTACAATTAGGGGTGGGCGGTACATTCCGCATCGCTGGAGGAGTTCGCAGAATTTTTCCCACTCCGCATTACACTTGTGACTCACCAGTCCAGCAAAAGTCTCCCACTTGCAAGTTTTAACTTACACACTACTTGCCAATTGTAAGTTGGCAAGCGTGAGCGAGAATTGACATTCCCTAGCACAATTTTCCTATGATAGGAGGGCTCCTGGCGAAATATTCTCAACATGGGCGGTCACAGGCGGTTGCGACCATTCGTGGTGAGAAAGCTACATATGGAATAAAAAATCTACTTGAGCAGCAGCAAAGAAGCAGCGCCCTCTGGCACAGAGCATGGTGCCATTCTCATTGATTTTGCAGCATGGGACAAGATCCCAGCGCTAAAAATCAGCGTGAGCAGCGCAACATGCCATTTCTGCTCGTTTGCGGAACTCTGCTGAATCTCCCAGAGAATTTTGCGTACTGTAATTCCGCAAGTTTCGCCCATCCCTAGTTACAATACTGTGCCACTGGGGCGCAACTGAAGGTCACCAGAGGCACACATCTGCATCTCCCAACTATCTGTCTACAAGGCTGAATGGCAAGCTACTGATACACTCCATGCCCATGTTGGATGCCACATCACCTGCCTAAGCACACCGAAACAGAATCAACAAGCAGAGAGGGGCTTTTATTACGTTTGTGGTCCCACCCTGGGTACATAGCATCGCAGGTGCCCTTTCATTTAATTCAACCACTGAAGAGTCACCACCCACAACATCCAGTTGGTATGTGATGCCGGTCTGTGTTTCACCGCATACTCCAAATACTTTCCACATCTGTGGCATGATGCATCCATCTCTGATGTAAGTCTACTCTTGGCAAGGACGCAAAGATCACAACATGAAGACTGTGCCCTTTTAGGTGAGTCGCCCACAGACCACCTCAACATCTTACAATAATTGAATGATTCTCTTCTATTCCCCCACATATGACGGCACAATAGAACAGGGCATGTGTCCGAACAGTATGTAACATCACGCGGGCCATGAATGTGCCACAACTACATTTCAGGAGCTTACATCTAAGAAGAAGCAGGAATCAAGGAGAGTCCCTGACAGCAGGGAACCTGCTGTAGGTCTGTCTCCCCCTTCTAATAAATGCATTCTTGAGTTGAGAGTTGGGTTTTGGGGCCCTGAGTTGGGTCTCCTATGCTTTTGTTGGTCCTCATTTGACTAAAAGGTTTTAACTTGTTATTTGATGTTTTATAATCAGGAACTTAGACATGGGCCCACCTACTGCAAATCAGTATTAAACTTGTTCCTCATGGGTACATGTATCCTAAGCCTTGGTCAGCCCTCCACCCTGCAGCATACTGTTTTTTAGTTGGAAAATCTACGATTAACCCCCTCCCCCGAACCTCACTGACTAAGCTATGCCCCTGACAACACCTATAAAATTCTACATAAGGATTAGAAGAAAAACATCGACAGAAGACTTAACTCAAAACAAAGAAGTACACTGTGGGTCAGAGACAAAGTATAACCAATTGAATGACAATTACATACGTGAAGACCTTTGTTGAACATAACACACAAAGTAGTAAAATTGGACCCAGGATGTGAAAAACATGCAATAGTTCCTAAGTTGAGTTACTTCTCTGTCTTTTATGAAATGACTGTGCTTTCGCAAAATGAAACAAAAGTATTGTCAAAAATTACATATGAAAACATGGAGAATCATTTTTTTCTAAATAATATAAAAAGATTTTTTTAAAAACAGTGGAATGCTGTAAACATGACAAGACGATGTTACTTTATAGCAGACTACAGCATTAGTGCTTAGAGGCATCTCCTTGGCACTATAGCTCCCAGAGCTTAATTTGTAAAAGAATAAGTGCCAGTGTGCTCACTAACCCACTGCCAGCACTACGGAAGGTTCCCAAGTACAAGGCTGTACAGTCTTGATTCCACATCATGCCTCTGTAATCCACCACTCACACGTCTCGCCTCTGTGTCTCAAGCGCAGGCTCTTTCTCATCCCGGCCTTCTCCCTTTGCCACTATTTTTGCATCTTATTCTTCATCCTGCTCTCCCCCTTTTGAGTTTTTCTCTCTCTTGCTCTAGATCAAAGTCTAAAAAATGAGTACCGGTTGCCAACAATGAGTGCCGGTGGGCCCCACCTGCAACCACGGCTCAAATTAGGCACTGTAGCTTACTGTGTCAAATCTCCCAGCTGACAAGTGAAGTTAACCACAGGTTGCAAGTTTGAATCCCTGCAAAATCAAGTTAGGTTCCTTTAAGGCTAGTAAACTGAACACCATTAAATTGTCACAGTGACATTTGTTCTTTACAGTGCTTAAGAAAGCACAAGAGTGGTATGAAGTGCCTTATTGTTGCACCCCTGAAATGTGCATGTGTGCACATGTGGAGCACATACATGCCCTAAGGGCATGTATGTGCGCCACATGGCACTTTGAAAAATGCAAAAAAGTGCATTTTTCAAAGAAATCGCAAATTAACACCAACTTCAAGTTGGTGGTAATTTGCGATTCCTTAAGGCCAACTCGCACTTTTTTTTGTGCTTCTTACATTGCATTTAAGGAATCACAATTTGCGATTCCTTAAATGCATTCGCAAAATAGGGAATCACAAATTTTGCGATTCCTTATTTTGCGAGTGGGTTTTTGTGTGATACATTGCACACTGCTAAATTGCGATCGCAGACGCTGAAATTCTGCGAATTTCAGCGTTTGCGATCGCAATTTAGCTTGATACATATGGCCTGATATGTATAAATTCATAATACGCAGGCTTGGGGTTAATAAAAGAAAATCTACAATTAGCTATATGTATTTTCTTTATGATTTCAGGTAGTCAATGTTTTGGCCTCGAAATTTTGGCAGGTTGATATGTTTGTGCTCAATAGTCTGACATACAACCATTATTCAGATTCACAGTCATTCACCACTGGAACAAGTCCAGGCCAGCTGCCCACAGAGCACAAAACATAACAGGTCTATTGCATTGTAGTGTGTTGTAGTAGCATCATACAGTGATTTCTACCCCTGACAAGGTGCTGAAGGTCTTTGATGATGGCTAGCACTCTCCTCCATTGGATACTTACGATGTTAAAGAGTTAGTTACACATTTGAAGTTACAATTTGTCGTGATTTTTATAAAACATTTATCAATGATTTGAAGCAGCCTGCTAGGCAACGATGTGCAAATAATTGTATGAAATTGAGATACTTACGAGGTTGGTAACATTAGATACAGGGGCCCAGTTGCACAAAGTCATTTTAAAATCACAAATTGGCTTTTACAACAACAACAGCAAAATAGCTTTTAGGTATTTATTAGTCTTTTCAGCGCGCAAAAATGGGTTTAGCGATCCACAATAAATTGCAATTAAGAAGCGCCATGAGATGTTATCCTTTCATACTCGTGAATCCGTATGACATGCATCAAGTGTTTGCAACTGCAATTGTGGTCACAAACCATTGATCAAGTACTGACACGACAAAGGAGATGTTAGCTGAGTCTCAAAGGGCAATGTGTCCCATTGCCCACCGTCCCTTTTGTAAACGGTGTCCGGTGTCCTCATGGGGCACAGGCGGTTGCCCATTGTTATACGTCCCACCCTTGATAATGATAACTGGAAGTATGAGGCGAAACAACATATCTTGCGTTATACAGATCCACCCATAACACTCAATGGTTGTATACAATATGTAATCAGATCCTGAGGCCCAGTCATGCCACTGAGGTCAAGTAACCTATAAGATATTGTTAAATACATCACAAAAGTGTCCTGATCACACAAATTCTTCTATGTAATGCCAACACCTGTGGTGTTCACCCGCCATAACTCAGTAGGATTTGTGTGATCATGACACTTTTGGCTCCAAATTTGTTGTATCTAAATTGGGGATTTATCAAGATATTCTTATACATAGAGGCTGGATAAATATGGGATTTGTATCTGATTAAGGATCTCTAACCTTAGAATCCTCAGATAAGTCTTGAATGTACTTGTTCTGACACATAACCTGTTAAGAAATTTCTTAGGGACTAGAGATATTTATAGTCTCTTTTCCGATCAAGAAATGCTTCATGTTAAGGACTCTGAGATGGCTGAGGTCATAAATTTGCTTACATGATGATGGATGGTGCAGGGACTTGTCAAGAAACAAAGGACATATGTGGCCAGGTTTTGTTGTAGATATCTCATGGCTGTTTATTCAAAGCATAATGACCACTGATAATCAAGGAAACATTGTATTGAAGTAATCTTTTTCTTAGATAAACTACAATAGTTATTGATAGAAAAATCAATCAGAACTTGTAGAGAGCACTAATCACCACGAGGGGTATCCAGGTGACGTCGTGAGGTGGAGCTACTCGAAGAGCCAGGTCTTGAGTCTACTCCTGAAGTCGGCGAGGTAGGTAGATGTTCGGAGGTGAGTGGAGAGATCGTTCCAGGCTTTGGCTGTGAGGTGGGAGAAGGAGCGTTCTCTGGCTCAGTTACAATGGATGTGGGGGACGGTGGTGAGGGCCAGGTCGGAAGACCTCAGGTGTGTGGTGGGCTGGTGGAAGGTCAGGCGGTTGTTCAGGCATTCTGGTCCCTTGTCCAGCTTGAAGTGGCATCTCTTCTTGATGGAGAGCCAGTGCAGGCTATGGAGGTGGAGGGGTGTTGTGCTCTCGTCTTGGCAGGTCCAGGATGATTCTTGCTGCTGCATTCTTGATTGTTTGGAGGCGCTTGAGGAGGAAGGTGGTAGTTCTGGTGTAGAGAGCGTTCCCGTAGTCAAGTCGACTGGTGATGATTTCTTCTTGTGTCAGTTGGGATCCATCTGAAGACTTTCCAGAGCATTCTGAAGGTGTTGAAGCAGGTGGAGGCAACCGAGTTGATCTGATGTCTCAGGAAGAGTTCGCTGTTGCGGGTGATTCTGAGGTTGCGGGCGTGGGTGGTGGGTGCTGGTCCGAAGGCGGAGTGTCACCAGGAGCCGTCCCACAGTGAAGGGGTCTTCTGAAGAGGAGAAGTTTGGTTTTTTGGTTGTTGAGTTTGAGGCAGTTGGCTCTCATCCAGTCGGCGACATCGGTCATGGCGTTCTGGAAGTTCACTCTGGCGGTGTCCGTGTCTTCAGTGAGGGAGAGTATGAGCTGGGTGTAGTTGGTGTAAGAGATGATGTTGAGACCGTGGCTGCGAGTGATGGTGCCAGCAGAGTCATGTAGATGTTGAACAGTGTGGGGCTGAGTGAGGAGCCCTGGGTATGCCGCAGATGAATCTCTTGTGGTCGGAGGTGTACGGCGGAGGCCGATTCTCTGAGTTTGTCTGGTGAGAAAAGAGGATAGCAGCTTGAGGGTGTTGCTGTAGATGCCGATGTGGTAAAATCCTTGGATGAGGAGGTGGTGGGAGACGGTGTCGAATGCCGCTGACAGGTTGAGGAGGATCAGGGCTGCTGACTCGCCGCGGCCAAGCATGGCTATTAGTTTGTCCATGGTGGCTATAAGGGCAATTTCTGTGCTGTGGTTCGGGTGGAAACCAGATTGGGAGCGGTCGAGCAGGTGGTTGGATTCCAGGTAGTCTGTAAGTTGGAGGTTGACGGCTTTCTCCAGTACCTTGGCCGGGAAGAAGGAGGAGTGAGAAGGGACGGTAGTTCCTGAGGTCAGAGGGGTCTGCTGTGGGCTACTTCAGAAGTGGTTTGACTTCGGCGTGCTTCCAGGTTTCCAGGAAGGTGACGGAGCTGAGCGCTGCGCTGATGATGCTGATGAGTGGGCGTCATATTTCTTTGTGTCCGAGGTTGAAGGCGTGGTGGGGGCAGGAGTCGGTGGGAGCTCCTGAGTGGATGGAGGACATAATGGATGCTGTGGTTTTGGTGCAGAGAGGTATCCAGTCAGTCAGGAAGTGGGGCCGAAAGTTGGTGGGAGGAGCAGGGAGGTCCGGCTGCACATTGCTTTTACAGAAAAACTTAGATGTGAGAAATATGGGCATTATGCATGAGTTATTCAGCTGATTTTGTATAACAGAATGCTTTGTCAGTTAAAATTTTCAATAGGATGCAAATAGAATTGTTTTTAATTATGGTGTATAGATGTGCTGAAATCTATGTATGTATTATTGTAGCCCTGAATAAGTTCAAAACAGAACAAAACGCCTTTGCTGCAAGTATTTGCTATAGACTACAAGAAAAATTGAAAGAGAATTTTTGTGCTAAATAATAAGGAAGATTTTTCTTTGGACCAGCTGGGACAATAAACTGTTGCATACTTCGCCCTGAATGGAGTTGAACTGCCATCACGTGGTTTCTTCTATATACTGAGAGACCTACAGATGATATACTATGAATATACTATATATGCTATAACTAAGGGAGTGCTGAGGATTGGTGTCTAGAATTTAGAAGGAGGATATTACTAGCTGTTATCCACTGTTGTCCACTGTTATCCACTGTCAGGGCTGTGGCAATTGGATCCCTCTTTTTCTTTGTGCACCATAACTTGATTACCACATTGGATGTAGTTTCAAAGGTTACAATGATATGTGCGGTAATGTACATGTGACCCAATCACTTTTTGTAAATCATTTCATTAGTTACTATGGGGTATTATTTTATTTCCCTGCCTTCATTGTTTTAAGTGGGAGTGTGTTGCCGTACCTGTGAGTGGTCATGTGTGCTGCATGACGTACTCCAATGCTAGGCTGGAGTACATTTACACCTGTTTGACACCTTTAGGGCTCCTTCTATTTTAGAAGTGTTGTTTGTGAATATTAATGGGCTTATTCTTTGGAGGTTGCGTGTTTATATCAGCCTGTCCCTTACTGAACCGCTCCTTTACCTTCCATAGACAACTCCAATTTAAGAATAAGTATCCCCCATTTTCCAGACACTCGCTTGCTCTTGTTCTTCCTACATTTATTACTGAAACGTATACACAGTGGTGGCTCCTCCGCTGAGGCGGAGGAGCATCACCCACTGCTCGTTGAGCAGTGCAAAATAAAAATAAAATGATAATAACAAGAAGTTATTATCATTTTCTTTTTCTTTGCGGGACTCCAGCCAGGTCGGGCGGGGTGGGGCTGGGCTCGCCACCATCACAGGGAGCAGGAGTGGTTTGCACTCCCTCCCTAAGTGCACATGACGGCTTGGCTGGCCCTCTGGGGCTGGCCAAACAGTCATGCGCCGTTGGCATGTTCTCCACTGGGCTGTGTTGCAATATGTCAGAGCTGTGCTGTGTTATATTACAAATACTATGGTAAGGTATTGATTAATGGGGAAGTGAGAAGAGCCTTTTGGGCTAACTACAAACAAGAATCAGATTACCACTAACCCACCGAAAATCCTCCTTCCAAACCTTCCCACTTACTGGGCATTCCCACACCATGTGTATCATTCCTACTACTTTGCAGTCACAGCTGGGGCACCTATCTGGTACATTATGATATATTTTGTATAGTCTCTTGAATATGAAGTATGTAGGTAATTATACTGCATTAATTGAAATTGGACATTCCTAAAACTACTTTAAGGTAGTTGACCATTCCTCATCAGTCAATTCTCGGTCAACATCTATTTCACTTCCCGGCTCCATTAGGTTGCCCTCTAGCGCAACAAGCATGTCTTGATAAATATGGGTCACTGTTAGAAATGGGGTTTCTAGTTGGCAGTGGTTCGCACCCTGTCCAAGTACGGACCCTCACTCTAGTCAGGGTAAGTAAGGTACACGCTAAGAATAACACGTGCTAACCCCCTTGGTAGTTTGGCAAGAGCAGTCAGGCTTATCCCCAGAGGCAATATGTAAAGTACTTGCACACACACACATAGTAATACAGTGAAAATACCACAAAAGTACTCCACATTAGTTTAGAAAAATAGCCAATATTTATCTGAGTAAAACAAGACCAAAACGTCAAAAATAATCCAACATAGACAAATCGAATTACAAACTTTCCAAGATTAAATCAAGTATGACTTTTAGTAAAACAATAGCTCCAACTGGGAAATCTGGTCGTGCTTGATGTTGATGACTTCACAAAGTCAGTCTGGCCTCGAGGAGCGAGGTCCTGCATTGGGGGTCACACAGACACAGGTACAGTACCTTATAGGCACGAGATATCAAAGACGGTACAAGATGCAGGGGAGGTGAGGTGTCGGGGATGCATGTACTGTATCGGTTCCTTACTGCTATGCAAGTCGGTGGCACGTCGGCACTCAAGGACAGTGCTTTGCAAGAAGGAGGTGAGGCGTCACTGAAGCAAGTGAAGCATTGGTTCCTGGCGGCAGTGCAGAGTCATGGAGTCATTGACGCCCGGGGACGTTGCGGGGCGCAGGGGAGTTGATGCGGCAGTTGCAGAGATGACCCTCGGTTCCTTACTGCTGGGCGGTGTCAATGATGCAGACAGTGGTCATGCGGCATCGAGGTTGAACCACTGGGCCACAGCTGCAGCGCAGGAATCGGAGTGGTGTGTCATGGATGTCGGTGGCGCGGTGCTCAAGACTCCTGCAGTGGCGGTTCTTCAGAGGCGCAGTGTCATTGTTGGAGCCTGCGTTGTAAGTCATGGTCATTGCGTCATTCAGGGACCACGGCTTCGGTGACGGCAGTGGCATGGCACCGACGTTGCAGACAGGCATCGGTTCCGAAGTCGCTTGAAGTCGGTTTCTTCTTGTAGCACAGACACTTACTTTCAAGGGCCCAGGAACTGGATTTGGCACCACTTGGTAAGTAGGACTCCCAGCAAAGGATCCCAGGTTCTACAGGTGAAGTCTTTGATGACCCTGAGACTTCCAACAGGAGGCAAGCTCAACTCAAGCCCTTGGAGAACCTTTAGAAAGCAGGATGTAGAGAGCAAAGTCCAGTCCTCTCACTCCCAGAACAGAAGCAAAAGGCAGCAGGCCAACACAGCAAAGCAAACAGCAAAGTGGCAGTTCCCCCATAGCAGCATGTCCTTAGTCCAGAAGTGTTCCGAATATATGGTGTCAGAGGTCCAGTACTTACAACAACTTTGGCCAGTGAAGTAAGGAGACTTCAATGAACGGTCTTTGTAGTGCACAGAACCCTGCCCTTCCTTTCCCTGGCTCCAGACACACTACATGGGGTGGGGACTTCCTTTTGTGAGGACAGGCACCTATTCAGGTGCAAGTGTCACCTCCCCCCCTACACTCTAGCTCAGGAAGGCTCGTCAGCCTGGTGATGGACATCAGGATATGCAGGGGACACCTCAGATCCCTTGGTGTGTGACTGTCTAGAGTGAAGTCACAAAGCCCAACTGTCATCCAACCCAGATGTGTATTCTAGGAAAAGGCAGAGGCACCGAATGGTTTAGGTAAGAAAATGCCAACTTTCTAAAAGTGGCAGTTTCAGACCTGCAATTCAGAAACCAACTTCACTAGATGATGTGCTTTAAATTGTGAGTCTGGAGACACCAAACTCCAATTGTCTATCTGCTCCCGATTGGCAAATACGTTGTAGGATGTTACAAGGCAGCTCCAATACTAAGCTATGGGAGAGATAGGCCTTGCCATAGTGAAAACAAATTTAGTCGGCTTTCACTACCAGGTCATGTAAAACTCACCCGTACATGTCCTACCTTTTAAATACACTGCACCCTGCCCATGGGGCTACTGAGGGCCTACCGAAGGGGTACCTTACATGTAATAAAAGGGAAGGTTCGGGCCCGACAAGTAGGTGTACTTGCCAGGTCGACGTGACAGTTTAAAACTGCACACACAGGCTCAGCAGTGGCAGGCCTGAGACATGTTTGAAGGGGTACTCATGTGGGTGACACAATCAGTGCTGCGACCCACTTGTAGTATCTGACAGTTGTGACCACCCACTGTAAAACAGCCATCGTAAGTTGTGTGAGGACATGACATCATGGTGCTGCAGCGGAAACAGGCATGACTTATTGGCAAAAAGTTTACTTTTTAAAGATCAGCAGCCCAATTTGCTAAATGCTAGGGGTTGCAAAGCACCAGTAAGAGGCGACTAGCAGCAACAGACCAAAAGCGAACCCTAGCTTCCCCAACTTCAAATGCTAGACATGCATGACATGTCTGCAGCCAGAGACACAATATATATTTCTGGCTTAGTTTCTTCCAAAACCTGTGAATCTGATATTTCATGTCACACTGTGCACATCTCATTTTCTGTCTTTCTCAGCTTCTTTGGAGCCTGTCAGCCGCGCCACTGTCTGACACTTCTCTGCCTCGAAGTTTCGAAAGCCTGGCACTGATTCCACACTCTGCCATGTTTCTGTTTCTCTCGAGGTCCGTGAAACCGGCGTCGGCGGCTGATTTCTCGTCTCATAAAGTAGGTTTGAGGGTCGGAGGCACTCCTGCGCCCTTGTCCTCTGGCCTGAAAGTTGTGCACCATCAGGTGACAAGGCCACTGACAGTCCCCTTGAAATGTTCCCCTCACATCTGCAAAGGTTTCATAGAACCGCTGAGGCTCTCGAAAATCTGCCCAGTAGCAATACATAAACTCAAGGTTCACAGCTGAATCCTTCACCTAGCTGACACCTCAGAGAGAAGACATTTTTAAAAAGAGAAAAACTCAGAAAATGGACTACAGTAACTCTTTACCTGGGAGTTACTTTTATATGATAAATAACTTTTATTCGATGTTGAACAAATTGGATTTACAAAAGCATGTAAAAACTTTACACATGCACCTGATTAATCTATTACTTTCGAATATACATACATGTTTTGCCACTTGCACCATCATTAAAGCGATCTCTTGCCATCACATTTATGTGTTTCCTAAATTAATTATTATTATATTGTACGAAGACATGCTACATAATGCACAATTTAATTAAAAGCAACCCATGAGCTCAAAAGAATAATTATTCTAAACATTGATACATTATTTTTCTGGACACTGAAGGCATTGGAGAAGCCCACTATAGAATTCCCAATGATTCCACAAACATTATTCCTCCAAGTACAGTCCGAAAAGTGCTCTAAAATATATACAAATAGACATGAATGAATACATATTTGTATTATAATCAGTGCCCTATTCCTGATAGGTTATCACAGCACCAAACATTAAAATATGAGGGGATAATATGTAAATATACTTGTGCATTGTTGGGACAGAAAAGCCCTCTGCATGGCTGAAAACGTGTACCGCTGCCTCGAGTGCCCAATTGTACTGTTGCCTGGATCCCTAATGCTGATTTTTTGTCATAGGTAAACACGGATCATACGTGTGAACCATGACATAGGCCTGTCTCACCGATTGCAGTCTTGTTGGACCGAGAGTGACGCTTAAAGCTCTAACCTCATAGTGGTGGAAGGCCACTGCCTTCACCTGGTGTTAGGCAGCACAAGCGCGTTGGTGGCAGCATACCATATAGTGATCAGTAATAGTGAACAAGACAGTTTTACTCTGTGTCACTGGAGTGAGGCCTATAGGCTCACTCACCTTTTTAAAAATTATGCTGCTGTGTGCTTAACTCACCCTTGGCCAGATAAGGGCGTGCTACCGGCTTCCACTATGGACGCTCTGTTTGTCCCCCTTCCGAAGACAAAATTATCTGTGGTGCGCACGTCGGAAATTTCGCCCCCTTCCCATGTTGAATGTGGATTTCAAAGATTAGAGTCTTGGCTATGCGGCTCCTACCTCATATGGTAGGTCTTATACATAGGGACAAAAATGATTTCATACCAACCAGGTCCACCTCTGGCAACATTCGTAGGCTCTTCCACTTCATGCATCATCTGGAACCGGGCCAATATCCGGAGGCTCTTATAATGTCGGTCGATCTGGAAAAGTCATTCGACTCGGTGAGATGGGACTTCCTGTATGCCACAATGACAAGAATGGGCTTGGGTGGCGGGTGGATCAGATGGGTGAAACTATTATATTCGCATACAATGGCATATGTCAGAACAGGTGGGGTGATATCACACTCGCAAGACATTTATAGGGGTACCAGAGAGGGGTTCCCGTTGTCTCCACTTCTGCTCGCCCTGGCTATTGTGCCACTAGCAGAACTTTTTAGGCAGTGGGGATGCCAACATGGTATGTGCCTATGGAGGAGGGACCATGTCATTTCCCTTTATGCGGATGACTTACTGCTATATTTGGGAGATGGATGTCGAGGGGTGGAGCAGGCATTAGCCCTTCTGGACAAGTATTCTGCCTTGGCAGGCCTTAAGCTCAACAAAGCCCAAACTCACACCTTTCCATTAATGAGTGAAGCTCAGTGCCCTGGGGGCTTGCCTGTAGAACTGATCTGGTCCCCCGTACCTTAAGATATTTAGGGATGCAAGTATTCCACACTGTGGAAGATCTACGAGATGGAAACTTGAACCCGGACATGCGGTCCCTTTAGACATGTGTATTATTTTGTCGCTCACTGAAGATGCCACTGATGGCCGTTATAGCGCTGTCTAAGATGATCATGCTTCCAAGGGTTCTATATTATTTCATGAACCTACTGGTGGTGATCTCACCCTCATGGTTCACAGGCCTCAATGGATTTGGGAATTGATCTGGGACGGAGGACGAAAAAGGGTCTTGTTGACAGTGTTGCAGAGGACACCAGAGGAGGGCGGATTAGGCACCCCGGAGCTTAAATTATATTACCTGACTGCCTAACTGCAATGGCAAGCCCAATGGCAGGACGGACGGAACCTCAAGCTGCTAACTACATCAAACCTAGTCGATAACCAAGGACTGCTGCTGGCTAGGCTCCTACACCCTTCAGTGATCATTCTGGATTGCAGATAGCGTTGCACAGCTGGAGGAGATTACCACGATGCATGGCCGGAGTTCCTCTCTATGCACCAGGTTTACACCTAGTTGGACTTCCACACAGGGTTCCACATGCCCCATTTTCAAAGGCGCAGTTGTCCGAGTGGATATCTGCTGGAATCAACACGGTGGGAGACTGCTTCCAACATGGAACTTTGATCCCCTTGGATGACTTCCTATCTCAGTATGGCCTACCCAGTGGGCAGTTTCTGACCTACCACTCGGTGGTGAGAACGTTTAGGGATCTATGGCAGAGTGGCTGGCAAGAACCACACATTCATGAGGTTCTACAAGCTGGTGACAATAGGGTCAGCTAGGCATTTAGTGAAATGGCTCTATAGTGCATTAATAGAGATGGTGAAGACTCCCCTAGATCGAACGCGTGGGAGGTGGAGTGTAGCACTAGGGAGAGACCTGCAAGACAAAGAATGGGCTCGGTACTGCGGAGTTCGAAATGGGTGTCCAAAAAGCCGCATTAAAGCTTATCCAGTTTAACTATGTCCATATGGTCTACCTGACACCCCGTAGACTAAACATTATGCATGGGGGAGGTTCATGGCTGCCCTAGATATGGAATACAAGATGCAGGATTCGCCCACATGACTTGGGAGTGTGTAAATCTACGGTGGTTCTGGAGAACAGCACTAGACCAAATTAACAAGACGCTAGCCCGCACGCTTCCTTGCTCAGCTGAAGTCTGTCTCCTGGGACTATTCCCTAGACCAAAGGCGAGAAAAGTGGCTTCCAGATTCGCAGACCTAGCCCTGGTCCTACTGCGTACACAGATAGCAATGACATTGAAGACAGGATCCGGGGCCCATAGTGTTAGCTTGGGAAAAAAATGTGGACACATGGGCCAAAGCAGAAGAAAGGGCAAAACAATGTGAGGATGCTCGCGGGGGGGTCGTCGCCGCCCATTAGAAGTGGAAACCTCCATAACCTTCTACTACTTCAATGTGGGCACCAGGTATAAATATTGGACCTTCAGAACTAACTCTTCAGTACACTCCTGGATCTGTGGATAGTACAAAATAAGGCTGCTGTGCTTCCTTGCTCCTAGAAGGACTGCCACCTTGCTGCCCTGCTACTCTGCTACCTTGCTTACTGAGAAGGGAGACTTGACTGCCACCCTGCATACAATACAATATGAAGCCTTTTATAGAGCTCACAGATGCCTCAGAAGAGGCGTCCATGCGCTAGCGGCTGAGGTCTGAGAACAATGCATCATATCATAGGCAGACTTTAATTGTGCACCAGACAAAAGAGCAAGTTGTATAGATTCTTTCTGAAAGCAGTTTCTGAGGGACTAATGCGCAAAATGAGAGTAAGAGCATTTCACAACTTAGAAGCAAGGAAAACAAAAGATCTTCCCGCTGTCCCAGCCGTACGAATCCAAGGCAGTTGGAAAAGTTTAAGGTTGTTGGATCTCAGTGATCTGACTTAAAAGATAAGGCTTAAATCTCTTCCTTAAATAAAGGGGCCTTTTTATTTGAAAGCCCTGAAGGTAAAAGTTAGTGCCTTAAATTGGATCCGCTTGGCAACAGGTAGCCAATGAAGTTGGTGTATGTAACGAGACACTGGGACCCGTAGCAAAATCTTCAAGAGTAGGCGACCGGTGGAATTCTGTATTTATTGCAGTCAGTGAAGTAGGTAAGCTGGTAAACCCAAATGCAAACTGTTGGCGTAATCCAATTTAGACATTACCAGGGCATGAACAATCGTTTTGCAAGAGTCTTCCGGTATTAGATAGAGCATCTTTTTTAGGGACCTGAGAGTGGCAAAACAGTTGGCAGAAGTAGCCTTGGTTTGGGGCATGAACTAGAGATTGGAATCAAATTTCACACCCAGAGGGGAACCCCCCGCTCTGCCTGCCACCACTTACTGGAATCGAGGGAAGTCTTGGTGCCAAAAAAGAGAATCTCTGTTTCATCAGAGTTAAGCTTGAGACAGCTTTCATTCATCCACTCAACAATTGACTTGAGGCACAGCTTAAAGGAAAACAATGCTCCCGTCTTGTTCCCCTGAAAGCCAGGATGAGCTGGGTGTTGTCCATATAAGAGACCACTCGTAAAGCATCCCAGGCTGAAGTGACTCCAAGGGTCAGGTCACCGACCTTCTTTTCTGAGCTACAGGGACATAACAAGCTTCAAAAGCTCCCTTCAACTGCCCAACTGACCTGATGCCTGGATCTGCAACTGGACATGCCTGAGCCCTGCTGACTTCTGTTGGAGTGAGTTCCTAACCCCCTGGACCCTTGTTGTGGTATCTGTTGAGCTCCTCTCCAAAGAAGAGGAGAAATCCTGAAGTTTTGGACTCTTTGCTAACGGGCCTGCTTGCGCCAAGATCTTACTGCCCATATCGCCCACCAAGGACACAGCGACCGCCAGCTTCGCGAACTCGGCACTTCGCTCTACAGCATCAACAGCTCATGGTGAGCGCCATTGCGAAGCTCCAGCAATGACCGTCCGTGACACCCAACAGGATCTATGCTCTACGCACTACATTGACAGTCATCTGCGATGTTCTCACTGCACCTCGCTGCTCCCTTAACCACAAATAGAACACTTTACGCTGGACTTTGGAAGGTAACTCTTTTAGTGGGACTAACCTGGTCCCTGTATCCGTCCCGTGCTCCATCATGGTCAGCCAGAATTTGTGACTTTCACCCGGTCCTGCACAACCAGATAAATGCATGTGGCGCTTTGTGCTTGTAGATGCTTTACTTACCTGAAATCTATAAAATTTCATGTCTCTAATCTTTTCAATTCTGGTAATCTTATATAGCGCGTAGCTACCTGAAGGCCTTCCAGTGCTCAGTCAGTCACCATGCAGCTAACTTAGCCAGCTGGGCTACCTACCATACTGGTCCTACTAATTGGGTTTTTCTCATTTTGGTGTCAAATAATTTATTACATTTTACTCAATTTTTCAAACTTGGTGTGGGATTTTTCTTGTGTTGTGTTTTCACTTTTTTACTGTTTGAATTGCTGCATAAATACTTTACACATTGCCACTAAGTTAAGCCTGACTGCTTTTGTACCAAGCTACCAGAGGGTTACCACATATTAATTTGGGGTTTGCTTGTGTTCCACCCTGACAGAGATTGTGTGTGCTGCATTAATAGGGGTTTGCCCCCCTCAACCAGTAACCCAATTTCCAACAATTATGCCGAATTGATATTTAGGGGCCAATTCCGATCTCGGCGGGTAGGGCTCCGAATCGGATTCGGCTTAACCGGATCCGATTTGGAGCCCTATTTCCCGACCGATTCGTACGCACGTCCGGGCGAGCGAGTACGATGCGAATTCGCTGACCGACTCGTCCGGGCGTCCCGACCGCTCCGACCGACTCGTTCCCGGGTCGAACCGCACCGACCGACTCGCTCGGACACGACTCGCACCGCGCAATGGAGACGTTCCCCGGCCGGGTAAGTACGATGCGCGCCGCGAGCAGTCTGACCGAGCCGCGCACTCCGTGTCGGACCCCCCTGTACGCGTAGCCGCGCGAGTCGCACACAGGGGGGACCCATGGGTCCCCCCTACCTGTGCGTGTACGGCGCGAGTCGCTTCGCCGCGTACACGCTGTAGGGGGCGCCCTTGTCCGCCTCGCACCCATTGAGTCAATGGGAGCCCGCGTACGCGTTGTACGACAGGCTCCCATTGACTTCAATGGGAGTCCGACCGACTCGAGTCCAATGGCATACGTGCGCATCGTACTCGTTCGGTCGGGCTGCACGGGTCCGAATCGGTCGGAAATCTCTCCGGGTCCGGCTCGGTCGGAGAGATTTCCGGCCCGAATCGGAATCGGCCCCTTAGTGTTCATTATTTGTGATTAATATTATGTGATCAGGCTTTTATCGTTTTCATATCCAAAAGAAGCATAGAGTCCATACAGAATTAAAAGATTAAATCACAGTACATGAAAACAATCTACTTTCAATAAAATTCTCCTGCCACCTGATGCCTTAACCTTATCTACATATAACATAAGTAACCCACAATTCCATAAATACTAGAATTTCAAATACAAACACTAATCCTCTAGTTGAGACAGGCTAAGCAGCCAATCACAAAACAAATCAAACTGGAATATGTGACTATGGTCTTTAGAACCCACTGGTCCTAATGTGGACCTTGCACAACAGTTCATGTTGTTTTATAGAAATTGCCATTTAAGTGTATCAAAGCTTTACGTTGGTTAAAAGCAGTGCAGAAAATGATTACTTGACTAGATATAAAATAAATGGCTATTGCTCAACTTTGACATAACACAATGGATGTTAGTGACCTCCGAAAACCTCTTGAAAATAAGTGAGGAGGAGAGTGTAGGCTGATGGTGGGCATTTTCAATTCAGGAGCCATTTTCAAAGCTCCTCTTGGACGAGAAAACTCTTAGTAATAAATGCAATTTCAGGCAGAGAGAAGTCCTTCTTTCCAATCACACATCCTTTGTTCTGTGTACTGTATGCTGGTGATGCATAACTATCGGTGCCAAAGGCAGGACTTCACAAGGACTCTTTCTTCTTCTTACAATAAAGATGAATATGGCTGCTTTGTTCTGCTACTGTGTTTCCTTGATGGATCACATGAGTGCAGGAAAAGAAGATAAGGATCAGAATCCTAATTAGATGCCCTTTGTGAAAAGGCTATCAAGCAGCCAAAAGCAACCTTCTGTACCATTAATTCAAAACATATTCAAGAAGATGAACAGTAGACAAGAACAGCATCCAGAGTGACAAAATGAGTGCAGGAATAACAGCTGATGAGATGCATAAGAGTGCAGCTAGAAATTATACAGATTGAAAAGAAGCCATGTTAGGAAGGGACTCAAAGTAGGAATAGAAAGGTGACTCCATCTTAGGTTGGGAAGAGCTGTTGCAGGGATTCTGCACATACACAGAACTATGCGCAGGATTATGGGACCTTGGTGTATATGGGCTAAGCCTTCCCACCACCTTAGTGCCCACAAGCCCAGGACCGACTAGCTATAGTGTCTCACTCGCTCTACTACACACTACCCCAGAACACAACACTCCCGACTCTCTCAGGAATCGCGGCAACGAGGAAAAACCCTTTCGCTCGCACTCTTGTTTTTGTCCACAATAAAGTCTGACAGAGACACAAAATAGTTTAAAATATTTATTTCAACTATCGTGCTCTATAATGCAGTATACGTCCCACAACAAGCAGAAAAATGCATAGTACAAATATTGTCAGCATAGCAACCAGGCCATATATCATGAAGGGAGATGTCATAATGAAAAGACTACAGAGAAAAGACAGTTCAGTCTAACCTCCCTCCCCTTACTAGGAATAGGTATTAATGTATAACAGAAGATCTCTGGATTTTGTCAGCAGACCCCATACCTTAGTGCCTAGATGGTAGATTTACATCATAGGAACCGCATTGCTCTTCTCCCCGGAAAGGTCCCGCTCCAAGTGTGTGTTTTTCATGCGTGAATCCCCGTAATATCAAAATGCTAGTCTTCCACCTGCTGCATTGGTATGTTTTGTCTAAGTGCTAGGGCCTGACCAGAACAGAACAACAAGGGGCATTGTTTATCGACCTTGCGCACAATGTTCAGACTAAACTCCAGGAATAGGCAGAGAACGAACACAGTGAACATTTCCCATGCGAAAGGCACGGACAGTCATTGTAAAAATAAAAGCCGTTAGTAATGTGTGCAAAGCTGAATCATGGCTGAAAGGCTCATGCTAACTTAACAATGTCGACAAAGTCCCCACCAGCCAAGTGACAGAGCCACACCTGCTTTAATTGTCTGTCATAAAGTACAAAGGAGAGAAACACCACCCGACAGCCAATGTTTACTCCTAAATAAAATGCTCCTAAAGAGAAATGCTGAGTAAAATTACACTGCAGTGCCTATGAAGATACACACTAGGCAGAGATACTAATGAAGGGTTCGGGGGAGCGGTATCAAGCAGGTTAGAACGTTGTATGGAAGATGCAATTACCAGGGCAGGAGACAGTGGTTCAGAGACACGGGAGCAGGGCCACGTGTCTCACAAGAATTGCACTTTACTCCAGTTCCAAATTAAGACTGATCTTTTCCTAATGTCTCATCCTGTGTCACGTTAGTGGAATCAAGCATGTTCTAGTTGTATCTATTTATGATAGCCTTAGAGCCCGCAGCAGTGGGCTATACCGGCCATTAGAACATTGGAATGTTGGGAGCTCCATTGAAGACAATGGAGTTGCTCTGGGCTTATAATGGCTGGTATAAGCCCAGCGCTCCAACATTCCAATGTTTGTCTTTTTGTTTCTCCATTTTTAATTTAGAACATTCTACCCTTAGTGGGTGGAATGTTCTAATAGCCTTATAGCCCTTCTGCCTCAGGCTATACCGGTTGTTAAAGGACCTCTCCCTCGTTATAGGCCCTCGCCTGCGGCTCGGGCCTATAACTCGGGATCAGGGCCTTTAACAGCCGGTATAGCCCTCGGCAGTGGGCTATAAGACTATATTAAAGGCCCGCTCCAGTGTTTACGGTGAGGGCCTTTAAGAAGGTTGTAGGCCTTTAATGGCTGGTAAGCCCGCTACGGAGGGCTCTAAGGGTATTAGAACATTACGTACCTAGAGAGCAGAATGTTCCAATTTGTAAAACAAAGGTCTCACGGAGCCCTAGGGGGTTGAAATCCCCTTTGGGCTCTGTGAGGCCTTTGTTCACAGCTGTTGCTGTAAACAAACATTGGAATATTGAAGCTCCGGGCTTCTACCAACCATTAAAAGCCCAGAGCACTCCATTGTTTTCAATGGAGTGCTCAACATTCCAATGTTCTAATAGTTTTTAGAATATCGGAATGTTGAGCTCTCCATTGAAGACAAAGGAGTGCTCCGGGCTTCTAATGGCTGGTAGAAGCCTGGAGCATCAACATTCCAATGTTTTCCTGTCACAGCTGTTGCTGTGAACAAAGGCCTCATAGAGCCCGAGGGGCTATCGACCCCCTCGGGCTGTGTGAGGCCTTTATTTTACTAATTAAAACATTCTGCCCTCTAGGGTTGAAGTGTTCTAATAGCCTTATAGCCCTCTGTAACGGGCTACAGTGGCCAATAAAAGGCCCGCTCTAGCTTTAAAGGCCCTCGCCTTCAACTCGGGCCTTTAAGGCTGGAGTGGGCCTATAATGGACATTATAGCCCGCTACAGCAGAAGGCCCGCTCCAGCGTTAAAGGCCCTCGCCGAACACTGGAGCGGGCCTTTAATGGCCTGTATAGCCCGCTATAGTGGGCTATAGGGCTATAGTAGGATATGCTGATCCTTCTTTCGGTTGCATTTATGTTACCATTAACATTGAAAATGTCTAATGGTGAACCTTCAAAATGAACTTTCTATTGGTTTTATATGTATATTCTAAAGTATTCTGTCTTGCATTTCAAAATATGATTCTTTACACTGTTCATTATGTTGTAGCACGTTTAATATGCAGTTTCTGTTATTGATCATCTATTTAAATGTATTTTCTGTTTGAGAAAGTGTGCATCTACATAACTACAACCACAAGACCAACTGCCCTACAATTTAAATAATTCATTGTAACAGAAATACATTTTGTAAATTATTAGGCACAGCTTTTTGGATCTAAACATTCTGGGACGGAGTCATGAAAGTCGTTTTCTGAGCACTTGTTATATTGTATTGAATCTTCTCAAATTTCTTGGGGATAATTCCTACATTAAGCATAGTTAGATTTCTATATGGGCGATTATCATCAAAGGATGTGTCTTCCAACAAGGGGTTTGTGACATCACTAAGAGCCTGGTGAAAGGTAGAGATGATGCTGGAGCATAGGGCAGCCATACCCCACTTCCGACAGGTCTCTGAAGACACAGTAGAGTTCATTAAAGGAGGTTGCTGGACCAAACAAGGTTACAATCAATTTGTTTGTACACTATTGTGACATTAGGAAAGTTGATGCCAGCTGCCAGATCCTTCTGTGTTGTTTAACAGTAGTATATGCAATGTGCAGAATGGTAGGTGGCTGTTTCTTAATAATGTACATGTTTTTCAAGTGTTCCAAGTGACATCGTAGAAGAAAGTGACGCTTGAGATGTCAGTGAAGTCACGCAGAACAACGCTCTTTTTGACAATTTCATGTTGCACATAAGTGAAAAAAGGATAACAATTGCTTATGTGTGAAGTAAGATATGATGAGTTTAATTGATGAGTTGCAGTTGTTTGTTCACTATTTTATCATCTCAAATGTCTTGGGGCCAGATGTATCAAGCGTTTTACCGTTCGCAAACGGGCCAATTCGCAGAATTGGCCCGTTTGCGAACGGTAAAAAGCCTTTTGGGATGTATCATTACAAAAGGCATTTGCAAAATAGGGAATTGGAATTTTTGCGATTACCTATTTTGCGAATACATTTAGGAAATCGCAATTTGCGATTCCTTAAATGCAATGCAGGCAGCAAGAAAAAATTGAGACCTGGCTTTTAGGAATCGCAAATTACCACCAACTTCAAGTTGGTGTAATTTGCAAATTCCTAGAAAAATGCACATTTTTGCATTTTTCTAAGTGCCATGTGGCGCACACAGATGCCCTTAGGGCATGTATATGCGCCACATGTGCATACTTACCTTTTTTGGGGGTGCATCAGGGTGGCCTTTTGGCCCCCTTGCACCCTTGAAATTGCATGCGCAATTTGCGAGTACCTATTGAGTACTCGCAAATTGCGAATGCAATCCTATTCATTCCTATGGGCCTCTAGGCCCATAGAAATGAATGGGAAGGTATTCCTTAATAGCGATTCGCAATTTGCGATTCGCTATTAAGGAATATGTAGGAATCACAATTTGTTTTCCAAATCTTACATACATTGCATTTTGCGATTCTTAAATAGCGAATCGGTAAAATTCGCTATTTAAGAATCGCAAAAGCAATTCTTGATACATCTGGCCCTTGGTGTTTCTTGGAGGAAGGATATTTATTTTCTGCTAATTAATTTAGTTGTTTCTTACTTAATGATACATATGGAACATCAAATTTATTCTCTGTGCAAAGCTAAACCCAAATGTATACTGTGTATATATATTTAGCTGGTGTCCAGCCACCTATTTCCACCACCCTCTGGCCACCTTTTCTAGAGAAAAAGTACCTGGTGTCCCTCCACCGTCCCATTCCACCTGATGGCATCACCCTGCCATCGCCCCACAAAATAAGAAAAGCCCTCCTAAGCTCCTACTCAAAGCCCTCTTTTCCTACCCAAATATGATTCAAGCGCCCACCTCTCTGTTCTGAATGAAAGAGAGTGTAGAACAGGCACCGTGCATACAGTGGCTCTGAATGAACCACTGTCATCTTGGAGTGTAATTCTGTGTCAGCTGTGGGTCTGTGCATATCTGCTGCTGAAAGTGAGGAAGGCAGTTGCACAAGAGTCCCACTCACATTCTCACACCACCATCAAGTCTGAGAAAGAGGTGGTGGTGGTGTGAGAATGTGAGTGGGACTCTTGTCTGAGAAAGAGGTGGTGGGGATGGAGATGGTGGGACACCATCTGCTATTCCGCTGCAGCAGAAAGGTACACTCAGAAGATATTACCACTTCAATATGCGCAGCCTTTCTTCCATTTTAGTTGGATAATCTCAAAGTTGGCTGTACCCTTTTGCAGCCTATTTATCATAGGTGCAAGACTCTTAGGGGGATATTCACAAAGAAGTGGCAGAGAGAGGCGTTAGCCTTCTTGGCTTAACGCCTCTCTCCGCCACTTTGGAAAAGCAAGGCTACACCATATTCACAAGGACATGGTGCAGCCGTGCTTTTCCCCCTGTGATGGCGCTAAGTTTCACAACTTAGCGCCAACGCAGGCACCCTTGCACCAGAGTGCAAGGGTGTCTGCAAGCAGGGAGGTTTTTTATGTACAGGAAGGTGTCCCTTCCTGCACATAAACAAACCGAAAATGCCGTTTTGTAACTTACATGTGTGCTGCTTCATGCTGCTTCGTGCTGCTTCATGCAGCACACATGTAAGTTACAAAACGGCATTTTAAAAAAAAGGTTTGTTTATGTACAGGAAGGGACACCTTCCTGTACATAAACAAACCAAGGCATTTTGCATTTTCCATGTGTGCTGCACAAGGCAGCCCACATGGAAAATGCAAAAACGAGGAGAAATAAAGCATTTCTCCTCGTATCGCCAACTTAAGACCAGGGTTTTCCTGGTCTTAAGTTTGGCGTTAGCTCCTATTTACGCTGCCCTTGTGAATAGGGGGCAGCGTAAATATCAATGGGTGTTGCGGTGGAACGCCCACCACAACACCCACTGCACGCCCCTTTCACGCTAAACACAGCGTGAAAGGGAGCCTATTCACAAGGCAGCGTTAAGCCACGTTAAGTGGCTTAACGCTGGCTTGTGAATAAGGTGAGGCCCCTATCGCCACGCTGAAAGTGACGTTGTGGTGGCGATATGGGCTTGTGAATATGCCCCTTAAACTTTCAAAGTAAAATGTTCATCTCACTAACTGTCATCCCAGTTAGTACATAAAGGGGCATATTCTCAAGGACTCATCGCCGATTTAGCGGCACTTTGCCGCCACGAAAGTGACGATAGATATATCGCCCTATTCACAAGCCTGCGCTAACAGCCGACATCGTCAGTTTACCTGCGATAGCTGCCGCTAAAAACATTGCCAAGGCTGACAGCGACAACTAACGCTAATCATATGCAGAGTATGCGTTCCCGTGCAAAAAATCACGATAACACCACTTTGCGATATTCTCAACGACCAGCCAGATCGGCGATGCGGTCCAAAAACAGGCGATAAGGCACGTTAGCAGCAGGGACTTAAGACCGGCTTTTTTCTGGTTTTAAGTAGGACGAAAGCCTGCAGTATGAAGGGAGCCCAGCCCAGAGCCACATCTGAAGACCAACAGATGCCATGGAGCTACTAATCATGCAGCTTGGAGACCCAAGAGGGCCACAACACCCACCACCACCACCCCCAGGACCACCCCTCCCCGGACTACCACCGAGGCAGCGCAGAACAAGACAGCTGGTCCTCCGGGGGGTTTGTGGGGTTCTGGTTGGCCTCTGTAGTTGCTCCAGCTTCCTCCATGGTGCTTCTCAGTTGTTTGGGTTTTTATTTATTTATTTATTTATTTTGCAGCTTTTATGGTGATTTTTCCCGCCTGACGTGGGAATAGCAAGCCTGGCGCTGCTTATCGCTGATATTTTTATCGCTGTTGGGCCCATCGCCACTTTTTTCATGTTCGGGTTTCCTTTTTTATCGGCGTCCCGGTAATTTTAACGCGGACATTTGACGAGTTATCGGGAAACTATCACCTGTTGCCGGCGTGTTGGGAATACGCCGTTAACACGGCGTTAGTTTCCCGCGATAGACGGCGTTATGTAAAATTGCGTTAACCTAGGTTGGCGATAATTATCGCCCGTTCTTGAGAATATCCCGCAAACTGTTTCATCTGCAGTTAGCATTTTTGTTGATACATATGGGGTTACAAATCACTTTCATTCTATCAAACAGGTGGTATATGTGATTGGGGTAGAAATTAAGACCTTCAGTTCACTATCAAAAAATGGCGATGAGAATGACCGAGAAATGCAGCCTTTTAAAAAAGTGAGATACATGTATAGATGTGCACAAAGACATAATGGCAATTAATATTCCCACCAACATGATTTCTACTCCAATATCTGACACACTTTTCCGACATTTCAAAGACATTAGAAAGCTTTGTAGCCTGTACTTATCAATACAATTCAGTAAATGTAATAGGGCTACCCAATAATCTCCCATGAGACTGGGTGTATACTGATATGACAAAAAAGAAGTGCTCCTGAAGGAGTAATTCGAAAATAATATTTTGTACTTTTCTGTGCACTTTCCAGCATTAAGAGACAGAAACGCCGACGACATATCCACTCTTACCATCATCCAACCACATATTACAACTGATGGATCAGCTGTTACGATTGAAAGATTTTTGGATGGATTTATATAGGTTATCATTAGTCACCACTCAATGAAGTGGGGGGCATATTTACAAGCCCCTAGCACCACTGGAGTGTCACTTTTTTGACCCTCTGGTGGCTCTCTATTCTAGCCCATATTTACAAGGCTGCGCTGAGCCACTTTGTTTGGCTTCACACAGCTTTGTAAATATGGCCCTGTGCAACACAGTTTTCTGTGGCAAAGGGGCGTGCAATGGGTGTTACTATGGACATTCCCAGCAACACCCATGGGGGCTTATTTATAATAAACTGGGGGAGCATGGTGGAGCTCCAAAATTGCTAACGCCGCGCTCCGTCAGTTTAAAAACACAGGGATGCGCCATATTCACAAGAATGTGGCGCACCCTTGCGCTTCCACTAGAGCTGGCCTAGCGCTAATGCAGGTAACCTTGCACAGTAGTGCAAGCATGTCTGCGTTGCAGAGAATGATTGTTCATGTGCAGGAAGGTGTCCCTTTCTTGCACATAAATAATCCATAATGGCGATTTGTAGCTTCTATGTGTGCTGCTTTGTGCAGCACACACAGAAGTTGCATCTCGTCATTTTTAAATGACTGTTTATGTGCAGGAAGGGAAACCTTCCTGTACATTAACAATCACTAATGGCAATTTGCTGTTTCTATATGTGTTGCATAATGCAGCACACATAGAAACAGCAAAAACGAGGATAAATTAATAATTCTCCTCGTTTCGCCAGGCTAAGACCAGGTTTCCTGGTCTTATCTTTGGCGCTGCCCTATATTTAAGTCACCCTTGTAAATTGGGGGCAGCAGCAAAAGTGATGGGTGTTAAGGCGGAACGCCCATGCAACACTCATTGCCCGCCCGTTTCACGCTACGTTCTGTGTGAAAAGGGGCCTTATTTACAAGGCAGCGTTAAGCCACATTAAGTGGCTTAACGCCGCCTTGTAAATAAGGCAAAGGGCTTATTGCAACCAGACCGCCATAAAAAGTGATGTTCTGTGGCAATAAGCCCTTGTAAATATGCCCCATGGTTTTTTGAAACAGTGCCAGATTTACGAAGATCTGTAAATCTTAGGCAGCGCCAAAAACGGATGCCTTTCACAAGAGGCGTAAATGTGGCACAACAAGGAGAAATACTTTTATTTCTCCTCCTTTTTTGCTCTTTCTATGTGTGCTGCATAATCATTATGCAGCACACATAGAAGGAGCGAAATGCCATTAATGATTATTTTTGTGCCGGAAAATGTTCCTTCCTGCACAAACACCATCATCCCTGCAACGCAGGCACCCTTGCACCTACGTTGGCATTAGGCAGCTTTTTTAGCACAGGGGTGTGCACAGTGATGCACCATATTCTTGTTAATACGGAACATCCCTGCGTTTTAAAAATTACGCAGCTCGATGTAGCAAAATTGCTTGTGGCACCGCGTTGTGCCATTTTCATGTAAATATGCCCCAATGTCTCTAATTCTGTGACTACTGGCTGAAGGGTGTGCATCTGATATTTGACCGTTCATATAATTCTTGGAATGATGTATCTTTCTTTGTATATATTTTATGTATTGCATTGATTTAGGTTTTGTACTATAAATACATATTTTGCCCAACCATTCCAGCGTACGCCTTACTTTCCAAAAATATATTTATGCATAATGTTTGTGTGTACTCATTGCAGATAGTAGCTGGGTTCTTTCTGCACCAACTATCTATACTAAATCCAAATGTTTTCAAATTACTCCTTCCGCAGCCCTTCTTTTGGTCAATTTATAAATAAAATCCAGCAAAAAAAAAAACAGGGGGGCAGATTTACAAGAAAGTGACGCATCTGTAAAGATGCGTCACTTTCCCTGCGCCACCCCAAGAAACCCTTGCGCCACTATGGATGCGCCGTATTTACAATACGGCGCACCATGGCGCAAGGATTGACAGATGCGTCAGAAATTCCGACGCATCTGTTGACGTAAAAGTCACGCATTGCTGGAGTCGTGTCGCAAGCTCGACGCAACTCCAGCAATGCAGGGGGAGGCCTATCCTCATTGTGCTGCGTCACTCCTTACGCCTGCTTCAAGCAGGCATAAGAATTTGACGCAGTGGCGTCCTAGAAGTGGCGCAGTGAAATCTTGTAGATTTCACTGCGTCACTTCTACGAGGCTTTTTTGCGTTGGAACGCCCACCCTGCATACATTATACCTGACGCATGTATAATGTGACGCAGGGCTTTACAACGTGACGCATCTCCCTAGATGCGTCACGTTGTAAATGGGCCGCATTTTTACGCTGCTGCTGCGTCACAAAAAGTGCCGCAACGGCGGTTCAAAAATGACGCAAGGGGCTTGTAAATCTGCCCCATGGAGTCATTCTTGTTGTCAACCAATCAACAGAGAAAAAATTTTGGCGATTTGATTCAGAAAGATAAAAAAGGATGCAGCATCGGGAAGTTAACAGTGCATCGGGCAACAACCACCAATCCTAATTTTGTTGGAAATCATCTTACTTAACTTGGAGAATTCAAGATTTAAAGGGTTAAACACAGTTTCTCTTGAGACAATTCTCTGAGCGGGGCCGCGTCAACACGTCAATTTCCTAAGCGGTTGTCGGGACGCCCTTCCACAGACACAACACGCACGAATTCAATCTGCAACAAATAAAAGATAATGCTTTCATTAAGAGTGCAAGTAGTAAGTACTTTGTAAATTTGATGAGCTGTGCAGCGATATAAATTACTTCAATCAGAAAACAGTAAGCGGTGCGCATGGTAACCGCGCTCCAAAAGCAAACACCTCGGTGTGTATCAGGAGCTGCTAATCTGCTAAATGTATAAATCCATCTCTGTGATTCAGGAGAGCAGATCAATCAAGCTTATTTAAGATTGCTTGTGTCTTCTTTACTGCATCAACAACTTGTATTTACACGTTTAACAGATTAGCAGCTTCCAGTACCGCAGCGCTGTTTGCTTTTGGAGCCTGTCTAAAGCCCTTATTATGAGTCTAGTGGTCCACAGACCGCCAGACTCACGGTGGCAGTCTCCAGACTGCCCCATTATGACTAGGGCGATCAGGCCGCTCGGAGACCACGCAACCGTCACCAACCGCCGGTTACGCAGCGGTCCTGAGGACACAATATGCGCCAAGCATATTATGAGTTTCCTCACCGCCACACTTCATGGCGGTGCAACCGCCATGAAATTTGTGGGGGTGAGGAAACAAAGAAGGCCCGTGGTGCCTCATGCCATGTGGATGCACACAGGGGGGCACACCATGTGCCCCCCCTGTGTGCATGCACACCTGTACCTGCACGGCATGGACTGCAGCAGTCCATGCCATGCAGATACTGTCTTTGATGCTCTCATGGCGGTGCCTATTTCATAGGCACCGCCTTGGGAGTGCCAAAGAACCGCCCGCCTGAAAAGGAGAAAACTGCTGATCTGGTGGGAGGTTCCTAAACGGGTTTGGCAGTGCAGAAGCGGGGGGGTCCCGCACCGCCAAACTCATAATAAGGCCCTAAGTATCTTGCAAGAGTCCATTAGTGAAAATGTTGGCGGAGGAACATTAACCCTGGTTAGGAGGTGTCGAATTCAGTGACTCGGGGTTAAGGAGGTGATCCTGCAGCTCTCTGTTGAGTCAAGGAGTTGTGCACAGGCGTACTGAAATTTTTGAAGCAGGAAGATATTTTCAGAAATTAGTGCAACGTATATTTGAAAAGAGAAGTGTAAAGATATTTGGAACACAGCACTCTCGTATTGTCCCAGGTCAGGTTTCACGAGCACCAATTGTCCTACTTCTATTGTTTTCCTTTTGGGGCTTGTAGTTGTGGTTTATTAAAAAGGACTACATCACCCAGAATGCAAAGGAAATAAACAGGAGTGGGTCGGCTTGTCATGTCTCATATGGGAAAAACTGAACTATCTCATGGCACGATTCGCAAAGGCTTTTCTTTAAAATGTTGGAAATCTATGGAGCATATGTACAAGCCCCTACCGCCACGGGAACGTCACTTTTTGTGACGTTCCCATGGCGATAGGGGCCTTCCCTTATGTACAAGGCAGCGTTAAGCCACTTAACGTGGCTTAACGCTGCCTTGTACATAAGGCACCCTTTCACGCTATGGTTAGCATGAAAGGGGCGTGCAGTGGTTGTTGCAGTGGGCGTTCCACCGCAACACTCTTTCATTTTGACGCTGCCCCCTATGTACAAGGGTGGCGTACAGAGGAGGCAGCGCCAAAATTAAGACCAGGAAAACTCTGGTCTTAAGTTGGCGAAACGAGGAGAAATGCATTATTTCTCCTCATTTTTGCTTTTTCCATGTGTGCTGCCTTGTGCAGCACACATGGAAAAAGCAAAATGCCATGGTTTGTTTATGTACAGGAAGGTGTCCCTTCCTGTACATAAACAAACCTTTAAAAAAATGCAATTCTGTCACTTTCATGTGTGCTGCTTAAAGTGACAGAATTGCATTTCAGGATTGTTTATGTGCAGGAAGGGACACCTTCCTACACATAAACAATCCTCCCCTGCACGCAGACACCCTTGAACTCTGGTGCAAGGGTGCCTGCGTTGGCGCTAAGTTGTTAAACTTAGCGCCATCGCAGGGGGAAACGCCAGGCTGCACCACATTCTTGTAAATATGGTGCAGCCTTGCATTTCCGAAGTGGCAGAGCGTGTCGTTAAGCCAAGGAGGCTAACGACACGCTCCGCCACTTCATTGTACATATCCCCCTATATGTTTTCTCATATGTTTTAAGAAAAACATGTCTCATTTTTGGGTTTACTAAACATACAGAGGTAAGCACTCTTTGGAGTGTCGAAAACTTGAAGATTCACACTACAGGCCGGTATTTACTACTGCATGCTTTTTGCACGAGTTTAATCAGGAGGAACTATGCTTTTGCACAATGAACTTATTTTCTCCCTATGAAAACTGTTTCTGGCTGTGGAGAGGCCCTTCTTCAATCCTCAAATGACATTTTAAGTTTTTCCTCTTCTATCCTGCATGTACAGTTAAACCAACTATTCCAGTAACATTTTTGCACGTGTTTCGAAGGTGGTAAGGGTTGTGCATTAAGATGGCCAATGCCCACAAGCGTCTGGTATTATCTGCATCTCGTGCATTTTTATGCAATTCCCAATCGCACTGCTCCTTTCCCATCTCTAAGTGAACTCAATGACAATTAAAATTGTAAATGGAGACAAATTCTTAAAAATTCTAAAATTCGAATTTTGCCGTTTCAGTCGCTACATTTTTGCAAAATAAGAATCCCTTTTTGGCCACCTAAATTACATTTACCTGCACAATTAGGAGCACAACAGTATTCATGAACTGGGCCTATTCAAGAGAAGTAATAGCCTGTGGGTGCATAATAACTCAAGTGAGCATTGCAGGTGAGAGAGCACCAAAAGGTATTCATAATGCAAATGTCCTCCTGAGTTGGCTGGCTACTGTTGTGAAGGTATGTTATGTCTCTGTATAACTGTTTTTAGTTGTCGAATGACGAGGGTGTGTGTGCACCCATGCTCTTGGGGCACAACCGGTGTGTATATCTGCTTTTTTGAGCCCCTGCGTCACTTTGGTATACAAAAGGGGCTACGGATGCATGTGTGGTGCTGTCTGTAATATAGAATGCTAATTCCAATCACCAGAGGGATGTGGAGCCTAAAAATGGATTCACTCTGCTCCCAGTATGTACATCGTATATAATCAAAAGGGAGTTACCATGTTTGCCTGGGGCAAATCTTTTGATGCATCCTGGTCAAAAACCCTATTGGTTTGTTAGACAGACTCTCACCCTCTCATATTGTATCCGGGTAGGCTATGCCTCGTTTTCCAGAGGGAGCTCTTTCTGTGCAATTTGTTGTGTCAAGGGGTTGGAGATCTAACTTTTAAAATTCACTCACGGTGCCCACAATTGCAACTATTGCCCTTATGTTCCCAGGGTCGCGAGACAAGGTTAAAACAAAAGCAGGGTATTGATTCTAAAGAGTTTAGTTATGTACTCTTCATCAAGGGACTGGTCTACTGTTTCAGCCTTCTTGTGCCCAGCTTGGCTCAATTGGCTTTCGTCAGGACCAAACTCCTGAGATCCCTTTAAAAAAGTGTCAATTTGAGGACCTTACCTCTGTGGCTTACACCTATTTGGTGCACAGTGATTTCCAGTGGCGGCTGCTGCCACTAACGCTTGGCGAGGCAGCACTGGGGGAATAACATTAGAAACAAAACTTACCTGCTGTTCCCAGATGCCGCACAGAGCTCCTCTGCTCCCAGCCACCTCGGTGCCCCTCCCCACCCAATCCAGATGCTGGTCTCATGCTATTACCCAGCATGAGAGAAGCACCAGTATTGGTCTGAGCGGGCTGAAATGCTGCTCAGTTGGAGACAGGGAGCCCGTGCCTCTTCTCCCACCCAGCTGTGTAAGAACGCTGGCTTTGAGAAATGTGCACATGTTGGTTTCCCTGTCCTAAAACGGGCAGCCAAACTGACGTGCACTTTCAATGCACATACCACTCCTCCTCTCCGGGCCTGACTGCTGCTGATGCAGAGCCTGCCCCTGCCCCTCCCTAGACTCGGGCGAGTAAGTGAAAAATATAATGATACTAAAATAGTTTTATTATCATTTTATTTTTTATTCGCTGCCTTTCAGCAGTGGGGCGTGCTCCTCCACCATAACAGAGGAGCCACCTCTGGTGCTTTCATTCCAACACTCTTAGCAACATTCCACACACTGATAAAGAGGATCTGAGGTTCTTCTCCAGTCTGGTTCTTATTTTACTGCTGCTATTTCCTTCATAGGGGCAGGGGTGGTCAGCCTTGTTACACATTCATCAGAGGATCTGGCAGGCTTATTTACCTATCGCATCCCTGCGACACCTGCAATACACATATTGTGGCGAGGACTCAGTGATGAAGCATGTCACTGAATTAAAAACCCAGGGCCCAATTCACAGAACTAACTTAAGACAAAATCCTAAACTTACTACCATTTTGGTATTCACAGAAGGCACTTACTCATTTTGGTATTCACAGAAGGCACTTACTCATTTTGGTATTCACAGAAGGCACTTACTTACTCATTTTGAGTAACTTACTCATTTTGAGTAACTTACTCATTTTGGTATTCACAGAAGGCACTTACTCATTGATGAGTAAGTGCCTTCTGTGAATACCAAAATGAGTAACTTACTCATTTTGAGTAACTTACTCGTTTTGAGTAACTTACTCATTTTGGTATTCACAGAAGGCACTTACTCATTTATGAGTAAGTGCCTTCTGTGAATACCAAAATGAGTAAGTTACTCAAAATGAGTAAGTAAGTGCCTTCTGTGAATACCAAAATGAGTAAGTGCCTTCTGTGAATACCAAAATGAGTAAGTGCCTTCTGTGAATACCAAAATGGTAGTAAGTTTAGGATTTTGTCTTAAGTTAGTTCTGTGTATCGGGCCCCCAGTGGGTGAGAGTCCTTATAACAAACCAGTAGGGTTTTTGGAACAGGATGTATCAAAAGATTTGCCCGAGTCAAACATGGTCATTTCCTTTTGGTTATATATGTAATACAGAACGCGCCATTGCACCACGCATTCTCAAAGGGGCTGCTTCCTTATTTGTATGGGGCCGCGGCCACAGGCAAATGAGGAAACACTCTACCCATGACAACCACCTTGCAAAGTAAGTAAAATTTATATTTACTCCAAACTTACTTTTAATTAAAATTAAATTTATAAAATAACAAATAATTAACAAAACACTCTTCAACTTGTATCTCTTTACATGTGCTTTCTAAAACAAATACAACATTGAAAAAGTGTTTAGCAACTGAAAAACAACACCAATCACAAACTAGAAAAAAGACATAAATATCTAAGTATGTGTAAATTATTTTGAAACAGAAACTCACCCTAAAACCGAAAAGAATAAAACCTCACAACTCCAACCTCTGTAAACTACCAACAGATAAACATTTAAAATGAAACTGATACTCTTTTTTCTACCAACAGAACGCACTTGCTCCACATTACAACACCCTCGACAGAATCTAAGAAGAATATGCATGTAAGTATAAATAAGAAAAGTAGTTGCACATGTAAGTAACAAACGTATACACATTTAAAAATGTTACTTCTTCATGCAATTACACTATTTTCAGACATAATGACAGAAATAGCAAGATATATAACATCATAGAAAGGAAAGCAATTGAGTCACTTGGGCTACACCTGCAACCAAGAAAGTACATCGATGGAAACTGCAAATGCATGCTATGGGATAGCCACTACAAAAGATGATGTTGTGATGCATGTAATGGAACACAACCACCCCACCCAAATGTAACAGAAATGGAAGTAAGGAAGGTATTGGATGATATAAGAGAGGCAAGCGCCAATTCCCAGGAGCCCACAGCAAAAATCATAAAAAATATACTCCCTAAAATCCCTGAACACATCACAAGCCAACTATCACCTATACCCACATTAAAAAGTTTAATTGCATGAACTAAAAAAGCCGCCAGTGATACCCCTCCTGCCCCTAGAAGATACCAAGATATAGACATACCTTAACACTTAAAAATGACACATAATGAGGATCCCTTCCTGTTATATGACAACCTAAACAATGATAGAGGAATCCTAATATTTTCCCATCATATAACTTACTAAAACTAAGCCATTGTCAAACCAAGATGATGGATGTGACCTCCAAAATGTGCCCCAAACCATTCACTCAGATACAAACCATACATGGTGAATATCCCAACTCAAATATCCCTTTTATATATGTCCTAGTATTAAATAAACAAAGGATCACTTACAACGAACTCTTAAAACACATTAAACTTAACTTAAAACAAATAACTACTACCCATAAAAAATAGTCATATACTTTGAACATGCCATGATTCAACCCATTTTTAAAGTTTACCCACATACAGCCATACAAGGCTGTTATTACCATTTCAGTCAAAGCATATGGAGACATCTCCAACAATCTGCACTAAAGGCCTTAATACGAGTTTGGCGGTCCGACCGCCGAAGGACCGTGTCTGCGACCGTGACTGCCAGTAGACCGCAGGGCTGACGTTCTTCCGACCTCCTTATTACAAGTTTCCAGTGGGGCCTGCGGTGTGGCGGTCTTGCGGTGGTGGGCAATGTATTTCCATATATATCTATGCCTGTGTGTACATTTCGACTACATATGTGTTGAATGCACACATATTCATCATACATACGGAAAAATACCACCTACTCATTGCTGGAGTCCGACCCATATGTGGGCAGGCCTGTAATGGGTATATGGTATGAAGAGCATTTACCTGTGTATCGCTGCAGACGGGGTCATATTCATCGGGGTGAAGATGCTCCTGTGTAGGGGGGACCTGGAGAAAGTGAGCCACATCAAAATCTACTGGGAAGAACAGGAAAGGGGTGAGTATGAACCCCAAATCCTTTGTTTCCACCAACCTTTAGGTGGCGGTCCGACCGCCAAGGTCGGCTAGTGTAAAAGCCAACTCGTAATACGGACGGTGGTGGTGTGCCTCTGTACCGCCCTATGGAGGATGCCTTCCCGCAATCGTGTTCCCGGCGGTGTGCTGGCGGTGCTGGCAGTTCGGTAGCAGTCTTCGCAAAGCCAGTCAGTCCATCTCGTAATACGGCAGTTGGAATGCCGAACTCACCGCTGTCGGACCGCCAAACTCATAATAAGGCCTTAAGTTTGGAATATGCTACAAACAATCAATTTGTCTTAGGAATACAAACATTATAGCACTAGCCTATGTCCCTGTCACTGAGGTAGCTAACCACTACAATTGACTAATAGAAACCCCTTTCAACCAACAAAACAAACACAAATTAAGGGCCAGATGTACAACCGTTTTTGCATGCGCAAACGGGTTTGCGAACCCGTTTGCGCATACAAAAACAGTATGGGCCATGTACAAAGCCTATTTAGCGAGTCGCAATTTATTTGCGACTCAGCTAAATAGGTTTATGACTCCGCTATTAGGAAGGGGCGTTCCCTTCCTAATAGCGAGAGCAAGCCCATTTATGAATGTTTTGCAACCGCAATTGAGGTCGCAAAACAATCACAAATTACCACCCTCTTCTGAAGAGGGTGGTAATGCACTCGCAAAAGGGAAGGGGTCCCCAGGGGACCCCTTCCCCTTTGCAAATGCAGGGGAAAATATTTTTTAAGGGCAGGCAGTGGTTCCAGGGACCACTACCTGCCCTTAAAAAATGAAACGAAAACGTTTCATTATTTTCTTTTTTAAATGCATCCCGTTTTCCTTTTTTTTTTAATGCATATAAAAAAAAAACTGCTTTATTTAAAAGCAGTCCCAGACATGGTGGTCTGCAGAGCCCAGCTGGCCACCATACCTGAGAGGGCCTGCCATCCCCAATGGGGTCGCAAATTGCGAGAGGCTCATTAATATTCATGAGGCTCTCAATTTGCGACCCCATTGGAAATATAAACAGTGTGATACACACTGTTGTACATCCAAAATAGCGCCTCGCAAATTTCGAGCCGCAAAAAACTCGCAATTTGCGAGGCGCTATTTTGCGCGTCGTACATCTGGCCCTAAGTCTTCTAGTGGATTATTACGAAGACACTTGGGTTGGTAAACTGCATCGCTCTGGACACAGACGCCAAACCAAATTCCAAATACTATGGTGGAATGTCTGTGACAGTATCTTGGCACAGGAAACCAAAACAAACAGCACAGTAGAAGGATGATACAATGCCTTCTAATTCACACTATGCAGAATCCAACCTACGCTCTAAAAATGTATGGATATCCTACAAGAAGTCCAAAGCTACCAACATCTGTGAATGGAGCAATCTGTGACCCAAATTGTACCTAAACTTAGCAAACAAACCAAAAGAATGTACAACATGCTACAATTTAAAGTAAAACTCTTCATAAACAACAAAAGAGTAGATTACTTAGAAATAATAGCCCAAACCATATTATAAAATAAATACCAACCTACAAAACTCCCAAAAAGGTATAGCATAATCTTAACCAACTTTACCAATTGGTTTTATGTAAATAATAAACATAATATTTTATTACATCAGGCAAAACATTAACTAAAAATCCAATTTCAAATAAGACTGATATAATAAAATAATATATATATGATTTACATTAAAAAAATCTATACCTCATCAACCAAAAACCTCAAACAACAAACTCAATCCATTGTGTTAAATAATACCACCGCATAAAATACACAATACCAAATAATAATCACATAACACTTAAATGATAAAAAATAACATTTTCCACCCAAAACAAATACATTAAATATGACTTACTGTTCTGTAGCTGTAGATCATTCGCTGTATCCACATAGTCAAAAAGTATAATCCAGTGGTGTGGCCAGCCATCATGGCCAAGTGGACATAACTCGTTCAGGCTCAGCTGCATTCTATTAAAACATCAAGGCAGCGGAGGCCCTGGTCGCAACTTTGGGGACCAGCAATTGGCACTGCGACCAGAGCTGCAGGGGGCATTGAAAACACGAATGAGCAGCCCCCGCGCGAGCTCCTCCAAGGATGCGACCAAGCCAGGCTTCATATATGAGTTGGCTGCGACGCGATCACGCCTGTGGCTGTGAACAAAGGTAAAGAAAAAGCCAACAACCCGCGCCATGCACTGGCCAATATTACACTTACCCCAATGCTGCAGGCCATTGCCATCTATTTCCTTGGAGGAAAGTCACTTTAAAGTGACTTTAATGCCAGTTTGAAAAGCCCCACAGATATGCCTGATCCCAACATAGCACCCAAGCCGCATGGCGGCGCGGGCCTAGTCCCGCATTGAGCTGCATTAAGACAGTAGTATTTCTTGTGGGGATGGCGGGACCCCTACAGGTGTTGTGGACTAACCTCCCAAATTCTCGGAAAAGCAGCAGCTTCAAGGAAGATAAGAGCACTTCCAGGACTTTTTTTTTCTTTTCTCAGAGTGCTTGAGCCTATCTTCCCATGTGTTCACTGGTACTATGTTAGGAATGGCTGTCACAGGCGGCCAGCGCTAACTCCAGGCCAATTAGCATGAATATTCCTGACGGAGACAAGTCTGGCTGCATGTGAGTCCTGGAAGGTCTGGTGTGGAACGCCGGGAGCCAGCACTTTAAAACTGGAGACACCTACCTGCATAATCAGAGCGCACAGGCCCCTGCAGCAAACAGCACTGGATTAGGCTCGGAACCTCTAGTGACCTGCAGCCTCAACAGGGGAGAGTATAAGTCGCATTGTAGACTGGTTAATCCTCTGTCCTGTTCCTTTTGGGAGGTAATGAAGTAGAAAAGAGGGCCATTACAAGTTGTCTGACCCCACACGCCCCACCTGAGGATGTGCTTGGGTGTGTTTGTTCATAAATCATCTGCCAGAGCCCCCAGCTACAGTGTACAAGCCTCCAAATAACAACAAAAAACGAATACAGTGTCATGCTACTTCCAACCAACAGAGGGATGAGAGTCACAATTTTCTGCTGCCAAGGATGGCAAAATGGCATTAACTAAGGAAGATCTCCTTTCTCCCTTCAAGATTTTAAAAAGGAACTGCAGAAGTACTCAAAGCGGAGCTTGCCACTTCTCTAGAGGCTCTACGGTCCGATCTCAACTCCAAACTCACTACCTTGCAACAGGATGTGGACTCAGTGGGGACTTGCACTCTTGATCTCAATGCTAAATGCCAGACTCTTGTGTAATGGGTGGACCAGCTGGAAGGCTCCTCTGACCAACTTAAAGCCCACCTCCAGGCTGCAGTTTTGAAATACAAAGACTTGGAAAATCATTCGCGGCACAATTGCATTCGCATACGGAACCTGGAGGAAGGAGTGGAAGGCCCTACTACTATTTGTAGTATGAAATGAAATGAAAATGAAATGAAATTTGTACAGCGCACTGTTACCCTAGGGTGTCCTGGCGCTGTACGCATACTGCTGTGGAACCCTTCCTGTCTTTTCCCTGTGAAATGTCCACTCCTGGGCACCCCCAAGGTGAAGCCAGGCATCCCAGCGCTGGTGGGGCCGTTGTGGAGATTAAGCAAGCTATTGCCCAGAGTTGCACCCATGATTAGAATAGGCACCGAGGCGAGAATTATCAGGTCTGAGGAAATTGAGCCCAAGACCCGCCGAGGCGGGAATTGAACCCTGGTCCCGGGCCAGATCTCTGCATCAGGGTCTGCCGCTCTAACCATTGAGCCACACTTCTGTGACTCAAGAGACCTGTTCTCTGAACTCCTGTGGGATGACTGGTCCAAGAATAAACTGGATCGTGTCCTCCGAGTTGGTCCACTGTTACCTGGTGAGGGGAAACATTGCTGGGATGTTTTGGCAAGATTGCTCTTTTCAAGGTGAAGGATGCAATCCGCCAAGCAGCGAGAAAGGTAGAAGAGGTATATTTCCAAGGCACGTCATGCTCCGTATTCCAAGACATTGCTCCAGGTAAGTTAGCTCGGTGGCTACAGTTCCGACCTGTTACTGGTAAACTATGCCATGACCACATCAAATACAGGTATCCTTTTGGCCTTGCTTTTGAATATCAAAACAAAGTACATCATTATTTTACGGATGTGGCAGAAGCAGTAGCTTTGTTAGGGGTGTAGGTCTCTGAACGTGAACATTCCGAAAGAGGGAGTTGGAAGGACCATCCATGAGCCCTAAGACTGGCACAGATAAATGACAATTTATAACCGGAGCAATATTTCAGTAGAACTGAGACTTAAGTATCTGTTAGAAATGCATTGATACCTGTTTCATACCTGTACGATAGCCCCCTCTTTGAGGATTTGTTGATTGTCCACTTGCAGCCGAATATAGTCTCATTAAGAGATTGCACGATGAACATTGAGACCAGAGAGGCCAAGATGTCTGAATATGATTCCCCTATAAATTGAGTGGTTTATGACCTACACGCCCGCACTTATGCGATTTACCCCTGTACTATAATACTGTTGGGGAACTAGCATCCCAAATGTCAATGCTTTGTTTTTTATGTTTTTATTTCAGGAGTGGGATTATATTTTTGAGAGGTGGGGGGCAGGTGGAGTGGAGTGAAGGGGGCAAAGAGGTAGACCCTATAGCTTACACGTTCTGCATGTAGATGTGGAAAAAATAATTTGGGGCCCCTGAATGAGAATACTCATCTGAAGATATCATGGTGTTAACTACAGTGATATGGAACATTAAGGGGCTCAATTCTCCGGCTAAACGTCACAAACACTGGAAATACAATTTGGACAGGAAACATGATATAGTAGCACTACAGGAAACAAACCTTAAAGGCAGCGAGGATCATAGATTGCACCATAAAGCGTATCCTCTGATCTATAGATCCTCTGCCCCCACCAAACACAATAGGGTCGCCCTACTCTTCCACTCTTCTCTAAAATTCCAACCACGGGCAGCAAATCTGATAAGGAGGGAAGAATAATAATGGTAAAGGGGACAATAATGGGCAAGATGTGCATGATAGCATCAGTTTATTTTCCCAACTCTGTGCAGGTTGCCTTTATCTAGTCATTCCTCACCCTTTTGGGGGGTTTTGCAGAGGGAGGGATTATCCTAATGGGAGAATGCAACTTCATCTGGTACCCAGAATAAGACAGCACCCATCCACAGCACTCCATCACTGGAAGATTCACTAGAGCCCTGAAGCAAATCATCCAATCAATGGGTCTAATAGATGCTTGGAGAGCCACACACCCTACCACTCTGAACTACACTTTTTTCTCACTCTCTCATCACTCATATTTGAGACTTGAGTATGCATTTATAATGCAGTCACTGAAACACTCCATTCTGGTGACCACTTTCCATCCTATTGCACTCTCAGACCATGCCCCTGTAGAGCTTACACTAGATTGGATGGCCCCCCCAAACCTAAGCTCTGTCGGTGTTTTTTTCTTGGATCTCTCACCAGAGATTGCCTTTTCCTGGATGAGCTATGCAAGACTATCAGGGAATTCGTTCAGATGAATGACACTGATCCAGCGCTTACTATAAAAATATTTTCTCCTACTATGTTTTTGGGTCATCCAGGTGCAATTATTTCTCTAACACACATACACTATATCCATATGACGGTGGGGCCCATAACACCGCATATACATTCACTTACTCATTTATTTTCCCTGGATTTTCCTCCGACATGAAACCTAGGAGAAAAACGATTTGCTGGAAGGAGACGGGATACCTCTTTTATAAAGACACAATAATTCTTATTTGCTTTTAAGGTATTCCGCTCATTGGTCGATGGACCAACTAGTAGGAATCAGTTGATGGTGATTAAGACCAGCTCAATCACAATGAACTCTTTTACAAAAACATTATTAATCATTATGCTAAAGAAAGTCAATGAGTCGTTTGTTTAAAGAATAATAAAGTTTATATAAAGTTTTGAATGCAGAAAATTCAGGATTAATTTATTATTCAGATTATTGCGTTTATCATCTTTATAAGAATAATTGCAAATTGCATGTCACTTTTATTAGATCGAAAATGAAGTTATCATTTAAAGACTCTATAAATCAACCTATCTATCTCACGGGGAAATCCTAATAATTCTAATATAAATCTTGTAAAATGCTAGTTCTCCTAAAGCGGCATTTCATACTCAACTGGAAAAGGAAAATAACAGCAGCAGCATCAGCTCGTCAGCATCAGCAACCGCAAACTCTCCCATCTACAGCATCTAACTTCTTCAGCATCTCCCGCAGCATCCCGCAGCATTCTAACCCCTCCCACTAAGAGTAGGTCTTCTTATACCCTAATTCTAGCTTACAGCATAAAATGTTTCTTCTTACATGGCGCGATTCATTCTCATTGGTCCAAAACTCAGGTCCCTATACATTCTAATCAAGCTTCCTGGTCTTAACTAGTTCCGTGAGGAATGTCCATGCAAGCATCGTTTCCCACAGTTCATGCACTTGCTCATCCGTTTCGATCAGTCCAAATTGTTTCTTTTTCTGCAACAATTGTATAATAATGTTCTTTCTATTGATTCAACCAGGCTTCTCACGCTTCTTGCTGATCATCTTGGCACACATTTGCTCAGAAGGGTCACAGCAGCCTTGACCATACTTTCATCCTAGCCTCTCGGCATCAGCACGTGATCATCTCTTTGCAACAGCCTCTCTCCTCTATCACGTGGTCGCATCCGCTCCTGCGCACTCTAATAACTCGCGGCCATTTTATATTGCTGCTCAGCAGGCCTAAGCGCACTATTTCTAAAGAAAACAAAATGTTATTAAAACAATGAAATATAAACCCTTTCGTTTCCCTCCCGTCTTTCTATGTACCCCAATTAGGTATTACCTAGCAGAAGCAACATATAAAGCTGTCCCTTACTTACCATCGCTTTATTTCGCAACCACACGTTTTTATTTAAAGCACGAAAACATGCATTTTATTATCATTTTAGTACGCAAAATATTATGTTATATTAGAAACGTAAACAACTATTAGTTCATTACTTTGCACATAAAACTGCGTGTTATCCTTTTCCCAGACATACATTGTAGGTTATTTACTTGAACGAACATGTTTATTGTTATTATACGAAAATATTAGGAGGTTAAAATTTTTATATTTACCCTGCTCCATCAACTCCCCCTTTGGTGATTTTTAACATCACCACACAAACCCAAGTTATACAATTTTCTCAGACAGCATATATCTTTTATCCATTTGCTTTTGTTAGTTTTATACTTCTGTATCGCTTTCAACTTGTCTCTTTGTCTTCTTGTACAGGTTCTCTTTTATTTCTTCTAATTCTATTTCACCTATTTCTCTCTCTCTCTCTTTGTTTATCATATTTTCTTTTTCTAACTTTTTCTGCTTTCTTCGTCTCTTTATACATGTTACTGCAAGCTTCAATACTAATATTATTATTATTATCATGGTTGCTATTATTATAACTTTCCCTATTATTAATCCACTCATTCTTGTTAACCAATTCGTTACAGAAGAAAACCCTTTACCAAGGTTTCCCCAAACACTTTCAACCTCCAGTGGTACTAGTTCTTTGTGCAAATTTGTAATATTTGTTATATACTTCTGTATATTTTCGCTTTTATCAGGAATGTAAGTGCAACAATGTTGGACTTTCAGCATTCCACAGACTCCGCCCTCTTTTGCCAAAAGAATGTCAAGGGCAAGACGATTTTGCATCACCATAGATCTCATGGCAACCATCTCGGTATTTACCATTAAGAACCCTCCAGCAGTATCTGTAGATAAACGATCTACTACTGTGGATAATTTCCGAATTCTGAATGCATTCAAAGATATTCCCACTGCTGGTATCAATGCACCAAAAATATCACCTACTATTTCTGAAAAACTTTCCCTTTTTCTACGTGTAAAGGTATTTATCATTTTGTGTGTTCCTTTTTCTTTTCTATCTACATGAAAAATCTTTGGAAAGACCAGGCCTAAATAACATGATCCATACCAATGGTCCGGCAACCTATAATAAGCCCTATTCCCACAAACATAATAAATCCCTGGAAATATTGGATCTTTTCCCCCTTTGAATCCCCATCCACCTATAATTAGGTAATTGTCATAGCAATTACTGGAACCCACAAAATAATTGTCATATCTTGTCTTATTTCTTCTAATGCACAACCTTCCCTGTTGGGGCCAATCCAGAGTCATAGCTGCATTTATCTTTTTCTTGTCATGATGGTCTTCCTCAAACGCCCAAAGAGGTGTTTTTGTCTCTTCAATTACTTTTCTTTCAAATTTCACTCTTTCCTCAACCATTTCTAGAAATACTTTTTCTTCCTTCTTTAACTCACAGGTAAGGTTGTACCTAAATATATTATCTAATGTTAAAATCTTATCTTCTAAGAAATATTCACCAAAAATCTTTCCCTCTTTTATTTTATTAAGCTCGGGAACTACAGAAACCTTTGCAAAAATCCTATCTACATCAGTGTAATAATATTCTAATCTGCCTGTTTTATAAAATAAGCTTGCTAATACACTACATGTTATTCCATACGTCAAAGGGAGGTGATGATAAGTCACACCCTCTGCTACAGATGCAGGCAATTGCATACAAACATAACAATCCCTTACATCCATTGTTTCTACGTACTCATACAGTAATTTAGTAAACACATTCTTTGAAAAGTCTGTTATTGATTTATCCTTATGTAATTCTGCACTACTCCTTAAAATAACTGGCTCTTGAGTGTTAGCTCCTTTTTCTTTCTCAGTGTTATTAGACTTTTCCACTACAGCTAAACTAATTGGAATAGTTATTGCTAAAACTACCCATACTGTTATTAATAATCCTGTACAAAAACAGCACATTTTGCACCATCTTTTTAAAAACTCACATTTACATTTTCTATCTCTAATATTCTCCATTTTGTACTTGTTTTCTAGAAAATTGTGTCACTACACCTCAGAAATGACTTGCTTGCCACTCTGTACTTTCAGAATGTTGTCTTTGCTTGGTTCTTTCTTCAATTCTTTCTCAGAATTCTTTCTTTGTCACATCCGGTAATTTTGTCAGTTCAGTGTTTTTGTCAAATCCGGTAAACTATCTACAGTGTCAAATCCGGTAAACTATCTACAGCAACCACTTCAGGTTTGTTTCTTCAGGTTTGTTGCACTTCACTTTCTCCCATCAGGTTTCTTTGTTCTGGGTTCTTGTGAGTGTTCAATTCTTCTTTGTAACTAGTCAGAGCACGATACAACCATTCAGGTGATCTGTACTTCTGATTCACTTTCTTTATTCTTTTTGTTTTCTGCAAGTGTTTACCACCTTGTTTTCCTTGCTCCTTTTGACTTGTTATTTCATTCACTTGTTCAGCACTTTTTCCATCCAATTTTACTATTCTGTATCTTAATCTTCTTACTTCGTTGGGCCAATTGTCTCCTTTTCTCTGCCTTTTTGCTTCACTCCCTTTTTCCTCTCTTTCTGTTTTCCAATTTCTTTTTCTTGTCTCTAGTTTTTCATTTCTTTCTTCTCCACTTTCTTCTGATTCTGTTTCAATCTTTTCGTTATTTCCTCTTATTTTGAAACTAATTATTTCGCTTTCAGCTACTTGTGGTTCTTTTCTTATTTTCCTTCGTTCACCTACTTCTGTCCCTCCTCGAGGTTCTTCCGGTTTTGTGTCAGTTTCTCTATCTGCTTCTAAATTTCCCTGTTCTTGTGTTTGACTATCTGTCCCTACTGCTCCTCGGGGCTTTTCCGATTTTTCTAACTTTTGGTCTGAAACTCTCCCTTCTTTATCTATTAAAATTATCTTCGAAGGAATTCTACCACCACTTGTACTTGGTTGTTCACTGTCACTGTTTTCTGGCTCAGTTTCTTCTCTTATGCTTTCAAAATTCCACTTTGTCTTTATAATTTCTTCTCCTTCTGACTGTTCTGTATCAGATTCTGAACTGGTATCAGATATTTCCAGATGTCGACTTACAGGTCGATCTTCAAATTCTGGAACTTCAGCTATTTCCTCTATTTCTTCTTCTTCTTCTATCGTTTCATTTGTAGTTGGGTCTCCCAGATGTCGACTTACAGGTCGATCTTCAAATTCTGGCACCCTGTTTGTCTCCTCTTCTCTTTCTGATGCTGAACTGTTATCTATTATTTCCAGATGCCGACTCACATGTCGATCTTTAGGTTCTGGAACTCTGATGGTGTGGCTGGCATGAACCCAGTGTTCACTCCTGCACACTTAACTGCGGTCGTTGTCACTAGGATCACTTGTCGTGGTTCGTCCCAGCGAGGAACCAAACAATTTCTTCTCCGGTGGACTTTTATTCGAACCCAATCTCCTGGATTCAAGTCGTGTGCTGGTTTTCTTTCAAGAGTGGTCGCATCCGGTCCAACCTGATGAAACACAGAACGCACCACATCAGCCAATCCTTTGCAATAATCCAGTACTAGATCATCAGTTATAGTCAGTAGCTTGTTGACAGGTACTTGTGCTTGTCTCATTGCTCGTCCCATGATTATCTCATGTGGACTGAGTCCAGTCTTCCTTTCCGGAATACTTCTGATTGTCATCAGAACCAATGGCAAAGCATCTGGCCATTTCAGTCCTGTAGCTTGACACATTTTTCCTAACCTGTTTTTTATTGTTCCATTCACTTGCTCTACTATTCCAGAAGCTTCTGGTCTGTATGCACAATGCAACTTCTGTTTAATACTAAGGGCTTCACAAATCAGTTTAACTAATTCATTTTGAAATTGTGTTCCTCTATCTGTTTCAATCGTGACTGGAAAACCATACCTCGGAATGAATTCTCTCAGCAAAAGTTTTGCTACTGTGATACTGTCATTCCTTCTTGTTGGATATGCTTCCACCCAACGGGAAAACAAACAGACGATCACTAAGACATACCTCAATCTGCTGCAAGGTGGCATTTCTATGAAATCCATCTGCATTCTGGTAAAAGGACCCCCTTCTCTTCCTATTCTTCCTAGACTTACTACTGACTTCCTTCCTGGATTTAACTGTTGATAAATCAGACATCTTTGACAAAGACTCTCAGCTATGGCTCTGAATTTTGGATTGTACCATGTTTGTCTAAAAAGTCTGATCATTGAATCTCTCCCAATATGGGCTTGCCCATGGTACATCCGTGCCATGTCAGAAATCATGCTATCAGGCATAACTGGTCTCTCATCCCTGTAAACCCATACATCAGTTTCTTCATGTTTCCTACATCCTGCTTTTAGCCACGTATCTTTTTCTTCGTCTTCTGCAGCTTCTTGTAACTGTCTTACCTCATCCCATGTTTCAATTGAGTTAGTAAAAAGCAATGGACAAGCAATATGCTCTCTCTCGCGGCATTTGTTTAAAGAGACCACATTCTTTGCACAGTACTGTGCCATTTCGTCAGCATATTTGTTGCCAACAGTAATGTAGTCTTCCCCATTTTTATGTGCATTGCACTTCACTACAGCAATCTCTTTAGGCAGCTGTATCGCCTCAAGCAATCTTTTCACAAAATCTCCATTCCTTATGGGTGTCCCTGCAGACGTCAAGAAACCCCTTTGTGACCAAATCTGACCAAAGTCATGCACGACCCCAAAGCCGTACTGACTGTCAGTCATAATCGTAACCCGTACATTTCTTCCCAACTTACATGCTTGAATCAGAGCTACTAATTCTGCAACTTGGGCAGACCGTACACCTTTCAGACAAGATGCTTCCAATACAGTTGCTACGGTGCAAACTGCATATGCTGCACTTAGAACTCCATCACTCGTTCTCAAACATGAGCCATCCACAAACAGAATATAATCTGATTCTTTCAAAGGCTCATCTCGTATATCAGCTCTTGGTTTAGTACAGTATTCGAGCACATTCAGACAATGGTGATCTATTTCATCCATTTCAATCACATTTTCTTCATCTAGCAATGATGTTGAAGGATTTACATTCATACATCTGTCAATGGTCACATTATCTGCACTCAAAATTACCTTTTCATACCTAGTCAGCCGACTATGTGTCATGTATTGTGTTTTCGTTCTTGTCAAGAGAATTTCCACAGAATGGGGAACATACACTCTCAATGGATACCCCATCACTATGCCTTCACTCTGTTCCAGACTCACACAAGTAGCAGCAACCGCTTTCAAACATCCAGGCAAAGCTCTGGCTACAGGGTCTAACACAGCAGAAAAATATGCAATTGGTCTTTTCATAGTTCCATGTCTCTGTACCAAAACTGAAAATGCACATCCATCTCTTTCACTGCAAAACAACTCAAAATCTTTCTCATAGTCAGGCATTCCTAATGCTGGAGCCTCACACAATTTCTTTTTCAGCTCTTTGAATGCTTTCATTTCTTCATCATTCATTTCAAAAGGATCTTTAACATCCTTCTTTGTCAGTTTCTGCAATGGTTTAGCAATTAGTGAAAAACCGCTTATCCATTGTCGACAATATCCAACCATTCCCAAAAACATTCTTACCTCTCTTTGTGTCATTGGAGCTCTCATTCCTTGAATCATTTTTATTCTCTCTGTCGTTACCTTTCGTACTCCTTTCTCAATTTTATGCCCTAAATACTGGACTTCTTGGTTACAAAACTGCAATTTTGAAGGGGACACTTTATGTCCTCTTTCTGCTAAATGATTCAGCAAAGCAATCGTGTCATTGACACAGGCTTCTTTCGTTTTTGATGCCACCAGTAGGTCATCAATATACTGAACCATTACTGACTTTTCTGGCATTTTTAAGTCTTCCAATGATTTCTTTAGAATCTGATTAAAGATTGAGGGACTCTCTGTATACCCTTGAGGAATTCGGCACCATGCCAAAATACGCTCTCCAAACCTAAACGCAAATATTGGCTGGCTATCTGGATGTAATGGAATAGAGAAAAATGCATGACATAAATCAATCACAGTGTACCACTCTGCTTCGCGTGGAATCTGGTATAGAATCACGGCAGGATTCGGTACTATTGGGCAACAAGGTACAACAATTTTGTTTACCTTTCTTAAATCCTGTACGATTCTATATGTTCCATTTGGCTTTTTCAGTCCCATTATTGGCGAATTACATGGACTGCTCATGATTTCTTTTAGAATTCCTTGTTCAATCATTTTATTTATTACTGGCGTTATTCCTTCAATTATTTCTGGAGTCAATTTATACTGAGGCGTATTTGGGTAACTCGTTCTTTCTTTTACGGAAATTTTTACGGGATCTACTCCTTTCATTAATCCTACATCTTCTCCTGTCAAGTCCCATACTTCTTCTTTTACTGTCCCTTTCAACTCAATTGGGATTTTCTCTGCATCAAATACAGGAAACAAATGATTTACTTCTGGTTCCAAATTTACCATTGTCATTTTGTACAGCACATCCTCATCTGGAGTCTGAAATGCAATTCCGTCTGGAGTACAATAAATTGTGCAGTTCATCTTGCACAATAAATCGCGTCCTAAAAGATTAACGGGACTACAATCACACACCACAAATCGGTACATTTCATTAAATGGACCAATTTTCACCTTTACTAATCTAGTAAGAGGCGTTTCAATTTGCTGATTGGAAACTCCAACCACTTGTATATGTTCACCTGAGAGAGGAAGATTTGGAATTTCCACTGACCTAACAGTAGAACGGGTAGCTCCAGTGTCAACAAGGAATGTTATATTTGCACCATTCACTTCTCCATCCACAAATGGAACTGACTGGTCTACCTCTAGAGTTGCGCCAAGCACGCACTCTCCCTCTCTTTCAGACACCGTCATGAGCTTTCATACGACTCATCCTCACTCTGTCGTAACCAATATTGTGAGATTTCAGCTGCACGTGACAACTGTTTTACCTGTTCTCCTCCGTAGAATCCTGTTTCTGCACTGTACTTCTGTTGATTAGCACTCTTGGGAAGTGGTGGTTGTGGCACCTGACCTTGTTGAGTAACTACCTCACTCTGCACCTGTGAATTTAATGTTTGATTTTCTACATTAGGTTTTGGAGGAAATTTACACTCATTTCTCCAATGCCCTAGCTTTCCGCAATTGTGGCATGGCCACTTTTTCTTCGCCTCATCTATGCTCATTTGTCCTTTTCCTTTACCTATATTAGGTCGGGATTTAAACTGTCCTGTTTCACTGCTAGTATTATTCAATTGAGCTTCTTGCTTCTCTGCAACTTTCACCTGTGCCCACATGGCTTTTTCTTTCAATTTACGCTGTTTACTCTCAATTTCGTCACTGCAATACTTAGCATATCTCAAAACTTCGTCCACTGTGCTATTCTGCCACCCTATCAAATGCTGCTTAATCCTTTCACTTATCTCCGGTGTTAATCCATACACGAACCTATATACAAAATGACTCATGTCCTTCTCACTTAACGTCTCATAACTACTATACTGTTTGAAAACCAACAACAATCTCTCATAGTACGCATGCACTGATTCTTTGCTTTCCTGTGTTGTTCTGTCTATTTTCACCCAATCTGTTTCTTTTGGTGGAATTTTATTCTTCAAAAAGGTAACTACCTGATCATATTTCCACATCACTTCTGGACCTGGCGCTCCTGTTTTGGCATCCCTTGGATATTCCACAGTTGGCCAATCAATTGTAATCTTACATTCCGTCCATAAATCAGCAGGCACTACTATGTCAAACAATCCATCTAGATCTATCCACAGCACTTTTGACACTTTAACAAATCTCTCCACTTGTCTGTACCATTCTACTGGTTTCTCTCTCAATTTTGGGAAGTCATTTGTAAATGACAGTATATCCTGTCTGGTCCACGGAACATGCACATAACTACAATCTGGTGTTTCTCTCATTGAGTACTCTCTGGTAACTGGTTCCTTATCTGTCATTGCAAAAGCTAAAGCTGCTTTATCTGTTGTTTTCTCATTCCTCTTTGTCCATCTGTTTCTCCATCTATCCACATCACCCCATTTTCTCAATAAAACAATCAGCTCTTTTATCTGGGTCAGTCTTCCTCATGTGTTCAAATTTTCTATGTCTTTCTCACAAAAATCTACTCTGTACGGTTTCTGCAATGTCCTCACTTTCACAAATTCCACTCCTAATTCACCTGCAATCTCTTCCAATTTGTCATGTAAATTTCTAGCTCTCCATGCAAGACTCTTACACAAAAACATAATCTCATCATCCTGATAATTCTTTAGTTTTTCCGTTCCAATTGTTCCCAAAATCAACTCTTCCATGTCTATTTTTAACCTAATTACATCTAATGGTTTTTCTTCAGGTTCTTTCGCTTTTAGCGCTTTCATCCATTCATTTAACTCTTCTGGAGTCGGACCTACAGGTGTACTATTTAATTCAATCCAATCACTGGTTCTTTCTGGTGTTCCTGATGCAGACTCTGTCACCATAGGTATTCTTCTAACCTCACTCTCATTTATAGTCAAATTTGTAGGTGGACTTGGTCTACACGTACTCGCCGAATTGTGTGCACCTTCCTTATTCAGTTCCATCCCTTCTCTTTTTCTTTGCATATGTGAATTCATGGGAATCACCAAAGAATGTTCATTTATTTTCTGATTTTCAAAAATTGGCATTACTGGACCTATCGTTACTGGTACAGTTACAGCTTCCATATTCTTTGTCAATTCTCTTATTTTCTCTGTCAATTCTTTTGTCGTTTTTGCTAGTTCAGTTGCATTGTCACTTTCTGTCTCATCATTTTGTGAAATTTTAAATGTTTCTTGTGACCTATTTATTTCATTTCTTCGTTCGGGTTTTTTATTCCTCTCAGTTTCCATTTGCGGTGCATTAGGTGTCACTACTACAGAAGTCTGTTGATATGGAGGTGGATTTCTGTTTAAAATATCTTCCAGCAATTCGTCATCCGTTTCACTACCACCATACACATACTTTTCTACCACTACATGTTTCTTTTTCTCAGTACACTTTCTCTTTGCTTCTTCCTCAACCGCAAAAGCTGGAAACAAACCTCCTGCCATGTTAGCGTATCTCCAACGCTTTACTCTGTCCTCATGATTTATTCCCCACAACCTTCCTGGCATAAACTCATGATTCTTCAATCCTCTAGATCTCTCTCGTTCATACATCTCATCTTCCCATTCCGCTAAAGCTTCAAACTGTGTTGGTCTAGGTCTAGGTTCTAACATTACCATCTTTTCTCGCAAGTTCCGTAATACAGCTACATTAAATGAACCATTCTCAGGAAAAGCCAATGCTCCATCGTTCTTGGTGTATTTTGTCCAATTTTCTAACCAAATGCATGTATGATATCCATATTTCAGCATCATATGTGAAGCTGGTGACTTCGGCGGAGGAATAATTTGTCCATCTCTAGTCACTACCTTTTTGTCTTTCTTAAAGAAGTTCTTAACTTTCGACATCCAAGACGTTTTCTCTCTTCCATACTCATAGTACGTCATGATTCACAACCTTTCTCTCCTACAACAATCGGCAAATCAACTCTTTTCCCTATGCGTTTATTTCAACCAATGCTAGCACGACTCACACCAACGCTCCAATCACAACGATTTCTGTCTACGGCACACCGTCCAATCCCAGTGCGGCTTTTGTCTACATCACTTCGCTCCTGTTCTCATGTGACTAGCGCAATGTCCAATCCCAGCGCGGCTGTTGTCTACGTCACTTCTGCTCTTGCCCCCTCCTTTACAAAATTTATGGGCAATTTCTTTTTCAACAATTCTTGTTAGTTACAACATTTTATCCACATTTCCATTGTCTGATTCACTAAACCGAAAAGATAGCTTTGACCATTCACACAAGAATTCTGTATTTTCCAGTAGGCAGCGCTTACCTCTACCCTACCACAGAACTTTCAGTTACGTCGATAAAGTAGCACTTCCCTCTACCTTACCCTTCTTTCAAGCAAACGATTAAACCCGTTTCTCTGGGGATAAAACACATGTGGAGACTATACTGCTCCTGAGAATTAAGGCCAGAGTTTCACAAGAAAACCGATCACTATTTCACTCACACACCTTTTATACGCAAAATGTCCCTAAATAACACAACCTGTGTTATTACCAAACTGAACTCAGACAGTGTAAAATTCCATGCGACTTCTCTTGCCACACGTGTTCCACTTCCTACTTCCCAGAAGCGTGAAAACTTACATATAACATAACGCGACTCAACAAAAAGTGTTAGACATAAAACTTATCAATAATCTATAATCAAAAATCAATAATCACCAAACTAATCTATAGTAACCATAACTCTGCTACCAAGAAATCTGATCCAGCGCTTACAATAAAAATATTTTCTCCTACTATGTTTTTGGGTCATCCAGGTGCAATTATTTCTCTAACACACATACACTATATCCATATGACGGTGGGGCCCATAACACCGCATATACATTCACTTACTCATTTATTTTCCCTGGATTTTCCTCCGACATGAAACCTAGGAGAAAAACGATTTGCTGGAAGGAGACGGGATACCTCTTTTATAAAGACACAATAATTCTCATTTGCTTTTAAGGTATTCCGCTCATTGGTCGATGGACCAACTAGTAGGAATCAGTTGATGGTGATTAAGACCAGCTCAATCACAATGAACTCTTTTACAAAAACATTATTAATCATTATGCTAAAGAAAGTCAATGAGTCGTTTGTTTAAAGAATAATAAAGTTTATATAAAGTTTTGAATGCAGAAAATTCAGGATTAATTTATTATTCAGATCATTGCGTTTATCATCTTTATAAGAATAATTGCAAATTGCATGTCACTTTTATTAGATCGAAAATGAAGTTATCATCTAAAGACTCTATAAATCAACCTATCTATCTCACGGGGAAATTCTAATAATTCTAATATAAATCTTGTAAAATGCTAGTTCTCCTAAAGCGGCATTTCATACTCAACTGGAAAAGGAAAATAACAGCAGCAGCATCAGCTCGTCAGCATCAGCAACCGCAAACTCCCCCATCTACAGCATCTGACTTCTTCAGCATCTCCCGCAGCATCCCGCAGCATTCTAACCCCCTCCCACTAAGAGTATGTCTTCTTATACCCTAATTCTAGCTTACAGCATAAAATGTTTCTTCTTACATGGCGCGATTCATTCTCATTGGTCCAAAACTCAGGTCCCTATACATTCTAATCAAGCTTCCTGGTCTTAACTAGTTCCGTGAGGAATGTCCATGCAAGCATCGTTTCCCACAGTTCATGCACTTGCTCATCCGTTTCGATCAGTCCAAATTGTTTCTTTTTCTGCAACAATTGTATAATAATGTTCTTTCTATTGATTCAACCAGGCTTCTCACGCTTCTTGCTGATCATCTTGGCACACATTTGCTCAGAAGGGTCACAGCAGCCTTGACCATACTTTCATCCTAGCCTCTCGGCATCAGCACGTGATCATCTCTTTGCAACAGCCTCTCTCCTCTATCACGTGGTCGCATCCGCTCCTGCGCACTCTAATAACTCGCGGCCATTTTATATTGCTGCTCAGCAGGCCTAAGCGCACTATTTCTAAAGAAAACAAAATGTTATTAAAACAATGAAATATAAACCCTTTCGTTTCCCTCCCGTCTTTCTACGTACCCCAATTAGGTATTACCTAGCAGAAGCAACATATAAAGCTGTCCCTTACTTACCATCGCTTTATTTCGCAACCACACGTTTTTATTTAAAGCACGAAAACATGCATTTTATTATCATTTTAGTACGCAAAATATTATGTTATATTAGAAACGTAAACAACTATTAGTTCATTACTTTGCACATAAAACTGCGTGTTATCCTTTTCCCAGACATACATTGTTGGTTATTTACTTGAACGAATATGTTTATTGTTATTATACGAAAATATTAGGAGGTTAAATTTTTTATATTTACCCTGCTCCATCAACACTCAAGAAACGAACCTGTCCAACACGTGGGATGCCTTTAAGGTGGTTATTAGAGGGAAACGTATCTCACTGTTATCTACTTTAAATAAAAAATCAAGATAGGCTGGCGCTTGAAGCAAAACTCCAAATAGCAGAACAGGCCCATAAAGGCACTCCTACTCTAGCACTATATGGAAAGGTCACAGCTCTTAGGGGGAAATTGAATGCAATATACACGAATTGGGCAGAGTTTACCCTGCTACGCTTTAAACATGTGAAATAGGACTGGGGGAATAAGGTGGCTTTTCATTTAGCATGACAACTCAGGGTCAAACACAAGAAAGACTATATCGGCCACATCAATAGAGAGACTGAAAGTATGGCTACATTCGAAGAAGATAAAGCAAATGCCTTCTGCGATTTCTATAAACACCTGTACAACTCTGAGACACCAGGAGAAGAGGCACAACTATAATACTTGGTGGGGGTCGAATTACCCCAAGTGACAGCTGATCAGAATGAGGAGCTGGGTAACCCCATCAGAGAAGATGAAGTTCAAGCTGCTATGAGTGCTCTGAAATTACATAAATTGCAGGGGCCTGATGGGTTTTAAGGCTCAATTTCACAAGACCTTCAGCTCTGATTTAGTGCCTCACCTAACACTCCTATTCAATCATATGGCATTTACCCGAATGATCACCCCCTTGATGAGTGAGGTGCTGATCTCGGTCATTCCAAAATGTGGGAAAGGCCATCACTTCTGTGCCTCCTATGTACCTATCGCACTACTAAACCTGGATGTCAAAATGTATACTAAAATCCTCGCTACATGATTGGAAGGCATTATGCCAGATTTGGTCCACCTGGACCTATCGGGCTTCTTTAAAGGGAGACAAACATATGATAACCTAAGGAGGGTGGTCCACCTGGCCAAAAAGGCTACCATAAAACAGATGCAGCAATTCTCCTGGCACTAGATGCTGAAAAGGCCCACGACTGAGTTGATTGGTCCTTCCTTTTCCACCCTCTCAACAAGTTTGGCATTAGCGAATGCTTTATAGCCATGCTCTAAGCGAATTATGCGAATCCACTATTGCGAGTGCTGGTAAATGGAGTGGGCTCTGACTTTTTTAGGTTGGAATGCGGCACGTGTCAGGGGTGTCTGCTCTCACCGCTTTTATCTGCTCTTAGTATAAAGCCCCTCACAGCTAAAGTGAGGGCCGTGCAGTCGATCTGAGGCATCCCCTTTGGATCTATTGATCACCAAATTTCACTATTTGCCGATTACGTGTTAGTCTCCCTTACCTCCCCATCCACATCTTTTAGCAGCTCTATAGCAGGAATTGGCAAACTATAAAACAGTGGCAGGTTATCGCATTAATCTTCACAAATCTTTCCTTCTCAATTTGACCCTGCCCACACCTGAGGTGGAGGCGCTGGTAGATTCTACCCTTTTCCATTCGGCTAAAAAAGATCTCACATATCTGGGGATCACTCCCAAGGTTTCCGATTTGTACCACGCTAGCTACCCTCTACTTCTTCAGCAACTTGAAGCTGACCTTAAATGATGGGTACCCTGTATTTATCATGGTTAGGTCGCATTAACGTGATACAAACCACTGTTTTATATCTGTTCTAGGGATTTCCGATCGACTGGCTCAGGACTTTTTTCCCCGAGCTCTGTTCTCTGTTGACCCGATTCATTTGGCAAGACCACAAAGCCCGACCACAAGCTGTTACAACTGCTGAAAGAGGCTGGTGGACAGATCTTGCCTGATTTCCCATTATACTACAAGGTACCACAACTAAGGGTAATATCCGAGTGGACACTGAGAGAATCAGATAAACATTGGCTCCATATAGATAGAGAGGTGGTTGGTCGCTATGTGTGGGATGTTTTATGGAAGCTAATTGTAGACCAACCCCCTAACGCATAAATTAACCCATCTACAAGAACAACCCTGATAGTGTGAGATACTGTAAACAGAACGGCTGGGTGGGCTACCTTCCCTTCCCCTTACACTCCTATACACTTTAATCCTGCCTTCCCATCTGCACTCACACTAGGTCCCTTTAACCTATGGTGGGAGGGGGGATGCCTCACCATTTCTGACCGATTTCACAGATGGGAAATTCTCACCTTTGAAAATTGCCTGCGGAGCAAGATGGTGTCGGTGTGATTTCTCACGTCGCTCAGCCGCGCACGTAGCTTTCGGTAATCGGCTGTATGGACTGCAGCAAAATGTCGAGGGGGAAAGGCAGTCAGATGCGAACGCTTTACCTTTCAACTCAGAGAGGCTTGGAAACGCTCTTCATCGGCAGGATAAACGCAGGATCTGGAGGCAAACATCACTTTTGTATTTGCTGCTCGATTCCGTGCTACATTGTTTCCGTGACACTCGCGCTTGTTCTGGGATCCTTGTTACCAATCAACAAAAGGATCAGAGCGCGAGGGAAGCGGCCGTGGTTTCAAGCGTGGAGACACATAAAAAATACATCGGAATTGGAATCTACAATCAATACTTGGAACATGTCATTCCAGTAAGAACACATTATTTTTTTATCCACGTTTTGTATTTGTGCTACTTTGCGCTTTTTTGTGTGTCTTTTATTATAATAAGCACACAACAACAGAGGCTGCAGATGTCTTCCAGGGGCTCTAGAACCGGGAAAAACATCAAATTAAAGGCTCCCCAACCCACGCCATGCAATACGGCCCCAGGGGAGCCCGCAATACCGGATAGTTCATTAAAAAGTAAAAGGGAGACTATTTGCCCAAAACGCGGCACTGGGAGGATCGGGGGCACTGGGGGCGCTGGGGGAGCTAAGGAAGGTTTTCAACCGACAATAGTGGAAATGCTTACTGGATCTAAGACTTTACCTGTGGCTCCGGATACAATCCCGAGCGGCGCCCCATCCCCTATACCTTCTGCAACGTCTAAATCAGACTGCCAGCTTGTAAATGTGCAGGACTGTCTGAATCCTGAACTCAACTCGACAGGATCTCAAGAAAATATTATGCTCGTATCAAAAGAAAAATCTCTGGATGTACAACCTATAGCTCAAAGTAGCACAACAGGACTTGTGGTTTTGGCAGATTTACCCATTGATCCTTTCTTTACTGCACAACCTGCCGCAGACGCGGCCAGCCCCCAACATTTAGAACCTACTAAAATGATGGATGAAAGCGAAACTGGGCTAAATCACCTTGCAAAGGGTATCACGGACTACATTCTCAAAACAGAATCTAATCCTGGCCTCAGAGCCCCTTGGACTCCAGAGGTTAGCGGAGAACATTTCTACTCTGTGTCAGACGGCTCTCTTTCCACCTCCGATGAAGATCAAATTAGTTCCAGCTCTAGTGAAGATATTCATGCTGATCCTTCTAAAAACACAGGGACAGTACAACGTCAGACGAAAAACAGAAATCCCCAGAAAAGACGTAGCCAACTTAAATGGGATTATTCGGATTCGCAAATGTCTTTCCCCTATGCGAAGAAACTGAACAACTGCCTATCTGGGAAAATGCTAAATCTACAACTGTGACTGAACCTATGGCAGAACCCTCCTTGTCTTCAATTTTGACCTCCATCAAAGATTTCCAAGCAGAAGTTCGCTCCGACAATCGAGCTGCTAAGGGGGCAGCCAAAAAGGTTCAGGGGAGTCTGCGGAAATTAAACAAATTATGTACTGATATAAGTGATCGGGTCAGCATGGTCGAAGGTCGTACAGAGAACCTAGAAACGGAGATAACCACACTGAAAAATCAGGGGTCTGCTCATGAGGCATGCCTGGGAGATGTCAGGATGAAGATGGAGGAGCAAGAAAATCACCAACGCAGGAACAACCTCCGCCTGCTAGGTATTCCGGAAGGAGTAGAGGGAGATGATTCAAGACGCTATATTGTAAAACTGCTACGAGAAACCTTTCCGACACAATCAGACTGGAATTGGGACCATGAAGTCCAGCGTGCGCATCGTTTCCCTTTCCATCTTAAGATGAACCGTAATGTCAGTACTCCATCTGAGGGAAAACCAAGAGCTTTTTTAGTTTTCTTTGGGAACTTTCTCCTTAGGCAATTTGTCTACGACCAAGCTCGTCCAAATTCCCCAAAGGGGTTAATGGTGTGATGTTTTTCGCCAAACCTGATTTTTGCCACACAACTGTAGAACGCAGATGGCATCTGCGCCAGATGATTACTCCATTTCAACAGATTGGCGCCCAGGTGTTTTTAATGAATCCTTCTCGACTAAAAGTTATTTTGAATGGGTCCACCCGGATTTTTATATCCGAGGTCAAGGCAGGGGAGTATCTGGAGGAAGTTAAGAAAAAACCAAAGGGAGGTAAATAAAGGCTTATTAGAAGACTAGTAATATAATTGCTGTTTATTATACTGGAGAAGTTCTCTGGTCTTTGGTATGGCCCCTCTACACAGGGTCCATTTTATATTATATAAAGAATCCTTAGCCGATAATTCTATCTAAGGCGCAGGCTTCGCGGCTGTGAAACCTAACTGACAACCATCATTCAGGCTGTTCCTGATTGCTCTATGTATGGGGGGGGTGGGAGGGGTGGGAAGGGAGGGGTCACGTTTTGGTGGTGGGTAGGGGTACGTTATTGGAAAATGTCATAATTAACAAAGTCAAAATATTGAAAAAAGAAGGGGAAAAAAGACAAAATAGAGTCAATGAAAATGGGAAAGGGAGAACATTTATAGAGGGTAAGGGGAAAAAGAAGAGAACAAATATAATAATTTTTGGGGATATTGAGGGTTGTATAAATTGTAGTTTAATTAAGACGTGTCTTCAGGATAAGAATCAATATGCTAAACAATATGAATGATCAAAGTCTTCTAAAAATAGTGTCCGTCAATGTTTGTGGGTTAAATGATGCCCTGAAAAGACAAAAGGTGGCTCTGGGTTTACGTTCCTTGGGTGCGGATATTATCACTCTCCAGGAAACACATATAGAGGGATCCCAGAAGCACTTATTGAACTCTTTGGGTTATAGGGTCATTGGTGGTACTTCGCAGGGTGCAAAGACACGAGGGGTTGGAATCTTGGCTCAAAATAGGTATTCTTTGACCTCTAATAGGGTGAAAACTGACTCTCTGGGCAGGTGGGTTATTGCAGAATGTCATCTTCCCCCGAACACCAGTTTTACACTATGTTCAATATATGGGAGTAATGTTGACGACCCCGGGGTCATTAACTGGATCTCGGGCGAACTTGCCCATTGGCCACGACCATTGGTAGTATCTGGAGACTTAAATATAAATCTACCTAGTAACTGGAGAATAACTGACCAATGGTCCTATAGAGGTAGAAAGCCTAAAGTCTATTGGGCCCTGTCTAATCTAATGCAAATTCATGGGCTTAACGATGTTTGGGCCACTCTTAAACCAACTTATCCGGGTTACACTTATTTTTCAGCTCCACACCTTTCCTTCGCCAGATTAGATTATTTTTGGTTTCCTCATCACTACTTCAAAACTGCTCTATAGAAATTGCTCCACGTTTTATGTCGGATCACAATCCCCTTGTGCTTAAAATTAGGGGTTGGGGCCTAGGGAAGAAATCTCGAGCTGGAGTTTCGAAAGAGCATTATTATATGATGAAGATTATCGACTTCATATGCAAGGGTGGATCAAAGAATTTCTAGAAATCAATATAGGATCCGCAGAAGTTAGAATGGTATGGGATGCCATGAAGGCGGGCATTCGGGGGAGACCCTGCGGTATTCTATAAGAAAGAATAAAAAAATTAAAGAACAACTAACGAGGGCACAAGATAGGATGAAAAGGGCAGAGGGAAAATTAATCCTAGCAGTTCAATCAGGGGTGAAATTGAGAGTGCCCAATTAGAAGTAGTAACTAGCAAAGCAGAAATAGGCTCCATCTTTGCAGAAAAAATCGCTATGAAATGGGCATCTGCTAGAGAAAAAATATACGAATGTGGTGATAATATTGGTCACCAACTTGCCCTTAGAATTAGACAACAGGTGTCTGCTTATGAAATTTCATCAATTAAACTTAGTTCTGGTGAAATTACAAATGATACCAATAAGATTCGTAAGGCATTTTGTGAATTCTACCAAAAGCTTTATTACGAAGATAAGTTGGGACCTTCAGGAATAAGAGAGGATGAAAGCCTGGAATATCTGGGTGAACTCACATTAGCGGAGCTTAGCCCAGCAGACCATGACCAGCTCGAGGAAACTCCAGAATGGGATGAGATTTCTAAAGCCCTGGCTAACCTTCCCGACGGGAAAGCGGCAGGACCCGACCATATACCGGTCGAATTTTACAAAATATTTACTCTCCAGATAAATACTCTCTTTACTCAATTGGTTATTTCTATCTTTAATGGCGCTCCTCCACCAGACTCTTGGTCTAATGCCAAGATAGTCGTATTTCCAAAAAGGGTAAATCCCCTCTTGAAATGGGATCGTACCGGCCAATAACTTTGATCAATTGTGACTCCAAGATATACGCTAAAATATTTGCTTCTAGACTATCTCTAAGAATAGACTCCCTGGTCTCACAATGGCAACATGGGTTTGTTCCCAAAAAAGCACGGCGGAACATATTCGAAGGGCCATTACCCTTCTGGATGCTGCACAGGTAGCCGGTGACCCGATTTCGCTTATCTTACTTGACGCTGAGAAAGCGTTTGATCGGGTCTCCTGGACATTTCTCTGGGCCGTCATGAGGAAAATGTGCTTTGGCCCTAAGGCAATACAAGCTATACAAGCGCTATACAGCCACCCCAAGGCTAACGTAACAATTAATGGGGTTCCGACGGAACAGATAAAAATTTCTCGGGGGACCCGCCAAGGGTGTCCATGCTCACCTCTGCTCTTTGCTCTCTATATTGATCCTTTTATTAAAGCAAACGAGAGAAATCAATCTATTAGAGCAACGAGCAGATTTGGGCTGGATACTAAAATTATGGCTTATGCCGATGACTTGGCGATCGTGACTCCCGACCCTCGGAGCGCTATTATTGCCTTAGAACAAGAGGCTGAAAGGTTTGGGAAGATCTCAGGATATGCCCTTAATCAAGGGAAAACCCAGATCATTATTAACAATCAAATTGACTGGTCAGACTGTAGGGTGGTCCAATCCGCGAAATATCTTGGGGTCACCTTAACTGCTAATGTTGATCAGATAGTGGAGGAAAATCTGATCCCATTGGCCACCGAGACTAAACGAGCGCTTAAGCGCATTAATAACCTGCATCTTACTATGGTCGGGAGATGTAATGTTATAAAGATGTCCTATTTTCCCAAACTCTTATATTTTTTCAGGGCTATTCCTTTAGAAATAAGCAAAATAATGTTATGGAAATTTAATCAAATCTTCTCCGAATTCATTTGGGCATACTCCAGACCAAGACGCGCCTTCAAATTACTTTCTCTCCCTCGTGAAAGGGGTGGTTGGGCATTACCAAATTTAAGATTTTACTATTGGGCTTCTGTTATGCAATATAGCGTGGTGTTGCTTCAAGATGATATATCTACTTCTATGGAAGGCCTACCATCGCCTTTTCAATTACTTTTAGGAGCAGAGACTCCCGGATGTCTCTGGCGGCAGCTCTCCTTTGGGTATTTTAAAAGGGTAAGATTCAAGACTCTAATGAGCGTCTATAAGGTTTTTGTCAATATTCGTAAAACTTTTGGATTGGGCAATTTGAATTATTACTCCCCTTTCAATAATAATCCTAACTTACCAGCAATCTTCGGTGCTTCTTACCTACGTGAATGGCATCTAGCTGGAATATTGAAAATGGGGGATCTAATAACTTCTGATGGTATAAAAACATATGGTACACTTAAAACCGAATTCCATTTGGGAGATCAGGAATCCTTTAAATACATGGCAATAAGAGACTTCCTGACTCGTAAGACTGGGGAATTGCCGGGTTTTCCAAGGTGGACCTTATTGATAAATTAAGAAGTTCCACCTTACCAAGGATAGGTTACCTATACAAAATATTAGTCAGCTTGATGTCTGATGACATGCTTATTATTGCCAATAAATGGCAACAGAAACTGAATATACCTCATAATATCTTTAATAAGGCTGTGCAATCTGCCAAGAGCGATCTACTTTCTGCTAAGTTACAGGCACAATTTTATAAAACTGCTTTTTTTTTATATATTACACCTAGTAGAGTCGCTAAATGGGGAACAGGAGCTGGAACGTTATGTCCGAGGTGCTCAGAATTTGGGGCAGATTCAACACATATGTTTGCCACGTGTCCCCAACTTACGCCATTACTGGATCAGATACAAGACTTTTTAATAAAGTTCTCTATCAGGAAATTCAGTTAACTCCTATGATTATTTTGTTAGGTATCCAAGAAAAGATTAGCAGAAATAATGGAGGAGCTTTTATTTATGTTGCCATGACGATTTTACGTTTATGTATAGCTTCATCTTGGAAGGACCCTAATCCTCCATTATTTTCTCATTGGCTTGCTCGACTGATTTCTATATATCATTTGGAAAAGGCCATTTTTTCTAAAAGGGAAATCGAGGAAAAAAAGGGGTCTCGCTATCTGGCAACCTATATCTGTTTGGCTTAGATAAATAGCCATAATGGGGTTACACGAAACAAGAGCAATATGTTTTGTGTTTGGTTTTTTTTCCTCTCTTTCTTCTCCTTTTTTTTTTTTTTCTCTTTTTTCTTTCTCTCTGGGAAAATCTACGTTGATGGAATTTTAGGAGATTTATTGCTTGAATATAATTCTATGTTTATTCTTTTCGATGGGCAGGACTAAGACGATCATATCTAATATATTATAATGTTAACAAATCTAAAGTTGATATAATGTTATTGTGTATATATGTATATATCTTTTTCTCTTCCCTTTAATCACTGTTTCATTAATTTTTTGAAAATCCTGAATATTGTAATGATGTATCAGTTCACTCACCACTATATCTCTACCCTGTTGTTCTTTTAGACATGGGGGGCTGTGGGTGGGAAGGGGGGCAGGACAAGCTTGAAATGGTTCTTTTATTTTTTGTATAATGACTTTTGTTAATAAAAAATAAAAAAATAAAAAAAAGAAAAAAAGAAAATTGCCTGCAAGACTTTGGATTACCAACCTCGGAGAGGTATCATTATACTCAACTGAAACACTGGGTCCTCCACCCAGGCGTGAGACTGGCAGAAAACAGAGATCTCTCCCCAATTAGGAACTTTGCAAGACAGACGGGGGGGGGCTAAAGGCATCACCTTCCTTTACTCTTTTTATTGATACCTTCCCCATCACCAGGCCATGATGCATAAAGTTTTAGACCAAGATACTTGGGGAACTAGTGCCAAATGAACGATAGCGGAAACTATGGAGAGACATCCCCAGATTCAACCACTCTCTGGGGATGCAGGAGTCCCTTGTAAAATTACTTTTTGATTGGTGTCTCTAGCCTATCAAACTCAAAACAATTTACCCTAACACATCTGACCTTTGTTGGAGAGGGTGCAAGCTACTTGGTAATTTCCAACACATATGGTGGGATTGCCCGATCATTCGGCCTTTTTAGACTCAAATCTTAGCACAGAGTAAAACCATATTGGGTTACTCACTTCCCTCCATGCCAAGCTTTGCTCTTCTGGGATTGAGGGATGACAGTCTTAAATGCCAGACTTCTGGTGACCGATCCATTATGTGGTTGTGTCTGGGGGCAGGTAACACTGCTTTGGCGGCATCTTCAAAGAAGACCATGGCACACTCAATATCTCAATGGCATGCCAGATTATGGCAAGCTCTGACAATGGAGAAAAAGGCTGACATTTTGTTGGATAACTTTAAAAACTTTGAATGCATTTGGGGTACCCTAGTCACTTACCTTTCGAAAGGCCTTCCACTCACCACCTGCCCCACTCTCACCAGAGCACTTCACTTCTTTCAGATTTGATCCCCCAGGAGAGTTGATGAGGATCTGGACACTTTACTTGACCCCCATCCGAAGGTCCCACAGACACTGGCTCGTTTCTCACCCATCCCGCTTTATACAACCTCAACACACTCATTGTTTATTGTTCAGGTTTCTGGGGGGAGGGGGCGAATAATTCGGGCAAAGGAATTTATTGGACGATATAGCTAACTTGATGACAGAGATTTATTTACATTGACTGATTATAATGAAGATGTTATTGTCTATGTGCATCTGAGTGTAACACTAGCCTTTTGTACTATATGTCTTATGTTTTCTTTACGCTCCACTATCTCTGCATGGTAATGTGCCCTATCAAAACTCAATAAAGAAAGTTTGACAAACAAAAGTATAATCCACCAAGAACTGGGACAATATTTTCCAAAAATTCCCAAAAATAAAACCAATCCAATAGAGATCCCTCAAAACAATCCAAAGAATCTAAGAACCATGAAAAACCAGAACTGTTTAAAAAAAGAAATGCTCCGGGTAATCCCCCCAAAAAAGGTCATCAAAATATAAAATGTTTGTTTTATTAGAAACCAAAACAGGTTTCCTTTAACCCCTTCCGTGCTTCCGTCGGCCAACGGCCGTCGCGAGCACTACCTCGCTAGTGCTGCGCACGTCCGTTGGCCGACGCGGCCCCGCCCACTCTTTCAAACCGCCGCACCGCCGCGGAATTTGCGCCGCGGTTAAAAAAAAAAAATGCTGAATCCAAATGCCCATAGGACACAGTCGTAAAAAAAAACCTGCAAAGTAAAACAGAAAACACACCCACAAAAAACAGTACATTAAAAAAATACATATACATTGCACTTAGGGCCTGATTTTGATCTTGGCGGTCTTACCGCCGTCCCGCCATGGCAGCGTTCCCAAATACTTCATCGTGTTGATGGCAGCCGGCCCGCTGTATTTAGATGTTGCAGCAATAGACAGGAGACTGCCGCGCAGGCGTTTTTCTCCTCTGGCGAGCAGTACTCTGTCCCCGTCAAGCCGGCGGGTTAGCGCCGAGCCTATTTAGATGTTTTTGTTGAGCTGGTGTTGTCCGGGTTGCAGAGATCTGACGTAGCAGGGCAATATTGGCGTGAGTCAGGTAAGTACTACTTATTTACATCTCAATACACATATATGTTGTGTATATGTCAATATGTACATGTAGGTAATGTGTACTGGCCATTGTTTTCACACATAGCATTGCTCACCAACAACAAGCACACACTATTGACTGTACATGTACACCCACCACAAAAGCCAACCTTAGAATCCAGCGACAATGGGGTGGCTGAGCGTCATGGTCAAGTAGCAGCAGAACAGCGAGGACCTGGATAATGGCGTTGAAGACGGAATCGGTAATGGGACCCCGAAAAAGGTGAGCTTTTACCCCTTTTTCTTTGTTTCTGACAACCCGAGCTTGGAGGTTTCCCCGGCACAGTTGCCTGGACGGAAAGGCACTTCGTAATCTGGATGGGACTCCCTCTAACAGCCCCTTCAGCCTATGATGCCATCAAAAGTGGAGACAGATCCTGGCAGAGTCGGCGGGACTGCAGCGGTCCTTATTCAAGTAGCCAGTCAACATCTAAATCGGCAAGGTGGTGGGCGGGAAGACCGCCAAAAAAGTGACAGCGGGACCAGCCCCGCCAAGATCTAAATCAGGCCCTTTATCACGAAAACATAAGTAACATAGCATAACATATCAATACATTACTAAAATACTGTATGAAAACCTAAACCAACACACTAGTGAAAAATACTACAATTAGGACAACTAAATGTACTAAAAACACACAACACTATAACCTCTGGAACTCCCCCTACATCCCTTATCCTTCGAAACACATACAAAAAAAGCTTTAAAAGGACTCATCTGTTCAGACAAACAGCAGCACCATCCCACAAGCTGGATCCTGCAAAATAGACTAAAATAACACAAATAGACCACAGAATAGAAGGCAGCGTTAAGAAAACAATTACAGCTAAATTAAACAAAAAAAAGACTATCTCCCCGTAGAAGTGAATGGGAAAATAAGTTGGAAATGTTTAGCATTTTTTCCAAAATTGTTAACAATTTTTAAACATGTAAATCATACCAATATTTTTTTTAAATGTAAAAATAAAATTGTAATATATATATATATATATATATATATATATTCACTGAAAAAACCATAGGTTTCAGGGGCGTTATAGTTAGTTGGACATTTCACTCGTACAAAACCATAGAAATTCCCCGTTATAGTTAGTTCAGCTAACTATAACTTGCGCGCCCACAATGCACTGCTGATGACGTCACATATTACATCACTCATGACATGGTCAGTGACATCACTGATGACATCTCAAATGACATCACTGATGACATCACTGATGACATCATCCTTGTGATAGAGTGGCAGACCTCCTCTTACCCTAATATAACCTTTGATACACACACTCAAAAATACAAACTAACATTTTCAAAACAATGGACATACCAATACCAGTTACAACACACCTATTCAGTAATTCCAAGATCTACACACACATCCACTCATTCACCAACAGTCTCTATACAGTCACTCATACATGTACTCACTCATCATATGTACTCATACACCTATACATCCTGTTACACACCGCCACTCATCCATAGAGTTACTCACACACATAGTCACACGTGCAAACAAAGTATCAAACATCCATTTACTTGCATATACAGTTATACACACACTACCACACTTACTTCTACAGAAACTTACACATACTTACTCTCTTAAACAATCACTTATAGAAACACCTACTTATTTGTACAGGAACTCTTCCAATCTCTCACTCTCACATATACTCACTTATATACACCAATACTCACATATACTAGTTTAAAACAGATGTAGTTACTCATAAAGACACTATTGAGACAGTCATTCACTCACTAACACACCCATACACATACTCATCCACCTATACAGTCCTGCACACATGCTGTCTTCAACACATACAAACAGTGAGTCACTCATTCATGCATCTATGCACTAAGTAATACCCCCACCGAACCTTACAGACACTCAGACACTCATACTGATACTCAAAAACCAACTAATAACCCATATAGACACTCATGTAGCTACTCACCAACCCATGCAGCCACTTACACACAAAGTGAGAGACTGATACAGATATTTTCATATTTAAACATTACTCACTAACCCATGTATTCACTAAGATACACTTAGTCAGTTATACAATCAATTTTACAAAAAAAATCATCCATTTAGACACTTATATACCCATTTATTCTTCCATCGACCTTGAGATATACATATATAAAACATATTTAATTTTCAGAAAAACACACATTCACTGGATGATGTCATCAGTGATGCCATCAGTGATGTCATGAGTGATGTCACTGACCATGTCATGAGTGATGTAATATGTGACGTCATCAGCAGTGCATTGCGGGCACGCGAGTTATAGTTAGCTGAACTAACTATAACGGGGAATTTCTATGGTTTTGTACGAGTGAAATGTCCAACTAACTATAACGCCCCTGAAACCTATGGTTTTTCAGTGAATTTCTAAGGTTTTTTAAATGCTAATTTCTAACTATAACGTGCCTGAAACCTATGGTTTTTTCAGTGAATTTCTAAGGTTTTTTAAATGCTAATTTCTAACTATAACGTGCCTGAAACCTATGGTTTTTTCAGTGAATATATATATATTTATTATACTATGTATACATGTGAAAATGTCTCGGTCCCCTGTTTGCCTCGGTGGCACGGAAAAAATGGGTGGAACTGACGTCAGCACGCCGACGCGGTCCTCTCATGGCTCCGATGACGTCATACGGTGTCTCGAGCGGAGCCGTGCTCGTTGACGTGGGAGAGCTAGGAAAGAATTTCTGTGGAATGCTGATGCAGGGGATATTCACCTAAGTGTTCAGGCTAGTCCTTTGGGAGCAACTGTTTATGTTGCCACTCCAGAAACCGAAACCAGTGATCCGAGGGCAGAGGCCCTGCAGATGGCACACGAGGTGGGGTGCCCAGTCGTGTGCACCAGCAGGGCAGCGAAGTGACAAGCACCACAACCCACAAAAAAGGTAACGAGGGCACTGAATAACACAGGATCTTCTCTTTGTATCTGGCAGGAACAACGAAGTTAAAATGCCCTGGTACCAAAATGTAGAATTAGTGCTACAACGGTCTTCAAGAGGACCTGCGTTGCCGCTTCTGCCTCCCGTACCCTGGAGGCGGCACATGGGTCACGCAGTACGGTCATACTGTGGTGGGACGCACACTCGTTGACCTCTCAGGGCACTGCTCCACACTTCAGGGAGGACGCTTTCCATTAGCTATGTTTTCTGATGACATGTCGCGCCGGCCCCGTCCAACAACAGAACTCCTTTAGATCCAAACAGACTCTTCCACTCTCTCGCCGGAAGTGAAACCAGGCCACGCGGACACTTTCACAATACAACAGCCAGGAAGGCACTTTTCGGTAAAAAAACCACATTCCTTCTTCCTAATTAATCAAATAAACGTCTCACTGAAGAACAGGGGCCAGCTTCGATCGGTAAACAGCCGTTACAACGACTTTTTTACTTTGCGATACCATTACAACGCATGCATTACCACACATGCGTTGTACATCACGAAGTCATTACTACGCATTTTTTTAGAACGCATGGTCATTTACCACGCATGCCTTTACAACGAATTTTGTTGTAAAGGTATGTATGGTAAATGACCATGCGTTCTAAAAACATGTAGACGATCCATGTCGTTGTAAGGAAACAGAGGCTGTTCCGTTTCCTCACAACGACGTGCACCGCCCCTCAGAGATGACGTGAAGCAGGAACCACGAGGAGAGAGGAACCATGAGGAGTGAGAGGTAAGAGGGATTGGGCATGGGGTGGGGGTTTCTTTTCTAGGGTTTAGGGTAGTGCAGTGGTGTTTGGGTGGTGTAGGGGTCGTGCTGGGGGTAGTGTTTTAGGGTTTAGGGTAGTGCAGTTGTGTTTGGGTAGTGTAGGGGGTCGTGCTGGGGGTAGTGTTTTAGGGTTTAGGGTAGTGCAGTAGTGTAGGGGGTCGTGCTGGGGGTAGTGTTTTAGGGTTTAGGGTAGTGCAGTGGTGTATGGGTAGTGTAGGGGGTCGTGCTGGGGTAGTGTTTTAGGGTTTAGGGTAGTGCAGTGGTGTTTGAGTAGTGTAGGGGGTCATGCTGGTGGTAGTGTTTTAGGGTTTAGGGTAGTGCAGTGGTGTTTGTGTAGTGTAGGGGGTCATGCTGGGGGTAGTGTTTTATGGTTTAGGGTAGTGCAGTGGTGTTTGGGTAGTGTTGGGGTCGTGCTGGGGGTTGATTTAGGGTTTAGGGTAGTGCAGTGGTGTTTGGGTAGTGTAGGGAGTCGTGCTGGGGGTAGTGTTTTAGGGTTTAGGGTAGTGCAGTGGTGTTTGTGTAGTGTAGGGGGTTGTGCTGGGGGTAGTGTTTTATGGTTTATGTTATTGCAGTGGTGTTTGGGTAGTTTAGGGGGTAGTGCTGGGTTAGTGTTTTAGGGTTTAGGGCAGTGCAGTGGTGTTTGTGTAGTGAAGGGGGTAATGCTGTGGGTAGTGTTTTAGGGTTTAGGGTAGTGCAGTCGTGTTTGTGTAGTGTAGGGGGTCGTGTTTTAGGGTATAGGGTAGTGCAGTGGTGTTTGGGTAGTGTAGGGGGTCATGCTGGGGTTAGTGTTTTAGGGTTTAGGGTAGTGCAGTATTGTTTGGGTAGTGTAGGGGGTCGTGCTGGGGGTAGTGTTTTAGGGTTTAGGGTAGTGCAGTGGTGTTTGTGTAGTGTGGGAGGTCATGCTGGGGGTATATTTAGGGTTTAGTGTAGTGCAGTGGTGTTTGGGTAGTGTAGGGAGTCATGCTGGGGGTAGTGTTTTAGGGTTTAGGGTAGTGCAGTTGTGTTTGGGTAGTGTAGGGAGTCGTGCTGGTGGTAGTGTTTTAGGGTTAAGGGTAGTGCAGTTATGTTTGGGTAGTGTAGGGTGTCGTGCTGGGGGTAGTGTTTTAGGGTTTAGGGTAGTGTAGTGGTGTTTGGGTAGTGGAGGGGGTAGTGTTTTAGGGTTTAGGGTAGTGCGCCCAACCAGCCACAATATCCGTGGACAAAGGGGATCCTGACTCTTTGGAATGCTCCGTCAATTGAATAATTTGGGTCAAGGGCCCTACCACGTCCAAGACCTATCAATTCCTTTCTTGGGATCCCTCATATACTTGGAGAAAAAGGTACATAGTTTCTCATCAATTTCAGGCGTGTGTGCCACCTACCCCTTCAGTGAGGGCCTGGGGCATTCTCCCCTCATCCTATTCCTGACCTCCCTTTCAAGGGGTTGATGGATTTTCCACACCACATACTCTGCCACTTTGGCGTCAGGTGTCCACTCTGCCGACCTAGGATGGTAAATTTGGGTAGGCTCGAACATGTCCGAGTGGACCCCGTCCCAAACCGGGGACTGAGAGGAGTGGACTCTGGACGCCAGGGACGCCCCGAGTCCTTATCCTCATCGGAGGAGAAATCGTCCTCCGATACACCCTCTCCCTCTAAGGGAAACCCGCCGTCGGGGTCTACAATAGTGGTGACAGTATCAGGGTGCATGTTTTAGCGTTCGCGCACTCTTGAGGAAGGTCTCCGTAAGTTTATCAAATCCTTCCAAGTGCCCCGTGTTATGCTTAACGGCCCTTTTATTCCCCATCTGGGAGCTACTTGGACCCTCCACCACCAGCACTGGGTCACTGAACACCCCAGGGATGCTTTTCGCCAGCTTATCAACCTGATCCCTAAGAGGAGCCAGCGCCCTAGAAATAGCCAGAGAGAGGGCTTGGTCCACTGCTGGAGGGAGAAGTTGGGGGGCCATTCCTCCTCCACTACCTGGTAGGAGGAGTAAAAATGGTCTTCTGGAGAAGACATGATAGCAGAGGGTGTGAGCACAGAACAAATGCCCTTAAAATCCTTAAGACAGCCCCCTCGCCGGTGCTCCAACAGCTGGGCTTTCCCCGAAGCTGTTATAAGAATAGACTGAGGCGCAATACCAATTACCACCACCAGGTGGCGCTGGTTACTAACGTGGCTGTGTGGGGAAATCACCGCGTAGCGGTGTCAAAATTAGGCGAGGGTTGGTCGGGAATCAAGCGGACACTAAAGGAGTGACCGGATTCCCAAACGAGCGTAAAGACCAGCGGGAGCGCTCGACGGAGCTGCCTCGCTCGGACCAGACGCGCCTGACAGGATCTCACCGCGCGCAGAGCACACAGCGGGAGAAACTGCGAGGGGGAGAATGCGCTCAGGCAAGAGCCTGCTGCGCAGGGAATATGAAACAATACCAAGGCAGTAATGCTAATAACGTGCACAAGAAACCGCTATACAAACAGCAACAACGTCAGATTAAGCCAAGAATGTAAGGAATGCACTTAACTGACGAGCAGTGAAGAAAGAGGAAGCGGAAGGGACGTCACGATATTATATACGATGGACTGTGATATGATTGGACTATAGTTGCCTAATGGTTCAGGGGTTGTGTAGTCTTTTGTTCAATGATTGTTGTGTTACGTTTTCTTTGAACTGCTATGCAAATAAAGTGAGGAAAGATATGCATAATCCTCGCCTCCGTCCTGCCATAGAATTCATTAAACTTTATTTGATCTGATTTAGAAACATAGATCATAAAAGTGTACATAAAAACAGTAAATCCTCTTTCCTAATACAAAACAGTGAGAATTAATTAAAACCAGTAGGTAAAAACGGGTGTTACAAAGCCCGGTTCAGTGCAACTTCAGGTTAACAGAATCGTAAAGTTCAATGTTTCGCAAGATCAATCTCATGTACTTCGTGCAAAATACGCAATAAGGGGTCCAAGTAAGATGTAACGCTCCAATACCTGACCAGTTTGCACTATATAAAACTGCAGATAAACTAAAAATAAAAAGTGTTTTGCACACTTCTGTCATTGGGCTATATGTGGGCTACATCTGGGTGATATTTGTCCTACATTTGGGCTCTTTTTTCTCTGGTGGCCATCTTGGGAGACTTATTTGTTATGAAGTTTCCTAATTTCGTCATTTACTGCAGTCTCCTCAGTAGGAAATGCTTTCAGTTTTTTACTTTGATTCCATCAAGAAGGCATTCAGATGTGTCACACATTTGCCATAAATTCAGAATGTTAGCACTCTAGTTGTTCATTAGATCACTGTAGTAAAGCTACTGCTCACCAGGGAGTTAACTGGAAGTCTACTGCTGGTATTGAAAGTGATTGTTTCAGTCTGCATGTCAGAATTTTCTAATGAAATAGATGAGGATTTGAGATCTCACTTAAAACATGCCCTAAATTTTCTTTCTGCAGCACTAACCATAATTTCTATGCCAAAATGAACCCCCTCATTTTGTTCCTTTTTAAATTAAATGTTTTAAGTGTTACCAGTTTATTCCAATCAAGATGGCTTCAGGTGTGCCATACTTTTGTCATAAGTAAGACTGTTAGCGCTCTAATTGTTCTTTAGAACACTCTGGGAAGCTGCAGTAGAACACAAAGGCATCAACTGACAGGCTGCTCCTATTGAAATATAACAGGAAGATATTTGAGATCTCACTTGAAACATGTCCTAATTTTTCTTTCTACAGCACTAACCATAATTTCTATGACAAAATGAACCCCCTCATTTTGTTCCTTTTTAAATTAAATGTTTTAAGTGTTACCAGTTTATTCCAATCAAGATGGCTTCAGGTGTGCCATACTTTTGTCATAAGTAAGACTGTTAGCTCTCTAGTTGTTCTTTAGAACACTCTGGGAAGCTGCAGTAGAACACAAAGGCATCAACTGACAGGCTGCTCCTGTTGAAATATAACAGGAAGATATTTGAGATCTCACTTAAAACATGTCCTAATTTTTCTTTCTACAGCACTAACCATAATTTCTATGACAAAATGAACCCCATCATTTTGTTCCTTTTTAAATTAAATGTTTTAAGTGTTACCAGTTTATTCCAATCAAGATGGCTTCAGGTGTGCCATACTTTTGTCATAAGTAAGGCTGTTAGCACTCTAGTTGTTCTTTAGAACACTCTGGGAAGCTGCAGTAGAACACAAAGGCATCAACTGACAGGCTGCTCCTGTTGAAATATAACAGGAAGATATTTGAGATCTCACATAAAACATGTCCTAATTTTTCTTTCTACAGCACTAACCATAATTTCCATGGCAAAATGAACCCCTCATTTTGTTCCTTTTTAAATTAAATGTTTTAAGTGTTACCAGTTTATTCCAATCAAGATGGCTTCAGGTGTGCCATACTTTTGTCATAAGTAAGACTGTTAGCTCTCTAGTTGTTCTTTAGAACACTCTGGGAAGCTGCAGTAGAACACAAAGGCATCAACTGACAGGCTGCTCCTGTTGAAATATAACAGGAAGATATTTGAGATCTCACTTAAAACATGTCCTAATTTTTCTTTCTACAGCACTAACCATAATTTCTATGACAAAATGAACCCCCTCATTTTGTTCCTTTTTAAATTAAATGTTTTAAGAGTTACCAGTTTATTCCAAACAAGATGGCTTCAGGTGTGCCATAATTTTGTCATAAGTAAGACTGTTAGTGCTCTAGTTGTTCTTTAGAACACTCTGGGAAGCTGCAGTAGAACACAAAGGCATCAACTGACAGGCTGCTCCTGTTGAAATATAACAGGAAGATATTTGAGATCACACTTGAAACATGTCCTAATTTTTCTTTCTACAGCACTAACCATAATTTCTATGACAAAATGAACCCCATCATTTTGTTCCTTTTTAAATTAAATGTTTTAAGTGTTACCAGTTTATCCCAATCAAGATGGCATCAGGTGTGCCATACTTTTGTCATAAGTAAGGCTGTTAGCACTCTAGTTGTTCTTTAGAACACTCTGGGAAGCTGCAGTAGAACACAAAGGAATCAACTGACAGTCTCTGCCCTTGTTGGATGTACATGTTTTACTGAGAATGTCAGACTTCATTCTCACATGACTGAGAAAGATAATGTGAATTTACAGAAAATATGCTCTCATTTTAGCTTCTGGAGCACCTTCCAAAACTGTATGGGACAAGCATGTGAAAATAGTTTTCTCTCAAACATGATTCATGATATCCCAGCAGAAGGTTTTTCACAGGGTAAAATCACCTTAGAACACACCACAATTCCTGAAATTAGTATGGTACCATCAACAAATGAATTCTAATGTAACTAAAGTCTGTTATCACCCTTTATAGTTCTCCTTTTGGTAACCCTCAAAATCTTCGATTCACTACAATGCATTTCAATGGGGTACTATCATTTATATTGGTCCCAAGATGGCTGCCAGCAATTCCAGGATGAAGTGCTGACAGCCAATCAGATCTCACGATGACATGTGTGGTTAGGCTCCGCCCAGATATATATGTGTTTTCTTTTTCAAATTTCTCAGGAACTACTGAACGGATTTACACCATTTAACCAAAAGGCATGACTCTGAACCAAGGGCTACCTTTTTGCCAAATTTGGTGTAATTCTGTTCAGCAGTTCGGGCTGTAGCTGCGACTAAAGGTTCCTATGGAAAATTGCATGGGGAAAATATGTTTTGGGACCCCCCTTTTTTCTCGGCCCCCACTTGACGAATCACCCCGAGACTTTCAGGATAGGAGCGGACCGGAGCGCCCCACAAGTTTTGAAAATTTCGCGAAGATTCATCAACCGGCGCCAAAGTTATTGGAAATAGAATGTTGTGAATTTCCTATGGAAAATAGGTCCTAACTATAACTACCTACTGGCGACCGCCAGTAGGTAATATATATATATATATATATATATATACACATATATATGTATATATATCCTACAATAATATAAAAAATAAACTATTATTTAATATATACATATGTAAAAATTATGTAAACAATATAAATATAAGGCAACTGAATTACTGTTACAAAAAGTAAGACAATAGAAAGAAACGGAAAATTTTACAAAATACAATACTATTTAAGTATGATTTACATTGTTTATTTAATCATTAAAATAGTTTTATATTGCCAGTAGGTAGTTATAATTAGGACCTAGTTTCCGTAGGAAAAGCATTTTTGACTTGCCTATAACTTTGGCGTCGTTTGACCAATCATCATAAAATTTTCCCAAAAAAGTGTCAAAGTAGGTTCTGTGTGTTATGGAAAGTTTGGGGGTGATCTGTGCAGTGGGGACCGAGAAATAGGGGCATGAAAAAAGGGTGCGTTTGTAATGTTAATGCCCATAGGAACGCTTTGTCAACCTACAACCCGAATCGCTGGACAGAATTCCACCAAATTTGGCAGAAAGGTAGATCTTGTTACGCAGATTCTGCTTTTTGTTATTTGGAGCAAATCCGTCCAGTAGTACTCAGACAACCAATCAATCACCCATACAGCCACTCACCTACCCACTCACCAACCCATACAGCCACTTAGACACCAACTGACAGACTGATACAGACATTCACACAATCTATTCACTTACTCATACATTCACTAAGACACCTAATCACTGACTTATACAGTCAGTCACGCACCCACTGAATGATCCATACTGGCACTCATACACCCACTGATTCATCAATGCACCTTGGTCTATATATTTAACACTCATAAACGTTTTTAAAACACTCTCAGTCACTGGATGATGTCATCATGGATGTCCTTTGAGATGTCATCAGTGATGTCATGAGTGATGTCACTGACCATGTCATGAGTGATGTAATATGTAAGTTCATAAGCAGTGCTTTGCGGGGTCAAGAGTTATAGTTAGCTCAGCTAACTATAACTGCTGAATTTCACTGGTTTTGTACGAGTGAAATCTGAGCCTCATTGTAATGTACCTGTCCCAGGGACATTGTAGTTAGGCTCAGATTGTACCTTAACATATAAAATAAAATGTTAATTGCTATTTTTAAATAATATATATTTATTATTATTTATTAATATTCCTACATTGTTAACACTGAATATATAAAACACATATAAAAGTATTTTTCTAGCTATATAATACATATAAATTATATTACATTTAAATTCATACATTTTAGAATATATAGTCTGAACAAAAGAACTTATTCCAATAATAGAAATAACATTTTAAATAAATAAACCTATAGCATAGAAATATATAAATACATCCTAAACAATGCATCATAAATAATACATATTTATTCTATGTTCCTAATTTAATTATATATAATTTAGAATATTTTTAGAACATTTTTGAAATAATGTAATTTCTTTTAAAGAAATGTCAAAAAATGTAGCAACAATGACATTATGATTTTCAACATTTAAAAAACATAAAAATGTTATGAAATGTTCAATAAAAAATCTATATATTAAAAAATGTATTAAATAAAAAATATGTAGTAAAAATAGATTTAGAAAATGTTTACATTATTAAATTTAATACATTTTATTTGTTCCAACATTTATTTCATGAAAATAATTATTTTAATATTTACAATAAAAACATGTTTTTATTTTAATATATTTTATACCCAAAAACCCAACATCCTTCTACTAAAAAAATATAAATATATACTTTATCTTTTCACATTAATACAACTAAAAATAAAAATGTATATAATTTCATAATTAATAAATTATCTTACTAAAACACAAATGAAAAAAATTCATGAATATAACATCAAACACTCTATACAAAAATACATATCAAATAACACTTACAATTGATATTATGTACAGCAATATTTTCTTAAACGATATTTTTTATAACAATATTAAAAACAACACTTAAAATAATATTCTTATCTTCGACATTCTGTCTACAATATTTTTGACATCCTGATATTCTTGATACAATATTTTTGAATCACAATATTTTTTATTCAATATTTTGTCCAAAATTAGGGAGGGGAAAACCCCTATAAATCTTCCTGGAAGCAGATGCATCCATTCATTGTACCCACCTGCAGGGAAATCTGTGTTCTCCTTTGAAGTGCAGACCGGTTGCATCCTGCACAGTTAAAGGTGGACTGGCAGCTACAAACTGCCTGCCTGCCTTTCACTATTGTGCTGATCCCGGGACAGGCTCAAGATAGCGCCTGTGGGCAATTAATTTAGTGTTATAGAGTGCACTTTGCCAGACCATCCAGTTATCGGTGGACCGTAGTGCAGAGAGTGACAGTGCACAGTATACACACCTTGGCAGTGGCACTAGATGGTTGTATGTCACTAGTGATTGCATTTTGATTGTAGGACCTGCATTATACAAAGAAAGCACTGTCTCTCTTTTCACGATGGTGCGACTTTAATGAGGTGTGTCTGGCACAGACTATGACATTGCGCCCTATTACACTTAATGCGCTGGCCCAGTGCAGCAGCCATCTTAAACCTGCACTAGATTATGCATAAACGATAGGCGTCTCAATTGTTTGAAGCAGCTAATATGCCTTTCACTGTGCAGGTGGTAACCCAGCCTGCTTTCGAAAAAGGGCAGAGATCCTCGCTGCAGGCGGGTGCAATGAGTGAGTGCACTCACCTGTAGGGGGTGTCTGGGGAGCCCATAGGACCCCTTTTCTTCCTTTTCAAGGGTCGTCCTTGTGGGCACACTGATTGTGTCCCACATCCTTGTGGTGCACAGTCAGTACACCTCTCAACAGTTCAACCGTTCAACAGTTTTGTTCCCTCTGTGCCAGAGTCTGCAAAACTATCCATCACCTTGTTGTTTCATCCATCACATTTGTCATGTCTGTGATGCAGTGTGGATGCAGAGACAAACTGATCCCTCTTTTGCATAGAGTCACACCCACATGCAAATGATGGAAAACCTGCTTAAGATTGTCACAGTGCGCATGTATTCATGGTGTGATCTGAATTAGGGAAGAAGCCAAACAAACGTCTGCAGTCTCTTCTGTAATAGCAAAGTGCACAGAAAGTCGGTACGCGAGCCGTGGGTTTAATGCAGCTCCTAGACTTTTGTTTTCAAAATCTTAGTTATTGGATGTCTTAGTACACATCTCTGAGTTCAAGCATACCATGGTTACATTTGGTTTGCTAAATCTCTGTTTCTCTCTCTCTCTCTCTCTCTCATATACACACACACACACACACACACACAAGCTATTCCCCCACGTATCACAACAAAACAGAGTATTTATGTCGGAGCCCATCTCACATTTATGCGGTCACTACCTGCATTATATTTTCAGTATATCTCTCTTCACTGAAATTTGTGACCTCACTTCAAATTCTCGCTCCTGCAGTCTCTATCGCTTGAACAGGTTCTACCGTTCTTGCACTCTCTTTCTCTCCTCTGTAGTCTTTGGTTTCCTTGAGCGCGCTCTCTCTCTCTCTCTCTCTCTCTCTCTCCTGAAGACTCGAGCTGCACTTTGCATTCTATTTTTCTCATTGAAGTTTCTCCTTGATAAGTCCCCTCTCCAGTCTATGGACTCTGTCAGTTGTTGTCTTCTCAGCACTCTTTATTTTCATTGGATTCCTATTACCTCGACAGCCTATCTCTTCCTCTTGGGATTTCCCTCTTCCCATATACATCTGCTTCATACCTGCGGTCTCTCTTGTTTGCCTTATGCTCTTTATCTCCTCTGCAGTGTTCTCTAGCCAGCCTTTTGATATTTTTATAAACAATGGTAGTATTCTACTCCAAAAACGTTCATGAAAATTGATAGGAGATGATGCAGTATAAAGCACAGTTGATCAAGAACATTGGTCAAAACTAAATTGATTTTTTGGGTTCTCTCCCTAGAAATTTCTGGAATTCGATTTGGCAGATGGTGTGGTTTAATCCACCTTAGGTCAGTACTTCTGGTTAGCACTGGATAGAATGCAAATACAATTAAACTGGGGAGGAGTGGTGAGTAAGGATTCTCCCCTGGATAGTTTTATCAAATGTGTAGTAAACGCTAAGTTCTAATTTACTGTAGAAGAGAACATTAATGAAACCTGGACATAAATACACCTTAACAGTGGAAATGGGGGTTCTCTACTTAGGAATATGTGAGATAAATAGTGCTTTTCTAGGCACCTTCCCCCAAAAGCATCAAAACAACTAGATACATTTAGATAGCATCTCCTTTCCTTTTCAAACAGAAACAATAGCATTCGCCACCTGCCTTGCAAAGCCACTCCTTTATAGTGGTCACCAACTTTGTTTCAACAGACACACAATGGGTAGGGGCTGTCAGACTCTTACCAGAGTGTATTCGCAGAAGTGAAATGGTTATGCCGAGAATTCCCACCTTCCCTATAGCTCAAGTGGATCAGTCGTTCTGAGCCTACCTGACCCAAGGGGACAAAGGGACGTGATCTGATGGTCAACAGAATATCACTTCAAGGCTTCTGTGTTGTCTTGGCCTTTTTGCTTCCATAAAGGTTTTAGTATTTAATAATACTGTTGGAAACTGGCTATAGAGTCATCTCTGGAACAAGGGACTCTCTGACAAATTGTTTTTCAAAATAGTGAACAAACAGGCTAAACTGCTATTGAAATAATCAGGATATTGAAGATCTGAGTAAGAAATCACACGCTAAGTTGATCCCCATGCTATTCGATCCACCGACGGATCCACATTACTGGAAGCAGAATCATTAATCCTTGTCATCTGTTTTTGCCCCAGCCTTGTCACAGCTCAGAAATACTGGCTCAAACCAATGTTTAGATGCCTGTCCAACAAAACTTGACAATCAGCAGTTGAGTCCTGCCTTAAGGTTGAATCGGGCAAGATGACCTCAAGCTTCCTTTAATTTATTAAATTTGTCATCAAAGAAATGAATAACCACGAGCCGCTGCCACCCTGATCTTTAATAAGAAACAATTTGTTGACCTTTTAATATCCATCATGGATCGAACTGCACATGTGCGCTTTCTGTCTCTTTTTTATTTTTAGCCAACATAGTGAACTTCATAAATGAGTTTTATAATAACTATAGCTTCTTTTACCATTTAAAAATCTGACTTTTCTTTTAAACACTTTATTTCTCATGTTATGAACTCTAAGTGTATTATAAAACTGATGTGATTTTTCATTGTTTTATGATATGTTTTGCAACGTTTTTAATTAATTGTGCAATACAAGTTTACTTGCTTGCAACAGTTCTCAGGAAGGCTGCCACACTTTTATTCAACAGTACCAACATTTCTCAACAAGACTGCTATGCCGTAAATGGTCCAGTGGCAATAAAGCTGCTTTACTTCCAAAAGTCAGTTTCAACAATTTCTACCAAGGCTGCCAAATGTCTATTGTTTAATACAAGCAGGGATGACGTCTTTGATGTGTCTTAGAGTATGGCCAACTCTCCTTAGTAAGGGTGATATTAACACATCTCAGCAGTACTGCCTTCCTGCAATAGGGCGGTGACGAGTGGAAAGTGCCATTCTCAGTAGAGCTGCCTTTTATCAGACAGTATGCAACCCCAATAATATTTGTATTGGACATTGGGTGTCCAGTCAAATGTGAAAACAAAAGGATTCTTCATCACCTTGTCTTCTGATGTGCTTCATTTTATTGTAAATTTAGTGAGTTATCTCAGTGCGTTGAGCACTTGCTGTTGAGATTTGTTAGCGATCTGCAGATCTCAGGTCAAAATGCGAGGAAAAGTGAACTTCGCCGTTCATGCTTCTGAAGTTAATGAAATGAGTAGCAGATTTGCTATGTAAATAGTGTTCATGCACATATGCTCTATGGAAAGTACTTTGGGGGTAGCATGATAAAAACAGATTACATCTGTTCTCCCCAGGTTTGCAGAGTTACAAAAATGTGCTTGTAGGATCATTTAGTCATTACCACACCACCCTCCTTCATAAAACATAATGCAACACTAGAAACCACCCGAGCGGGCAAGCAAGTGATGCATCATGTTACTGCCAAAGGTCTCTCTATCACTGGAAATACAGCATCGTTTTTGGAACCAGATTGCACCCCAAGTTCCAAGATAGCCTTATATAAAAGGCGGTTGTGTGATAGAGTGGTCATCGTGCCTGTTATATCCTCAGTATTACATATTTATGTAATCAGCCTAGGTCCTCCTAGCTGCTCAGCCAGAGTGAGAGATGGTAACGGAATGTTGGTGTGACTGTGATGAATGGAATGCCTGGGTGCCTGAGTGGATGAGTGGTGACAGTTAGAGATGGGCTGAGCAGCTAGGCAGGCTGCTCCTGGTACATGGCTGGTACTTGACCAGAGCTGGCTGGACAGAGATTGATGCTACCTTGACATGGAACCAATAAAGAAGACTTGGAAAATACTACATGGCTACCAGTGTCTCTATGTACAGGGTACAACAGTGCCCAATGTCATAATGGTCACTCTACGACATTCACAGTTCCTAGCCACCATCACTTTGGGTGCTGGGACTTGTAGTCACCCATTCCCTATGAATGTAAGCCCACAAGTGACTGTCGTCTTGAAATGGAGCCGATTGGCAGCCTTGAGTGACTAAGGGTAATATGAAAAGATTTCATTATTTCCATTTCCCAGTAAATGATCAGAGCTTGTTTCAATTTTGATACCTTCCCATGAGAAACCCGTTTGCACCATTTTTAATAGCCTTCGACTTGCAATACCTTTCCTGTTTTTAGTATTTAGAGAAATTACAGAATATTCTGGGGCTAGTACACATATAATCAGCAAAGTCTCTTGCGGGCAAATGATATGTGTTTCTTTGAACAAAATATCCCCTCACCCCCGTCAACAGCCTTTGTAGACAAGCTGAATCCCTACTTAAGATATTTAGAAAATCCTTAGGTCAGGGCAGGTTCGCTGGAATCATCTGATACTGTGGCAGCAGTATTTTCCATTTCTAGATAATTATGGATTTATGGACTTTCTGCATAATCCATAACCACAACGCTTAGAATTTTAAAAAAATGAAATTGTTTCTAGCTTAAACGGATCAAAAGTCACTAAAATGTGGAGTGGAAGATCTATTGCAAAACTTAATTGTTTACCCTTCAGTTGTTAATTTCTGTTTTCAGGTATTAAACTGACACCAACAAGGTGAAATTTTTGCTCATACGGTTTTAATGTTTATTAAAATGAAAAACAATGCCCAAGAATGTGCCCCAATATTTCGTACAATTCGCCTTCACTTACTGTATAATTTAGTCACCATGCCATATAATCTGATCCTCCATTACTGCATAATTCCAGTGGCGCTGGTTATGGATTAACGTTGGTAGATGTGCTGAGATCCAGGCACTTGTAACTCAAGACCAGTTTTTCAGAAATCCAAGTTATGTGGTGTGAGGCGTCATGTGCCATGGTTCTGTTTACCCTTGAACTTGACATTCACCGGTTCACAGATTACATCTTAATTTTTTTAGACAACATGTATGGTAGCATAGAGCAAGGAAAGCTTGGGGTGAGATCTTTTGTGGGGCAATCACTTGTGCCTCTGTGTTTGATGGACCTTTGATTGAGCTCCACTTTATTCTGTGATGGAGAGCGGTCGATCTCAATGGATTGTACTGAGTCGAGCCAACCCCGGGTTAAAGAACAAGCATTAATTGTGAGAAAGGTAACTACTGAAGAAGGATAATCCATATTGCCTGATTGATTTTTTTTTTGATTCACATTCATCAGATGTCTAATGTGCAGAAAACAAGGAAACTAAATTTCAACAATGATCAAAAATCGGTTTTCTGTTTTTGGATTTTAAATTTTGGAGAAACAATTTGGAGTAAATAGGTGAAAATTGGTCTAAAGTGAAGTCCTTAAGCTCTCTCATGGGAAGAACTTGGCATACTCTTACATGATGTCTATCTATTTACACAGTTACTAGAACAATAATGACTTTGGTAATACTTTGCACTAAAGGATTAATATCACTTCAGGGATCCAGTGAAATTGTGTTTGAGATAGCCAAATATCGGATTCATTTATAATATTTTTTAACCTTTTTTGACTGATTTTTTCAATATTTTCAGCACTTTTTATATAGATTTCTTATTGCTGTTTTTTGAGTCGAGTGATTCATGTTGAGATGGGTAGGACAAACCTCTTTCGTGTTTTCGACTTTTTAAATTAAAGAATATTTTTAGCTCCTTGATTTTAAATATGTGATGTTTATGTTTGCCGCAGAACCTCTAACTCCGTTATCAATAAAACGGACTGCAACTTTTAAAGAATAATTATTTAGGTGTACAGGTTCCATGATAATATAGCGTTGTTTTGAGTCATTTTTTGACCATAGTAGAAGTTTGAGCTTTTTCATTTAAGACAAATAAAGGTGAGTTCATATCTGGCCCAGATGTGCCCTTTGTGTTACTCAAAATACAACTTCCAAAGCTTTACTAATGGCTAAGAGCTAGATCTGCCCATCAGTAAAATAAAGATTTTTTTTTAAGTTGCTGCACATTGATCTTGGGTGTAATACACAAACAAATGTAAATACCTGTAAATGAACTGTATACATATTTCAACATTTATCAGCAGTTATGAAAGCACAAATTAAGCAAATTTTGTTTTTTAATTCTGAAGTGTGGTGGAAACAAATATTTTAATACGATAAAAACAAATCTTGTTGATGCACAAACGATAAATAGCGTTTTGTACTGTATCGTATTGCAGCACTTTTATAGCACTTACTACCAACATGTGTGGCACAGAAGCGCTTACGTACATGGGCAGCAAGTTACGCCATATAAGGTGGTGTGTGGCTGGAATGGTGTTGTATTTGTTCTGTGATCCTATATGGGAAGTGTTTCCATGTGCATTATGACCACCAAGATGTGGTTACTGTGTTATGGGATGCAGCACGTAGCAGTATGGTGGATGATGAGTTGTGAGACACACAGAAGCCCATTTAAGTTTTTTCAGTTCGCTGGCAGGTCCCTTTGTGGAATTTCTTGTGATTATAGCTTGCTGAGCTGGTTACTGCACTGGGTTGTCCAATCATAAATTTCATGTACAGTTGTGGGCCTGAGCCCACAATTGTATCTGATATCTGCTTTTCTCTTCAAATTTGCACACAAGTGCAGTGATAAAGTACAAATAAGAGGAGAGCACTGGTCCTCACGCCCGACAATGAAACATTAAAAACACAGAAACACACTTTTTCATTTATAGAACTCCCATGGAGTAGAGAGCTACCCACCCGCAAACGCATGCCAGCCGCTTGCCAGAGGTAGAAAGCACTGTATAAATGCAACCAAAATACAATGCAATACTGAGATACAATAATGCACATTTTGTCCAGTTTAAAATGCTGATGGCATACACATATTTTTTCAGTCTTAATGATAAAGTAAATTACATAATGTCTGATGTGCAAGACACTGGTGACCAAGGGCGGCTCCTCCACTAAGGCACAGGAATGTCGCCCCATTGCTCTCAAAGTAGTGAAAAAAGGAAGAATAAAATGATAATAACTTTGTTATTATCATTTTATTTTTGTTAGCTGCGGGGCTGGGGTCACAGGGGGAGGAGGGGTGTTGAGCACTCTGTAAGTGCGCATGAATGTTTGGCCAGCCGTCTTGGGCCGGCCAAACATTCATGCACACTTTGCATGTTCTCCACCCAGGCTGCATTATAGCCTGGGTGGAGAATATGCCCAGGCTCCCAATCCCTGTCTGAGCACCGAACCACGGCACTCAGACCAATCACAACGCTGCATTGCAGCATTGTGATTGGCTTAGGGGAGCCTGTGTGTGCATCCTGATTCAGTTCTGGGACGTCGGCAAGGAAGCGGAGGAGAGACCCAGCTCACCAAAGAGCTAAGTGGTTTTTTTTTGCTTGTTTTTTTACCCTTCCTCCCCCCCCCCACCCCCTTTGTTCCCTGCCAGCCCCCACTGCTGGCGACAAAATAGTGCTTGCAAATTGTGACCACTATTATTGTGACCAGCATGGGATTTTGTGAACCAATCTATATATTAATAGATCAGTACAAAAAATTCCAATTAGGAGTGTGTCACAGCCTGGACTGTCTCATGAATATTAATCAGTTAGGTTGCAAATTGTGGCGCACTCCAATTAGATGTCATCATAGGGATGGTGGCCTGCTCGGGTCATTAGACCATCATTTCTGTGATCACATTTAAATAAAGTAAACTTTTTTTTAAATACAGTTCATTTTCCAGAAAAAAAACAGGACTGCATTAAAAAAACAAGCATTTGCAATGCAACAGGTCTCGCATTTGCAAGAGTTTAAGCTAATGGCATTGTAAATGACAATGCCTTTTATTTATCTGTTTTGCTAATTAACACATAAATAAAAGCCATTGTCATTTACAATGCCAATAGCTCCAACTCTTGTAAATGCGAGACCTATTCAAAGAAACGGCCGCCATTGTCCCGGCTGCTCGGAAAGTGAAAGCGCGCATGGCGCGTTGAATGTTGCACGAAAGCATGCCGTGCCTGCAGTAGGAGAAACTCATTAAAGAAAATAGTGCTTATAGACTAAAAAAGACGTACTGTGTAACAACCGAAGTAAAAGGGCCATTCCTCATGGGAGGTTACAATTGAAGACAAGGCGGTACTAAGGAGGGACTAACAAGCCTATTAATGAATCAGAAGCCAGGATTTACGAAGGACAATGACACAAGCCAATAACAAATATGGGCGGGGAGTGGGCGGGGCTTCTATTCCATACTCCAATATAGCATGCCGCAGAGCAGCGCATGCGCTGCCCAGGCTCGACCTAAAAACAACAAAGGCAGCAGTACCGCTGTCAGGGCTCCATCTGCTTCTGAAAACTTCAATTATTAACTTCTATTAAAACTTTTGAATTTCACAAATATTTATTTAGACTCAGGGGCCGATTCCGATCTCGGTCGGAGGCGGACCCAATACCATTCGATCGGGAAAAAAGCCATGCGAACGCCTGTTTCCCGACCGAACCGTACGCGGGTCCGGCCGAGCGAGTACGATGCGAATTCGCCGACCGACTCGTCCGGGCGTCCCGACAACTCCGACCGACTCGCTCGGACTCGAACCGCTCCGACCGACTCGCTCGGACCCGATTCGCACCGCGCAATGGAGACGTTTTCCGGCCGGGTAAGTACGATGCGCACCTCGACCGCTCCGACCGACTCGCGCCGTCCGACTCGAACTCGCTGTCGGAGCCGTACTTTGGGGGTCCGTGTCGGACCCCCTGTACGCGTACCCGTGCGAGGCGCACACAGGGGGGACCCAAGGGTCCCCCCTACCTGTGCGTGTACGCCGCGAAGCGCTTCGCGGCGTACTCGCTGTAGGGGGCGCCCTTGTCCGCCTCGCACCCATTGAGGCAATGGGAGCCCGCGTACGCGTTGTACGACCGGCTCCCATTGAGTTCAATGGGAGTCCGACCGACTCGTGTCCGATAACATACGGACGCATCGTACTCGTTCGGTCGGACTGCACGGGTCCGATTCGGTCGGAAATCTCTCCGGGTCCGGCTCGGTCGGAGAGATTTCCGGCCCGAATCGGAATCGACCCCTCAATGTCTATCAAACTCCAAAGACGTTACTGTAAACATCAGGATATGTTTCACAATGTCTCTTTATCCACACCCGAGGACATCATGGTACTTGCTTCCATGTCTCTAGAAAATGGAAGATAAATATTTACAGGTACCCATTTAAAAGAAGAAAATAAATAGATTGGCATTACGGTTCTTCACACAAATAACTATGAACAATAGGTATCTTAGGTTCAGTCAAACACAGTAATCTTATCTCTTACAAAAAGCGTTATGTGGAGCCAAAGAACTCATGCAAACCTTTTTGTTGAGTAACAGTTACTTGAAGCGAAGAAATGGGTGTATGCTTAAGTAATAAACAAGGACCTCAAATGAACAACATACCTGGACTTGTACTCGTAAAGAACATTTCGTGGACACTGGGCTACAGATTTGGCTCTCATTAGCACACAGGCTGGGTCGCTCAATAACATGTACTCCGTCAGTGAAGTTGCGGGTGGTGGACACAAGATTATTCCTTAAATGCTAGGCATCCTGGTGTGCTTTCTGCTCTACGGATACCCATCAGCACTGTTCTTTGTGGTCAATAAAGGTTCAGGTCCTGGGACTTCGAAATTGGTAGTCAAAGTGAAAAAGAACTGGACTTTGACATTTATTGCCACATATCCTCTTCATTCTCACAGAATAAATGAAATCCTCAGATTACACTTCCAAATGTGTTACTGGCCCCAGAATAATTCCCAAACATCCCATTTTAAGTAAACATGTGCTCATAACCTGAAACAGGTGCGTCATTCGGGGGGCTCCAGATACATAATCTAACATATACCCATGGGTAGCTATAGTCTCACAGAAGCCTTTATACATGTATTATTGTTCACTGTGCAAGTTGTGACTCAATTGACGGCACATGCTCTACATACATACGCACAAAATGCACATTTGGAGGTTCATTAATTGTGTAGCAAAAGCTGTGATGATTTGTCCAAGCAAGTAAGTGTATGTCGGTAGTATTGTGTGCAGTTTTAAAGACCAAATGCAGGAGTGCATAGGTGCTATTAAAAACAACGATGAAAAATATCTTTAGATTGTGGAAACCACCATAAGGACTGTCTCGTTAACAAATGTACAAGAACAAAGTATGTGTTCTCCTTCAAAGGTGGAGGTAACAGTACTCTACAACTGTACATAAGAGAAATATGTTGAATTATTAGATTGAAGACTATATTAAGAACAATGAAATGTATGTCATTTTTAGCTGATTTTGTTCACATAATGAAGAAATGTACCACTTTTAAAAATGGCAGCAGCTTTATTCCAATCTGTATTTTTTGTGAGCATCAATGATGCATGAAGGTCTAAAAAAATAGGTCATGTTCAAGCTACAAGCTAATATCACCTTTCATTCTACCAATGGGCGATGAATAATACCAGACTATAATAAACTATTGAAATTAGTCTTTACATGAACCTGCCCTCATTTCGCAATGGGGATGCTCCACTCGCTAATAAGGAAGCTGTTAGGGCTATATAAGGATGCCATTATTTACTTGGCTTTGGGATTTGCTAAGATAGTTAATGTTTGAGGGTCACAGATGGTTCTGTTCTATTCATAAGAAAGCAAAACTAAGTGCAAAGTGCAGTTTATGTTCGTGTTGATTCCTTAAGGATGATGGCCTTTCGAGCAGGCCTGGACGTAGTTCGCGGAGTTTTGCTACGCGGAACTCCCCGAAGTTACAAAAAAACTCTGCAAAGTTCTGCGAGTGGCGGAGTGCAGTGCGAACTGCAGTTTGTGCTGGTATTCCTGCCGCTCGGGTAGAAATTCTACCCGAGCGGCAGCTCGCGCTCGCAAACTTACAGTTCGCGATCGCGAACTTACAGTTCGCGATCGCGAGCGGGGAAAAAACTCCGCTGCACATCGCGAAGCGGAGTTTTCTGCACTCCGCGAGCTCCGCGGAGTGTGGAGTGCAGAAAACTCCGCAAACTCCACGAACGGAGTGAAGTTCACCGCCCAGGCCTACTTTCGAGCTAGCGTTTCTACACAAGATTCTAATAATTGGATTTACATCATATAACAAGAAGATAAAATGTAGAATATATGTAGCAGCCAGAAGAAGACAAACCAGGGCACAATAAAAACAAGCTAAACGTGCCATGCCACATGTCAAGCTTGAGCTGCAAACACTTTTCTTAGACAGGAAGTGAGAAAAGTCAGGAGCGGTGCATAGTAACTCCCAAACAAAGCAGCAGGTTCGAGGGTTGCATTTAAATGGCGGGCTCCCGCCTTTCAAACAAAGCACAGCACTAGCAAAGAACCCCAAAGGGCGAGGAGAGGCGGGAAATCACACCCTTTACTTTCTGTCTCTCCCCATCCACAACCCCACCAAAAATACAGAACTATGCAGAACGATAATTTCTCCTTCTCTCTAGTAAATGCAGCACCATATCCACGCGTAGCCCGATGCAGCAGCACCTTCTCTTTCTCCTCGCACGACAACACTGCAACTGTATTTCCGCTTCCGCTCCGATGCAAAGGCCACACATTTGCATAAAAGAAAAAGACAAAGGACTGCAGCAAATGCACAGTGCAATACTTAACCTTTTGGTCACTAAGCACTGGCAACAACAATATCAGTGTCCTAATTTAAAAATTGAATGGATATGGCACGCTCATGCAGTCTAACCAGACTGCATGGGTCTTTAAGTGTCAGGGGCCACGGGCGCGAAGGACGTGTGTTTCTTGGAACAGGCATAATGCCATTCATGCCGCATATTGCAAAAATGGTCTCTAAGGTGGCTCATCATCGTAATGCTGGTCCACAGGAGCTTGTCATTTCAGTGTCCGTTAGGCGGGGGACTGCGAGAAAGTGGAGCGCGTGCCTCTGCGCTCAGTGATACTCACTCATACTGATGTGCACATCGGTAATTATTATTAACAAAAAATTGTGTATCGGGCGCATGCCAGCATGAGGCCTACAGCCGTAGCGAAGAGCGAAGAGCAGGTGAGCTTACTTGTATTAGGGAGCGCAATGATCGGAGACTGCCGATTTCGATGTGCAGCCTGGGAGGAGGCAGCAGAAGCCGGTCATTTGTCTTCCATGAATAACTAGAACAGCAACTGCAGCCGCCATCTTGGGACAAGTACTGACTACTTGTACTAGGTGAACAATAGTAATGCTTGTTACTTAAAGTCATGCAGTTCACTTTAAACATTTTTGAAGTCTTCAAGGCATGTTTCAACTGTTTTTGCATGAAATGCATTCAAATTATTAAATGTAAACACTTTCAAATTGCAGTAAAAGTTCCAAAACCTTCTGTCCGAGATTTAAAAAAATACAACAACAAGCCCAATCGTCCTTAAAACAAAGCTCAAAACCAAACACATCCTACTAAAAAGAAGCCCAAAAGACGGTTGACATCAAAAATTGCTAAATGCCTAAAAAATATAACCAACGAAGCGAGAGGCATGGCTCAAGATGTACCCCCAATACAACTGTGGAATTAAGAGGAGGTGGGAGGGAGGAATACTGTATTTAAATGTAATCGGCTATGGTGCTGAAACTACACAAAGGCAAACAGAAACAGAGCAGGAAGGCAAGAAAAAAGGAGTCCCCCAACAAACAGATGTAGAACTGAAGTGTGATGAGACAGTACTCAGTCCCTGCTGCATGGGAGGAACGGAAGAGAAAGAGGAGGGACAAAGAGCCAGGACTGACCACTGGCAAGCAAGGATTTTTGAAGGACACTGGCATAGACAAATGAAAAACAAAATCAAGTAATGGGTGGAGTTGGAACTCCACAAAGCAATTACTACAGGTCGCTAAGCGACAGCGCAAGCACTGCCTAGGCTCGACCTAATGAAGTTTACTCTTTATAAAATGTTTGTTTGAGAGTTGGCTGTGGTACCCTGGGCCACTGCCCAACTACCAACAAATTGTTTTGTTTTATAAATTCACAGAGAAGACTGAGTCCCTTAGGGGCCACTTCCCATTTGCGAATGGCTTACCACCCCAAGTCGGGAGTCAGTAATTTTTCAATGTTTGCGACTGGATTCCGGTTGTAAAACATTGACAAATCTCAAACCAAGTTGCAATTTGGAAGGGAACCCTACAACACGCCACTTCCAAATTTAGAATCAGTATCCATTCGCAATCCCATTTTATTATTAGGAAACAAATTTACTAACTCCTAAAATGAGATTAGTACATAGTAAAAACCTAATTTGTGGTTGTAAACACACCTGTTTTGTGGTTCATAGTTTTTGTGACCGCAAAATAGGTTTGTACATCAGTTTTGTTAATGCCATATTGCCTTTATGAGTATAGTTACAGTAATGCTCACACGAGCCAGTTTCAATAATGCCACAATAGTTTTGTGATGTTCACATTCATTTAGAAAAGTACCCGCTGCACGTATTTGAGTTCCAATTTATACAGAAATGGACATGATGTCGGTTTGGCAGTAAAATGGGTGAAGTGTGAACATACATTCCTACATTATGCCACATGTGTTTTACAAGTGAGGCCCACTTTACCACATATTTGCAATTTGGAGCAGTGGTTTGTAATAGTCATGGGTGACATTTTAATTATGCCAGCGTAATTTGTCTAATTTTGGGAAATTTATTTTACGCTTGTTCTAATTCCGAAAAAAACGCTGTTACACTATGTCATATAATTATGTGCCATTTGTGTCAAAATGTAGCGCTAGTGTGTGAGAGTAACAAGAAAGGCTGCTGGTCACGCCACTTGTGTTTTCAGTGCTATTTTTCAACTGCAAAATGCATCCTTGGGACAATAATTGATGCGAGGACACATTTCTCGCTAAAATATAGCAGTTAATGAGGGATTTCCATTTGTATAAACAAGTTTCGCACACTTCTAGTTTGGAATCCATAATGCCAGCCAGTTTGCACACACCAATTTCTCGGTATTTTCAGTTTTGTCTCGAGAATGGGAATAACAGCTAGTGGTGTAGAGAGGGTGTAATTGGTCCTAAAGCCGCAAGGAAAATTCCCCTGTCACCCAAATAGATAGTGAAAAACAGTCAGAATTGAGATACAGAGGGTCGTTCACAAGACCGGCCCTTCGTACAACTGCACCTGCAGGCATAGCTATGCCGCTGACTGCTGATAACAGCACAGACCTGGGAATACCGGATCCTTTTCCATGAAATTTTCACGATTTCTGGGGCAAATCTGCTATTTTTTGTCTGCTCGGATCTCTCAAGAGGTGGGGGGGGGGGGGCAGCCAAAACATGTTTGGGGAAGCATTGCCAACTTCCTCAAGGAGCTCTGCCATTGGTCAATGTTTGTTTCTGAGTAGGGAGGCATACACCCCCTGGCATTGCCATTTGCCTATGTCTGTGTCTGTTTCTGGACGAAAGGAGGCGGGCATGCAGCCCAAGACGCTGCAATCGGGGATGGGGCATGCAGCCTGAGGCACTTCCCTTGGCTCGGGGTATTGCCTGTTGTTGGGGTGAGGTGGAGGGGCGAAGGTGGGAGGGGCCCTGTCTGTCCCAGGCCACAACTTGTGACTCATGGTTCTGAGCACCATAACTGGGTAAGTTCTCACACCTAGCCTTGGTGCTCTAGTGTAAGGAGGGGGTCAGTTCCTTAAGCTGGGGAAGCACTGTATGCTTCCCTCATGTTACTGCAGGGCTGGGCGGAGGCCGGACTGTGCTTCCTTCCCCAGCTCTTGACCTGCACACTGTAGTGTTGTCACCTGGTGCACATTTGCACCTGGTGAACACGGGCTGTGTTTCAAGGCCAGGAATTCCTATTTCTGGAGTTTGTGAAGCTGGGACTCTAGAGACACTGGCCTAATCCGATTTGTGAGTGGTAGAATTCCACCTGGAGTTACTTCTCTAGCTGAAATACCGTCACTAGTAATGCATCTGCAAAAAACAATTGTGCTTTCTGAGACTTTCTCATTTGTCACCATTGCTCCATGATAGCCATTTTGAGCTATGGTACTCAGGCCTTTGTTTATGGAACGCCACATAAGATGTCAGGAGGCTTGACAAGTGTCCACTGTTTTACAGGGGACTGACATGTCAGTTTTATAGCTGGTGTGACATAGTTGTCATGTTTCCAGCATCATGTGTGCTATCCTGAAAATGTTGATATGTGTGGGTAAGCTCCTCAGTTCTAGTCTGTGGCCACTAAACAACGAACATTCCTTTATGTCGTCTGCCTCCCAGGGGCATAACACAGGCCCCTGATGCCCCCACAGGTCAGGGGGGCCCAATACATCAAGGGCCCTATTCAGCCCAAGGCCATGGAATATCTCTGAGTTATGTAGGAGACTCAGGGGCCCCTCATCACATTCTGCAGGGAACCCCATCATTTCAAGTCATGCCACTGCTGCCCCTTTGACGCATTGCTGTATAAGAAAAGACGTGAAATGTTGGTCACATGTGAAGAAGGCTCCCATGAACATAGTTACAGAAACAGTTATCTCCAGAACATGGACATTTGCGTGGGACCAAACAAGGAATGGAGAGAGTTGAAGGAGATGTCATCATCCATTAACTCGAAACAGGAATCTCAACATGCACTAATCTCGACATTATATAACCTTGGCATACGTCAATCGTGACAAAATACAGAGTTAGAGGTGTGTGGAAATGGGCTATCTGCCAAAAACTGACATCGGTCCTGTCTGCCCACTTCTTGATTCCCTTGCGTATTTTTTAGGGTTGTGTAACATGTTTTTCCTGATGGTGGAGACACCGCAAGTTCTGCTTTCAGGAAAGCTGTAGGACAGAGTCTACACGGAGCGTGATTGGATTCAGAGGAGCCAACAAATTAATTTTTGTCCGACAGGTGTTTTTCCAGGCTTGGACGACCATGGAAAACCATGGTGGAACCTGACACAAACGTCCACTAATGTCTACAGTGTGCTGAAAATAATCTTCTAGGATATGGTGGTCAGGCCCAAAACTTGATTGCCTGTCTTCAATAAAAACATAAGTGGTGACAGGTTCGCCTTTCTGGCATCACTTGATAGTCAGTCCTGCAGAGGGAGATGATGCAAGAAAAAAATGACCCGTAAAGGGTGAACAACTTTCAAATATGGGGCTAGCTGTGGCTGGGGTGAATGAAGTGTAATCTTGGAGGTTAAACAGCCAGCCTACTGCGAGCCTTGAAATCTCATGAAAAGTTTACAAGTAGCTCTACTTCAAACTCACTAAGTGAACTTCCAATTTCCACACCTCTTTGAGTCGAGTGATCTTTGCCACCGTATTAGAATGGAGCACAACCCAAATACATCTCTAAAATAAATATCGTCTTCAACATTGGAAGTTATAATGAGAGGTTTGGTGAAATTTTAAAAGTTTATTTTCTCTTTAAGAGATTTGTCTGTATTTTTCTTTTTATTCAGATTAGTCAAATAAATTCATTTACAGAAATTTCGAGAAAATTTGGTTAGAACAAGAATACAAAATAACAGTGTCTTCCATAAATAATTAGTCCCTATCCTAATCTAAAGGACATAGGCTATTCTAGCAACAACCCATAAAGAGTTCCTTTTGGAAAAGAGCAAGTAAAATTTGGAGCAAAGGGCTAATAGCTTATGAAAAAGGTCGAACTCCCCATAAAGAATAGTTCTGGAAACTCAGCTGAGTTCCTTAACAGCAGCAGTAGCAACTGTTGAAACAGATAAAGGAATTAATCACAGCAGTAGCTATGATCGGCATAAGGTAGAAAGTTTCCTCACAAATTGTAAGGAAAACATATAAATCACCATTAGCAATAGCTTATGGTAATTCAGGTTAGAACAACAAATTGCTAAGGGACATGGCAAGGTAGGGGTGCATAGAATACCTTAACTCTCTAGCTAGGAGCACGTACTATATAGAAAGCACAAAACATGTTGCAAAAACAGGTGGTTATGTCACCTATAGCCAATGAGGAAGGATTTTCCGATGGTCTGTCGCCTTCTCCCTCGATTCCCACAGTAAACGTCCGTGTCAACAGGTAGTTATTTGAATGTGGCTACAGCGTATTACAAAAAGATAATCTAGCCTACTCTGTTAGCTGTTCAGTGTCCCATTGTGGCTCTATTAAATGAAACATTAATATCTTGTATGTCCTGGTTAGATCATGGAATTTAAAGCTACGATCTGCATCTCTTTCATTAATATACTTGTTCATTATAAGCATATGGCAGAGGAAACAATCTATAATAAAATGAAGTCATATGGTGTGAGGAAGGAAAGAAATATATTTTGCAGCAAACAGCACATTTCATGAAGATGTCAAATTCTACATTTTAGTTGTAACATTAAATAATCATTTTCCCAAAAGGCGCTATTTTTCATAAAGGGACAGGAAAGAATCAAGAAAATATTGAGGCTTAGCAGTGTAGGAACAATAGAAATGGGAGATTTCTGCAGAAATAAGAAGCATTTTCACTTTTTGCACGTTTAATAAAAGCACATTTTCAAACAACTATTCTGATATGCATTTTCTATGTTACTGTTAAAGCACATTTCTATATTATTATGAGGTTAAATTTACGGAAAATATTTTCAAGTTCCACACTACCAACCAAGCACTAAACCAGGCCCTTTAAATCTACTAAAATTATACAACCTTGCCTTTGTCTCCCAAATATGCAAGAATAAGAACAGTAAATCTATTGTTGTCAAATTGTTTTTGCACTGGACTTTAGATGCTGTTGTGATGAGTATATATGTTGGGATTAAGTTTTTTGTGTTGTGCTTGTGATTACACTACACACACTTTACACTCAGTTTCTAATAAAATGAAGAACTATGGGGCAGATTGTTAGAAATGGGGGTTTCTAGTTGGCAGAGGTAGGTACCTTTGTCCAAATAGGGAACCTTGCTTCTAGTCAGGATAAGGGGGATACACTCCTAAAATAACTCCTGCTCACCCCCTTGGTAGCTTGACACAAGCAGACAGACTTATCTCAGAGGCAGTGTGTAAAGCATTTGTGAACACATACAGTAAAACAGTGAAAACACCACAAATGGACACTACACCAGTTTAGAAAAATAAGTAAACTTTATCTAAACCAAAACAAGACCAAACGACAAAAATCCACAATACAGTAATAAAAATATGACTTTTAAATGGTAGAAATATTTCAGTTCAATGCAAGTTGTAAATGCGACACCTTTATCACAAAGTATCTGGGATGCGTCACGCAAAACAAACAAAATGGCCGCAGGGAAGGTGATGCGTCGGTTCCTTACACGCAGGAAAGGTGATGCGTCAGTTCCTTGCTCCGGGCGAGGTGATGCGTTGGTTCCTTACCGGAGAGGAGGTGATGCGTCGTTTTCTTACTGCGTGGGGAGTTGATGCGTCGGTTTCTTACTGCGTCCCCCAATGATGCAACAGTCTTAGCACCTCGATGCGATGCGTCAATCCGGTATGATGCATGTCTTTGCGCAATCGCACAGCAGGCTTGCGACGGGATCGGTGCGGTGATCTCGGACTTCGGAGATCGTTGCACCTGATGCGCCATGCGGCGATTTCTCGAGCGATGCGTCGGAAACAGGTGCGGATGCGTCACGCTTCTTCGATGTTGCGTCGATTCTCCAGCTCCCAGCGACAAACAGTCTCTAGAGGTCCTAAACAGCAGCAGGCACCTCTTTGCAGGTTGGAATCCCCAGCAAGGGAATTCAGGGGAGCTGGTGGTGAAGTCTTTGTGTCCCTGAGACTTCAGAACAGGAGGCAAGCTCAGTTTCAAGCCCTTGGAGATCTTTTCTTCAAGCAGGCAACAAAGCAAACAGCAAAGTCCTTTTTCTCCTTTCCTTGGCAGCAAGCAGCCACTGCAGACCAACCCCAGACAGCAAACAGCACAGGGGCAGTATTCCTTCTCAGCTTATCCGGCTCTTCTCCTTGGCAAAGGTTCCTCTTGATTTCCCAGAAGTGATCTAAAAGTCTGGGGTCTGGGCCCCTCTTTTTATACCCAAAAATCCTTTGTTCTCTGAAGGCAGAGAGTGTCTGTACCCAGCCAAAACCAGTTCTGTGGGACACTTTGCAAGTGCACAACAACCTCCATTGACAGTGCGAGACCTGGCTCCAGACACACCACAGGGGGGCGGAGCAGTCAATGTGGAAGGCAGGCACAGCCCTATTCAGGTGAAGGTGCTACTCCTCCCACCACTCCAAATGCAGACCAGGCATATTCAGCCCAGTCCTGACTCATCAGACTTCTGGAGCCGCTGCCCCTCTCCAGCCCCTGTCATCCAAAAGCCAGACATGCAATACATAAACCTAGCAGAGGCACACTGGATGGTTAGGCAAGAAAATACCTACTTTCTAAAAGTGGTATTTTCAAACACAGAATGTAAAAATCACCCTCACTAAAAGATGCACTTTAACATTCTGAGTTCAGGCATACTAAACTTTACTTTTCCATCTTGTTCCTAGGGTCAATTATGTTTATAAGATGTTATAAACAAACTCCCCATTCTGTCCTATAGGAACAGATAGCCTTGCCATAGTGAAAAACGAAATTGGCAGTATTTCACTATGTAATGTAATGTAATGTAATGTAATCGCGTACTTGTAGAGCGCTACTATCACTCCAAGGAGCATCTTGGCGCTAATACGGAAAGCCAGAGATGGAAAAAAAACTGGTTTACTACTCATACCAGAGGGAAGAAAGGTATTTAGATCAGAGTTTTGCATAGTGTATGTGGTGCACTGTAAATCCATGTTTTAAGGGCCTTCCTGAAGACAGACTCGGAAACAATCTGGCGGAGCTGAGGTGGGAGTTGATTCCAAGCCTTTGAGCCTATGACTACAAGTGATTTACCTCCCTTTGACACCAGTCTAAAAGTTGGAATGGTCAGTAGATTTGCATTGGATGATCTTAGGCTACGGGAGGGAAAGTAGCGTTTAAAGCCAGTTTGAAGATATTGTGGGCCTCGAGAGTGAAAGGCCCTAAAGGTAATAATAAGGACCTTAAACAGAATACGTTTGTGGACTGGCAACCAATGTAAGATGTCTAATGCAGCAGAGGCAGATGATTTCCTAGGCCACTTCAATACCAGCCGGGCAGCCGCGTGCTGGACCATCTGAAGCTTGTGCATGACTGATTTGTTAGTTCCTGCATAAAGACTGTTACAGTAGTCCAGTCTAGATGTAATGAGTGCAACAGCAACGGTTTGCCTGGCTGAGAAGGGGAGCAAGTCAAAAAATTTCTTTAGACTTTTTATAATATGGATTATAAAAAGGATTGTTGTTTGAAAGATAGTGTGGTGTCAAATTTTATTCCTAGATTTCTAGCTGCATTTATTGTATTAGGAGGGGGGGTGGCGTCTTCTGGCCACCAAAGTTTAGGCACAAAGGGATTTTGTTTGCCAAATGGCAGGATCTCTGTTTTTTCCGAGTTACACCTCAGATGGTTGTTACTCATCCATTTAAAGGTTGCTGAAAGACATTTTCTGAGATTTTCTTCCGCCTTAGTAGTGTCGTTATCCAGGACCAGGATAAGCTGAGTATCGTCCGCATATGAGATGGTATTGATCTTGAAGGACGATATTAGCTTCATCAAGGGGGACATATATACATTGAAGAGGGTTGGGCTCAGACTCGATCCTTGGGGAACACCTGATATAAGTGCTTTTTCTTCTGAATTAAATAGTCCTAGCATGATAACTTGGCGCCGATCTTGCAGAAAGTTCTTAATCCATTCTAGGACATTCCCGGATACGCCGTATGATGCGAGGCGGTCAAGCAGAATGGTATGTGAGACCGTGTCGAAAGCCGCGGACAAGTCAAGCAGCACCAAGACTGCTTTCTTTCCCTGATCCAGGGCAGCTCGTAAGGTTTCTGCAGTGTACAAAAGGGCAGATTCAGTCGAGTGTTGGGCTCTGAAACCTGACTGATTAGAGTGCCATACATTTGTTTCCTCTAAAAACGTGGTAAGTTGTTTATTAACAAATTTTTCAGTTAGCTTACACAGAGTGGATAAAAGCGAGATGGGTCGTAAGTTAGAGAGGGTCGTAGGATCAGCCAGTTGCTTTTTCTGGAGAGGTTTTACCGCTGCAAGTTTCCATTCTGTTGGAATCTTAGCTGTGAGAATCGAAGAGTTTATAATATTATTGATAATGGGGTTTACAACATCAATGAGGGCATGTAGCAGCGTGGGGGGGCAAGGGTCGAAAGGGGAACCTGATTTGGTGGATAAGATGGCCAGCCGTGATTCCTCCAGCGTGATAGGTTGGAAGGTTTTCATACAGGCGGTATCTGTGTCTGTGAAGATTCTCTTATTTATGGTGACTGGAGTAGGGGAAGAGAAATCTTTTATAAGTGTCAAGACTTTTTCTTCAAAATAGTCTGCTATGTTATTGCAGAGGCTCTGTGAGGGAGGGATCTCTTGAAGTAAACTATTCGGATTTGTGAACAAGTTAACTATTTTGAAGATCTCCTGTTTGTTTTTGGAATTTTTAACAGCCTCAGTATAAAAGGTTTTTTTTTAAGCTTTGATCAAGGCATGGTATTTTCTGCGTGCGCTTTTATAGGTGTTAAGGTCATTCCTATCATAGTTGCGACGCCATCTACGTTCTAGTACTCTAACTTGAGCTTGCAGTTCTTTCAGGGGTAGCGAAAACCATGGCGCAGAGGGTTTCTTTTTTGGTGGCCTATGTGGTGTAATTGTAGGAGTCAACTGATCTTTTAGTTCAAGCAACCATTTCCCATAAAGCTGGGTGTCAGATATAGGGTCACCAACCAAATTGGGTCTACCCATGATGGCTTTAGGGACGAGGTCTGGAAGCCCCATAAGTGCCTTCCAGCTAACTTTGTCCTGTTGTTGGATTTTAGTTTTTTCCTTGACTGAGGCCTTATCCTTTATCAGGAGTTCAAAGGGGATTAATTTATGGTCGGTCCAGGTTTGCGTAACAGGGGACTTCACTTTAAGGGTGTTTAAATTAGAGCATATGCAGTCCAAAATATGTCCTGCGTTGTGTGTGGCAGACAGCGAGAGTAGTTGCAGGCCAAAAACATCCATTACCTCCTTGAAGCAAGTTGCTCCAGGGTCCTTATGGGAGTCAAGATGTAAATTAATATCACCTAGTAGAGTGAAATTGGAGAACCTAAAAGCAAGGGTACTAATCACATCACCAATGCTTTCTAAAAACTCGTTATGCTGTCCCGGAGGGCGGTAAACTAATACCCCTGCAAAGGAGAAGGAGTCATGTAGCTGAATACAAAAGCTAATGCTCTCTGCTCCTTTCAGGTCAGGTAGCTGCTCTAATGTGCACCTAAGGGTGTCGCAATAGATAATTGCGAGACCACCCCCGCGTTGCTCTGGTCTATCTGCCCTTTGGATAAGATATCCCGGGGGAAGTGTGTTCACGATGTCTGGGCTGCACCAGGCTTTCAACCAAGTCTCGGTTACAAAAAGGCAGTCCAGACCATCGTCAACTATAAGATCAAAAATATGAAGTGCATGCTTGCACATTGATCTTGCATTTATGAGGCCCCCACGTAGACTGCTACGTGTATCCTTCTCCAAGGGTATAGGTGCTTGTATACAATTAAAAACCTTTTTACAGTTATTACAACTGATTGGTCCCTCCCATTTTGCAGCGTTTAGAGACTGATGGCATTTAACTGAAACATTATTTAGAGATAAAATGAGATCCCTTGAAAGAGGTTGTTTACGACATGGAGAAACAACATGTCTGGCCCTGGGCCCGGTCTCGGCGCGGACGGGCGCAGACGGGCTTGCCTCTGGCGCGCCCGCTGCGCGCGTCCGCTGCGCGTCGGCGCCATCAGCGTTTAAAATAGGTGAACGAAACTGATCCTAGTCAGAAGACTAGACCGTCACCTATTCCAAAATGGCCCCCTCAAGTGTGCCACAGGAAGTGAGGAAATTAGTACAATGGGTCGCGTTTTGAAAACCTCCCTCCACACAAACAGCACCAGCTGTGATGGACCGGGGAGTGGAAAAACAGTGCCCAGCAAGGTAGGAATCAGGATTAAAACATTATTTGCATACAAAAAAGTGAATTAAAAACAAATACTGTTTTGAATGATAGTTATTCAGAACACACCCAAATATCGCCAATACAAGGGGGAGAATAGTTATAAGTAGGTATGATACGTGCCCCGAAAGTGTGAGCTCGCAAAATGCCAGTTCTTACATCAGGGCATGCCACACACATCAGGGCATGTCCTACCTTTCACATACAATGCACCCTGCCCACAGGGGTACCTTGGGCCTACCTTAGGGGTGACTAATATGTAGAAAAGGAAAGGTTTAGGGACTGGCAAGTGTGTGCACTTGCCAAGTCGACATGGCAGTCCCAGACTGCACACAGGCTCTGCAATAGCAGGCCTGAGCCACATTTTACAAGCTGCTTCTGTGGGTGGCACAATCAGTGCTGCAAGCCCACCAGCAGCATTTGATTTACAGGCCCTAGGCACACATAGCGCACTGTACTAGGGTCTGACAAGTAAATCAAATAAGCCAATCATGGAATCACTAATCCATAACAATAATTTACAAATGGAGCACTTGTACTTTGGCACTGAACAGCAGTGGCAAAGTGCCCAAAGCATATAGACCAGCAAAAATGGAGTCCAACACACAGCAAAACACAGGAGGTAAAGGCAAAAAATGGAAGGGAGACCCACGCCAATGGTGCCAGGTCTAACACGTGTCCCCTCCAGCTGAAATGTGGGGAGAACTACCCACCCTCTTGGGAGTTCTCTTTACTAAGGCGGAAAAATCTGGACATACCATCAGCATTGGCGTGTTCTGTACCAGGGCGGTGTTCCACCGTAAAGTCCATCCCCTGTAGGGAAATGGACCACCTCAACAGCTTTGGATTCTCACCTCTCATTTGCATCAACCATCTGAGGGGCCTGTGGTCTGTCTGAACCTGGAAGTGAGTCCCAAACAAGTATGGTCTCAGCTTCTTCAGCACCCAGACCACAGCAAATGCCTCACGCTCAATCGCACTCCACCTCTGTTCCAGTGGAAGTAACCTCCTACTAATGAAGGTTTCAGGTTGGTCCAGGCCCTCCTCATTTAGCTGTGAGAGCACAGCCCCCTCACCATGCTCTGAAGCATCTGTCTGCACAATGAACTCTTCTGAGAAGTTAGGTGCCTTAAACACGGGCGCTGTGCAAATGGCAGATTTCAGGGCATCAAAAGCCTTCTGGCAGGCGTCAGTCCAATTCACTTTCTTGGGCTGCTTCCTGGAAGTCAGCTCTGTCAAGGGGGCAACAATGGTGCAATACCCCTTGACAAATCTCCTGTAATACCATGTGAGTCCTAAAAAGGCTCTCACCTCTGTCTGAGTCTTGGGGGGTTCCCAAGCCAGAATGATATAAATCTTGGGCTGTAGGGGCGCAACCTGGCCGCTCCCCACCTGGTGTCCCAAGTACACCACTGAACCCTGCCCGATCCTGCACTTACTCGCCTTGATCGTGAGGGCTGCCCTCCGCAGCGCCTTCAACACTTCCCAGAGGTGGTGCAAATTTTCCTCCCAAGTGGCACTGAACACTGCAATGTTGTCCAGGTAGGCGGCACTGAAATCTTCCAGCCCAACCAATACCTGGTTGACCAACCTCTGAAAGGTGGCAGGGGCATTCTTCGTCTCAAAGGGCATCACCCGGAATTGGTAGTGCCCATCTGTTGTGGAGAATGCTGACCTCTCTCTTGCCCCATCAGTTAAGACGATCTGCCAGTACCCAGACTTTAGGTCAAACGTACTGAGGTACCGGGCAGCCCCCAACCGATCGATGAGCTCATCAGCTCTGGGGATGGGGTGTGCATCAGTCCTGGTGACTGAATTGAGCCCTCGGAAGTCCAGACAGAACCGGAGTTCTGGTGTGGCACCGGGTGCGGCAGCCTTCGGGACCAAGACCACTGGGCTGGCCCAAGGGCTGTCTAAGGGCTCAATCACCCCTAGTGCCAGCATCTTGGAGACCTCCTCCTTGATGCAAGCTCTGACCCTGTCAGTCACCTTGTCAATCTTATGTTTTACTGGAGGACTGTCCCCAGTGTCCACATCATGAACGCACCACTGAGTGACACCGGGGGTCAGGGAGAACAGGTCAGAAAACTGTCCCAACAGTTGGCGGAAGTCACTCTGCTGTTCAGGGGTCAGGGCGGGAGAGAGGTTCACAACGTCCACTGACCCATCTTGCTCCGTTGCAGACAGGAGGTCAGGAAGAGGCTCAGTCTCCTCTTCCATCCCAGCATCTGTTTCTAGGAGCATGCCCACTTTGGACCTCTCCAAGTGGGGCTTCAGGCGGTTCACATGCAGGACCCGCAAAGGGTTCCTGGGAGACTGCAAGTCCACCAAGTAGGTGATGTCACTCTTGCGCTCCACCACCTCAAATGGTCCGGTCCACTTATCCTGGAGCGCACAAGGTTCCACTGAGGCCATGACCCAAAGCTTCTGCCCAGGCTGAAACTCGATCAGAGTGGCATTCTGATCATACCAGTGTTTCATTTCCTCTTGGCTGGCTTCCAGGTTTGCCTGAGCGAGTTGCCTGAAGCGCTTAGTCTGGTTTCTGAAGGCCAGCATGTAGCTATATACATCCTGGGGAGGTTTACTGGGAGCTTTCTCCCAGCCTTCTTTCACCAGACTCAGAGGTCCTCTTACAGGATGACCACACAGGAGCTCAAAGGGACTGAACCCTAAGGACTTCTGGGGCACCTCTCTGTAAGCAAACAGCAGGCATGGTAAGAGGACGTCCCACTTACGCCTCATGGGCTCACCAAGACCCATAATCATGCCTTTTAGGGTCCGTTTGAATCTTTCAACCAGCCCATTACCTTGGGGGTGGTGAGGAGTGGTGAACTTATAGGTTACACCGCACTCCTGCCACAGGGACTTCATATACTTCGACATGAAGTTGGTGCCACAGTCGGACACCACTTCTCTGGGGAACCCCACACTGGAGAAAATCCCCATCAATGCACGACCCACCACGAGGGCCATCACAGTCCGGAGAGGGATGGCTTCCGGGGACCGGGTGGCATGGTCCACCAAGACCAGGATAAACCTGTTGCCCATGGCTGTCTTGGGATCCAGAGGCCCCACAATGTCAATACTAGGGGTGGGCGGAATTTACGGAGTCGCGTTCCGCAAATTTCCGCAAAACGGTTAAAAATCTCCGCGAGCTTCGCAAAGTTCCGCGAGCATGCGGAATTGCTTCGTCCGCCCGTTCGCGATGGGTTTTTCGTGTTCGGGGACGCTGTTTGCGTGCTCGGGGGGAAATATCTCGCGAACTTACCCATCCGGTCGCCAAATGGTGCGGCCATCTTGTTTCACTTGTCCCGCCTGCTCGCGATGCGTGTTTCCTGTTCGCGAACGCGGATGTCCGGTGGCGCGTCCGAATGACGTGTTCGTGATCGCACACTCTCGCGGCGCACGCGAACGGATAGGAAAACTCATCGGCAAACGCAGGGATCCCGGTAAGTCGCTACCGCGCGCGCAAACACGCATTTTTAAAGCGCAAACAAGGAAAAAAATTCCGCTACGCCGCAGATCGCGGAATTTTCGGTAATTCCACGTTCTCCGCGGATTGCGGAATTACCAAAATTCCGCAAATTCCGCAAGCGGAACGGAATTTACCGCCCACCCCTAGTCAATACCCACCCTCTCAAAGGGGGTGCTGACCACAGGGAAAGGTTGCAGAGGAGCCTTACACTTCCTCCCACTCTTACCACTTGCCTGACAAGTGTGGCATGACCTACAGTGAGCATCAGAATGCTTACGCATTTGGGGCCAGTAAAAGTGGGTGACAAGCCTCTCAAAGGTCTTGTCTTGCCCCAAATGCCCTGCCAAAGGCACATCATGAGCCAGACCCAGTAAGAAGGCTCTGAAGCGCTGGGGTACCTCCAGCACACGGGCTGACCCAGGTTCAGCAACCTTAGGCTCGCTATACAGGAGACCATTCTCCCAGTATATCCAATGTGACCCGGACTGATCAACTGGTGCCTGGTTTGCAGCCTGCTGCCGCACACCAACAAGAGAAGGGCACTGAGCGTGGGAACTTCGGGGGCCGGTTTCCCGCGCCCCCTGCCTCTTCTCTTCCCGGCAGGCACCTGGGCCACTCTTTCAGGCTCCAGGTCCTCTTTAATGCCCTTACCGACTGCCATTGTCGGAGTGGTCACACACGCCCACTCAGGCAGACCCAACATCTCCAAATGAAACCTCCGCTCCACCTTCGCCCAAGGGGAGCTCTCCAAATCATTGCCTAGCAGACAGTCAACAGGCATTGCTGGCCTCACAGCTACTTCAAGGTACCTGAGACCCCCCCACTCAAAGGGAACTTGTGCCACTTTGCAGAGGCACTCTGAATTGTCAGCGGCAACTACTGGGTAGAATGTGTTGGGGACCACCTGCTCTTCAGACACCAGCTGACAACTGACAGCTGTCACACTGGCTCTGGTGTCTCTCAGAGCCTCCACACTATGGCCATTGATGGTCACCCACTGCCTGTACTTTTAGTGTTATCAGGCAGGTGAGTCCTTGGGACCATCTCACTGTCTCCTAAAGAGACCAGGGACATCTCTGCGGGAACCCACCCACCTTGGGCACCCAACTCCTCCCCCAAGGCTACACTAGCCAGTTCCCGGGGCGGTGCACCAGTGGGTGCGGTGGTAACCGGTTTGGGACACTTAGGATCCCCCCGGAAGTGGCCCACCTGACCACAACTAAAACAGGTCTTGGGACCCCTCTGAACAGGCTTACCTGTCGGGACCCATGGTTTCTTTTCAGTGGGAGGCTGGGAACCCTTACCTTGGTTCCCTTGGGGATTACTTTGGGGCCCTTTTTGGAACTCCTTTTGTTTACCCTTGTCCCCCCCACTCTTCTGCTGGGGACCCTGCCCACCCTTGGCGGAGTCTCCCACAAGACCTTTGTGGAACCTGGTACTGACCCAGTGGTCCGTCTCCACAGCAAGCTTCCTGGGGTCAGTCAGCTTACTATCAATCAGGTGCTGATGTAGCTCTGGAAAACAACTACTGGACAAGTGCTCCCATGCAACAAATCATAGAGCCCCTGTAAATCAGTTACCTTGCTACCCTTCACCCATCCATCCAGTTCTCTGCAAAAATAAGATACATACTCCACCCAAGTACTTGACTCCAGCTTCTTGCAGTTCCTAAATTTCTGCCTATAAAGCTATGGGGTCAACCCATACCTGGCTATCAAGGCTTCCTTCATGGGGGCGTAGGACAGCTGATCCTCAGTGGGCAAAGCTAGTAGGGTCTCTCTCCCTTCACCTATGCAGCGGCCCCACAACCCTGCTCCCCATTCTCTCTCAGGGACCCGGTGGGACTTCATTGCTATTTCATAGGCCTTAAACCACTGCCCAATGTCCTCATGCTTCATGAAATCTTTGATAACATATTTGGGAATATATACTTTTCCTTCCCCAGGCACTGATGGTGTGCTGCCACCAGAGGGAGTGATCTCTAGACTCTTTGCTTTCAGCTCCAACTCCCTCAACACTTTCTCATGCTCTAAAAACATTGGGGCATATCAGCAACAAGAAGCGATAATCATCGCTAAGCGCGATTAGCGCGTTGTAACCTAACGCCGGCTATCGCTGGATTTTATCGCAGAGATAGCGCACTATCAGCAACGCTTATCTCCAATGCGATAGGAAATCCAGCGATAGCGGCAAAATGTGCGATTATCGCTGGAAATCCAGCGATAATCGCACAGCGATAGGCGATTCCTTGATGATAGGGCAGGGTGGACTTAGCCATAAAATCCACCTCCCAAAGGATATTATGGCTAAGTCAGATTGTAAGCAGGCGTAAAGATTCCAGCGATAAGCGCGGTTAGCGCTACTTTTAATATCGCTACGCGGGTTTGCGACACGATTGATGATAGGAGATAGATGTGTTTGTTACATTATTCAGGTCATTTCAGTAAGGTACGCCCACTTTGCATATGATTAGCGTTGCGAGGCTGGGCGTTATGAAAACGGGCGCAGATGCTTGGGAACACGCGCTAGCGTGTCTTTGATGATAGTGTGATAAAATTATCGCCGCTTTTTGCCCGAAAACGGACGCTAAAGCGGCGATAATTTTATCGCGGGGCCTTGATGATATGCCCCATCTTTTTCTCTTCCATGGCTAGCCTCTTATTCTACAACTCCAATTTCTTATTCTCTATGTCAGACTGGCTCCCCAGCTTGAGCCTAGCAAGCTCCAATTCATGCACTCTGCTTTTCTCCCTGTCCTTCAACTCTTCTGGAGACAGACCCCTTGAAGACACACTGCTGCCTTCCCTGGGAGGCACCCCGCTCCAGTTAGGCCCACTAGCCCATCCTGCTGCCCTTCTAAATTCTCCCCCTCCAACATAGGCTCCTCGGTCTGCCCACTGACCTTCCTTACTTCCAACCAGGCCCTCAGCGCCTTTTGGAATTCCTCCTTTCTGGTGAGGCCTTTCATGGAGATTTTAAATTTTTTGCAGATGATTTTAAGTTGTGGCACAGTGTAGGTATCAACGCTTTCCTCTTCAAATTCGATATCCACAGATGCAAGTGATGCTTGTTTACTCATGGTGACAATTGGCAGTTCTCAAGCTGAAAAAAGATTCCAAGGAAGAGAGAAAAAAAGAATTCTACCAAAATTTATGTGGTCACGTAATGGGCTGCACTCACTAGTAGTGTACACCAATCACTGTATGTAAATCACAAATGCAAGTCCAGGATCCTCACTGCTGACCACTAATGTTAGAAATGGGGGTCTCTAGTTGGCAGAGGTAGGTACCTTTGTCCAAATAGGGACCCTTGCTTCTAGTCAGGGTAAGGGGGCACACTCCTAAAATAACCCCTGCTCACCCCCTTGGTAGCTTGGCACGAGCAGACAGGCTTATCTCAGAGGCAGTGTGCAAAGCATTTGTGAACACATACAGTAATACAGTGAAAACACTACAAATCTAAACCAAAACAAGACCAAACGACAAAAATCCACAATACAGTAATAAAAATATGACTTTTAAATGGTAGAAATATTTCAGTTCAATGCAAGTTGTAAATGCAACACTTTTCTCACAAAGTACCTGGGATGCGTCACCAAAACAAACAAAATGGCCGCAGGGAAGGTATTGCGTTGGTTCCTTACACGCAGGGAATGTGATGTGTCAGTTCCTTGCTCTGGGGGAGGTGATGCGTCGGTTCCTTACTGCAGCGCAGGGGAGGTGATGCATCGGTTCCTTACCAGAGAGGAGGTGATGCGTCGTTTTCTTACTGCGTGGGGAGTTGATGCGTCGGTTTCTTACTGCGTACCCCAACGATGCGACAGTCTTGGCGCCGCGATGCGTCGATCCGGTACGATGCGTGGCTTTGCGCAGCCGCACCGCAGGCGGTGCGGTGATCTCGGACTTCGGAGAACGTTGCACCCGATGCGTCGTGCGGCGATTTCTCGAGCCGCGGAAGGTGCTGCGATGGTTTCTTCGGCGATGCGTCGGAAAAAGGTGCAGATGCGTCACGCTTCTTCGATGTTGCGTCGATTCTCCAGCTCCCAGGAACAAACAGTCTCTAGAGGTCCTAAACAGCAGCAGGCATCTCTTTGCAGGTTGGAATTCCCAGCAAGGGAATTCAGGGGAGCTGGTGGTGGTCTTTGTGTCCCTGAGACTTCAGAACAGGAGGCAAGCTCAGTTTCAAGCCCTTGGAGATCTTTTCTTCAAGCAGGTGACAAAGCAAACAGCAAAGTCCTTTTTCTCCTTTCCTTGGCAGCAAGCTGCCACTGCAGGCCAACCCCACACAGCAAACAGCACAGGGGCAGTATTCCTCCTCAGCTTATCCGGCTCTTCTCCTTGGCAAAGGTTCCTCTTGATTTCCCAGAAGTGATCTAAAAGTCTGGGGTCTGGGCCCCTCTTTTTATAGCCAAAAATCCTTTGTTCTCTGAAGGCAGAGATTGTCTGTACCCAGCCAAAACCAGTTCTCTGGGGCACTTTGCAAGTGCACAACAACCTCCATTGTCAGTGTGAGCCCTGGCTCCAGACACACCACAGGTGGGCGGAGCCGTCAATATGGAAGGCAGGCACAGCCCTATTCAGGTGAAGGTGCTACTCCTCCCACCACTTCAAATGCAGACCAGGCCTATTCAGCCCAGTTCTGACTCATAAGACTTCTGGAGCCGCTGCCCCTCTCCAGCCCCTGTCATCCAAAAGCCAGACATGCAATACACAAACCTAGCAGAGGCACACTGGATGGTTAGGCAAGAAAATACCTACTTTCTAAAAGTGGTATTTTCAAACACAGGATGTAAAAATCACCCTCACTAAAAGATGCACTTTAACATTCTGAGTTCAGGCATACTAAACTTTACTTTTCCATCTTGTTCCTAGGGTCAGTTATGTTTAAAAGATGTTATAAACAAACTCCCCATTCCGTCCTATCGGAACAGATAGCCTTGCAATAGTGAAAAACGAAATTGGCAGTATTTCACTATCATGGCATGCCACACACATAAGGGCATGTCCTACCTTTCACATACAATGCACCCTGCCCACAGGGGTACCTTGGGCCTACCTTAGCGGTGACTAATATGTAGAAAAGGGAAGGTTTAGGGACTGGCAAGTGTGTGCACTTTCCAAGTCAACATGGCAGTCCCAGACTGCACACAGGCTCTGCAATGGCAGGCCTGAGTCACATTTTACAAGCTGCTTCTGTGGGTGACACAATCAGTGCTGCAAGCCCAACAGCAGCATTTGATTTACAGGCCCTGGGCACACATAGCGCACTGTACTAGGGTCTGGCAAGTAAATCAAATAAGCTAATCATGGAATCACCAATCCATAGCAATAATTTACAAATGGAGCACTTGTACTTTGGCACTGAACAGCAGTGGCAAAGTGCCCAAAGCATCTAGACCAGCAAAAATGGAGTCCAACACACAGCAAAACACAGGAGGTAAAGGTAAAAAATGGAAGGGAGACCTACGCCAATGGTGCCAGGTCTAACACAGATTTAATAGACTTCTCACGCAACTCAGTGCACCAGCCAGAAATGCTGCTCTGTGTGACGTGGGAAGGAGAGAGCAGGAAAGCAACATATGTACAGAGCACCATATCTACAGAGATATGACTCTCCCTTACGCTCTCCCTAGCACCAGCTCAGAATTCTGCTGTTGTGCGCCTCGTGCACACCTTTGCGCTATATATTAAGGGTGTGTGAATGAGACTAGCATAGGTTTTGTACTGGAAGGATTCCCTTCCAGTGCAAAATATTACACCTAGAGAACTTGTAAAACTTTTCCTACTTGTATGTGTGCTGTGCAGTGCAGCACACATTCAAAGATGGAAAAGAAATGAGAATTCAAAAAATTTCTTCTTTTAACGCCTGTTTTCAAGTCACATTATTTTATAGCACAAAACTCTGTCTACTAATGTTGGTAGATAAGCTTTTGCGTAAAAAAGCATGGGTGGCTGCAAGGGAACGCACATAAACCACCCAAATAACGCCCCTTTGACGCTTAGTAACATAAAACAGCGCTTTGCCCTTCTTTGCCTTACTTTTAGGCAACTTTCCAGCATTGGAAAGTAAATAACAAAAAACAAATTGTTCTGGGGTGACGCAAACATGGAACAAAATGTTTGTAAATCTGGCCCTATGTGTGGTGCAGGGCTTTAAGTGGGCCGGGTCTCACCGGGTCTGAGCACCAGCAGTTTTTTAAAGGGGTCCTCGAAACGGGTCTCTATCGGGCTCTGTTTTGTGCCCTGGTACAGGCGGTCCGTTGTTTTCCGGACTGCAGTGACCGCAGGCACATCGATGTGCGCGTGCTCACACTGCTCACTTCTCACTAGTGGAGAAGTTACGGCATGATGTAATGCCAAGTGAGCGTTGTAGGGGAAGGGAAATCCTTGCTTCTTACATCTCCCATGTGTCTGCTTTTTAAAACACAAGACTCCGAGCTCTGTTGCGAGTGAGGGTGCCCTATTGAATAGCGCACACTGCAAATTGCCACTTCTCTTTTTGAAACTCAGGAGCAGCAACATTGTCGTGGTGTCATCAGGGCTTTAAGTGGAAGCTTTTTCAATAATATATACAAGCCATGGTTTCTGCTTATTTATCTTATGCAACTAACAACCATTGACAAAGCCAATAGTCCTGACTTGTTGTAGGTATGATGTTACTTGTATGATATATCTGGATGCAATGACAGAAACAGCAAAATACAAGTCGGGCGGAACACTATGCCAAGCACAGATTTTTAGATTGTGTTTTAAGCCACGCCCTTAGTTACATTGGCCACGCCCCTTTGAGAGACCCCCCCCAGTTTTTTCATCCCACTTAAAGCCCTGGTGTGGTGTGCCCAAAATTGTAAAGTTTGACTATTTTTCCCAAAACAAAATACGAAAATAACAAAGTTTCAGTTGATTTGAGCTTCTACATTAAAATCGGAGCCTTCACAAGCATTTTGTATGGAAGTCTAAAGCTAAAGACGGCGTGCAGTCGCATACAAAGTGCTGTTCAGTGACGGGCACCACCCAACAGCACTTAAAAAAACGGGAAATTCTTGGAACTCCTGGTAACCAATAAGCATGAACTACGGGAGACTACGCCTCCATTGATAGTTTAAGAGAGCCAGGTACAGAAGGGAAGTAGAGAGAAGAGATGTGTTGGTCTAATCGGGGTTGTGATGTAGCGCTACCCCCATCTTCAGCAACAGCTCGGCGCTACAAAACAGTGGAAATGACAGTGCACTAAATGTGGCTTCTGCCAAAGTATTCTCCCCCTCTCAAACGTAGAACAAGAAATGAGTGTTATAGCGAAATCACAGCAATGGGAATTATGTGGCAAATGTGGCAAATCTTTCATTGTTAAGAAAACGCAGCAGCCGCAAAATCTCATAATTCCAGTGGCCTTAATTATAGAAAGGATACCAATCTATATCTAATTCACAACAAGGTGGCCTTGTAAGGTTCGTAAGCAAAGTCAAGCGGAATCTTTCACTTGATGGGGTGGACCCAACTGGAACACAATGGCGCCCTCAGTTCTTATAAGTGTATTCATGCGCGTCAAGCGATCTTTTTCCAATCGAGTCCTGGGTTCACAATGTGCTGGGGCAGGACACCCGCGAGGAGAAAGCAGCAAATTAAGTCTGGTTTCTTGAAATTGCTCGCGAGATGAGGCCGAAGCTGGGACGGGTGTTTCGCATACGTCGGAGAATGTAGGTCAGGGCGCTAATTGAGTGGCACTGCCACCGGGAATTCTTTGGCATATTTCAATTTCTTGGGTCATGCCACTCACTAGCTACTCCGTGTTGCTAACATGCACTAAATAATTTGCTATCCCTGGGGGAGCCATCAAACAGTTGTAGGAGGCAAGGGGACATTTTGTGAGTCCCGGAAGGGGAAAGTGAAGCAAAAGGCACATTTTGCAGTGCACTATGTGGATAAAGACAATCCCAACCCCTGCGGATGTGAACATGCTACACGTCTCTCAAGGGGGTTGACTTTCACGTCAATTAGCTGTTTCACATAATTGTACAGAACTGTGGCTTCAGGGCCAATTTCCTTTGAGAAGTCCCTTTCAATAAATATGTTTTTCAATTCATAAAGCAAGGCTTTTCAGCTCAGATCTGAAAACCTTACATTGGTTCGGGCCCTGATTACAATTTGCACGGTACTTGTGGAGTGCAAACCCTGCATGTGATGTTAATGTTACCTCGTGGTAACACCTCTTCAGTACCATCATGCAATTACAAGTTAAACCCCATGGAATGGGGAATAACCAGGTAGGGCTGGATTTACTGTTCTTAAAGCCACACAGAAATCCCAGTTCGGTAGGTTTCACACATGCATTTACCATACACTGTATACATTTACCACCTGCTCTATGCAGGTGGTAAATGATACAGTGTCTTTACTGTGGGATGGCGTAGAGGGGATGGGCATGGGGAGTAGGGGATGGAAAGGTAAGCTAAGTTCCTATTGCCAGAAAAATACTGGGGACAGATGCAAGACTGCTACTCCTGCAAACCCCCCATGTGATTTTATCGGCCTACGTTCTGCTGGGAATATCAGGTTGGGTGTTCCAGCACCCATGTAAACCAGGTGCAAAAACACCAGCCCACTCAGATTAGGGCAGAGTGAAATGCCATGTGGTAATTCTGCTCTGCCTGACTCATAATGAAAGTCTAAGACGCTAAGAAGGGTCAGCTGCAGGATTGCTTATAGGTAGAAGAATGCAAAATAGTTATTCCACCGGCAAAGTTTTGCAAAAGATGCAAACACTGGAAATTTGGTTAAAACAATCTGCACAGGTTTTTTCCTAGCAAGAGAATTCTCCCACAAAGTACATTTTTGTTGTTGTTTTTTTTTGCAGCAAGACATATTTTTGGGTGGATTTTACACCTGCTATTTTTCATAAAGTGTCACTGAGTTGGCCATGTCTACCTTCTCCATCTTCTTACTTCCCTACATCTAGATGCAAACTCCATCCGCTTTCCAAAGTCAGATTTAACAGGGAGAGAACTAGGCAGGGTCACACACCCCCAGGTTCCTTTTTGATTCAGGAATTTCTCGATGCTCCCCTTGACCGTGGACATGGGTACAGGTGACAATTCAAACATAAAACAGTCCCACATTTTAAATAAAACGCATTTGCAATTTATTCTATTTGTTTTCTTGCTTCACCTTGTGCAGGAGCTAGGCAGGGTCATGGTAGTGGTGCTGAAACAATCTTCAGAATGGGGGTGCTGCCATAAGTGACATCACTGATGTCATAGGGTCACACAAAGAATACGTATAGCAAATCAGTGGTAAGGGTGTGGTGTGTAGCTAGTGGTGCATTTTGGAGCATACCTTTTGCAAATATATGAATAACGCATGATGTGGTAGGGGTAGCATACTGCCATTTACATACAGCACATTTCCATTGAAATGGCTTCAGACTTTGCACTGACATGAAGTTTTACTAACAAAACCATAGAACGCAAGCAATAATGTGTGAAAAACAGGTTTTATCAAATATTTATCATTTGCACATCACCAAGTGATGTGCCTTGATTTGGTTTGATCCTATTAAAATCTTTGTTTCCATTACACTTCAGAATTACTAAAAATGTGCTTCATATGTGCTTTCCTAATTCTGATATATTTTTAAACATTTGTCAAGTTCATTTGTAGGTATTTAAATTCTGTTGTGTGTTAGAAAATTAAATGACATCCAACTGCCTGTTCTTGCACACTCCCTGGACTCCAGCACCAATGTCAGATAGTTCACCAATATCCATGTTAAAAGAATAAGCAGCAAGTTGTCAAAAGATATAGTCTGACATTTGACCTCTGTCTTTGAACGCACCCCAAATGTGTCAAGATAAAAACAAAATTAAAGGCATATTTTTTTTTCCACAGAGAATATGGCAGAGTGAGGCTACTGTGTATACAGAAAAAATGTCCACTTCTGTCCTGACGACTCCTCCCTGTTCTTTTCTCAGCCCATGGTCATTTTGCATTTTGGCTCCAGAGGGAAAGCATAAATTATCCTTTGTCTACAATCTCTCCTGCATCATACAGAGTTGGAATTGGAATTTAGTTTTGGGTAAATCGAGTACATTCAATGAAGTACATTGAAAAATGTTTTTTGTTTGAAGATGGGCAGGCACCACTATTTTTGTTCCCTTTTTGGTATTCTTTAGGGGAGTGTGAAATTCACGTAATTTACTTTCACAAAATAACATGACATTACGACGAAGTACGTGAAATTATGCACAATTACGAAAAATGCAAATCCATCATTTCACTTTACCGCGAATGGTGCAAAACAATGTGAAGTGGCGTAATAGAATAGTTGTGTGAATTTCACATAAAAAGCCTAATGATAAATTCCTGAAATTACACTAATTACACCGGCGTAATTTTAATTTCACCCTGGCCTAGTTTTGTTTCCATTTTCGTGGTATTTTACTGTTTGTAGCCTAGTGCGCTGTAGGTCATAGATGCATTTTTAATGTATTTATCACATTCTCACTGCTATTGTTCCAGATATTTTTCTTTTTATATAAGGAGCTTGTGGTTGGCTTTGAATTTATGTTAAATTAAGGTTATTTTTGTCGCATGTGCTGCTTGTGGCTAGGTTTGAGGGTGGCTCTAAGAGTCCAGGAATCCATGCTCTATTAGCCAGATATTTTCCCTGATTCTCTACTAAGTTCTGCCCCAAATGCTTCCCACCATTTTGTGTGTTTTTGTGAGATGGTTAATTAATGTGTTTTCTGCAACTTTCAAAAAGCATTTTATAGTTTTAATTGTTGCCTTGGCCTGTTTGTGTTTGGGTCATTTTAAGAGTTTAGTATAATCTTTTCTGACACTGTCCATAATGTTGTGCTGATAATATATGTTTTATCTTGTTTGTGCTTTTTTTTACATTTTTTTTGCTGCTTTACTGGCAGTGCGTGAAGGCCCATGGATGGCCCAGGTCACTTACTGCGTATGTTTGTGCAATGCTTTGCCTGCTACAATGCAAGTTTTTTGGGGGAGAAAGAGGATTTAGCCACACTATGGCAGCAATGCTTTTTTTGTTCACCATGCTTCATTCTTTGATTGCCATGTGAATGGAAAACACGATTAGGAGAAGAGGCATAGGATGCCTTACATGAAGCAAGTATTAACAATGACAACAATGCTTTTTGGAAGGCACTTAATTCCGCACCACTGAGAGAGGACAATGGCCCTGCGATCGTGGTTGCGATACCAGAGGATTACTGGATAAAAATGTTTTCTGGCATTTATTCTCTTCCAACCTTTACATCGGATTCTGTTCAGGCACTTAAATCTAATGATAATATAGCTCTTAGACAAACTTCCACAATTATTTCATTTAGTCTGGAGGAAGTTAATGGTGCTAGTAAAGGTGAAAAGGCAACAGGTCCCGCGCTATCCCAGTGGACCTGTATAAAGCCAATATTGCTTTGTGGGGACCCGTATTAACTGTTGTGTTAAGGACCTGTTGTAATATAGGCTTTCTCCCCACTTGGACGGAATCAATAATAGTACCGATTTATAAAAAAGGAGATCGACATAACCCTGCCTGCTATAGGCCGATCTCACTGCTTGACTCCCTACTGAAGATAGCGGGCCATATCATTTTAAACAGGCTTCAAGAGTGGGCTGAAACTAAGGGTATTTTGTCTGACCTCCAATATGGGTTCCATACTCGGGTCAGGACAATAGAACAGGGACTCAATCTGAGTTAGATAGTTTTTAGTTAGATAGTTTTTTTTATTGCACAATTAATTAAAATCTTAGCAATGAGATCACATAAAAATATACAATATAAAATTTTGTTCCCTTACTATACAAGATAAAAAGAGTGATTATTTCATTCAATTATGCAAAAGTTTTAGAAAATGGAAACACCGTATTGGTTGCCATAAGCTTAAACCTTAAAAAAATACATAGCATGCCCCAACTTTACGAGTTAATGTTCTATGCATTTGGGGAATCCAGAGAGGCCCTTATTGCCATCAAATATTTAAAAAACCGGGCCGCCAGCTGCGCTGATTCACCTTTCAAGCATTCAACTAAGGCGGCTTGACACGTTCGTATGTTTAAAATGCGCCAAATTGGACGGAGCCAGTATATTCTCAGTGGACGCATTTTCATACAAATGCACAGTATGTGAATTAATGATTCCTCTGCTGCACCGCAGGCTCGGCACTTGGTAGCTACCGCCTCTTTGTACCCTTGCCCATATTTGTATGCCAACAATGGAATCAGTCCAAACCGCAACCTCATAAGTTGTCGCTTCATTACTGGTTTTAGAGGGGAGGACAGATAATATGTCGAGGCCCAACTTCCATGACTTACATTTTTTAACGTTTGGATATCACTTTCAGCAGAGAGTAGCTTCGCCTGTTTTGTTAAGAGACTTGAGGCTGATGATGTAGGTAAAGAGGCTGACCAGATTTCCTTTGCTTCCAATGCCTCCACGCAGTGGGCTAGATAATCACACCATGTGGACCCTTGGGTATTTATCATTGTCCAAATATAAAGGTGTTTTCCCGAGCTTGCTTAGCCTTTAAACAGTATGCAATAAATCTAGCCTTCAGTATCCATTTTTGGGAAGAAAGATTGAATTCTCTCCGAATCTGCGCATGAGCGGTGGCAGTCGGCAAGAAAAACACTTTACGAAAGCAGGCTGACGGTGCTCTATCCAGCCATGTTATCAACTTATCTTTGAAGGCTAATGCACCATGGGCTACAGACGGTCGAAATTTTGCCCCCATTAATCGAATTAGGGAGTAAGATCAGGGGAGCTCATGGCTTTCCTTGCTCTACAGAAATTGCCTTCCAAAGAGTGAGCAGTGCCTTGCGTTGCAGTAATATGGGCAGAAGGCCGGCCTTTATGGTCGATCCAGACTCCTAAGTACTTATAGGTGGTCACAATCTCAATGGGTTTTCCTTCGATGTTCCATGCGCCCTTCCTTTTTAATTGTCGCGATATTATCATTGCCTTAGTTTTTGCGGTGTTCAATTTTAAATTGTTCTCCCTACAATATAGAGATAATACTGTTAGCAGCCGCTGTAGACCGATCTGGGTTTGGTCGAGCAGTATCGTGTCGTCCGCATATTGGAGTGATTGAATTTTGATTTCAGCCAATTTAGGGGGAAATGCTCGTGCTGCAGCCAATCTTTCGGGCAGATCCGCCAGGTATAGATTAAAAAGCATTGGGGCCAGTAGACAGCCTTGCTTTAGGCCCTTATTAGTGAGAATTTTTTACTCAATCTGAGTATGTTGCTGGGAAAATATACTAAGATTAAGGGAGGTAACTTATATTTGGGATTTGTAGACCTGCCTTCTGCTTTCGACTGTGTCAATCACTCAAATCACTCAGATCTTGTGTAGAGCCATATACGAATTCCAAGTTCAGGTGACCGACTTCATGCGGTTGCACGGCAGGAGTCTCCACTGCCCGTGCACTTTAAATTCCCGATTCGATTCCACCATCAATTCTACAGACGTTCACGAGTAATTTCACCTGAACTTGGAATTTGTATATGGCTCTACACAAGATCTGCCTCGGAAATAACTAGATGGGCCATCAACCAGGATTCTTACCGGTTACCGTTAGGCTGCCAGCCCTCTCCCCTACTTGAGTCCTGATGAAGACCCGCCAGATGTTATAATATCGCACATATAGGGTTGAAACGTCGACGATATCCTGGTCCAGTTCAAGGCCCCGCTCACAAAACACTGAAATTGAACAGAGCAGCAGGGTCATTGTGTTGCTGTTTACCCTGGCCTCTTTCAAACATGTATATATCTTAACCACCTTGTACATATCACGCACTTATTGTGTCACTGATCACACCATGTCACTTGATCACAACTCACTCTAATTTTCACGTTGTTGGCAGCCGTGTATGCAACCAATTTCCTTATATATGGGTGAATATAAATGATGAAATTTATATAAAATATCCTAACACCCAAAAAACCTGATTCAATTGTGGTTTTTGCACCTTTGATTTATTATTTTTTGTTGTGTGTTCCTTCTAAAACGTTTTTCACACTCAACCTTTGAAGGAAATAACTTGTTCTTGAAATTGAATTGTATTTTAAGAAATATTGTGGTTATACCCGACCGAACCATTGTACATTTTGCATTACCATACCCAGGTTCTGAGGGACACAGGGTCACCCCATTGTTTATTGAGCACTGTTTTAAGAAATCAGCTTATTTGAATCAGTTTTGATATGCAGCCATATCTGAAAGCTGTACTCAACTCAAGGCACAGATTTGTCCTGACACGTTTTAGAATGGATATTTTTCACCGGATAGTTTGCTTCCCTGAACTCAATGACTGGTCCTCAAACCTAGGTAATTGTCCATGTGATAATATAACGATACAGACCACTATGCATGTCGTACTTTTTTGTAAATTCTATAAAAAGTGGAGTAAATGCTATATCTTAAGCCTCCTAAAGCCATTACAATTTACTCAATACCGCCCGGTGTATCTTTTTCTACAAACATTGCCCAACATAGATATCTGTTGTAGAATGTCAAGTTTTTTATGGCCCGCTTTTTATGCTAGAAAGAACATTTTGATAGATGATTGGATTAATTCTGATTGATATTGGATAAGTGATTAATTGTTTTATGACGTTTTAATAACTGGTTATTATTAATATTTTATATGATATATGTCATAAAATATGTTTTTAATATTTAAATAATCTGTTACTATGAATTATAATAAGAGGTTTGAATAGGAATGTATGACAGACCCTGAGTTGAGGTTTTTACACTTTTTCATTTCTTCTTTTTCTATGTTTTAAACTGAATGCATAAAACTTAATCGGGGCTGAGATAAATGGGGATCAATATGATCGACGAATACTTAAATGAAAGAAATGAATTGATTTTAAAATGTATTGTAGTCAATGACGTTGGATTTTTTTACTGTATTTCATGTACTTCTTCTGGTGAGCTTTTATGGTCTAACTTATTTAGATCGAATAAAGCTGATACTTGACTTGATTGCCATGTGGACGGCCACCGTTTTGTGAGGGCATTATGTTTTTTATCGAATGACTCCTTCTTTGCTTGTCTGGTGGGTTGACTACCATTTTGTGAAGTGTGAAGCTACTGTGCGTGTGTGTAACTGCACCATTTAATGTTTGGTCTCCGTGCCTCTTCCTTTGCTTGATAAGTCGGTGCTTTTGTTGAGCCAGTATTTGTGTATGTGTGTGTGTGTATATGCATGTGTGTGTGTGTGTGCGTGTGTGTGTGTATAGATATATGTGTCACTGGTGGCCAATCTTTTTTTGTTTTCCACGCCTTTCTTTGCCATGTCGGTGACTACCTCCTTCTTTGCTTTCCATCTGGGTGACCATCAATTTGATTTGTAGAGCCACTGTGTATGATTGATTATTAATCAGTTTGTGCTATTTTTAAAAGCCTATCAGCAGGAGAATTGATTGTTATGGTCTTTTAGGAGCCAATGTTATTTTAATCATTTTACATTTTTTTTATTCATATATTTCCTTTCATATTTGTTTGTGTGTGTAACAATTGCTTGTAGTAGCCTAGTATATGTTTGTTCTTTTTAATAAGCCAAATCATTTTTTGCCTGTTTTGCATCTGACTCCCTTAGTAGTAGGCGTGGGCGATGAACTTCGCTCTGTTCGCGGAGTTTGCAGAGTTTTCTGCACTCCGCAGAGCTGATGGAGTGCAGAAAACTCTGCTTCACGATGTGCAGTGGAGTTTTTTCCCCACTCGCGATCGCGAACGGTAAGTTTGCGATCGCAAACAGTAAGTTTGCGAGTGCGAGCTGCCGCTCGGTTAGAATTTCTACCCACGTGGCAGGAATACCAGCACAAACTGCAGTTCGCACTGCACTCCGCCACTCGCGGAGCTTCGCGGAGTTCGGCGTAGCAAAACTCCGTGAACTACGCCCAGGCCTACTTAGTAGCCCAAAGGTCCTGGAGGGACACCAGATTTTCTTTATTCGTTTAATCAAGTTTTGCTTGGCCTCAACTCCCCAAGGTGCATATTTATCCTGGAGGGAAACCATGTATTTGTTCAAATTAATTTAATAGATTTTTACAGGCTCGCCCCCCATCTCCCATTGGGATCTCAGGTATCTATGGAGTCCTTTCATGAATTTAAGTAGTTTCCTATCTAACAAATAAGTTAGTTTACATTTAGGTATATATTATTATTATTATAATGATGAAGGTGATGATGGCGATGATGTTGATGATTATGAAGAGTTATATGGCATTCACTAGATTAGCCAAATCTCACTGTATTCCTTCTTACTTTTATTGCCTGTAGGTGCACAATAGATGAAGTGAAATCAGTGAATTAGATGGCACCATAGTCCAGAGACCTCTCTGTTAATTGCTGCTGCATGTGCTGCTGACCAACAATACAAGAAGTAAATAAGGTGGCCCGAAAGAAAGAGATGAAGTCTGTTGGAGATGGAGGGTACAAAAAATGCAAAATTGTATTGTGCACACCATTTCCCTTACGCATGCAAGAAAGGGACATCATAGAGTAGAAAAAAATGATAACAATGGTAGTCCAATGATAAATAACATGTACTTTTTCCTCAATCTGCACTACACAGAGAAACTATATATCTGATGATTCTGCTGAAATAACCTCCCCAATTACTCTGTACACGGTGTTGAATTTTGCTGGTCTCTGTCTTGGATTTTCCACTCACTCTTTCTTTTCTTTTAATTTCATGTTCTATAATCATAATTCTTGTTTGGTGATTCACTTGCTCCATTCAGAATAAGAAGAACCTTCTTTTTGCTGTGACATCTTCCGTGTTTGGTCCTGGTAGGGCTATAGGTAGTTAGTCTCTTTGGCAAAATGCCTGCATCAACAAATACTCATAAGTATTTGTAGAAGAGGCAGACAATTTATTTCTCATATAAGAACTGGAGGGAGGGTGTGGTTGGGTTTGAGGTTGCACTAGGAAGTATTCATAGTGTGACGTCCCTATTCCATGGGTTGTAAGTATTCCTTTGACTCTAAAGGGTAGAGAGGAACACAGATATTACTGATGGGAAGGTGGGTCCTCAAGTGACATCAACTCATGATGTGGGAGGCAGACGTTATTTGTGATTAGTTTTCCAACATTGATAGCAGGATGGGGACTGAAAGTCCACATTGTATGCAGCATGGTATGGAATCTCAGGTCAAGAAGACAGTGAGTAGAGAGAGGACAATGGGGGTGGACAATTGAACAATTTCTTTGCAGTGGGGCAGGTACCTGGTCTCAGCCTTCGTCATCAGGTAGGAAGAGTAGCCTGGGTTAATAAAAGGGGATGCTACAGTAAACAGTGGAGAAAACAAGTAATAGCCCATAATAATTAATATACAAACCCATAAGTTGCGCAAAATATACGTATTTTATACAAGAGACACCCACCAACTCAACCTGCAACAGGCCCGACCCCCTCACCCTAAAACCTTAAAAAACACAAAACCTAATTCCTGTTTCCTATCACTTGCCCAGCCTCTCCCACTCACACCACCTGCAACAGGTCCACCACTCTCAGTAAACACAAAACAACACTAAGCCTAATTCCTATTTCCTACCCCATACAAAAGCTTCCAACCACACCACTCACAACAGGCACACCCCCTCTCTAAATTTAAATGTCCCTCTAAAATATCCAGCCTCTGGATAATGTCCATGGAGTCCTCCTTCACTTCCTCCAGGCTTTGCAAAACCTCCGTGAGGAAGACCTTTGTAGTTGAGGGGATGTGGACTGGTCTAGGGGACAGTAAGCTCAGTCACCTGTAGTGACAGCGATGAAACTGGTGCCTTTCACCAGGTTCTGCCAGCTGGGCACTGATGGAAGTTACCAACACTGCCTCCTCCTTCTGCAGAATGACCAGCCAACAGAAGGTCACTTCTATGGCCTCCATCTTCAGGCAGCGCAGCCCAGTGGCAATCTCCCACCAGTGCTCTTCCTCCTTATCGCCAACTCCAGGGCTGGGCCTCTGGTGAGAGCAGAAGGATGGTCTGAGGAAAGAAGAAAAGAACATGAATTTCAGTACCCACTGCAAGCACATGTTTGTGTATTCAATATTCATACTGTTTTACTGGTTTCAGGGGCCACTGAAAAATGTATGCGTGATTCTGTGTCCCTGGGGCTTTTTGGGTTTAAACCTTTTTATTAATATTCATTACACAAAAATGGAGGATCCACCTGAGCCATACATACATTGCTTTGTAGGCGAAATCGGCCCGGGTGTCTAGCGAGAAGCTAAGCAATGAAAAAAACAAAACAATCAATACAAAAAAAAGGGGAAACTTTTCTTACCCAACCCAGCCTCCCCCCTCCCCAACCCTCGTCCACCAAAGCGATTGTCAATGAAGGGCCCCACTAATTCGCAATCTGCCGCTGTGCGTCTTGGTTCTCCGTGGTGTGTGGGGCAGAGAGACGCAGGAGGCGTAAGTACCTCGGACACGTCAGTTTACGAAATTCTGACGTCAGAAGAGAGAGAAAAGGCTGCCAAAGGTCGACAAAGGTGGAACCCTTCCCTGCCAGGGTGAGTGTCATCTTTTCCATCCCCAAAACCAACCATAAGCGTTGCAGCCAACCCGTGAAGGTAGGTACCTTGGGGGTCTTCCAGTGGATTAAGATATTCTGTATGGCAGAGCCCAGGCCAATCGCGATCCGGCGACCGCGTTCCGATTTAAGTGGGTATGTTAGCGGGTTTGGTAGGCCTAGCAGTACATAAGCGGGGAATCGCGGTATTTGGGTATCAAGGTGTTTGTCTATCTCATCGAGAATTTGGGACCAATAGGATTGTATTTGGTCACAGTCCCAGAGGAGGTGCACCAGTGTACCCCGCTTCCCACAGCCCCTCCAGCAGTCCGGATTTTGGCGGGGGTCAGTCTTATGGATGCGCTCAGGCGTGTAATACCAATATGTGATTACTTTCGTCAGTGTTTCTGTCAGCCCCATGTTCCGTGCCGAGTGTCGTGCCCTATAGTACACCCCCTCCCACTCTTTGTGGCTGAGGGACCGGCCAAGGTCCCGCTCCCATCGCGTGCGACCCGCATTGTACGTGTGTGTGTTGGGAGAGTAGCATCTTATAAAGATCTGAAATTAATTCCTTGTCCTTGTTGCATGTTATGAGCCACTTTTCATAGTGGGTAAGGTGGCGTTGGGCCTGAGGTCTAATGTGCGGGTGTAGCGCCCAGTGGCGGAGTTGCAGGTACTGTAGTCTCTCAGACTCAGGGATCCCATAGTACTCTCTAATCTGAGGGAAAGGGATGATCCCATCCACGTCGAATAGGTGTCCCAATGAGCGGCATTCCGTGGAGCGCCAACGCGTGAACGCAGTCTCACCCATACCGGGCTGGAAATCAGGGTTGTCATAAAGCGGGGTGAGTGGCGAAGGGAAGGTAGTCAGGTTGTGCTTAAGATTAGTTTGATCCCAGGTTTCCAGGATTGTGCGAGTGATATAGGAGGCATAGAGGTTGGGAGGTCTATGTGTCTTTCGGAGGAAAGGGACCTTCTGTAGCGGCGTGGCTGCCACTGCGTGGTCCTGAAACAGCCAGTGCTTCTCGGACTCAACCCGGTTCCATTCGACCAGGTGGCGCAGTTGCGCCGCCTGGTAATAAAGCTGTAGGTCCGGGACTCCCAGGCCACCCTCCTCAGGAGGCAATACTGTGATGGATCTCTTCAGTCGAGGTCTACGGCCTCGCCAGATGAACTGGGAAAGCTCGGATTGAATCTGTTTAATCCACCCCGGGGATGGTCGCAGGGGGAGAGTCTGGAACACGTATAGTATTTGGGGCAGGACCGTCATTTTGGTGGCGGCCACTCTGCCCAGCCAAGATATCGGGAAGTGTTTCCGCCGCCGCAGTTCAACCCGTATCCGGCTCCGCAGTTTGGCATAGTTGGTAGAGACTATCTCCGGCAACGTGGGCGCCAACTGAATGCCTAAGTATGTGACAGTCTCATCCGCCCACTGGATTGGGTGCTGAACTCTGAGGCGCGCCAGTGTGGAGGGTCACAAGGATAGATTGAGCACGACAGACTTCTCCACATTGACCTTAAATCCCGAGACCTGCGCGAAGTCTCCCAGTTCTGCCAGAAAGGCCCTCAGTGCGGGGAGAGGGTCCGAGAGTGTGACCAGGACATCATCCGCATAGAGGCTAATAGTATGGGTGTCCCCACCGAATTGAATCCCAGTGATAAGAGGGTTACGTCTGACCCTTTTTAGCCAAAGGCTCCATATAGAGCACAAAAAGCAGGGGTGAGAGTGGGCACCCCTGTCGCGTGCCTCTACCTATGCTAAAACGGGTCGATGTGTGTCCATTGACTCGCACAGAAGCTGAAGGAAATCGATAACAATTGAGAATGTGTGTCCGCATCCGCAGCTTCTCTCCCATGCCCACGTGTGTCAGTACGTTTTCTAAGTATGGCCAGTGGACTCTGTCAAAGGCCTTCTTTGCGTCGATGGTGAGGAGCATGTATTCTCCATGCGTCCGAGAGGCCTTTTCGATAAGGTGAAGGACCCGTTTGGTGTTGTCACTCGTCTGACGTTGAGGGATAAAACCCGCCTGGTCGGGGTCGATTAGCCCAGGCATGTAAGGTGCCAGGCGGGAGGCGAGAATCCCTGTATAGAGCTTGAGATCGATGTTAAGGAGAGATATGGGGCGGTATGACCCACAGCTAGTCATGTCTTTGCTGGGCTTTGGGATGACGACGATGGCCGCCTCGAGCATGTCCTCTGGGATGGCTCCGGTGAGCGCAAAGGAATTAAAAAGGCGCGTTAGAAAAGGTGCCACCGTCAAGCAGAACTGTTTATAAAAGGCCGCTGAATAGCCGTCGGGCCCGGCGACTTAGCGGATTGGAGGCGCGAGATGGTGTCTATGACCTTCTCAACCCGGATCTCTCTCTCCAGGTAGTCCGCCTGGTCCCGAGTTAGGGAGGGGAGCCGGGCATCCGCTATGTAAGCGTCACCAAGCGAGTTGTCCAACAGTTGTCCCGTATAGAGTTGTGCGTAAAAATCTCGGAAGGTTTGGGTCTTCCGACACCCTCCCCCCTGCGACGTTGTGTAATTCGTGAACACCCTGAGTCTGTCTGGCCTCCCGCAACTTGTGTGCCAGGAGACGGCCACATCTGTCCCCCCCGGTATAGAATGCTTGGCGAAGACGCAGGGCCGCGTATTCCTCCCGATCTTGGTCGAGGGCCATCAACTGCGCCTGCACTGCGCGCAGCTGGTGCCAAATCCGAGGTGCCCCGGTCCGCTGGTGCATTTGCTCCAGCTCCTTAGTCCTTCGCATGAGGTCTTCCCGCTTCCGTCTGCGCTTGGCATTATCTGCCGTCGAAATCGCTATGAATTCCTCCCTAATTACCGCCTTGAGCGCCACCCATTGCGTCGATATGGGGGTGTCCTGATTGTCGTTATGTGTGAAATAGTCCTCTATAGCGTGCTGTATTTGAGTGACGATGTCAGGGCGGTGTAGGAGAGTGTCGCGCAAGCGCCAATGGCGGGAGGGTCGCTGCACAGGGGGGAGAGTGAGTGTGATTATGACCGGCGCGTGGTCTGATAGGGAGGCAACTAGTATGTCCACTTCAGTAGTGTGGGCACAGATGGACTCAGAGCCAAGGAAGTAGTCCAGTCTAGCATAGGTTTTGTGCACACTCGAGTAAAAAGAGTATTCGCGGTCTTGGGGGTGGAAATAGTGCCAAAGATCTATCAGGCCCAATCCCTTCAGTTTGTCCAGCCCCGATTGGGAGAGCGCCCCCGTCTGGCTCCAACGCGCTGCCCTGATCTGTCACTGGTGTTGTTGAATACTATATTTAAGTCGCCTCCCAGCAGAATGTCCCGCTCCTCTGTCGCCGTGGCCTCTATCAGTGCCTCATGGAGGAACTTGTCTTGCCCCTCGTTGGGAGCGTAAATAGACCCGACCACAAATGTTCGACCCCCTAAGGAGAACTGATAGGAGAGAAGCCGCCCTTTAATTTCAGCTTCCTTCTGTAATACTCTGCCCTGAAAGGCGCGGGAGATTAGGATGGCAACCCCGGCTGTTTTAGTGGAGCCGGAGGAGAAGAATTGCGTTGGGAACACGCGGGACCTTAGGCGGGGACAATCCCGGATCAATAAGTGCGTCTCCTGAAGGAGACAGATATCCGCCTTGGAATTTTCCAGATACGATAGGACTGCCCTGAGCTTAACGGGGTTGTTGAGACCCCTCACATTCAAAGTTAGGATTCTAAGTTCTGTAGGGGCCATCTAGGAATCGAGGGACCACTAACTCCTCTACATATGAAGGCTGTGCCCATGAGGGTAGGTGGGCACCAAGAGCAACAAGACAGAATCCCTGAATCCCATATGGGAAGAGAACGGTGGCGAGGGACCCCAAAAAAGAACAATAAAGAGAAAACCCCAAAAACTAGCAACAAAAACATTACAAAAAACAGGAACCAGAGTTCGGAAAAAGAGTCCGTCATCCGGAGATGACCGGAGTGGAGTCACAATGGGGTCCATAGTGTGGCCAAGAACTGCCTCCTCTCTCCCTTCCTGGGACCAGAAGGCAGTTACTGCAGGGAACATGTTGTGGCCAAGTGCCGTCGCTCCCGCCCCGCCCGCCGCCCGCCCCAGAGGCAATGAAAGAAAGCAGGATGAATATCCTCAATCAAGTGCTTCAGGAGTGCGTCTTCGCTAGGGCCTCTGTCACTGAGTCCAGCACCGCCTGTTGGCTCTTTGCAATCTCCGCCTGTTCAGGTCGCTGTGATGGAGCAAGAACTCACAAATGAGACTTGCTCGGAAGCAATCCTCTCACAGTATTAATTATTAATCTTTGTAATGCTCGTAGTAACAAATGCACACACAAATACAAGTAGAAGGAAGCTTGCCTATGTGTTTATACTAACAAATAACGCTTGTCTAATCTAAAATGGCCGCTAAAGCGCGGGAATTTCTTTGCGCATGTGTCAACCATATCACATGGTGTGACGTCTTTCTTTGCTTGGAGGGAAATCATTGCTTCTGCGCAGTGTGTATTAAAATGGATGCTTAATGTTTTCACGTGCTACAGCTTGCTTACAGTTTGCAATTAAACTGTGGTATCCTAACGCTATTAATGCGGGATAGAATTTATAATTAAATGGGAATAGAGTAGAAAGATTGGGTATACAGTGAAACAATTTATTTGTGATTTTAATATTTTCTTCTTTGACTTTTATTAGTTTGTAAATGGGCCTGGGTTTGGTTGAACTGAAAACTCGAGAGACAATGGTTCTGCGCATGCGCCTTGCGAGGCTGCCCAGAAGAGAGGATGAAGTCAACCTGGACGTCGTCCAAGGCCATGACCTGATGGCCAACAACTACTGTACCCACGATGTCCCTACCGAAAAGAAACAATTTATATAAACATTGTAATAAACTTTGTTGTGAGACGGGTGGGAAATAAAGCAAATGTATTCATTGTGATGGGCGGTATTTTAAAACAATGGGCTTAAAGAAATTTAATTAAATCAATATGGTGTGAGGATCAACCCCCTGTCCCCGTCCAATCAGAGGTAGTGGGCCCATAATTCTGCAACATTAAGGGGAGGTACATGGGCGTAGAAGGGTGTAATAGATATAGAATTAGAATTAGTTAGGGCTCGGGCACTCGCTCTTAAGGCATTAGGACGCACAAGCGGAGTGGAGGTCGAGGTTCGAGATCCATGCAGATTGAACTGCTGTCCAGAGAGGTCCTGAGTTGGGGCGGCGGAATCCATTAGAAGGAAGACACAGGAGAAGTCGAGGAGAAGTGAAGTATCAGACAGGGGAACAACGCAGGCATCGTTGATAGAGAGGTCACCGGTCCTGTCCTGAACCTGGAGGAGGTCTTTGCTCTACATCCTTCCTTGGTCCTATCTTTCCAACTCCTTGGCCAAGGGGTTTGGTTGCTCGCACTTTTAGGTAAATATAAATGCAAACCTTAGTTGCGCTGCTGTCTCTATCTTCTTCTTTCTGAGGAACCGTCATTGATCGAAAATTGATTATTATGCTTCATCCTTGATATACGATTAAGTATCATGTGGTTCTGTATTTTACTCTGCTAAATCTTTAGATAAACATTTTAAAACTTCCTGACTCAGTGATTATTTCAGGATTATGATATATAAGGAATGTCACTCATTTTAAACTTCCCAATTAATAAAGGGTCCATTGGTAAGTCATTACTCTTCAATCAGAAAAGTAATTGGTAGCAGGGATTTAATAAAAAGAGTACAACTGACCCACGAGCGGAAATTGCTAGCGTAGTATGAATGTATGGGCCCAAGTGAGTATTTGGTGTATGAATGCTTATTGCTAGTAACCCGCTGGATCAGCTGCACTCTGCACCTGCGGCCCTGCCGCCGCCAGCCCGACGGGGAGACCTCGGCTCTGGGGGTAGGGCTTTGGTGTTCATCTCCATCTGAGGGGGGCTCGATCCCTAGGAGCCAGCAAGCCTCCGAAAGGGAGCGCAGCTGCAGCAGTTTGCCATTATGCCTAAAGATGAGCCGGAACAGGTGGCCCCAGGAGTAGGAGATCCCTTGCTGGCGCAGGTGGTCAGTGATGGGCCGAAACTGCCATCGCCGCTGGAGGGTGAGGAGAGCCAGGTCCTGGTACAGCACCGGAGACTGATCTTTAAACGTGATAGGGTGTAGGGACCTCGCCTTGCTGAGTATCGCTTCCTTGGTCTTGAAGTCCTGAACACAGACGAGGATGTCCGCCGGCGGAGCATTGCCAGCTCTGGGGGGCCCAACCCTATGAGCCCGGTCCAGCTTGATGTCAACGTCAGGGGGTTGCCCAGGATACGGTTAAAGAGCTTTCTGGAGAAGGTGAAGAGGTCCTCAGTGACCGCCGTGACCTTCACGCCCCGGATTCGGATCTTATGTCTCCGGGAGCGATTCTCTAAATCCTCCAGGTGGGTCTGCATATCGAGGTGTTGGTCCTGAAGCCGGATTACTTCCTGCTGCAAATCTGACAGTTCAGTGGCCCTACCATCTGCTCCATCTTCCAAGGCGACCACTCTTTCACCAATGCTGTCCACGTCTCGTCGTATTTCTTTGATTTCAGAGGTGAGATCTCTTTTCACTGTTTGGAGATCCTCACGGAGTGTCGAAAAAAGTGACTCCAGAAAGGCCCACGTCACAGGTTCCTCGCTAGGGCCGTCGATCTTTGCGCGGGTCGAATCTCCTTGGGCAGAGAGTGCCATCGCAGAGCTGCTTTGTTGGCGGGCGAAAATGTCCTTCAGGGATTTGTCCTTCTTTCCTCTCGAAGAGGATATACTCTCTTCCCCCGTCGACCCTCCGTCGTCTGTGTGAAGTGACTGAGTGGCCACTGCCGGCCACCAGGGCACTGCCGAGTCACCCCGGCAGTGAGCAACACACCAAGTCTCTAAGTTGAAGGGCTGGCTATCAGTAGAGTACTGCCGCAATGCCAGGCAAGCCGCGGGCCCGCGGGGGATGCTCCGGGAGGGCAGTCGCCGTGCAGCTGGGAGCAAGGAAGGCCGCCTCCACGAGGTAAGCTGTAGTATGGGCCGTGAGAAAATGGAGCCGCTCCACCCCCAGTGCCGCGCCAAGAGGCGACTCGGCCAAAGGCGTCCGCCCGGTGATGTGCGAAAAGTCCAGAACCGGTGGGGGCCGCGCTAGAAGCCGGTGGAGGCTCTCCAGCGTAGTGCGTTCCGCTGCTGACAGGCGTGTTGCCCCCCCGCTGATCCCCCAGCGCCTCCGTACATGAGTGTGGTGAGGTCCGAGCTGCGTCCCAGGTGAGCTGGCCCGCCGATCGCCGGTCGAGGGGCATCTTGAAGTGAGGCACCTGGGGGAGAGACTGGGCTTCCTCCGTCGTGGGGGGGGCGAGCTGGGGGCGTGACAAGCCCACAAACCGCACCCAGGCCTAGCTGGGCCACTTCCGTGGGCCGCCACACCCCTCTCTCGGCAGCCCCGTCTAATGGCGGTCCCGCTCGCCAGCCCTCGGTCGCAGCACCGGGGTGCCACACGTGGGCCAGTACCACTGCGTGAGCCTCATGGGCTGCCGGAACCGTGGGTGGCTCAGTGGTCCGCTGCTCCGCCATGGTGCGGTGGGGGCGCGCCGGCCCCAAAGGGCAGAGGTATTGCTGCCAAGCCTCGTCACTGCGTGGTCGCACCTGAGGCCCCCGGCGGATCGCCTCCCACTCGAGTGCACCAGGGGGACGCCAACAGGAGCCGGATGGCAAGAGAAGACCATGACCCCCAGCCGGGTCTCAGCGCCTCGCCGGGGCAGAGATGCGGGCACTCAGCGGTGGCAAGAGGGAGCACGCCCCGCAACTTTAGCCCGAGGCCAAGCTCGGCCGCCGGGCGCGCCTCCGACTCGAGACCGGGGCCCCCGCTGGGCCTCCCCGGGCAAGCCACGCCACCGCCGCCCCGCGGTCGCCGGGGCCCCCGTCCCGTCCGAGGGTGTCTGATGGGCTGGGACCGAGTGGTGTTGATGCTTGCCTCGAGAGACCCACCCGCATGGATCTCCCGCTCCATGGTCCGCAGCCTCGGTAGAGTCCGGGAGCTGGTAGGCCCCTACGGGCAGCCGGCCCTGCGCCGGTCCGACCCGGCGGCGCTCGGGACCCAAACTCCCCAGACGGGGTCACCTGGAGCTCCGGGTTATGTTGTGCGGTTCAGGCGGCCACGCTACTCGGGTATGGCCTGGGAAAACGCAAAGCTGGGCAGGCGACGGGCAGGAGCTCGGAACCCAGCATCCTACTGAGTCGCCATCTTGGCCACGCCCCCCCGTCCCTGGGGCTTTTTTTGCACATAATTCTCATAATAGTGTTTGCAATATGTGGAATTAATTGATCTACAGCCACCTGCATAATTAATAAAGCAATTTGTTTCTCAAATTGAAAAAAAAAAAATATATATATATATATATATATATATTATCACTCGCAACCTTGTTTTTGGAGTTCCCACACGGAACAAAACAGGAACGGACTCCACTTCCTTAGTGCAATTTTGTTTTATTTTCAAAAATCAGCTTGCCGCCATATGTATATATATCACCCCATGGATATAGCACCCGTCCTGAGTTCGGAGCCCGAGGTGGGAGTTGTGATGGTGATTATAGTCGAACTCTAGAACTGCCGCCGATGAGTTTTTCCTGCCGACCGAAGAGTCGCAAGTTATTCAAACTTGGGGACGTTCAGTTATTTATGTGACGCCTATGGGAAGAATGTCATGTGCAATCTGGCGGCTGCAGCGAGGGACATGTTTGTGACTCAAGATTAACCACCCGTGAGCAAGGTCTCTGTAAGACCGAAACGCGCAGGGCGACTTGGTTGTCGCAGTAGAAATGGATGATTGGTTAGACCAATAAAACTATTGATGAATTCACCCGTGTGTGCGACCTGACTTGGTTTTCCAAGAGTTTGTTGCGGATATTAAGACGGCGTGGCTCTGCCGTTAGAAACAGGTCTGCATTGCCTGAGAAGCGCGTGACATCCAGCAAGAGTAAGCCAATTCATGACGAGAAATGTGAGCTGGATTTGGTGAACGCCGGCAGCAGGAGGAGAATACAACGGTTTTTGTGAACGCGACCGGAAGACGGAGACGCAAAGTTCAACAACTGGAGGGTTGGAAACGACGCACTGTGCCGCTAAGTAGATAAGTGAAAAGCGAACCGTGAGAAGTGGATGCATTGATGTGATTGCTGGTTGGCCTCAATAACGAGTGCTGTGCTATAAACAATTTAAATTACTAAATGCAATGATTTGTTGGAGATTTGAGAAATAAGATTATGAAGTGGTAACGCAACAGCATGTTTTCTGAGACGGTGTGAATCAACTGACATATTCAATTTATTCAAACATTATACAGGGACTCAACCAAAATGGAAAAAAGAGGAGCAAAGTGCAATGAGATAATGGCACATTTTTTTGATCAGGAAACTATAACTACAAAAGGGACAGAAAAACTTTCGAACTAATATAAACCAGATGTAAAGAACAAATTGAGACTGTGGGAAAAATTATCCAAGAAAGAGATTAATAAGTGGTGGAAAGTACTCACACTCAAAAAATATCTATCTAATAATGTAAAAAGACGAATATTGGGCTGAAGAGTAAGAAACAAACAAACAAATGTAGCAGTTGTGAGTGAGAAAGTAAATTGACTTACCACTCATCCCAGCAGACAAGCCCTTCCCTCTTGTGCCTCATGCACACAATATTAGTCTTAATCCTCATCTGTGTCACTCTGGCAAACTGATTTACTAATATCATTACTAAACACAGTATTTGCACAAGTAAAACAGCAATCTCTAAAACTTCTAAAATTATTGCTAGCAAAAGTATCAAATTGAAACTAAGGCCCCGATTACGATTTCGGACGGACCTGAGTCTATTCGACATTGTTTGGAAACTGGGACTGAACGACCTCCTGTCGTCGGTCCTAACCCAAACCCAGCCATTAGGATGTGACTGAACACTGTTCGGTCGCATTCCTATTCTTTACACTGGGGGCATGCATTCCCACCGTAATGCAAGCTTTTATTGTAAAGAGCTGAGGTGCAGTTCATCACTGCACCCAGTGGCAGGCACCTCGAGGTGCCTGCCACCGGGTGCAGGGATCAACAGGGGGGCACTGTAGGGGCCGCCATCCAGCGGCATTGCACCCACGGGCCCTGATGGGGGCCCCCACAGTAGGAATCCCACAGCCTTTCTGTGTCGGAAAGGCCGGCACAGAAAGGCTGTGGGAATCTGCCATCGTAATCCCTCGGGCAGAAAGAGCCGCCCAAGGGATTACTGGAGGTTTTCCGAATGGCAGACGGGTGAGCCCGTCGGAGGCCATTCGGAAATCCAGTTCGGATTCCTTTCAGACCGACCCCATCAAGGGTCGGAGCCGTTCCCTACAGCATCGTAATCGGGCCCTAAGTATTTTAAAAAACATATGTTCAAAATCCAATGCTATGAAAGTTTTAAGAATGGAGGGATTGGCTAGAAAAGTATTAGGAAAGCAATGATTAAAAGAAGGAGAAGTGAATGGAGATGAGAAATGTAAAAGAGGAGTAAGAGGGAGAGTTTAACACCACAATAATAAAAAAGAGGGAGGAAAGGAAAGAACAACGGAGGCAAGAGGAAATAGGCTTCAAAAATGGAAGGAAATAAAAAAGCAAACACAAGGTGTGCAGGTTTAATAGATACTAAGGTAAAAGGTAGGAAAATAGGAAAGTACAAAAAAAGAAAATACAGAGGACCACGCTGCATATTGGGTGAGATTAATTGTTAAATCTAAAGAGAGTAAATAAATAAACATGACTTACATGCAGTACCTGAGAGAATGCCTCCCGTTGTGGTGGCAGTGGCATCTCCCATGGCCTTGGAAGAGAATGACTTTCTGGCCCAGGTCCTCATCTTATTTGGTGGTCCTGAAAAAGACACTGATTAGTAGTACTGTCTCTAAAAATATTAAAGCACATTTAATAGTTTGGAGGCAAAAAAGCTACTGCCTGAGTAACCAATCATATTCCCAGCTTTAACCTCCACCCTAAAATTGTTATTTGAACTAGAAATTATTAACTACAAATAATATTGCTCCTCCATTAGTTTCATGACTTTTCTCTGTACTCTGGGCAAAGTAGCCAATCCTATACTATCCCTCACAGAGATGGACACTGTGTATGCACAATAGGAGAGTCATGGAGGAGCCCCCCCCACCCTTGAGATTTGACTGTCTTCCTCCCCTTCAATCTAATCCAAGCATATCTGGCTTACAGTCTGACTACTGACATCATAGGTGACCACCACTTACTATGGAACAGAATCCCAATATCACGTAGTATATACTCTCTTAGCATTCACTCCCAGTCCTCCCTGGCAGGGCCGGCTTGAGGGCAGTGCGACTGGTGCGGTCGCACTGGGCGCTGACCTGTGGAGGGGGGTGCTGTGACCTCAGGGGGGCGCTGTGTTTAGCAATATCTTATGATGGGAGAGATAAGGGGCACTTTTGCAGGTGGTAGGGAGAGAATCCGATGAGGTGGTCATGGGATGTGGGGGCGCCAAAAGTAATTGCCGCACAGGGCGTCATCAGCGCTAAAGCCGGCCCTGCTCCCTGGTATGCCCCACTTAGGGCCAGATTATGAGTTGCTCATTAAATTCCATTCCGTGTGTAAACCCCTGTTTACGTACAGGTTGGAATTACAAGTTTAACGCATCCGATAATTATTGGATGTGTTAAATAACTCAACCATGAGTACATTTCGGCAAGTCAAACCTGCGGACATTTATGGGGTGAAAAACCACGTGATATTTACCGTATCATCTGGATTTTGGTGCGGTAAAGACCAAAATCTGCAATTTCACATCGACCAAGGGGCACAGAATGACTTCAAAGACAGCACTCACCAACATAGAAAACACAGACTATGAGACACTCAGGGGAATGAATTAAATGCAACTTTTACACAGTGTCATCCATGTTAATCAAAATCATTTCTGAAAGGCTGGTAACTAGCCCTGCGTTGTAACGCATGAAGGCTTGCCTCCCTCTGTGTTCAGTCGACCTCTCTCTAAAAAACTGGACATGGGCTAAATTTAGTGAACCCTGCCAGGACAGATGATGAAAAACTGGCACTGGCCCGGCAAATCCTGGATGCTTGGTCACCCTGTACTGTGTCTTTGCCAACTATCAGTGCCAAACAGTTTTTGGGGTGCAAAAGTTAAATGCCCTTATGCTGAAATGCTTCAGTCAGTGTTAGGCTATGGAATGTGCATTTGTATAGCACTTGACTAACTTGGGAGGGTATCCAGGCGCTGAAGCACTATACATTGCACAAAGGCCTGGGCAACAAAATAGTACATTTGGTCCCTAGCATCTCAAGTGTGTACGGTACTTATTCTAGAAACAGAGAACAGGTCTTTCTGGTTCCCAATTGAAGAGAATTGTCAGTGCCTGCAATTGGATGTCAATAAAATGCTTATAGTCCCTCATTCTTTTGGGACACAGGGTTTTGTATACCTTGAAGCACTGATTTCGATTGTGACTTTGTGCACTGATTGCGACATAATGAATTCTTGCTCTATTGTGACGTGTCTTCTTGTACAATTGTGAATTGTCAAAGAAGTTCATCGACCAGGATTACAAATCAGACGATTGTGGCACAATGTTGTGATGCTCCTGGTAGTCACCTGTGGGTGCAGTGCAGCAGGAAAATTATGGCTTTTTTGTGTTTTAATGCCATACTGATTTTCAAAGGTAACACAAGAGCGAAGTAAAGGTAGTGGCTCACCTAAAGTCTTGTTCGAGTGAATCATGGTGGCGTCCGGGCCTCCCACTACTTGTACCTTGCAGTCTCCCTGCTCTTGGAAGCCCCAGCCTTCATTCTCCTTCTATGTTGCCACAGAGATGCCGGGATCAGGGGTGAGGTGGCGCTCCCAGCAATAAGTGGCCTACCAGCAGTGGCATAATGCAAAATGATGGGGCCAGTGTGCAGATTGTGATGGGTGGTCCTTCAGTCTCCCATATCTCGCAGATTTTCATTGGTCTTGGGCTGAATGGGGTCCCCTGCATACTTGTGGGCCCCTATGCCTTTGGGGGCCCCCTCCTCCGCAGGGGCCTGCATCAGGGCTTTAAGTGGGATGAAAAAACTGGGGGGTCTCTCAAAGGGGCGTGGGCAATGTAATTAAGGGCGTGGCCTAAAACACATAAACTGAAAATCTGTGCTTAGCAGCCCCCCCCCCCCCCTTGTGTGTGTCAGCCTGGGCTGAGACAGCTTCCCGTGCATACACACAGACAGTTTTTGAGCTTATCACAGCCGCACCCAAGTAGTTCACAGGTCTTTAAAAGACAATTTATGTGTTAACGAGGGCTTGTTGTTTGTTATCCCCTTCATCTCCACTCTGCCTATTGCTGGAAGAATGAGCCCGTCCCCCTTCCCCCCGAAATTTTTATTAGCCCCCCCCTAACCCTCCCCCGAAATTTGGCTCTAGTTGCGCTCTGGTGCTTAGCATAGTGTGCCGCCCGACTTGTTTTTTGCTGTTTCTGTCATTGCATCCAGATATATGATACAACAAGTAACATCGTACCTACAACAAATCAGGACTAATGGCTTTGTCAATGGTTATTAGTGGCATAAGATAGATAAGTAGCAACTATGGCTTGTTAATAATATTGAAAAAGCTTCCAGTTAAAGCCCTGGTGACACCATGGCAATGTTGCTGCTCCTGAATGTCAAAAAGAGAAGGGAAATCCAGAGAGAAGATGAGTCTCTTTAAAGGATTTCCCGTCCCCTACAGCTCACCTAGCATGACGTCATGCCGTAACTTCTCCACTAGTGAGAAGTGAGCAGTGTGAGCAGCGCACATCGATGTGCCTGCTGTCACTGCAGTCCGGGAAAACGGGCCGCCTGTGCCAAGGCACAAAACAGAGCCCGATAGAGACCCGTTTCGAGGCCCCCTTTAAAAAACTGCCGGTGCTCAGCACCGGTGAGACCCAGCCCACTTAAAGCCTTGGCCTGCATTACACCCCTGCCTAGCAGTTAATACTCCTTCCAAGCAAGCTGCTGACCTGGAAATTGCTGAACCATTTACTCATTAGCTGAGCACCCCCTGGTGGTGGGAAGACGTAGGTAAAAGAGTAACAATGGCTGTGGCCTTGGCGCTTGGTTGCCTCAAGTGTTTAAGTGCTTTGTAAATGGAGGGATAATCCTGATGGTAAAAATGCGCGTCCCAACAATATTTCTCATTTTAATTGCTGAGCTGAAAGCACTCTTTACCCTGCCATTAACGTGTGGCTACTTGCAGTGGTATCTGTACCCATCCCCCACTCATCACAAAGCCTTCATTACACTCTAATCCTCAGTTTCAACAACCTCTGTAAAGGTACAATATACAAATATGAGATGGAGTGTTTTTTTCTGCTTCCCATAAACCTCAGGGAACGTTCAAATGAGCTCAGACAACACAACATCATGTAAAGGTTTCTGTTGTAAGCTGTGGTTAATGTACTCTCTAATTTGTTACTTGGTGTGTTAGGCTCTTGCAGGCTTAAGTGCTTCCTAATGGAGCTTTTGCAAACAAGTCTCCATTTTTAACACAAAAAGCCATGCATTTATCAAGAGTGAATAACTCTGGCCATCACCTACATAGTGAGCACCTTCGAGGGATCCATTCCTCACAGTGCTATGCGTGGCTTAATCAATGGAAAAAGAAAAGGCCTTCATGCTTCCCTTTAAACTCTTTGACATTTCAATGCTTGTGAAATGTGCCAGATGGAGTGCACTGGAAGGCAATACAAAATAGTCACAGCAAGAGCATTAGACGTCCAAGGGGCATATTTACAAGGGCTTTATCTCCGCTTTTTGGCTTAAAAGCCAAAAAGCGGAGATAAAACTATCGCCCCTATTTACAAGAGGGTGCTAACATGCATAATCGCATGTTAGCACCCTTTTTCCCAACGCCTCCCTTTGCATCTCTAATGAGATGCAAAGTGGGCGTACCCCGGATGGACTACCTTCAAATATCGCTGATGTTCACATTGCGATATTTACAAGGCTGCCCCAGCATTTTAGCACACGTTAGTTTTTGGAAAAAACCGCTGTTTTCTCCAAAAACTAACGTCTGCTAAAATGCAGACTTACCTATCCCTAACATTGGGGTGGATTATGCTGATACGACCCTGTGGGTCGTATCAGCAAGGTTATCGCCGTTTTGCAGGGAACATCGATGGAAAACCAGCGATGTTCCCTGCAAAACGGCGATAACCTCGCTATCTCTGGGATTTTTATCGCCCTGGAGAAACGCATTGTTAATAACGCGCTACCAGGGCGATAAATTCCAGAGATAGCCTGCGATAACAAAATTATCGCTAAGCACTGCCAGCGATAATTATCGCTGGCCGTTGATAATATGCCCCTAAGTGACTCTGTGCTGACTCTTGCATACATTAAGACCTCCACTGGCTCCTAGTTCACAAACAAGCACTCTTCAAACTCCTCACACACACACACACACACATACAAAGGCCTAAACAACATGGCCCCCATTTTCCTGAATGTCCTCACGAACTTGCACACACAGACCACACACCTCCACTCAGCTGGGCTCCTAGGCTGCGTTTCCCACATCCAAAGAACTACAGCCGGTGACGTGCTTTCGAGTGCAAGGGACCAGATTTACTAACCACGCAATGAAATGCAACAAGGTAACAAGTAACGAGGAGAAATGAAGATATTTTTCCTCTTTACACCATCCTCAGGTAGGCACAACATTTTGACGCACACCCAGGTTTACTGTCTTTAGTAGACAATGCTTCACCCATGAAACGCCACCCACACGCAAAGTAACACAAAGCAGAGCATTGTGCTGCGTTACTTTTTGTATTTTTTTACTAAGCCCTCAAATTGGGCTTTGCGTGGCTTAGTAGATCTAGAAATGGCCTTCTCTTCGGAGCTCTGTTAAAAAAGTGTCGCAACCCCGACACAAAATGTTAGTAAATCTGGGCCCTGGTTCCCAAAGCCTTGAATAACCTTCCTCTGCACATCAGAACTGCCATCTTAGTTCTTGCATTACAAAAAAAAATGAAAACCTTGGTATTCCAATAGGTCCCACCCAGAGTTGCACCATCCTTCATTAGGCACCAGGATACCCTCCTGGGTTACAAGCAAACCATACAAATACATATAACATAACATAAAAATATGGGCTACCTATAGCTTTGCATAACTCAGGGAGCTCTTACCGGACATCCTTGCGCATCCTCTTGGCAAAGATCTGAAGTGAATGCTTATTCTCACACTGTTCAAGACTAGAAGGCCCTGGACCAGAACCTTGGCTTCTGTCTATGGAAGCCTCTCCATTTAAAGTACTGCAAAAACATTCAAGATCACCTTCTACTAATACCCTCCTGTACCTGCCCTTGCCTCATGTGAAGGTGATGATACATCATTAAACCACTGTCTTCAGACCCAAGCACCACATTAATCAATCATTCTTAGCATAGTAATGCCAAATGGCTGTCATGTAAGGTATCATCTTGATCATTTAGAAGGTTCAGTAGAGCAGGTCATCAGCAGGGGTGGGCAGAACCCACTGAGCAAGTCTAATTCCACTGATTTATAACAAAACTGAGCGAGATTCCACAGAGTTCCACCAACGGGCAGAAAATATCCAGCTCAAGCTGCAATTTGGCTGCGGTAGCGCAAGGAACGCCGAAAAATCAGTGCGAACGGCACCATGTGTTACACAACAGCGCACAGCCATTCGAGTTGATTTTGCTGCCGCTCGAGAAGAAAATCTACTCGAGTGGCAGCAAATCTACTGGAGCATCTACTGGAGCGGCAGCCCTCTGACCGTGACAGCTCACGTTAGAAAGCCGTGGTAGAGGGGTGCCAAATCTCTCTCGCCATCTTGCATTTTCTGGAGGCTCGCAGGAGAAAAATTCCGCTATGCAGCAAATAGCGAAATTTGGCCAGCTAGTCATCAGCTCTGCGTCCTCCACCCACTATCAACACTTCCCGAGCCAGGGCCAGCTCAAAACACACTGATTATTTCAAATATCATCACATTAACTCTTATGTCACTCATCACCAGGACAGCACACACAGAACACACATACGTACATCCATATACTGAAGTCAGGACGTAATAGAATCCCCTTTCTATGCCAACACATCAAACCAACATGAAAGTACTTATGCCACGCTAGCCCCTCCTAAAACTGAAACAATGAACTCCGAAAGAACACTCATTTCAGCGACAACTGAAATAAAGTATGGATACAAAAGAGCACAGAACAATGAGATCTCAATGACACACCAAACGCAAACACACCTCATATACCAAAACATTTGTGAGGTGCACTCCAGGCACAATGGCAATGAGAACAAAAACAGGTCCTTCCCTAACATGTAATAAATAGCATGCACAGATGCACAGAAATATGAAACACTCTTTTGGCCTGATTTATAATTTTGTGGACTGAGGTTTGGCAGTACGGCAATGGAGTAATATACTCTGCTGCCTTGACTGCACCCCCACGTGCCAAAATTGTGATATGACCACCAAGCCGGCGGTCATTTCTTAAAGCAGTGCCAGGAACCGCTGTCATGGCAGTTCCGGTCAATGGTTTTTAGAGATAAAGGCACAGTTCCATCAAGCATGAAAATAAAAATGACATTGCTCCTCTCGTCATGGGAGACCTCTCATGGCATAGGGAGCATTTTATAGTCTTCACAGCCCCTTACTGCCAGGGTTATCCTGGCAGTGATGGGCAGTGAAAACGGACCTCTAATTCCACCCATATAAATTAGGTGAGAGGGTTTAGAGGTGAACCTCTGAAGGCCTTACTCCGTCGGGCCATTGGAGGGGGTTTAATCACGGCAGAGACTAAACTTAAGTCCACCTGCATTTAAATCGGGTGGGTGGACCACAGACTTGGTAGTATGGATACTCCATTGTGACGGAGTATCCATACCGCCAAGATATAAATCAGGTTCAAAATCTTGATAAATAATGCAAACTCAATGTGTATCCCAACAAGACCCAGGCACAGTTCAGTTACACTGGGACACTTTTTAAAATAATTTCCAGCATGTTCTTTTAAGCTTTTTACATGAAATTCAGCAAAATTAGGCCATTACGCCCTGTGAATAATTGGAGGTCATTTGGGTTAAAATCCTATCACAGCAGTACTGGAACAATGCAAACACGAGAGGCTCGTTTTCAAAGTTCTTGTGCTATTAATTTTTAGGTTTTTGCAATTTTTTTCTAACCAAAGCAGCATCCTTGTATCCAAACTTGATATGAGGATGCATTTCACACTAAAATATAGTTGAAAATGCCGCATTGGCATTTCATGTAATTTTGCATAATTTCTCAGAAATGTCTCCAAATTATGCACACAAAAAAATTATGCAAATTTCGCACACCCTTAGTATTCCTAACACACTCTGCCATCAAGTAAAGCTGAACCATGCAACATATTTTTCTGCCTTCTTACTTGGCATGAGGCTTTGGAAAAAAACGTGCCTTTGATCACCATAATCGCAAAGTGTACCCCTTTTTAAAAGGATACATTGACTGTATCATGACACAGTTTACCGAACATGTAATAAATACATTTTTGCAGGCAGCGTATTTTAAGGGAAATGAGAAATAGTGCTCTTAAATCCAAACAGATACAGTGCATAATCACAATAAAAAATATATCCAGTTCTCACTTGTCGACAATACACTGGAAATAAGGCTGAATCTGTAAATCAGCTGCAGCTCCTACGCAATGGCAGAGGTGCGTCGCCCCACTGGCTCAGAGTAAGCCTGGGCGGAGTTCGCGGAGTTCTGCTATGCGGAAACCCCGCGAAGTGCAAATAAAACTCTGCCGCACTACGCGGAGCTCCGCAAGCTGTGATTTTTAGTGCCAGATGCTTGTCTGCACTGTGCAATCATCGCGAACGGCACCATGCACAGCGCAAGAGGGCGCTGTTTCCTTTCTGCTGCTCGAGTAGATTTTTACTCGAGCAGCAGCTTTCTCAATGCGAGCGGACAGTTTCTCAACGCGAGCGGTCGCGAGCATACGCGACCACTCACAATGAGAAATCTGACCAAAATCTGACTGCCTGCATTGAGAAATCTCGCCGGGAGGTTGATTTTCCATCCTTGCGCTCGTCAACTTGATGTTGACGATCGCGAACGAGGAAAAATCTCACTGGGAGGTGGATTTTCCCCACTCGCGCTCGCCAACTTGACATTGACGAACGCGAGCGATGGAAAAAACTCTGCAAGCTCCGCGTAACGTGGAGTGTGGAAATATCCACAAACTCCGCGAGCGGAGCAGGGTTCCCCGCCCAGACTTAGCTCAGAGCCAGCAGCTGAAAAATAAAACAATATTTTATTATCGTTTTATTTTTCAGCTGCTGGCCTAGCCAACGTGTGTAGGGCGGGGCGGGGCTGGGGGTCACAGGGAGGAGAGGTTGGTGCGTTTCTAAGTGCGCATGTATGTTTGGCCAGCTGTCTTAGGCCGGCCAAAAAGACATGTGCAGTTAGGTTTCTCTAACCTGGCTCTATTCTACAGCTGGGTGGAGAAACTGCACTGTGCCAGAGCGAAGCGTCAAACCAGCCAGCTCAGGCTAATCCCGGCGCTGCTCTCATATTATGAGAGCAGCGTCTGGATTGGTTGGGGAGTCTGTCCCAGGGACTGTTTGGAGCAGCAGGAGAATGAAGGAGCACCAAAGCGTGAGGCGGTCACAGGATCAGGTAAGTTTATTTTTAATTTTAACTTAACCCGCCCTCCCCCGCCGCTGCTGCAAAGCTGCCCCACCCCCTCACTGCATATTGGCAGCAGCCACGATTGCTGTAAATGCATGTTTTTTAGTAAAGAAGAAAATAAAAAATAATCAAAATGCGATGGCTCCATTAATTTACAATAAGCATCTAATGCTAACCTGCCCCTGCCCTAGTACATGGATATTTTATACGTTTCTTCACACACTCAGACAGAATCACGCAACATAAATTAAATCTCGAATAATACCTCAGGTGCACAGCTTCCTTGTGAGAAGAGTGAAGAAGACCTTGGATAAATATAAAATAAAGTCACCTCTAGATGCTGATCTTGCTTAATTAAGAATCCTTGTTTCATAATTCCAAAAGCGGAAGTGAGGCTAAATACATCTGGGCATATTTATTAATGGCTTGCATTGCCCTTGTGTGACACGTCATCGCAAGGCAACACAGATCCTTAAATGTTTTCACTAAGCCATGTAAAGCCACCTTGTGTGGCTGTGCGTGGTTGGAAAATGCAATGTAATGCAATGCTGTACATATCGCCGCTTTGCGTTACCTTGTGGCCAGAGGCATTCCATGGGTGTAGTGAGGGCATTCCCACGCATCCACCCATGGTTAATGATACAATCCCAGATTTACTAAAGTAAGCAAACCTGAGATTGCGTAAAAATGCTGCGCCTCTGTAACCAAAGTGCAACAAGAAGAAATATCTTTCGTTACTTCCTCTTTCTGTGCATGCTGCACTCTACAGCACATGTAAAAATAAGAAAATGCCTCAAAGGATTATTTTTTTGGCAGGAAGATCTACATCCCACTTGCAATGCAGGCACACTTGCAGTATGGTGCCAGGGTGCATGCATTGGCACTAGGCTGCCACTAGAGCACCAGTGCTAGAGACAAAAAAATGTGCCATGTCTTAGTAGATATGCCACATTTCTGCTGTCTTTCTTTCACGCAGCACAGCAAGTTGTCTTGCTGCGTTGCATGAAATATTGGTAAATTTACCCCATCATGTTTAACATGGACAAACAAGGTGACAACAGCAAAGCAACATGGCTCTGGCTAATATGTACATTTCAAGGGGAATAAAGTGTGTTTTATCATAAGGTTGCCTGGCTCCATGTGTTTTGTTCCTGTGTGCCTCATCAAGGGCCTTGCATTCTTGATGTCTTTTCCAGAGATGTGCATACTGAATATCTAACTCACAGTTTCAGTGGGACAGAATATCGAGGACAAATATAAAAAAAAATATTAACAGGTAGTAAGTCTTGATTTTCTATACCTAAGTCCACATATATGTACTAACGCGGTACATATTCCTTCATGGTACGTAGATGTGGAGTTAGGAATAGTAAATCTATACTTTTCTATATGCACTTACCATTCGATATTTTGTACTTCAATATTCTCTCTTTGATATTCTTCTATCTTGTTAATGTTGGTGTTGATTTTCAGTAGTACAACCTCTTCCAGAGGTCCCAAGAGTGAGTCTTCAGTGAAAGAGGAACCTGTATTGAGAGGCACTAGAGTACAGTTGATGCCACAGCCAATTCTGCTTCCACATGCTATGTATCTAGACATAGTAATGCCTTTCAATGTGGATTAGCCCAGATATCTGGGTCACAAGTGGGCATGGTTGATCAATCATTGATATATATGTAGCCGCTATGGGCATGAAGGACATGAAAGGTGAAGGGTGAAGACATAAGATGGGTTTGCTCATTGCATAGGTGTTGGCACCCAGGACATCTTCTTTGAGCTCCAGAGTTCAGACACTGACACCTATCATAGCCTTAAAATCAATCTCATGGGGCTCATGGCTAGGCACCGATAGCGGATGGCTGCTCGATGAAGGAGCTCCACAGCGGTTGTGGGGAAAACCGGGCCTCTCACGGCAGGAGCCCTACCCGAGAAGCATAAAGTAAGGAAATGTTTGGGGGAAGCAGACCAAAGTGTTTTTCAACGTTTCTGCCTGCGTGAAGTGGAGTGCCTCAATATGTTTTTCTCAAATTGCTCTCTCGTTACAAGGTGTACTCATTTTTAACAGTTGCATATTTTTCTATGTAGTCAATGTTCTTTGGTAATTGGCATACTCTCAAATTTGTTATAATTTGAAGACATGAATTTCTTGCTGCAGTGGACAGGGAGACATTGAAATACATCAGTTTTCATGTTTCTCTCACACTTGTTATTACTTCTCATATTTGCCGCATGCTATTTGTCTATGAGCCAAATTCGGGGTTTGAAGCATGTCGCAACTTCTAAAGCTGGAACAAAGCCTGTGTTTACCTCTTGCCCTTCTACATCACCATTCTTTGACTCCTCTACCTCGTCTGACAATCTAAGTTTCACTATGAAGGATTTCTTACCTACTCACAGGACTTAAGTGTGTTAAGTCGAGCTTTTGCTAATATCGTGTCCTCCAAACCTGGATTGAAGAGTGGGGTAGCGTCTTCCTCTTCCACCCATAAGAGAATTAGGAAAAGGCCAACCCCCCCAGTGAAGTCTCCTTCTATGATTTCCATGGAACTTATTCTGAAGGAAATTTGAGCTCTTAAGCCCTATATGGAAGAAACAAATCAAAAACTTCCAAGTTTGGATGACAAATGGTGTTAAATGACCAATAGAATTACGCAGGTGGAGCATAGGGTTGGAGATTTACAATATGTTACTCAACACATTCAAACTCTTCAAGTTGAGGCTGCACAACTTAAACAACATGCTGAAGACCTTGAAAATTGTAAACAGAGAAATAATCTTCGCATTTATGACTTGGTAGAGGGTTTGGAAGGCAATCACCCTATTGCCTTTTTTCAGTCATTCCTGCTCAAACTTCTTGACATGCCGGATGCCACTTTTCTCAATGTTTAACGAGCTCCTCGATTAGGACACAATCCTAGAGGTGTATCATCTTCTTAAAGAACTGGAGGTACAAGGCTCCTTTTTTTTAAATATACTGATTTACTAAAAGTGATCAGAACTACAAAGAGTACGGGTCGAATTTCCTGGTCTTGCAATAATAGCTACTTCTTTCAAGATCTAGCGAAAACTACTGCTGAGAGGCAGAAAAGATTCCTAGCAATGCGACCTGCTCTTCTTTCTTTGAACACTAGATTTGGCCTCTTTCATCTAGGCCTGTTTAAAGTAACTTACAAAAACACAACTACGACATATGGAGATCCTGATCTACTGCAGAAATGTTTGAACACATGTAAATATGAACATATGAATATGTTGAGGTTGTATTCCTCCTGAATTATTTCTTTATCGAATCTTCTAGCAGTTTTGTTTTCTTTTATGTACTAATCTGTATTGATACCAATGTCTATTATATGCATGTAGATAAACATTTACGTATAAGTATTTTTCATGTATTAACTTTCTCTTTTGTCCTCCCTTAGGTATACACATGATGTGTGGATGTTTCAACTTTCCTCATCGTGGGTCTATTTCCCTTTGTGACTTGCCCTTGACCCCGAGTGTGTTGTCATCTTCCTGTGGTTCCACCATTCCTGAATATTTGTTTGTCTTTTGGTATGTTTTTTTTTCATTTTGTCTTTTTGTATTTCTTGAGCATCTTTTGCCTCTCTTCTTTTCTCTTTCTCTCTTCTCACTTACTTTTATTTTCTTCATTCTTATATATTCTTTCTGCACTCATTTTTGTACCTACAATTGCATTTCGGTCGGTATGTTTATTGTTGTACTCAAGGATGTTTTTACCTTAATATTATACCATTGCTTCTTTAATGTTTTTATAGATAATTTCATAGAATGTTAGGGGGTTTGGGGGTTGGGTTTTCCTATTAAAATGCAAAGTGTTTTCACTCATTTATTGAAAGCAGATGTTGCCCTCTTACAAGAGAATCATAATATTGAATCAGAAGTGCAAAAATGATATGTAATTGGGTACGCCGAGTATTTTCTTCTCCAGGATCTGGTAAAAAGAATGGAGTGATAATCCTATGGAAAAAATCTCTTGATATTAAATGACTTTCTCAAGATTCTGATGAGGGGGGAAGCTGTTAAATTACTCATTAATACCAAACATGTTTCAATTTTTTATCTTTATGCTACTACACAACCTAATAACAATTTCTGGCCTGTCATTTTCCCTAAATTAATGCTCATTTTGGATGATTATCTATTTTTTTGTGGAAATTGTAATATCATTTTTGACCCCTTCATTGATCTCAATTCTGTGGTTAAATATGTTACTTCCATTATACACAAACAGTTTACCTTTGCTATAAAATGATTTTCTCTGGTGGATGCTTGGCTGCTCTGTAACCACTCCTTGAGAGAATGCACCTTTTTCTCCCCGTGCATGCTTCCCAATCCAAAATTGATCACTTTCTAAATTCTTATCTCAGCAATTATTAAACTCTGATATTGGTTCAATATAATCTCCGATCATGCTCCAGTCACTGTGGACTTAGATCTTCTCCCTGTATCTAGAACTCCTTGGAAATGGCAATTTAATGGTTCACTTTTAATGGATAATATATTGTCTCCGAGTTTGGCAGCCTTTTCAAGCAAATCTTTTAGTCCTAATGATATGCCTGATATATCTCCTCGGCGGTCCGAGATAATATAATTTCATACGTCTCCAAGAAAAGAAAAATAATCAAAAAATACCTAGAATTTTGAATAACACAAAAACATTAGAGCACTTATAATATAGTTCCAAAACTTCAACCTGTCTTATTGATTTAGTCAAAGTTAAATTCCAATTTAACAAACATTCTACATAAGATACAACTTTCTACTTATTAAATTCTACTGCTAAATATAATGGAGGGCAAAATGAGGGACGTAAACTTTTAGCCAACTACTTTAAAATTAAAAAATAGCTTGTTGAAATCGACACCATTATAAAGGCTGATAATAACTCCTTTTTTAAAGAAGAGGAGAGTTTAGAGGAATTATTATACACGTTTGTATACCCCTAAAACAATCCCTACTTCTGATTCCATTGAACAATATTTAGATCGCATTCATGCCAACATGATACGTAACTCCATCTTTCTCCTCTGGAAGTTAAATTCTTGTCTCATGAAATTCTTCATACTATGAAGTTGATTAAGACAGGGAAAGATCCTGGCCAGATAGTTTTACAATTGAATTCTACCATTGTTTTTTGCACATCTTAGTACCTAAATTGCTCCAATTATGCAAGTTCTTTTATTAATAACAAAGCATCAGGAGCAACATTTCAGGAAACGTTAATTTGTCTCATTCCCAAAGAGGGTAAAGACCCCTTATTGTGTAAAAATTGCAGACCAATTTCGTTAGTAAATTTAGACTATAAAATGTTTGCAAAACTTACTGCCCTCTGTCTTGACTCCCTGCTACCAAAGTTCATCGGAAGGGAGTAATCAGGATTTGTTAAGAGCATACTTATATCAGATAACACTAGACTCTTATTTAACATTTTAAGCACATCCAGTCATTATAAATACTCATTAGCTGCTATTTCTCTTGAAACTGAGAAAACATTTGAACAAATGGGTTGGGATTTAATCTCTGACACTCTTCAATGGTTTGGTTTTGGTCCCAATTTGCAGCCCTTGGTCTCTCTTCTATATTCCTCTCCTAGGCCACATTCAATTTCATAGAGGAGTTCAACAGAGATTCCCCTTATCCCCGTTACTTTTTATTTTTTATCTTGGAGTCTTTCTTACTCAAAACCCATCAAAATTCTGCCATTCAGGGATATCAATATAGGGGCAAACAGGTAAAAAAGGCTGTCTATGCTGATGGCATTCTTCTATTTTTATCTAATCCGCCTGCATTTTTAACTGAAGTAGATCAATTTGCTGCAGTCTTAGGATACAAAATAAATTCTGACAAATTGGGTTTTAATAATGAATTTGCATGTAGCAATTTTACGTGGACCGCACTAAAAATTAAATAGCTGGGACTTTGGTTAACCAACAGTATCAAAGAAACTGTCTCTTTGAATCTTAAGTCATTAATTACCAAATTGACAGCTTTCACTTCTAAATGCAATCCATTGTTTTTATCATGGTGAGGTAGATTAGACTTGATAAAGATGATGTTTTTCCCTCTTATTCTTTATACTCTCTCTCCAATATCCCTGTGAGAATTCTTCCTACTTATTTCATGAAAATATATGCAATCCTACCTAAATTTTTATGGCATAATAAAACATCTTGAATGTCTATTTCTAAATTGCAATGTCCTAAAGAAATAGGTGGAGATAACTTCCCCAATTTTTCCTCTTATCACTCTGCTTTCTGTTTGAAACAATCCATATTTCTTATTCTCAAAGACAGTTCTGCAACTCCTTCTTTATGGACTGATATTGAACTCTCCTTTCTTTTTCTCCTCTGTTTTAAAGGTTTTCTCTCCTTTACACAGAGGCCTATCTCCTTGTCCCTTCCTATTTTTAAGAATACTTACAGGTTATTACCTCCAATCTTCTTTCAACAGCTCAATGAAAGGTATACATGTTTAGAATCTTGCCCTTGATGCAAAAAATGTTAGCAAGATTAATGGTAGAATCATTTTTTGGAAGTCTTGGAAAGACGATGTTTGTTGTGGATCAAGCAGCTTATGAATAATGATAACTTTATCTTCTCCTCAATTTAGTCGTCTAAATTCCTTTGGTAGGAATTTTTCATGTATCATTGATTCTACTTCACAAACTTGATTGACTTTTTCATTTAATGTCATGTCAAACACTCCCATCTTACAATTGTCACATCTCCTTTTCTCACCTACTGCTGCACCCACTATTTATGGAAGTATTTAATTATCCACTGGATCTAGAGACAAAACTGAGCTTGAACTTCAACGGGAAAAAGATTTTCAGGTTTAATGACCAAATACATCTATGGTCCAATTTTGGATAAAAATTCATAAATTATCTCATGTTGCAAACATTACCCCAACACTAGTTTAGATATGTAAAAGACTTCTATTAACACACATTTCTTCAAATAAAATGAGCCCTACAATTGCTACTGAATGTTTGTGATGTGTAACTGCAAATGCAGATTTGTTTTACATGTTGTTTGACTGGCCCTGTTCTCATCAATTCTGGGTAAAAGTGTGGAAGCAACATTATGACATTTTTCATCCTAAGACATGTTTTTCTTATTTAAATATTTGTTTTGCTAGTTTATCAGGTGAGTGGAAATGAGTGTATGTCAAATGTTAATATTATTCATCCTTTATTGTTGGTTACATTTCAACAAATAACTAAAAATTGGAAAGCAGCATCTGACATTTCTTTTAAAGCATGGTGGTATGGTGTATGTGACAATCATAGATTTGCTAAAGCTTATCTAAATGCCATTGCTCTTGCTATACAAAGAGATTCTCTTTGGTCGCGTGTTACTGTCTTTATTGATTGTTCTTCTCATAGATATAATATATAAATGTACACAATTGGTGCTTGTAATTAGCTCCAGTGAAAGGGCTATTGCTGTGGATTATTGTCAATGACCATTGTCAAGAAAATTTGAAAGTCTACAAAGTTGATGCTATTTCAGAGAGATCAAGGTGAAACTTGATCTTCTCAAAGTCTAATCTGCAGACTTGTAGCACAAATCAAATGGTCTGATGCTGCTGACATTTTGACATGATTTTCATAGTCAAGGGGCTCTTCCAAGGTCTTGGCAACAATCATGCTGCATGTTGATAACTGGAGCAGGTGAAGGCTGAAACTAACAAACATTTTCAGCAGTAAATGACTTAAATGTAAGTGGGTGCCCTCCACATCTTGGGTCTTTCCTATTGACCTGGTAGCCAACAAACCCCAGTTTATTTTGCTGATCCCCCTCTCAACCATTCCCTAACTAACTTCTCTTATTCCTCCACTCACATGTTCTCATTACATCCAGCCTGCACCAGTTACATTACTGCCTTTAATTCCCTCCAGGCTCTCCTGTCAATCTCTTCATGGCACTTCTCCCACTTCTTATCATGCTTCATCCAATTACCACAATACAAAAGACCCTCATCCTACTTTGCATATCTTTTCTTTACTTATGGTGTCACTTCTATTCCCCTCTCCCATATCCTCTACTTCGTCTTCCAATCCCATCCTATTTGCCCCATTCAGCTTTCTTCAGCTTCTCTTCAGCCATCCCCCCTTTCACCTGCCTACCAGCATCCTTCCCCTTTGCCTTAGATTCTAACTCCGTCAAATTGCTCCTCTGACATTGAGCCTACCACAGCTATCCAACCTTCCCACTTTCTCCACCTCCCTTACCTACAGTTAACCACCCTAGCCCTCATCCTCTAACCACTATCTATCCGGCCTCTTCATCTAGGAAGTCAAATGAACACGAACCTCCCAAACATCCAAATTTCATCTTTGACTATATGCCCGCTAGGCAATGACATAAGTTAGGTTCACCACGCTCCCATAACTGATTATAAACATTTCTGCTATGAAAACCAGTGGATTAGCCACAGTAACTTTCATAAACTTCTTCTTTTCCACCCATTTTCAAAAACAATTCTACTATAGAATGCAAATTCATACTAGTTCGATGCTCACCTTCTCTACTGCTCTCTTCCAAATTCTTAATAATCTAAGACCAACTCTGAACAATCTAGACTTCTCAGATACCTGCTAACATCATCATTGATATATGATATATGAATGGGTGCATTATGGACAACCAGGATTGAATCTCTCCCTGCCTCCACCAAAGATCTCCCCTCCTCCTTTCACTTCGACACCTATCAACTCTATCATAAGGAGCAACCATTGCTCCTTTAGAGCACATACTTCAGCCCTTTTCCAGAACTTATTAGCCTGTTTAACCATACCTAATGCAATTATGCTCATGGCCTAAATCTGGAAACTCCATCTCAGCTTGACTTCTGTTGCCTAGACCGATGCGTCCAAGCACTGGATACTGGATGCTGTGCAACCACTTCAAGCTTAACTCATCTAAAACTGAAATCCCCATATGAGAACCCTGCAGCAGTTATCAGCTCACCACTGCTTGACCTTAGGATTTTGGACATTCACTAACCACTTTGACAGAAGTGGGGAACTTGGGGATGATCATCGACTTTCCCATGCATCTTAGATCAATGAAATAACCAAAAACACATATACTGTGCAAACTCCTTGCTGCAGCCTTCCACATCTGGGGTTCCTTTAAAGGGTACTTGCCACTACTGATGTGTTACTGTTGTACCTATATTATGCCAATGGACTGTACCTTGGGACCAATCAATATTTACTCGACAAACTTCAGTGAATTCAGAACAAGGCTGCAAGACAGCTTTCACAAAAAAGATATATATTGGCTACATGTGGCAAGACATTTCTTATTCAAGGCTCCCTGCATTTCCCACCAGGCCAAACATGGTTTGGTCCAATCTTCCTGCAACTCTCACATATTTTTCCACAAAAGGATGTTTGAATCCAGATTGGGCTTACTCCTGATCATCCCTTCTTTCATAAACTCTTACTTTAGTAGCATTTCAATTTCCCAGTAGATAATCAAGCCTGGTAACGAGCAGCAAACACCTGGTTATTCCAAAAAACATTACCACTCAGGCAGAATACTGAAAGAAATAAGATAGAAGCCAGCTCTACCTGTCTTACATCTTTCTACATGACGTCATGCCTAAGCGAAGATACAATTTCACTGCAACATGACTGAAGGACCCCTCTGACCCTCATACTCGACATTCATTGCTTCCCACACAAAACACTCTATAAACACACACTTTACTAAACCTATGCAATTAATGCGGCAGCCTATAAGCCATCACCCTGCCAAGTGTCTAAAAGCCTACACAAACACTGCAATACAAGAATACAGTATGAAATAGTTTTTTTGCAAAAGATAAAAGTTTCGTTTATTACAAAAATTAATCAGTCCTTCGAAGGAAAATTATTTATTAACCAGCTTGGCTCCAGATACGTAAAGATAAACAGAATATCCAAAATCAGTGATAAAACATGTTTTATTGAATACATTCTCTAGTATTATGAAAAGGATGGAAATGATGGAAACATTTAGCACACACAAAAAATAGTATTCTTCGAAAATATTAACTTGAGAGCAGCCGTGCACCATTAAAAGTCACTAGGGGCATATTATCAAGCGGCAGCGATAATTATCGCTGGCCGCGCTTAGCGTGAGATTTTTTATCGCCGGCTATCGCTGGAAATTATCGCCATGCTAACGCTGTATTAACAACGCATAGCGCAATGGCGATAATTATTCCAGCGATAGCGGTGTTTTCCATGGAACATCGCTGGTTTTCCAGCGATGTTCCATGGAAAACGGCAATATCCTTGATGATAGGGCCTGTGGTCTTAGCCACACAATCCACCTCCCATATTAGGTATGCCTTAGTCTGGAATTTAACAGACGTTAAATTCCAGCGTTAAGGCCCAGTTAGCGTGAAACAAATCAGCGCTAAACCGGACGGGGCTTCATTGTAAATACAGCGAAGCACCGTTAGCGATATTTTATAATGTAGTCGTAAGGGGCACGCCTACCTTGCATCTCATTAGCGATGCGAGGCGAGGCAATAGGAAACCGGGCGCTAAGGCAGGGAAACACGCGCTAGCGTGTCCTTGTTAATAAAGCGATGAAATTATCGCCGCTTTTCGCCCGAAAACGGACGCTAAAGCAGCGATAATGTTATCGCCAGCCCTTGATAATATGCCCCACTAGAGAGCACAACTTTCATAGGGGCCATTTTGGACAGACTGAAATCAGTTACCTTGATTGGTGTGCAGTTTTCTCTTTTACAATGTTGCAGGTTTTTGAGTATGTTTCTCCAGTGGATATGTATACAGTCCCATTTGGAAAGGTTGTAGGGATATCATCATAACCAACACAGGTGTCCGAAAATAACACACTTGTTCACTGGAAATTCATCTATTAGGTCATTACTTTTCCCAACACTAGGACCTTCTCAGATTATCAGTACTTCAGGCTATAGGAGGAACATTCCCTAGCAGACAGGTAGCATCTGTCCATCAGACCAAAGAATAACTGTGTGGGCACTTCAGGGCACTGACCTGACGGAAACAGTTTCACTCAGTTATTTCCTGCAGTTGGCCAACCGAGATTTTCTCTGCAGCGGGCAGAGAGGACTTCCTCCGTTCTTACTTTCATCTGTGGATTTAAGTTTTGAAGATCCAGTGGGATGGTCATGAGTTCGAAGAGGGTCAAAGTAACAGGCCTTTAGTAGATTGATCTAAGCCAATCTGAAATTGGTTCCCATATTTACTACTATCACTTTACCAACAACACAAAGACTTTTCTGGTTAGGAGAGCGGCTGAAGACAGTTGTACTTACAAGAGGTTCTTCTACAGCAGGAAAGAGCATTTCCCAAATCATAAGCATTCTACCTTTTAACAAAATGTTGGCCTCGACTATATAGAGATTTCAGTGCCTCCTAGTATCACCCACAAAATGATGTTCTAGAGAAAGTGGAGACAGATAGTCTGGGAACAACCAACAAATGAATAGGACAAAGTGATCTCTGGTACTTTCACATCACTTGGCAGAAACCTCAGGCTGGCTCTTTCTACCTGCTGTGTTTTGTGTGCAATTTCATGAGTCTTGAGCAGTGGCAGATGGACAGTCATTGCGATTTGTTGGAAATGGCTCTCTCTGCAGGGTCACCCCCAAATGTTTTACCTTTCTCGTCCCCTTTTTTTGCTGAATTTGTTTTGTTGGCTGTAGGACTCTGTGCACTTTACCGCCACTAACCAGTGCTAAAGTGCTTGTGCTCTCTCCTTAAAACATAGTAGAATAGGCTTATACCCACTTGTCATATTTAATTTACTTTTAAGTCTCTAGCAAAGTGCACTACATGTGTCCAGGGTCTGTAAATTAAATGCTACCAGTGTGCCTGCAGCACTGATTGTGCCACCCACTTAAGTAGCCCTTTAAACATGTCTCAGGCCTGCAGTTGTAGAGCAGTGTGTGCAGTTTAAACTGACATGTTGACCTGGCAAAATAAACCTTTTCGCCTGGCCCAAAACCTTCCTTTTTAATACATATGGGTTACCCATAGGGTAGGCCCTGGACAGGCCAGAGGGCAGGGTGCAATGTATTTAAAATGTTGGACATGTACTTTTAAAGTTTGCATGTCCTGGTAGTGAAAAACTCTTCAATTCGTTTTTCACTACTGCAAGGCCTATATCTCCGATAGAAAAACATTGGAATTACCTTATTACATTTTATAAACATAACTTTGGTGTCTCTGGAATCCTAATTTAAAATCCTAGCTTATGGTGAAGTCGGATTTTAAATTACAATTCTGAAAATGCCACTTTTAGAAAGTTGGCATTTTCTTGCCTTAGCCATTTGGTGCCTGCAGCCTGTCTCTGGTCACATGGCTGGGTGTAGTTTTGTGTATTCCACCTATACAGCCACACACAATGGGAGCTTAGATGTGACTGAGTGAGCTATCCTGACAGGATGAGAGGGAGGAGCTGGACCCAGCCTCACTTACACCTGAATAGGCTGTGTCCTGTTCCCACACACAGGACTGCCTAAATCCCTGTAGTTAGTCTTGAGCCAGGACTGACAGGGCAGGACATCTGTGCACTTGAAAGGCGTGTCTTTGAAGTCTCCCCCACTTCAAAGGCACTACTAGGTATAAGTACTGGACCTCAGCCACCACCACTTCAGTACACTTACTGTGCCAGGAAGAAGGGCTGCTGTGCTGCTGAAGGACTGCCACTCTGCTGGACTGCTGCTCTGGAAGTACTGCTGTTCTGCTGTGCTGACCTGTTGTCTGCTGCCCTTCTTGCCTCGGTGAGAAGGACTGAATCTGCATTACTTGAACCCAGAGTGACTCCAAGGGCTAGTTGGCTGGCCTCCTGATCTGAAGCCTCAGAGACATAACAGGCTTTTAGCAACCTTGCATCTGCACCTGGAATCTGCCAGCTGTGTGTCTACCCTGCCAATTGGTGCCACCCCAGTAATTAACCCTTGGAAGTGGGCCTAAGGTGCTTACTAGCAGAACCGACACACCCTCAAGCCAAACCAATGCATCTCCTTGGCTTAGCGGTGCATCCTTGAGCAGAACCGACACAACGCTGCTGTTGCCTGGATTTGGCCCAGCGCAGAAGGTCCGCATCACCCTTGCAGCCTTCGGAACCGATGCATCGCCAATGGCACGGCGCATCTCCAACCCAGGTCCTCGCATCTTTTGCTGACAGCAACTCTACGTCGACACCGGCCTCCGCATCCCAGCCATCCAGCCTATCGAAAGCAATACATTGCCTCAGCTGTGCACCGCATCCTCTACTCCCAGACTTCGCATCGCGAGCCCCATCGACGCAACAGGTCCTCGCACCACAGTCTCGCTGCATCTCGGAACCGACACATTGCTTCGACTGCGCAACTCTTCTTCGCCTTAGATCCAGCCAACACTTTGCAACCAAGATTTAAGGTACATTGTTCAGCGGGCCGACCCTGGTCCCTGTAGCCGGCCCGTGTTCCATTGCGGTCGGCCTGAAGGTTTGACTTTGTCCAAATTTGGTGCGACCAGAAATCCCTTGTTGGCGCTTTCTGCTTTTTGGCGCTATTTTAACGTAAAACTTTAAAATTCAATTTCCTGATTGGATTTGTTTCATTTTGGTCTTGTTTAATTTATTAAACCTACTCTAATTTTCTAAATCACGTTTAGGCCCTTTTTGTGTAGTCTTTCCTCTGGTTGTACTGTTTGAAGTGTTGCACAAATACTTTACACATTGCTTTTAAGTTAAGCCTGACTGCTCTGTGCTAAGTTACCAGAGGGTGAGCACAGGTTAATTTGGGGTTTGCTTGTGCCTTACCCTGACTAGGATTGTGGTTGCTGCTTGACCAGGGCTCACACCCCAGTCAACCAAAAGCCAAATTTCTAACACCATTTGTATGAGTTAATTAAATTTCCCTCCTGACAAGAGGAGGTAATAACAAAATTCATTCATTCTAGATGCATAAAGTTCAACACTCATAATCTCTGATCTTGCAAAAAGAAAAAGGCATTATGTAGGCAGCTTTAGCAATATCATGTGAGGGTCTAAGAGTAAACACAAGATTTGAAAACAATAGTATCCAAAAATGACAAAAATTAGAAAAAAAAACACAAACAAGAAAATAAACATGAGAAGCTACTGCTCAGCCACACTTTTTGCCTCGTAACACCTGCCAAGGTCAGTCTGCTGAATTAGGGGCTTGCTCTGCCTCAGTGTCACACCAGTTTTCTGCTGCCAGTACTACCATACTCCAGCCCTGCCAATAACTCCAGAGCCCTCAACCACCGGCTGGATACAAATAAAGAGGCATCACTGAGGGCTGTCAGGGAAAGGTAGCCTCCAAGATGCAAGGCATGAAACGCCTCAGAAACGCTGGTGCCTCTCCACTGTCAACCAGCACCACACGCATAGTCACCCATGCTGCTGCATGCGGCCACCACACACATACACACCCGCACAGCTGCATGCGGCCACCACACACATACACACCTGCACAGCTGCATGCGGCCACCGCACACATTCACACCCATACAGCTGCATGTGGCCACCACACACATACACACCCACACAGCTGCATGCGACCACCACACACATACACACCCACACAGCTGCATGCGACCACCACACACATACACACCCGCACAGCTGCATGCAGCCACTACACACATTCACACCCGGACAGCTGCATGCGGTCACCACACACATACACACATGCACAGATGCATGCGGCCACCACACACATACACACCAGCACAGCTGCATGCCACCACCACACACATACACACCGGCACAGCTGTATGCGACCACCGCACATACACACCCGCACAGCTGAATGCGTGCCCCAATGCAGCCACCTCCATTAGTAGGGCATCACTCAATGAGTGAAAATTGTTTCTTTAGTAATAAACGTTTGAATGTATGTCTGTTAGTATAGTTGTTCTAAATATTGTCAATTATTGATCTGCATTTATTTAAGTTGTTGAGTTGCATTCTATTGTGGTTGTTTTCTTTGTAGTGTGTTATTGAAATGTTGCGTGTTTTGCTGTGTAACGTAGTTTTTGCAGACTACAAGAAATTCTGCAACGTTTATAGGTGTAGCAGCACTAATCATTACAGTCCCTGTGGCTAAAAACAAACATTTTTCACTACTCCCAAAGGTAGTAACAAACCATCTTGTTCACCTTTTTTGGACACCAATTAGCTATGACAATGTAGGCTGGGATCAAGTAACTCCTTTCCCAGAAGACTTGGAACAACCAAGCAGTGGCGTAACGAAACTTGAGGGGGGCCCCCTGCAAAGTACATGCAGGGGACACCCCTCTGGAGTCAGTCAGGAGCTCTCAGGCTAAGGTACTGTGCTTAGGGGACCCCCCGGAACTCGGCCCCCCCCCACACCGCGGGGCTGAGGGGGCCTATGTTATGCCACTGCAATCAGATCCGGAAAGGGAAACCAAAAGCAGCCCTGGCAAAAATGTCTAAGTCAGCCCTGCTCCCTTCCTCCTCACTCTCTCATCTCTCTCTTTCCTTTCTTTCTCTCCCGAAGCCACCCCACCACCCCCCATGGCCCCTGTAATTAACTGGACAAACTGGAGAAGGTGCCAGGGGTGCCAGGAATGTCATCTTGGCCTCTAAAGGGTCCAACCCACTGGGGAAATGCCCAGTGGAACAAAGGCCAGTCCGGGCCTAGGAACGACAACCCACCAACCGCAGAACTTGAACCCGCAGAGCTTGAAGTAAGAGGCTCGTACTACTGTACCAACTGTTGTTTAGAAACTGCACCTCCTAAGTGACAACATTAGGTTGATGCATCTCCAGGCCTGCATCAGAAGCAACCTGAACAATGCGCAAAATGTAGTTAATGAAGGTCAGTGTGGAGGACAGCAGAGCCTTTGTGTTAATGCAAATGTTTAATGTTCTGACTATAAAACTAAGCAATATGGTGGATTCCCTACAGAGAGCCTCTCGCTGGCTTCCCGCGCTTCCCTTGCGGCACTGTAACCTACTGCGCATCCCTGGCACTAATTCCATGCTGCTGGGGTGTGTAAATTAAAGAATAATAGAGCTGCAGAACCATAAGCTCGCAATGATAGGGAATGTGTTTGTCTGCTAAAAACCAATTTCAGCGAAAATTAACTCAATTCCATCTGAAATGGTGAAGCCCAGCATAAGCTGCCAGATCCCGAGGGACAGCAAAATTATTTTATCAAAGCTTTACTTGCTTAAATTAAACAAACATTCACCGTGTGTTACGGCAAGAATCAGCCAGCAACGGCTTTAATGCAAGAGAAGAGGCTTTTAGCCAAACAAGAGCGGGCAATAGACAACACACGCTCTGCAGAGTCTACGTCATTCACCACAAGATGGCCGACCTTGCCCTGGGAGCAGTGGGATGCCATTCATAACACCTACAGGCAGCCCAAACTTTTTCACAACAACCCTTTGCATGATGGAATTTCTGCCTAATACTTGCAATTTTAAAAGTGAAACTATATGTTCCAGAGGCAATATTACTACTGGCTAATTTGCAAGACTGACTGAAGGACATACAAATGTTTATTGACCACTTATTGTATTGCAGCACTTATATAGCGTTTACTAAGCATATCTGGGACACTGAAGTGCTTTCCTACAAGAGCAGCAATCGACACCATGCAGGGTTAGTGGTTGGAAGAGCGGTGTCTTTGTTTTGTGATCACATCATGCGTGACGACCACTTAGGTGCAGCTATCATGTTCTCTCGGACGTAGGACTTAGCAGTGTGGTGGATGATGAGGTGAGAGAGATAGACACACAGTTTAGGTTCTTTAGTAAGCTGTCAGCTTTGAGCATCTCTGCAGGTCAATTTATCATATTTCCAAGAATCATAGTCTACTTTGCTGATTTCTGTACTGGATTGTCCAGCCTAAAATTTTGTTTATAGTTTTGGTCCCGAGCAGGCATGGTTGGAGAGAGAAAAAGGTGAAGAGGTCTGCGTGGATGGGCTTTGTTACTATCATCCAATATGCAAGTGTCATTATGAGATGTAAAGAAGCGGTCACAGAGATTATACTTATTTAGGACCTGCAGTGGTTGACTAGATTAAAGTCCTCCAATTGACCAGCAGTATGTGACAGATCTCTTCAATTATTCCATGCCTGTTCTTTTTGTGATGGCTAGTTTATTTGCAACCTCACTATATGTCAGCGATTGCTTTGCAACATCATGCCTTCTGGGAGTTGTCTTCGCACTTAGCTTTCCTTCAACCAATTTGAATATTAAACTGGGTAACTGGAATTGGGAGCTGATCTGATTTTGTCCTTAGTGCCAAGTTTTGTGATGTTAAGTCTAGTTGTTCAGTTCTCAGCTCTTTAGCCCGGTTTTTAGTCTGTCCTTAGGACTGTGTAGAATGATTTTATAGCTAGACACCTCAGGCACCAGGGACTTTTCAGATACTTTATGAGGCTTTCGGTCTTAAATTCAAGGAAAGGTTTGTCCTTGGTCAATGACGGCCATTTTTTGGATCAACACACCTTTGTTTCTTCCATATAATCAAGCTTTTGCCTCAATCACATGACTGGACCTGCATTGCTGGATGTTTGGAGCCACCTGAAGCGTAATTTGCCATTTTTATCTGAATGCATTATCTTGGCCAAAAGAGTACCATGGGGCTCTATTTTCCATGCCTATTCCAATTGTAGTGTGTTGTATTATTTATATAGGGCTTCATACCCCTGCAAAAATATACTTAGATCCTTTGGGGCATATTCACAAGAAATGGCGATAACTATCGCTAACGCTAGTTAGCGGCAGTTTCCTTATCGTCGCCTAACCCTGAAAACTATCGCTATGTTAGCAGGATATTACCAAGCCGCCGCTACATGGCGATAGTATCAGGGTTAGGCGGTGAAAACTGGCGCTAACATTAGCGCAATGGCGATAGGAATTCCGGCGTTAGCGGGCGAAATCCAGCGATAGGCCCATTAGTGGCAAGAAAACTCATGTTAGTCAGCCAAACGTGAGCTTTCTTGCCTCTAATGCAAAAAATAGCCTATCAGTCAAGACCCAATAGAAAATAGGCACAAAAAACAGTAACATACAGAATGGAGCAGCCAGGGCCAAGTGCAGCACACATCAACAACCCCTGCAAGCCAGCCAACATCCAGGATGACCAGGATGTGAGCCTTGATGCCTCGCTGGACCTGCGTCTGGAGCCTGGATGCCTTGCTGGACCTGCGCCTGGAGCATGGAGGCCTCGCTGGACCTGCGTCTGGAGCCTGGATGCCTCGCTGGACCTACGCCCGGAGCCTGGATGCCTCGCTGGACCTGTGTCTGGAGCCTTGATGCCTCGCTGGACCTGCGTCTGGAGCCTGGATGCCTTGCTGGACCTGCATCTGGAGCCTGGATGCCTCGCTGGACCAGCATCTGGAGCCTGGAGTGGGATGTGGAGGAGCTGTGGAGTCGATGAGCCGTGGCGGTAGACATTGAGGTGCGACGATCGCCCATACCTGGTGGTGAAGTCTGGCAGGTCCCATGGAGACACGTTGCTGACCTGTGTGAGAAGACCACCTTGCGACCCTTGGAGCTGTTAATGGTAAAGGCGCTTCTGCGCACCAACGTAGTGAGGTCCGCATCGCATACTATGATCCACCACTACGCCGGGGTGCACGAATGGGATTACCAACGCTGTGTGCCATCTCCCTGCATCACAGGCCCGATGTTGTTGGACTGGCCGTATGCTGTGGAGGGTGAGGCCCCTGTGCTACGCCGAACTTGTGTGGCGTGAGCGCTGCAACTTCACGCCTAAGGGGGCCCTACTGCATCAACTGCATCAGGAGGTCCACCAGCGGATTAGGCGGCGACTGCTGTACCCAGCCTAGTGAAATCACACCTGGCTGAGGCTCCTGCTGGCTGAGTCACAGATTTGGAGAGAGTGCAGTGGATTGCGCCATGGTGTCAATGTCCAGGTAAGGAGAAATGGGACGCGTAGCGCAGGAGGGCCGGGGGGCGAGTCGCTCAGGCCTATCACACGTAGATGACGCACCCCCAGAGGCGGCACTTCCGCAATGGCGGAAGAGCGTTGCCCCACTGCCTCAAGCAGTGCAGAAGAGGAGCAATCATCACATGAAGATAACTCAATCAATCAATCAGGGGAATTGTAAGCGCGCTACTTACCCGTGAGGGTCTCAAGGCGCAGGGGGGGGCGGTCCGCAGATCTGTTAGCCGAAGAGCCATGTCTTGAGGGTCTTCCTGAAGGTGTTCAGGGAGTGGGCGCGTCTGATGTCTGCCGGTAGCTCGTTCCAGGTCTTGGCTGCAATGTGGGAGAAGGATCTTCCGCCTGCTCTGGCTCTGTGGATGCGCGGGGTTTCAGCCAGTGCGAGGTTGGAAGATCGGAGGTTTCTTTTGGGTACGTGGAAGTTGATTCTGTCGTTGAGGTATTTGGGTCCGTTGTTGTGTAGGCATTTGTCGGCGTGAGTGAGGACTTAGAAGGTGACTCTTTTCTCCACGGGGAGCCAGTGGAGTCTTTGTAGGTGTTGGCTGATGTGTTCGTGCCGGGGGATGCCGAGGACGAGTCTGGCGGTGGTGTTCTGTAATGTCTGGCGTTTGCGGAGTAGGGACTTGTTAATGCCGGAGTAGAGTGCGTGTCCATAGTCCAGTCTGCTGGTGATGAGTGCATGGGTGACTGTCTTCCTTGACTCCATGGGGATCCATTTGAAGGTCTTGCGGAGGATGCAGAGGGTGGTGAAGCAGCTGGAGGTTACGGCGTTGACCTGTCGGTTCATGGTGAGGGATGAATCGAGTACGAAGTTGAGGTTTTTGGCATGGTCCGAGGGGGTAAGTGGGCTTCCGAGGGTGGTCGGCCACCAGGTGTTGTCCCATGCTGAAGGGGTGGTTCCAAGGACGAGGACTTCTGTCTTCTCGGCATTGAGCTTCAGGCAGCTGTCGGCTGTGTTGGAGGCCGGGGTGGTGGTTAAGGTCTGGCGGCAGTGGAGGCAGGAGAACTGGCCGTTGGTCGTGCTTGGCGAGGCCTGTTGGCAGTCTCTGAGTTTTCCGGGGATGAGTGCATGGAGGGTGGCTGTGCTGTAGCAGTGGGTGGCTCGATATCCAGGGTTCCTGGCGCTGGTCGCGGTCGGGTTGCGGACGGGTGCAGACGGGCTTGCCTAAGGCACGCCTTTGGCGCGCCAGCGGTGCGCCCGCTGCACGCGACCGCCAAGTGGCCGCCATTTTGTAGGGGAGGGGGGAGGAACCATCAGCTGGGAGGCGGGAACGGGCGAGGACAGGGGGGCGGGGCTGCAGGGGCAGCAGCGGCGGGAAGTGGGAAGCGCGGGCTCAGAGAAGCCAAAAAAACAGATTCAATAGGGAAAAACAAGGGATAACTGACTGATGTAATCATGCTATGTATCCTCAGGGGATACGGAGCAGGGCATGGGCGGATTGGCATGCCCACTCAAGTGCGCAATGACTGTTTGGCCGGCCCACTCAGTCCGCCCAAAGCAGTCCTGCGCACTTCCCTGTTCGCAATGCAGGCTGCATTACAGCCTGCATGGAGAACATGCCCACCCCTCCGGCCCCGGGCTCCATGACTTGTCCCGTTGCCAATTACCAATCCCACCGCCGCATCGCAGCGTTGTGATTGACTCAGGGGAGGGAGCCTGGCTGCCTTCTTCCTTTTCCTGGAAGGAGACGCAGGAGAGCAGGAGCTACGAAGACACGGGACCCGGCTTCGAGGTAAGACTTCCCTCATTGAAATATTTACAACACCCGCTCACACACACATCCCCGCATACACGTCCCATCCAGTATTCTTTCTGGTGTTTACCACCTCACAGCTGTCCCGCCCCCCCAGCACTTCTCAATGGCGGCTGTTGTGCGCACATGCACAGCGGGAGTACCACTCGTGTGCCAAAAGCACATACGTAGTTACGTCACATGACATAACATCGCATTCCATTCCAATGCATACTAATACTAGGCACGTTGCAACAGTAGGGTAGGTGTTGCATAGCGGAGACATAAATATCACTATTCCCACGTCAGAGAGTGCAACCCCAAACCCAACCGCAAACCCTGGAATTCCTTTTTGAGCCCCCAAAACACACCCCAAATTTCATATTTTACCCCAAAATACACCCCAAATTTCATATTTTACCCCAAAACACACCCCAAATTTCATATTTTACCCCAAAACACACCCCAATCTTCTTATTTTACCCCAAAACACCCCCCAATCTTCTTATTTTACATCCGAAACCCATACCCACCCGAAAAACTTTAAATGACCCTATTACTGACCTCACAATGCGTTGTAATCAAATGCGATGTAAAGGCACCTGCGTTGTCGGAGTTGCGTTGTTAACGATGTACTGCCTGCGTTGTAATGGTCGTCTCCCGTGCCAAAGGCAACCCATAGGCTACGCCGTTTGCGTCCGTCTGCCCCTGGACCGCGCTCAGCACCAAGGAGTCTTCCTCCTGGACACTCCACCGCTACAACTCCAGCACCCTCCTCGCCATCAACCCTGGACACCACCTCGCCTGCCAGGACCAACCTCTGCTCCGGACCAGACATTGCCATCGCCATCACTGACGGCTGCAGTATCACCCGCAAGGAGCACCCCGACCATCAAGGAGGAGGCATTGCCATCACCTACAGAAGCAGATGCCGACTGACCACGCACTCTAATGACCCAAGCGTGACCATGGACCAGCTCAACTCCCAGATCCGGACCAAACCCAAGCACATCCTCTGTGGCACCCTCACATGTGCAGGCCCCCCGGGCCATGGCCCCCCATTCTCCAATACCATTGTAGACCTCATTGCACCCCAGGGTCTCCCATCCACCGACGACATCCTACTTGGTGAACTCAAGTTCCACCTGGACAACCCCAGTGACCAGGACACCACCCTCTCCTGGGGAAGGTCCCCTACATCAGACGCAAGCAGCAAGTCACCTCAACATGCCACATGGCAGGACGCACGGTCGAGCACGTCACCTCCGCCAGCGGGAACTTCAACTACAGCCACAACACCGGACTCTCCTGGACTGACCATCATTGGTAACATCACGTCTTCACCTTGCCCACCGGACGCCACCGCCATCATCGCACCCCCTCGCAGCTGGATCAAGGCCACCGAAGAACATCTCGTCAACTCCCTCCTCACCAACACTCCACCAATGCTTCCAAACGATGACACCGCAGCGCGCAACCACCAATGATGGATCTCCAACAGCGCCGACATTCGGGCACCCATCATGAACGGCACTGCGTCAGTACCTTCCGTCTGCCTGATGGCAGGCGTGAGGGTGACACAGTGCCACAGGGATAGGCTGGCCCCATGCATTGCTGGAGTTGCGTCATGGTTGTGACACGACTGCAGCAATGCGTGTCTTTAGCGCAGACAGATATGTCAGGATTCCTGACGTATCTGTCATTACTTGCGTCATGTAGCGCTGTCCAGTGAATACAGCACATCCATGCTGTCGCAAGAAGGGCGTAGTGAGAAGTGTTGCAACGCTGTCTTGTCGCAGCGCTGCAACACTTTTCATGACTGGGGCCCAGGAATGCGCACTATCTTATTGATGGTGCGCATTCCTGCACTGTAGTTTTGTCGCAGGGCAGCGCTGCAACATTGCTTGCTGCACTGTCCAGCACCAAATCTGCTGGGATGTGGCCCCAAGTGTTATCCCCATTTTTAAGACCAGCTATTTTCTGGTCTTAAGTCCCAGCAGCTAACGGGCCTTAGCAGCTGTTTTTTTAACGTATCGCCGGTCCGGGCGACCGTTGAGAATATCGCGAAGTGGGGTTAGCGTGCGTTTTAACATGGGAACGCCTACATTGTATATGACTAGCGTTAGCTGTCGCTAACATCGTTGGCGATGTTATTAGCGGCCGCTATCGCCAGGAAGCTGTCGCTAACGGCTGTTAGCGACAGCTTGTGAATACGGCGATAGAAATATCGCCGCTTTAGCGGCAGAAAAGTGCCGCTAACGCAGCGATATCGCCTTGAGAATATGCCCCTTTGTTTTTTAAGTTTGGGTAAATTGCATTTGCTGTCGGCAGCCCACCGGTCCAGACATGGATGACCCGATTATCCTAATTGGGGCATTGACAAAAGCATCTTTTCGGGATTCCCCCACTGCTTGAGAGTGTATATTGAACTTGCCACCAATGTTGTAACCTGAGATTCATACTAAACCTTAAAATTAGCCTTTGTCCACAAATTAGGAATTTTACCAATAGCTGCAGCTTTCGACATACATACCACTGGCCTTATGATATCAGATTTTCATATGGCCCTTGTGGTTGGAGCAGCTATTCTAGACAGGGTTGATCATTGACAAGTCCCATTTATACACCATTAGGGGTCCAGATTTTGCAGGAAATGGTACTAAGCAAAACATTTTAGAAGGTAAAAGCTAGTGAAATTTCTGGGTGAAAATTGGAATTCATGTGGTGTTCCCAATATTCACAGTAATTGCTCATGTCTGAGGAATCATAAGGGGAATACTTATAAAACTAGAACTTCCACATTTCGAATTACTGATACTGATGTGCAACGGCGGCCGGCGCAGGTAAGCGTGGCTGGGTGGGAGGGGCGAAGTTGACAGACTACGGAATAGGTAAAATTAAATAAATAAATAAAACCTATTCCTTCGTCTGTCGACTTCCCTCCCACCCCTCCTCGCAGAGCTCCACCGCCCCACCACGCTTATCTGCACCGGCCGCGACTGCTGATGCGTTATTACCAAAGGACCTGTGATGTAAGCATGAATATTTCTGAGGACTGCAGCTGGCCCAACACGTGAAATCTGGCTTATGTTTTGCCTATTCAGGACAGTACATGTCTCTGATAAGGGTGGGGAGGGAATAGGAGGGATGCACTGGCTGAAAATTCATTAAGGGATTTCATTTAAACTAGGTTGCCTAGCCTATAAATCCACCCTGTCTGCATTCCACAGTGCCTGCTGAGCTCAAAAGGGTATGCTGCTTCTCAGTCCTCACTGCAAAGACCTGGAATATTGTTCCCAAGGACCTAATACATTGATGTTCCTTGAAAACTGAAAACAGCCTATGTCCCACCCAGTGCTTAATTTGTGCAAGTGTTTGCTGGTGCTTCTTTATGAGAGTACACCACATGGTGGCACTCTAAACCTATTTTTTAGCACAACATGCTTGTTTAGCAATTCAATGTATTAATACAGTTATACAACCTGGACTTCTAGGCCATTGCTACAACTTTGGGGAACCGAAAATTGTCCAAAATGTCACATTGTCTAGGTGTGAGGGTTAGTAGGTAATGCTGGCACTTCTATTCGGTAGCAGTGGTTGGAGCTATGGGTGGTACCAGCTAAAACAGAATACTTTGAGCCCTGACACTTATATTCTTACAAATTAAACACGGTTCCCATCTATTTTAGATGGGTGTCTCAGCGTGTGTTTTCCCTTCTTTTGACATCATCTTGTTCTACTGACTCGGTCACTGTCCATATGGATGCAAGTATTGTTGGTAAGCACCTTATGACCCCTGATATAAAAGATGCTAGATACATTTAATTAGCTAATGAAAAGGAACTGAGATTTGTTAAAGAGAAGACAGATGGGTCAGAGCCCTCTATTAAATCACTGCATCTGATAGACAATCAGTAATACATTTTGTCATGAGCTATGTTCTGGCTGGAGCAAGTACCACACCTTTCCCCTGGAGCCAGTGTTCCTTTAGGGGAAACCAAGACACACTCTGCAGCGTCATTTTAGCAGTTGGGTGAAAGTTGGACCAAGATATGGAACCTTTGTACTTCTTGCAAGCTCTTTAAAAAGGATAGTAACACTTCAGAGAAAAAGTGACGAAAATGTATTTTATGGTAGCATAGGAACAAAGAGAGACAATGAAAATTATTTTGTGATATGTCAAATCAAGAAATCATGTCTGCGAGATTGGCAGTGAAAACAGCATGCCTACTCATTGCATTAGAAACAGGACCTTTTATGAGTTCCCCGCTAACCCTGCTGGGAAATACGAAGTCTGGAATGAATAATTCCGCCCAATTTCTCCCCATAAATTACTAGGGAGTTGGGGTTATTGGGGAATATCGCATGGGCCCATCAGTGGCGGCTGCTGGGGCATTAAAGTGGTGGGGCAACATGGGGGAGTCAGCGTAGGGGGGGAGCATAGGGAAAAGAATTTAAAAAATGCTTACCTGCCATCTGCAGCGTCGGTGCCCTTCTGGTCTCTGCTCCTCGACTCCTGGCATGCCATAGGCTCCCCATCTCCAATCCAGACGCTGGTCTCATGCTGGTATTACCCAGCATGAGAGCAGCGCCATGATTGGTGTGAGCTCCCTAGTTAGGGGCTCACTAAGGGACTACGACCCTGTGCTTGATCTCCACCCTGCTGTACAGCACAACTCAGGTGGAGAGATCGAAGTGTGCATGACGGTTTGGCCGGCCTTAGATGGCCGGCCAAACCGTCATGCGCACTTGAAGCAATGCCACCACTCCTCCTTCCTGCAGCTGTGTCGTGTCAGAATGGACGGCCCACCCTGCCCCCGGCTCGGCTGTAGGCAGTGAGCGAGGAAAAATAAAATGATAATAACCTTTGTTATAATTTTATTTTTCATTTTTCACTGCTGAAAAGCAGTGGGGCGACGCTCCTCCACCTTAGCAGAGGAGCCGCCGCTGGGGCCCAGGAATACGAAGTCCACTTCAGTGTTTTGTTCCCCTTCCAGGAAAATAATAGGTCCAAATTCGCACTCATTTACCACCTGCTTGGAGCAGGTGACATATGGTGTAGGGGCTTTTTCTCTTAACCGAAGGGGTGGTGGAAGGAGGGTGGGGCAGAGGGAGGAATGAATGCCTTTATCTTCATCTAGGGTAGCTTTTCTACTCCCCCAAGATGCTGTATTGATGTGTATTGATATATATACTGCTTTTGTCTTTCTATACTTCATAAAATGAGTACATTTAATGCTAGATAATAATAACACATATTAGTACAATGCTACTAAACTGTAAGACTGTGGCAACCACGTGTTATAAAAGTAAAAGTTTCTATATGCACATTTAAGGATTAGGTTTGTGTTAAGTTCCCCTATGGAAAAAGTATGGATGTGTTTTGTGTGCATCAGGAAATTACAAATGTATGCATTTAAGTATAATTTAAATCAGGCATGAAAAAGGATTCAGTAAATATTTTGGTTCAGTGATGAAACATAACACAGTGTTCTCAAAACAAAAGAGCATATAATTTAGAAATGTCCATATTACGTGGCATCTCTTTTCGGTAAGGTTTTATGTCACCAGTTTCCATCCTTGATGTATCTCCACGGTAACGCTTTCATAAAAGTACATAAGGTACGGACCTGTTCTGCAGCAGTGTTGCTTTGTGGATGAGGAAGCTTCTCGAAGCTCCACAGTGTAAACAAAGGATAAACCCACCACTTATGTACAGGAGGCAGACTTTATAGCATGACTGTCATATGTAGAATAAAAAAGGTGCACCTTTTATTAGAAGGAGCATGCACACTTAGGGCCTAAATACGAGTTTGGCTGTCCATTGGCCCGCCGAACCCATGGTGGCGGTGCAGCCATCGCCGCACCGCCGGCCTGACCGCCATATTTCAATTTTGGTGGTCGGACCGCCACAGGACCACCGCAATCACTGGGAATCATGGATCCCGTGGCAGTGGAGCAGCGGTCAGAGGCCACAATATGCTGGCGGTGCCAGTGCGGCACCACTGAGCATATTATGAGTTGCCTCACTGTGACCCTATCAACGGCGGTGAGCTCACCATGGAAAGGGTGGCAGTGAGGCAACTCAGGTGTCCCTTGCAGGGCCCCCTGTCACCTCTGTGCAGGGGTTAACATGCAGGGGGCACATATTGTGCCCCCTGCATGTTTGCAGTCTCAGTTCCTGCACAGGAAGACAGGAAGAAATGCACGACATGGTGCATTTCTCCCTGTGCAGGAACATGCTCCGGCGCTCCCACGGCACTGCCTTTCTATGCCTCTCCTTTGAGCCTTAGAAAGGCACCGCAGTGGGACCACTGCAGCAACACAGCCCGCACAGGATTAACTCGTAATCTGGTGGGCGGTCTAACTATGGGTTTGGCAGCCTTGCAGCGGGGCGCTGGCATGGCGGCCCGCTGCAAGACCGCCATCTTGTAATCATCCCCTTAGGGTTATATTCTACTAAGTGCAATATTGTATAGGCTTCACATAAACTATTCTACTCTTAGAGTTCAAAGGGACAGTTTCATGTAATCACCTTCCTGTAGTTCCATGCACGGCAGTGCGTTAATAACATTTAGAATAGTATCTGCTGAATGCATATCTATCTTTCTTAAGATAACCTTTTTTTAAAGCGTTTCAAACATTTTACATCAGTACCCATGTTTATTTTTTTATTTTTTTATTTAAGAGTGTTATATAGTGCTGGCTAGACCCGAGGGTATCAGAGCGCTTTACATCAGTACATGTTCATATCAAGATAACGAGTATAGTCAGAACAGCATGTGTGTTTGAAAGGTCACAAGAGCTAAGTGATAATGCCAGAGAACGTACAGCCTAGTTTACAAATAATTCTATATGTCCCATAATTCAGTAACCTCAATCACATAATTTAGGGTTCATTTTGCCATAATTCCTCAGACCATGGGTATAAATATGGGCCTCCAAGTACCGCATCCTTAAGGGTCTCGTCAGGAAACAGGGCTGGGTGAAAAACATCCTAATGAAAAGGGGCAACTTGACACCCATGATCACTTGCCTGTCTCTTACGTTGTACTTAAAGAACTGTAGCTTCAATTTAGAAAGTCTTTATTAAGATCTCAGACAGCTGAAGGTAGGTGTGAAGAAGGCAGAAGCAGCACTTGACACATTTCATTGTTCATCTTCAAGAAAGTCTTGTCATTTAGGTTAATTCTGACAGCATTAATCAGGAGGCAGGTTACAAGAGAATCTTGACAGGTGTTAATTGGGAAGTGATGGTTTCAATCAATAGATAATGTGTTCCGATAATCAAAAAAAGGTGACACACTGTGGTAAACTGTGATAAAGTTAATCTTTACAGGTATGTTACAAATTACTCACTGCTGCTAAATTATCTGAGGCGCAGTAGTAAGGGTTTTGTCAAGAGTCTTGAGAAACCGTGTATCCAAAATGTTTATCAACACAAAAGTTAAAAGCACAACTAGTGTCGAAATAAATAAACTACTACCTACTTGTGCTTAAGAATCAAATGAATTCAAGTACAAAGGAAACAGAGTTAGAAAATGAGAAATAAAAGAAAACCTGCATAGCTTGTTAAGGAAGGGAACATTTCCTAACAGATGTTCTTTTCTTGTACCCTTAAACCATGGGGTTGTCTTGTGCTGGAAGATCAATGATTATGATGAATTCTGGGACACAAACCTTTTTAGGTTAAGACAAATTGCTGTGTCATAGCAACAAACAAAATACCACAAAAATAGAGGTAGAAGAAATACCCTAAAGAGGAGATAAGCAGCTCTTTCAATTGTCTTGATGAATGGCATCAGGCCACATGCTTAACCTGTGTGCATCTTCTCTACTCTGAAGCCAGAAACATTACTCTGCATACTTATAGGGACACAGAAAAGTTTATTCAAATGAATCCGTAGTGAAGAATTGGAACATATTTTTGCACAATTTTTGATCGGAAAGAATTAGAAATATTTTTGCACAATATTTTGGCTGGAAAAACATATGCAAGTTCAATCTTATGGGGAACACAAGTTTATATTAAAATCACACCGAATCTAAGGTTAACCTTCAAAGACTCCTAAAGGAGATCTGGATCTCAATGATAAATAATTTTCTCCGGGTTAAAAGCACAAAGAGGAGTTCATAAATTTCGGCATGAGGGGGGGAAGCAATCTGATTACTCTGCCGGTTCCTGGCTTCCTGCACTATTTGAATGGCATTTTTCTTCCTCGCCTAAGGTTAACCCTGGGACATACTTTGATTCTGACATGGCCATCAGCCTAGGCAGGGGCAGCAATGGGCAACTGTTTCCACCAACTGGCCAAACTTATAGGGGCATATTCACAAGTACTTATCGCCGAATTATCGGCACTTTAGCGCATCAAAAGTGGAAATAGATTTATCGCCCCATTCACAAGCGGGTGTAAACTGCAGACATCGCCAGTATTCCCGCGATAACTGCCGCAAAATTTATCTCCACGGGTGACACCACCAACTAACCCTAATGAGACGCAGAGTAGGCGTACCCGTGCAAAAACACACGAAAACACCACTACACCACTTTCACAACAAACTGCCAGATCTGCGATGCAAACCAAAAACAGGCGTTAAGCCGCGGTAGCAGCAGGGATTTAACACCTGCCTTTTGCTAGTGTTAAGCAGGACGACTACCTGCAGTATGAAAGGGAGCCCAGCCCAGAGTCACATCTGAAGACCCACAGATGCCATGGAGCCAATGATCATGCAGCTCGGAGACCCATGAGGGCCACAACACCCACCGCCCCCACCCCCAGGCCCGCCACCACCCCCAGGACCCACCCCGCCCCCCCTCCTTGACCACCACAGAGGCAGCGTAGACAAAGACAGCGGACCCACCGTGAATGCACCAGACGCACAGACCTAATGCAAGAGGAGGTCATTGCCCACTACAGGCTCAAAAGGACAACCATCCTCCGCATCGTGACCCACATCGGCCACAGGCTGACGGTACCAACACAGCGGACAACCAACATCCCTCCGCAGACAAAGCTGCTAGCTGTGCTGCACATGTTGGCCTCTGGTACCTTCCAACCCACAACTGCCAGAGTCGGAGGAGTCTCACAGCCAGCCCTATCCAAGTTCATCACACCTGTCCTGGATGCCATCATCAGCATGGTACCCCAGCACCTCCACTTCACCCACACTGCGCAGGAGCAGCTGGAGACCAAGCAAGGCTACTACGCCATAGCTGGATTCCCTCACGTGTTGGGGTCAATCGACTGCACACATGTACTCCTCGTACCCCCTGCCGACACTGCACACAACTACCGCAACAGAAAGCACACGCATTCCATCAATGTGCAGGCAATAGTGGACCACCGGGGACTCCTCAACAATGTTGTGGCCAACTACCCAGGCAGTGTGCATGATTCATACATCTTCCGACAGTGATACATCATCAACCAGTGCTTCCAGGATGGCACCTATGGAAATGCATTGCTCGTTGGTAAGTACCAAATGAACACACCACACACCTCCACTCCACAGTCATGCAACTCACGACACTGGCAATGGGCACACAGCAAAACTACATGCAACATGCCACACAACATGCCAACCAACCAGACACGACAACCCAACTCCATTGGGAACCTGGGCTTGCCATGTACACAACCCAGCCACGGCATGGCACCACAGCCACACAATAGCAGAATGTGAGGAGAGGCTTGGAGCAGGCATGTGCGAGAGAGGAAAGTGACTAATGAATGAGAACCTACCCAATGCCAAGTGTGGCGTGGATGTGCCGGACAGACTTCAGTGTGCAAACCACGGAAATGGCCATGTGGACATTAACTGCTGGTGCATGGAGTGTAGTGGCCAGTGGACGCTACCATGTCACCACAGCTGTGTGGCAGAACGCGGAAATGTCGCTCGTTACGTCCCCCCTTGTAGGCACGGGTGGAGTGGGTTGGCCCTGCGTACGCCAGGTCTGCATAGGGATGTGAATAAAAACCCTGTCGCACTGGGCGTGGTTCTCTTTCGGAATGGCCAACGTGTCTGCCAGGGCGGCGCCTCTCAGCCCACCACGAGGCCGACGCCGTGAGCGGCGGGGCCTGCGACCCTGTGCGCCTGCTGCACCCCAGGCCGCTGGTCCCCAGACCCGTCTTACCTGCCCCAGTGCACCAAGGAGGCTCCGCTCACCTGCCGACACCGGCGTGTGTCAAAGAGGGCCCACCACGTGCCGGTGCAAGCTCCAAGCCCCAGTCCCGCGACCTTTGCAGCCTCCGCAGACCATTGCTGGCCTCCACGACGCTGGCCCACAGTAGTCCTTTCTCGTTGACATACCCCACCGGCGTACTCTTTGGCCCAGTTGTGGGCACATGTTGTACTGAGTCGTGAGTTTTGAATGGCAGTGACCAAAAGTCTGTGGCAGCGTCCACATCACTATACTCCCTCCGATCAGTGAAGCCAAAGTCTGCATCGCAAGCACACGACACGTGGTGCCACTAACCCTGTTCAACGCAAGCCGGCGACACGTGGTGCCACTAACCCTGTTCAACGCAAGCCGGCGACACGTGGTGCCACTGAACCTGAACTACACAGGCCGGTGGGACCATCCAACGTAAGCTGGCGACACTTGGATGAGGGCGCCTGCTGACTGCTGCCTCAGGCCTACACTGCGGTCCAGTAGGTCCCACATGTGGAACTGTGTCTTGAGTAATTTATGGAGGAGTTCACACCATTGGACACGCCTCATCGCAGGCGGCATCCCCTATCAGCACTGGTGCCACTAACTCTGTGCGCAATGAGTCATGGGCACTGTCTGGTTGAACTTTGGTGGCATCTGAGTCCATGGCCTGGGGGTTGTCTGCATCATCATCTGGCTGGGACGGACTTGGTGTTCGACATGTGTCTGTTCCATTCATCTCCACCATAGTGACTGTTTCAGCGTGGTTCTGCCCTCTGCATCATGCCCTGGGGGTACACCTTCCACTGTCCACCGATACACTCCGCGACAACCCCCTTTGACATCTACGAGAACCTGCTTTGCTCTCGTGACCCTGCCCCAGTGCACCGCAAGTCAGCGCCCCGTGGCGGTAGGCCCATGCCGGACGCTGTGCATCCGGGGCCACTAACTCTGTGCAGCTCAAGTCATGGAGCCTTTATGGTTGAATGGTTGTGTCTTTTACAATGTACACTGTTGTAGTTTTTTGACTGCACCAAGCACTCCATGATGGCTGGTGTACACACCCCACACACATCCAACACAGGTGTCACTCGACGTGTGAGTCTGCCAATAAAAGTGGCCGGGCGCACGTGCCCGTAGCCATTTCCACCATCTAAGCAAGTGTGTCTGTGTGGTCATTATGTCAGCATGATGGGCCCGAGCCCTGCAACATCGCAGTGTGCTGTGTTCAGCGGACGATACCATGTCACCTCAGCAGTGGCTAAGACCTTGGACATGTAGCTTCGTCCGCCCCCCCCTGCATGCACAAGCGGCGTGTGCTGGGCCGGCGTACGTCAGGTCAGCACCGGGGTGTGCTGATTCGGCAGGGGGCTCAGGGCGTGACTCTGGTCTGGCCTTGAGCAGGAAGTGCGGTAAGCGTGTCTCTGTGTTCGAGTTTTGTCGCCACCAGGGCCACAGTCGTCGATGTTGCAATGTAGCATGCACCCGGAGGGCGGGGCCGCACGTACGGGAAAATGTAGGAGCGCAAGACCGCTCGGGTCTTGGCTCATACATGCCAAGTGTTGTGTGTATCAGTCCTGCGGCTGCATGAGTCAGATGCCTAGCCTCAATCGCAGCGCGATCACAGCCAGCCATGGACTGTACACCTGTGTCCGCCCTGTCCAGACCATTGGCCTACACTCACGTGGCCACACACCCTCAACGGCCAGCATCACGGTGTTGTTGGCATGCTGCTGGACATGCGCAGACAGGCATGACAATGGTGTGCCGTAGGAGTGCACGTGATGCAACCGCGCACACAAGTGTAAAGGCTCGGGAGAGGGAGGAGCAGCTGTGAGGCAACAGTGAGGCCACTCATGTGCCACGTGCTCGGCATATCATCCATGATTCCCTGGGTCGCAGACATCCCACCCCACCCACGACAGGCCTCTGCACATCTCCTGTATGCAAACAGATGGTAAACTGACTGTAGGGATGAAAGGTCCTTTGTCTGGACTATCAGGCGGAAGCACATCTGCAGCTCCGAGCTGGGACTTGCATGTGCCCAGCACCCCCTGACAGATACGATAGCATTTGCTGATGACTCCCACACTATGCACTGCCCGATGTGAGACCAACGTGTACACATCCCACACACAGAAGTCCTTGGTCGTAGTTATCGTGCGTGAAATGGCCTTCACACATACTCCCACCCCATCCCAGGCCTGCACCCGTTGCACACAGACACTGCTCATTGATCCGAGCTGTGGCATTTCATCTACAGGACTGGCGCAGGTCAGCACAGTGCCGCTTCAAGCAGAGCCACTGACGCAATGGCAGACCATCCCGGACACATGCACAAACCCAGTCACGTGGACTGGTACCGTGCACGTCTGCTGCATGTACAGGGGGCACTGCCATTGGCAGTGCTGTGGATCAGTTACCGGCTAAGCTTCCACCTTGCCAACGTCACCTGCGTTCAGCCTGTGTTGCATTGTTGCTCGTGCATATTCGAGTGGACCATGGATGTCTGCCTCTCCAACGTAATGGTAGCTGAACTGGATTTCGACGTGTGTGTGCGCCCCCTGTTGGCCCACGACCAGGAGTGTCACCGTGATGCCCGTTTATGGCATGCCTGGATGATTGGCATGCATGCTGGCACCTGGACCTGGGAGATTGCACGACTCGTCGTGTGCAGTGACCACATTGAGCCGCTCCCCTATTGGGCTTTAGTGCCAATTGGGGCCAAGGGTTGGAGTCAGCACATCTGTCCTGGACAGCTGATGGGTTACGTCGCCGACATGTTAGATGTAGTCGACAACGAGCTCATATTGGAAATGTTGGCCTACGCTGCTGCACTCGCGTTCATGGACGAGTGACAACGTACCTGCAGCCACAACTGAATGTGACCCATTGCACGTGTCCCGACACCTGGTTGCATGTTGGGGATTTGGTCACATGTCCCAAGATGACAGTGGACATGGCTGCATTGGCCTGGACTCTGGATACATGCGCGGACAACCAACGTGGGTTGGCACTCACTTGTGTGGGTGATGGACTCCCCCGGGGTGGACATGGGCGCTTTCCAACGTTCCTCATTCAGACATGCTGCTGCATTGGTCTGCATGTTGTGGCACTTCTCTTGGCCGTACTGACACGCAATTGTTGATGACGTTTCCGCACCTTCAGTTGTCTCCAACTATGATGAGTGTTGATTTGTATGCCAATGTGTGTGTCACGGCCTATCTGGGTCCCTGCCATACATGCATTGCTACCCCATCAGGGCTGTGGGTTTGAACTTGTGCATTATCATGTCCCTGTTTCGTGCTTTGCCAGATGCGTATGGCCATTTACCGGCCACAAGCGGGTGCACTTGTGTCCTGTGTTCGGTTGTGCAAATGTTGCTGTTTGTACCACATTGTGTTCGATGTTGGGGTGCTCTGCTTCCAATGTGTGTGTGCTGCATTTTGTGTGAGTTGGCCCTTCAGCTCTAATTTGGCTCACCCTTCTCCCTTTCAGGCAGTGTGGTTTTCATTTCTGTGCGTGTTCAGTGGTGTGATATTCCCGACTTGTGTGACTTGTGCTCTTGGTTGGTGTTGTTACTCTTGGGCATGGTTTGTCTGCAGTTGTGCTGTGCTTAATTGTGCATGTGTGCCATTGTGCCCATCTCCCCCCGTCCCCCCAGTCCCTGGTCGTTCCTCTCCCTGTTGCTGCTGTGTCTGTTGATTTTGAGCAGTTTCCGGTCCCTGACTCCTGCCACCTTCTCCAGACTGATGTGGTGGACACCATTTCCTCCATATCATCCAGCTCCTGGTGTGGCGCTGGACTCCCACCTCCGGTGTGCATTACTGCCTTCTGGTTGTTGGCGTGTTTCTGCTTGTTTTTGCGTTTCGCATCATTCCAGCTGTTCTGGTTGTCTTCCATTGTCCTCCTCCGCACTCCGGTTGCATTCACCTTGTCCACGATGGACTGCCATGTACAATGTTTTGTTGCCAATGGTGCTTGTGGGGTTGTGTACTAGCTCCGGCTGCCTCCATTGTGCTTCGCTGTTGTTTTCTGTTTGGTTTGTCTTTCTTTTTCCTGCTTTTGTTGTGCTTATTCCCGCCTGCCGTGTGTGTATCGCGGGCCTGGCGCTGCTTATCGCTGCTTTCCTCATCGCGAATGGGCTCATCGCACATTTTTTTGCGTTGTAGTTTGTGTTTTTATCTCCGTCGCGGTGGTTGTATCGCGGACATTGGCCGCGTTTTCGGGAAACTAATGCATGGTACCGCCGTGTTGTGAGTTCCACGTTAACACAGGGTTATTTTCCCGCGATAGACTGCGATGTGTAAAGTTGCGTTAACCTTTTTTGGCGATGTTTAGCGCACGTTCTTGTGAATATACCCCATAGTCATTCTGCATTTAGGGGTATATTGATCAATCTTTCACGCAGTGCGATGCAGCAAGCCACCTTCCGGTGCTGTGCTGCATGAAAGGGCAGAAATGCACTGTATTTAACAATGCACGGTGCATTCCTGTCCTTTTCTAGTACTGGCGTACTTTTGGCTGCCTAGCGCCAATGCAGGCACCCTTGCGTCCTACACAAAAACAATCCATAGAGGCATTTTCCTCTTTCTGTGTATGCTGCAGAATACAGCACACATAGAAAGAGGAAACAACTAGGAGAAATAAAGATATTTCTCCTTGTGACGCCTCACCTGGGGAGGAGTAGCATTTTGATGCATTCCCAGGACTTCCACTAATGGTAAATTTGGGAATGCACCAAAATCTAAGGGTGGATGCGTGGGAACACCTATGCTTCACCCATGGCACACCTACCTGCCGCAGAGTAATGCACGGCAGCGATTTGCATTGCCTTGATTTACTCTAGATTGACCAAACCATGCAGAGCCACTCAAGGCCTTGATAAATCTCACTTAGGTTTTGCATCACCCGTGCACCCCGTGCATTGCACAAGGGCGACACAAAACCTTGATAAAAATGCCCCTAAATTTCTACCTTTTATTGGGCTTAGGAGATGGGGCTGGCTGTCTAGCAGCATCAGAACTCACTTGATGGTTTGCTTCTCATAAGCCACTCCACCTCCCCAACACTCAGAAATGATAAATAACATATTTTGCATCAATATGTATATATACTATTTATTCTGAATCTCATCCATTTAGGATATGAAATTCAAACTAATGTTCTAATTGTTTCGTATCAGTAAAACCATCCAGAGACATAAGTAATGCACATCACATATCTAAATAAATGGATAACTATAACCTCAGCGCCCATGTTCCTTGCCCCAGTCCTGGTTTAAACACAGACTTAATTGTTTTTCAGGCATCCTATTTTAACAAAAAGAACAATCATAGACTTTCAACCTATTTCATAAAAACGGGTTCCTCCCCGACATGGCAAAGCATAATAACATGGGCATTTGTAAAGCACACTCTCACCTCAAAGGGTATCTTGGTGCTGAACAACAGATGTATACTGTTATCCAACTCAATGGTTCTTATATTATCGACCTCAGAAGGATGAAAGGCTGAGTGGACCCACCAGGATTTGAACCTGTAACCATGAGATGACACACAGGCCCCTACAGTGGACGCATTAGTCCACTAAGCCACCAGGGAAGTATTATTTCCTTTAATATACAATTTCATTATAAATACTAAACCGTTTCGTAGATATCTTAGCATCTTTTTTGAGATGGGTCGGTCATAATTTAGGGCTGTGACGAGGACGACTGGGTCTTGGAGTAATGAAGATTACAAATAAGTAACCAGGTATTTTTCTATCTGCCATAAAGATTGAGAGAATGAGCAAAAGATACCCTGATGGAGCAAACTTGTCTTAAGTGCTCATGCATTAAAGTCCTGCACTAAATCCAGTGTAAATACCCTGATGCAATATTGACATGATGTGTAAAGAAAAGGGTACCCCTGACATAAATTCCTAAATCAGGGAGAATAACCAATGTGTAAATATCAAAATATTTAGGAACAATGGAGGTAGTTATGGACCTAGACAGTATAAAAAACATATACATACACCCTTGATTCAGTAATATCAAAAATATTTTTTATTGTTATTTTATAAATAATTATAACTAAATGCACGAACAAAACAAATAGTGCTCTGTATGTATATTTACATTGGGTTCAAAAAGGGTCAGATGGCAAAAGGGAAATGCTTGTTTTGACAAAATCTAATGCATAATATGCACAAAGTCATTCAATAATGTATGAGAAATTATTTAACAAAATATAATTAATGTCGCAAACATATACACATAATGATCATATGAATATATTCAGAGAACAAACATTTCTGGCATGGCCTTAAAGATCTGTATCCTACGCGCGTTTCGGCTGTGTGCCTTCATCAGGAAGCCATGTACAAAAAAACAGAAACCTAAAGAAAAAGGGTGCATGTATAAACAAAACATAGATAAAAATGATTTAATGAAGAATAAAAACAGAAAACGGTCCTAATACACTATTAACTACCAATTTGCTTAGAGAGGATAAAATTTAGTCCAAGGGGACTTAAGAGATTAAGACACTAAATGCAAGCCAATAATAACTAACAGAAGAGACTTTATCTAATGGTACAATTTAGACAGTGTGCCATATTTAATAGATATCCATCACCAAGAAATAGAATAGAATCAGCAGTGCCAAAAACCACCTAAAAGTAAAAGATTAGATAAGAGAACTATATCCCAGATTAGATAAGAGAACTATATCCCAGAAAGTAAGAGGAAACAACAAAATGAAATCTGTGAGAAGTTCTAGCATTGATAGTGATTCAAAAATAAAAATTTCATGCATATTGTTAGTCCCATAATTCTATGATTTAAATAGATTTCTCAAATAGGTAATTTATAGTATACCTCGTTATAGCTCAGAATGTTAATTGTTAGGGATAATATGGAGCCTCAGATTGGAGAAATAGTTCTGTATGGAAATGACAGGACAAAAATGACAGTAAATGCATAAATAAGCTGTATCTGCATGATTACAGAAAAAGTAAGAAAAAGAGAGAATGTGAAATCTTTTAATCAGACCGGGGACAATTACCGCTAGTGAGTGAGAATTCAACGCTCACAAAAGAGCCTGTCGGGTATAGGGTCCTCTTGTTCTGATAGAATAGTCAGGAGGTAATTTGATGAAAATTTCACATCTAGGGTTGTCTTGATTCGCTGTAGATAGATACACTAAATCTAGACAATATGAAATGTGAGGTTAGACACTTATCTAAAAACCTTTGTTGTAAAGCTTATAGCTATATTGCCAATTCGTTCGATGATTGAAAGAAAAAGGTCTTGTATATCTTATAGACATGGTATAACAGAGAGATTCTCAAAACAGCTACTCATAGAAAAATGTGTAGCACATATTTAAAGAAAAACAACATGGTTCTAGATGAACTGTGTTGGGGACTTGATAAGTCTCCCATCAATTCAGTATATTATTATACTATAAAGCCTAATACAGATACAATAGAGATCTATATATTCATATTGACATGAACCATTCATATTACCACTAAATTAAGAGTTTTGCTTCTTTAAAATGAAGCATAAATTGCATTACAAAATGTCACTATCTATTTTTTGCATGTTATTACATCAACATTTTACTGCAGTGGGAAATCACATAATTTAAGAGCTAGGATAGCAAAATTGTACTTTAACCTTTCTGTGCACAATAATACCCTACCATGGCACTCAAAATAATGGTGTAGGTGTATTGCAAGAGAGCATCCTTGTGCCGTGACAAAAGCTACATTTGCTTCTAAGCCTAAAGTTACTGTCACTCGCCACAGGAACACACTTTGGCCTTCTCTGCGTGGCACCTTTGGTCATCTGTCCCAATGGTGTAACAAAACTTGACGGGGCTTCCTGCAAGGTACATGGACGAGCCCCTCCAGACTCAATCGTGAGCTTTCAGGCCAGAGTACTGTGCTGAGGTGGGCCCCCTTGAGCGTGCCCCCATGCCCTCGCACCGAGGGGGCCTATGTTACACCACTGATCTGTCCTTGAGAATACTACATAAAGCCTGCCTTTTTAACCAATAAGTGCATCCTGTACAATTATCCTTTTCCCCCTTGTCCCAGGACACCATAGCAGTAATTGCACACTTTACAAAGACTAACATTTTGTAAATAAATAAGTGTTTGATCGAGTCACTGGGAGAGCAGAATTTAAAAACCAAACTTAGTAGCTAGTCTTATTTAATTTTACAAGGAAACAGTGCAAGCCATTCCAGTGCTGTCCAACAATTATAGCTTCGATTGATGTGAAGCTTTGACAGAGCTCATGGTTCTAAGCAGCTGAGAGGTTTTGGAGACACCACATGACAGACCACTGGCAAGCATTACGTTTAGAAGACTGCTTTAATATGATTGCTGGAGCTCCATAACAATTGTTACAATTAGGGGTGGGCAAAATATTTTGTTCCGCCGGCGGAATTGGCGGAATTTTGGCGACTCCGCGTTACTCTTGTAATGCAGAGTTCCATCGAAATTCCTCCAATCGCCGCGTGCCAGAATTTTTTCTGAGATTTGGCGTTCCCTGGCATTATTTTCGGTAACTAGGAGGACATCCAGCAAGATTTTTACAACACGGGCGGTCTCGGATGATTGCTACCATTCACGGTCAGAAATCTGCCATTCAAGTAGAAAATCTATTCGAGCTGCAGCAAGATCAATTCGGATAGCTGTGCCCTCTGGGGTGCCACGTAGTGTCGCTCTTGCTGATTTTTCAGCGTGTAATACGTTCCCAGTGCTAAATCACAGCATGAGCAGTATGACGTGTCTATTTCCGCCCATTGACAGAACTCTGCGGAATCTCGCTGAGTTTTTTTGTAACTCTGTGGAATTCCAGAGTCAAATTCCACGAGTACTGCCCACCCCTAGTTACAGCCCCTAATCGCTTTACAATCCTCACATAAATAACTAGTGCATGACTTCCACTCCTCCATTCTCCATAAGATCATCCCACATGCTTATTCCAGCTAGCCTTCTATACCCTCTGACCTACTGTTCACTTTGCTGGGAGTACTAGCCCCAGCATCACAGACCTCACGGCACTGTTGAGCCTCCCAGCGCTCACTTTATCCAATTCCTCACAACTATCTCTTCAATTCACCCACAGTTCTTTAGCCAGGTTGCCTCTCCTTGTGGCCTTTCCTTCTTACTGCACTTCCACCCTTAATTTACAAAAGTTTCAAAATACCTTGTTACATTTCCAGCTGACACATCAATCTCAAACATTGGCCCGTCTCCTTCTCTAAATATTTTTTTCTTTTCCAAATATTCATTTCTTAAAAGTTTGCAAACAGAGAGAAAGGGCAAGCACACTCCTCCGATACAAGAGGCCCAAGCCACGCCCACTTACTGCCCCCCCTTATAAAGTGAGGGGAATGGGTGGTGGTGTGCTATGGCTCATGGCCGGTCATAAAATCCCAGGGGGAGACCTCAGACGGCTCTTCTGCCTCAAAACCTCTTTGGTAATTTATCTATGATTTTTAGTGGACAGGCACCTGATTGCTTGTCATTCTATTTATGTAATCTCTACATCAGCGGGGAGAGGTGTGGCGCAGCGGCCAGTACTTAATAAATCCCAAAATGCAACTGAAAGTACATGCCAAAACCCGGACTGGATTACAATAAAGTCCTCATCTGCAACAATGAACTTTAGGTGTCTTTTAAAAGCACAAAATCGCACGCACTAAACATAATTGTTAAAAAAAGTATAAATCTCAATAAAAACAGCCCAGCAGTCACTAGAGCATTTCTTTTCTTACAGGACATTCCTTTCTGATCGAGGGACGTTCAGCCCTCGTGATCAGCATAAAACTCTGCTCACAGAGGTTAAAGTTTGCACATGAAGGCGGTTTGTTAATAATTGAATTTCAAGGCCCTTTGTCCACTGTCAACGAATCTGACAATCAGTATTGGAGTCCCCTTACCCCACCACCACTTTCAGTTGCATTTTGGGATTTTTTAAGTACTGTGGATGGATTAAGTCTACTACATGTAATTATCAAAGGAGGATTAACTGTGAGTTCACAGATATCCTTAAATTATACTCACTAAGAGTATTAATTTGCTTCTACATTGGGAGTTGCGTGTTTTAAAAGTGATATTATTCCCTGCATTGTTTGCACATGTTTTATGTAGTGCTGCTGGAACTGGGTGCATCATTTGTGTTTATCACGATGTTTAAAAGGAGCAACAATATGGCGTACTCCAGATTGATAAAGGCAGAGGTACTGCCGAAACGCGTCTCTCTGGGGTTCCTGTGCCCGTGTCAAATGACTAAACAAACATGATGTAATCCTTTTACTTCGAGTGCCGGCTGCCTCTCTAATGATTTTGGGGAGGTTTTTGTGTGAGATATATATATATATATATTTTTTTTTTTTGTGATTGAGCACATTTATCTGCAACCAATGACACCAGAGATAACCATGGATAGCAGCTGGCACCCCTCGCTTGGACTTTGGGATGCCCTTAACTCTGTCCTTGTTAGCCTTATTTCAGGAGTCATGAAGGCAGCAGCATGAAGAGAGAGAGGACAGAGCTTTAGGAACCATGGCCCAGATGTACGTAGAACTTGTCGCAAAATATTGGTTGCAATTTGCGACCAGTGTGGTAATTTACAAAGCGACCTATGTACTAATAGGTTGTTTTGTAAATTACCAATTCGTAGTTGGTTGCAATTCGACCTACCACATGAATATTAATGAGGTAGGGTGCAAATTGTGACCTAAATGGAATCGCAGTCATCACAGGGATGGTGGCCTGCTGATGGCAGCAGACCATCATGTCTGTGATTGCTTTTTAATACAGCAATTTATTCTTTAAATACAGCCCGTTTACCTCAAAGGAAAATGGGATGAGATTACACAAAAAATTAAAAGTGTAATTTTTATTTGTTAACATTCACTAAGGGGCCGGGGTCCCTTGGGGTTCCCTTTGCGTTTGCAAATGGATTACCACCTCCTCTGAGATGTCGGTAAAATACTGCATTTTGGTTGCAAAACATTAATACATACCACTACGATTTAGAATTTGGAAGTGACACCCCAAACACGCCCCTTCCAAATCCCGAATTGGTATTTGGTCGCAAACCCGAATTGAGATTTGATAACAAGTTACCGAATTGCAATTTGGTGTTTCTACATTTAAAAAGGCATTTTTGTCGTGGCAAACGGCCCGATTCTGCAAATTGACTTGTTTGCAACTTTAAAAATGCTTTGTACATCTAGCCCTAAACTCCTTGTCCTTTCAGCAGGCCCTTCATAACAGAAGCCAGATGACGAGTTAATGGCGAGACAAGAGGTCAACCCTGCAATGGCATTGGTATCAAAGGGCTCTGGAACCCATTTCTTCTATGGCAGCCATTTTGGTGAATTGACTTGCATATCTGCAAACTGACACAAAAACCATGAGATAGGTAAAAGATAAAACATTGAGCAACACATGCATAGGCTGTTGGCTGTCCGTGCACTCCATGCTCGCTAGGGTGTGGCTGCTCTTACACACATGATTTCTACAGCGATGGGATGTGTCAAAGTCAACTCCTATGGTATCCGCTATCCTGTGTAGGCCTCCAATAAGCAGTGCTTAATTTGAGCCAGTGGTTTCCGGTACTCAGCACTGGCACTTAATCATAAACACCAGAGCTTATAGCACCAGTTAAGGACCCATTCATTTTGGTAGGGACGGGGAGATTAAGTGATTTGCCCAGAATCACAGGATGTTGAGCCACCCGGAGACTCGAAACTGGTTCCCCAGCTCTGAAATCAGCAGCTCTGGCCATTTCGCCACAACCTTCCCCCACATGTAGGGTTTCATGGTTAATAGTTGGTTCTGTTTTAGGCAACGCTAACAGGAGATATGGGCCAGTGTAAGCTGCCTCCTGACGAGAGCCCCGGCACTTATAAGCCAATAAGCGACAACAAAATAAGGTAGACACTGCTCGGCCTTGTATGGGGAAGCAACAGCTGCTCCCCTAAGAACAGATAAAGGTTGTGTGCCTGGTTCGTTGTGCGCCACACTGAAATAATTAATAAAATAGTGGGCGAGGTAAAATCACAATGGCACAGCAGACAAATCCTTTTATGACTGTTGAAGTTGCAGGATTCATTGACACAATGAGAATGAGAAGAAAAGAAAAGACAAGAAGCACAACCCACATGTTCGGGAGATGTTAAAAACTCCATGAAATGGAGCCATTACAGTGTTAATTGCTTTTTTTTTTCATTCCAGCGGTGTGTTTCCTCTCTATTCTTTACAATCTCAAATCAATAACAGGGCTATGAGACCAGGGTCTGTGAAGAAAAGCCTTTTATTAGACAGCTTTAGTACTAAGAAGTATTGACCACTAGTCTTGCCAATAGCACACTCAATATAACAATTAAATGTTGTATTTTTTTCAAAGCTTAGCCTCTTTAATTGCCTCAGTGCAAGGCCATAAATGAAATACTGCAAATCCACATTCAGGGACTCTCGACACAACAGCTTGAACATGCCCCACCTCTTAAACAGTCCATCATTGGATTTCTAGGAGGTCATCAATAGTTCACTTCTTGTCAGGTGCGCGTCCTGTGTGGAGTCAGCGGATCAATCATGGAGGCCGCGTCCGCCGCGTGCGGACCAGCAGGGTACATATTGGTTTATGACACTTCTAGTTGTTTGAATTGTATGGAGATCATTATAGCAATTCCACTGAGCTAGGAAGAATAATGGCTCGCCTGATACAAAGCAGAAAATAAATTGGAGTGAATTCTGGTACATTCTAGGTCTGGCCTAAAGGCAGGTTTAGCTGGTTTCTAGACTCCTGTAATCAAAAATATTCCTAAATAAAAAAATACATCCATGTATACTCACACAGGGGATTTTTAGGTCAGCACTCTTCATGCTTTGATTTATTCATTTGTCATTTACACTTTGATTCCCCGCACCGCATCACTCTCCATGTGGGAATGGGTCAGACCACTTCAGCCATTGGCTGTCTTGTGATGGCATATTCACCTTATTACATGTGCACATCTACCTAAAAAGCAGTGAACTCCACTTACAGTCATTGAAGTGTCTCCATAGAATTCTCTATTTCAAGTGAGGCTCCCCTCTGAATTGTAGTGGTGCTGCTCAACTAAAGAAAGCTCTTGAGGAGGTAGCCCTGATGATCGACCGTTCGGGTACCGCGTCCCTTGTGCTGGCTTCTTACTTGCTAAATTTAATCAAACTGTTTTTGTCCTGCTTCTTTAAAATAGCAATGTTGACCCCACTATCTTGGCCAAGTTTTGGCCAACATTTCTCGTCTCTCCCCAACTCACCCCCAAATCTAAGCTACTGCAGAAGACAACCAGGTTTTCAGCTTTTTGGAAATATCCATGGCTCTAAATGTGATGACGCCTTGCTTTCATCCTATTAGTGGCACAGAAACAGTCTGAAGCCTAAATTGTTGCCATCTGCATGAGTTTGGAACAAGTCGGACTGCCGCCACGATCCTGTTGGTCCTCTCTGCAGCCTTTGATATTATGCATCAAGGTACCCTTTTTAGAAGGTGTATTTTTGAGGGATCTGATCACTAGCGCTTGATTGATTACAGTCTTTTGTCAGGGGAAAGAACCAGTCCATTTCCACTCCATCTTTCCGGTCATCCTCGGCTCTGAAATATAGGGTCACGCTGGGTTCCTCCTTAAGTCCAACACTGTTCAGTGTCTGTATGAATCCTGTAGCTGCTTTGGTAATATTCTTGGCCATTTCCTTGCTCAACTATGTGGATGACATACTGATGACTCAAACTCAGCTAAGCGATGAGCAATCTGCATCTCCAAGGTGTTTCATGATTGCATCTTGGCATTTGCCTCTTGGATGTCTACCAATCAGGTGCAGCTTCAAATACAAGTTCTCATTCAGGGAACCGAACCCAGGTATTTTATTTGGTGGTCTTCTCCGATGGCCCCTGCCAGTTTATTTGGGTTAGATAAATATCTCAAGACACGACTAAAAATGGTACAGAATGCCTCACATGTTTCTGAAATGTTGGAAGGCCAACTTTGTTAAGGACTTTCTTGTCAACCTCAGCTCACCGCCTATTCACAAAAGATTACATTTAAATCTATACGATGGCGGAAAGGGCATGAAAGGCATAAACCATCGTATCTTAGATGCTCTCAGACCTTCATCTCTTGCTTTTCTGAGAGTGTCCAAGGTTTGTCGTCTAGGTCTGTAGCAGATCGCTCTCCTACTTCAGCATCCCTTCTGGAGCTCTGGTGTCACCCTGATCACCTTGCCTCCCATAAAAGTCTAAATACTTTTCTGTTCATTACCAATGGATCATCTAGGGCCCTACGTGAAGCCTCGTTCTAGCGCCAGGACACCCAAGGATATCTGCCTGATTTATAAATGCCTTACTCACATGATACTCCATTTGGAGCTATGTGCGGCTATCAGCTCTTGCGCAATATAAATTTTGATGATTTCCGAAGTGCATAGTCATTCTCCAAATAATCGCTACCTTTTATTTTCTGTTATGCTCCTTTTTAAGTCAGTTGTCTGAATAAAAAAGAATAACATGATTCAGATCCAAAATAATTGTGTGCAAAAACATTCTTGCCTAAATCACTAAGAAATCTTAGGACAAGGTAAGGCCAAATTAATGTGTGCGGACCCACAATGGAACACCGAATGTGGTTCCAGGAATGCTTTTCATGTGTTCAACTCCACAATGAAAAGTGAAGAATAGTGCTCTGTTACTTTCTAATGCCTGTGGACCCACCGGCTCGGGTTTATAATGAAAGAGCAATAAACGGAGAACTGGAAATAAACTCGGAAGTGCAGTACATACGTTTCAAGTCAGATATTATTACAAAAAACAGCTGTAGAACAGAGAGTCTATAAATCCATGCAATGCTGCAGAATAGGGAGTGCTTTGGGGCTGAAAGGGCTGTGTGATGCTGCATTGAGCTGAGTGTGGTACTGGGGCTGGATGGGGTGTGTGATGCTGCACTGAGCTGAGTGTGATACAGGGGCTGGGTGGGATGTGTGGCTGTCCACAGAGTTCAGTGTGGTACAGGGGCTGGATGGACTGTGTGATGCTGCACTGAGCTGAGTGTGGTACAGGGGCTGGATGGGCTCTATGGTGGTCCACAGAGATGCGTGTGGTACAGGGCTGGGTGGGCTGTGTGATGCTGCACTGAGCTGAGTGTGGTACAGGGGCTGGATGGGGTGTGTGATGCTGCACTGAGCTGAGTGTGATACAGGGGCTGGGTGGGATGTGTGGCTGTCCACAGAGTTGAATGTGGTACATGGGGCTGGATGGACTGTGTGATGCTGCACTGAGCTGAGTGTGGTACAGGGGCTGGATGGGCTCTATGGTGGTCCACAGAGATGCGTGTGGTACAGGGCTGGGTGGGCTGTGTGATGCTGCACTGAGCTGAGTGTGGTACAGGGGCTGGATGGCCTCTGTGATGCTGCACTGAGCTGAGTGTGGTGCAGGGGCTGGATGGGCTGTGTGATGCTGCACTGAGCTGAGCGTGGTGCAGGGGCTGAATGGACTATGTGATGGTCCACAGAGCTGAGTGTGGTGCAGGGGCTGAATGGACTATGTGATGGTCCACAGAGCTGAGTGTGGTGCAGGGGCTGGATTGACTATGTGATGGTCCACAGAGCTGAGTGTGGTGCAGGGGCTGGATGGGCTGTGTGATGCTGCACAGAGCAGTGTGTGGTGTAGGGGCTGAATGGACTATGTGATGGTCCACAGAGCTGAGTGTGGTGCAGGGGCACTGTGGGGAAAGCACTGTGAATATGTAAGTCGGTATTTAAAACTTGCATTACACACAGTATAAGATAGGCTGCTGCAAAACACACAAACAGGGCTAAGAAAAGGTAAGAAAGTGCTTCCAAAATATAGATTTTAGTACTACCCAGACTTCTCATAGTGCTACTGTTTTTATAACTGTCTTTTAAAAGCACACACTTTACAGCTTAGCTGCTAGCTCCCTTACAATACCTCCAAAAAGAATAAATGTGTGTCATCAGGAAACATTTTTTTATAACTCTCTTTTAAAACCACACACTTCATAGCTTAGCTAGTAGCTGCCTTATAAATGTAATACCTCTCAAAAATAATAAATGTGTGTCATCAGAAGGCTTCAAGTGATTCCATCAATTAAAGCCAATACCGGCTTCCAAGCACACTTTACATTTGCAGATTGGCCAGTTGAGCACATTTACATTTACATTTCTTTCAGGCAGCTAGCACCCTGGCAAGAAGGCTTGTTTAGCTGTCTGCCCCTCCCTCAGTTTCACAGCACAGGAGACTCCCTGCCTTAAACTTCAGCTGAAGCATTTCAACTCTCAGAATTAACCCATACAAAAAGTATGGGAACTGTTTTTCCAAAGTTAAAAAAGTATGCGCACGTCGTTCCCCTCGGACCCACCCCCCACTACGATCACTGGATGCAACTGACTTGCTAACCAGTCACATCAAAAAATGCCAATTTGTCGAACATAGCTAACTCCTGCCTCACAAATATGTGTCGGAAGGAAGAAGTTTGCAACTCTTTGAAACCAACTGAGAATACAAGGATGGAGGCCTGTGAGGGACAGCAGACTTTTGTTGCTGTAATCGCGTACCCTGGGTGGCAGCATGCAGGGACTACCCAATGTGGCAGGATGAGTTGGTCCTCTGGAACTTGCTTTGCTCCCCCGAGGCTGTCAGCCATTCAGTAAAGGACAGTTGTCAAGCCCCATTTTATTAATTTTATTTCTTGAGAAAGGACAGAAGACTGTGCCAGCCTTTTCAGGCTCCCATGTTTGCCCAGGGATGCACCATAAATGATTGGTTGTAATGTCATATTTCTGAAAATCCAAAGTTTTGAAAGGTAGCAGTCTAGCAGAAACATGGGCACTGGACCTAGGGGAGCACTGGAAAGGGGGTGGGGGGTTACTGCAACACCCCTAGAATAACTTTGCAGGAGTTCAAAACCAGAATGATCATTGCGGATTCAAAGACAAGGTCAAGTGCCAGGCACTGTCTTCTCACGAATTGTTGCCTATTCAGTTTTTTTAACATTTACTTTTCCTTTCTCTTACTGCAAAGTGAGTGAACTTTTTTTTAATCAGGTGACAAATCTCCTGGGGTACAGAGAGTGCGAAAGGAGCAGGTATAATGATATCAAATATTTTCCAAAAACCAACAATTGAAACACTTGTAAATCAACTTTACAAATATGTCAATATGTATCAGCAGCAAGGAAAGAGCAACTGACTACTGAAGATATGTCCAGTTGCTACTGAGGTCTATTTTATTTCTAATTCTGAGGTGTGAAGGAAATTAAGAGTTTACACCACTGCACTCCTCGCCTCTCTACTCTACGGTGCACCACTCTATTTCATGCCAATTCACTCTACGCCACTCTACTCTACTCTGCACCCCTGTGCTCTTTGCCACTGCATTTTACACCACACCAGTCTAGGCCACTTCACTCTGCTCTGCACCACTCTACGCCACTCCATTCTAGAATACTGCACTCTACGCCACTGCACTCTACTCTGTACCACTCCACTCTATGCAACAGCACTCTATGTCAATTCACTCTTCACAACTCTAATGTACTCTGCACCACTGCACTGAATGCCTCTTTACTCTACCCCACTGCATTCTACACCACTTTACTCTACGCCATTGCACTCTACCCTGCACCACTCCACTCTATGTAACTCCACTCTACTCTGAAACAATCTACTCTATGTCACTGCACTCTATGCCACTCTACTCTACACCCCTGCACTCTTTGCCACTGCACTATACACCACACCAGTCTAGGCCACTTGACTCTACTCTGCACCACTCTATGCCACTCCACTCTAGAACACTGCACTCTACGCCACTGCACTCTACTCTGTACCACAGCACTCTATGTTAATTCACCCTACGCAACTCTAATTAACTCTGCACCACTGCACTGAACACATCTCTACCCTGCACCACTCCACTTTATGTAACTCTACTCTACTCTGAAACAATCTACTCTATGCCATTGCACTCTATGCCACTCTGCTCCACTCTGCATCACTGCACTCTACGCCACTCCATTCTACGCCACTGCAATCTATGTTGCACCACTCCCCTTTGTGCCACTGAACTCTATGCTACTCTACTCTAAACCACTGCACTCTAGGCCACTGCACTATACACCACTCTACTCAAAACCAATGCAGTCTATGCCACAGCACCCTACGCCAATCTACTCTGCACCACTGCACTCTATGCCACTATACTCTACTCTGCAACATTCTACTCTACGCTACTGGATCTACGCTACTCTATTCTACTCTGCACCACTGTACTCTACGCCACTGCTCTCTATGCCACTTGACTCTACTCTTCACTACTACACTCTATGTCACTGCACTCTCCACCACTGCACTCTGCCAGTCTAGTCTACTTTGCACCACTCTAATCTCCATCACTGTTTTCTACGCCGCTATGACACTCCACTCTATGACACCACTGCAAGACACTCTATGACCTGACACATCACGTCATGCCACTCTACGCCACTCTACTCTGCACCACTCTATGCCACTGACCCCTATGCCACTCTCCTGTACTCTGCACCAATGCACTCTATGACACTGCACTGTATTCCACTCTACTTACTCTTCACCACTACACTCTGCGCCACTGCACTCTGCGCCACTGCACTCTATGCCACTGCACTCTATGCCACTGCACTCTATGCCACTGCACTATGCCACTTTAGTCTACTCTGCACCGCTCTAATCTACGTCACTGCATTCTATGCTGCTACAACACTCCACTCTACAACACTCCACTCTACGACACTCCACAGCATGCCACTCCACTACACATCACTCCTCGACATGCCACTCTACGCCACGCCACTCACCTCTGAGCCATAAACGTTTAGCCATGCAGAACAGCACCCACGCTGGTGAACAACATGGCTAAAACAATAGCTCTTGCATAGGTGGGACCTATGGGCTTCACCATTGCTTGTTTATTTATGTGATGGGCCCCATTTCATGATTATTTTGTGAGTGGAATAGCATTTATTAAAAGGCAGCATCAATTAGTTTAATAAAAGGTGTGTGGCATTTCTTCAAACACTTTTTATTTGTCTGCTCTGTCGCCAATCTGCAGAATCCGGTGATGTACTCATGAATTTCTTCAGGATGAGAAAGCATTTATCTCCAGGGAGAGTAGCCATGACACACCAAGTGTTGCCTTGACCTCATCTGTAAATGGCGGCTATCAAGGTCCATTTCTGTCTTATTAATGATGTGCAGGAAGCTATTCAATCCAATTAACACTGATGAAATGAAGGCTTTGCAGGGCAATCACTCTATGGACCAGGCCCCCCGGAGAAACATCTTTGCAATCTCCTGCTGGCGTTTTGGTAGGTGCATCCTAAGTGATGTTACAGTTAATAGAAACCACAATTTTGCGGTAAAGCAGTCTAGTAAAATGTCTCTTTGTGTGCTCCCTTTTATCATATGATAAGCCCGTAATTGTTGAAATTCAGAATTTCTTAGTGGAATAAAAAGAGTTTTCCTTTATTCAATCAATGATTATAAACCGCTGGGGGTTATTCTACAGATTTGAAGGATCCACTTCATGTTTTGACAGAATGTAACAATATGGTTTTAAAGAAAAATTGCCCTGGCACAAGCAGCGCCTTGACTTGGTCTTCCATGCGTGATATCAAGGAATAATTGGGTGGACTGATTTACAGAGCAAACAATCACTGCAATTCACTGGAAGTGCATCCCTTGGACCCTCCATCTTACTTGTTAGACAGAGTGGCGGTTGGTAGGGAACGGTAGGTGAGGGGCAGGGAGGGGGGGTTAGAAACAGAAAGAAGGCTTACCTGCTCGTCGCCGGTCATCAGCCGCAGGTTCTTCTTCGTCCCTGCTGTTCTCCTGGCTCACAACAGCACCCAGGCTCCCCTAACCCAATCACGACGCTGCTGTCACCATGACAGCAGCATTGTGATTGGTCTGAGCATTGTGGTTTGGCGCTCAGACGGGGACTGACAGCCTGTGCACGTTCTCCACCCAGGCTGTGCATTACAGCCCGGTGGAGAATATGCTAAGTGCGCATGACGGTTTGGCCGGCCCAAGACGGCCGGCCAAACCGTCATGCGCACTTGTTAATGTTAATGTTATTGACATTTCTAAAGCGCGAACTGCTACCTGAAGGTGTCCTGGCGCTACATGAAGTCCTACAGGGGTCCTGAGCAGAAGGGGTGAAAACCAAAACCTAAGACTAGGCGGTAAAGAGCCAAGTCTTCAAAGCCTTTCTAAAGGCGAGCAGGCTTGGTAGGGCTCTAAGATGCAGCGGGAGGCCATTCATGCCTTGGCTGCGCCAACCACAAAACTTCTTCCACCCCAATTGGCTTTTATAGCAAAAGGCACAGACACCAGTTTGGCTTCTGAAGAGCGTAAACATCTAGTTGGTGTGTACCATTGAAATTGCATTTTGACATGTTTGGGCCCGGTTCTATAAAGGGCTTTGTGTACTGTGCACAGAGCCTTAAACTGCACCCGTTTTCGCACCGGCAACCAGTGAAGCCTTCTGATCTCAGCTGAGATGGAGGCTTGTTTTGGGGTGCCAGTCAGCAATCTGGCTGCTGCGTTCTGCAAAAGTTGTAATTTATTCATCAGTCCTTCCTGGATATTGACATATAAACTTTTACAATAATCCAGTCTGGACATCACTAAAGTAGTAATAACTAACTGATGACTATCGTTAGGCAAAACATGCATGATTTTCTTACAAGCTTTTAGAATGTAGGAGGTGGATGAGACCACTGCATTCACCTGGTCCTTGAGGCTAAGTTTATTGTCTATCCAGACTCCCAAATTTTTTGCCTTTTTAACAGGCATGGGAAGAGGACCTAGTGTGTCAGGCCACCACGCCGGTTCCAAAAATTGGCGTCATTACTGAACAAGACTACCTCCGTCTTACTGGAGTTCAGTTTGAGACAGTTTTGGGCCATCCAGTTGCCCACCGCTATCATGCAGTCATGAAATCTGGATGCCATTCCCTGCAACTCTCCTGGCCTTAGTGACACCACAATTTGGGTGTCATCTTCATATGAGGTCAAATTAAAACCAAATGATTCAATCAGGGGGGCCAGAAGCGACACGTAGATGTTAAAAAGTGTTGGGCTTAAGGACGACCCCTGGGGGACCCCACAAGGCAGAGAGTACGGTTTGGTTGAGAATTCGCCTAGGGTGACTGTCTGTCGTCTGTCTGACAGAAATGATTTAAGTAATTTCCATGCCGAGCCCTGTACTCCAATCTCTCATTGAGGAAGAAGATATAAGTATCGCAATTATAACCGAATCTTGGACGGACGATGCTTCAGGTCCGGATTTGGTGAAAGCCACACCACCAGACAATCTTTCCTTTACTTTAAATAGACCCCATAAGAAGGGGGGTGGTTTGGTAGTAATCTATCATAAATCAATAACAGCATCATTCAAGCCCTCATCGAATGACGAATGTGAAGCTTTGGATTTTAGCTTTTATATTTCATGTCACTACACATTTAAAGGCACCCTCATTTACAGACTACCTGGCCCCAGAAGCCCATTTATTACAAAAGCTGCTTCTATGTTTGAAAATGGGTTAAGTGCCAGTTCTTATACAATTTTAGGAGATTTTAACTTCTGTTTAGAAGCACAAGCTGACTCAGATACCTCAAATCTGATAGATCTGATGAGTAGCCTTGATTTAAAGCAAGTGGTCAATGGTGCTACCCATAAAGCAGGACACACTTTGGATGGCATATTTTCCAATAACATGCAGCTATCTGTCTTAGGTCTTCTTCCAGTGGTCTGGTCAGACCACAAGGTAGAGCTGTTTAAAATGGCCGTGCCTGATCGACATGCGATAAAATCAGTAATTAAACAGCTAGCCATTAGAGCATGGAACAAGGTAAACGCAGACGAATTACAGGAGGTGCTAACTTCCACATCTTTCAGTCCTCCTACAGACTTGGATGAGGCTGCGCTTCAATATACTAACTGGTTGGAAGCAGCCGGAAATAAACTTGCCCCAAAAAAACTCCTTCGATCTAGCAGAGTATGACCCTCCGCTCCGTGGTATACCCAAGAACTCAGAGACCAGAAATTGGTCTGTAAGCACCTTGAGAGATCTTGGAGGAGGGAATATAAGGATAAAGAAAAAGATGAATATAAAATAGGATTAGCCCAGTATAAAAAGATGCTGCAAGAAACGAAGCAAGAGTTCTTTGTGAAGAAAATCAACTCAGCCAAAAACTCTACCAAAGAACTTTTTAAAACAGTAACTTCCTTAGCGTATCCTGCCCCTCCGCCTATTCAGGCCAATCAGGAATTGTGCGATAAAATTGCGAATTTTTTCTTTGACAAAGTAGATGCCATCTTTTCTTCTTTCACTGGCTCTGGGAGCACGATCTCTTGCCAAATAAGCTCCGGGTCACAGTTAGTCAAGTTCGCTGCAAGTACCACCTTAGACATTTCTAATGTACTTTTGAAAGTGAAAACGGGCTCGCCCTCTGATCCATGGCCAGTCTCGTTTTTAAAATTAGCAGCTGAGCCGATTGCTTCTACCCTGACCTTCATTATGAATGCCATGTTTGCAGAAGGATATTTTCCTAAACTATGGAAAGAGGCATTGATACTACCCTTGCTCAAAAAGCCGTGTCTAGATCCTAAGGATGTGAATAATTTTAAACCTATATCCAGACTCCCACTTCCTGCAAAAATTGCAGAGAAAATCATGAATGAACAACTTAGTTCCTTCATGGAAGAAGCTCAGGTACTAGACCCTACTCAATATGGCTTTCGCAGTGGCCATAGTACTGAAACTGCGTTACTTAAATCTACCGAGGAGATCAGGGCTATTCTTGATCAGGGAGGAAAAGCAGCCATGATTATGCTCGACCTCTCTGCAGCCTTTGATACGGTCCATCATGCTTTGCTGATGGACCGGAGGCACATTCCAAACTATGTTTAACTAAAGATCTTGCATTTAACAGGGCGTACTTCCCGATATTGTCTTCCTCATGTCGTTTGTTATTTTTACCTATATTTTGTCTCCCTTTAGTCTTCTTGAATACAAAGTCCGGCAGTTTAGTTAAACAACCAGGGCATGTCAGTTGACTATGTGTAGACCTATTGTCCACTGAGATACATAAACAGTCGGCTTTTAAAATGGTAGTGTTAAAATTGTGTAAAGTCCTGCTTGAATAGCTAATAGGCAAGGATTTACCTGCATCGTAACCGGCAGGGTGGCTGGCGCTGGATGCGATCGGTGCGCGGACGGGCGCAGACGGGCTTACCTTAGGCGCGCGGCACGCCATCGGCGCGCTCGCGCCAGCCTCACTTTAAATATCCCCAGGGCTGTAAAGACTAGCCCACTACACAAACTCCTCCCAAAATGGCGGTCCCGCGTTAGCAAAGCGGACCCCGGGAGTGTAAAGCCCTCAGAAAGGTGCAAAGATGCAAATACAGTTTTAAAATAATGAGAACCAATTAAAAATGTACATAAGCAGTTTTTAAAATCGAGACAGCAAAAGCGCCGTACCGAAAGGTCTCTCCCGGCTCAAGCCTCAGGAGGACTTCAGAGAGCGCGCTCGAGCCAGCCTAACTTTAAATATCCCCAGGGCTGTAAAGACTAGCCCGCTACACAAACTCCTCCCAAAAAGGCGGTCCCGCATTAGCAAAGCGGACCCCGGGAGTGTAAAGCCCTCAGAAAAGTGCAAAGATGCAAATACAGTTTTAAAATAATGAGAACCAATAAAAAATGTACATAAGCAGTTTTTAAAATCGAGACAGCAAAAGCGCCGTATTGAAAGGTCTCTCCCGGCTCAAGCCTCAGGAGGACTTCAGGTGCAGCAACCACTCTCCTCCCTCTAGCGTCACGGGAGCCCAGCCCTGCCCCGCCCTAACCTGGCTGCAAGATACTACAAATAAAATGATAATAACTTCTGTTATTATCATTTTATTTTTCCTTTTATACTGGATAGAGAGCAGTTGGGCGACGCTCCTCCGCCTTAGCGGAGGGGCCGCCACTGGTTAGACAGGTGAAACAGGCAGCAGGGATGCTTGCGATTCTAATAGAGACGGGGTGAAGAGGGCTGGGGCAGGTCAGTGGTCAGGCACAGCCTCGCTGAACTTATGAGACTCAAACAGCTCCAGCAGATGGGGGCGATGGGACAGGAAGCAGAGAAGGCACATTAAACCCTAGGAAGAGGCTGGCTGGCTGATGAACAGGACTAGCAGCCCTGGGCCAGTGTCCAAATGAAGCGACCAGGCAGACAGATCACCACAGTCATAACTTTATTAGATATTCAGATAGAGATTTACGGGCCAGGAGGTAGACTCACCCAACAGAGGTTGGGTGACTGATCACTGCACTGTGAAGTAGACTCATGCATGCTCCTGGTTGCTTCCTTCTCTGAGCCTCTCTGCTGCTTCAGCCTAGAGAGGGCTTCTGTCTGCTTCAGACCTGCCAACCTTGAAAACATTTTCAGGATGGGAGAAAGAAAGTGGGGCTTTGTAGGAGGTGGAGGGTTGAAAAGAAGGCAGGGCCTTGAACAGTCCAGCCTCGCCTACCCTCCCCAGAATACATATTCAAAGGGTACTGATGAAGCCTTCCATGCTGTCGTGGTACAAAAACCTATAGTAGACCTTCACGGTGCAAGGCCTCCTCAAACAAGCTGAGGAAATAGTCTATGGAGGGGTTCCAGCTCACCATGTGCTCAACTTGTGACATTGCCTCTCCACTGTGTGAGTTGGCAGGTCTGCTATTTCGCAAACAACAATTTTGAAATTTGCACTTATAAACCAGTCCCTTCCCACTCCACTTAAAGACCTTACGGCTGCAGGAAAATCACAGATCTGGCCTCGTTAGACAGAAAGTCAACATGACTCCTAAGGAGAATACACAAATTATGATTAACGTTTGCACATCCCGAAATGCACAATTAGTGCACAATTCCACCCATTACTGGGAGTGAACAATGACATGTTGCGTAATTAGCTTCCGCAGTTTGTGAAAGGTTTTTAAGGTGGCAAATCAGAGGTGCAAACACCATAACATAACATGTGTATTTGTAAAGCACACGTCCACCCAAGGGTATCTTGGCTCTGTCTAACAGATATTTATTGTTACCCAACTCAATGGTACTCATTTTGTCGACCTCAGATGGATGAAAGGCTGAGTGAATCCACCAGGATTTGAATCTGTGACCTTGAAGTCGATCACAGCCACCAGACCCCACAATCACCACCATTTATGCCAAGACTATAATCCTTTTTGGGTGCAACAGTATGAGTGCCCTTCTTTATCAGGGCCTAAATTTCCAGACTGGAGCCATGGAGATAGAAGTTTCATTTTATCCTGAGGGTTTGAATAAAATGAACATTAACATCTATCACCATGGCCCCTTGCTAAACCTCAATGTACTTACATAATCCACTCTATCATACCCTCCCCCTGACCCCCACTCCCTCGTGGAAAGAAAATGACTAAAACATTGGCTGTGAAACTGTACATCTTTCTTCACTTGGCCTCAGCTTGCGCAGCTGGGATCTGGAACCAGCTCCACCCCCTTGAGGCCTGCCTGGAAATATCCCAGAATCCTGATGTCCCAGTCATGCTCTCAGGGTCAAGAAGATGCTGCAAGTAATTAGGGTGCAGTGTAGAGAAAGATTTATGACTGGGACTGCTATTACACCCCACCCTGGTTGCTAGCATGCTCCTGTTACAGAGACACAGAGAAGGGAATGTTTCTGCTCAAGTTGGCTGTGCACGCTAATCTGCCTTTCAGAATGCACAGCCCTTTATTTATGTCCTGCAGGGTTGGATTGGGATCAAAAATAAGCCCCGGGCAAGCCAAAAAAAGTGTCCCACATTTGCAGATTGCTCCTTTCCGCAAAACACTGCTTCAGTGTTTTAAGTTTTATGAAAAGAAGGGGGTGTCTCTGAAAGAGTCATGTTTTCTTAACTTCATGGAGATAAAAAAATGCAAATGTTGCCTGCACGCTTTGTGCATGGATTAGTTCACACTGGTGAACCACACCTGAATATGGTGAGTGAAAGTAAACGAGTTAAAGTTGGAGCCAACTGCTTCAAGATCATCTACCCTCCCAATCTGTCCAAAGCATCGGAAAAAAGGTTCAAACATGAAACCCTTGAACAACTTCCTGATTCCCTTTTCTTTGACCAATACCACAGCGGCCGATATAGGAGGCTAAATACTGACCTCATTTTCTTCACCAATAACTTCTCATCTTGGATCACTGTCTTCAACAACCCATTTAACGTTACTTCCTCCTCCTCACTCCCACATGGGTACCAACTAAAACCTTTCCCTTCAGCTTGCTTCAATGGATCACTCACTCTCTACCTGTATGACAATGGTAAGGTCATGATTCAAGCTAAAGACATTTGTTTCTCTCTTTTTGACCACCTGTTTCCATCCCTGCTCACCATTCTTCGCACTCCGTTCCCTCCCGACTCTCCAATGGACTCCTCCATTGCTTCACACTCACCTTTCCCTACCCACCTGGACACCAGAAGGCAGCTCCCCCAAGAGGAATAGGATCCCCCTCTTCCCCACCTACCAATCTCTCTAGCCGGGACGTTACGCTCAATACCCCATCCCAGCTAATTGCCAGCACTCTCATTTGCCCCCACGTACCATCCCGGGACTTTGAAGAAACCCTTCTCCCAACTAGGTTATTCACCCCCTTGGCCAGTCCATTTTTCCAACGGACAGACTACCCAGTTCACATAGTGACCTCTCCACCATACGCTCTTCCTTCTTATCCACCGCACCCTTCTTTGCATGCTTCCACTCCTATTAACCCGAAATCCTTTGCACACCCCATACATCTCTCTTCACCCCACCCTCATTCCTGTACTGCTGATCGACCCATTACTCACCTATGGCAACCTCTACCTTTCCCCTCCCATTTCCTCTAACCAAAAAGAACCTTCCACATTCTACATCTACCCTCCTGGACAACTCTTCTCATTGTCCATGCCTCCGGCCCCCACAGCCTTCACCCTTCTCCACCTCATGTAATACACAATTCATCTATCTCTTTCAATGAATGCCATGAGAATGTTTTCTTCACCACAGCAGCACCCACACTTATTTCAAACAAACAGCACTTGCCTTCACACCCTCCACGCCATAATCCAATACCCCAGCACATCTTCTTTCTTTCCCCCATCCTCCCTCGACCTCTCAAGTTGAACTCCCCTCAGAACCCATCGCCCGTATTGAGCAACATAACATTCCGTGCTCAGCTCTGCTCACTTTAGAAAACAAACTAGGCCACCTCTTCTTCTCAATCTCCCAGCTTGAAGCTACCATCTCCCACCTAAGTTCCAAAATATCTACTTTACCCGACACCCTACTACCCCTGGTGAGTACACAATACCCCAAACTCCTTATCCCGAGGAGTACTCTCCTTCCACGCCCCAAAAGAGCTGCACACAATCTGTCCCCAACATAAATTTCCAATTTGCTGGCTAACTCCAATACCTCTAACTTCCCTACCTTCTCTTCTCCAGACAACACAAATCATTGCAATATACCGACCATCTCCCTGGTCCGAACCAAACGCCAGCCCTTTACAACCCAGGCACCTACATACAGGAACATCACCCCTATTGCTTCTAAAAGCCCTGACACCCCATTCACTAAAACAGTCATTTCTGAGCTGCTCGGTTTGCTTCACAACTGTAGATCTGCAACTAACCACAAGCTGGAAATCTCAGACACTATCAATCAATACAATCTTGATGTACTTTTCCTCACTGAGACCTAGTTCAATGACACCTCTCTCACTTCTTTCGATCTTTTGTTCCCCGGGACTATTCCATTATAAGGAATGATATGGAGGGTAAAGTCAGGGGAGGTGTTGTAGCTATCTTCAGAAACTCCCTTCAATTCAAGGAATTTCCCAGCAGCTCTTTCCTTACCTTGAAATACATGTCACTGGAACTTCATGGATAGCACAGCTCCCCTTTCAGGTTTCATGCCATTTATCACCAACCAGGTGACTGCTCTGCCTTCATGGAGAAATTCACTGACTTTGCTAGTGACTAATACTCACAAAGTGATAAATTCATCTTCTAGGAGACTTTAATCTTCACTGGGGCATTTTGGAAGATTTAGCTGCCAACCAGCTTGCCACATTTCTCTCAGGAAATGATCTCTTACAACACAGCGCAAAACCAACACATTCCAAGGGCTCCCGCTTGATCTCATAATTTCCAAAGAAGATATGCTAACAGCTGAAGATCCTATACCAGTAGACTGGTCTGACAACTTCCTCATCTCCTTCTCAATGCACCTCTCTCATTCTGTAACCCTTGGGCAACCTAAAAGGGCTACTACCTGGTTTCGTAACACCAAAAACATTGGCCTTGACACTCTCTGCAACACAGCCACAAAGGCACTTCCAGGCTTCAGACCCAACTCTAACGTCAATGATTTGACCACCCAGTCTCACTAGTCTTTCCGTCATGATAGACAATGTTGCTCCACTACAAAGCAAAAGGAAATGGCCCACACCTTCTGATCCATGGTTCAATAAGTCCCTCTATGAAGAAAGGAAGAACCTGAGGTACCTGGAGATGCAATGGAGACAATCCGCTTCCACCAGTAATCTCTCTAACCTCCATTACACAAGCTAGCGCTATCACAAACACATCTTTAGTGATAAAGCCATCACTTCAGAAGCCTCCTCGACTCTGCCAAGAACAGACCTAAAAAACTATTTGACCTAATCAAAACTACCAGCAACTCTTCCTCAACCATTACATTTGATGACCCTCCCAAAAAAGCAGCAGCATTTGCACAATTCTTGGATGAAAAAGTGAAATCGCTCGGTGACCATGTCACTCATCCTACCACCCTTTGAGGATTGCAAATCCAAAGTCTCCTGGCACAGCTTAGATGTCATCACTGAAGTAGCACTCCTCAAGAGCATTCCGGAAACAAAACCTTCAAACCATTCTATCGATCCCATCCCTAGCAACAGTGCAATTAACTTCTACACCTACACGCTCCCCTACTGAACTAGTCTGGTTAACCTCTTTCTCATCCAAGGCTCCCTTCCTGTTGCCCACCTAACAGGTCAGGTTACCCCACTTCTACAGAAACCCTCTGCTGATGTAAATGACCTTAACAATTTACGCCCTATCACCAACATCCTGTTCCTTGCTAAAATCACTGAAAGATGGGTAGCGGAGCAACTCTCCCAACATATCAAGGACAACAAACTTCTTGATGAATTTCAATCCGGCTTCAATCAAGGCTGCCTATGCAAAAGAAACAATTGATGGACGGAATGCTGGACAATGCAAACATTCACCCCCAGTCACAAGGATCTGGGTTTAATCCATCATTCTTTTGCTCACCCCACCACCCCAGTTTGGACCCAGCCATATGCAAATGAGTCTTGACCCTGTTCCTTATGGGAACAGTCCAGCCCAAAGTGCTAAGCCAGGTCCTCCCTGGACCGGAAACAAGCATCCTGGGAGCGGTTTCAGGGCATCACCCTTCATCAGCCAGGCTAGCTTGAATCCAGTGGTGTAGTGAGCACGGGACCCACGTCTGGGCATACCCTTCCCAATTAGGGCGACATATGCAAAAGAAACAATTGATGGACGGAATGCTGGACAATGCAAACATTCACCCCCAGTCACAAGGATCTGGGTTTAATCCATCATTCTTTTGCTCACCACACCACCCCAGTTTGGACCCAGCCATATGCAAATCAGTCTTGACCCTGTTCCTTATGGGAACAGTCCAGCCCGAACTGCCAAGCCAGGTACTCCTTGGACTGGAAACAAGCATCCTAGGACAGGTGTCAGGGCATCACCCTTCATCAGCCAGGCTAGCTAGAATCCAGTGATGTAGCGAGCACGGGACCCACGTCTGGGCATACTCTTCCCACTTAGGGCGACATATGCAATAGAAACAATTGATGGACGGAATGCTGGACAATGCAAACATTCACCCCCAGTCACAAGGATCTGGGTTTAATCCATCATTCTTTCGCTCACCACACCACCCCAGTTTGGACCCAGCCATATGCAAATCAGTCTTGACCCTGTTCCTTATGGGAACAGTCCAGCCCGAACTGCCAAGCCAGGTCCTCACTGGACCAGAAACAAGCATCCTGGGACCGGTTTCAGGGCATCACACTTCATCAGCCGGGCTAGCTTGAATCCAGTGGTGTTGTGAGCACGGGACCCACGTTCAGGCATACCCTTACCACTTGGGGCAACATATGCAAAAGAAACAATTGATGGCCGGAATACTGGACAATGTAAACATTCACACCCAGTCAAAAGGATCTGGGTTTAATCCATCATTCTTTTGCTCACCACACCACCCCAGTTTGGACCCAGCCATATGCAAATCAGTCTTGACCCTGTTCCTTATGGGAACAGTCCAGCCCGAACTGCCAAGCCAGGTCCTCACTGGACCGGAAACAAGCATCCTCGGACTGGTTTCAGGGCATCACCCTTCATCAGCCAGGCTAGCTTGAATCCAGTGGTGTAGTGAGCACGGGACCCACGTCTGGGCATACCCTTCCCACTTAGGGCGACATATGCAAAAGAAACAATTGATAGACGGAATGCTGGACAATGCAAACATTCACCCCCAGTCACAAGGATCTGGGTTTAATCCATCATTCTTTTGCTCACCACACCACCCCAGTTTGGACCCAGCCATATGCAAATCAGTCTTGACCCTGTTCCTTGTGGGAACAGTCCAGCCCGAACTGCCAAGCCAGGTCCTCTCTGGACCGGAAACAAGCATCCTGGGACCGGTTTCAGGGCATCACCCTTCTTCAGCCAGGCTAGCTTGAATCCAGTGGTGTAGTGAGCACGGGACCCACGTTCAGGCATACCCTTACCACTTGGGGCAACATATGCAAAAGAAACAATTGATGGCCGGAATACTGGACAATGTAAACATTCACACCCAGTCAAAAGGATCTGGGTTTAATCCATCATTCTTTTGCTCACCACACCACCCCAGTTTGGACCCAGCCATATGCAAATCAGTCTTGACCCTGTTCCTTATGGGAACAGTCCAGCCCGAACTGCCAAGCCAGGTCCTCACTGGACCGGAAACAAGCATCCTCGGACTGGTTTCAGGGCATCACCCTTCATCAGCCAGGCTAGCTTGAATCCAGTGGTGTAGTGAGCACGGGACCCACGTCTGGGCATACCCTTCCCACTTAGGGCGACACATGCAAAAGAAACAATTGATAGACGGAATGCTGGACAATGCAAACATTCACCCCCAGTCACAAGGATCTGGGTTTAATCCATCATTCTTTTGCTCACCACACCACCCCAGTTTGGACCCAGCCATATGCAAATCAGTCTTGACCCTGTTCCTTGTGGGAACAGTCCAGCCCGAACTGCCAAGCCAGGTCCTCCCTGGACCGGAAACAAGCATCCTGGGACCGGTTTCAGGGCATCACCCTTCTTCAGCCAGGCTAGCTTGAATCCAGTGGTGTAGTGAGCACGGGACCCACGTCTGGGCATACCCTTCCCACTTAGGGCGACATATGCAAAAGAAACAGTTGATGGACGGAATGCTGGACAATGCAAACATTCACCCCCAGTCACAAGGATCTGGGTTTAATCCATCATTCTTTTGCTCACCACACCACCCCTTCTTTTTGCACTTCTTTTTGTATCAATCAAGGCTGCAGCATTGAAACAGCCCTGCTGCAAGTTATCGACGATGCCCTGCGAGTACTCGACTCTGGCAAGTCCTGTCAGCTGATCCTTCTGGGCCTATCTGCAGCCTTTGACACTGTTAATCATGACACACATGACACACTTCTGAACACATTAAAACAAAGAATGGGGTTTGAAGGCACGGTGCTCACATGGTTTGAATTATACCTCTTGGGCAGATATCAGAAGAATAAAATAGTAAACTGTCTCTCTACATCAAAGGCTGTGGATCAAGGCATTCTTCAAGGCTTGATCCTCACGCCCACCCTTCTCAATCTTTACATGGAACCGCTGGGAAACATTCTAAAAAAGTCCAGGATCCATTATCATGACACCCAACTCTACCTAAAGGTGTCCTCTGCACACGACATTTCAATCCTCGACACCACCCTCAACTCCATCCAAGATTGGATGCCAACTCATCATCTATTTCTGAATCCCTCTAAAACTGAGGGGCATATTAGCAAGACCCACGTTAAATTTATCGCCGTTTTAGCGGCAGGAAACTGCCGCTAAAACGGCGATAATGGGCTTGCTAATATGCGTTATGGAATTCCAATAGAAGCCCAGGTTAGATGTCCTGCACATCTAACCTGGGCTTCTATTGGAATTCTATAACGCATATTAGCAAGCCCATTATCGCCGTTTTAGCAGCAGTTTCCTGTCGCTAAAACGGCGATAATTTTTACGTGGGTCTTGCTAATATGCCCCTCGATTCCTTCTTCTCTCTATCTCAAACTCTCCTCCTCTTGTTCATTCATGGATGGATAATCTGAACATTCTTAACAACAAACCTACCATCATTGACAGTGCCAAATCCCTAGGTGTCATCCTGGACAAAAGACTCAACTTACATTCCCAAATCCACACCATGGCTAAGAACACACGCTACCAACTGCACCTTCTCTGAGGGGTTTGGCGTTTCATTTCTGAGCAAGACCTGAAAACTCTGGTACAATCTTTGATTCTCTCCAGACTGGACTACTGCAATTCTCTCCTTGCTGGCCTACCCAAAACCCTCCCATCCCCTCTAAAATACATCCTTCATTCAGCGGCACATTTTGTCTATGGGGCCAAAAGAAATGATCATATTTAAAGTGATTTCTTTTCGCTGACTTCCCATTGAAGCTAGACCAATTTACAAGACTTCCTGCATCACCCATAAAGCCATACACAATTCCACCCCTCGCTACCTGGCCAACCAACTCAAAATATCAGGTGGCTCCAGAGCTTGCTGAAAATGTACTGCTCGAACCTCCAACTTTCAGAAGGGAAAGACTTATGGCGCAGTCAGGTAATACGACTAGAATTTGTAACTTTCTAACTCCAATCCTTCGGACCACTGCCTCTTTCCGGACTTTCAAAACAGATCTTAAAACTCTTCTCTTCCAAAGATACGTCTACGAGTAATTCGCCTCATCCCAGGTCATGACCCTGATTACCACATGACACTCATGAGAGCTCAATTTTGTAAATATGTTTTCTGTACTTATATAACCTTAATCGCGCCACCTTTTCATATTTTGTAATCTTGAATGCATCTGTAACTTGTTAATATGTAACTTTCACCACGAGTATCTATAAGTAGTTTTACCTACTTCCATGCTACTCTCATTCCTTATGTAATTTACTTCGCTCTATTGTAAAGCGCTCTGACACCTCTGGGTAAAGTTTGCGCTATAAAAAATGCATAAATAAATATATATAAGTTAGGCCACCCCTGCTCAGGCCCCCTGCTCAAGCTGCATACATTAAAGGGCCAGCCCAGTGAGAGACTGGGAATGACACCTCTGCCTCCCCACCCCATCCCCCCCATTGGTAAAAGGAAGGTAACAGAGGCCCATCTGCCTCCAGAACGACTGCTTAGGCCCCCACTGGGCGCTGGCGGCACCTGAACAGCACAGACAAAGCCAAAATCGCCCACCATGCTACCCAAAAAAGCAGCCTACAGTTGCAACTCAGATACCGGCCTATCGCCAATTGCCTGAGTACCCACCTTACCAATTCGACCCTGATGTCCTGTGCTGAAGCACCTCTGGCCAGACCACTCCTGCCTAAGGTTAAGGTCACCTCATTGTGCAGCATTGACAGTGGAGAAACGCAAAATGATGGCTCCCCCCTGCAGAATGGGCTCAATGAGAGCTCCCTGAATGGTTGGACCATTCTACACTGCTGGGGCCTTCTCAGTGAAGCAGATTGGCACTCCCGAGCATTTAACTATTTCTTATTCCACCGCAGGGGATGCATGGGCCTTTGTTACATCCCTGGGCATCGGGATGAGTAGAAACCAACTCCATAGCAAAGAGGACAGAGAGGTTTTATGGTTAGGGATGGTGTGGCATGTGGGTTAAGGTGGGCGTGGGTAGAATAAATAATCAGATGGGTGTGATGAGAAGACAGGTAGAACTTGGGTTTTAAATGGGGAGCCGGTCTGCACCTTCAGTTGTTATTGCTTAAATTCCGCCACAACATCCTGGAAGAGGAGGCATCTCAGCCCACGAGGAGAGCAACAAAGCCAATATTATGAATAAAAGAAGGCTATTTTGGTGATGCACTTCCTGGTAGCATCCCTGTTTGTATAGACACAGAGACACATTCCAAATTACTGGTGCTGCCTAAAACATGGACCTGCGTGTACTTGACCACGATTGGCACCTTTGCCAAAGTCACGGGTCTTGGGCAATATCTATGCGGAATGACATGCATGGGCCTTGGTTCTTTTATGTTGGCACTCCATCCTTAGGTGGGGGAACAGAAAAGGACAAATGCCCTGGAATGGAGCGCTTTCGGCTTATCACTGAGAAAAGAAACATCTGTGCAAAATCCCTACGACCCTATGGCACATTTAGATCATCCTAGAAAGCAGTGTGACACCATAGATCCCAATTTGTGGAGAGTGTGAGGGTGGGCGGAGCCTGATGGGTGGCCCCGGAAAGTTGTTCAAAAGGGGAGCATAGTCTTGAAGGGTCAAAGAAGGGTCAATTCACAGGTCTTCAGTGGGAGATGAAAATTAATGCAGAGGGCCCTGATGTTTTTGCATCAGCAACAGTGGCCTCTGAATGTATCAAATGAAAGACATGCAGTGCTAAAATGTTTAACTATTGCTGTAACCGTGGTAGATGAAGTGACCAAGACTTGGGGATGGATTTTAGTTCCTTGATGTGCTTGCTCTGTCAGCAAAAACAAACACAATTGGAACCACTGACCCATTTATTTTTCAAGTGTCATCAAACCATCTTGCCATTATTCTCTATCCTTTTCTTCCTCACCAGCTTCCTTCTCTCCATCCATCGGTCCTTCTATCCCCCAGTTTGACAATCTTTATAAGAGCCCTTTGTGAGAATCATGTGTGCAGAAGGATTAGATGTCATCTTTTGATACCCCTGGTGGCTCAATATTTTTTGCATTGGGGTTTGTCTTCTTATTGTTCCTGGATGAACTCCACATAAAGCGCCCTGGTGGGATGATGGTGCCTTCGAAGAGTTAGCCACATGTCGCTCCTGGTGACCTTACGTCTCAGTGATGCTTCTGTGTTCATTCCCTAAAAATATTCCCGGCGGCCTATTAATGTCTGCTTTAGGATCTTTCATCTTGTTGCTCATGGATGGAATTCTTATAATACTCCAATTGAATTCATGGTGTTGTCAGTAGGTTTCGGCATCTGTCTTTCTTGGTGGACTCCATATAATATTCCCTGGTGGCTTGTATGAAGTCCACCAAGAAACACAGTTGATGAAACTTACCAGTGGTTTGTTTGTCATCTAATGCTCCTGGTGGCTTAATAGTGTCCGCCTTAGAGCTAGTCCTCTATTGCTCCTAGGAAGGCTTCATATAGTACCCTCTTGATGGCTTAACAGCATCTCCAATGGACAAGGCATTACACCACCAGAGTGGATTCCATATATCCATAGAAGACCCCGGAGTTTTTAATAGCGCAAACTTGACCCGAATCGGGTATCAGGGCGCTTTACATAGCACCAGTTGCATTACATGAGGACACATTCATTTTTGTGAGGCACGGGGAGATTAAGTGATTTGCCCAGAATCACAGGATGTTCAGCGTCATTGCCGAGACTCGAACCCAGTTCCCCAGATTCGAGGTCGACTGCCCCAGCCGTTAGGCCAACTCCTCTCCCTATTGATGTGCACTACGGGCAGTTTCTACGTAGCTACTGTCCACCCCTGTTTACAATGCTCACTCTCAACGCAACACCTTATGCGTATGCGCAGTAACATTTTGGGGCACCGTGCTTGCCCACGTCTTAAAACCTCACACATGTCACCCAACATATACCATATAATCCAAAGAACAAACAGGCTCTTTCCAACTAAGAAAGCAACCTAGAAAGTGTTTTTGCCCATAAAAGGTGTACGGTAGCGCTGCACAAACACCTCTACGATACAATAAAAAACAATACAATACAATAGAATGCAATACAGTGCAACACACTACTAAAAATACAAATATGGAAATCACTTAGGATTCTTACTAAGAGGGACCATTGTCAGAATATCAGCAGAAGAGGGTGAAATGCGCAAGAAATGGGGACAATCTTTGTTCAAGTGTTACTGGTCCCTTACTCATGTTGGGGGGTCACTTAATGAGAAAAAAACAACTGTGAAATTGTACAGAATGTACAATCCAAGGCTTTGCTGGAGTCTCTTCTCTCAGAATCCTTTCCTCGAATTGGCTTAAGGTCTTTCTTACCCGTCACTCTTTCCAATTAGTTGAATATTCCATGCTACCCTTAATTGTTAGTTTAGGGGACATGTTTGTGTTTCCTTCCCAAGCTCATAAACCCCTGAAGGCTTTTCACTCAGAGCTCTGGCCAACCACCCACACACATCTTTAATTCATGCACTCCTTAGGTTCAACTACCAGTGAGCTAACTAAATCCATACAAATACCTTCTTTTGCAAAACATGTCCAGTACTACATTGAATAAAAAGGTCGGATTTCATGTCTAACGTGGAAAACATTTAAGAGGTAGATGTCAAAAATGATGTTACAAAATCTCTGTAACTGAATTTTCAGGGACGCATTAAAGAAAAGAAACAGAAGCATTGTAAGAAAAAGTTCTTGCCCAGTCCCCCAGCTGTAAGAGAGAGAGGTGTACTGCTGAATATCGACAACAACAATATTGTGGTACAAGAATACCGAGGACAGAATATTGAAAAGCAAGTGCATAAATGGAAGCGTTGATTTACTGCTTCTAAATCCACATCCACATTCCTTCTACATCTGTGTAACATCTGGTACATAGAGCTAGGAATAGAAAATCAAAACTTTCTTACCTGTCTATATGTATTGTCATCGTTTCGTCCTCAATATTCTGACCCACAGGTATCATGGGCTCAATATTCAGGGTGCTCACCGGAGAGAGCACTTCAGGGTGTAGGCATAGATGTGAGTGAAACCGGTGCAGAGGCAGAGCAGCCGATGGGTGTGAGGAGCCCGCTGTACCCCAATACCGCACCCCAATTATGGCTCCCTTTCATTACCCAGTATTTATTTATTTATTTATTTATTTATTTATAGAGAGCAACATTCATCCATAGGGATATCACGGCGCTAAGGAGAGCACATCCTAAGCGAGGGGTTCTAAGAAAAGGTCACTAGGTAACAGGTCAGGCTTTAGGGAACAGATGCGTTTTTAGTTTTTAGTATGAAAGCAGTGGACACTTTCTTTGCTACCTTTATGGTCCAAGTCCCCTTGCTGTACTACTGGAGCTGCGAGTGCAGCTTCATTACGTCAGAGAGTATTAGTTTGGACAATAATAAGTGATGGGATAAATGAAAAACAGGCACTAGTAAAGGCAGTGGGTCTGAACTTTATAGAATGCCTGAAGTAGTGAACAAACAGGTAAACCAGGAGCACACATAAATTCTCATATGAACACACGTGCAGCACATACAGGCATGCATTGCAAAAAGATATCATACATGGTGGCGCAAACAGATATGCAAAGAGGCACAGAGAGGCAGCACACTTAGACACTCATACATACAATTAGCAATGCATAGAGGCAAAGATACAGACAAACATACAAGCTCAGAAAATACATAAAATATCGACATTGAAACACTTGAAATCTCATTCAGCACCCATGGACATTTCTCACACATGCAGGTATGACAGGTATTAAAAGCTAAAGTTAACTGCCTGTACAGAGTAAGAGGAGTGTTTGTTGTTTGCCCAGATTAGGAATGTCCTTAGTATGTTGTTCGCAAACCAACAACTGCTGCATTATTGATTAGTTAGTTACATGTGTACAACCGACTGAGGGGGAGGGGGATTGTCAGAATAACCTACATTGGTTGAGGAGTGCAATAAAGGCCCTGAACGCTGGAGTGGGGGAAGAAGGAAGATGCCCTACATGCAGTGCTTAATTTGTGCCCATGCCCATTGTCACTGCCAGCGCTGCCAACGACACAACATACACAACTACTAGCCATCACACTGCTACAAGTGTGACACTACAGACTGTTCGAGGCACTCTGAAGCTATAAGAATGACTTGAGAGGCAGGTATTAGTTGTTTTAATGTCTATTTAATAATTGAACAACTGTTGTTGTGCTCATTTCTATATGACACAAACAGCGTAACCATATGGCAACTGTCATAAGTGCCGGGGTTGACGATTAAGTGCCGGTGCTGAGCAGCTGGAAACCACCGGCTCAAATTAAGTACTGTCTATATGTTTGTATGAAGGTAAGAATTCCCTGCATGTTTGGCAGAGTGGCGAGGGAGCATGTGAATGCCACGTGTTGCTGAAGGTAGAGGGAAGACTGATGCAGGTCTCTCTCACTCCAGAAAACTGAGACTGTCCTGCATGGCTGGGGGACTGCAAGATTCATCTGCTGTTCCTGAATCGTGGGCCTCAGATCACTACAAACTGCACAAAGACTCACCAGAGGGCTTCAGACCATTCAGAACTTCGCAAGCAGAATCACTCTCAACCTTCCACACCACACTCACATCACACAACACCTGAAGGAGCTCCACTGGCTCCCCATTCACAAATGAGCACAAAACAAACTCCTCACCCACACTTTCTTTTTTGTTGTTTGAACATGTTTTAATACATTTCGATTTTTGATAAGAGACGGAACACCATATAACCTTCCATTGTATAGACTTATACAGTGTCACACTAATTTGCTGGCACAATCAAAGGTTCCAACTTATGTTGACCGAAAGCACCCCCATCCCAAAACAATGACATATAACATAGAAAGTACTCATACCCCAATGGGGAAGAGTATGGGGACAGGGAGGTGGGGAAAGTGGTATTAGTGCGACATTCTAAGGCTAGGTACACACTCAGCACATACAATGTCAGTGTGGGGCAGCTGGGTGAGGCGTAGGGCTATGTAAGTCAGAGGTGTATGTGCCAAGGAGGTTCCTCATACTCTTTCAAATTTCTCCATCTGATCATTTACCCGATATATTTGTTCATACGTTGCCGTGTTGTGCATGGTTTGATGCCATGTATGTATGTTTGGGGCAAGTCGGGATCTCCACAGCGTAAGTACATATAGTTTGGCTGCTTCCATTGATGTGTCAAACCATCGTCGAATGACCCCTGGGTACAGTGTGTCGTCGTGTAAGAGTCTGTCTTGCCATTTGTTTATGGATGCCCATATTTGTGCATATTGCAGGGCAGCCATCCTTCCAGTATGAGGCTATATTGGGGCACTCCCATAGAATGTGCACAATGTCACTGTCTGGGTCGGAGCATCTCCAGCACCTCACAACTTCGAGAAACCCCATGTCTTGTAGACGTTTTGGAGAACAGTGCCACCTGTGTAAGATTTTGAAATAGCTTAGTTTCAGGCATGATCCCCTAAGTGACCTGTCATGTCCCTTCAGGTGTTCTTCCAAGTCCTTGTTTTTATACTCTAGCTAGAGTTGTAGTGACCACCAGTCCTTTAGTTGTCGGGAGACATGGACCGAGTAAACATGCTTGGTGAGTATGTTGTAGATCCTTGCTACTGCTCCCTAAAGAGGTGCCCCATTTTCTCAGGTATTAATTAAAGCAGGATGTAATCAGGTAGGGTCATCTATATGTTAGGGAGCAGTGCAGTCATGCAGTGGTGAAGTCTTTGAAAGCCCCCAAAACTTGTGTGTTCCAGTAGGAACTCAGTCTATGCCTCCACAAATGTTTGTAACTGGTCCTTTGTGAACAAGTGGACTAACGTTGAGATGCCCTTGGCTCTCAGTCTCGTCCAATTGAGTTCTGTCCCTCCAATATGAATAGAGCCGTTCTCACAAATTGGAGCTCCTTTTTGTATGATATGGTTCTTCTCTAGCAATGACTGTCCCTATCTCCACGCGTAGATCATTGTATTAATTATTGAGTTGGTAGTGCCCTGCCAGTTCTTTTTACTGTATAAAGTGGATATAGAGTTCCAGCATTCCACTGGAGGACCTTTTAGTGTGTACCCATAGTGGAGTGTCTAGGTAAGTGTGTATCATGTAACGTAGTTGTGCTGGATGGAAAGCTAGCCAGTAATGTTCCAATAGAACAAATGAATTCAAGGTGACGGACCAATCTGTTAGCACATCGCTCTCTTATTGCTGCCTTATCCGGATTGTTGTGCACAAGACTCCAGCACCTGTCACCCTTTGGTGCCACTGGTTACAGATTCTTACGATATTTTAAACAAATGGAGGTGCACTAAACATAATACAAAAGTCCAAATTATTTTCTTTCTTTTCGCCCTTTATTTCAAACTTGACAAAGGTGCACAAAGACAGCCAACGCGTTTCGTTCCTTAAAACCACAACAGTTTTTGGAACTTCATCAGGGCTTAGCTAATAACGAAACAGTGAGCTCAAATCTTACGTCAAGGTAATAACGCTGAGTGCTTCATAAAACATAAAGATCTTCTGACACCGCTTGATAACTGGCCTGAACTAATGAATAATGCAAGCACATGCAAAACTCATAGTGCTTATGAGAAACGTTGTCCCAGACTTCGGTTGTAATAACACCTAATGAACAATACAAGCACTTGAAGTAATAACAAGTGCTGATGGAAACGGTTGTCCCCGAAATTGGTTATAGTAATACCTTCAGTAATGCAATGCCTGGTAACGTAGCAATTACTTCATATTTTGTTCCAAATTCAACGGTCAGTGTTTAAGTCAGCATCAAGTAATGCAGCCACCGTAATACGTGGTCATGTCTTCATTCTCGAACGCCAGTAATGTTCCAATGAGGGAGCCATAGCCCCCCATTCCTTGGTCGCATGTAGCTTGGCTAGTTTCAAACGTGGTTTTCTCCCCGCCCAGATGTAGATTTTTAAACGTCTAATAAGTTGTGTAGTGTTTCCTCATTGGAAGTCATAGGGGTGCTATGAAAAAGATATAGTTCAAGCGTGGCATAATGTTCATTTTAGGATTTGGACTCTGCTCCACATCAAGATATTGAAAGAGTTCCATCAGATAATGTCTGATTATATGAAGGCGATCAATGGGTCTAAAGTGTCATTCATCATGTTTTGGAGTCCGGGGCTGATATATATACCCAGGTATTTAAGGCGGGAGGTTTTCCAATAAAGGGATGGCCTGAAATTGCTGCTATGGTTGTGTGGTGCATGAGAGGAAGGGCCGTACATTTGTCCCAATAAATTCTATTCCCAGAAAACTGGGCACAATTAGAAAAGGTATGGATGGGGTATGGAATGGATTTGCATGGGCTGGAAAGTGTGAGGAGTTTGTCGCCAGGATAGAAGAAGAGTTTTGCTCTCCCGCTAAGGTCTGGATCCCTTTAATGTCTGCGTTCTTATGGATGGTTTGTGTCAGAGGTTCCAGGGCGAGAACGAACAGTAATGGGGAAAGCGGACAACCATGTGGCATTCCCCATGAGATTTCAAAGGCGGACGACATGTGTCCATTACGCCCGACCATTACTGTGGGAGACTTATACAGCCATTTTACTGCAGTCAAAAACCTGTGGTCCAGGCTGTTCCATGTTAGGGGATGGAAAAGATAAGGCCACTCTACCCTATCAAGTGCTTCCTACACATTCAAGGAGAGCGACACCTTCTTATCTCCTTCGTTTCTCACATGCCATAATCTATGTACCACAACAAATAACCCCCCATTAACCATCAATATAATTTTCATTTCTGTAGCCTTGTAATTACTCCTGGCCCCTTTTTCCAAAAAAGCATTAATTCTTAGTCAAAAAACATTTAACATGTTGCCTTTCACATGTACCCCAAAAGACATCTCCATTAAATTTATAGACATTGAAAAAAGTCAGTGATGATTAAGGAGATGTGTTGATGTTAGAAAGAAGGCTATGGTTGTGTATGTTCCATGCACGCAGGAGATAAAGGTGTAGTCTCGTACGGTAGGATGAAAGAGTCGTCATGGATCATGCAGTGAGACATCAGCCTGAAGGTCTCTGAGGAGTTAGCTGTCTGTCTGATAGAACGTATGTGAGTGTTGGGATTCGTCTGTGTACGGGTCAGGTGCTATCTTAAAGTCCCCCCACCCCAAAGCAGTGTTTTTGTGCAAGTGTATTGGAGCAAAGTTCTAGAGACACCCTGGAAGGTACCTTTCTCATCCGCGAGTGGGCCTTTTATGGAACCTAGGAGAAGGCTTTGGTGTTGGACAGTAACTTTTATGAACGTAATGATGACCTAGAGGACCTGCCATACTTTGTGTGTCTTGCGTGGGAGGCCCTGTTGTATTATGATTGCTGCTCCCCCTTCTGGGGGGTTTTGAAGTGGACCTGTGGGAAGTCTGGTGCCTTTATGAGCATGGTATTCCCTTATGACCTAACAGCAGTGCAGTTTCATACTTTCCACATTGGATAGGTGTGTTTCCTGCAATAGTGCTATGTTGTCGGGTACGTAGGTAAGTTCGCATTTTCTTCCATCTGCTAAAATGCATCAGGCCATTAACATTGAGCAAAAGTACATTTAGTGTATTTGAGGGAGAGGTTGCATGCATTTACAGTCTGAGGTGTCTGGGTCCGAGGTGAGCGTTGGGGGGAGGGGTTGATCAAGAGAGCACTAATTGGTGGGGAGGTGTCAATGGACTGTGGCTATATTTGTGTCCAAGGCCGGGTTTTAGCGCTGGTGGCGCCTGGTGTGACAATGGTTTTTTGGCACCTCTCCGCCCCAATATCCTCATCCTTGGATTCCCTCACTACCACCCAGAAAAAGTGTCCCTCAACTCTCTCCAAAGCCCCTCTACCACATACATTTCATTTGTTTTAATGCCCTGATAAAGACTGGCTTTACTAATCCACTGAGCTATCCACTTTAAATACAGATCTGTTCTGCGCAGCAGGCATATTAGCCCTCTGCGCTATTTCATGGTGAGTCAAAACTGTCGTTAGACAAAACTCCCATCTCTCTCTAGCAGGAACATTAATCACCAGAGTTAACTTGACATTTTTATTGCTTCCTGAAAGCTGGATGCACAAAGAACTCTGCAGCAGGTGCTTTTAAATCGTAAGTGGTCACTAAACCTAGCGCCCCCCCTGAGGTCAGCACCCCCCGCCCCCTCTAGGTCAGCGCCCAGTGCTGCCACACCAGTCGCACCACCCTAAAGCCAGCTCTGTGAGTGTCAGTGGATTTACCAAACTTTTAACGGGTGGAGTTTAGTCCTTCCAGGAAGTGACCGGGCCCTATGGACGTCAGTGTGTTGCTGGGTACTTATGAGTCTTGTCAGCTTAACATGGGATGCAGGTGTAGAGTTGTGGTCTCAAAGCTAGGTAGGTCTCGATGTTCCCCACGCCTTTGATGGGAGTGTCATAGGAGGGGAGTTACCGTGAAGTGGGTCTCCCGCTGTAGCAAGTATCGTGGAGATTCTGTACTGTCAAGGTACAACCCCAAGTGTCGTGTCCATGACACAAACATGGACCAGGCTATGTGTCAAGGCTTACTCAGAGGGCCTGGCCCGGGTGCCTAAGAGGAAAAGTATACATAGGATAGCATGCCAAAACCATCATATTACAATATAAAAGGGTCATTAAACAAAATAACAGATGGGAAAGGATATTTCTCAAGTGACAAGATCTCTGGTGAGTATGTCCTTTGCTGGGGGCAGCAGGGCTCCCTCATTCTGGAGGTTTCATGCCTGATCGAGAGTTATCCCAGACTGCATGTTCTCAGCGTAGGTGTTGTTTTTTCCCCCCCTCCTTCCAATGAAGGGTGACTTCTTCCGGCCTGTCCCTTTCCGTTCCATGTTGGGGAGTCCTTCTTGTAGGGTTGGGTATCGGGATGAATGCTGATGTTGTGGTCCAGTGGTGACTGTGTCCATGTTCCTGTCCTCTAGGGAGTCAGAAGGATCTCCAGCTGGTCAGTGTCGTTGTATTCCAGGATTTTGTAGTTATGTGTAATCACCATGACAGCTGAGGACCTGATTTAGATCTTGGCAGACGGTTTACTCCATCACAACGGTGACGGATCTCCCATCCACCGAAATATAAATCCCATAGGATATAATGCAATTTATATTTCAGCGGAAGGGATATCCGTCATCGTTGTGACAGAGTAATCCATCTGCTGAGACCTAAAGCAGTCCCCGAGTCTAAAAGCCTGTACTGACTGAGAAACGGGCCACCCGGCAATATCAAAATTAGGCCCATAGTGAATTTCACTGCAGTATTTCTCCAATATTACCACTCACTCACTAATACTTGCAGTTCCCACCCCACAGAGACCACTTAGAGAGCATGTCTTAAAAAGCCCAGAGTTGCTCGACTTTCAAATGTGGGCCACTTCTTTTTACTACCTAATTCATAAGTTTGGGCCTTGCTGCATTGTTGATGCCGGGTCTGGTGGTTTAGTGGATTCATGCGCCTACTGTAAGGGCCTGTGTTTGACCTCATGGTCACAGGGTCATATTCTGGTGGGCCCACTCAGCCTTTCGTCCTTCTGAGGCCGATAAAATGAGTACCATTGAGTTGGATAACAATAAACTTCTGTTATTCAGTGCCAAGATACCCTTCTGGGTGAACGTGCGCTTTACAGATACACATGTTGTGTTATTTTGGTGACCTGACCTTTTTTCTGTCCCAGTCAGATCGTGTGAAGAAGAAGGACTGTAACACCGGATGTCTTCTTTGCACTCAAACAACATCTCAAGTAAATCACACAAAGACAATTTCTTGCAGATTTTCAGCAATCCTACACCTACAATAAAAGGCTCACTCGGTGTTCAAGTGCTTTTTCGCTTTTGATTATCTGGCTTTAGTTTTCAGTAGCAAATCAACAGGTCGTTTGCTGGCTGACGACAGAAACCAATCTCACAATTAACAATGATTGCAACCTTGGCTTGTGTGTATCACTCCAAAGACTGAGGAAATTGGGCTTCCTTCACAACCATATCATCATGGTGACAGGTTATTGACATTCTAAAATGGGCAGACAATGCAAACAAAGGCGCGCTGCAAAGTGAAACAAACAGGGCCGGACTTCAGAAAAAATCAATGTATCAAATAGAGCCTGCCATTTGTTGTCATAGTTTTAATAATTTTTGTATGTAGGTACATATGTGCATACTTCAAAAAGTTTTTGTATTGTGTAGTTTCACATGTAAAATGCGCATAATATGAGCCATGAGCCTATTTAAATTTAAATCACGAGCAGTGGTGATTTACACCGACTTTTGAAAGCCTAACTTTGTGTAATGCATGTCTTGCATTCAGTTTGCAGGTCTAGAGTTGGAAAAATCAGGTTTCTGATTAATATATTTTTTCATTTTTTATTTGAATTAAATTATGCTTTTTTACACGTGGACCTCCATTCTTATTATGGAAAAGCTGGTGAAAGTGGTGTATTTTCATATTCTCTCTGCAACACATTAGTTCAATATATGTGGGTGTAAGTTGTGATCCCAGATGCGTGTTTTAAGTGCATACCTCAAAGTTTATGAAAACTTAAACAGAGCCATAGGTCTTTGCACAATTCAAGCGTAAGACCTGATCAGGTAAGATTATTACCTTCTGGAATTTCCTCTGGATTTTGGGTTTTCGTGGCATAAAAAACAAAGGGCATGATGTAGACTTTGGCAGACGGAGATAAATTCTTCGGTATGGTGGAGTACTTTACTTCTGCCATACTGAGGGGCATATTTACAAGCCCCTATTGCCACCACAATGTCACTTTTAGTGACGTTGTGGAGTCGATAGAGGCTTCGCCTTATTTACAAGGCAGCGTTAAGCCTTGTGAATAAGGCACCCTTTCACACTGTACTTAGCGTGAAATGGGAAGGCAATGGGTATTGCGGTGGGCGTTCCACTGCAACACCCATTGATTTTGATGCTGCCCCCTATTTACAAGGATGGCGTAAATAGGAGGCAGAGCCAAAATTAAGACCAGGGAAAACCTGGTCTTACGCAGGCGAAACGATGAAAAATGCTTTATTGCGCCTTGTTTTTGCTGTTTCCATGTGTGATGCACACACATAGAAACAGCAAATTGCCATTGATTGTTTATGTGCAAGAAGGTGGCCCTTCCTGCACATAACAATAAAAAAAATTACCCTTCCTGGACATAAACAATTTTAAAAAAATGACGTTTTGCAACTTCTATGGGGGATATTCTCAAGAACGTGTGTTAACTATCGCCAAATTCGCTTAACGCAACTTCTCACATTGCGGGAAAATAACACCGTGTTAACGCAGTATTCTCAACCCGGCGGCACCATGGGATAGTCTCACGATAACGCGACAAATGCTGGCGTTAAAATTAAGGCGACGCCGAAAAAATGCGAAACACGAACGCTAAAAAAGTTGCGATGGGGGGCGTGGCCAACCATCATGGCCGCGCAGACGTGAACCGGCTCGGCTCCCGCACCGTGGCTCGCTATCACAAGCAATTAGATGTCCCCCAGGGTGCCCACATACCTTATGCGACACATTCGGATGCCGGCCCGATAGCGCCTACATGAGACACGCTGAGGCGCGCGGATGTCCGATAGATCCCTTCCGATGCGACTGGGGCCCAGGAGCTGCCTCTCAACCAACATGGCGGCCCACTGACGATCTAGTCGAATCTCTCGCTTGGGGCTACATAGTGGAGCCACTACCTCCATTCAACTCCGATGCGGTTCCCACTTCCAGCAACATCGGCGGTCCCGTAGAATACGGGGGATTTGTGACACGGGTGGAGGTCCGATGAGCTGCTGATCGTGACAAATTGGCGGAGGCCGCAGAAGATCTCCCCGGAGCGCGGCTGTCGACGGAGGCGACATACTGATACCCCGAATAAGTAGGTGCAGGCGCGAGCGGCTTGGAACCCTGGTGGCAAGATTGAGCGCTGGGAGGTACCGGTGACCAGCGGCTCGCGGTGGGTGCGCCTGACCCTAACTCAGCGTCACAGACCTGGGGGGCTCATCGGGACATTGTCACTGCCCCCGGGGGGCTGCGCTGTGGCGGGAGTACTTGAGGGGCCCTGGAGAAGAGCGCGAAGGCTTTTCAAGCGCATTGGACCGGCTTGCTTGGGCTCTGCCTGACTCCTCGTGCCTGACCCTAACATGGCGGCTTGGGCTCCTGTGACAAACACAGGCCTGTCACTGGATCTCTGAGGGGCCCAGCACATCGTGGAGTCTCCCAGCTGACAGCTTCCTGATAGGCGGAGGAGTGTACAATAGGGTACAAAGGGAGCTCCAACCAGTGAGAGCCTCCCACTCAGCACGCACAGTGTAGTCCATTTGCGTGTCGCAGCAGTCCTGCAGACGGCCTGGGACAACCACGATAACCCACATCTGCCCATATGCCTCCCATAAAATCCCAAACAAATAAAGTCTCCAGCTACTTTGGAGCCTCCGGTGCAGCAGACGGCGCAGAACAGGGGTGCAGTCCATCGACGGGAGAAATGGCGTTCACTCGGGACGACCTACTAGGAACACTGCGCGACTTTAAGAACGAACTGCGTGCAGACCTCAAAGCAGATATCACCGCCTCTCTTGATGCCTTTAAATCAGAAATGAGCCTCAAACTTAGCGATATCAGGGCTGATGTGGACTCGGTGGGGACCCGCGCCCTTGACCTCGAAACAAAATGCCAGAACTTGGAAGACCGACTACAACCGCTTGAAGTCAGCTCCGACGCCATCACCGCTCAATTGAACGCAGCCCTTCTGAAATGCGAGGACTTAGAGAACCGTTCTAGACGGGAAAATATCCGGGTCCGGGGCCTAGAGGAAGGACGTGAGGGGGCTAACCTGGAGCAATTCATGATGGACCTCTTCACCAGTATTATAGGAGACGACGGGCCACCGATCCATCTAGAGCGAGTCCACAGAGTCGGTCCAGTGCAACAGGGCAAGGCACAATGTCCAAGAGATATTTTGGCCAACTTCGCCTCCTTTAAAATTAAAGAATTTGTGATTCGTAGGGCTCGGGGGCGGGACACGGTCGAGTTTCAAGGAAGCTCATGCACCTTATTCCAGGATGTTGCCCAGGCCACATTGATGAGACGTCAGCAGTTTCGCCTTATCACTACTGCCCTACGTGAGAAACAGATAAAATATAGATGGACTTACCCTTTTGGTCTCGCCTTTTTCTACGACAACAAGCAGCGCCACTTCACTGAAGTAGAGGAAGCGGCGAACCTATTGGGACTTGCCTACTCACCGCCACAGACAGGCCCGACAATCGCAGATGGCTCCAGACGGCGGAGGAAGACACAAGACGATCAGGGAGCCTGGCAGGTGGCATCGACCTCGGGCAAGAAGACGCCATGAGAGGACTATACAGACCTCCCCTGTCTAACCATATCTGTGAAGCGGATCTTCGGGCGCAGCGGACTGGCCTCACTGGGCGCCCCGGTGTTTGGCTGCGCTCTTTAGCCTCAATGTAAACTGACTGCTCGAACTATGACCACAGATTTGCTTAAGAGCGCCTCTAATGTTTCCAGTTGCCTGCAAATGTATGGGACGTTGATCTTCTATTGAAAAAAGCGGGCCTTTCGGTGCGGGTTTGGTCTCACCCCATCAACTACCTACAGATGCAGGAGTCTCGTCCTGCATTAAACTACATACAGGTTTTATCATCTGTATTACTTAACATGTTTGACCTTTTTGTATTTTCTTTTTCTTTTACCCAGGGAGAGCGGCATTTGATCTGGGGGGGAAGAGGGGACGGGGGAGGGGGGATTCGACTAGGCTTAGTTGATCAGGGCAAGGGACATGGGGGTTAAGCTCTTCACGTGGAACGTCAGGGGTCTTAATTCCCCTAATAAGCGACAGCGCTTCTGGAAGTTTCTGGGGGACCACTGCCCACAGGTAGTAGCGGTTCAGGAAACCCACATAAAGCGGGAGGAAGAGAGTAGACTCAAACATAGACGATTCCCTCACATATATCAGGCTACTAATCATACGAAACGCAACGGGGTTGCTCTGATAATCCACACCTCAGCCCACTTCTTACATGAGGCCACTCAGAAGGATAAAGAGGGCAGATTTATCTTGGTCAAAGGCACGCTGATGGGCAGGCCTTGCACTATAGCCTCCATCTACGCCCCCAACAATGGCCAGGATGACTTTCTCTCTACTTTTTTGGATACACTGGTGAGCTTCGCAGTGGGGGACCTAATTATTCTGGGGGATTTCAACCTCGTCTGGGACCCCGTAATGGATTCCTCACATGGCCATAGAACGGGGAGAGGGGTATTCCCTGCTACACTTAAGACTACTATGCAACAGTTGGGACTGATAGATGTATGGCGCCGCCTCAATCCGACAACGAAAGATTTTACATTCTTCTCCCATGTGCACAAATCATATTCACGGATTGACCATACCTTCATAAGCCAATCACTCATCCACACAGTCACGAACTCCCTGCTTCTACCCATGGCCCTTTCTGACCATGCCCCATTGACCTGTTTCCTGGACTGGCCGACTCCACGCTCCAACTTGATCAGATGGTATTACCCTGACTTTTTAGGCAGAGATCGCTTACATCGAGACGAGCTCCGCAAGGCAATCAAAGATTTTTTCTCTCTTAACGATCCGGCAGACACCTCCCCGTCGACAACTTGGGACGCTTTCAAGGCACACATCAGGGGCCACTGCATCTCTCTAGCTACCTCCCTTAGAAGGCTCCAGACTAAGGAGCGCCTCGACTTAGAACCACAGCTCGCTGACGCTGAGAAAACACATAAAACCACACCGTCAGCCCCCTCCTTGCGGAAACTTACAGCCATCAGAGGGAAACTCAACGCCATATACACTAACAGAGCTGAGAAAACACTTCTCAGACTTCAAGCCCGGAGCTACGAGGGGAGGGACAAAGTGGGGACCCTGCTTGCTAAACAACTGCGGGTTAAACAAGAGAAAGAGTTCATTAAACACATTACGGATGAACAGGGCACGACCTCGACCAACGACCGCTTAGGGGCGCCAATTACTATAGAAGAGGTCCAAGCAGCGATCGACTCCCTTAAATTGCGCAAAGCACCAGGGCCCGACGGGTTCACAGCCCAGTTTTATCGCACATTCGCGGCCGACCTCAGCCCCCACTTGACTCATTTATTTAATGCTATTGCCTCCCAACAAGCTGTTTCACCAACTATGGGAGAAGCTCTGATCTCTGTCATTCTCAAGCAGGGAAAAGACCCCCAATTCTGCTCCTCATACCGACCCATTGCCCTGATCATTCTTGATGCCAAATTATACTCCAAAATCCTTGCCACCCGCCTCGAGACCATACTTCCTAATCTTATTCATGCCGACAAATCGGGGTTCATCAAGGGCCGACAAACGCATGACAACCTTCGACGGATTTTCCACCTCATTGATAAGGCCCAAAAGAAACAAATCCCGGCAGCATTGCTATCACTCGACGCAGAGAAGGCCTTTGATCGAGTTGACTGGTCTTTTTTAGTGCTCTCTCTGCGCCGATTTGGCTTCTGTGAGTCCTTTATCAACATGGTTCAGGCAAATTTTAGAGCACCTAGATCACGAGTGGTGGTGAATGGAGTGGCTTCGGACTTTTTTAATTTGACAAGGGGGACCAGACAGGGCTGCCCATTATCCCCACTACTTTTTGCCCTTAGCATAGAGCCTTTTGCAGCCCATATTCGCGTCAATCAGGCGATCACCGGAATCCCCTTCGGGACGGACGACCACAAAATTGCCCTATTCGCGGACGATATTCTTCTTCCGGTCACCAATCCTGCAGTCTCCCTTCCAGCAATTAGTCAGGAATTACTACATTTTGAGATGGTCTCAGGATTTAAAATAAACCCCTCCAAATCATCTCTTCTGAACTTGACCTTACCCCGGAGGACTCAAATGGTGCTTGAAGAGGCCTCTCCTTTTCACTGGGCTAAAAAGTCTATCACGTACTCGGGGGTCCGAATCACTCCCAAACTCCCTGACCTATATAAGGCTAATTTTCCGCCCCTCCTCCGCCAACTAAAAACCAATTTTAAAAAATGGAGTGCTGCATATCTCTTGTGGATAGGCAGGATCAACACAATTAAAATGAACGTACTGCCCCGCCTCCTCTATCTCTTCCAGGGTCTCCCCATTGTCCCTGACCGAACTTTATTCCCTGAATTGAAATCTATGCTCCTTAAATTCATCTGGCAAGGACAGCCAGCGCGCCTGTCCCATCATTTACTGACGAGACCTCGGGACAAGGGAGGCCTGGCCCTCCCGGACTTTCTAACATACTATAGGGCGGCGCAACTGCGGGTGCTGAGCGAATGGTCACTGCGAGAGTCCGACAAACTGTGGCTCCACATAGATAGACAGGTGACAGGCAGAACTATCTGGGACCTCCCTTGGAGACACAAATCAGATAGACCTCTAAATGCGTATTTAAGTGTCCCTACCTCTACCACTCTTCATGTGTGGGACGCAGTCACCAAATCTCTCCCCATGACTTCGTTCCCCTCCCCCTATACCCCCATCCACTTCACTAAAGAGTTCCCCCCAGCTCTTCGGGAAGGACCCTTTGACCTCTGGAATAAGGGAGGCTGCCGAATGATTTCAGATCTGTTTCAGGGGGACAAAATACGCTCCTTCCACGACTGTATGAACCAATTTCATCTCCCCCGCACCGAAAGATTTCACTACACGCAGCTAATTCATTGGGTTCAACAACCCCAGATACGGCAAGCCGCCACCAGGGATTACTCCCCCATAGAAAAATTTGTTCAATCCGGTATGACGGCCAAAGGTTGCATTTCCTTCTTATATAAGCTACTGCTCACACTAACACCACACCGCACACAGCGACACAGAACATTTTGGGGCAACATGCTGGGAGCACCACCGTCGGAAAAACAATGGGAATCCCTCTATAGGGACATAGGGAAATTCAACAGATCAATGCACCTCCGAGAATCTCACTATAAAACATTATATGACTGGTATCTTCACCCTCACAAATTACATTCTATCTTCCCGAACACTTCCGATCGCTGCTGGAGGGGTTGTGGCCTCCTAGGTGATTTTAAACATATCTGGTGGGATTGCCCGGTTATCCAAACCTTCTGGAAGGAAATCTTGGCCCACATAAAGCTCATTCTGGGATACCCTATAGGGGATTCTATAGAACATGTGCTCCTAGGCCTCCGAGACCCGCTACTCAAGTACCAGACGCATGCGGATCGATCGGTCCTATGGGTGTGCTTGGGTGCCGCAAAAATGGCTGTAGCAGCGGCATGGAAGAAACCCGAGGCCCCTTCACTCACCCAATGGCACGCGCGCCTATGGAGAGCTCTGACGATGGAGCGCCTAACCGATATAGCTGATGACTCCCGGAAGGGTTTTGATTATATCTGGGGCCCCTTGGTTAGCTACTTATCGGAGGGTTTGCCTCTATTTGCCTGTAGCCCACGACTCAGAGCTTTACACCTCTTTCTGATCTAAACAACAAGAGCTGGGCCGGCCCTCCCCCCCTTGTTCACCGGGTGGAGAGGACGTTCCGCGCTGGTCGTGGGGCGCCCCCATCTGACGCTGATCGCCAACCCCCTACTATATTAACAATCAAAAGTCTCTAGCCTCCCTGGGCGATATTGTTGTTAGGTTATTTTTTTTTGGTGTTCTTTGTTTTCTTTCTGTCTCTCTTTCTAATTTCTTGTTACTCTACAGCAGCAGTCAAGGAAGCTACCCTTTAGATGCCGAGGGGCCGTTAAGATGCCTTCGACATATACTGTCCTCTATGATTGTGACCGAGAGAGGTACAAGGGGTCCCCCTACAAGAGTTTGCTTTGAACCTATGTGCTATACTGGTGTAGTTACCTCGAGTCCCAATACAAAGGTGGGGAAGATATCGAGATTATATGAAACTGTGTTCCTCTGTTTTAGCCACCTAATGCGGATATCTGTACCTACCGAATTCTTTCCATGTATTATGACTGCCTAACATACGCTGTATAACATTCTGTGCAAAATATATTAATAAAAAGAATTTGACAAAAAAAAAAAAAAAAAAAGTTGCGATGTCCCAAATCGCGAAACAAAAATCAGCGATAACCAGCGACAGGCCTGCGATTCCCACGCGACATGCGGGAAAATGCACTATAAAAGCAGAGAAAAAAAAAAGATTAAAAAATGTAACTGCGTAGCACCATGGACGCACCCGGACCGAGTGCAGAGGACAACGCGAACCCCACAAGCCCCACAGATGACCAGCCAGGAACCCAGGGGCCGGGGAAGGGCAAGGAGAAGAGGAAGAGGAAGACGGGGTTCAGTCCGCAGGAAAACCGGATCATCATCACGGAAGTGACAGAACACTACCAACAACTGTTCGTCACCGCCACTGTGTCATCGGCAACACAAACGGAAATATGGCAGTATATCGTGAACAACGTGAATGTAGTCGGAGTGTCCAGGAGGACAATGGAAGAGGTCAAGAGGCGCTGGAATGATGTGAAGGGCAAAACCAAGAAGAAACTCGTTGCCAACATGAAAGCAGCAACGCAGATTGGAGGTGGGGGACCAGCGGCACACCAGGAGCTGGATGACATTGAGAAAATGGTGGCCACAGTCATCAGTCGGGATAAGGTGCCAGGAGTTGGGGATCGGGACACTGCTCAACATGACCTGACACAACATCAACAGGGTGAGTACCGACCAGGGACTGGGGGGACGGGGGGAAATGGGCACAATGGCACACATGCACAATTAAGTAGAGCACACTGCACACCCACAATGACTCTGGATCATGTCCCTGATCCCCGTTACACACTGCAGCACACATACAGAAACTCAGGGAATGTGTGTTGAAGTGAATTTATTTGCACATGCTGTGCCTGTGATCATTTTGTACTGTCTCATTATTGCTAAGGACTGTCACAATGTGACGTCCTCATGTGAAGAAATTGTCAATGATGTTGTTCCTACGGGCTATTCCTGCTGCAGCTGCAGTGGGGTGTGGTCCACCTGCCTCATCTTCCTCATCATCTTCCGGTGCATCTGGCACTTGTAACCATGGGGCATTGGTGCGTACACATATGTTGTGCAACACACAGCATGCATCGATCATCTTGCACACAATGTCTGGGCTGTACAGGAGCCTCCCACCTGTGATGTCCAGGCACCTGAAACGTGACTTCAACACGCCAAATGTGCGTTCCACGATGCCCCTGGTGCGTTTGTGGGCCCAATTGTACTGCCTCTAGGCCTGTGTGTTCAGGGCTCGGAGGGGTGTCATCATCCAAGGGCAGAGTGCATATCCTTGATCACCTGTGACAGTGCAGAGAGACATGAGTCAATAGTTGGTTCTGCATGATGTGTTGCCAGGCTCACTAGTTGATTGGCGTGTGATATGTGTGTCATAGTGATTCCTGTTTGACATGTACTGCTTGTAGCAAATGAGCGCCATCAATGTGTATTACGTAGCCTCACTGCTGCTCCTCCCTCCCCTGAGCCTATTTACTTGTGTGCGCTGCGCGGTTGCATCACTTGCACTCCTATGGCACACCATTGTCATGCCTGTCTGCGCATGTCCACAAGCCTAACAACAACACTGTGATGTTGTGCGTTGAAGGTGGGCGGCCACGTGTGTGTAGGCCTATGGTAAGGATAGGGCGGACACAGATGTAGAGTTCATGGCTGGCTGAACTCGCGATGTGGTCGAGGCAAGACCTTTGGCTTATGCTGCAGTAATAGCAATACACACACAACAGTTGGCATGTATGATCCCGGATCCCGAGCGGGCTTGTGGAGAGGTGTGGTGCAGCGGCCAGGGCAGCTGACTTCGGAGTACAGGGTTCCCGGTTCGATCCCCGGCTCCGGCGGCAGCTCACCTCAGCACCATGTGACTCTGGGCAATAGCTCACTTAATTTCCACAAGGGCCCCCAGCACCTTGAGACCCGTAAGGGTGAGTAGTTCGCGCTTTACAAATACGGATTTAGATTCATTTATCCCTTCGGCCGAGCCATGCACCCCGGGGGCATGTTACATTGCAACTTTGTCCATTGCGGGACGGGTGGCGCCGACACTACAACAGAGACACACGCATTAGGTACGTCATTGGCAAGCCCAAAACTTAACCACGCCCAGAGCCCCGGGGTGATTACCCACACCCCTACGCTGGACTGTAGTACGCCAGCCCACTCCGGCAACGCCTACAGGGGTTATGACACAGCTACATGTCCCAGGTCTCCCCCACTGCCTGAGGTGACATGGTTGCGTCCGCTGTACATAGCACAATACAATGTGGTAGGGCCCGGGGCCCTCATGCATACACAATGACCACACGGACACACTTAGATAGTTTGTGGAACTGGCTACGGGCACGTGCGCCCGGCCCCTTTTATTGCCAGGGTTCACATGTCCAGTGATGCCTGTGCTGGATGGGTGTGGGGTGAGTGTAAGCCAGCCCTCAGGGAGTGGTTGGTGCTGGCAACAACTACAACAGTGATCAGACAATCAGAAGTTCACAGTTCAAACAGCAAGGGTCCACGACTTGAGCTGCACAGAGTTAGTGGCCCCGGATGCACAGCGGCCGGCACATGGAACACCGCCACGGGACGGTGACTACCGGTGCACTGAGGTAGGGCCACGAGAGCTGAGCGGATCCTCGTCGATGTCCAAGGTGAATGTCGCGGAGGGTTTTGGGGGACAGTGGAAGGTGTTCTTCCAGGGCATGATACAGAGGGCAGTACCAAGCAGACACAGGCAATATGGAGGAGATGAATGCTACAGACTCATTTTTGACACCAAGTCAGTATCAGCTACATGATGATGAAAACAACCCCCAGGCCATAGACTCAGACGCCACCAAAGTTCAACCAGAGAGTGTCCATGAATTTCGGGGCACGGAGTCAGTGGCACCAGAGCTGAAAGGGGATGCAGTCTGCGATGAGGCCTGTACAATGGTATAAACTCTGCCATAAATAAATCAAGACTCAGTTCCAAATGTGTGACCTACTTGACCGCAGTGTAGGCCGGAGGCAGCGGTCAGCGCGGGCCAACCGCTATTCAGGCAGCTCCTACTGGTACTCTCACACACGACGTTGGAATGCCATGTGGCGATGATTTGTGGTTGACGGAGGTAGAAGCACCAGAGCTGAGCGTGTGTGCAGCCTGCGATGATGCCGTGTCCTGCCTGGTCCGGACTGGATTGGTGTGAGGCCTGCTGGACCGCAGTGTAGGCAGTACACAGGTGACCCCGCGGTGCTGGACCGCAGTGTAGGCTGAAGGCAGTAGTTAGCAAGGGCCCACAGACACGTGTCGTTGGAATGCTATGCACAGAGTTGGTGGCACCACATCGAAGGGAGTACGGTGATTTAAAATCTGCCATAAACATATGGACTCTGCCATTGTATAATCAAGACTCAGTTCCAAATGTGTGACCTACAGGACCGCAGTGTAGGCCGGAGGCAGCGGTGGAGTACGTCAACGAGAAAGGAGTACTGGGGGCCTGTGTCGCGGAGGCCGTGATGGTCTGAGGAGGCTGCCACGGTCGCGGGCCTCAGGCTTGGAGCTTGCACAGGCACGTGGTGGGCCCTCTTTGACACACGCCGGTGTCGGCAGGTGAGCAGTGAGGCCTGGGTGCGCTGGGGCGGGCAAGACGGGTCTTGGGACCAGTGGCCTGGGGTGCAGCAGGCGCACAGGATCGCAGGCACCGCCGCTCACGGCGTCGGCCTCATGGCAGGGTGAGAGGCGCCGCCCTGGCAGACACGTCGGCCATTCCGGAAGAGAACCATGCCCAGAGTAACAGGCTTTTTATTCACACCCCTACGCTGGCCTGGTGTACGCCGGGGCAGCCCACTCCGCTCACGCTTACAGGGGGGGTCGTAACAAGCTACATTTCCGCGATCTTCCCCACTGGCTGCGGTAACATGGTTGCGTCCACTGTCCAGTACACTCCAGACAACAGCAGTGTATGTCGACATGGAAATGTCTGTGGTCTGCATACTCAAGTCTGTCCAGCACATCCACGCCACACTTGGCATTGTGTACATTCACATTCATGGGTCACTTGCCTCCTTCGCACATGCCTGGTTCCCACCTCTCCCCACATTCTGCTATTGTGTGGCTGAGGTGCCATGCCGTTGATGGCTTGTGTACATGGCTAGCCCAGGTTGCCACAGTAAGTTGTGTTGTTGTGTCTGGGATGTTGGTTGTCATGTTGTATGTGATTTTGTGACATGTGCATTCCCAGAGTTGTGAGTTGTATGTTGGTGGAGTTGAGGTGTGTGGTGTGTTCAGTTGTTACTTACCGACGAGCAGTGCATTTCCATAGGTGCCATCCTGAAAGCGCTGGTTGATGATGGACTGTTGGAAGATGAAGGAATAATGCACACTGCCTGGGTAGTTGGCGACGACATTGGTGAAGAGTCCCCGGTGGTCCACTATTGCCTGCACATTGATGGAATGCGTGTGTTTCCTGTTGCGGTAATTGTGTGCTGTGGTGGCAGGGGGCACGAGGAGTACATGTGTGCAGTCGATTGCCCCCAACACGTGCGGGAAGCCAGCTATGGCGTAGAAGCCTTGCTTGATCTCCAGCTGTTCCTGCGCAGAGTGTGGGAAGTAAAGTTGCTGGGGTACCAAGCTGATGATGGCATCCAAGACAGGTGTGAGGAACATTGACAGGGCTGGCTGTGAGACTCCTCCGACTCTGGCAGTTGTTGGTTGGAAGGTCCCAGAGGCCAACAGGTGCAGCACGGCCAGCAGCTTTGTCTGCGGAGGGATGTCGGTTCTCCGCTGTGTTGGTACCGTCAGCCTGTGGGCAATGAGGGTCAGGATGCGGAGGATGGTTGTCCTTTTAAGCCTGCAGTGGGCAATGACTTCCTCTGGCGTTAAGTCTCCGAGGCTGGTGCGTTTTCAGAAGGTCCGGTGTCTTTGTCTGCGGTGCCTCTGTGGTAGTCCGAGGGGGGTCCTGGGCGGTGGTGGCGGTAGGTGTTGTGGCCCTCTTGGGGCTCCGAGCTGCATGATCAGTAGCTCCATGGCATCTGTTGTTCTTCTGGTGTGGCTGTGGGCTGGGCTCCCTTTTATGGTGCAGGTTGTCGTCCGACTTAACACCAGGTAGGAGCAGGTGTTAAATCCATGCTGCTAACGCGCCTTATCGCATGTTTTTGAATCTTATCGCCGATCTGACTGGTCGTTGAGAATGTTGCGGAGTGGTGTTTTTGCGGTTTTTGCACGGGAACGCCTACTCTGCATATCATTAGCGTTAGTTGCCGGTGTCATCCGTGGCGATGTTTTATGCGGCTGCTATCGTGGGAAAACTGGTGATATCGGCTGTTAGCACCTGCTTGTGAATAGTGCGATGAATTTATCGCCACTTTGGCTGCAATAAAGTGCCGCTAACTCGACGTTGAGTCCTTGAGAATATGCCCCTATGTGTGCTGTATTAAGCAGCACACAAAAAAGTTACAGAACGCCATTTAAAGATTGTTTATGCTGAGGAAGGGAGACCTTCCTGCACACAAACAATCTTCCCCTCAATGCAGACACCCTTGCACTAGGGTGCAAGGGTGCCTGCGTTGGCGCTATCCTGCTAAATTTAGCGCCAGCGCAGGGGGAAACGCAGGGCTACACCACATTGTTGTAAATATGGTGCAGCCCTGCATTTCTGAAGTAGCAGAGCGCGGCGTTAAGCCAAGGACGCTAACGCTGTGGTCCGCCACTTCATTGTAAATATGCCCCTGAGAGTCCTCTGCCCGCCACATTAAGAGATGTTCGCCGGCTCAGCGGATATCTCTTAAGATTGCAGGAACCGCTGCAACAGCAGTTCCTATCAATGTATTAAAATGACGGTACAGTCTGTCAAACTTTTAACATGTTTTTGTATGTTCAAAAACAAAATCCCAAAGCGGCTCATTTTGCATTTTTCACTGCCTCTGAAAAACTGGACATTTGACCGCCCACTGTGAATCGGGCATAGGGTCGAATCATCAACCTGTGACGGCCCTTACTCTGTAAGGATACTGGAAGAAGATGCTAGTGATGGAGACAGAGTAGTCTCTATCGCTGACACACTAGTGATTCACTTCTCTATGATTGTCGGTCTACTAACGTTGGATGCTGAATGAATCTCTGCTTCTCTCTCCCTCATATTTGTCTGACATGCTAGTACGTCAGGTGAGCCGACCTTCAGCTTGGCAGAGAGGGTGAAACCTCACTTCTCACATCTTTGTCCCCATCGCAGAATATTGACCATAACTTGGAACTCCTTCTGTTAGCCACCCCATCTCTCACCTATCATTAGCCCCTCCCACTTAACTAGAATAACTATTGTACACTGCCCTTCCATGTTGTGGTTTCAAAATGCCCCCATACAAAAGAAAACAAATATGTTTGATTATTAAATTCAGATCCTTCAAAAAGGCTTTCGTTAATAATTTCTTAAAACTAACTGGCCCTATTCAAGGGCATGATACAGGCCCCTGCATCCGCTGCTGTGCAGGGGAGCCTCAACTCTTTTGGGGACCCCATTCAGTCGCCGACTATAAAATATTTGGGTGATACGGAAGGTTCGGGAGCCCCTCTCCACATTCTGCAGGGGGGCCCCATCATTTTTAGTTACACCACCACTCCCAGCTGCACTTCAACCCCAGCAACTGATGATGTTGACACCTTCCTTAACACTCTGAATTCAACTCTCAAAACTCCTGCTGATGCCCAGGCACCAACCACTAACCAAACGAAAGCCCAGCTCTCGCTTAGTACTCAAAAGACTGAACACGAGATAACAGACAATGAGGAAACCACAGAAGGCCTTGTTCTCCTTCAATTGAAGACCCGTGAGCCCTTAATAGCAGCATACTAAGCCAAGCCTGATACTATCCTAAATCATCTTTTTTAAAACCTTAGGGGCATATTAGCAAGACCGGCGATAAAATTATCGCAGTTTTAGCGGCAGGAAACTGCCGCTAAAACGGAGATAATGGGCTTGCTAATATGCGTTATAGAATTCCAATAGAAGCCCAGGTTAGATGTCCTGCACATCTAACCTGGGCTTCTATTGAATTCTATAACGCATATTAGCAAGCCCATTATCGCCGTTTTAGCAGCAGTTTCCTGCCGCTAAAACGGCGATAAAATTATCGCCGGTCTTGCTAATATGCCCCTTAATTTTTCAGTTTTACAAAACAGTACCGCCAGAACAAAATATCAATAGCGGCTTAAACGATGGCAGGTACAATATACATGACTGAAGACAATTTAATGGTAACGTCACTGGGATATCGGGCGATCAAACAACCCCACAAGTAGAAATTTATCGCTAACCGCGCTTAGCGCGAATTATTTTAACGCCGCCTATCGCTGGAAAATATCACTGAGATAACACCCTATTAACAAGGTTTATCTCCATAGCGATAAAATTTCCAGCGATAGCGGCAAAATGTGAGAATATCGCTGGAAAAGCAGCGATATTCTCGCATTAACGCAAGGATGGATTTAGCCTGACAATCCACCTCCTATACTTTAAACAGGTAAGTCATCCTCAGTAGCAGGTGTTAAAATCTAGCGATAAACGCGCTTAGCGCAATTTATTTTATTGCTTCGCCTGCCTTGCTAATAGGGGTTAGTTTTGTTAGCGACTGTTTTCAGTCGCTTTTAGTGGGGAACGCCTACCTTGCATGTCATTAGCGATAATTATCGCTGGCATGCAAGGCGATGGTAAAACCGGCCGCTAATGCCTGAAAGCTGTCGCTAACGCCTGTTAGCGACAGCTTGCTGATAGGGCGATAAAAATATCGCCGCTTTTCGGCAAAAAGTGCCGCTACAGCGGCGATAAAGCCCTTGATAATATGCCCCTGAGTTCTCCCCTCCAAGGTGTCATAAGTCACAACTGCTGCTCAGAGGCATCCGAGAGACCTATCAGGATATCACCCCCCCCCGCCATCCGCGCTATCACTGTCCAATGCAGCCTCATCCAAACCAGGATCTAGAAAAGGGTCAACCAGGGCCCTCCAGCCAGCTAGGTCCTCATTCAACTTATTGTCCCATCTATGGAGCTTCATGTGAATCTCCTCTGCAAAGGCCCACTCCGATATGTCTTCATGCCACATCAGGACCTCGGATGCCCTCTGCCCCATCCAGGTGATAGGGACCCTCCAATGCGCTAAAACCAGTACAGACTGTAAGAATTTGTAGTGCATCTTTCTGCCTTTCGGCCCTCACGTTACCAAGAAGGCTGCATTGAGGGGACAGCGTTATGTTCAAGTGCGTGGTCCTAGTGATGTAGCCTACCACCTGTTTCCAGGATTCCTGCACCAATCGGTACTGGCAGGCTGAGTGCAGGAAGCCTGCCCCGCTCTCCCCACAGCGCAGGCAACTATCCGGTCATGTCGGGGTCATAGGTGTATGTCCCTGGGGGTAAGGTAAGCCATATGAAGGAAGTTGTAATGTACCAATTTAAAGCGGACATTACAAGAGACAGTGGGGCATATTCACAAGGACTTATCGCCGAGTTATCGCCACTTTAACGCATCAAAAGTGGAGATAGATTTAACGCCCCATTCACAAGCGGGTGCAAACTGCAGACATCGCCAGTATTCCCGCGATAACTGCCGCAAAATTTATCTCCACGGGTGACACCACCAACTAACCCTAATGAGATGTAGAGTAGGCGTTCCCGTGCAAAAACTCACGAAAACACCACAACACCACTTTCACAACGAACTGCCAGATCTGCGATGCGAACCAAAAACATGCGATAAGCCGCGGTAGCAGCAGGGAATTAACACCTGCCTTTTGCTGGTGTTAAGCAGGACGACTACCTGCAGTATGAAAGGGAGCCCAGCCAAGAGCCACATCTGAAGACCCACAGATGCCATGGAGCCAATGATCATGCAGCTCGGAGACCCAAGAGGGCCACAACACCCACCGCCAACCCCTCCCAGGCCCCCCCGGACCCCTCCCCCGGACAAACACATACCGTTCACGACACAAGAGCCACAAAAAGAGCATGATGTCGCACAATGACAAGAAGAAACACACATGTGTGGTCAGAAGAACGAGAAACAGTCACTCATCATTGAAGTAACAACCAAAAACTTTATTGAAATACAACACAAAACACCAATGTGGAAGGCTCCTGTCGGGTCCGTCCGGGATAATCTTGATGTCACAGCCTGGAAAATAAAGCACAAAATCAGAACGTGTGTCATGCGCACATCAAAGGAGCGAGACACAGAGAAACAGAGAATGAAAGAAAGGCAGAGAGAGAAATAGAGAGAGAAAGAAAGAAAGGGAGAGAGAGAGAGAGAGAGAGAGAGAAGGAAAGGAAGGGAGAGAGAGAGAAGGAATGGAAAGGAAGAGAGAGAGAGAGAGAAGGAAAGGAAGGGAGAGAGAGAGACAGAGAAGGAAAGGAAGGGAGAGAGAGAGAGAGAGAAGGAAAGGAAGGGAGAGAGAGAGAGAGAAGGAAAGGAAGGGAGAGAGAGAGAGAGAGAAGGAAAGGAAGGGAGAGAGAGAGAGAGAGAGAAGGAAAGGACGGGAGAGAGAGAGAGAAGGAAAGGAAGGGAGAGAGAGAGAGAGAGGGAGGGACACTGCCGCCCCCGCGCACCCAGGCACCACTGCTCACCTGCTGCCACCGGTGTCTCTCCAACCACGAGCCGGTATACACTGCAAGCCACCAGGTCTGCAATATGTAATCGAGGCCAGAGTCAATCATGGCAGAGTCCATCTCACTGCACACGGCAAGAACGCCTGTCCGTCCCTGCGCACACATGCAGCCGCACCCTACCCCCTCCCGCCGGCCAGTGCTTGCTGTCCGCCCTTGCGCACCCAGGCCCCACTGCTCACCTGCCGCCAATGGTGTGTCCACCAGTGGGCACACCACGTGCCCGTGCAAGCTCCAGGCCCCGGTCCCGCCACCATGACATGCTCCACATCATACGGACCCGCACCGCGGCCCAGCAGGTCCCACACATGACGCTGAGTCCTGAGGCATCAATGGCAGAGACCACATGAGTGCACACGTCATCATCGCAGGCTGCACACCCGCTCAGCAATTTCGGTGCCACTAACCCTGTGCAACCCCAGTCAGCGCCGCGTGGTGGTAGGCCCGTGATGGCTGCAAGGCTTCGGGTGCCACTAACCCTGTGGAACCCCAGTCAGCGCCACGGGATGGTAGGCCCATGACGGCCGCAAGGCTTTGGGTGCCACTAACCCTGTGCAACCCCAGTCAGCGCCACGTGGTGGTAGGCCCGTGACGGCCGCATGGCTTCGGGTGCGACTAACCCTGTGCGCAACAACTCATGGGCCCTTTATGATTGAGAATCGTGGAATGTCCGTCATCCAGTCACCTCCGGCAGTGGGGAATGTGACGTTGTCGGCCCCTTATATTGGCGGGGTCACATGGCCTGTGACGCCTGTGCCGGATGGGTGTGGTGTGTGTGCAAACCTGCCCTCAGGGAGTGGCCATGACATGCTGACAACTAGACCAGTGACCTGCAGACCACTAGCGAGTAAACCTGCGACATTTAGCTATGTGGCCCCCCCCTCGGAGCGTAAGCGGAGTGGTCTGGCCTGGCGTACGCCGGACCATCGCAGGGCGTGCAACAATGACTCGGGGGCTCTGGGCGTGGTTCAGTCCATGTCCGGACAAGGAAGTGACTAATGCGTGTGTCCCTGTTGTAGTGTCTATGGCACCCGGAACGCAATCGGCAATGTAACACACTGTGACTGGAATCCCACTAGATGAGCATCATTGACGTTAGGGGGAGTCACTGACCCTACATCCATCCACACATTCATACTTGAATGATGAAAGACATGACACAGCAGTGCATTTCTGAATGTTTAATGCACATCCAGTGGAGTTTTGCAGCTGGAGCAGTACAGGGCCATGCCAACCCCACTTCACAATATGGGCCTGTGGAGGGCCAGCCAGAGTCCATCGGGGAATGACAAGTACAGCGGAAGAGGAAGAGTACAGTCCGCAGTCTGGTCGCCGTGTCATTGGTCACCAAACAGGATATGGCAGTCCATGTCGCGGTCCAAGGTGAGTGCAGCAGAGTGTATCAGGGTCAGTGGAAGTTCATGGGGCCATGTGCGGCACCAAGCAGCAACAGGCCAGGTGGCGGAAATGAATGCTAGTGCCTCCTTCTGATCTCAATCCCATCCACGTCCTTGTCCTCGGATGTGTGCCCTGCCTCACCTGTGGGAGGTGCAGTTCCGGCTGCGGCACTGTGTGCCACTGACACATCAGGGGCCGGAGGTGGATTGTCGGCCGCACTGTGTAGCAGTGACACATCAGGTGCCGGAGTGGAAATGTCTGCCGCACTGTGAGGCAGTGACATACCAGGGGGCGGAGATGTGGATGGTGTAGGAGCAGCAGTATTCATCTGCGCCACGCCTTGTGGCAGCAATGCCATGATGAGGATCTGCAGGGCATGGTAGATCCCAGCTACATTTTGCTGATGTGCAGCGGTGGCTGCCATCCTTTCCGCCTCCATCCGCACCATGTCCTCCATGAGCCTCCGCATGTGTGCCAGCTCATGGCTGAGATCGCTGGAGCCACTCTGAGCGGACAGATGTTCTTGTCTCCGAGTCATGACTCCAGCGATGTCAGCCAGGGCTCGTTGGAGACCATGGAGCGGCCTGTGGGTGTCCGTTAGGGACTGTAAGTGGTCCCTGATGGTACTCAGACACCCATGTATGGCATCAAGTTTTGCTGCCATGAGGTCGAACCCCACCCGCACCTGATCAGCCATCTTCTCCTGGACCTCTAACACACGGCGTTGGAAGGCCATGTGTTGTTCGTGGGGGTCCTGGGAGACAGCCAGGGTTCTGGTTACCTCCTGCTGGGTGGTTTGTGGAGTGGGTGGGGTCTCCTCGATGCAGCTGGGCTGCCCTGATCCTGGAGGTGATTGGCGGATGAGTTCTATGATGTCTTGGATGGCTTCGGTGTCGATGCTGGGGGTGTCCTCCTCGTCATCAGTGAAGAGCGGCTGGGACTGCTCTGCAGGAGGTGTTGACGGTGCCTCTGCAATGTGAAGGGGAGATGCTGTATTACAATGTGTCCACATGTATGTAGCCGCATGGTACATGTTCACATTCAGACAGCATGGCAATGTACATTGTGACAGTCTGTAGATCAGGGCCATGATCCAGAGTCATTGTGGGTGTGCACTGTGCTCTGCTTGATTGTGCATGTGTGCCATTGTGGCCATCTCCCCCGTCCCCCCAGTACCTGGTGGTTACTCACCCTGTTGCTGTTGTGTTGTGTCATATCGTGCAGTGTCCGCTCCCCCGACTCCTGCCACGGTCTCCACACTGATGACTGTCGACACCAGCTCCTCCATGTCATCCAGCTCCAGCTGTGGCGCTGGGCTCCCACCTCCAGTCTGCATTGCTGCCTTCTGGTTGCCTGCGAGTTTCTCCTTGGTTTTGCGCTTGATGTCAATCCATCGCCTCTTGACCTAGTCCGTTGACCTCTTGTGCTCTCCGACGGCATTCACCTTGTCCACGATGGACCGCCATATTCCATTTTTGGTGCCCAATGACACGTTGGAGGTGACGAACAGTTCTTGATGGTGTTCCATCACCTCCGTGATCAGGATCCTATTCTCCTGCGGACCGAACCGCCTCTTCCTCTTCTTCTTGTCCTTGCCCTTCCCTGTCCCTGAGGTCCCAGGCTGGTCGTCCGGGGTGCTTGTGGGGTTCCGCTCGTCCTCTGCGCTTGCTCCGACTGCCTCCATGGTGCTTCGGTGTTGGTTATTTTGTGTTTGTGTGTTTTTTCTACTTTTGTAGTGATTTTCCCGCCTGCCGTGTGTGTATTGCAGGCCTGGCGCTACTTATCGCTGATTTCCTCATCGCGGTTTGGCCCATCGCAAGTTTTTTTGCGTTGGGGTTTGTGTTTTTATCTCCGTCACAGTGGTTGTATCGCGGAAATTGGCCGCGTTTTCGGCAAACTATCGCATGGTACCGCCGTGTTGTGAATTCCACGTTTAACACAGGGTTATTTTCCCGCGATAGACTGCGATGTGTAAAGTTGCGTTAACATTTTTTGGAGATGTTTAGTGCACGTTCTTGTGAATATACCCCAGTGTCATTAACTCTGATGATACAAATTGTCGTATGCATTATAAGTGAAAAGCCAGCATGCCTGACCAAAAGATCAGAAAGATGTCGTCTATGTAGTGTTTCCAAATAAGGATGTTGCTACGAAAGGGGTTATTTCTGGAGAGAATAAAGTTGTTCTCAAGGCCATCCATCAATAGTATGGCAAAATTGGGGGATAAAACGCTCCCCATAGATGTGCCTTTGATCAGTTGGTAATAATGGCTGTTAAAGTAACCCACGCTTCATGCATATCACGATCTGCATGGCTTGCTTTCACGTACCCTAATTTTAATTTCATAAGTGCGCTTTTATAATGTTCTGGTTAGCACTTCGTCTGGCATGCCACCGAGCACGTCTTTCGGTCAGCAGTGCTGGTTCCTCACTCATAGTGCATGTCACTACCAGGGTCATTAAGATTCTACTGTTCATGCACAATTCTCCACAACAAGCATAGGTTTCAATTGAGGAACCAGGTTAGTGATTGCCTACACCACATATTATCTGTTCTTTTGGTCAGACGTGCTGGCTTTTCACTTACAATGCATGCGACAATTTGTATTATCAGAGTGAATTTTTAGCTCTTTATGCATGGATCTCCATGTAAACACAGGGCTCCGTTGTTGTAATCTGGTCAGTGATTGCCACCTTTCATTTCAGTTTTTGTCACATACATATTGATCAGCACTAGGCGCCACACCCATTGTCAGCCTTGTACATGGACCTTGCCCTCCATGTCTTCCTAGGTGATTCATTTTCCTTAGTGGTTTATTTATCATTTGTCTGGGACTCAGGTCCGTCTGGCCCTAGACACTTAATACAACTCTCCACAGTTTGGACGGATGATTTCCCTATTCCTTACTTTGTAATGGCAACTAACTCTCTTAATTCTGTTTTCTCCCCCCCCCTTCTATAACTTATGTTGACTTTTGACACTGTTACCTTTTCTCAGACGCATTATTTCATGTCCTGATGATGATCATATGATTTCTTTAGGATCAAAACTTCGTTGCCTGCAGTATCTAGACTCGATTGTTAAATGCTGGTACTGCTGTTCACATGAGCATTGATACTTTTGAATTGTGACTTTAACCATTGTGTTCCATTTGTCACATTTACATGCCTGAGCTTCTGAAGTCAAAACTGACTATAGATTCCGTTTTTGTTGTTTGTTCCCACACTATTATTTAAATTTTATGCTTTATAAACAATCATGAATCGTCCATTGGACAACATAGATAGGTTTCATTGTATTCCTATTTTCATTTAAACACTTATTTGTCTCGTATGAGGAACCCTGTTCCTTTACGAAATACATGTACCCCTGGTCCCTCTTTATCCATGAGTTTGCCTTGTTGTATATGATAGAGCGCTATGGTCTCGAGAAATTTGTAGGGGTGCATCATAATCACCGTTAGTCCGCACCTGCATATATCCAGTTATATATCAATGAATGGCCAGTAAAATGTAGTTCTTAACCGCATTTATTAGAGTGAATAGAAGAGTAATTGTGCTATTATAATCATGCAAATGTAATGCTTAACTGAAACGCGTTCACAATGATGCATAAATGAATTAGTTCATGTGTAATCGAGATGCAGTAGTTTAAACGTGTACCATATTAAGCTGCACGTGTAGTTCACTTTTTCGCATATGAAATATAATGAACCAATGCTTATAGAAGTGATTAGAATTGTGTGTTTAAATTGTGTAAAGGCCTGACTACATATACGTCAAAGAAAGGCCTGTTCGTTCCTATGTTAGCTTATTTTGTAGGCCGAGAAGGTGTTCTCTTGGAAAGGCTATCTGGGCACCGACGGTAGATTAACACAGTGGAAAGTTTCTGTTGAATGTATTTTCTGTTGCAGGTTCAAGGACACATGCCTCGTTAGTGAAAGACTGGCTCTTTGTTTTAGGAGTTAGGATGGTGGGAGACACAGAGATAGGAGTATACTGGAATGTAGGGATGATACTTTCAGCGGAGAAGGTGCCTGGGACCCAAGGTCACTGTAACCGTCCTGGATGAAGTAAGAGTTTCGATGGAAAAGTACGAGAAGGAAGACCTGGCCGAAGAGGCATGACAAGGGCGTGTTCTATTGTATGTGGATTTTGTATTAGGGATAGTGCCCCGAGGGAGGAGAGCAGATTGGAGGTAGAGGAGACCTGAGAGAAGGGCGTAGAAGAGAGAGATCTAGTTAGGAAGGAGCATCTTAGAACGAGCTCAAATCCTAAGTGAGTGCACTTCTTAGGAAGTCTTCACAGCTGACACCTTTACCTTTTTCTACTCTTGCCTGGGAAACTTGTTAAGTAGGGATGTCACCTTAGTGGTAGAGTAGGGACAGATTTAACGCTTTTCTTTTATTAGGTAAATGAAGAATAAAATAGAGATTGGAGCCGTCATTGCTAGTTTAATGCTTTTGGAGCTAACAATTCTTCTTATTCTGAGTCGGATGAGACTCCTGCGTAGGATGATGTTTGTATTAGTGCCCATCTATTTCTTTAACCTCGTGTTGAGGTGCTTGTATGTGCAGTTATTCTTGGCTTTGTAATAAACCCCTGAAATTAGAATTCGGAGTCAGTGATCTTTGGAGTCAAGTTGAATCCTAAATTGTTGTAATAGAAGAATTGAGTTTTCTTCCCTTCACACTATTCAGCAGGTAAAAAGGTTCAGTCGACCTAAGGATTCTTAGTCATGGCAAGATAAGATAAGAATCCCGCTTTATCAGTTGGTAGCAGAGTAGGATGGTTTCCTCTGATAGTAAGGGGAGGTCTAGATTAGGATAAGAAATTACTTGCCCCATAGAGCCCGAGTGATGGTGATCCAGTGGATTGTAAGAGGAGGACGACGGCGGTCGATGAAAACCGACGGAGAGTGATGGTGCGGCGAAGTAGCAGTTCATGGTAGCGTGAGTATGAACAGGGTGATGCTTGTTAGATTGCGGTGTTGATTTGAGTGTGTGATGTCTTGCGGAGTTGGAATGAGAGTTGTGTGATTGAGGATCGGACCGTGAGTGCGCGCGGGGCCGAGAGATTTGATTCGATATCCTGGGATAAGAGATTGTGGTGTAGAAGACACCCAGAGTTGAGATTGTTGACCAGAGGTTGTGGGAGTCATGAGACGTCGTTGATTAACCCACTGATGATAGGGAGCGTATGTGTGAGTGTGTGAATAACCAACGCTGGTCGTAGGTTGTTGTGTGTGAAACATTGAGTGTTTGGATCCTATCGATTGCGTTAGAGGCGATTGTCCGGTCGTTTCGCGGACAGACAGTTGCCAGATTTGAGGTCAACAGTTTCAAGAGACTGTCCGGTCGTTTGTGGACAGACAGTCAGAGAGGTGATTGTCCGGTCGTTTCGTGGACAGACAGTTACTTCAGAGTGTGATTGGGACGCGTGTGAGCGTGAGTGGTGAATTGTAAAGGAGGGGAACTGCTGCGAGCGGAGGAAGAGTGACGTCAGACAGTGCCGCGCTGCAATAGGTTGGTTGGTGTGAGTCGCGCTGGTATTGGTGGACTGACATCAGGAAGTAAACGAAAATATTGTGCGCGTACGGAAATCTGCTTCATCATGAAATGTTTTAAAGTTTTACGAGAACTCTGTAGAGGTGATAGACATGTGGTTACTCGGGGTGGAGAGGAAGCCCCTCCCGAAGATACGCCAGCACATTACATGGCTAAGAATGTGGGATTGCATACTATAATTTGGCTTGAGAATTGGCATACAATGACACAGGGAGAGGGAGAATTGACTTTCCCACGCTATGGTACTTTCAGGTTGGAAGTGTTGTACCAGCTAAAAACCGTAATGTCTTCTTTACGACCACTGCCCAGACCGACACAATTTGAGGCACTACATGCATGGATTAGGGCAGCGTATGACAGAAAAAGAGACAGAAGTCAGGAAAGGGTGAAGAAGTCGATCAGGGCATTTCAAGATGCGAGATGGGATGCACTGGAGAAAAGGTGTAGAGTGGAAACGATTGAAGGGGATAGATTATATCCATTGTTAGAGAAAACGGGAGATACGCAGGCAAAGAGTGTAGAGGAAGATGACAGTGATACGGACGACAGCTTGGTAGAGAGACTGCTGTCAGAGAGACCACCGCCACTTAATCCCGATTATAGCGAAGGAAATTCGACTGTGGCAGGGAGGATTGGCGAGTTACAGAATCAGGCAAATGTGAGAGTAGTGGGAAAAATCTCCACAGGAACAGAGGGAGTGGGAACACAACCTTCAATGGGAAGTGTGAGGTTGCCGGATGCCCTGACGGTACCTGTTACCATTGGTCCTATAGTATCAGTGTATGACCCAGATCGAGTAAGTGAAGGAAGTCTATCGCAGACGACAGGGAGAGAGGGGATCAGCGTTGGAGGGAGTGGTGTAGAGGAGGGAATGGTCCACTCTCCAAAGCCCATAGAAACGAGCACGCCATTGCCAGCCACCGCAGACTCCTCTAGTGGACAGGTGGATGTGAGACCGGTAAGACCAAGGTCTTTGGTCGAGTCCAGATCAGACTTGAGAATGTGGGTACCACCTGTGAGGAATCAGAGTGATAGGATGGCAGGAGATGTGGAGCAAGACAACTCAGGAAACAGATCAGTTTCTAGGAATACGATAGAAAAGAGTAAACCACGAGAACAAAGCTGTGATTATGATGAACGGAATGGTGCTGCTTGTCGAGAAATTTTGAGGAGTGCCATGAGGGCAAGGATGTTGGATGTAGTGAGGTTGAAGGCAGAGGTAGACGAAATGATTAGCGGGAATCTGCCTTTGGATAGAATTGAGATCTATGAACCAGACGAGCTGCTTTTTGTAGCAAAGGATGTGACTCGTAAAGCGAGGGCCGCACATGAGAAATTGACAGAATTGGCAAAGAAATATGAGGTGGATTTGACTAAAACAAAATCGTTGCAAGGATCCCATAGGTTGCAATACAGTGATCAAGAGCTGGAAGAGAAAAGAGTCATAGGACTGAGGACACATACCAAGGACCTGATTGTGGGAATGCGTATATGGGTCATGCTTAACAAATGGGAGGAAAGGTGGTCTAAGAAGAAGATTTCCAAAAAGAACGTTGGAGAGACGCCGCCTCCGGGGGGAGGGACGACAGGAGTAGGGAACTATCCTTTACGGGAAGTACAGAATGGAGGGTACGTGCATGTGCCATGGAGTAGAGGTGATTTGGCTGCATTTACAAATGATTTTCCTCGGCTCAGGGAAAAACCAGTAGAGTGGTACAAACAGGTTGACCGGTTTGTTAAAATTTCGAAGGTATTGTGGATTGATTTGAACACCTTGTTTGATATCGTAGCACCAGGAGACTTAAGGTCAGCTTGTAAAATTGCAGTTGAGTGGCCGACTTCCGAACCTGAAAGGGATGCTGTCACAAATGGTCCGTCACCTATAGTCATGAAAAAGTTCGAACAAGTAATTACATGGTTGAAGTCGAAGATCTCGCCTCAAGACATTGATTGGGTTAAGATAGATCGAACTGTTCAGGAACCAAAGGAGACAGTGCATGAGTATTATGAATGACGCTTGCAAGCTTTTAAACAGTATAGTGGAGTAGATACCTTAGACCCCAAGGATATGGGACAGTTTGTCTCAAAGTTTGTCCTAGGATTGAGACCAGAGGTTAGTCTTATGATACAGCAACATTTGATCTGTTGGCAGAACAAGCCGGTGGATGAAATCTTGCGGTATGCGAGGTACTGTAGTGATGAAGTAGACTCGAAGCACCGGAAGCTGAAGGACAAACTGATGCTCGTTCAGATGCAAACAGCTCAGGTCCAGCCTTGCTGAGGGACGCTGGGAAGAAGACAGGGAAACAATCAAGGGAACCAGAATGTGCAAGGACAGGGAAAAGGGAAACCTGTAGATCCTATGCGGGAATGGATGTGGTGACATTGAAGAAGACCACTGCGTGTCATCTTTGTCACCAGATTGGACATTGGAAGTGCGAGTGTCCCTTGAACCCAGCAAATCAGGTGCAACAGGAGGTAGAAGTGGTTCAGGCACCCGTGCCAGAGGTAGTCAATACTGTGACGAGGCCCAGATTGATGAAAGGGGGGACGTTTAACCCACAGGTGCAAGTTCCCCAGCCACCGAGAATTTCGCAGGGAACGCGGACTTACCAGCAGATGCCCCTTTTCGAAGGGTATGATGAGTACAGCCCAGACCCGTTGGCCTGACGGTGCCTGAGGGGGGAGGAAGACTGCACACTTGGAGCAGTCTTGGAGGTAGACCAGAGAGGACCTTTTGTGGAGGCAGACATTGATGGTCATCCTACCACTCTTTTGGTTGACACTGGGGCTACCCGGTCTACTGTAAGATCAGCAGTAGTCCCCAACCTACCCCTCTCGGGACAATTGATCCAAGTTGTTGGAGTGGCGAACAAGAGGATAACTAGCCCATTGACTGAACCGATTCCGGTGAGGATAGGCTCTTTCCGAGATAGACATCAGTGTGTGGTGTGCGATTCGAGTCCAGTCTGTCTGTTAGGAAGTAATATATTGTGTAAGTTAAATTGCACCATCTATTGCACACCTAGGGGAGTTGAGGTCCAGACGAAGGATGATGATGCCACCTTCAAGGTTGCGAATCAGCACTTGTGCATAGAAATGTATCCTGTGGTGACGGTGGAGGAACTTCCACTAGATTTGAGAGATTCTGTGTCACATGAGGTGTGGGACTTCACGGGAGAAGAGATCGGACTGATCAAAGGGGTTGAACCTGTACAGATCCAGGTTAAACAGAATGTCGAATTCCCTAGAACGCCCCAGTACAACCTGTCACCCGAGACTATTGCAGGGATTAAACCTGTAATTGAGTCCATGATCAAGCAGGGAATTTTGAAGGAGATAAGAGGTAGCCCATGTAATTCACCCATCATGGGACTACAGAAACCGAGTGGGAAGTTCAGGCTCTTGCAAGACCTGCGAAAGGTCAACACGATAGTTGTCCCATGTTGTCCAGTGGTACCGAATCCATCAGTGATACTGTTTCAGATCCCGTGTGAAGCTGAGTGGTTTACTGTGATTGATTTGTGTCAAGCATTCTTCTCGATACCGCTCCACGAAGAAAGCCAATTTCTTTTTGCTTTCCGGCTGGAAAATCGTGTGTTAACGTGGTGTCGTGTCCCTCAAGGGTATACAGAGAGTCCATCGATCTTTAATCAGATCTTGAAGAAGAATCTTGAAAGTCTCGTATTGCCACTGAACTCAGTTCTCGTGCAGTACATAGACGATCTGCTTATTGCCTCAGAAACAGAAGACGCTTGCAGGATAGACACGATAGCCCTATTGAATCATTTGGCAGAGAATGGACACAAGGTGTCTCCAAACAAGCTGCAGTACTGTCTGAACGAAGTGCAGTACTTGGGTCACAGAATAGAGAAAGGCAAGAGGAAGGTGTCACCAGATCGAATTGAGGCAATAATGAACATGGCTGCGCCTACCACTCAGAGGGAGGTCAGGATGTTTCTGGGAATGGTCGGCTATTGTCGCCAGTGGATTCCCAACTTTTCCTTGAATGCAAAGCCTTTGCAGAGGCTGACGCACAAGGATGTGAGTGATCCGGTACCATGGGACCACGACTGTTTGATGTCATTCCTAAGACTGAGAGAAGGTTTGTGTTGTGAACCAGCTTTGGGAATGCCTGATTACAACAAGGCTTTCTCACTGTTCTGTTGCGAGAGAGAGGGTTGTGCATTAGCAGTCTTGGCTCAGAACCATGGAGGTGTCCGTAGACCAGTTGCCTATTTTTCAGCTACTTTAGATCCAGTAGCTTCTGCGTTGCCCGGATGTCTCAGATCCGTTGCTGCAACAGGTGTCAGCATTGAAAGATGTGAAAGCATTGTAATGGGTCATCCTCTGACAGTTTTTGTACCACACTCTGTTGAATTGTTAATGACCAGGACAAAGACCCAGCACCTAACGAATAACAGGTTAACAAGGTATGAGCAAGTCATACTCGCCGCAGAGAATGTGACTCTGAAAAGGTGCTCTGTCTTAAATCCTGCGACATTAATGCCCATACCGAATACAGATGATGAAGATTGTGAGGACCATGATTGTCTTGATGTGACTGAACTATGCACCAAACCGAGACCTGACATTGTTGACGAACCACTGTCTGACCCTGATGAAATTTTCTTTGTTGATGGTTCATGCCTAAGAGACAGTGTTGGTCAGTTGAGAGCAGCGTTTGCGGTATGTACCAACTCAGGAGTGGTTGCGGCTGCTTGTCTAGAAGGAGTACACTCCGCGCAGGTAGCTGAGATCATTGCCTTGACTCGTGCCTGTTTGGCCGCTGATCAAATCCGAATCACGATCTACACTGACAGCCAGTATGGGTTCGGTGTGGCTCATGACTTCGGACAGTTATGGTCACAGAGGGGATTCATGACATCATCTGGTTCACCCATTAGGAATGGGGAATATGTGAGACAGCTACTAGATGCATTGCAATGTCCGAAGGAAATCGCAGTAGTCAAATGTGCTGCTCATGGAAAGGGGAATGATTTTGTCTCTCTGGGAAACAACTATGCCGATGAAGTTGCCCGCTTTTGTGCAGAGCAAGGATGTATATTCACAGGGAGTTATACAGGAGAGAGCCAAGAAAGAACCGAGCTCAGCATGATGTTAGCAATGGCAGACACTTGGGAGGAACTCAAGCGACTGCAGGATGAGGTTTCAGATCAAGAACGAGACGGATGGGTCAGAGCAGGATGTGAAAAAGGAGCTGTTGATGTTTGGGTTTCCAGTGATGGTCGAGCAGTGTTGCCAGAGAATTTGTTGAGCCCGATGGCAAGACTGATACATGGTGCAATACATCTTGGCAGAGATGCAATGGTGCGCGTGTTTAGACAGACATGGTATAACCCACGATTCCGTGCAATTGCTGAAGCACTCTGTCAGAGATGTGTTACATGTCAACAGATGAATGCTGGAAAGAAGACTGTGGTCACATCGAGTCACATTGGGAGGTCAGGAGGACCCTTCAATAGGATGCAGCTAGATTTCATTGAGATGCCCAAGTGCAATGGGTTGAGGTACATTTTGGTGGTGGTGTGTGTATTCTCGCGGTGGGTGGAGGCTTACCCAACACGTAGGTGTGACACTCTCACAGTGGCTAAGTTATTGTTGAGGGAACTTATCCAGAGATTCGGTTTTCCAACCTCTTTGGAATCAGATAGAGGAACACGCTTCCACAGTGAAATCATGAAGTTACTTTGTGTCGCATTGAATGTCGATCAGAGACTACATTGCAGTTATCGACCAGAGGCTTCTGGGATAGTGGAACAGGTTAATGGGACTTTGAAAGCCCAGATGGCAAAAGTGTGCTCATCAACGTCTCTGAAGTGGCCTGATGCCCTGCCGCTTGTGCTTATGAGTATTCGCAGTGTCCCAGACAGGAGAACTGGGTTATCCCCACATGAAATTCTGATGGGGAGGGCGATGCGATTGCCAGCAGTACCAGCTACAGCTTTGATAAACATCACTGATGACTTGATTCTCGATTACTGCAAAGGACTAGCTGATGTGGTCCATTCTGTATCCCAGCAGGTGCAAGCTGCAGCTGTTCCGGCCTCGAGTGATCTGTGCCACGACCTGTGTCCAGGAGACTGGGTGCTTGTTCGAAAGCACGTGAGGAAGAGCTGTCTGGATGTTCAGTGGCGAGGCCCGTACCAGGTAATACTGGTGACGAACACAGCAGTGAAGTGCGGAGGATTGCCGAACTGGGTGCATGCTTACCATACCCGCAGAGTTTCAGCACCCTCGGAAGAAACAGCTCCTCTCGTGAATGAAAATCCAGCTGATGTGGCAGGGCCACATGAGAGGACAAGTCAAGCTGTGAGGGCCGCTGATGCAGCTGGTTGTGCACCGGAACAAGCTGAAGAGGGTTCCGACAACCAGAACCCCGACTTTGACTCGGATGACGGAGGTGTTGCTGTGGGTGGAGTAGAGTCAAATTCAGCAAAAGAAGGAAGTGGTGCACAGGGTATTCAGGGAAGAAGTGGAAGAACAACCAGAGCAGAGGAAGCTTGGCCTGAGAGACAGAGGCGACTGAATCTGAGATTGGCACCCGAAAGAGATCTTGCTCCAGTGTCTGAGACGTCTGAATCGGAAGCAAGTGACGGAGAGCAGGCTCAAGAAGGTCGGAGAAGGTCGAAAAGAACGAGAGTACCTTGCCAGAGATAAGCTACCCCGGAGTGGACTTACACAGTAACTGATGCCGGGTGTAGTGGGTTCAGGGAGGCTGAGGTCCGTGCTGGTGGTCAGCAAGAGCCCGAACGTGGTGTTGGAGGTGTTGCTGTTAGTACCAGTATAAACAAAAACAATGGTTCTGTCGGGTATCTCAACTATTGCTTCAAACAATAATTAATTAATAATCCTCAAACAATCATGTCTGCATTATTTGAGACATATGGAACACATAACAAATAAATTTTGTTAAACAAATTGTTGAGTATTAAATTTTTTATAAATTAGTTCATTCAAATATACTCATACATTTGTAGAAAAGCTGTCAAGAATAAACAAACAATGCAGTGATATGTGATCAAGTGACATTTGTGCCCAATAGTGAAGTATAGTGCATATTATTTACAGTGTGATAGGGATATGTACAAGGGAAAGGAGGGGGGCCAGAATCTAATGTCAAGCACAATGACTCTGTTGCTTGTATAAATTAATTAGTTAATTTGCACACAGAGTCTTGGTCAGTCTGGACCGTATTCGTTCGTCGACGTTTCAACCCAATCTACGCTTAGTTAGGTAGTCCGGGCGGGTCTTCATCAGGACAATTAAAGGATAATAAGAAATGACAGCCTATAATTAAAGAAAGCGTGAATTAGAATGTGTTCCACCGCTGCGCCTAAAAAGGTCTGCAGACTTCAAAATAATAACTGGGTGGCATAACTCACCCACAAACACCAGAAAATCCTGGTAAATCGGACATCTGAATGGTCCAATAGTTGGATCACGGTAGTGATGGATCTAAGAGCAAAGCGGGATAGACAATTAATTATACCCACTCCGATGTGTACAATACCTGCTAAACAAAACTCTCTGCTAGACAACAACACTCACCAAAGCTGAATAACTTGCAGCAGAATTATTCTACCATGGGGAGGCAGATTCAATCAGTCGTTCGTATTGTGTGGGCGATCCAGTCAGATTGCGCCCATTTGCCGGATCTATAATCAAAGGATAGCGAAAACCGGCTTTAAAGTAGTCAAGAAACAAAATGCCGCCTGAGCGTTAGCGGATCCTAACGGCACTTACCCAAAAAGTGGACAAGTTCCCAAGGCATAGGCGGGGAATCAATGTCAATACAGGAAGCCCGGCGTGAGTCCTGGTACTTCACTGCCGTCTGTCAGCAAGCCTGAATGATTCTGAATAGCCGTATATGACGGCTTCAACGCGTCTGTTGGAAACGCGCACACGGCACGCAAGGGCGAGCAGAAGCTAAATGCATGCACGCCTGGTCGCTAAGCAACGGGCTTCCCGGGCCATTCCAGACAGCAGCTAAATGCTAACATTCATGATGATTGAGCTCGTATGGCACGAAGGATTGATCTACATAAATACATTCACAGTGACAAGTACGGCAGAACCAAAAGTGATAATCCTACAATGCATTACCTTAGTCAGATAGGTACACATTGGATGGTGATCATCCAGTGATTATTGTAAAATAACAAAATTGTAAATATTCTACGATTATAGATATACCGCAACAATCTTTAAGCTCACGCGGCACAAACGTTAGTATTTCTCGAGAATGAACTGTACAACAAAACCAAAAAATAATCATATAATGCATTACATTAGTTAAATATATACACATTGGATGTATATCATGGTCACACACATTGTATATATTAACAAAGCATACATTGGTTTATAAAGTTGTAAATCTTAATTAGTGATATATAACTTGTTGAAAATCAAGAAACAAATAATTGCTCATCATCATTAGACGTGCTATTTCAAAAGATAACCAAAAAATTGAACATGAATTGATTATATAACACAAATTAGAAAAATGAAAATTGAACTGTCCATGTCAGGTCAGTAACTCAACATGGGGTGCCAAGTATAGGGAGCAAATGAGTACAAATACCCACATTTCTCTACAATTTGGACACCTATAGAGCTTACCTAATAAATCAAAAAATCAGTGTGCCCATGTGTTCTACAACTGACCCATCTGTCTCGAGGTCTCCTCAAATTCGTTGAGACCTTCAGAGACTGTGTTTAAAAAATGGATCCACCTGCATTCTTTCAAATTAAGAGCCACAGTCAGAGAACCACCTCGAGGGTGAGGACAGATTTTCTCAAGAACCCACCATCGTATGCTTTCAGGGGCGTGATTGTATGTCATGAAATGTTCAACTAGGGGGGCTCCTTGCACCTTACACCTTACTCTACTCATGTGCTGAAGTATTCTTGCCTTTACTTTCTGGGTGGTTTGCCCTACATAAAGTAAATCACATGGACAACGAATGGTGTACACCACATTGGTACTGTTACAATTGGTAAATAATGGCAACTTGTGTGTTCGATTATTGTGTGTAAAAGTAGACCCTTCGATGGTCAAGGGGCATGCTTTACATCCACCACATTTGTGGTGTCCAATTATCGGTGGTAGTCCCAATTGGCCCCTTAGATCAAGAGGCTTTGGTGGTTCAAGGTAAGCTTTGACTACATTATCCTTGATATTCCTGCCCCTCCTGAAGGCAAACAGTGGATTCTCCTTTGTTTTCAACTCGCTGGCGACCAGATTCCAATACTTTTTTACAATCCTTTTAATGTCATTGCTCTTTGAACTGAATGGTGTTACACAGACAATATTTTCAGTCTTCGAGGGTTTTTCTTTTACTTGAAGTAGCTGGTCTCGAGGACAGTACCAAGCCCGTTTTCGGGCCCGTTTGAGCAATCCTGTCGGGTAACCTCTCTCTTTCAAACGGATAGTTAGAATTTCTGTTTCTTTAAAGAAGTCTGTCCTGTGTGTACAGTTCCTCCTGAGCCTGAGGTACTGACCATAAATTGTCCCTCAGACTCCTAGGATGGTGTGAGTTGTATTTGAGGAGTGTGTTTCTTTCCGTTGGTTTTCTATATAGGTCACAAAATAAAAGACCCTCTTCTACTCTGAAGGTAAGGTCTAAGAAGTCAATGGCTTCATTGTTGTAGGACATCGTGAACTGAATATCCCTTGTTCTGTTGTTTAACCAGTCCGTGAACTTCTTGAGATCAATTTCTGTGCCTGACCAGATCATTATCACGTCGTCTATAAAACGTTTCCACACGGCAATGTACTCTATGTACGGATTTTCATGGCTGTACAGATATTCCTCCTCATACTCATCCATAAAGATATTGGCCAGACTAGGTGCATAAGTAGCACCCATCGCGACGCCCTTGCACTGGTAGTAGAATTGATTCCTGAAAACAAAGTAATTCCTTCTCATTGCGATTTCCAACATCGCTATCAGGAAATCAGTTGGTATCCAATGCGGCCTGGGGCGTTTGCCCAGAGTGAGTCTGACCACGTCTAATGCCTTACCCTGAGGGATGGACGTGTAGAGGGAAGAGACATCCAAAGTCACAAGTAGTTGGGTTTGGATATCAAACGGTTGACCTTCCAGCAGTTGGATAATGTGCATAGTGTCTCTCACAAATGATTTTGTCTCTGGGACCCAGGGTTGCAAAAAATAATCAATGAACTGATTCAGCGGTTCGAGTATGGACCCGCAACCTGACACTATGGGTCTCCCAGGGGGGTTTTTAAGCCGTTTATGTACCTTCGGGAGGGTATATAAAGTAGGGATCCTAGGTTCTTTCTTGTTCAGAAAGTCATTCTCTGGTTGGCTCAGAAATCCCTCTCTCAGTCTTTCCATGGTCAGTTTCTCTATTAAAGACTTGATCTCTGTAGTTGGATCCTTCGTAATGGGGCGGTAGCTCGCCCTGTCCCCCAACTGTAGCTGAATCTCATCCACGTAGTCCGCGGTGTTAGTACCAGGGCTCAAAATCGAAGGAGTACTGACCCTCACGGTTCCGAATCCCCCACTTCTGAGTAAAGTTCGACAATTGGTTTTGCATCGACTTGAATTTCCGTCATTTGGGTTTGAGCCGCCTTCACATGAAACGATAATTCTTCGTCTTGAACTTTTGCAGTATGTTTTAGAAGCGCTTGGAGCTGATCTTATTTTGGGCTGAGTATAAGCTGTTGTAAATAAAAGTCTAAAGAAGAAGATAACCTAGGTCCAAGTGGAAGAAGAATAAACTTAGGGACTTTCCACAGAAGAGAATGAGGACTTAGGGAAGTCTTTTTCTGAACTATGTAAATAAGGAACTGTAGCTGAAAGGGGGATTTCCAGCTGTTTCGGAGTGTTGTTCGAACTGGTTAAGCAAGTCACGTGTGAAGAAGACAGAGACCTTTGAGTGTTCGTTGCTGAAACCAAGAACTTTGAGAGCTTTTTGAAATCATGGAGGCTGGAGATTCACACCGTAGATCCAAACTGTTAGTAGGCACATTAGTAGGGGGTGTGATAGTTTCCATAATCATAGTAGTTGTAGTTTCATATTTGGTTCCACACGAGCTAGAGGTGGGGGGGGGTACAAGGGACTCCTACACCCACTACACCTAGCAAAAAGGAGGGAGGCATAGGAGACGAAAGAGCTTTGCTAATAGAAGAGAGTCGTAGGTTGCATGTAGATTTGTCTAGAAGTGATTTTAAGCTTAACGCATATGCCAAGCTGCTATATGAGTACGTGGATGCGATGGATGCGAAAGATTGTTATGTGTGTATGCAGTTGCCAGCTTCAGTGGATGAGGGTATTAGATACCACCATCTTCCACTGACTTATGGAATTTCGTGTAGTTTGTTACTTAGTATGTTTTATGGGAGAGGTCACTATGAGTATTTCTTTTCCAACTATGATGCCGTGCTTTCAGAGGTTCCTGCCCATAAACATTTGAACAAGTATGATTATTACAAGGCGGAAGATAGACTGGGAAAGTACTTCATACCGACTTTGAACTTAGATACAGCCTATGCCCATAGACACAATTTAACATGTGCATTAACAGAAGTAGAGAAAAAGTTTGTAGACCAAGTAGAAGATAGATATAGAAAATTAACACAAACACGTCATACTGGAGACAGTCCTGTAGATTGGACAGACGAGGAGAGATTACACAGAGCAAAGGGAAGTTATGGCCCTGTAGCATTGGATATGGTGCAAAGGGGGAAGTTGTGCGTGAGACGTGTGCAGACCTATTATGATAAGGTCTCCGTGGGACAGAGTGAGTGTGATCATGCTTTCACTATGGAGGAATCAGCAAAGAATTTTCTGCAAGGTCCTGTACAAGTGATACCTACGGTGTATTATGTGTGTGGAAGGAATGCTTATGTGAGATTGCCAGCGAACTGGTATGGTACGTGTTACTTGGGAATTATATTTCCAAAGATTTACCATGCAGAGGATTTGGAACTTTTGGAAGGTGGAAAGCATTCGAGAGTAAAAAGAGGTGCGAGTGCAGGAGCGGTAGTAGGAGATATCTTTGGAGCAATGATTCCGAGTTTGGGAGTGATCCTGAATGATGTGAAAATCCGGAGATTGGCGACTGTGGTTGATGAATTGTCAATGAATACAGCAAAGTCGTTGATACTTGTGGATGGAGAGATGCTGTCGATAAGGACAATGGTTTTGCAGAACCGTCTTGCTTTAGATGTCCTATTGGCAAAAGAGGGCGGAGTCTGTAAAATGTTGAAGTTTCAAGAGTGCTGCACTTATATACCAGACAACAGCAAAGATCTGGAGAAATATATAAGTAACATCACTACGATCCATCATGAGATAGAGGATTTGACTGAAGAGGGAGTTTGGGAGAAAGTTGGCAAGGGATTTGGCCAAGTGGGAAGCTGGTTTGCGAATTTGGGAAAGGGTTTCCTTGGCTATGTTCTGAGACCTCTCATTATCGTTGTGGTTTGTGTGGTTTGCTTGTGGGGTCTTATCGGAGCATACAAGTGGTATAAAGCAGGCAGAGTTGAGAGAGCTTTGAGAGAAAATGAGACGAGAATGGCTAGACTGCAGGACAGTCACTATCGAAATATTAAGAGTCTGGAGAGATTCCGACAGGGGAGAATGGCAACAAGTTCTGTTTAGGTAGGTTCTTTCTCCAAGAGAGTTGTAAAAGTGTGATGACAGGAGTCATCAAAGGGGGGAACTGATAGAGCGCTATGGTCTCGAGAAATTTGTAGGGGTGCATCATAATCACCGTTAGTCCGCACCCGCATATATCCAGTTATATATCAATGAATGGCCAGTAAAATGTAGTTCTTAACTGCATTTATTAGAGTGAATAGAAGAGTAATTGTGCTATTATAATCATGCAAATGTAATGCTTAACTGAAACGCGTTCACAATGATGCATAAATGAATTAGTTCATGTGTAATCGAGATGCAGTAGTTTAAACATGTACCATATTAAGTTGCACGTGTAGTTCACTTTTTCGCATATGAAATGTAATGAATCAATGCTTATAGAAGTGATTAGAATTGTGTGTTTAAATTGTGTAAAGGCCTGACTACATATACATCAAAGAAAGGCCTGTTCGTTCCTATGTTAGCTTATTTTGTAGGCCGAGAAGGTGTTCTCTTGGGAAGGCTCTCTGGGCACCGACGGTAGATTAACACAGTGGAAAGTTTCTGTTGAATGTATTTTCTGTTGCAGGTGCAAGGACACATGCCTCGTTAGTGAAAGACTGGCTCTTTGTTTTAGAAGTTAGGATGGTGGGAGACACAGAGATGGGAGTATACTGGAATGTAGGGATGATACTTTCAGCGGAGAAGGTGCCTGGGACCCAAGGTCACTGTAACCGTCCTGGATGAAGTAAGAGTTTCGATGGAAAAGTACAAGAAGGAAGACCTGGCCGAAGAGGCGTGACAAGGGCGTGTTCTATCGTATGTGGATTTTGTATTAGGGATAGTGCCCCGAGGGAGGAGAGCAGATTGGAGGTAGAGGAGACCTGAGAGAAGGGCATAGAAGAGAGAGATCTAGTTAGGAAGGAGCATCTTGGAATGAGCTCAAATCCTAAGTGAGTGCACTTCTTAGGAAGTCTTCACAGCTGACACCTTTACCTTTTTCTACTCTTGCCTGGGAAACTTGTTAAGTAGGGATGTCACCTTAGTGGTAGAGTAGGGACAGATTTAACGCTTTTCTTTTATTAGGTAAATGAAGAATAAAATAGAGATTGGAGCCGTCATTGCTAGTTTAATGCTTTTGGAGCTAACAATTCTTCTTATTCTGAGTCGGATGAGACTCCTGCGTAGGATGATGTTTGTATTAGTGCCCATCTATTTCTTTAACCTCGTGTTGAGGTGCTTGTATGTGCAGTTATTCTTGGCTTTGTAATAAACCCCTGAAATTGGAATTCGGAGTCAGTGATCTTTGGAGTCAAGTTGAATCCTAAATTGTTGTAATAGAAGAATTGAGTTTTCTTCCCTTCACACTATTCAGCAGGTAAAAAGGTTCAGTCGACCTAAGAATTCTTAGTGATGGCAAGATAAGATAAGAATCCCGCTTTAACATATATAAACCACCTTTCTAAAAGTGACATTTTCTGAATTGCAATCTAAAATCCGATTTCACCATAAGTTAGGATTTTGAATTATGATTCCAAAGACACCAAACATGAACTGGTCATCTCTTCCCATTTGGAAATTACATTTATAAAATGTGATAAGGCAACTCCAATGTTATCCTATGCGAGAGATAGGCTTTGCAATAGTGAAAAACGATTTTAAGAGGTTTTCACTACCTGGACATGTAAAACTTAAATGTAAATGTCTTACGTTTTAAATACATTGCACCCTGCCTCCTGGACTGTCCAGGGCCTACGCTAGGGGTGACTTATGTCTAATAAAAAGGAAGGTTTGGGCCTGGAAAAATGTTTATGTTGCTAGGTTGAAATGGCAGTTTAAATCTGCACACACAGTCTCTGCACTGGCAGTCCTGAGATATGTTTCAAGGGCTACTTAAGTGCCTGGCTAAATTTACAGGCCCTGGGATCATGTAGTACCACTTTACTAGGGTCGTATAAGTAAATTAAGTATGACAAGTGGGGATAAGTCAATATTTATAACCACAACGTCCAGACCAAATCTGGGGTAAGGGAACCAGAGGCACGGGGTACTGGGAGTCGGCAGCCTCCAACATAAACTGTGTACCACAATAAAGCCGCTCCCAGTGGGGTGTCACAAGTGCTAGTGCAGTTTTAGTCTGTGAGTGAAGGCATCTCACATAAAATGAAGGACTGGTCTCATACACCTGACGACAGGGATGCACTTCTAAACTAAGTGGGGGCCCAAAGAAAAAGGTAGTGAGTTAAAAAGCCATTAAAGATGTCTGCTTAAATTTAATGGTGCTGGCATCTATATGGTAATTAAAACCAAAATAATCGGTGTAATGGGGATATTATTGTCCCCCCACCACTATCAATGGGGTCGACATGTTTCTGCCTATGGCCCAATTGGGTCCGCGGCATTCATCAGGACCATAATACAAAAATACAACGGGCTCCACTCTTACCACACTATGGTGAGAGGATTTCCACTTAGTGGGGTGATGAGGATCACACTTTCACTGTGATATGGCTAAATTCTTAAACCTGAAAGATAAAAACAAATATGTGCAGACAAACTGTCAAAATCGCAATAATAATTACACCGATTACACAGATTATTTTGGTTTTAATTACCATATAGATGCCAGCACCATTAAATTTAAGCAGACATCTTTAATGGCTTTTTAACTCACTACCTTTTTCTTTGGGCCCCCACTTAGTTTAGAAGTGCATCCCTGTCGTCAGGTGTATGCCCGCCCTCTATCAAACCACGGTTTTAGAGGGCGAGGACTGGTCAATGATGAAGCATGACACCAGGTGGTGTGTGAGACCAGATAAGTCAATATTACCATGTTTAGAGGAGAGAGCATACGCACTTTAGCACAGGTTAGCAGTGGTAAAGTGTGCAGAGTCCTAAGGCCAGCAAAAACGAGATTAGAAAAAATGGAGAAGGAAGGCTAAAAGTTGGAGGAAAGGCCACTCTAAGGCTGGCACGTCTAACAAGGACGATAAAGGCAAAGCACTATTCACGGCAAACATTATGCTAATCCACTTCTACCACCCATCACCCCTCATTATTTTGAAAATTGGACCAACATTAACCACATTTTGATCAAGAAATTAACAGATATAGCACGCCAGTGAAAAGGGAACCATCAATACAATACACCCTAACAGTATTGTGGTTCAGCATTTTTCTAAACTCCTCCTCACAGCATTCTTCGATCCCTCAAAGCCACATTTTATGCTCTTGACACCCTACTCTGCTCTTTCCCACACTGCCTTTGCTCTCTTTCCAGATGTCAATAACTCTTGGTTTATTTTTCAAAGTAATGGGTATGGTGGACCTTATCTCACGGTAGTGGTAGGGTTGGATTCTGTGGGGCAGCGAGTGACTTCTCAGATCAGGTTAGAAGTGAGGGGCCACAGGCATCTGCGGGACTGCTTGGGTCCAGCTGAAAGGGTGTGGTTATGCTAGGGGTCAAGAATGGGAAGCTCTCTGTGGATTAAGGTGCAGAGGGACAGTTTAGCTGCAGGGGCCACAGGGACCCTGTAACAGGGGACGGAGTACTGGATCTGGGGCATGGCATTCCCCTCGCTTTCACAAACAGCCCTTCGCTGCAGAGCCATTGATTTCCCACTGTGACGCCCATGCACAGAAACTGCCTCTTTTGTATTTTTACACCTCATGATTTTAGCACCTTTGAAAAATGTTTCAGGAACACCATTTTAATGGGTTCAAACAGTAGAACCTGTAAGGCTGTAAACTAAAAAAGCTATAGGTAAAAGTCAGGAAGGGACCCTTGGACGGCCCTAGCAACCTGCTGATACAATGCGAAACCTTTAAATGCCCTGATGCAAACGACACACCTGCCTTCATTCCCCTTTGCAGGCCTTAATAGCTACCCATTTAATCTTCAGGATAGCTTCTGAAAGTCCTCAAATAAAGTCATCCTGTAAGAACTGAACAACGGAATTTGGGTCATTTTCCCTGAAACCCTGTTTCCCATTGGTTATTATATGCTTTCCTGGTTGACAGGTGATGCAAAGAATGGATTCCTTACCTGGCAGTACCAAGGGCGAACCCTTGCCATAGATCTAAACCCTCAAACGCCAATCCGACAGGTGCTTCCCTCATAAGAGTGTTTGTAATTATGTTCTTGGCCTAAAATGGGACAGAGACTCGTAGCTGGGGGTCATTCCTGGTTAGTTGCCAGTTCATGAATGACCGCATAGCCAGGCGCTTCCTGTTTCAAGATGGACAACCACCACCACCCATGCATTCTCTCCCTGAATTGTACGCAATAACTGTGAAATAAAAAGTGAAGAAGGTGAAAGGACAGATTAGGCCATCCATTCCCCAAGATCCCACTGGAACGAAAGTCTGAAAGTAGGCTTTTTATCCTGGGATGTTGAAAGACCAAGCACCAGAGTGCAACCACATTAGCATATGTCTTCCTCAACTGATAGAATTATTGGACCACATGAGTTCAGATTCACAATTCCATTGAGGGAGACTGTGATAGGAATAGCAGGTATTCCTGTGTCCACAGAACTTTCCTGAATGCAACCTTTGCTGGTTCCCTGAATCTTGTTCCCTCTCTGGCATATGACATTTGCCTTGGTTTGTCCTCAGCAGGACTGCTCGACCATGCACTCCCCTTACAGCCACTTTGAAGAGAGAATCACCATGGATAATTCCTTCCAGTTTTAGGGCACCATCTTGTCCTCTTCTGCCCAAAAATCCAATGTTGTTTGAAGATGTAAAGGGCCCTCCAACTATATCCTGCATTTGTACCATTGAAAAGCTGCATCCCACCACTGGAGAATTTTCCAAAACAATAGAGAAATGAAGCTGACCCAAGTTATCATGAACATATCATCAATGTCTTGAAGTACAACACAGGGGAGACACACACATTACATAAGACGGTAATGATTCTCCATGTCTACCATCTGAGTGACATACCTGGCACTGGTACCAATTGGTAAACCAGATGACACGTTGACTCATTAAATTTCCTTTAATTTGCATCTATTTTTGAAGATCATGATCTTAGGAGCCTCTTCAAACATTGCCAGAGATAATCAGCTTTGAATGTTAGCAAGGGAGTTTCCCTGGGAGGTCTCATGCACGGGACTTTGTGCATTGCCTTGTGGTTTGTGCATCTTGCTCCATGAACTACTAATAACATAATTGAAGAATTGCTTGCAGGTGAAGAGACTGCTTGTTTGCCATTTGCTGCTGGTGCCTTCAGCATGGGCACCCCTACTTCTTATGGTGTAACATTCCAATGCTTTAAACTGTGGGCAGCCCAATCCAAAATGGCCTATTGTCTAATGTGTTGAAATACAGAGGACTGAGCAATGCACGCTGTGAAAGTGGGCTCACCACCTCCGCTCTGGTCAGCTGAAGAATGTTCCATCTTCCTCAGGTTGCAGCATATTTGCTTCAAGTAAAGCACCAAGTGCCCCGTAAAACATACCCTGTGAGATCCAAGTGGGTGGTTTCTGAGGTGAGAGTTGGTCATTCTGACCTGACAGATCCTTACCCACAGCCTAGAAAATTAGTTTCTACCAGACAATAACTGCCTGACCTATAGTCTAAAAATTATTATCCTACTGCAGGTAGAGAGAAAAACATCAGGAGTCATTTTGGGTACCAGGCCATTTTATGAGGCCTTTGAGGAAATTTAAAAAAGGGGTGGGGTTTGCTGGATAGGAATATGTGTCTTCCTCGAAAGCAGGGCGTTCACACATGTGGCCCTGGGATGAGAAAGGGAAATTATGAGGCAATGTTTTACATTTTCTCACATTACATCGAACAGAACCAATTCATCAACTTTTTAAACTTACTTTAACCATAACCCAGATCATGTGAATTACATTTTAAATAAAGGTAATACTGTGTCCATGTACCGGGTAGATGCAGTCCTAAATTTACCAATCTTCTTAAACCCAGCATTAGCCTCTATAATTAAATTTGGTTTGCTACTTTTGATATAATTTGAACTAGCTCAAATAAAAACATGTAATGTAAATTGGTACTTATAAAGCGCACAGCTACTCAAAAGAGTGTCCCAGCGCTGAAAGACCTCAAGGCAGAAACTGACACTATAACTGTAGGAGAGAGGGCTGTTGGTTATTGCTGAAATGGCCAGGTTTTCAGCCGCTTCCTAAAGGTGAGTAAATCATGCACCCGTCTGAGTGACAATGGCAGGCAGTTCCACAGACGGGAGGCCTGCACTTGGAAGGAGCGGCCACCCGTGCGGGCGTGGGAAAACTTGGGAATAATCGTCTGCTGCTGCGAGGAAGACCTCAGAGTTCTGCCCGGGATGTAGTGCTGGACTATCTTTCTAATATAGAAGGCACCAGTGTCATGTAAAGCTTTAAAAGCCAAAAACAAAGCTTTGAACCGAATTCTCTTTTGGACCGGCAGCCAGTGCAGGGCTTTCATGTGGGTGGCGACCCGAGCTCTGGGTCCTAATATGAGAATCGCCCTGGCTGCCGCATTCTGGACCACCTGAAGCCGAACATGGCTTGCCAAACTCTTACCTTTCTAATAAACTTGTTTATATGTTTCTCAATGTATCGAATGTTATTAATTGAATTTTAACAAGATATGTTATTGTGGTTGCGTTACATTTATTTTTCCTCTTTGATTGAATTCAGAATGATTAGGATGCCAACTGTTAAACTGAAATTTATAGTTTCAATTATTACATTGTCATACATGAAATTATATCCGCTGCTTTGCATAAATGTTAGAAATCCCCCTTTCCTCCTCCTACTTAAATTGAATGCCATTACTCAAGATCTTTTCTTTGCTACTGGGAGGGGGGGTATTTATCAAACGTTCACACAACGCAGGGCAGCAAGCAGAGCTGCTGTGTTGCATGCAAGGGAGAAAGGAGAAATACTCCCTATTTGCAAAGATATAGAGCATTTCTGCTCTCTCTCTCGTGTTTGCACAGTGTGTGCTGCCTAGCGCCAAAGCAAGCAACCATGCACCACAGTGCAAGGGTGACTGCGTTACAGGCAGGATTGGATTTGAACAGCTAGGTATACCTTCCTGCATAAAACCAATCCTTAGAGGCATATTTCTGTATGTGTGCTGCAAAATTTATTACCTTTAATCTATTTTTAGCTCTGCCCGAGAAGTACTTCTTGAATTCCTGATCCGGCTATCACTATCCCTCAACGTTCTAAGAGGAGTCGGTAGTGGCCGCATCCCAAATAAGAAGTTATATCCCGGCTCCACATACATTTTAACTATTCACCAAGTACTTCATAGAGCGAGACATATCTAATCCAACTGAACAACATTGGTGCAAGAATGGCAAGGCATGTAGTAGACAAACCACCCTTGAACCAGTAGTAAAATAAATGTCATGTTTAATCCAATACAAGGACTGACGACCATGCAAGACCGGCCAGCTCCCAGATATCCAACAACTGACAAGCAGATTGTTTAGATATTCTGGAACACCCACCAAGTTCTCAGCAGAATGGCCTGACAATACCAAATGGAAACAGAGTGTCCTATCAATAAAACTAATGTTTTGTTTTGCACTTTTTGATTGTTCTCACTATTTTTATTGTTATATTGCTTATACTTCTTTCGACTATGTTTGAACTAAAACTTGTAAAATGCTCTGATACCTTTGGGTCTAGCCAGCGCTATGTAAAACTCAAAAATAAATAAATAAAAGATACATGTGCTTATTTACAAGCCCCTTGCGCCGCTGGGGCGTCACTTTTTGTGACACACCAGTGCCACATTTTCCTGCCCCATATTTACAAGGACAGGAAAAGCCACCTTGTGTGGCTTTTCCTGTCCTTGTAAATACGGCCCCTTTACACACCGCCCTTTGCGTGAAAGGGGCTTTCCATGGGTGTTGCTGTGGGTGTACCCAAGCAACACCCATGGAACCTGACACATTTCCAGATTTACGAGAAATCGTAAACCTGGAAATGCGTCTGAATGCTACGCCTCCCCAGGGTAGGCATAGGGAGGCGCAACGAAGAGAAATGTATTAATTTCTCCTCGTTTTTTTCCTCTTTCTATGCGTGCTGCATTCTACATCACACGTAGAATGAGGAAATCACCTCTGGTGTTTGTTTATGTACAGGAAGGTGTCCCTTCCTGCACATAAACAATCCTTTAAATAAAGGATAATTATGAATGCAGTCGCAAAACATTCGCAATTTGCCACCACTTTCAAATTGGTGTTAAGCCACTTGCAACCCCTTCCCCTTTGTGAATGAGGGTGCCAACAATTTTTCAGAGCAGGCAGTGTTCCCACGGACCACTGCCCACTCTGAAAAAAACGAAAAGAAAAGTTTTCATTTTTATATTTCAAAAGCATCCTGTTTTCCTTTAAGAAAAGCGGGCTGCATTTTTTTTTAAAAACTGCTTTGTTTAAAGCAGGCCACCATCCCTGTGAGTGCTGGCCATTCCCAATGGGTCACAAATTGTGACCTGCCTCATGAATATTAATGAGGCAGGTCCCTTGTGACCCATTTGGGAATCACAAACAGTGTCTCAGACACTATTGTACATCAGGTTTTGTGATGTGCAATTTGCGAGTGGCTAAAAATTGCAATTAGCGAGGCGCAAACCCTGATGGTCGTACATCTGGCCCTTATTTGAACCTTTGCTATGTGGGGTAGATAAAGAAAGGGAGGTGTTTTCGCTCTCTCTTTCCTGCTCTGCGACCCCATTATAAGCTTCCTGGAGGCAGAGCCTGCCTCAAAGAACCTCAAACCAATCTGCACCAGGCCCGCACACAAAGGAGATAGACTGCTGGAGACGGGGACACGGCAGGTATATGCGCATCCCAACTTCCTTTGGCAGGACTTCACCTTCGCCCAAACTTTTCTTTACTTTCTTTTGTCCCTCCCCCCAGCTTCCTGCCTGGCAGGTGTCTTCCTGCCCTCCCCCTATCCACCTTCCAATAGCAGTACTGCTTTGCTTTTTTGGACTCTACTCCTGTCACCTTTACTTCCCGGCCCACTCCCCTTCTTGGTGGTTTAGTTTTCCCGCCCCTTTGACACCTTTTTACTCCACCCCATGCCCCGCATCCCCAGACTTGAAGTATATGGTGATGTATCCCACTCACCTCACCTTAGATTGAGATGGGAAGAGGGCCCAGGGGGCACATTGACAGCTCCTTCCAGTAGCATGCGTGCAGGGAGGTGACGTGCATGTATGGTGCCAGAGAGAACGCACATTTTAAACTGTATTCTGAACTCTCTCTGGAATCAAACCTCTCGTTCCCCAGCTCATGTTTGCTGTGCGGTGCTGCTATGCTGCCTGGACAACAGTATCTTTATGACAGGCACCTTTTGTCACGGTTGCAAAAATACTGCTAGTTTTACTTAAAATTAGGCAATTCAGGCCAGGATGTCCTGGGGCGGTCTGTTTATGCAGTGTTCTTACCACCTGACCCACCTCACCTTCATAACATATGCCATTTGACAAGTCCGCCATCTGTCATTCGCCTTTTCCTACTCACTGCAGGTTTGGCACCCTTGACATTATGCTGTTTAGTGTATCATGTAATCAATATTAGGTGCTTCTCATCTGATTTTATAGACAATGCATTTGTTCGAGAGTCTAACTGTGAAATGTCTTTGTCCTCCCCTGGGGGAAATGTGTTCTTTTTTTCTTTGTCTACTTTCCTCAGTCAGCTCTTCTTCTAAGCACTATCTTGCCTTGTTCCTTGTAAATGAAAGAATGAATTATAGCATTGTATGGTGCTCTCTGTGCCAGGGGATCTATAGGGCTTAATTTGTGAAACAACAATGCAGATTCAGTGGTGTCAAATGCTAAGCATTCTGAATACCAAGGCTGCCTGGTCTTGATTCCATCTCATGTCTCTTCCTTGTGGTTGCTTTATCTCGCTCTAGCGGGTTTTGTATTCAAATTGCCTTCTCCGTTTGCCATTGTTTTCCTAACGTTCAGTTACTCCTTCTTTCCCTTGCTTCTGCTTTTCTCTCACCTTCACTAGGTGAGAGACTGATGAAGAAAATTGAGTCCTGTTCCCCAAAAATGAGAGCTGGGGCCCAGTACCTGCAGCCACCAGCACAAATTAAGCAAAGGGAACCTCGTGCCTTGTTGACAGCGATCCTCACATTCAGCCTTCCTGCTCTCAAGATTTCACTGGTGTTGTTTCCTTCTGTCCTGGTAGGGCTCAGGTGTTTGCCCAGAGCAGTGCGGCTGACTTCTAGAATTCTCACTACTGCTTCTAAAACTCTTCACTTACCCTGTCTTCTGTCATTAGCATTACTGTTGGGTCCAGCAGCCCAATCGAATGACTCATATTCGTAGGGCTGGCCTCATACATGGCGTTAGAGTTTCTGGGGAGTAATAGCCTCTGGCTAAACCTGGGTGGAACTCCGCGAAGTGGCCAAAAAACGCGCTGCGCTACGCGGAGTTCCACAAGCAGCAGGGTGCGTTAGGTCGTGCCGTTTGCTCTGATTATTAGTGCCGGGTGTTTGTCCCGCGCTGGAACTTCAGCGCGAACTGCACTATGTGCAGTGCAAGAGGGCACTGCTTCTTCCTACCACTTGAGTACATTTTGTACTCGCGTGGCAGCTTCTTCAATGCGAAAGGATGGTTTCCCAACGCAAGTGGTTGCAGCCACCCGTGACCGCCCGCATTGAGAAATCTCGCAGGGAGGTGGGCTAGCATTAGATTTTCCTCTTTCGTCAACTTAACGAGTTAACGTTGCGTGTGGAAAACGCCGCGAACGGAGCGGAGTTTACCTCCCAGGCCTACCTCAGGCAAATACTTTGTGCTGCCCTCACTGGACCGCGGAGCTGACACAATGACTTGCAAACCCATTGGTAGAGGTCCTGTGGAGCGGTGGTTTCCACCCAGCGCCTACGCTGCAAATATGGAAGCCCTCTGCCCCATGGGTAGCGGTCTCCTGACTGCAACAATTGCTGCTTGCACTTAGGGCAGCCTGACAAGGTTGCCATTGAAGCCTGACTCGTGCAGGGCCACGCAGTCTATTTCGGGAGCTGTTCAGCAATCTGTGCTGTTATCCCCTGAAGTGCTGTAAGCACGCCTTCCACTGTGACATAGTTAATATTATGGATTGGAAGGGTCAGTTGGGTGGCAAGCCCCATGGCACCATCAAAACGCCGTTTCGCGCCTTTCTGCTGCGGCAAAGCGCTCGCTCCCCGACACCCCGCTAATTTGTGTTCTTTGTGCTGTCAAAAATTTCCAAGCAATTAACATTGTCGGCAAAACACTGCCTCGACAACTGAACAGCTTGGGGATTTTCTGCCAAATTTATTCTGATAAACTGCATTTTTGGGGAACTTGCCTATAGAAAAGTGTTAACTGCATACATATATTTTCTCAAAAGGCTATGCATAAATTTTAAAATAGAACATTTTCCACAATGGCTCCTGGCAGTAAGGCAATCCATTAAGTTCTGTCACACTGCAGCTACGCCATGTTAGCTTGAGTCCCTCCTAAAGCAGGCATGAGCGAAGCTGCAATATGATTCTTTGTATTTTGTGTCTTTTTTTAAACTTTAACTTACACAAAAATTGAAAAAAAAATAAAAAACAATACAGATTAATGAGAAAAGGGGCATAGGTGTTGGATCACTTAAGCAGTATCTTCAGCATGACATTACATTTACTGCAAGTCCAACAAAAAAAAATTGAATTTTAACACTATTTATACGCTGTAAGAGAAGCAAAGCATCTGTATTTCTATCATTAAGATATCCCAGTGGCTAAACAGATCTTCTGCAGAGATAAGTGTATAACTAATGTGCAGGTCACTAACTATCATGTTTACAGGGCTAACTCAGGCTGGAGGGGTCTGTAAATTGAGCCTCGCTGCTTTAAGTGAAATGAAAAATGTGGTAGGTCTCTAAAAGGGCATAGTTAAGGAAGCGAACTAGGATGCCTTTTAAAGAGGCGTGGCTTATGTTATTTGGGCAGGGCTTAAAACATGTAAACTAAAATCCTGTGTTTCACACAGCATGCCACCTGAGCAGTATTTTCATGCTGCTCTGTGAGTTTTCTGTTACTGCATCCATGCATACTACACAACAGTCAATGCATATACCTAAAACAAACCACACCTGTTGGCTTTGACCATGCCTGCTACCAGTATCAGATAGCTGAATGACAACAAGTAATTTGTTGTGAATAATTACAATTGAAAATGTTTTTATCCTGAAAATATGAGGCTGCGAATACAGCATTACTAAGGTCTGTTGGAAGGGGTAGTGGGCTTCAGAGTGGCTCAGCTCACTCTCGCACTCCCCTTTATACGACTTTCTTCTTCAACCTTTCACTCTGTTAAACACTTAGGCCCTTTTCCACCACACATCTTTCTAAAATCCTCCCTCTGCATATTTCACACTTCATCTCTTTCCTCTTCGGCACTGTCTTTTCTCTCTCTCTCCTTCTGAACTTTCTTTCATCTCTGCCACATAACCAACCCATCCACCCACTTCTAAATAATGCATGTTTGTTTCCTTTCGCACTGGCTTATGGCGACAGCTGTGTGCCTCCTTCACACACTTAACCATAATTACAGTTGCTACATATGTGTCTAGCTCTCTGTGCGCCATGCAGAGAGGCCATGGTTTGAATGTGCAAGTAGCCTGCACATCTTTATCACCACTGACAGACACTGTAATAAACACTCACTCTGCCTTCAGCTTACACTTCAGAGCTTTTAATTGTGCACCGTCATAAACACCCACCCACAATGTTAAATCACTCAGACCCCTGGTGGAGACTGGTTTCAAAGTGTGCACTATACAGAAGTCATGTGTTGCATAAAAAACTACAGAATCACAATATTTTGAGGAAAACAAACGGTCTTAGATGAAATAAAACACGTGAAATGTAAACAGGGATTACGTTGGTGCCATGGAATGCCTTAAGAATTTTAACAGTCACAGTTAAGTAAATGAAATTTTTGTCACTGATGGGAAGGTTATGAATATAGAGCCTGATAGGGACCCGTCTGAAAGTCGGTTTTTTATTTACTCTCAGGTCTCAGACCCGGCAGAACCCGTCCCACTTTAAGCCCAGAAGAGCAGAAAATTGATTTTGTAAGGAATGAGGTTAGAAAGGGTTACAGAGTCTCTAGACACCATGGGCCTGGTTATGCGTGCCCTTTGTCAGGTACCACAACTACTGCACCCAATAATCCAGAGGTATTCATAATTTATTGGGTGCAATAAATAGCATCTACTTTGGCTTTTTTTGGGTGACATGCAGACTGTGGTGCTTACAAAATCTGCATGTCGTGGTATCTCCTGGGCATTTTGACGCACTTATTTCTGGCAGGTTTGACCTACTGAAACTTATCAGGTGCTGCAGACTTTATTGCACCTGGTAATTAATAGATGCAGTAAACATCGCTCCACGTGTAATTCTGATCCCTGGGCAAAAAAAGTTTCAGCAGGGATCACAGTATATCAGGGCACTTATGAACTTGATCTGTGGGGAATAACAAGTGGATTTTGGCACTGTTTACATATCCTGGGAAATACTTAGAGCTCGATTACGACTTTGGCGGTTGAAACGCCAGGCCGCCGTGATGGCGGTTCTGAAGAAGCCGCAGAGCCAGCGGCATTCCTCCGGCCATATTAGGAGCTTCCCGCAGGATTACACCTCTGACTGTTGGACACAACCAGAACTTCATCCTAGCCAGTGGCTTTTATAAATTGTATTCATTTTGTGATAGCGCTAACCCAACCCGAAGGTATTGGAGGTCTTTATATGTGCACCAGTAACATACCCTAAGTACACAATCACCTTGGGGTCATATTTTCAGCAATTTACATGCCTGTCCGCCGACTCGCGCATGGTGGTGTCTCCGCCAGGAAAAGGTCATCGGAAAGGAAAGTTGTAATTTGGATGGCAGTCCACATGCCTGCCCCGCCTCCACTGACCGCCTCAGCCTCTCCCATCACGGTAGCAGGAATGGTGGCTGAGGCAGCAGTCCTGAGGTGGTCCCCCCGCCCTGCTCATAATCCAGTGGTCGTACCGCCAGGTATGTGGGTGGTCGGACCGCCAAAAAAGTGAAGGCGGTTCACGGACCGCCAGAGTTGTAATCAGGCCCTAAGACCTTTTCCCCTGCTAAACTTTTTCAGGGTTGACCTGCTGAAATTTAATGGTGAGTGCAGACTTCATTGCCCCCTATAATGGGTCATTCATAGAGCCCATATCATCAATGCTAAAGGGAAAAGCTTATAATGTTCCATTACACACATTTCAATCTACATTTAATACCAGCTTTGAATTCATAGACCAAATGAGATAGATGTTGATTCCAGCTTTAGGACTCCATGTGGTTGTACGCAGAGGTGGACAAAACATATCACAACTGGGCAAAATGCTTTGGTGAACCCTCACTGTAACATGGATGGGAGGGATCTTTATGTCAAATTTGAATCTCCACTCATTGGTAGGACAACGTTGCAACATTTCATCCAGTCTCAGTGGTTGAAATGTCGACTGAGACTGAGAGTAGTTACAATAAAGCTGTGTTGCATGGTTATTTGACTTCAGTGTGCAGAATGGTTGATTGTTCCACCTGGATGAGGGAGACTTGCAGTGGAGGAACATCCTCTCTTCCACAATTCTGGCCAGCAATACATGGCAAGGGTGCCACACTCAGTACTAGGTGGAAATAACAATGAAAAACCTATTTCAATGACTGGTGCAATTCTGTACAAAACTATGAAAGACACCCTAGACTCTGGCCTCTCTGGAACCCACAGCTCCTGACTCTAGCATCAATGGGCCACGCGCAACCCACCAATACCATCACAGCAGATCTATGATGTAATGCAATCAAATGCACTCTCCCAATGACCTTACCTAGACAAAGGAGGTTAATTAAAAAAAATGATAAGAGCAACAGATATTGGTTAACATAGTTCAACATATTACATTTGTAAAAGGTGCTTGAAGCAGACTCAAGATGTTGACCTAGACGCATGGAGTTGCTCTAGATGCACCATTAGAGGTTAGAACAAAAAAACATGCTAGACTTATCTTGTAAGCTTTCAATAGGGCCATAGACACATCTAAGTGATCAAGTCATCTATAAACGGACCGCCAAGGTCTTCAGATGACACCAAGTGAGTGTACTCACTCTTTGACAACTCCTCCATCCTGCAGAGAAGAGGTGGAATTCATATTGGATAGAGGTTGTATTAGAAGTGCTAGATCTCATGCTTGAACCGAACAAAACCCAACATTGGAGCCTGACAGTACCTGTCAATTGAAGACATTGCCATTGGTAAGATAATTTCCCAAGTCACCACTGGCTACACATCTGGTGACATTGCTATCAATGTTGACATCTTTTTTTTGTCCTTTTTGAGTGCATGCTGATCAGCCATCTGCACAAAAACAATCATCTCCTCAGCGCAGGCCCCCTTGCAAAATGAAGCAAGGGTTTTTGCCCTGGCGCACGGCTGCTGTTTGTGCGCCAAGGCAGGGGGGAAGGTCAGGAAAGTGCCGTATCTTGCAGATGCAGCGCATTCCTGCCCTTATATTTTGATTCACGACAGCGCAGCAGGAAGACTTGCTGCGCTGCCATGCGTCAAAATATGGTAAATGAGCCCCTTACTCTCTTAGGAATACCTTCCAAAAATGTATTACCAAATGTGTTTTTCCCTTACTGTCTGTATTTGAACAAAAGCCAGTGGAACAATGCACAGGGTCAAAGGCAAAGATACAGTGAACAAGTAATTAGCGGGGACTTTGTGTTATAAGAGCAGAAGTAGACTATTACTGCATTGTGATGTTTGAAGTCCTCCTGCTGACCCACCATGGTTTCAGCGAGCCGGTCCGGAGTTTGACATCATGGAGAAAGGCACTAGAACTACATCCATTGATACCCATGCAATGAGGCTAGAACTAGGGGCCAGATGTAAGAAGCATTTTACTGCTTGCAAAAGGCCCATCGGGTCATCTGCGACTGGTAAAATGCCTTTTGGCATGTACCAAACCCTATTTGCGATTTGGTAACTTAATACCGAATCGCAAATAGGGTTTGCGATTCGGTGTTAGGAAGAGGCATGTTTAGGGCGTCCCTTCCTAATACCGAATCGCAGCAGTATGTAAAAATATTTTGCGACCGGGAATGCGGTTGCAAAACATTTGCAGTTACCACCAACTTCAGTTGGTGATAACCCATTCACAAACAGGAAGGAGTCCCCAAGGGACCCCTACCCCTTTGTGAATGTGGGCGCCAACATTTTTTAAGAGCAGCCAGTGGTCCAACGGACCACTGCCTACTCCTAAAAAATGAAAAGGTGCCTTTTCATTTTTATTTTTGAAATGCATCCCGTTTTCCTTTAGGGAAAATGGGCTACATTACAAAAACAAAATTGCTTTATTTAAAAAGCAATCACAGACATGGTGTTCTGCTGACCCCAACAGACCACTATCCCTGTGATTGTAGCCATTCACAATAGGTCACAAATTGTGACCTGCCTCATGAATATTGATGAGACAGGTCAATTTGCGACCCACTAAGAATCGCTAACAGTGTCAAACACACGGTTGTACATCGCTGTTGGACTTGGCCCTTTTTGCAGGGTCATCCCAGGACTTTTTGCCTTCCTCCTGTATTTTGTCTGACCTGTTGTTGGTGGTTTTATGACTCTGCGCACTTTACCATTGCTGATCAGTGCTAAAGTGCATATGCTCTTCCTGTAAATTTTTGTTTATGGATTGGTGTTTCCATGATTGGCTATTTGATTTACTAGTCAGATCCTAGTACAGTGCACTGTGTGTGCCCAGGGCCTGTAAATCAAATGCTGCTAGTGGGCTTGCAGCACTGATTGTGCCACCCACAGAAGCAGCCTGTAAAATGTAACTCTGGCTTGCCATTGCAGAGCCTGTGTGCAGTCTAGTACTGCCATGTCAACTTGGCAAGTGCACCCACTTGCCAGTCCCTAAACCTCCCCTTTTCTACATATTAGTCACCACTAAGGTAGGCCCAAGGCACCCCTGTGGGCAGGGTGCATTGTATGTGGAAGGCAAGACATGCCCATGTGTGTGTGGCATGTCCTGATCCGACGCATCACCTTCCCACGCAGTAAGAAACCGATGCATCACTTCCTCTCCGGTAAGGAACCGAAGCATCACCTCCCCTGCGCAACAGTAAGGAACAGACACATCACCTCCCTCAGAGCAAGGAACCGACGCATCACCTTCCCTGAGTGTAAGGAACCGACGCATCACCTTCCCTGTGGCCCGTTTTGTTTGTTTTGCGTGACGCATCTAAGGTACTTTTGAGAAAGTGTCGCATTTACAACTTGCATTGAACTGAACTATTTCTACCATTTGAAAGCCTTATTTTTAATACTGTATTGTGGATTTTTGTCGTTTGGTCTTGTTTTGGTTTAGATAAAGATTACTTATTTTTCTAACCTGGTGTTGTATCCATTTGTAGTGTTTTCACTGTATTACTGAATGTGTTCACAAATGCTTTACACACTGCCTCTGAGATAAGCCTGTCTGCTCGTGCCAAGCTACCAAGGGGGTGAGCAGGGGTTATTTTAGAATTGTATCCCCCTTACCCTGACTAGAAGCAAGGGTCCCTATTTGGACAAAGGTACCTACCTCTGCCAACTAGAGACCCCCATTTCTAACAATCGCAGTTTGTGATTTCCTAATAGCGAGTTGCTAAAATTCGCTATTAGGAAATCGCAAACATACGATTCAGTACATCTGGCCCCTAAATCTCATCTAATGTGGTTGCACCACACTGCTAAATTTGTACGATATTCTAAATGCCTTTCCCGGGACACTCATACATTTAGTACCCAAGGCATAGATAAAACATCTTCAACTTTTTGTCCAAACTGGGCATTTTTCCCTAGTTATTTATTCAGTTGCTACAAGGTGTTGCCAAGGAATGATTAAAAAAAATACTGAGACAAGAAACCTCATCTTGGAGTAAAGAAAGGATGTAGTACATCTGGGCACCTGAAATTAATATCAATATTATTTGCAATATAAAAAAGGGATGATTGTGATTATGTGCATTATCTCCATGCTTTAGGGAAATACAGTACCTGTGATAAGCAGCCATACACTTATGTTTGGCCACCCCACCCTCCCAAAGGGAGGTGCCTTCACTGTGGCATTGGAGGTCTTTTCCTTTGTCTGCCTATGGCAGAGGAAGACTTTTGCCATATTTTTTGGGTCACACCATAGATGCGGCCTGTTCTCTTCATCACTGTGGATTCCATGGAAGCACTCCATGGTAAAGCCGGCTCTGTAAGAGCTGGCTCTACCATTCCTATCTGCTTCATTGGGCGAATATTTTATTTTCACTATCTTGCGATTTGCATGTAAGTAGCCTATGTACTATTTAGGTATATTTGAGGCTAGTTTCCTACCTGTACTCTTTGCCTCTGTTCCCATTTCCTGCTACATTTTCCCACATTTGTGATTTTTGTCTTTGTCATATATATATATATATGCATTGTTGACAATAGTAGACAAGAAGCACTGTTTCCTCACCCTCAGAGGCACGATGGCCATGCATGCGTGGATGGACAGGGTGCTGGTTGTTGCAGATTATAGGAGGACCATGGTATTTTTTGGGTGGCAGCTTGAGTAGTGCTCCGGTAATCTTGCTGTGGGATTACACAGTGTCTTGAGGTGGGAGGATGTGAGAAAACAGTGGTAAGCGCTGCTAGGCAAAAAAGTAGGTTGGAGGTTAGGGTGCAATTTTGAGGGTCGAGGTAGAACTGTCAGTACGTGTAGTTTCAATGCAAGGGCTGAGATGTACTCTATTCATGGTTTAGGCATGCAGGTAAGTTCACGGTGTTCTGACAAAGGCTGGGGGGCACATGTTTGAGGGAGTGCCAAGGGAAGATATATGTATCGCATGCAACAGGACTTGAGGTGTGCTTCAATTGTGGTGGAGCAAGAGCAGATAAGATGAAAGGAACTCTCACCTTCTGGAGGTCCACATCATGCTTCGTAGACGTTAAGTTGTATGGTCCACTTAGGAGTATGGAAAAAGCCTGGTCTTGAGATCCTTAACCGCTTAACCGCGGCGGCAATTCCGCCGCGGTGCGGCGGTTTAGCAGAGTGGGCGGGGCCGCGTCGGCCAACGGACGTTCGCAGCACTACAGAGGTAGTGCTCGCGACGGCCGTTGGCCGACAGACGCACGCAACGGGTTAAGAATGTTTAGATGATCATGGATGCAAGTAGAAGAATGTATGTAGTTAATGTGTGGTTGTTTTACATAACAATCTACGCCAGGATCCCACTATTTTATTCAGCGTATTAGTTGCAACTCCCATCCTGTTAACCATTTTTATATGTTTACATTTTCTTTGGCTTTTTATCTGGTAATGTAAATGTGCAGGAGGGACACTCTAACTTCTGAAGCCTGAGCAGTCCATATTTAGTTTGTCATCGTTGACTTTCCTAAAATCTTCATTTTAATGCAAGACAATGAGGCGGTACAAAATGCAAGTTCAAAGCCCGTCCAGGATGCTGTCAGTCATGTGATCCGCTGCCTTCATGAGGCCATTTCTGAAGGTAGCCATGTGGGACCAACGTACGGCTGTGAGCTTATACTTCAACATCAAGCTAGGGCAAAAGGCTTATTAGAACATTGGAATGATGAGCACTCCACTGAAAACAATGGAGTGCTCTGGGCTTCTAATGGCCGGTAGAAGCCCGGAGCATCAACATTCCAGTGCTTGTTCACAACAACAGCTGTGAACAAAGGCCTCACGGAGCCCGAAGGGATTTCAATCCCCTCAGGCTCAATGATGCCTTTGTTTTTCCAATTAGAGCATTCTGCTCTCTAGGGGCGGAATGTTCTAATTAAGCCTGGGCGGAGTTCCGCTACGCGAAACTCCGCGAAGTGCAAAAAAAACCTCCGCCACGCTAAGCGAAGCTCCACGAGTGGTGGAGTGCGTTAGATAAATGCTGTTCGCGATGATTTTCAGTGCCAGATGCTTGTCCGCACTGTGCAATCTTCGTGATCGGCACCATGAACAGCGCAAGCGGGCGCTGCTTCCTTTTCTGCCTCTCGAGTAGATTTTTACTCGAGCGCCAGCTTTCTCAACGCGAACGGACAGTTTCTCAACGCGACCACTCGCAATGAGAAATCTCGCCAGGAGGTTGATTTTCCACGCTCGCGATCGCCAACTTGATGTTGACAATCGCAAACGAGGAAAAATCTCGCCGGGAGGCGGATTTTCCTCGCTCGCGCTCGCCAACTTGACGTTGACGAACGCGAGCTAAGAAAAAAACTCCGCGAGATCCGCGTAACACTCCGCAAGCGGAAAAGAGTTCACCACCCAGACCTAGTTCTAATTAACCCTGGTCATAGTACTACGCTACACTCACAGAGCATGCATAGTTTGTGCTACTACACAATTTGCACGTAGCACAGTGCAAAAACTGTGCTAATTGATACAGCGTAGCAGCCAAACCATCAACACCTACAAATGCTTTGATAAAGCAATTTTACATGCTAAAAAAGCATATAACCAATTCACAAAAATGAACTTTGAAAATGACAATATCAGGCAATGAGAGAGGTGATGATTTTGGGGTCCCCCCCTAACCTAGGGGGAGGACCAAGCAGATGCCTTGAACACAAAGAGCATATCATGCTGAATGATTCAGTGGTGGTCCCTTCCTCCTAGGACCACCCCAAGCACAGTTATGGGCAAAAATACAATCCCAACCAAAGGCCCTGCAAAGCATTATGGGACGAGATTAGCAGTGGGCAGTGAATATTATAGTGTCCAATATCAAAATAATTCTACAAAGAGCTGCAGTTCAACTAGTCGTTACTAGATGTCCCTCACGAGTCAAATGCAAAAGCATTGAAATTATTAATACATCAAGCTGCAGTTCCACTAGTCGTTACTAGATGTCCCTCACGAGTCAAATGCAAAAGCAATGAAACCCTTTCATGAAGCTTTTGAATTTGACTCGTGAGGGACATCTAGTAACGACTAGTGGAACTGCAGCTTGATGTAATAATAATTTCAATGCTTTTGCATTTGACTCGTGAGGACATCTAGTAACGACTAGTTGAACTGCAGCTCTTTGTAGAATTATTTTGATATTGGATACTATAATATTCACTGCTCACTGCTAATCTCGTCCCATAATGCTTTGCAGGGCCTTTGGTTGGGATTGTATTTTTGCCAATAACTGTGCTTGGGGTGATCCTAAGAGGATGGGACCACCACCGAATCGTTCAACAAGATGTGCTTTTTGTTTTCAAGGCATCTGCTTGGTTCTCTCCTAGGTTAGGGAGGATCCCAAATCATCACCTCTCTCACTGCTTGTTAGTTTATTGTTTTCACTTTTGTAAAATTACTATATGCATTTTAGCATATAAAGACAGAGATACTTATTTTATCTTAACTTGCACTGTGCAAGATGCCGTTGGCAAATATTGCACAGTGCAGACAAGCACACAGCTATGCAATTTGCGTAGCTATGTGTAGTTTAAAGTCTACTTCGCGCAGCTACGTGTAGTGCTACTACGCAAACTACACCCAGGGTTAGTTCTAATAGCGTTAAAACTCTCCGTAGCAGGCTCTACCTCCCCTTAAAGCCCGCTCCCTTGTTAACGACGGTTTGGGACTTTAATGGCCGGTAGAGCTCGCTATGGCAGGCTATAAGGCTATATTACATTCTAGCATCCCATGTGGAGTGAGCCACTAAGAAGGAGACACTGATCTAGACACAGGCCATCACTTCCCGAATCCAGCGAGGTAGGGTTGGAGAAGATTCGGGGTTGTGAAGAATTTGACAATCTCGTCAAGAATCTGCTGGACGGTCAGTAAAGGGTTTTTCAATTTCAGGGGTGAGCATTCATTTCTCGAGATGGAAGTGTGAAGGCCTTCAGAGCGCAGAGTATTTTGTGCTCAATTCTCAAGAAAGGAGGCATGCCATTGTGGGTAAAGTGAGATGCGAGAGGAAGGACACCCATTTGCGGAAATTCGGGTACGTAACTTGTAAGTTCACCCAGTAAATCAGGGAAAGATGTCTCCAGACTCAAGGTTAGGCCTCAGAGCAGTTGCTTTTTTAAAACAGTGACCGCTTCATGGTCTGATCTTCATTGTGAGTTGTGACCAATATACAAACCGTGGCAGCGTAAAAAGGCCATTTGGTAGGATATACAGACACCTGCTCCTTTAACATTATTAAGGCCGGACTCTTTTTTGGAATCCTTCTAAATGTGCTGCAAAAGCAGGACTAAGAGCCTGAGAAGGGGGAGGAACAACTGACCTTTATCCCTGCATTCACAGAATGCTTACTTTTTTTGGCTTGCAGCCATTCTCTCTTACTGGGACAGGGATTACAATAAAAAAGAAAACAACTAGGCATTGTGTGAATGACATTGGAAGTAAACCTCAGAAGAACCCTGAACCACTGTCTGCTCTCCATCAATGTCGACAGCACACATTCACTAGTCCAGATGTTACAGGGGGTGTTAGGTGGCCCAAATCACTGAAACGTGGCTTTGCGGGAGGATTCCCCTTTCAGACTTTCTCTTTCTTCCAAGTCAGAAGGAATAGCAAAGAGGACATTGCGAGTCAGGGAGACTTTTTTTGCTTGGAATGGGCCTTTGGAACATTGTGACTTGTGGTTTTGTAGTTGAAAAGCCTGTGATTTTGCAACTAAAATACAAGTTAATACCTTGGTCCTCAGGGTCTAAGCTGACAGCAGAGAGGAGGAGGCGAGTGGGAGGAGAGGGGAAGGGGAAGGGAAGGGAGCTTATATAGGTGATATGGGGACCATCTGGGTTCCTCTCCATCAATGCCATTATTCTCATCCTCTGTATATGGACTGTGGGATGAGGCCTGGGGCATCCTTGGAGATGTGCCCACTTGCAGAAAGCTGTACTCTGCATGAACCTCTCTTTACCCTGGGAAAAGGCTGGGAAAAGGCTATCGCTAGTTCTGGTACACTTCCCGGTGAGGTTGGTGGATACATAGACTTCCACCTCGGAGGCGGAGAGGCTAGCAAGTGCATCAGAGAGAGAGAGAGCGCAAACAATGGACACTTTAGGAGAGGACTGCAAGTTTCCCTGAGCCTCTTTAATGGCCTGATGCAACTGCGGCTGGGAGACGGTGAGAGAAGTGGGAAGGAAGAATCGTGATTCTCCAATTACCTTGCGGAGAGAATCTTGATTTCAATAAAGACAATAGAGGCTAACATTATGCTGCATGTTGGGGCAGCAATAAAAGGTTATTGCATAATGGCAGCCTCCGGTCTTGTAATGAAATCCTTGTACCTTGCTCAAACCCTCTGAGATGGTGATGAATCAGTAGTGCCTGGGAAGAAAGAGCCCTAGTAAACAACCCAGCTCTAACTGGCAAATGCTAATAAGGATGGAAGGCAAATGCTGCCCCTGTCACTGCTGAAAAAGTCCACCAGAGCAGTGCTTCATGGCTTTATTGATCAGTTTGTGCTTTATGAATACAATGAGAGTACCCCATTCACCTTCATTAGCACACCTTACTACTGCACACTTGTCTGCACAGCAGCCTTATCTACAAGTTTAACCATGCAAACATCTATTTAACAGCAACAGGGCTCTATACCTTCTGACTCCATTCTCTAGGGTTGGTGTTGTCTTGTGGAAACCTATATGAATTTGTAAAGGATTTGCCAGCTCAAGAGTTTCTCAGGAGCATGGTACAGCTGTTACTTTTTGCTTAATGGAGCACAAACAACATAATATCTCTCTGTTACCTCCTTCCACTTTGAATCTTCTCCATGCCATTACCCACCTTTAAGGAGGATCTTCACAGCTCTTCCCTCTTGCGTGAGGGTGGCATTCTATCTTCCCTTTGTTTATTATGCGTTTAATGTTCTTTAAAGGGCTACATGTTAGGGGCATCAATACAAGGTGTATGCATAATGGTAGCCTCCTGTCTTGAAATTAAATCTTCACAGTTCTTTCCACCTGCGTGAGGGTGGCATTCTATCTTCCCTTTGTTTATTATGCGTTTAATATTCTTTAAAGGGCTACATGTTAGGGGCATCAATACAAGGTGTATGCATAATGGTAGCCTCCTGTCTTGAAATTAAATCTTCACAGTTCTTTCCACCTGCGTGAGGGTGGCATTCTATCTTCCCAGCATTGCATTGTTGCACCATGGAAAAGTGTGTGAGAAGCAAAATGAATTCACACATCCAGTTCCACAGGTAACACCCCATTCCTGCACCTTTTCTCATTTTATTATTATCAATAGACAGGGCTGTCATTTCCATGATAACAGATGTCTGCGCCACCTGAGTACGGCAACATCATCATTTTTCAGAGGGAGCCTTGGAGCATTATACAAACAAGACATGCATGCAGTGTTTGAAACACTGCCACCTAGAGGATAATATGTCATATTTTCAGACAGGACTCGGCGCGAAAACGGAAAAAACAATATATTACATTGGGGTTGACTTAATAATGCATATGTGTTCTCCGCTTACTTGCTTGGTTGTAATTCAACACAATGGAAGGGGGGGCACAAGTGACATGACATAGCATTTGACCTGCAGTGACTTTGCAGAGTTCAACCAAATCCTAGGTTGTATTTAGAACATACTTGTAGTTTTTGAGTTTACAACCTAAAGTGATTACAAATTGCATATTTTGGTGGGCCGCTTCAAAAACTCCCTGGCAAATCAGAAGCAAACTAAGGGCCTGATTACGATTTTGGCAGACAGGGTTTCTCCGTCACAAACATAACGGCTATCCCTTCCGCCAAATTACATTCCCATTATATTCTATGGAACTTGTAATTTGGCAGGTGGGATATCCGTCACGTTTGTGAATGAGTATCCCATCCGCCAAGATCATAATCAGGCCCTAAATATCGCACAAATACTTAGTAGATTGGATTTACAGATGTTAGTGATTTGAGTAGGATTGTCTTATCTCACGCAGAGGGCATGTTCCGGTTATCTGGTGGCCAAAGAGTGAGTTGAATATGACTAGTTTATCTTGTGCAGAATAAATGTTCTGGATAACTGATGACCAAAGGACACCAAATACTGAGCAAATAGCTTCATCTTATGAGGCACAACCCAGTGAATCCCAAGTGACTGGCTGGGATAGAGACATAAATGTTTATTGTTGTTGGGGATCTGGAGGGCACACTTTTAATATGTCGCTAACGGGAAATGACCTTTACAACACGGTCATTACACCGCAATGCCTTTACAACGCGGTAGTTACAAAGACCACGTTGTTAGTACGGAATGAAATGACATCGCAAGTCTTTACAACTAATTCCACTAGGGGGCGCTGAGGTTTTGGAAATAAATTTCCAACACCTTCCCTACTGTTGCGCAAACTGGAGTAGGAATAGTAAATAATAATATTCCTAAGCCCAGCGTGCCCCCCTAGTGGAAGTCGTTGGAAAGACTTGCGATGTAATAGATTGCGTACTAACAACGCGGTCGTTGTAACGACCGCGTTGTAATGGCTGGCAATGTATTACATCGCGTTGTAATGTGCCATATTTGTCGCTAACTCAGCCCTCCATCAATCCAAGGTCACTTAAGTGAGTCCACTAAATTACAAATAACAAACTTGGTATTTAGAAATGGGTCTTATAAATGACAGAAGTGTGGTATGAAGTGCTATATTAAAAAAACAATTGCAGATGAAAGAAATTATACATAAAGTAATTGTTATAGGGTCCTTTCAGCGGTTGAACAAATTTAGGAAAAAAATAACGGATGGTTAAAATAAACAATTGTGTTGTCCTAATTCCAGCATTTCCAGTAACAGCTGTATGGCGATTGTAGGGAATATCTAGGTTTTAAAGCTTAAAAATGTTTACTTTGAATAGCCAACATTTAGATCTGTTTCTACCCATAACTCTGAGGGGCATATTTACAAGCCCCTTGCGCCACTTTTGCGCCACCGTTGCGTCACTCATGTGACGCAGCGGCGACGCAAACCATGCGCCACGTTGCGCAATATTTACAACGTGACGCATCTAGGGAGATGCGTCACGATGTAAACCCCTGCGCCACATGAAACCTGCGTCAGGTTTCATGTGGGCGTTCCAGCGCAGGGTGGGCGTTCCCTCGCAGGTACGCCACGTAAAAGTGACGCAGTGAAATCTACAAGATTTCACTGAGTCACTTATACGCCCATGCTGCGTCAAAACCCTGCGCCTGCTTGAAGCAGGCGAAGGATTGACGCACCATGTTAGGGATAGGGCACCCCCGAGAATTGCTGGAGCTGCGTCGCAACTCCAGCAATGCGCCGCCTTTCCGTCGGGGGATGCGACACGCATCTGCCATTCTGTGCGCCACGGTGCGCCGCATTGTAAATGCGGCGCATCGGCGGTGGCGCAAGGGCAAACTTGCGTGTCACATCTTCCCTGGCGCATCCCTGCTGATTTGCAGGGATGCGCCAGGGAACGTAAATATGCCCCTGTGTTCCCTAATTTTCAGGGATTTCCTGCTCGGCAAACGAGGTACCCCGAGTAACTCTTTCTATAAATTTTAAAACCAATGTTAATGTGTGAAAAAAGAAACAATGGGGCATATTTACGTTTCCTGGCGCATCCCTGCAAATCAGCAGGGATGCGCCAGGAAACGTGCGACACGCATCTCAATCCTTGTGCCACCACGGATGCGCCGCATTTACAATGCGGCGCATCATGGCGCAAGGAAATGCAGATGCGTGTCGCATCTGCTGCCGTAACGTCAGCGCAGTGCTGGAGTTGTGTCGCGGGCACAACGCAACTCCAGCACTGTGCCAACCATGCCCATGTCTAACATGGTGCGTCAAGCCTTACGCCTGCTTCAAGCAGGCGCAAGGTTTTGACGCAGCGGGGTCGGAAAAGTGACTGAGTGAAATTTTGTAGATTTCACTCAGCCACTTTTCCGAGGCGTTCCTGCGCCGGAACGCCCCCCCCTGCGCCAGAACGCCCACATGAAGCCTGACGCAGGTTTCATGTGGCGCAGGGCTTTACAACGTGACGCATCTCCCTAGATGCGTCACGTTGTAAATACCCCGCAGCATGGCGCTGGCTTTACGCCGCCGCTGCGTCACAGAAGTGATGCAACGGCGGCGCAAAAGTGGCGCAAGGGGCTTGTAAATATGCCCCTGCGTGCTACGCAACGACCATTTAACTGCCATCTTGGAGTGGGAAGTGATCAAGACAAACAATGGCACACAAGCACTTTTGCATCATTGGCTGTCGTTTCCATGGTATTGAGTTATACTGTGACACGCACACCTCAAGTCAGTCAGTGAAATGCACGTTTGGATTGTTGTCTGTCAGTGTTTTATAATTCCGTGGTATTGAATTAGGGGCATATTTACGTTCCCTGGCGCATCCCTGCAAATCAGCAGGGATGCGCCAGGGAAAATGCGTCGCGCAAGTTTACCCTTGCGCCTTCCGATGCGCCGCATTTACAATGCGGCGCATCGTGGCGCAAGGATAAGCAGATGCGTGATGCATCTGCCGGCGAAAGGTTGGCGCAGTGCTGAAGTTGTGTCGCAAGCGCAACGCAACTCCAGCACTGTGCCAACCTTCCCTATCCCTAACATGGTGCGTCAATCCTTACGCCTGCTTCAAGCAGGCGTAAGGATTTGACGCACCAGCGTCGGAAAAGTGACTGCGTGAAATCTCGTAGATTTCACTGCGTCACTTTTCCGAGGCGTCCCTGCGCCGGAACGCCCCCCCTGCGCAGGAACGCCCACATGAAACCTGACGCAGGTTTCATGTGGCGCAGGGGTTTACTACATGACGCATCTCCCTAGATGCGTCACGTTGTAAATATCGCGCAACGCGGCGCAAGGTTTGCGTCGCCGCTGCGTCACATGCATGACGCAACGGCGGCGCAAAAGTGGCGCAAGGGGCTTGTAAATATGCCCAAAGCCTCTTGGTCAAGTCATCTCACAGCATTTGTATCTTCTATGGGTACATTCCAATTAAAAAGGATCCATTTGGTTTGGCGTCTTCTGCTATTCCAATGGATTATGGAGAGTGTTTTGCAGGAGACAAAGAGGGTGGTTCCGTTTCAGGAATATATCCTTGTAGCAGCAAAGAATGACGCAGGGCAACATAAGCATCAAATGCTCCGAGCACATCAGAAGAAGAAGGTGAAGCTGCTGCTGATGTTTGTGGTGAAAGGGGGTTGACTGAAGAGGAATGGCTCGGTTCTTTAACATATGATGATGAATTTTGATCTACGGATCACTGCAAGTGAATTACTCATGAATGGTGGAATATGATCAGAGTGGGTAAAGTAAGCAATGCATCTTTTAAAGGTGGAAGGAAGGAAGGAAGATGGTGTTGAGGAAACAGCGAAACAAGATCTACCCATAAAAACACCTTGAAGAGTAAAAAGTAACATTAAGTAACCTTTAAGATTTCGTATTGGTTAATTTTCCCAGTGTTGTCATTTTGCTTATCTCTCAGCTGTTATCTCAGAATATATTTCATTCCTGAATGTGAAGTTTTTGTCTTTTTATTTACTGTTTTGTAGCTGTTTGTAGTGATTTTAATTGTTTTTGCACATGATACGTTCTATTTTTTCCATTCGTATCATTAATTTGATTAAGTTCATGCTTTTGTATTAAAAAGGGGGGAATGCTGTGGTGTTGTGTCTTTAACTAAAGCATTTTGTTCCTGTGGCACCATTTTTTACAATCCACTGCACAGTTTGTACTTCCTTAGGTAACCCACAGCCAGTCATAATCTCATGGATTTTCTTAGTCATCTGTTCTTTCTCACTTCTTTCAATAACGGTGTGTTCGTCCATCATATTTCCTCATAAATTAGTAACGACAGTTGACACAAGCATGACCACTACTCTGCAGAGAGGCCAAGAACTGGATGAGCATGTACTCTGAACACCTTTATGACCAATGACTGGCAGTGTGAAAAGCCTGAACAACCTTCAGCCTCAAATCCAGACCGCTCAATATTGCCCCATCCACACATAATCTGAATTCACCCAGATACCTAGAGGCAAATCAATTTACACTACACACTTCAAGGGTATGTTGCATGGAAAAACTACTGAAACACAACTTGTGGAAGATAATGAAAAACCTGAAATGTAAACAGGATCTGCATTGGTGACAAGGATTACCTTTAGGCTTTTTAGGGTCAATGTTAAGAAATCCATTCGTTTTTTTCTGCCCTTAAAGTTTAGGATATCATAATAGGGCCCCATTGCTAAGTCTGCTTTTAAATTAATAGCTGAAGAGTCTGGGCCCTGACAGGACCCATCACACGTAAAGCTCTGGTTCAGGGTTTTGGCAGACATAGAATACTCTGACCCTGATAATGTTGTTATCCCTTTATGTCCATTTACATGTATTTTTATTTTTAATTAATTTGTCTTACAATTTTTTGATATGTAGGGAACTGTGAAATGTTTTCCTGTTTTTTCTATATCTATATTGAATTTAGAAATGAAATCCATGGTCTGGTATATTTATTCCATGGAAATGATAGTTTTTGGGTGAAATGGTTTTCTGCCATCCTAGTATTTTACCACCTGGGGTCGTCAAGCTAGTGTACTCCATTTTGGAATTTAGTGAATAGCAGTTAGTACTATGCTGGTGCATTTGAAATGATAATGAGAGGGTAATCCTTTACTTCCCAAGTGCCATTTCAATGGGTGAAGCTAAGAACACTCTCTAATGATTGTTCATTTAGTCAACTCAGTTCTGGTAAATAATTCTAGTGTAGCAGCAACCCATCCTGAAAACAACTGTGGATTGTTGCCGTAAGAAATTGGGTGAATGGTTGAGGGGGGTGGAAAGCCCCACTCAGGCAACAACCACAATCCTTAAGGGTGAACCACAAAAGTCACTAAATTAATCTGTGCTTATCACTCTGGTAGCTTGGCACAAAAGCAGTCAGGCAAAAAGTTAGTTAGAGGCAAACAGTAAAGTATTTATGCAGAACTCAAACAATAACAAATTGAAAACACTACACAAGAAAAATCCAAAACAAATTTAGAAAAATATAGTACATTTTAATAAATACATTAATACCAGAATAACAAAAATTTAATCTGTCGCACAGGAGATATTCAATTTTAAATTTTTAAGTGAATATAGCACCTAAAAAGCACAAAGTGCTGAGTGCAGTGGTCGCAATGGACTGGGACAAAATCACAAATTCAGGCCAACCGTAATGGAACGCGGTCCAAGTACAGAACCGAGTTTGGCCCATTGAGAGTTGTTCCTTTGTGTCTTTGGGTTGAGATGCAAGACCATTCGTTGGTCTGAGCCACACTGTGTCGTTTCCAATGAACCCACAGTTGAGGAGCTGCAAGGTGCTGCGATGCAAGGTCTTGGGTCAGGAGTTGGTTCCTATGATACCTTCAGTTCTGCCGGGGGAGTACACCCTGACACCAGCCAAGGGTCCAGGACCTGGGAGGCACCTCTTGGCAATCAGGGCTTACTGCAGCAGAAGCTGACAGCAGGTTTCAGGCAGGTCCAGTTGCAGAAGGTCAACTGGTCAGTTACAGGGAGGCCTCTGAAGCTTCTTGTGTCCCTATAGCTCACAAATGAGGTTAACCAACTGACTGATCCTTGGAGTCACTCTGGATAGCCTGGTCCGATCTTCCTTCTCAGACAGCAAGGTAGTCCTTCAAGCAGTGGGGCAGGAGGGCAGTGCTTCTTCTGTGACTTTCACAAGTCCAGGAGTGTTCTGATAAGTGGTTCTGGAGGCTCAATATATGTGTCCAGTGCCAGCCTTTCTGTGGGGGGACTCTCTGTCTTACCCCATCTGCTTTTGAAAAGTTCTTCCCCTGTCAAGGCTCCAAACTGCCAAAAGGCAGGGCAGGCCCGTTGTCAGGTTCCTTTGTGTGTTCTGGAGGCAAAACCCTTTGAGGTGTAAATTGTGCTGTGTATAATCCCTCCCCAGTAATCCTGCCAGGATGACCCATCCTGTCCACACCTAAGCCCCCTCTTTGTGTTACTGTCTGGAAGCAGTATACAAACCCTAACAGCTGAACCATTCACCATAATGTGACCCAGGACACTGACAGAAGGCACAAGTGCTTAGTACAAGAAAATGCCAACTTTCTAAAAGTAGCATTTTCAGAATTGTAACTTAAAACAATCTGTCTTTATAATGGAAGAGGATTTTGAATTACAATTTATTTGAGTGTAAACAGCATATTTCTATCTGATCCCAATCCAAAGTTAGCACTTATTAAATGCAATAAGGTAACCTAATGTAAGTCAATAAGTGAGATTGGCCTTCCAACAGTGAAAAACGACTGTAGAGGTTTTTCACTGTAAAGACATGTAAAACTTAAGTACACATGTCTTACTTTTTAAGAACAATGTCCCCTGCCGTCTGAGCCTTTAGGGCCTACCTTAGCGGTGACTTATAAGTATTAAAAAGAAAGGTTTAGGCCTGGCAAAAGGTTTATTTTGCCAGATCGAAATGGCACTTTAGAACTGCACTACAGGCTGGCAGGCCTGAGACATGGTTTTAAAGTGCTACTTTAGTGGGTGGCAAAATGAGTACTGCAGGCCCATTGGTAGCATTTAATGTACAGGCCCTGGGCACATATAATATATTTACTAGTGACTTACAAGTAAATGAAATGTGCCAATTAAGTGTTGTGTAGTTCCTAGGACTCCCCAGGACCTGCATGTTTTGGATGAACTAAACTGAGGGCTTGGTGTGCAGACAGACTCTGGACACCCCACAGGATGAGTCAGCTGTTAGACCAGCTAGCTCTACAGTACCACTGCCACCCCCCTGTATTCTACAGTGGTGTAGGTAGTTTCTGGCAACCACTGAACATGACAACCCTGATTCCTCAGGTATCGTGAAAAACAATACGGCATCTTTCGCTCAGTCACTCGTGCTTACTTTTCTCAGAATACACATAGAATGACGATTGGAACGGTTTCAATAATTATTTATTGGTCAAGCGTCAGTCTAGTGTGAAACATATTCGCTGCGACAATCAAAAGACAGGAGCAGACAAATGTGATCGCTAGTACCAATATTGTAAATAGCCGATACATTTCTACCACAGAATATAAACAGATTATATAAAACAATACTATTGGCGTACTCCTACGGTGCGTAGCCTACCTAAATGTACCTAGCCTAGATATGTAGGAGAAGCATGTGTATGTAAATGTCAGGATAGATCCTAATGGAGCCAAGAATCCCCCGGGGAAGTACTAACCCCTCACCTGATGGTTCTGGATGAAGGACCTCTTCTCTGCGTCGAGGATGGCACTGTCGAAGGATCAGCCTGCAGAGTCTCGGTCCAGCCTGGAAGGAATTCTCCTCTCTCTCTGTAAGGGGGAGTGAGGGTCTTTTATACTAAAGTGGCCGCTCCAGGGTTTCTTCTAGAATCAATATGTTTTGAAAACATTCACTAATCCTGTGCTAATCCTTTTCTAAACAAACATGATCATGCACAGCTGGCTTTTGGCCATGGATGAAAAAAAGTGGTGACCCTTATACAGAATAAATCTGCCGTGCCTGGGGACATGTTTATGTACGTCAGGTACAGGGATTAAGATAGGGTACCAGGAGCCTGATGGAGAGACAGAAGTAAGCTACTAGGTAAAAGGTCACCTGTGTAGGACCGTTATGTCGTGTGGATGGGACAAAATGTATATAACTGGTATGTACATGATGGGACTATCCTAAAGGACATGACATAAGGGTCCGAAAGCCGTCTGACTTAACGGAGGTGTGGCGGTGGCAGTCCAGCTGCACTGGCTCTCCAAACGCCCTATTACAACCAGAGCTGTTGAACCGCCATGGGGACGCCGCCACCAGGGAATTGCCATTCCCTGGTGATGCTGTGGCAGTGTAGAGGCAGCAATATGCTTGGCGGGACTGCCGTGGTCCTGCCAAGCATAGTACAAGTTTCCTCTCTGCCACGGTGGTCATAGCGGTTCCTCCTTCATGAAAACCGTGGTGGAGAGGAAACAAAGGGGGCCCTACAGAGGTCCCTTGTGCTTCTGGGCCCTGGGATGCATGCAGTGGGGCACAACATGTGCCCCCTTGTGTGCATGCACCACAGTTCCTGTACGGCGTGGACTTTAGAGTCCATGCCTTGCAGGAACTTTTTGGAGCGTTCCCATTGGGGTGTCCATTTTCTGAGGCGCCGCCAACAATGGGTTCGGGGGTGCAGGCTGCCGGCATGGCAGTTCGCTCCCACACATCCAAACTCATAATCAGGCCCAAAGTGCAGGCCACATTTACTAAGTTTGGAGGAGAGAGCACACACACTTTAGCACTGGTTAGCTGTGGTAAAGTGCATATAATCCTAAAGCTAACAAAAACCATTTCAGCAAACAGGAGAGAAGGTAAAAGGTTTGGGGGAATACTACATCGAAGATGCTGAGTCTAAAAGTTGCTAACTCTAATCACCCTCCTGCTGATGCTCAGGTCACCTCATATGTTGATGTAAAGAGACAACAAATAGAGTACAGGAAAGAGTCTCTCTTGTGAACCCAGAAATTTATTTGTACCTAGCAGTGCACATGGGGTTTAGCTGCACACTCTGATAGACTGTAACAGATAATAACTCAATGTCGATTGTTCTCTGGAATACTGTGTACAAGAATATTGTGGCACACAAATCATTGACAAAATATAGAGGGACAAAACATCGGAAGGTAAGTGCATACACACAAGTACATATTTCCTATTCTTAACTCCATATATACATCTATATCATCAAGCTACATAGATGTGGAGTTAGGTCTAAAAAAATCTATACATATATACTTTTCGATATTTTGTCACTCAGTATTATGTCTATGATATTAGTGTCCCACAATATTCTGTAGTCAATATTCAGGATCCACACTTTCAATGTGGAGTGGGAAATGCTTTTTTCAATGTGTGTGCTTCTTAGAAATCTGTTTACTCTGCATACTGCTTCTATCGGCAAAAGGAACCAGAGCACGTACAATGTAAAATCATTGTTGTGCCCCTTTAGAAGAGGTGGGTTTTATGGGCTTCAGCCTCTTCTCAATGTCCAGAAAGAAGAGGTTCATATCATGTGAGAATGCTGATCCTCTGGGTACAATAAACACAGATGGTCTCTACATTCATCACATGTTAGATTACTAGAACACATATTGTACTTTTACAGAACTTTTATACAACATGTTTCACTGCATACTTGTTCTGTGGAGTCTGTTGTGTAAAAAATAAAGGTCCACAATGATGGGTGGCTGGGCATGTTTGAGACATGCATAGGGCACATGTAGGCGCTGTGAACTGAGTATCTCACACAAATATACCAAACAAGTGCGAGAACCTTTGGGTGTGGACTGTTGTGTGTGCAGTACAGGGTATGCAAATGGCACTGTGCGGACCTCTGAAATCCTCCCAAACCTGCACTATGCCTTGGATCCTGCTTAGTACATGTCTATGTAAACACTGGTACAAGTGCATGGTGCATGAAGTGCAAGGTCTGTCCACTCAAAAATTAGGCATACAGGGCAGAACCACAAAGCAAGAGGAACATGTAATTTTGGCTTGCATACATGTTGGAACCGGGTTTACCGAGTCCGCCACGGTAGCATGGCGCGAGACGGGAAAGCACGCGAAGGCAATGTGTAAGGCAGTTGTGCAGCACACTCTTACTTTGACTCAGGAATGCGAACGCAATAACATGACACCACACCAGGCTTGTGTATTTAAAATCAAGATCTTTTATATATAAATCAAGGTAGCATCAGATGAGGCAGATTAATTCAGATCTACATTTAAAATCATTGCATTACTCAACTGGTGCACATTCTTAATAAAGCATCATAGCTCATCAACATAGTAGGCCACTAAGAGGCCGCAGGAATCATCTCCTAAACGTAGCACCAATAATGATCACAAGGTGCGTTAATAAAACATGGGCCTAAACATGCAGTTCACTTCAAGAATATTCAATTACTTAAAAGAAGGCTTTTCACGTCACATTTCAATAGGCCTGCATTAATCTAGGCGCACCCACATTCAGTACAGTGGGCGTCGCAACTCCAGTACACCTGTAACATAAAACACTTCAACTCTTGGCGGTGTACACTTCAGCTCAATTCAATTAATCACTTTCCCCCTTAGGTAAAGACCTGGCAGTTAGAAGCATAGGCCTAGGCAATAATTACAGTAGGCATCCTCATTACATTAATGAACTAGGTGGGGAATCCCTCAACATGTCCTATATTCTGGGGCTTCTATGTCCCTTAGGGGTTAACTCAGGCCAGGCCCACTCCTCTCTGGGGCCTCGCCTCATGGGACTAATCTCAAGGGTTAATTCGAGGGCTAATGGTGGCCCCCGGCCCCCAGTGGTGTCTATGTGGGCCCTAGGGGCCTCCTGGGCTCACCTGGTGCGTGGTCGTTGGTCGCGCTTCCTAGCGACTGGCGATCTCCAGGCCCGGCCCGTGTTCTGGAGGACGGGGCCCGGTCAGGGTACCTCGGCCTTCTGGCCGGAATTACGGGTCGTTGCGGGGGCCGGTATCACCCTCCTCCGGCCCCCAGGATTGAGGAAGTGGCTTTGCGGGACGTTGCGGGGGCCGGTATCACCCTCCTCCGGCACCCGGGATCAGGTGAGTGACTTTGCGGGCTTCAGGGACTTCGGGAAGGGGAGCGGGAGCCGGCAGTCCTCTCCGGCCGGCTCCCCGTCTCCCTCTGCACGGCCGGAGCTCTTCCTCGGCCTCCGTCGGCGCTGGGGGGCGTGGCGGGAGCCGCCGCCCAATTGCTGCGCGGCCTTCCCGGGGGCGCGGCCGGCGCCCCGGTTGCCCAGCAACGGCGTCGGTGGGGCCTGGAGGCCTCGCGGATCGCGCTAGGCCGCGGTGTCTTCACGCGGCCCCCTTGGGCTGCGGCGGTAATTTCTTCGGCCGCGACGGCGGCGGTGGGGCCCCGGGCCTGGCGGTGATGACTGGGGGCAATTTGAAGGCTTCGGTGAGGGCGCGGACGGCGCACCTCACCACATCCACTCGAGGGGCCTCCCTCACCACAGCGCTTCCTTCGGTGAGGGCGCGGACGGCGCACCTCACCACACGGCCCCGAGGAGGGCCTTCCTCACAGCAGCACTTCTCCTCACGCGGCGGCGGCCGCGGCGGTGATTCCCTCACGAGGTCAGTGACCTGAGGGGGGGCAGTTTCTCCCTCGTGGAGACAGAACGTGGGGCGCACCAGCAGCCTGTGGGCAGGGCTGACTGGAAAAGTACTTGGGGGGCAGCCCAGCAGCAGGCAGGAATAGATAGGGGGTGAAGGTCTAGCGCTTCAGGGTACGGCGCTTTACCTGGTGATCCCCAGTTTGGCAGTTTAGGTTTCAGGCCTTGCTGGACGGTCAGGCCTCCTCAAATTAAGGTTTCTTGCGGTTGTTTCAGATTGGTTGCTTCTTAGGAGTTTCTTGTCAGGAGTTTCTTGTCAGAAGTTTCTTATTATAAGTTTCTTGTCAAAAGTTTCTTGTCAGAAGTTTCTTCTTATGAGGGGGGGGAATGAGATGGTGGTTCTGGGAGTGCTTGATGTTCTTCCCAGCACGCTGAAGGTGGTTCCCTGGGTCCCCTCACACTGGGCAAGGTCAGTGGGTGGTGGGCGTTCCTCAGCTAACTTACTACAGCAGGGCCTAAGCCTTGTCAGCAGCAGTAGTGTAGGTCTCCCCCCTAGGCCCCAAAGCCTGTACTCCGGCAGAGGTTCTCCCAGGATCAGTGGTGCCCCAACTGACTAAAAGTTTTCCCTCCAAGCCTTTTATACCCCTAGGTCAGGTGACCCTCCCAAAGGCGGCAAAACATAACTCCTCCCACAGCCCGGAAGGTTCTGGAACCTTCTACATGTCTGGCTATGTGGCCCAGAGGCGGGGACGGAATGGATACTGTATCCCTATGTCCCAGCCTGACCCTGGCTACTAGTGTGTATGCGTGTAAGGCCCCTCTGCAGTAGCAGGGGCCTGTGGCAGCCATCTTGAGTGAGAGAGCACCTGCACCTCAGCACTGGCTAGCAGTGGCAAGGCGCCCGGAGACCTAGGTCCAGTAAAAATACGGTGGCAAAAATGAGGCGCAAAAGGGAAAAAAACAGGGCAAGACCACCCTAGGGCTGACAGGTCTAACACGCGTCCCCCCAGCCGAAAGAGGGAGAGCTTCCCAACCTCTAGGGAGTTCTCGTCGCTAAGGCGGAAAAACCGGGAGAGACCGTCAGCGTTGGCGTGGTCTACACCGGGTCGATGTTCCACCCGAAAGTCCATCCCCTGGAGGGAAATGGACCACCTCAACAATTTGGGGTTTTCGCCTCTCATCTGCATGAGCCAGCGAAGGGGTCTGTGGTCGGTCTGGATCAGGAAGTGACAACCAAAAAGGTATGGCCTCAACTTCTTTACAGCCCAAACCACAGCAAAGGCTTCTCGTTCGATGGTACTCCACCGCTGTTCCCAAGGGAGTAGTCTTCAGGAAATGAAGGCCACTGGCTGGTCTTGGCCATCGTCATTCAGCTGCGAGAGCACAGCTCCTATGCCTTGCTCAGAAGCGTCTGTCTGTACGATAAATTCCCGTCCAAAGTCTGGAGTCCTGAGCACCGGTGCGGTGCACATTGCACGTTTGAGGGTCTCAAAGGCTTCCTGGCAGGCAGCCGTCCAGATGACTCTGCGTGGCTACTTCTTTGAAGTCAATTCCGTCAATGGGCCCACGATGGTTCCATATCCCTTGACGAACCGGCGGTAGTACCCCGTGAGGCCGAGAAAAGCTCGGACCTCTGTTTGGGTCTTGGGGGGCTCCCAGGCCAAGATGGTCTCAATCTTGGCTTGGAGGGGTTGCACCTTACCTCCGCCCACCAGATGTCCCAGGTACACAACAGATCCCTGTCCAATCTGGCACTTGCTGGCCTTGATGGTTAGACCAGCCCGTTGCAGAGCCTGTAGCACCTCCTGGAGATGCTCCAGATGGTCCTCCCAGCTGCTACTGAAGACAGCTATGTCATCCAGGTAGGCAGCAGAGAAGGCCTATAGGCCAGACAGCACCTGGTTCACCAACCGCTGGAAAGTGGCTGGAGCATTTTTCAACCCGAAGGGCATCACCCGAAATTGAAAGTGGCACTCGGGGGTGGAGAACGCAGTCTTCTCCCTTGCTCCTTCCGCCATGGCGATCTGCCAATAGCCTGACGTCAAATCAATGGTACTCAGATACCGGGCTGCTCCCAGCCGGTCAATGAGCTCATCCGCCCGAGGGATCGGGTGAGCGTCGGTCTTAGTGACTGAGTTGAGTCCGCGGTAATCCACACAGAACCGAAGTTCTGGTGTGGTACCCGGTGGGGCCACTTTCGGCACCAACACCACCGGACTAGCCCAAGGGCTACTGGAAGGCTCAATCACTCCCAGTTCTAGCATCTTGGTAACCTCACCCTGGATACTAGCCTTGACTTTATCGGACAGCCGGTAAGACTTGGTTTTTACTGGCGGACTGTCCCCTGTGTCCACATCATGGGTACACAGGTGCGTGATCCCAGGCGTGAGGGAGAACAACGAGGCGTACTGCCCCAAGACCTGGCGGCAGTCCCTCTGTTGCTCTGGGGTTAAGGATGGGGCGAGGACCACTCCCTCCACCGAACCATCCTCCTCATGGGCCGCCAGAAGGTCTGGAAGAGGCTCACTCTCTTCCTCCTCACCTCCATCTGTTATCATCAGGAGAGTGAGCTCTGAACGCTCCTGGTGTGGCTTCAGGCGGTTGACGTGGAACACCCTGTGGGGTTGACGGGGGGTCTTCACATCGACGACATATGTGGTCTGGCCTCTCCTTTCCAAGATCTCAAACGGCCCAGTCCACCGGTCCTGGAGGGCGCTAAGCTCTCCTGGCTCCATGACCCACACCTTCTGTCCAGCGTCTAACTCTACCGTCCGAGCGTTCCGGTCATACCATTTCTTCATGACGGCCTGACTAGCCTCTAGGTTGTCCGAGGCCTCCTTCCACAGCTTGGCCACTTGGCTGCGGAATGCCAGCATATAGCTGACCACATCACGGGGAAGCTTCGAGGAAGACTTCTCCCACCCCTCCTTGACAAGACTGAGGGGCCCCCGAACGGGGTGGCCATAGAGCAGCTCAAAGGGGCTGAAACCGACCCCTTCTGCGGCACCTCTCGGTAGGAGAAGAGCAGACAGGGTAAGAGGACGTCCCACTTCCTTCTCAAGTCCTCGGGTAGGCTCCTGATCATCCCCTTCAAGGTTTTGTTAAAGCGCTCCACGAGCCCGTTCGTCTGGGGGTGGTAAGGAGTGGAGAACCGGTAGGTCACTCCACACTCCTTCCACATGGCCTGCATATAGGCCGACATGAAATTCGTGCCCCTATCTGACACCATGACCTTGGGGAATCCCACTCGGGTAAAAATCCCCATCAGGGCCCGCGCCACCACCGGTGCAGTGATGGTCCTCAGAGGGATTGCCTCCGGGTACCGGGTGGCATGGTCTACCAGCACCAAAATGAACCTATGTCCTCCAGAAGTCAGCGGCTCCAATGGCCCGACAATGTCAATCCCTACCCGCTCAAAAGGGGTATCGACAACTGGGAGAGGTTCTAGAGGGACCTTCACTTTCGTCCCTGTCTTGCCGCTCGCTTGGCAAGTGGTGCAAGTCTTGCAAAAAGTGTCAGAAGTGACGCGCATCCTGGGCCAGTAAAAATGTGGGACCAGACGCGCAAACGTCTTGTCTTGGCCCAGGTGTCCTGCTAGTGGTATTTCGTGTGCCAACTCTAGCAGAAAGGCTCGGTAGCATTGGGGGACCACCACGGCCCTTGATGACCCATGTACCGGAGCCTTAGGCTCACTGTAGAGGAGACCATCCTCCCAGTAGACATGGTAGTTACCAGTCTCTGTTCCAGCTGCTTGGGCCTCGGCCTGTTGCCGCATGCCTTCAAGCGTAGGGCACTCCTTCTGCGCCCGGCAAAATTCCTCCCGGGTAGGCCCTCCTTCCACCTGCCACTCTGCAGGGGTCGGCAGGTCCCCCACGGGAACACCAACCACCTCAGCGGACTCCGGGGTCACCTCCGCGGGCTCCCCATCCATCTCACCGGGTGTCTCCTCCTGGACATCTCCTCGTCCAGCAGTGGGCTGGGCCATTATTTCAGGCTCCAACCCGAGCTGAGTTCCTTGTCGGGCAGCCATGGACCGCGTGATGACGCAAGTCCATCCTGGTAATCCCAACATCTCAGCATGGGCATTGAACTCTACCTCCCTCCAGGCAGTATGTTCCAAGTCGTTACCCAGCAGACAGTCAACTGGCATGGCAGGGCTCACCGCAACCTTCAACAGACCTGATACTCCTCCCCACTCAAAGGGAACTTGGGCCACGGGGTAATGACCCAGGCTATTATCAGCCATAACAACCGGGTGGAATTCCTCAGGAATCACCTGCTCTGGGGACACCAGCTGACGTCTCACCATCGTCATGCTGGCACCTGTGTCCCTCAGAGCCTCCACCTCCTCCCCGTTCACCAGGACCCTCTGCCGATACTTGGCAGTGTTCGCGGGTACCTGAACCCGTGGGATGATCTCTCTATCCCCCAGGGAAACTAAGGTCAAGCCTGTCCACTCACCTCCCCTACCTAGGGACAACTCCTCCCCAAGCGCTACACTGGCCACCCCGGGGCTCTTACCTCCTGTGGGGGCTGGGGTTCTCTTGCGACACTGGGGATCCCCCTTGTAGTGTCCAACCTCCCCGCACTCGTAGCACCGGACAGTTCTGGGCTGCTGACTCCTGTCAGGATAAGTGGGTTTCTGGAATCCAGATTGGGATGGGGAACCTACCCCTCTCCCAGGCGGTCTATTTTGGGGGCCTTTAAAGAACTCCCTCTTTTTATCTCCCCCTCTTTCTTCTGGGGGAGCCCCTGTCCACCTTTCGGGGGTCCGCCCCGGCTCCCTTGTGGGACACCCGAGTGCTGACCCACGTGTCTGCCTCCTCTGCAAGCTCCCTAGGATTGGTCAGCTTGCGGTCCACCAAGTACTGGCGCAGCTCCGGAAAACATTTCTCTAGGAGGTGCTCTCTCAAGAACAGGTCGTACAGCCCTTTGTAATTGTCAACGTTGCTGCCACGCACTCAACCCTCCAATGCCTTCCGGGCATAATCAAAAAAATCCACCCAGTTTTGTGTGTGAAGCTTGTGGCTGTTGCGGAACTTTTGGCGGTACTTCTCTGGGGTGAGGCCAAACTTCTTGAGCAGGGCCTCCTTCATGATAGGGTAGCTGGTCTGATCCCCCTTATCCAAGGTTAAAAGTGTGTCCCTTACTGGTGGAGGTATGTACCTGTAAAGACCTCCCCCCCAGTAGCTCTCAGGAACTCTATGGGCCACCAAAGCCACCTCGTACGCCGACAACCACTTATCGATGTCATCTCCTACACTAAAACTGACTATCACCTCTCTTGGTAGATAAAATTTGGGCTCCTGTGGAACCCCAGCAGGTACGCTGCCACCATTCACTTTGCCCTGCATCTCCATCTGCAAGGCTCGGAGCTCTAGTTCCTTCAGGCTAAGCTCATGCGCAAGCTTCCTTTCCTCCATGGCTAGCCTTGCCTGTTCTCCTTCTCTTTCCATCCTAGCAAGTTCTAATGTTAATCGCCTCTCCTCCCTCCTGTCCTCAAATTCCTCTGCCGACAAACTCCCCCTGACGCACTACTGCCTGTCCTGGAACGTCTTCCTGGCAACACATTCTCGCTAACATCAATGTGCAGTAGGTCCAGTTCTCCTGGGTTGTCTGCCTCCCCCTGCTCCTCGTCCCCTCTTCCCTCCGGGTGGGCCATTACCCATGCCCTCAAAGCTTTCTGAAGCACCTCCTTCCTGGCGCCTCGCTTGACGGCCACCCCCCTCTCTAGGCAGAACTCCTTGAGCTGTGTCACCGTATACCTTTCTAGGTTGGCTAACTCAAACTCCATCCTCCTAGGTGGGGCCGAGACAATTTAGGGAAAGGGTTCTAGACTGTAGGTAGCAGGTCTAACGCAGGAATGTACACAATCGGCAATTACAAAAGAATTCCTAGCACTTGCATTACAATAGGTGTCCAATTGCGGCGCACACTGAGTCACTGTAGGGTGCTGCACAAACACCAGTCCTTATCCAACCGCTGAACACCAAATGTTGGAACCGGGTTTACCGAGTCCGCCACGGTAGCATGGCGCGAGGCGGGAAAGCACGCGAAGGCAATGTGTAAGGCAGTTGTGCAGCACACTCTTACTTTGACTCAGGAATGCGAAGGCAATAACATGACACCACACCAGGCTTGTGTATTTAAAATCAAGATCTTTTATATATAAATCAAGGTAGCATCAGATGAGGCAGATTAATTCAGATCTACATTTAAAATCATTGCATTACTCAACTGGTGCACATTCTTAATAAAGCATCATAGCTCATCAACATAGTAGGCCACTAAGAGGCCGCAGGAATCATCTCCTAAACGTAGCACCAATAATGATCACAAGGTGCGTTAATAAAACATGGGCCTAAACATGCAGTTCACTTCAAGAATATTCAATTACTTAAAAGAAGGCTTTTCACGTCACATTTCAATAGGCCTGCATTAATCTAGGCGCACCCACATTCAGTACAGTGGGCGTCGCAACTCCAGTACACCTGTTACATAAAACACTTCAACTCTTGGCGGTGTACACTTCAGCTCAATTCAATTAATCACTTTCCCCCTTAGGTAAAGACCTGGCAGTTAGAAGCATAGGCCTAGGCAATAATTACAGTAGGCATCATCATTACATTAATGAACTAGGTGGGGAATCCCTCAACATGTCCTGTATTCTGGGGCTTCTATGTCCCTTAGGGGTTAACTCAGGCCAGGCCCACTCCTCTCTGGGGCCTCGCCTCATGGGACTAATCTCAAGGGTTAATTCGAGGGTTAATGGTGGCCCCCGGACCCCAGTGGCGTCTCTGTGGGCCCTAGGGGCCTCCTGGGCTCACCTGGTGCGTGGTCGTTGGTCGTGCTTCCTAGCGACTGGCGATCTCCAGGCCCGGCCCGTGTTCTGGAGGGCGGGGCCCGGTCGGGGTACCTCGGCCTTCTGGCCGGAATTACGGGTCGTTGCGGGGGCCGGTATCACCCTCCTCCGGCCCCCGGGATCGAGGAAGTGGCTTTGCGGGACGTTGCGGGGGCCGGTATCACCCTCCTCCGGCCCCCGGGATCAGGTGAGTGACTTTGCGGGCTTCAGGGACTTTGGGAAGGGGAGCGGGAGCCGGCAGTCCTCTCCGGCCGGCTCCCCGTCTCCCTCTGCACGGCCGGAGCTCTTCCTCGGCCTCCGTCGGTGCTGGGGGGCGTGGCGGGAGCCGGCGCCCAATCGCTGCGCGGCCTTCCTGGGGGCGCGGCCGGCGTCCCCGGTTGCCCAGCAACGGCGTCGGCGGGGCCTGGAGGCCTTGCGGATCGCGCTAGGCCGCGGTGTCTTCACGCGGCCCCCTTGGGCTGCGGCGGTAATTTCTTCGGCCGCGACGGCGGCGGTGGGGCCCCGGGCCTGGCGGTGATGACTGGGGGCAATTTGAAGGCTTCGGTGAGGGCGCGGACGGCGCACCTCACCACATCCACTCGAGGGGCCTCCCTCACCACAGCGCTTCCTTCGGTGAGGGCGCGGACGGCGCACCTCACCACACGGCCCCGAGGAGGGCCTTCCTCACAGCAGCACTTCTCCTCACGCGGCGTGGCCGCGGCAGTGATTCCCTCACGAGGTCAGTGACCTGAGGGGGGGCAGTTTCTCCCTCGTGGAGACAGAACGCGGGGCGCACCAGCAGCCTGTGGGCAGGGCTGACTGGAAAAGTACTTGGGGGGCAGCCCAGCAGCAGGCAAGAATAGATAGGGGGTGAAGGTCTAGCGCTTCAGGGTACGGCGCTTTACCTGGTGATCCCCAATTTGGCAGTTTAGGTTTCAGGCCTTGCTGGACGGTCAGGCCTCCTCAAATTAAGGTTTCTTGCGGTTGTTTCAGATTGGTTGCTTCTTAGGAGTTTCTTGTCAGGAGTTTCTTGTCAGAAGTTTCTTATTATAAGTTTCTTGTCAAAAGTTTCTTGTCAGAAGTTTCTTCTTATGAGGGGGGGAATGAGTTGGTGGTTCTGGGAGTGCTTGATGTTCTTCCCAGCACGCTGAAGGTGGTTCCCTGGGTCCCCTCACACTGGGCAAGGTCAGTGGGTGGTGGGCGTTCCTCAGCTAACTTACTACAGCAGGGCCTAAGCCTTGTCAGCAGCAGTAGTGTAGGTCTCCCCCCTAGGCCCTAAAGCCTGTACTCCGGCAGAGGTTCTCCCAGGATCAGTGGTGCCCCAACTGACTAAAAGTTTTCCCTCCAAGCCTTTTATACCCCTAGGTCAGGTGACCCTCCCAAAGGCGGCAAAACATAACTCCTCCCACAGCCCGGAAGGTTTTGGAACCTTCTACATGTCTGGCTATGTGGCCCAGAGGCGGGGACGGAATGGATACTGTATCCCTATGTCCCAGCCTGACCCTGGCTACTAGTGTGTATGCGTGTAAGGCCCCTCTGCAGTAGCAGGGGCCTGTGGCAGCCATCTTGAGTGAGAGAGCACCTGCACCTCAGCACTGGCTAGCAGTGGCAAGGCGCCCGGAGACCTAGGTCCAGTAAAAATACGGTGGCAAAAATGAGGCGCAAAAGGAAAAAAAAACAGGGCAAGACCACCCTAGGGCTGACAGGTCTAACAATACACAAATGGCATTATTTACAAGTTCAAAAGCACTTTTGGAATTCTAAAAAAAAATGTACTCTAACTATGACTTTCATGTGAGTAAATCTAGCCACAGGGCCGGGCAGAGGGCAGGGAGTATGTGTTCAATCTCTAAAAGCCCAGTGAGTCTACTTACATCTGCAATCTACGTGTTTATGGATATTCCCGCCCTTCTCATCATTGAAAAGGTCAGAAATCACTCCTGACAAGGGAGAGAGTAAATCCCTTTTCAGAGTGGTTGGTGGGTGTGTACAAAAATAATTTTTTCATGTGGAAACTGTTTATATGGAATAAGTCGATGCTGATATAAGAAACAATACTTTCATTTATGTGAACGAAATTGTGACCTTATGAACGAATTTGCCTGTGGTGAACTCCACATCAATCCCGCTTCGCAAATACATAGTCAGGCAAGCACTGAGGCCTAGGCTCGAGGTTATTGATTGACAGGTCACAGGTGGGGGTGGCACGAACTGACAGACAAAGGCACGGACAGGAAACCTTAGACGAATCCCACAGATAGGCGCATCGACACTACAGTGGTCAATGGAGTTGGGCCCCAATAAAAGCACACATGGCCGGAGGGGGTACGCACACTCCTAAAACACCATAAAGTCAGATGCCACAGAAGTTAGGAACATATAGCCAATCAGAACACAGCACACATAGCACACACAGCACACACAGCACACGCAATGATCATGATTTCCCCATGCTGGACATCTGGACACATTACCCACTTGGCCATATTGTATCCACGTATGGTCGAGGCTCACCTGGATTATCCACGAACAATTATTTAAGACTCCAAAGGCAACAACTTACGTTCCTTAACATACAAGGATCTACGAAACCGTTTTATGGCATACAATGACTGTATAAAAGAACGTCTCAGATCGATTGTAGATTGAGACAGTCTTCAGGCCCTATACATATACTGATCTCCCGGCTGCAAAGTTTAATTAAACAAACTATTCCTGTTTTGCCAAACGCCTCTTGTCTCTTGTTTTTCAAAGGTATTTCATGTTCAAGCAACAAAACTTTCTACCTCATGAAGAAAAGGGACATAAGTTTGTAGCCAATATTAATGTTTGAATAGTGATTTAGAAAGTGCTGAACTTGCAGAGGGATTCCTGTCCCCTGTGACGAATTTCAGCAGCTGAATAAATCAGCAAACTTTCATAAGTCTTTTGAGTAGCCAATGACTCTTAACTTTCATGAAACGAGAAAAGAATGAGAGCCTATGAACTGTCATTTCTTGTAATTGTTTAGGTGGCCGCTCCTATCGATGGTCTGCCCAGTGCCTCTGGCAATGGCATTGGGAACTTTTATAAATTATTGATGTAGTGTTGCGATGTAATTTTCTTATTACAGGTGAGGAGTGACGCTAAAACTATAAATACTTATTAGGAAAATTCGGTCCATATATTATCAGACTATACCATATAAAATTAACATCAAACAAAAAGTTTGGCTTCTTATTGGTATGAAATCCATAATCCAATGTCAAAGCAGATTTTGATAGTATTGATGTTTGTGAATAATACTAGCCAATCAAATACAGATGTACGGGGCGACTGGAATCATGTGGCAATGGAGCACAACATTATGCTCAGGATTTCCTGAATTATACGTCAACAAAAGCAAATTGTGTTGGACAATGGGGCACGATCTGTGACTATTATTTTACCACATCACCATTTTATAACACCCTATTACTGTCTATGAAAAGTTTCACCTCGTTAGTCCTAGTTTAACAACTGAATACAGCAACCAGCAGTTGAGACGTGAACAGTTAACCATTGCAAGGGTCAGTGTTTAATTTGTAAAAAACATAAGTGCCAGGGCTCTCGTAAGGAGGCCACTGCAGCTTGCACCACACATTGCCCTGCTATGCTGCCAATGACTACCAACACAACTACTAACAATCACACTCCTAAAAGTGTGACAATTCAGACTATCCCAGGCCCTCCAAGCTATAAGAATGGTTGGGTGGCAGATAGTAGTCATTTCTAATGCATAAAAGAATTAATAATTGACTATTGTGGCCCTCTCTAAATTAGCCAGACAGCTCCACCTTGTGGCAGACTGTCACAAGTGCCCATGCTGACAATTAAGTGCTGCTGCCAAGCACCGGAAACCACCGGCTCAAATTTAGCACTGGCAAGGGTTCTACGAATGCGCAGAACCACGTGTGGCACTTTTGTTTAGTAACTTTTTACCTGTCTGGGCTAAAAAAAAATGTTTTGTTGAAATCTGCGTATGATGCATCACGTGGTGAGTAAGTGGCAAATGCGATAAACCCATAATTACAAAACGCTGCAGCCCTTCCATTTATTCAATAACGTTGTTCCCAACTCGTTTTTTTTAAGACTGCAGTGCACAAAATGATGGCATTCTTGCGAATTGTCTGCATTTGTATGACATCATTGCAAAGTAAAAAGACAACCTCCATTTCTCTAAAGACATCACAGATGAAAGAGAGAATACAATCTGCAGAACTGTGCTGAAAGTCTTGAGACCAGACGTTTATCCCCCTAAATTCCCCTTTTCCAGCGTGAGTTGAATTCGCTGACTTGGGGCTGGCAGGAAGAGGCCTGCACGGAGGTGCTTTCACCTAATGGACTTCAAACAAAGCCCTGTGAGCTGACTCACACCGTCAGATCACACGTTGAACATGTTACCCAAGCGGCAGACTTGTTAAGCAAACACTTTATTCCATGCTGTTGAAAGAACGTGTTTAGTCAATCAATAAAGGAACGAGAAACAGCTTGATGCCAACTAGATCCCATATAATGCCTTAATCTGGCCGAGCGACATGAGCGATTTTGCAAAAAGTATAATGGCTCTGCAGTCTTTTTCTAACACCTTAGGTGGCCTTCTTTGCCAACATCACAACACTATTCAGAAATCATAATTAAAATGTGCTTTTTTTGTCGCGTATTGACACTATAGAGAAGGTTTAACAAAACAAATACAAAGTAAGAAAATGAAGTGCTCTGTGAGACAGTGCAACATTCTGATGACAGTGTTCGCTTAAACAATCTTTATTTTCACACTGAGAATTTATTAGTAGATGCTCACATCAAGGATAGGCCTGCGAGGGGGAGCTCTTCAGGTGTGCTGATTAATGATCTAAGAGCACCCCTGTCATTGTGAAAGTGTTTTTCTGGTCTGGCTTGACAGCGCAGCTATCGCCAGACAATTATGTGAGCATCACTAGAGAGGGGTTTTGGTTCCACCCACATGTTAGGAGCCAGGAGCACACGGAACATTTTGGTAGACATTTAAATTTATTTTTAATTTCCAATCAAATATATGGGAGTAGATTTTGGGGATTCAGGAAGCTATTGAAAACAAGTTGATTTGTGTGGGTAGTGAGAACCTCCGAATGAGTTGCTGTTTGGACATTATGGGGCATATTATCAAGAACGGCGTTACAAATTATCGCCGGTTTAGCGGCAGAAAACTGCCGCTAAAGCGGCGATAATGGGCTTGATAATATGCCCTGGAGAATTCCAATAGAAGTCCATGTTCTGGTGTGAACATGGGCTTCTATTGAATTCTCCAGGGCATATTATCAAGCCCATTATCGCCGCTTTAGCGGCAGTTTTCTGCCGCTAAACCGGCGATAATTTTAACGCCGTTCTTGATAATATGCCCCTTCATTTTTTCTTTTTCATTTTTCCCACTCTCTCTTGTCAGCAGTTGCATCTACTTGCATGAACGTGCACTGGAGTATAATAATTGTTATTGAGAATTTAATCTAAGGAAATGATAAACACATTAAAAAATTTATTTATTGTTTACAGAAAATTTTACTCTGCATAATTTAATTAATAAATGACTGCCTTGCAGGTTAATTAATTACAACACATTTTAAAATATGTAACATTATAAATGACAAAAAAATGAGGGTCCTAATTTAAAACTAAAAATAGTCACCGATTACACAATTTTCAGAGACTCAGACCAATTTAAATACGAAAAACAAAACAAATGGAAGGAATCTTTTCAGGGACTCATTTATTCCTGGAACTTATAGCAGCAGAGGTAAGACATATTTTAATATACGTATTCTGCCTTCTGCACATTCTGTGATCTAGGTGAACTTTCTTGTTCTTTTTTTGAATCCAGGGGGATATTCTCAACAAATGGCGAAAACTATCGCTAACCTCAGTTAGCGATAGTTTTCGTATCACCGTGTACCGCGGGAAATTATCGCAGTGTTAGCGGCGTATTCACAACACGCCGCTAACAGGCGATAGTTTCCCCTACCGGGTAAAATGTCCGGCGTTAAGATCAGCGCCACGGCGATAAAAATCGTCACGCCAACGTGAAAAAAGTGGCGATGGGCCAATTAGCGCACAGGAACGGCACGCTAATTAGTGTCAGCACACCTTTTTTCAAGTTAGGCGGGAAAAATCACTATAAAACGCCCGCTATGCAGCCCAAACACCACAAAAAAAAAAAAGAAGAAAATTTGGAACAAAGCATGGAGGAAGCTGGACCCAGCACAGAGGCCAACAACAACCCCACAAACACCCAGGAGGACCAGCCAGAGACCCAGGGGAAGGCCAAGGAGAAGAGGAAGACGCGGTTCAGTCAGCAGGAAAACCAGGTCCTGATTGCGGCGGTGACAGAACACCAACAACAACTTTTTGTCACCCCCACTGTGTCCTTGGCAACCAAAAATGCAATATGGCAGTCCATCGTGGCCAAGGTGAATGCTGTCGGAGAGGTGAGGAGGACAGTGGACGACAGCAAGAAGCGCTGGCATGATGTAAAGCGCAAGACCAAGCAGAAACTTGCAGCCAACCTGAAAGCAGCAATGCAGACTGGAGGTGGGAGTCCAGCGCCACAGGAGGAGCTGGATGCGTTGGAGGAACAGGTGTCCCAAGCCATCGGTGAGGAGACGGTGGTTGGAGTTCCGGGACAGGATACTGCTCAACACGACCAGACACCACAGCAACAGGGTGAGTACCAACCAGGGACTGGGGGGACGGGGGGGAGATGGGCCCAATGGCACTCATGTACAATTAAATATATCGCAGTGCACACCCACAGTGACTGTGGATCATGTCCCGGATCCCCTTGGCCCTGGTGGCATAGACACATATCACCCTACCCACCCAATACATTGCAAGACACATATTGGTGGGCTCACACACCTGGAAATGTGCACAGAAAAGTCAAACAAATATAGTCCAAGTATCATATCCGACCACAAAATAAGGCTACGTGAAAGAGCAAAGGCCCAATCAATCAATCACAGAATTTGTAGAGCGCACTACTTACCCGCGAGGGTCTCAAGGCGCTGGGGAGAAAAAAAAGGGGGGGGGTACTGCTACTGGTCGAACAACCAGGTCTTGAGTAGCCTCCTGAAGGTCAGCAGGTCTTGGGTCTGTCGTAGGCTTAGTGGAAGGGTGTTCCAGGTCTTGGCGGCGAGGTGGGAGAAGGATCTGCCACCGGTGGTTGTTCTTCGAATGCGAGGGACGGTGGCGAGGGAGAGGTCGGCGGAGCGGAGCTGGCGGTTGGGGACATAGAAGAGGAGTCGTCTGTTGAGGTAGGCTGGGCCAGTCTTGTGGAGTGCCTTGTGTGCGTGGATGAGGAGTTTGAAGGAGATTCTCCTGTCGACGGGGAGCCAGTGCAGGTTCCTCAGGTGGGGGGTGATGTGGCTGTGGCGTGGTACATCGAGGATCAGGCGTGCGGAGGCTTTTTGTATGCGTTGCAGTCGCTTGATGAGCTTGGCCGGGGCTCCCGCGTAGAGGGCGTTCCCATAGTCAAGTCTGCTACTGACGAGGGCCTGGGTGACTGTTCTTCTTGTATCTGTCGGGATCCACCTGTAGATCTTGCGAAGCATGCGGAGGGTGTTGAAGCAGGAGGAGGAGACTGCGTTGACTTGCTTGGCCATGGAGAGCGTTGAGTCGAGGATGACTCCCAGGTTGCGTGCGTGGTCGGTGGGTGTCGGGGCTGCTCCCAGTGTCGTTCGCCACCAGGAGTCGTCCCAGGCTGAGGGGTTGGAGCCGAGGATGAGGACCTCTGTCTTGTCCGTGTTCAGTTTTAGTCGGCTGATCTTCATCCAATCGGCGACGGCCTTCATTCCTTCATGGAGGTTGGATTTGGCGGCGAGGGGGTCCTTGGTGAGGGAGAGGATCAGTTGAGTGTCGTCGGCGTAGGAGATTATGTTGAGGTCGTGCTGTCTGGCGATGCGTGAGCCCACATTGATTGGAGATGCGGCAGGCTGTCAAAAAGGCCCCATTGCCTCAACAACACGCATATGCATGTGCCTGTATGTTGGAGTTGTGTGCAAGAATGTGCATGTGCATCAAGGGGGACACAACTGCACATACACAATCTTGCACACAACGCAGACACACATGCACAATGCTGCATGTCTGCTGACATTGGTGGTGGCATGCCCACTCATGCACATGATCAGTCACACACACAGTGCATCCTAATTCATAGTATCAGAGAGATGCGGCCCTGTGCAGACTATTTGTATATGCGTGCTGTTGAGGAAAGGGGGCCATGTAGACATCCTGCCACATCTCCAGTAAATGTGTCCGCCTGCTTGTCCATGAGATGCAGTCCTGTGTACACAGTGACGGCTTGCAGTGAGAGTGCTGCAGGGCGGTGGTGCGGGGCGGTGGTGCGGGGCGGGGGAGGGGCAGGATGGGGTGTAGTGGAGTTGGACATACGACGGGCTGGAGTTAGGCGAGTAAATAAATAATCCTAACTATTTACCTTGCGCTTGCTGCATCGCAAACTCAGCGATGCATCAAGTGCAAGGTAAATAGTTCAAATCAATCATTTACTCACCGAACTCCTGCCTGTCATGTGTCCAACTCCACCAACCCCCATCCTGGCCCTCCCCCGCCCCGCACCACCTCCCCACACCACCGCCCCGCAGCACTCCCACTGTGAGCTGTCACTGTGTGTACACCAAGTGAGAAACCATTTGGTGAGTTTGCATACCAGAAACACATGCAATGCCACAACAAACTGATCATGCAGCCAGATGGCCCCAAGGTGCATATCCCACAATGCACACAAACAGCAGACTGCACTCAAAAGGCGATGTAATACAATGAGCAGGGGGGCTATGCCTACAACACCACAGTGCGGGGACAATGCATATCAGGAATGTGTCAACCAAATCTGTACTGCATGACTTGTCTGTGTGCCAGACTCACAGAACTACAATGTCCCTGTAAAGAAGTAAGACAACCAAAGTATGACAACAAGCAAGGATAGCAAAGTTGCAACAAATAATGACAACTAGCAAAATGGCACACTCACCCCTTAGGTCGATTTGTACACCTACACTCTCAAGTGTACACATCTGCCATACAGAAAACACCATTCCACATCAGTCCCGGTGAGAGTAGCCCATTACACCATTATGTGCATGTAAACCTATCTGTTTGGTAAGTCAACTGTGTCAGTGAACAAAGATGCAGTCATGGTTGTCATCACCCACACGCAAAGCCATGCATTGAATATTCGTAACCAGGACAGCATGTATCATCCATGTGACCAGCTGCGTGGCACATACACAAACACACATCACCCTGCCATGCATTTGCATATGTTGGGAGGGTGGCAAGGACAAGGCCTGAGCAGCACAAATACGCATTAGGGAATCCACATCCATCAAATCCAGGCCCACTTACACACCACACGTGGGGTCAACGTTGAGGGTAATGGGTGTTGACACTGTCTGTCCAGCCAGCAACAACAATAGAAACTCACGCAGCACCATACTCACAACGGGTAAGCCAACAGGAGGGCAGTAAGCAATGCATGCAAGATGAATCATGACTGACGACATGCACACAAGACAAATCACAATAGACAAAGCTACCTGGATGCACATGTGTACAGCATAGTGCAGCACACATTGAAACAGCAAGTAGGCCTTAGTAGCCAATGCGCCTGAAGGGGGCCTTACTCACACATAACTAATCTTGCAACAGACACATGCATATGTGCAGTACACAGCAAAGGTGCGGGTCTGTGAGCCACACTGACAAGGCAAGTGACAGTGCATGTCTGCACCCCAAACATCACAACATGGTGCAGGCCACATCACTGAGGTGGCTGAGTGTGGACCACATCCCTAAAGGAGCAGGTCACACTCTGACACATCCTCGTGTACATACAACCCCTGAGGTAAACAAGATATCTGCTGTAAAACAATGCACAAGTGTCCCAACTCTGACCAAGACACATATTTACCCCAGCCTGCAACATCTCAGCATTGTAAATGCACAGAAGTGAAGGCTCACTGCCAGAAAGGGATAAGGGGTAGTAAAACCAAAGCTGCATGGGCGAGTATCCCACAATGCAGCGCACACACATAAAAACAGGAACTCATCAACATTGACTACAATGTGGGACAAACTGCATCACCTTCACAACTGAACAGAGGACACAACTGGTGCCGCTTGTGTGTATTAACTGTACAATCACATTTGTCATAGCTGTAAACTGTCAGATGACAATGTACAAGTACAACCTCATCTCCGTGATGTAGTAGAAAACGTCAACATCCTGCAAAAAATAAGCAGCTCCTCCCAAACAGTCACAATGTACATTGTCATGCAGTCTGCTTGTAAACTCATCCAATGCATGATCACATATGAAACACACAGTTAAACTGCATCTCCCCTTTACATTGCAGAGGGAGAAACATCACCTCCTGAACAGCAGCCTGTCCCACTCTTCACCGATGAAGAGGAGGAATTCGCCACCATCAACACGGACACCCTCCAACAGCTGCTAGACTCCATCAGCACCCCATCTCCAGGAGCAGGGCAACCCAGCTGCATCGTGCAAACCCCACCCCCTGCACAAACCACACAGCAGCAAGCACCTACCACCACGGCTGTCTCCCAGGACCTCCGGGACCCACACCTGCCATTCCAACACCGTGTGTTAGAGGTCCAGCAGGAGATGGCTCATCAGGTGTGGGTGGGGTTTGACAGCCTGGCGGCCAAAGTTGATTCTGTTTGTGGGTGTCTGAGTTCCATCCGGGACCACCTACAAAACATCACGGACACCCACAGTCCGCTCAATGCTCTCCAACACTCCATGGCTGCCATCGCTGGAGTCATGACTCAGAGACAGGAACAACTGTCCAGCCAGAGTGGCTCCAGCGATGGCAGCCAGGAGTTGGGCCGCATGCGGAGGATAGTGGAGAACATGGAGCGGATGCAGGTGGAACAAATGGCTGCCACGGCTGCACACCAGCGAGATGTAGCTGGAATCTTCCATGCCCTGCAGATCATCATCACTGCATTGCTGCAGGAAGGTCTGGCACAGATGAATGCTGCTGCTGCTGCTTCTACATCCACATCTCCGCCCCCTGATGTGTCAGTGCCTCACAGTGCTGCAGCCAATCTACCACCACCCACATGTGAGGCACATGACACATCAGAGGACGAAGATGTGGATGATTCTGCCTTATTGCAAAGAAGGAAGCGGTAGCATTCATCTCTGCCAAATGGCCAGTTTCTACTTGGTTCTGGGCTCAGTATCATGCCACGGACTATCACCTTCCACTGTCCCCTGATACACTCTGTGACACTCACCTTGGACCTCGACATGGACTGCCATATTTTGTCTGGTTACCAATGACACAGCAATCAGACTGCTGACTGAACTCTTCCTCCTCCTTTGGACTTGTCAACCCTAAATGACTCTGTCTGGCCCTCCACTGGGCATCAATGTAATGTGGGGATTGCATGGCCAAGTACTGGTCCAGCCTCCAACTATGTCAACAGACATGTGAATAAATATATTTACATCACACAGATGTCTTTTGTCCATGATCAATCCAGTATAGCAGTCTCGCAAAATGTAGGAGCAGTGAATCCACCAAAAGGTACACCCAGGGAAATAATCCATATGTACATGTTTTACTGTGATCCTGAGAGGCAGTGAGAGGACCGGGTATGTGTGGACCAGCTGTGCCCCCATTGCTCCAATACACCAATCTAGCAATATCCCAACTTAGCCCCACATCCATGAAGGAAATAGGAATGTGTTTAAAAAGTCAAAGTCTGTTGCATGCCACAAGTAGTGTCACCCCTTACAATTGCTGAAAGAAAATCTCCTGGCATATCTACTCACACTCTACAGGGTGGACGAAGCCTGTTGTGAAGGTGCACATTGCATTTCACATCCCAAGATGGTGCACACCATATACACATTGATGAAGATACGTAAGGGCACATGTCTATCAGCCACTAATTTAACCACAATGTTGGCCTCAGTGAAGCAGAGTTGGCAATAATAGGGACTCACACCAAAGTGTAATGCGTCAGTCAGCCCCTTCCTGTGGACGAACAATGCGTACTGACTTTGAAGCCCCACATGGTGTGACCACTGTGAGCGGGTCGTGCAATGTGACAAGGGATGCGTGGTGCACTGCACTGACCATATAGTCAGAAGCAGTGCCACCATTTCAAGGGTGGCATCACTATGAGCCAAAAGGTAACAGCTGGGAGAATTTGCCATGACACTGGCACAAGAGGGAGCAATGCAACATTTCCCCTCTGGTGTGCAGCAGAACTGTGTGCAAGCACAAAAACTTTAACCGTGACAAAATCATGACTTACCAACTTCTGAGATTCACAAAAGGGATTTAGGAGAAGTGAAGTCAGTACATCTAACTGCACTACTCCTCAATGCCAGTTGTGAATACCGGAAAACTTAAACCCATGACTTACTCTCAGATGACTTACGTGAATCAGGCCCACTGTTCTGCCATATGCAGTTCTCAATGGACCCACACAAAGACTCCTACTGGCATAGCCCGGAGGTTCAGCCTCCATGCACAGCAACATGTAATTCAATTTAATCTGACACACTTGCACTACGTAGCAAGTGTGCCAAGGTCTGTGCAATGTAGATGGACTCTGCGCAAGGAGCATGTGAGATGCAGGGCTATGACGCAATCTGTGGTACCCGGCGCATACATCCATCTCCATGATGGATAACAGTAGCTACTACAATATCCTCTCAATGCCATGTCCCTACCTTGTGTTGTAAATGTGCAACAATGTGCTGGCCAACTCCGTGAGTCACACTTAAGAAGTATAACTTCCCAAACGACTGCCCCTAGACTAGGCCATAAATCCTACTTGCCACCCTGTTAATCATACAAGTTTACTGTGCTAACATCTAAGGTATCCTGACACAATCCATCCTGCTAAGTAACATGTCATGACCACAATTACACATTCAACGTAGAGTCCATTGACGATATGAGATGCATACAAGGTAAAAAGACACACTCCACCACTTCACCCCTGACATAAGTGCAAGCAGGAATCCAAACTAGTAACCATTTATTATAAAATTAAACTATTTATCTCTCCTAAACTAACTATAATCCTAACTACTACTAATCTAAAATAAACTAACTAGAATTAAGAGAAAAAGTACCTAAACTACCTACCCTAACTAACCCTAAACACGCAAAACATATCTAAGACATCAACCCCCCTCCCACCCTTAAGGCACATTACAAGACAGGACAAAGACATCTAAGCTATACATAAACTAACTACACATTTGACCTACACAAAGATATATTTTTTTGTTTTTTATTTTTTTTATTTTTTCCAGAAAGACATCAACCCCCCACCCAAAGGAAAACGAAACTTATCCCCAAATACTATACAACAATAAAATACTAAAACTACCTTAAAATCTAACACTAACTATACCTACACTAAAACTACACTACCTAACACTTAAAATACTTATCTAACACTACCTAAAATACAAGATAAAACATTGGGGGAAGGGAGAAGAGGGGGATGGGGCACACCATGTCCAGACTTTATGGTGGTCCAAGGTGTTTTTTTATGACCTCAAGGTGCCTTGTCTGCTCGGCCATTTCCCGCCTCATCTCGGCCAGCAGCACGTTATTGTCCATTATGAGCCACCTGTCCCGGACAGTAAATGGTATCACCTGATCCGCAGGTGCAGGCGGGATTGTCCCTTGGGTTGGGGTTGTTGTAGGGGGATGGGACACTGACTGTCCACGCTGGGACCCACCACTGACCCCAGAGGGGCCTGGGATGGCCTGTGTGCCACTGCCTCTGCCACGGGTTGCCACCTCAGTCACCGATTTCCACCGATCAGCCGCACGGTCCTCCTGGTACCTCCGCGCCATGCTGCGGTACCCTTTTGTGACCTTCTTAACATGTAGGTACTGCTCCTTCCTCACCTGGAAGGCGTGCAACTCTGCTGGCGTCATGTTTTCTGTAAAATGTGAACAATGGGAAATTGTGAGTCCTTTAGACTATGTCAATGTTCTACATTCAAATCTATAATACAAGATCACTTCAACATGGAAGCCTACACTCTAGCGTAACTATGTGAAGTCAGAGAGTGACCTGGACAACTAAATGTTGAATCCTGGATCACTGACTACATGCTGGGGAGAATGACATGACTGTGCATGGCAAGGGACATGTGCTGTCACAACCAAATTAGACTGACAGTGACAAATTATGTTGCCATGACATTCCCTGACTGAGGGTGACATGTACAAGGAATCGGAGGAGGGAGGCATTAGCCCTCGGAGTGTAGCACCACCCTCATCCTCTCCTGTGACACAGTGCTGCATCATATGTACAATGCTCATGTGCAGCCCTGTGTGTCCCACAGCAACTGTGTGCATTTCATCAAGTCAGCGCTAACACAGGCACTCTTGCACAAGAGTGCAAGGGTGTCTGTGTTTAGGGGGGCTTGTTAATGTGTAGGAAGGTTACCCTACCTGCACAGGAGCAATCCTGGGACAGCCCTACTCACACTTTCATCTGTGCTGCATCATGCAGCACACATGGAAACACGTTGGGTGGCTGAACACTGACTTGTACATGAGGCGCTGTCCCTCTCTCCACCACTACTTCACAATAGGTGACGCGTTGCTGCTAGAAAGGGGGAAACATCCTTTCCTCTAAATTGTCACTCATGCATGTCTTGGATCCGCTAATATCACTCCGTAGTAAAGCCAAATACGCAGGCCTTTACAACGCAAACTGTTACAATGCATTCACCATTGTAACGGCACCCTGGAGTCATGATGGTTATGGTGTTGTTATGGGTAATGCTTTCTCACAGATAGCGTTCTAGAGGCCTGCATTGTAAAAAATATGGCATAGCAATAAATGCAGAGCCAAAGCATGCGGGGTAAATGCATGCAGAGTAATGTCAACAATTGGGACAGAGGAGCTCCTACACCTGAACCAGAGCCGGTCAGGGAATGACCCCAAGGAGACAGCTTGACAACACCATTGCAGTGGCCAAACATGCCAATGAGATTCATAGGGCCATCTTTGCTAGGTGTTTGGGGAACATGCCATTGATATGCCTGGCTCAAAGCTATGCACTGCCACTTCTGTGAAGCTGGTATGCAGCATACCTACGAAATCACGGTGCAGACCTGTGTCTGAGCACGCACGGCCTGAAAACCACTGCCTCCTTGTGCATGATCGAGCACACTTGCACAGTCATCTCAGTCAAGGATGTACATGCATTCCACTTACATGTCTCCTCTCCTATCAGTGCGCTCTGTGATCTACATGCATGTGCTGTGGTGACCGAACACGTAGACTTAATTTCCATGTGTATCACTGACTGGGGATGTGCAAAGTTACAACTGGGAGACAAATGCATTGCTCCACCTTCACCTACCGATTTGTACACACTTCTGACTTCCACAATACATCATCACACTGTAGTCATGGTACATGTAATACACACCCATACTGCATACTACTACGTTGATCATTTGACACAGACATTTATCACACCGCACTGTGCCAATTTATGATGGCCAAACTCACCAGTGGCGCGTGGGTCCGTGAAGCTGTCGATGTCCCCCTGTGTGATGAGAGGTCGTCCAGCTGTGAGACAACAAAAGTAATTTGTGTTGGTATCATACGTTAAATCACACCTGTCATATTCATCATACAAATCATCACCATTACTGAAAATGCTACGTAACTGTAGGGTTGCGTTTCCTGTTGGCTACATGATTGGGTATACTTTGCCTGCCATTCACACAAGACCTGTGAATGCTGAGTCTGGCCAAACAAGACAATAATGCTAGCAAACCTGCACATACTAGTTGTGTGACACATTCACAAGGCACCATTTCTACACGCAACATGATGTAATACATGCTCTGTGTACAAATGCATCGCTGCAGATAGTACACGGCAGTTTCACCGATGTTGGTGGTGTATGACACTCTGGAGATGTCCTATTTCCTTTGAGCATTTGTTCCTATCTCATACATTGTCACACAGAGACTGTGTACAAGGGCAGCGTAGCTAACGTACCACAATTTATGAGGACAGCATTTTTATACTTCCTTTTGGCCAGCACACAGGTCACAGAAACAATGCCTTGGATTGTTCATGTACAGTCACCCTTCCTGTACACAAACAATCTTTATCCTGCACGTATTTTTGCACAGGTGTGCCAGCTTTGGCACAACAGTGCTAAGTGTTGCTCCAGCGCAGTGGGTAACACAAACTTGCACCCTATGCTTGCCAATATGATGCAGCCTTGTGTCTCTGATGTGTCAACAGTATGAGTGAACGCCATACGTCTCCCGCCTCACTATGCAACATTTTTGCACTTGGACACCAGTGTGTCCCACACGGCATATTTTGTTTTTCGTTACAGTATTCATGAATAGATTTATAGTTGAACTTACCACACTCTAGGTCACCGATGAGTCCCAGGTAGTCCAAGAGGTCACCCTCCCAAGCCAGGCTATCCTGCCAGCGGTGCTTCCACTGGCGCACAGTGCGGTCAACACCAAATACGCGCAGCATCTGCACCCGCACACGTTCCCACCTCTGCTTACGCACACACACTGGGTATCCGGCAAGGATACGGCCTCCCCTCTCCACCATCAAGGGCAGGAAAAACTTAATGAGCCATAGGAAGCCCCCCAATGCCCCCTCGGACATCCTGCCCTCCCTGCCCACACCCACCATCTCCCTGCACACACCTAACCCCACTGCCAAAAATAAAGAAACCCTAGATAATATCCCCAACAACTACAAATAAAGTTAACTACCCCAAGACAAACACCCGACAAGATTGAGGACAGGAGACAATAAAACACGTAAAAACAAGGACACCACACTTCACAGAGACACTATTGACAGGACACAGGACACAGCAACACTCTCAAACTCTCAAATCTGCAGCACACACCACCAAACACCTCCAACACTCTCCACAATCACCAGCAATGTGCTCAAAAGAGAAAGTGAAAGTGCACACCACTCCTCCAGTAAACAGGAAGCATGCAGACATCACTTCCTGTGTGTATGCGGCCCGTTTTTTGACTTAGCGATGAAAATCTGCACGCAAAATGGCTTTGGGGGAACATTTCGTATAGTTCAATGTGTTTAGCGATGTATTTTCCATCGCTGATATGAAAAATAAATCGCAAACTCGGAAATGCGGGCAGTTTTGCACGCTAAGTGCAAGTTATTACACAGATTAACAGTCTTAGCTGAAATTTCATTTCTTGGCACAATGAACACCATGAAAAGCTTGCTTTGACCCAAATGACACCCTTAATTTCATATTTGACCCCAAATGACACCCTTAATTTCATAATTGACCCCAAATGACACCCTTAATTTCATATTCATAATTGACCCCAAATGACATCCTTAATTTCATAATTGACCCCAACTGACACCCTTAATTTCATATTTGATCCCAAATGACACCCTGATATTCATAGTTTACCACTATTGACCCCCTATTTGTAATTTTTAGCCACATGTGACACGCTGAACATTAGAATGATGTAACACATTTAACACACTAACATGTCTAGTTTGGAACATATCTCACCCTAAACAGCATCTCTGTTCAGAGGTGACATATCCCCCCTAATTTTAAAATTGGGATATTGTTACCACTTAATGTTACACTTACACTTGTCAGAGTGATGTAATAATGCGGAGGAGAAACATGCACACACGGTATGTGTGTAGTGTTTTTTATTTGTATATACTGTGTTTGGGGTCATTTTGAAAGTATATATGATTGCTGAGGACACTCACGATGTGACGTGCTCAGGTGAAGAAATTGGTGATGATTCTGTTCCTTCGGGCTGTTCCTGCTGCAGAAGCTGTGGGGTGTGCTCCACCTGCCTCATCTTCCTCATCATTCTGATCATCGTCCGGTGCATCTGGCACTTGGATCCATGGGGCATTGGTACATACACATATATTGTGCAATACACAACATGCAGTGATCATCTTGCACACAATTTCTGGACTGTACAAAAGTCTTCCACCTGTGATGTCAAGGCACCGGAAACGTGACTTTAGCACGCCAAATGTGCACTCCACTATGCCCCTGGTGCGTCCAAGGGCCAAATTATACTGCCTCTGGGCCTGGGTGTTGGTGGCTCGGAGGGGTGTCATCATCCATGGGGTGAGTGCATATCCTTGGTCACCTGTAACATGTAATGGAGAGATGTGTCCATTTGTAGTCATGCATGCTGTGTGGGCAGTGTTAATAGTTTTGTGGTGTGTGATTGGTGCTACTTTGGGATTGATGTTTGCCATGTGTAGCTTCTGACAGAATGACCAGCATCGATGCGAATTACATTGCCTCACAGCTGCTCGTCCCTACCCCTGAGCCTATTTGCTTGTGTGCACTGCGCGGTTGCATCACTGGCTCTCCAACAGCGCACCAATGTCAGGCCTGTCTGCACATGTCCGCAAGCCTGACACCTATACCAGCAGGGTCCCTGGCTCTCATAATGTGTAGCGCTACCACTCATCTGCACTCCTCGCAGTCAACGCCAGGAGAACGTTTAGATGCCAATGGGCCACACAGGACAGGGCTCACGTTCTGTTCAGCTGGTGAAGCTGCCGCTAGACCTTCCCCACCGCACAACACCTGCAGTTTCCGATCCAGACCTGCCACAAGGCAACAGTCTGCGGCACCCTCACCTGCAGGGCCCACAGAGGGCGGGAACGCTTCGCAATCAACATCAACTTCATCTCATGCCACGTCATCTATTCCATGGACTACATACTCATCCATGAGCGGAGCCTCCACCTCACATACCACAAGAACTCAGAATCCATTACCCTCTGGCAGATGCTTGCTAACATCGAACTGAGCCAACTCTTCTCAACACTGAGCCACAAGGCAGGGCACACCTTTGACCCCATCATCACATGTGGAAACTGCGTCCACTTCATCAACAACACTCAACGCACATGGTGTGACCAGCACAGCATACACTTCCTCATCGTGAAACCCCATGACACCCAAACCCACAGCCGGCGCCACATAGAGTTACTGGAGCAGAGTCACCAAGGATCTGGTACACTCCCATCAACAGCAACAGCCACACCACTGCAGGCAACGCCAACAGCACTGTCCGGAATTTCAACACATGTATCTCCAACTGCGCATACACACTTGCACCAATATGCAACTCCAACATACAGCGTGCTATGAATGCCACCTCGGTCACCAACAACATCAAAGATGACAGATGCATCTGCAGATGCCATGAGTAGAACTGGAGCTACATGAAGGGAACCGTTGGACATCACCACCTACAAGGACACCTAGCTCATACTCTCCCTCAACAAGGCGCCCACACACACCAGACTGGGGTTCCAGGGAGGATTGCAGCAAGTTGCAACATGGATGTTCAACAGCTGGGGTGTGCTCTACATAGAGGAGACATTAGTCATCAGCATGTGGCAACACCTGGTGGCCCAGCGCCTTCGGCAGCCCTCCCCACCACAACTCTAGGTACCTAGGCATCGTAATCGACTCCTCCCTCTCCATGTACAAACAGTTCTACGCAGTGGCCTGCAGCTGCTTTGACAGCCTCTGCATCCTCCATGCTACCTTCACATGGTTCCCACCCCCGTCAGGTAGGACAGTCACCATCCCTGTCATTGCCATCAGGCTGGCCAACGGAAACGCACTTTATGCCCACATGGACATGTCCGTGCTCTGCACACTCAAGACTGTCCAGCACTCTACCGCAACACTCGGCCTTGTATACATTCTTTCTTTGTAGGTCGAGTACCTCCATCGCACATACTTGGTTCCCACCTCTCACCACATTTGTATTTGTGTGGCAGAGGGGCTATGCCTTTGGGGATGGTTTGTCTACATGGCTGCCCCCAGTTACCACAGTAACTTGTGTCTGGTAGGTGGGCATGTTGATTGTCATGTTCTATGTGAGTTCGGAATGTGTGCATTCTCACAGTTGTGTTTTCTATGATTGTGGAGTTGAGGTGTGTGGTGTGTTCAGTTAGTACTTACCAACAAGCAGTGCATTTCCATATGTGCCATCCTGAAAGCGCTGGTTAATGATGGACTGGCGAAAGATGTAGGAATCATGCACACTGCCTGGGAACTTGGCTACGACATTGTTGAACAGGCCCCGGTGGTCCACTATTGCCTGCACATTGATGGAATGTGTGTGCTTTCTGTTGCGGTATATGTGGGCAGTGTCCGCAGGTGGAACAAGTAGGACATGTGTGCAGTCAATTGCCCCCAACACATGTGGGAAGCCAGCTATGGCGTAGAAGCCTTGCTTGGTCTCCAGCTGTTCCTGCGCAGTGTTGGGGAAGTGAAGGTGCTGGGGTATCAGGCTGATTATGCCATCCAGAACTGTTGTGAGGAACTTTGATAGGGCTGGCTGTGAGACTCCTCCGACTCTGGCAGTTGTTGGTTGGAATGTACCTGAGGCCAACATGTGCAGCACAGCCAGCAGCTTTGTTTGCGGAGGGATGTTGCTTATCCGCTGTGTTGGGGCCGTCAGCCTGCCGGCTATCTGTGTCAGGATGTGGAGGATGGCTGTCCTTTTGAGCCTGTAGTGGGCAATGACATCCTCTGGCGTTAGGGCTGTGAGGATGGTGCGTCGGCGATAGACCCGCTGTCTTATTCGGCGCAGCCTCGGTGGTGGTTCTGGGGGAGGTGGCATTGGCAGTGGTTGTTGTGGCCTTCTTGGTGCTCCAAGCTGCATTATTAGTACCTCCATGGCATCAGTGGATCATCAGATGAGGCTCTGGGATAGTCTCCCTTATATACTGCTATTTTTCACCATTTTTAAGACCTCCTTTTGTCTGGTCTTAAGTTCCTGCAGCTAACGGGCCTTAGCGGCTGTTTTCTTATCGCATCGCCGGTCCGGGCGATCGTTGAGAATATCGCGAAGAGGGGTTAGCGTGCATTTTAACACGGGAACGCCTACATTGCATATGATTAGCGTTAGTTGTCGCTGACATCGTTGGCGATGTTTTTAGCGGCCGCTATCACCAGTAAGCTGTCCCTAACGGCTTGTGAATACGGCGACAAACATATCGCCGCTTTAGCGGCAGAAAAGTGCCGCTAACGCGGCGATATCGCCTTGAGAATATGCCCCCCAGTGTGTTTACAGGTAGCTGTTACGGGAAGAAGATGAAGTGGTATTTGAGTTGAAATTGTAATGAAGCTTGCCCAGGTACTGGCTGTGAATATTCAGGATAGCTATCAATCTGCTATGAGCCAATCAAAATGCAGCATTATGGGTATTGTATAGTGGTCTCGTTTACAATAACTTATAGCTGAGGTCATGCCAAGGCAAACATCCCCACTTTGCCCTACGTATGTTCTTCCTACTCCTTTAGGGTGTAAACAAGGAACATTAAGGTTTAAAGGAGAGTGTGGTACCATCAATGCCTGCTTAAACCTTTACATCACACAGACATTGACAGCAATGTTGCTGCTGGGTGTCAATTGTCACAATGTTTCCTTTCAAGAATGAACAAATGCCGCTAGTAACAATGATGAACTCATCAACTGATCCCACACATATTGCCCTGAACAGCAGGCAAATATTACTAACATTTAGTGGCAACCAATCACGACAAACAGATCCCTATTTTGATCTGTTTATCTTGTACCTTCTACTAGGGGGCTTAGCAAAGACAAACATTAAATTGTGAAGCAAATTTTATATTGCAAACTTTTCTCTAGATATCATGTCTATTTAGGAATGGGGTGAGGCTAAAGATGACACTAAAGGCATTTCAACAATACCCATTACTACCGTAGGCATAGTCCAGTGGGACACCTTGATACAAAACCAGACCTGCCACCTCACACGGTGCCACCATATGCCACACTAAATCGACTCTCCTCACGCGGTCACCCGGTAAAGAGCCAGTATCACACCCTGGCAGGGAAACGAGATGGAAACCGCTGCAAAGAGTGGTTTTCTAGTTCGTCTTTGGAGGCTTTGAACAGCCGATGTCCATTAAGGGGTGTGAAAAGGGCAGGAAAAAAAAACAGAAATGCTGGCTGAGGCTGGGGCTAATCCAGCCTCAGCCAGCATTTCTGGGTTTTTTTAAGAAGGAGGTTTGGTGGTGTGGATGGGGCAAAAGTGCCTCGTAGGTACTTCTCGGCACAATACATCGCCTCCTCCAAGGGACAGCCCTCTCCTCACACAGTGGCTTTTTTTTTAGTTAGCAGGTCTGCATACATGGCGGGAGACTACTGATTTCAAGGCTAGACTCCCACCACCCATTTCCTATATGCAAAACCCCAATTCATCAGCAGGCTTCTGCAGATGGGGATTGGTCTTGTGTGACTCGGACTATGCATTGGCAATAGCTTGCTCCTGCAGGCCAGTGCACAACATTTTTGGCACGCTCTCTCTGCCTGCTATAGCACTTTCTCTGTGCTCCTGTCCTGACAGGAAAGGGAAAAAAACTATCCAGTGTCAATAGAACTGATTCAGGTCTCAATAGAAGTCAAGGGGAGAAATACATTCCCCCGATTATTATTATTATTTTTTTTTAATGTCCCACTTTCCACTTCCAAAATGTTGGCATGTGTGGGTCTGCGAAACTCACACCTGACGTGAACACTATTCCACCATCATTATTCTCACGTCATGTCAATTACATTATGCTGACGAGACCCAAGCAGGACAAAGCCCGTCTGAGGATACTGAACATTTTTGACAGAAATTGCTTGTACAGTGCTCAGTTTATAGTTTTTGTGTATCTGACTATTTTTGTATTTTCATAAAAAATAAATCATTATTATTTTTTAAGTTCCTTCCTTGATTTTGACAGCATTCACAGGTTTTCCTTGGTGTTAGTAAAACTAAAAGTCCATTGGAAGGAATGCATCAGTCTTGTCAATTATCGATTTGTGTCTCTTCTGCCCATGAAGGTTTTCCAGAAGTGTAATATTCTTTGCAGGCCCTTTGCGACAGATCTGTCATTTTCTCTCCTGGCAGCTGCCTCGGTCCAGCCACGGGGTCATGGTTCTGAAACTTCACTTTAGATGAAAGAAGGTATAAAAAAAGTTCCAGATGAGGCAAGGACGATGCTAAAAGATGGAAACAGACAATCGGCTTGAAACGTCTCCAATGAGTGAGCCTGTCCTCTTTGGAGCAGAGTGCTTTTCTGTCAGATAAATGCTATTTTGGTTGAATTAGTGAAGGGCTGAAGTGGCATCCGATGGATGGTTAGGCCCATCAATCTGCTTGTTCCCTCTGGATATCCCAGGAGGGCCATCGGGGGCAAGTGCTTCCGCCCCAAAGGCGATGCTACGGATGCTGATCACGCAGACGCCTCTGATTTGTTGCAAAAGTGGTTGCCAAGCTCCAGATGCCATAGCAATAGCCGCGCAGAGAACGCCCGCGCAAGCCGCGTAGTTTTACTGTCTGGCTGCACACAGAGGGATTGCGCAATAGAGAAGTCAGGAAGAGCTAGGACATGTCACTGGACGTCTCCGGCCAATAAGGATGCAGACTTTGGACTCTAGGGCAATTGTTTACTAACATTGTGCATTGGGGTTCGGTCACTTTTTTGACGCAGCTCCAAAGCAAAATGCATTTCGATATTTACTAATCCACGTAAAGTCCGATTTGCGTGGTTTAGTAAAAACATAAATAACACAAGGCGGTGCATTGTGCTGCCTCACGTTACTGCCGGACGGGGAGGTGTTGCATGGGTGGAGCATGGGCATTCCTTTGCTCCACCCATGGATTTTGATGCAAACCCAGATGCACCATAGTCTGTAAAAGTGCCAAAATGGTGTGCCTACCCGAGGCTGGCTAAATGAGGAGAAATATTTCTATTTCTCCTTGTTACTTCCTCTTTTCATATGTGCTTCATTTAGCATTACACATACAAAGGGGAATAAGCCTGTAAGAATAGTTTTTTCAAAAAAAACTATCCTGACCACAGCGCAGGCCCCTTTATGCCATTGCACAAGGGTCCCTGCATTTCCCTTAGGCTGCCACAAGGATGCGAGAAAAAGAAGAGAGCAAGAACTGTGCCATATCTTTGTAAATATGACACATTTCTGCTCTCTCCCTGTTACGCAAAGAGGCACAGCATGTTCCCTTGCTGCATTTCTGTTGCACCCGGCCCTCTTCACATGGTCATCCCCAAACTTTTAGCCTTCACCCCACCTCTTTTGCTGAACTTGTTTTTGTTGGCTTTATGACTCTGTGCACTTTACAACTGCTAACTAGTGCTAAAGTGCTTGTGCTCTCTCCTTTAAACATGGTAAAATTGGTGTACACCCAATTGGCACATTTTATTTACTTGTAAGTCCCTAGTGAGGTGGTAATTAGGGCCTATAATTTAAATGCTACTAGTGGGCAAGGAGCACTTATTGTGCCCCCCACTTTAGTAGCATTTTTAAATATGTCACAGGCATGCCATTGCAGCCTGTGTGCAGTTTTAAACTGCCATTTCGACCTGGCAAAATAAACCTCTTACAATGCCTAAACCTTCCTTTTTAATACATATAAGTCACCCCTAGTGTAGGCACTAAATAATATCTCATAGGACAGGGTGCATTGTATTTAAAAAGTTGAACATGCACTTTTAAGTTTTACATGTTCTGGTAGAGAAAAACTCCTAAATTGTTTTTTCGCTCTTGCAAGGCCTACCTCTCCCATAGGGTAACATTGGGTTACCTTATTACATTTAGTAAGTGATATCGTTTGATTGGAAGCTTTTGTGTATTCCTCTTAGGCAGCCACACAATAGAGAGTCTGGGTGCTGGCAGGATGAGCCATCTCTTGTAGGATGAGGGGGCAGAGCTGTCACCTGCCACACTTGCAATTCAATGGGACGGCCTCAGCACACACACAGAGGACTTCACACTAGCCTAATGTTCCCCCAGAAAGACTCGAACCAGGGTAGGGAGTCAGGAAATTCCAGACAACTCTGAAGGTTGAAACTCTAGAAGCTTCTTTCACTTCAAAGCTGGCACCAGGTATAAATATTGGACCCCCGTCCTCCCCCCCCCAGACCCGTCTCTTCAGTTCACTTCTGGACCTATGGAAGACTCAGTAGAAGGACTTCTGTGCAGATCTTCTGTAAGAAGGACTGCCCTGCTGCCCTGCTACGCTGCTGCCCTGCTGCCCAGTTGCCTGAGTGAGTAAAACTAACCTTGCATCTTGAACCCAGGACCACCAGAGTGACTCCAATGGCTAGTTGGCTGACCTCCTGATCAGACCCTCAGGGACAGAAAAGGCTCCAACCATCTTGAACCCTGCACCTGGACAACTCCTGCTTAAAGTCCTACACCCCCAAGTGGTGCCCCTCCAGTTCCTCGCAACCCCGCATCGGAACCACCGCTGCACGATGCATCTCCGATGCAGGACCTCACATCGTAGCCCCACCGTCCCAGAGCCACCGCTGTGTGATGCATTTTTGACACAGGACCTTGAATTGCTGGCTAGAGCCGCCGCTGCGCAGCGCAACGCTCGGCAACCAGGATTTAAGATACATTTCTCAGCTATACTAACTCGGACCCTGTAGACGGCCCAGGCTCCATCGTGCTAAGCCTGAACTTGTGACTTTGTCCTGGTCCGGCTTGACCAATTAACCACAGTTGGCGCTTTGTGCTTTTAAGCACCATTTTCACCTAAACCTTTAAAATTGCATATCTCCTGTTCTAATAATTGGATTTTTGTGAATTTAAACTTCACTGTATTTTTCTAATTTGGTGTGGGAGTTTTCGTGTGTTGTGTTCTCACTTTATAACTATTTGAGTGCTAAATAAATACTTTACACATTGCTTCTAAATTAAGCCTGGCTTACTTTGTGCCAAGCTACCAGAGTGTTTAGCACAAGTTAATTTGGGGTTTGCTTGCGTTTCACCCAGACAAGAATTGTGGTTGCTGCTTGAGTAGGGTTTCACCCCCTCAACTAATAACTCAATTTCCTACAATTGCGTTGAAAGAAAGTTTAATAATCTGTGACTAAATTGCTATCACATCATTGTGGTGCACGTTCTGCACAGTCACAACCCGGAAACAATGTCCACCACAATCGTCCGGGCAAGAGGCTCACAGGAACACCAAGCCCGTTATTACAAATGGCCCATTAATTCAGATGTGGTTAGTAATTGAATTCACTTGTCCCACCAGATGATGATGCAGAGAAAAAAGAGGGCTTGCTCGGGTAATCAGGGGGTAAAACAGATTCCCTTGTAATTCCTCATTTCAGAGGGCAGCCCAAATTTACTCATACCCAACCCAAATCCGGGGGCAATTGTAATGGGACCCTAAGTGGGTCATTTATACATTGGCAAGCTGGCTGCCGGCTGGTGCAGGTTCACACAGCCTTTTCTTCCCCTTAGCGGAAGTTGTTTCAGTGAAAAAAGCTGTGAGGGTAATTCTTTTTAGGTCTCGCCTGCAACAGCGCATGCGCTGCATGCACTCTTGCTTGAGAGAGCTATGGATATACAACAAGAGGATTGGAGCCCGCCCATTGCTTACCATTTGTTGGCTTCATTGTCACAGTTATTTTGTGCCTCCTAATTGGGCAGCACCTGCCGGCTTTACTTCCTCTTCTTTCCTCAGGAGCATGGACCAAGTATTGATGGATTTTCTTTGATTAGTGTCTTTACACTGCTGCTTGTGCTGGGATTGAGGTAGACTTTCTTTACTTTTTCCTCATTAATTGTCTGTTGCTGATTGCCCCAGTTGTCCGTGTTGCAGGTTCCACCCTCCAGCCCACTCTCGGGTTGTCAGTGTTGCTCACCTCCCTCCTGTTGTCCATGTTGGCCACCTCCCTCGTCTCAAAGCACAGGCCGGGGAGGGGAAGCTGGACCCGATAGGGGCCTGTGACAAACGCCTCCCGGAGGCAGGAACCCCCGCAAGCCTGCGAAAAAGGGGGAGACCGGATTGGTCGCCCCAAAGCTAACCGCTGGCCGCCCAATCCGGGTGAGAGGGGACAAGCGGCTGGGGGGGTTCAAAAGGGGCACAAGTCCCCTCAAAGCCACTGAATCCCCCAACCATATCGTAATCGCACCTGGAGTTGAGGATCCGCCGCCGACGAGGCTGCGTTCCTGAGGATACTCGGAAGGAGGCCTGCTCGTTGAGACTGTCGGGAAGATTTCATCCACTGCAAGGACTTCACACCTGTTCAACCCTTGTCTAAACAGCTGGCGGCTCACGGGCTATTGTTCCAGCGCCTGGCAACAGCATTGGAGTCACCTGGAAACTGGCGGGAACTGGCGGTCACCGGCAGGTGTGAGGCAGCGGTGCAAGGGTCTCAGCACCCAACGAGAGCAGCTTAACGGTACGTCCTGCCCCGAGGGGGTTTGGTGAAGCCTGATCGGAGCCTCTCTGTGGTGCGATGCTTCGGCGCGGAAGGCGGGGCCATTGTGGTGTGGCGGTGGCAGAAGAGGCGAGCACGCCACGGGGGAGCGGAACCCGGCCGGAGTGAGGCGGCGGTGCAAGGGTCTCAGTGCCCAACAAGAGTGGCGTCGAAGGACGTCCTGCCCCGAGGAGGTTGGTTGGAGCCTGATCAGGAGCTTTCCCATGGTGCGGTACTTCGGCCTGGAAGGCGGGCCATTATTGGTGAACGCGTGTGTGGCGGCAGCAGGAAGAGGCGAGCATGCCGCGGTGGGAGCAGCTGCCCATAATAACAAATGCAAACACCACACCACCCCTTTTTTGTTTGCATTACTGTCTTGCCAAGGAAACGATAATTAAGTTTGAAGTTTCCGTCCAACATGGAAGTGCAGTCTGCCCGTGTATTATTGCCATTGATAGGCTATTTATAACAACGTTCCTCTCTCCCACCATCATCAAGCGTAAGTTTTTTTCATTTGTGTGTGACAGTTTCAGGGCACAGTGTGCTTCTGTGTGACACTTCTTTGGCATATCGGGACGTATCGGGAGCCTTTTTTCCCCTAAAGCCAGTGATTGTGGGTTCGGGGCCTATCTGAGGTGCAAAGTAATATCGTCAGTCTTCCTCACAGCAGGTGCAGTGGGGAGAAAGCCCCCGCCCATCAAAGGAAGGATACATAACCAGGGTATGGCCGGGAAGCGTGGAGCGAATAGGGAGAGGAAAATGCCGGCCATATACAGGGAAATGCCTGGAAAAAATATAGCCCAGGAGAAGGTGGTGAGGAGAACATGGGACAACTCCGGGCCAGAGCTGGACGGCGACCTGGAAGAGCTGTTGCACCAGGCAAGGGCGCTGGTGACCCTCAAAGGGAAGAGTTGGATGGATGAGCACATCAATGAGGGACCGGCCAAGAAGAAGCCAAAACTTATGCAGGCACAACCCCCTGCATCCCCTGCACTGCCAGGCAAAAAGGGGCTTGCAGTCAAAACAGCGGCCGCTTCCAGACCAGGCAGGGGGGGCGCCGAGAGAAGGACCACAGCACACAACTGCAGTCCCAAAGTCAGGCCCAGGCTGGTGGGCTCCGGGCCACTAGTCTGGGCCCAGAGCCCCATATGGGGAAGAACACCAGGCCAGCACAGGGTGCAACTGGGAGGGCCGGGGGCCCAGGCAGAAGAAGGGACAGAAGGACTTAGAAGTCAGGCAGGATAGCCCACAGGTCAGGCAGAGTAAAGAGAGCGCAGGCCCTAAGGGGGCCACGCAGAATATACAGGGGGACACAGCGGAACCAGAGGGTGACCAGCCGGGCAGGGAGGGGCAGAACCCAGGGGGGAAGCCAGCGAGCGAATACTTACGCTCCTCCCCGGGGGACCTGCCCACCACCACCAAACTTCTGGGGCTGGCAAAACTGATCCTGTTAGCAGTGAAGGAGAGAATCTGGCGGAAGGAGTTTATAGATATATTTTCCTTGCTGGAGGTATGCAAGGTGGGCCTGGACCTCTCAGTGCTAGACAAAAAGGACGAGGACAGAAGGGATAGATGCAAGCCCAGGATAGAAAAAAACATGGAAAACTGGCTGAGGGCTTTCAGGACTTTGGTATACGTATTCATCAAAAAATTCCCACAGAGCGCAGCAGCACTAATCTTATATGAACAGAAAGTGCACGAGGCGCAGGAAAAATATCAGGGGGAAACATGGCTGAGGTATGACGAAAGTTTCAGGGAGAAGATGCAAACTTGGCCAGTGATGAAGTGGGACTGCCAGGACATGGAAGGTTTCATGAGCCACATGGTGGCAGCAAGGAAAGGGCACGCAGGAATCCAATTTTCGTCCCTCAGGGTTTAAAGGGAAATACTAGGGCAACGGACAAGTTTTCAAAGATAATAGCCAAATAGGAGGTAAAACCGGGAAAACCCGAGTGGCAACATGTTGGAAATACGATAAAGATGAATGCAAATGGGGACCCGCATGCAGGATTAAGCACAGTTGCGGCACTTGCGGGGGCAACCATCCCGCCGTATTATGCAGAAAGTCACAAGGGATGGGTACAAACAGGGACAAGGGCACCACAAAGAAGTGACGGACAGGGAGAAGCAGCCCAGGGGGGTGAAGGTGGAGTAGGGGAGGGGTGGCCACTGCCTACCCCCATAAAGGCGGGAAGACTGATTTCATTACTGAGTAGATACCCTAAGAAGGCAGACAGACAACAATTAGCAGAAGGCTTCACAGCAGGGTTCCCCATCCCTTACAAAGGACTGGTGGCCCAGCGGCTTAGCCACAACTTAAAATCAATACAGGATAACCCAGAGACAGCTAGACACAAGGTGGACAAGGAGGTCCAACTGGGAAGAGTGGCCGGCCCATTCGCCTCCCCCCCGCACTACCAAACCTGATAGTCTCGTCTTTAGGCTTGGTACCAAAAAAGGAAGTGGAGAAATACCGACTCATACACCACCTGTCCCACCCGCACGGGGAGTCCATCAATGATTGGTTGGAAAAAGGGAGCTGCTCGGTAGCTTACGCCTCCCTGGAAGATGCGGTTGAGCTCATCAAACAAGCAGGGAAGGGGGCTCTGTTGGCAAAAACAGATATCGAGTCAGCGTTTCGCCTGTTACCAATACATCCTGACAGTCACCACCTCCAAGGTTTCCGATTGGATGGAAATTTTTACTATGATAAATGCTTACCCATGGGCTGTTCAATATCCTGTGCTTACTTTGAATCCTTTAGCAGTTTCCTCGAATGGGAACTTGGGACACGACACCCCGAGGGGGGGAGGGTTAACTACTTGGATGATTTTCTGTTCATTGGAAAATTAGGGACAGAGGAGTGTGCAAACCTCCTCTGCCATTTCGTGGCACTGACTGAGGAATTGGGAGTCCCACTAGCGCAGGACAAGACTGAAGGCCCGGCCACCAGGCTCTCCTTCCTCGAGATAGAACTGGACTCTGTGGCTGGGACATGCAAGTTGCCAACAGATAAGGTTACTGAGCTGCACCAGATCATTCGGCGGCTACGTCAGCAGAAAAAGGCAACACTAGGCGAGATACAGCAACTGCTGGGGAAACTGAACTTTGCCACCAGGGTAATTCCTGTGGGGCGCCTCTTTGCGAGGCACCTGGCCTGGATGACTAAGGGGCTGTCACAAAAGCACCACAGGCTGCGCATCACACAGGGGGTAAAGGAGGACCTGGGGCAATGGGAAACTTTCTTGGCTAAATGTAACGGTACCCTAATGTGGCGGGAACCATGGGTGCAGGTGCATCAGCTTGAGCTCTATACGGATGCAGCAGGAAGCCACAGCTTTGGGGCCATCCTGGGGTCGGCATGGGCAGCAGCAGAATGGCCAACCAGCTGGCACCAGAGGGGCATTACTGGTAGGCCTGGGCATAGTTCACGGAGTTTTGCTACGCGGAACTCCGCGAAGTTACAAAAAAACTCTGCGAAGTTCCGCGAGTGGTGGAGTGCAGTGCGAACTGCAGTTTGTGCTGGTATTCGTGCCGCGCGGGTAGAAATTCTACCCGAGCGGCAGCTCGTGCTCGCAAACTTACTGTTCGCGATCGCGAGTGGGGAAAAAACTCCGCTGCACATCGAAAAGCGGAGTTTTCTGTACTCCGCGAGCTCCGCGGAGTGCGGAGTGCAGAAAACTCCGCAAACTCCGCGAACGGAGCGAAGTTCATCGCCCAGGCCTAATTACTGGCAACATCACCTTGTTAGAACTATTTCCAATCATAGTGACCTTTACCATTTGGGGCCACTAACTGGCCAATAGACAGATAGTCCTGTGGTCCGACAACCACGCGGTAGTACAGGCGATCAACTTGGGAACAGCAAAGTGCCCGGCAGTGGAAACACTACTGCGGAGGCTAGTCGAGTGCCAGCTGATAGCAAACATAGCAATCAGGGCAAGGCACATTGCGGGTTTGGATAACTCAATAACACATTCCATTTCTCGTTTTTAGTGTGGCAGGTTCAGGGAGCTCGCGCCGGAGGCGAACCAAACTATGACTCCAGTGGCAGAGGAACTGTTGGTAAACCTGGGCTAAGTACATTGCTGGACAAGGCACTGGCCCCCAAGACGGCGAACCGCTATCGTAAGTGCTGGCCGACCTTTATTGATATAACCTGCATGAAGGGTGCACAGAGGATAGGACAAGAGGAAGTGACAGCATTCATAGAATGGGCATTCTGAAGCGGGAAGACCAGATCATCGGCCCAAGCACACTTGAGCACGGTGGCCTATTACACCAAGCTGACAACAGGGGGGATCCCACGCGGTCGTTCTGTTGCAAAATGGCCATGAAAGGATGAAGGAGAATGCAGTCCACAGCACAGGACAGAAGGAGGCCGTTTGACTTTCTTATCCTGAGAAGGGCACTCGGCGCTCTAGCAAGGGTGTGCAATGGGGAGCGGGAGCTGAAGCTCTTTAAGGCAGCATTCACGCTGGGCTTTTTTGGGGCTTACAGGATCAGCAAACTAGTCGCCCCAGCAAAAAGGAACCCGGAGACAGCATGCATACACAGGACAGATGTAAGTTTGGGACCAGGGTATATGATAGTTCACCTACTCCGCTCAAAAACGGATCAGGCAGGCAAGGGGAAATACACCAGGATCGATTGTATCAGAGATAAATCCTGCTGCCAGGTATGCCTCGTCCAAGATTATATGCTTCAAGGAGGACCGGCTGGGGTGCCGTTGTTTACACATGGGGATGGGTCGTGCCTCAGTAGGTTTCAATTTGTGGCAGTGATGTGGAGGTCCCTGGACAGGGCGGGCTTCCCGCCAAAAGAATTCGGATCGCACTCCTTTCGCATAGGGGCAGCAACCACAGCGGCAGACCTGGGGTTTAGTGCGGAGAAAATCATGGCAGCGGGGCGCTGGGCATCAAGCGCCTTCAAACGTTACGTAGATCTGGCATTTTACTGAGCTCTGGTCTTTTCCCCCCCCCTCATCATCCAGGTCAGCCAGCGGGTCGCAAGAAAGTATGGATCGTGGGGCACTCTTACATAACCCGGGTGCAACAGTGGGCAGCGGCTCGGCTTACATTCAAAGGGATCTGGCTCCATGACACGGATGTGACTTGGCTGGGACAATCAGGGATGAAATGGGACCAGCTGCTACATGCAGTGGGAATGGCTCTGCGGCAGGGTGACGCACCAGATGCGGTGGTGGTTCACCTGGGGGGCAATGATTTAGCGGCCGTAGGGAGGAGAAGCCTCCTGGCAAAGATGATGACAGACCTGGCAGCACTAGCGAAGCTAATCCGGCCGGCTGAGATAGTATGGTCTGAAATAATAGTACGCAGGGATTGGAGGGGGGCCATGAACCAAGGCGCAGTTGAGAAATCTAGACGCAAATTGAATATTACCATGGCAAAAATATGTGCGGCTAATAGTTGGGGCTTTGTAAGGCGCAGTCTGATTAACCTAAAATCCCCGGGGTACCACTTGGAAGATGGCGTCCACCTGACGGGGGTAGGAATGGACATGTTCTTACTTAACATAGTTGTTGTCCTGGAGCAGCTGGGTTTCTCTTAAGTAGGGGCGAAGGGAGGTGGCAGAAGGGGGGAGCTGCCTCCAATCGTCAAACCGTAGGCAGCGTGGCAGATGAAACCCAGAAAAAGATCCAGAAGGGGAAACTACTAGAGGTAGATGAGCTGCTTACACAGTGTCCTTGGGATGCCTCACGGCAGGGACACATAGTGAGCAAATGACAGCACACAGCCATAGACAGAGTAGATGAGATGCTCGCACAGGGTCCTTGGGATGCCACACGGCAGGGGCACTGGAGAGCAGGAGAGTGTCCAGGGCAAGCGGAACGGCACTTGCAGCCGGGCCAGTCCTAACGGGCACCCACAAACTTGGTAGCAAGGGAAGCCTGGAACCGCGCAACACAGAGGCCTTGCTTGGAGGGGGCAGCTCGAGCTAAAAAAGTGCTGTCATAAAAGGACCAACACCTAACTTGGATAATAATGCAGGATATAAAATGACATGGACGTTTATGAATTACCAACCAAAAGTCGTGAGATGTATAAACCATGTTAATAAACTGCGGCCTTTCTATGCACCATTCCATGTTGTCACTGGAATGATTAATGGGGAAAGAGACACAGTCGGGCAGGGCACTAAAAAGGGGGTGGGGGGACTCGCCCTTGGGAGGGGTTTCCTCCTCTCCCTTTTCTGGTCCTTCCAGCATCCCTTCCCTGCCTGCTGCAACCTGCCATTCCAGTCACAGAGTCCTTGGCAAGCCCATGGAAATGGTTAATTAGTGACAGGGGTGTCATTTACACTTCTGGTGGGTGGGATCATTACGGAGCATTGCACAGAGATCTGTGAGAAGGCTCAGACACAGGCAGCCTCTTCTGAGCCTTGCACCTGCTGCCAGATCGGGTTGTTTGTGAAGCACTTGTGCAGGAATGTTTTCAAAATCGTTCACCCCTCTCATCACTTGAGAAACCATTTTTATTTTCTCGTGTGTGTGGAACCTTCAGTGGAACCCACAAACTGGTAAGATAGCTTGGGGTGGGGTTATTGCACCTGCCTTAGTCTAGAATTGTAACATATCGTGTATAGCTTTGGATTTCCGGCAAGCAGACTCTGCCATCCATCCTTCTGAGGTTGTTAAATTGAACAGCACTAAATGTAGTTATAATATCACTTGCTATTACAGCCTTTTGAGTTGTAGACTGATGTCAGAATACTATATAAGCAAAGACCCTGGACAGATTTTGAGCATGAAAAGAGACATTCAAAGAAATGACTAAAACGCCAGTGAGTTGGGTACCATAGCGCTTCGAAAACGCTTTAAACGGTGATGCAGGAACGAAAAGTATTAAGGTGGCAAATAACGGCCCACATGGGTGTCCTGCCTCAGTAACGTTCAACTTTGTGCAGGTTTCGCAATGGATTGAGTGTGGAAAAGTTTGCAAACATAGGGGCATATTCACAAGGACTTATCGCCGAGTTATCGCCACCTTAACGCATCAAAAGTGGAGATAGATTTAACGCCCCATTCACAAGCTGGTGCAAACTGCAGACATCGCCAGTATTCCCACGATAACTGCCGCAAAATTTACCTCCACGGATGACACCACCAACTAACCCTAATGAGATGCAGAGTAGGCGTTCCCGTGCAAAAACACACGAAAACACCACTACACCACATTCACAACGAACTGCCAGATCTGCGATGCAAACCAAAAACAGGCGATAAGCTGCGGTAGCAGCAGGGAATTAACACCTGCCTTTTGCTGGTGTTAAGCAATCAATCAATCAATCAATCATGTCACTTATAAAGCGCACTACATACCCGCGAGGGTCTCAAGGCGCTGGGGGAAGAGGGGGGTGGTGCTGCTACTGATCGAAGAGCCAGGTCTTGAGGAGTCTTCTGAAGGCCAGTAGGTCTTGGGTCTGTCGGAGGTTGGTGGGGAGGGTGTTCCAGGTCTTGGCGGCGAGGTGGGAGAAGGATCTGCCGCCGGCGGTCGTTTTCCGGATGCGGGGGACTGTGGCGAGGGCGAGGCTGGTCGAGCGGAGCTGGCGGGTGGGGGTGTAGAAGCTGAGTCGTCTGTTGAGGTAGGCTGGTCCGGAGTTGTGGAGTGCTTTGTGTGCGTGGGTGAGGAGCTTGAAGGTTATCCTCTTGTTGACAGGGAGCCAGTGCAGGTCTCTCAGGTGGGGTGTGATGTGGCTGCGTCGGGGGATGTCGAGGATAAGACGTGCAGAGGCGTTCTGGATGCGTTGCAGCCGTCTCAGGAGCTTAGCCGTCGTTCCTGCGTAGAGGGCGTTTCCGTAGTCCAGCCTGCTGGTGACGAGGGCCTGGGTGACTGTTTTTCTTGTTTCGGTGGGGATCTACTTGAAGATCCTGCGGAGCATTCGGAGGATGTTGAAGCAGGATGAGGAAACGGCGTTGACCTGCTTAGTCATGGAGAGGGTGGGGTCGAGGATGACCCCTAGGTTGCGTACGTGGTCGGTGGGTGGCGGGGCTGTTCTCAGTGATGTTGGCCACCAGGAGTCGTCCCAGGCTGAAGGGTTGGAACCAAGGATGAGGACCCCCGTCTTGTCCGAGTTCAGCTTCAGGCGGCTGGTCCTCATCCATTCGGCGATGGCCTTCATTCCTTCGTGGAGGTGGGCTTTGGCGGTGTGAGGGTCTTTGGTGAGGGAGAGGATCAGCTGGGTGTCATCGGCGTAGGAGATGATGTTGAGGTTGTGCTGTCGGGCGACGTGGGCGAGGGGTGCCATGTAGATGTTGAACAGCGTTGGGCTGAGGGAGGAGCCTTGGGGTACGCCGCAGATGATCTTGGTGGCCTTGGATCGGAAGGGGCGAGGCGGACGCTTTGTGTTCTGCCGGAAAGGAAGGATGTGGTCCAGTCCAGGGCCTTCTCTTGGATCCCGGCGTCGTGAAGGCGTGTTCGTAGTGTGTGGTGGCAGACCGTGTCGAAGGCGGCTGATAGGTCCAGGAGGATGAGGGCTGCTGTTTCTCCGTTGTCTAGCAGGGTCCTGATGTCATCGGTGGCGGCGATGAGGGCTGTTTCGGTGCTGTGGTTGCTGCGGAAGCCGGACTGGGAAGGGTCCAGGATGTTGTTCTCCTCGAGGTAGCGAGTCAGTTGTTTGTTGACGATTTTCTCGGTGACCTTCGCGGGGAACGGGAGCAGAGAGATGGGTCGGAAGTTCTTGAGGTCCTTGGGGTCTGCCTTGGGTTTCTTGAGTAAGGCGGTGATCTCGGCGTGCTTCCAGCTTTCCGGGAAGGTTGCTGTCTCGAAGGAGACAGGAAGCAGGACGACTACCTGCAGCATGAAAGGGAGCCCAGCCAAGAGCCACATCTGAAGACCCACAGATGCCATGGAGACAATGATCATGCAGCTCGGAGACCCATGAGGGCCACAACACCCACCGCCACCACCTCCAGGACCCGCCCCCCCCCCCCCGGCCCACCACAGAGGCAGCGTACGCAAAGACAGCGGACCCACCTTAAACACACCAGCCACACAGACCCAACACCAGAGGAGGACATTGCCCACTACAGGCCCAAAAGGACAACCATCCCCCGCATCCTGACCCACAGCGCCCACCGGCTGACGGTACCAACACAGCGGACAACCAACATCCCTCCGCAGACAAAGCTGCCCGCTGTGCTGCACATGTTGGCCTCTGGTACCTTCCAACCCACAACTGCCAGAGTCGGAGGAGTCTCACAGCCAGCCCTATCCAAGTTCATCACACTTGTCCTGGATGCCATCATCAGCCTGGTACCCCAGCACCTCCACTCCACCCACACTGCGCAGGAGCAGCTGGAGACCAAGCAAGGCCTCTACGCCATAGCTGGATTCCCTCACGTGTTGGGGGCAACCGACTGCACACATGTACCCCTCGTGCCCCCTGCCGACACTGCACACAACTACCGCAACAGAAAGCACACGCATTCCATCAATGTGCAGGCAATAGTGGACCACCGGGGACTCCTCAACAATGTTGTGGCCAACTCCCCAGGCAGTGGGCATGATTCATACATCTCCCGACAGTCCATCATCAACCAGCGCTCCCAGGATGGCACCTATGGAAATGCATTGCTCGTTGGAAAGTACCAAATGAACACACCACACACCTCCACTCCACAGTCATGCAACTCACGACACTGGCAACGGGCACGCATCAAAACTACAAGCAACATGCCACACAACATGCCAACCGACCAGACACGACAACACAACTCCATTGGGAACCTGGGCTTGCCATACACACAACCCAGCCACGGCATGGCACCACAATAGCAGAATGTGAGGAGAGGCTTGGAGCAGGCATGTGCGAGAGTGGCAAGTGACTAATGAATGAGAACCTACCCAATGCCAGGTGTGGCGTGGATGTGCCGGACAGACTTCAGTGTGCAAACCACGGAAATGGCCATGTGGACATTAACTGCTGGTGCATGGAGTGTAGTGGCCAGTGGACGCTACCATGTCCCCACAGGCTGTGGGGCAGAACGCGGAAATGTCGCTCGTTACGTCCCCCCCTGTATGCGCGGGCGGAGTGGTTTGGCCCTGCGTATGCCAGGCCTGCGTAGGGGTGTGAATGTAAAGCCCGTCGCACTGGGCGTGGTTCTCATTCGGAATGGCCAACGTGTCTGCCAGGGTGGCGCCTCTCAACCCGCCACGAGGCCGGCGCAGTGCATGGCGGGCCTGCGTCCCTGTGCGCCTGCTGCACCCCGGGCTGCTGGTTCCCAGACCCGTCATGCCTGCCCCAGCGCACCAAGGAGGCTCCGCTCACCTGCCGACACCGGCGTGTGTCAAAGAGGGCCCACCACGTGCCGGTGCAAGCTCCAAGCCCCAGTCCCGTGACCTTTGCAGCCTCCGCCGACCATCGCTGGCTTCCACGACGCTGGCCCACAGTACTCCTTTTTCATTGACATACTCCACCGGCGTACTCTTCGGCCCAGTTGTTGGCACATGTTGTACTGAGTCGTGAGTTTTGAATGGCAGTGACCCCAAGTCTGTGGCAGCATCCACATCACTATACTCCCTCCGATCAGTGAAGCAAAAGTCTGCATCGCAAGCCTGCGACACGTGGAGGAACTTCCTAGATCCTCACCAATCAGGCTTCAGAAAAGGTTGCAGCACTGAGACAGCGATCCTGAATGTCATAGATGACATCCACAAGTCACTTGACAATGATCGATGCTGCCTACTCATCCTCCTGGACTTATCGGCAGCCTTCGACACGGTTGATCACAAACTGCTCATTAATGTACTACGGAAAGGGTCGGAGCAGACGAGGTGGTAATACAGTGGTTCTCCTCCTTCCTGCAGAACCGTACCCAAAGAATAAAAAATTAAAAACAATACGGCAGACTTACTCCCTGTAAACAGGGGGGTTCCGCAAGGATCAGTTCTTTCCCCGGCACTATTCAATATATGAATGGAGCCACTCACCAAGATACTCAACAAAGCCAACATCCCCTTCCACCTATATGCAGACGATACCCAGATCTACCTTGAAACTTCCTCTATTGAAGACATACAAAGACTAAACCTCACCCTGAAAGAAATCCAACACTGGTTATCCCTCAACCACCTGAAACTAAACCAGGACAAAACGGAAATACTCATCATAGCCAACAAAGCACAGACCCCCCAAGTCACAGAATGGCTAAAAACCATTGATGCTGTAAACTGCAGTCTCATCCCAGCAGACTCTGTAAAATCACTGGGAATCACTCTGGACCCTAATTTAGACATGGTCAAACACATCAAAAATACCGCGAAGAGCGCGTTCATCAACCTAAAACTGCTCAACAAAATAAAGCCATTCATCCCCCCCAATGACCTCAAACAAGCCACCCAATCCTTGGTTCTGTCCCGATTGGACTACGGAAATGCAACCCTCACAGGCACAGCAAAATCCCACCTTGCCCCCCTCAGAACAACTCTAAATGCAGCAGCCAGGATGGTCACTGGAGTAAAAAAATATGAACACATCACTCCTGCTCTCAGAGAGCTAAAATGGATACCAACCGAAATGTGCGCCAGCTTCAGAACAGCCTGTCTCACTCACAAAGCCCTGCATACCGGCAAACCCGCATACCTGGCCGCCAAACTAAACAAAGCCGGTCAGTCAAGGAACCTAAGGAGTACTAACACTCTACTTCTCATCCCGCCAAAAACTCACAAACATCACGCTCCTTCTCTGGAAATGCGCCCAAAATTTGGAACGCCATCCCAGTTCATATCAGGATTAACCCTTCCTTTCCAAAATTCAAAAGCTAGCTCAAAGACCTTTTCCTCAACCGAACTCTTCTGAATGGATAGCTGACGCTCCACATCGAATCCCGCACACTGCAGTATACATTCACTCTGTTTAGAGGACCGATACCTCTCTCACCTCTCGTCTCGCTCCAGTGCTCCCCCTCACCAATCTGGAGTTGTCTTGAATCATGGAGTCTATCGGTTACTCTTTATGTTTGAACTGTGCACGTCACGGATCATTATGTCTGATTTGCTACTCTGTGTGTTTGAACTTTACTCGTCACGAATCACTATGCTCTACTATGGTCACTTCTTTTGTTTGATTGCTTCTTTGTTACATGTTGTAAAGCGCTCTGATACCCTCGGGTCTTGCCAGCGCTATATAAAACTCCAAAATAAATAAATAAATAAATGGTGCCACTAACCCTGTTCAACGCAAGCCGGCGACATGTGGTGCCACTAACCCTGTTCAACGCAAGCCGGCGACACGTGGTGCCACTAACCCTGTTCAACGCAAGCCGGTGACACTTGGATGAGGGCTCAGGCCTACACTGCGGTCCAGTAGATCCCACATGTGGAACTGTGTCTTGAATTCAGAATGGCAGTGACCAAATGTTAATTGCTGCGTTTATATCACTGAACTCCATTCGATCAGTGTCCCAAACCCTGCATCGCAAGCACACGACACGTGTCTGTGGGCCCGTGCTGACGGCTGCCCCCGGCCTACACTGCGGTCCAGTAGGTCCCACATCCAGCACTTAGTCGTGATTCATGAATGGCAGAGTCCATACCAGTGAACGCATGGAGAGGAGTAAGAGGAAGATGCGGTTCAGTCCGGATGAAAGCCGGATCCTCGTCACGGAGGTGACCGAACACTAGCAACAACTGACCTGGTGCCACTAACTCTGTGCGCAATGAGTCATGGGCACTTTCTGGTTGGACTTTGGTGGCATCTGAGTCCATGGCCTGGGGGTTGTCTACATCATCATCTGGCTGGGACGGACTTGGTGTTCGACATGTGTCGGTTCCATTCATCTCCACCATGGCGACTGTTTCTGCGTGGTTCTGTCCTCTGCATCATGCCCTGGGGGTACACCTTCCACTGTCCACCGAGACACTCCGTGACAACCCCCTTTGTCATCTACGAGAACCTGCTCTGCTCTCGTGAACCTGCCCCAGTGCACCGCATGTCAGCGGCCCGTGGCGGTAGGCCCGTGCAGGACGCTGTGCATCCGGGGCCACTAACTCTGTGCAGCTCAAGTCATGGAGCCTTTATGCTTGAATGGTTGTGTCCTTAACGATGTACACTGTTGTCGTTTTTTGACTGCACCAGGCACTCCATGACGTCTGGTGTACACACACCCCACACACATCCAACACAGGTGTCACTCGACATGTGAGCCTGCTAATAAACGTGGCCGGGCGCACGTGCCCGTAGCCATTCACACCATCTAAGCAAGTGTGTCCGTGTGGTCATTATGTCAGCATGATGGGCCCGAGCTCTGCAACATCACAGTGGCCAAGACCTTGGACATGTAGCTTTGCCCGCCCCCCCCTGCATGCACAAGCGGCGTGTGCTGGTCCGGCATACGTCAGGTCAGCGCCGGGGTGTGCTGATTCGGCAGGGGGATCAGGGCGTGGCTCTGGTCTGGCCTTGAGAAGGAAGTGCGGTAAGCGTGTCTCTGTGTTGGAGTGTTGTCACCACCAGGGCCACAGTAGTCGATGTTGCAATGTAGCATGCACCCGGAGGGCGGGCCCGCACGTACGGGGAAATGTAGGAGCGCAAGACCGCTCGGGGTCTTGGCTCATGCATGCCAAGTGTTATGTGTATCAGTCCTGCGGCTGCATAAGTCCGATGCCTAGCCTCAATCGCAGCGCAATCACAGCCAGCCATGGACTGTACACCTGTGTCCGCCCTGTCCGGACCATTGGCCTACACTCACGTGGCCGCACACCCTCAATGGCCAGCTTCACGGTGTTGTTGGCATGCCGCTGCACATGCGCAGACAGGCATGACAATGGTGTGCCGTAGGAGTGCACGTGATACAACCGCGCAGCGCACACAATTGTGGGGGCTCGTGGGAGGGAGGAGCAGCTGTGAGGCAATGTAACACACAGTGAGGCCGCTCATGTGCCACTTGCTCGGCATGTCATCCATGATTCCCTGGGTTGCAGACATCCCACCCCACCCACGACAGGCCTCTGTACATCTCCTGTATGCAAGCAGATGGTAAAGTTACTAGAGGGATGAAAGGTCCTTTGTCTGAACTATCAGGCGGTAGCACATCTGCAGCTCCGAGCTGGGACTTGCATGTGCCCAGCACCCCCTGACAGATACGATAGCATTTGCTGGCAACTCCCACACTACGCACTGCCCGACGTGAGACCAACTTGTACACATCCCACACGCAGAAGTCCTTGGTCGTAGTTAGCGTGCGTGAAATGGCCTTCACACGTACTCCCACCCCTCCCCAGGCCTGCACCCGTTGCACACAGACACTGCTCATTGCTCCGAACTGTGCCATTTCATCCACAGGACTGGCGCGGGTCAGCACAGTGCCGCTTCAAGCAGAGCCACTGATGCAATGGCAGGCCATCCTGGACACATGCTCAACTCCAGTCACGTGGACCGGTACCGTGCACGTCTGCTGCATGTACTGGGGGCACTGCCATTGGCAGTGCTGCGGATCAGTTACCGGCTAAGCTTCCGCCTTGCCAACGTCACCTGTGTTCAGCCTGTGTTGCATTGTCGCTCGTGCATATTCGAGTGGACCATGGATGTCTGCCTTTCCAACGTAACGGTAGCTGACCTGGATTTTGACGTGTGTGTGCGCCCCCTGTTGGCCCACGACCAGGAGTGTCACTGTGATGCCCGTTTATGGCATGCCTGGATGATTGGCATGCATGCTGGCAACTGGACCTGGGAGATTGCACGAGTCGTCGTGTGCAGTGACCACATTGAGCCGCTCCCCTATTGGGCTTTAGTGCCAATTGGGGCCAGGGGTTGGAGTCAGCCCATCTGTCCGGGACAGCTGATGGGTTACGTCGCCGACATGTTAGATGTGGTGGACAACGAGCTCATGTTGGAAATGTTGGCCTACGCTGCTGCACTCGCGTTCATGGACGAGTGACAACGTACCTGCAGCCACAACTGAATGTGACCCATTGCACGTGTCCCGGCGCCTGGTTGCATGTTGGGGATCTGGTCACATGTCCCAAGATGACAGTGGACATGGCTGCACTGGCCTGGACTCCGGATACATGCGCGGACAACCAACGCGCGTTGGCACTGACTTGTGTGGGTGATGGACTCCCCCGGGGTGGACATGGGCGCTTTCCAACGTTCCTCATTCAGACGTGCTGCTGCATTGGTCTGCATGTGGTGGCACTTCTCTTGGCCGTACTGACACGCAATTGTTGATGAAGTTTCCGCACAGTCACTTGTCTCCAACTGTGATGAGTGTTGATATGTATGCAAATGTGTCTGTCACGGCCTATCTGGGTCCCTGCCATACATGCATTGCTACCCCATCAGGGCTGTGGGTTGGTACTTGTGCATTATCATGTCCCTGTTTCGTGCTTTGCTAGATGCGTATGGCCATTTACCGGCCACAAGCGGGTGCACTTGTGTCCTGTGTTCGGTTGTGCAAATGTTGCTGTTTGTAACACATTGTGTTCGATGTTGGGGTGCTCTGCTTCCTATGTGTGTGTGCTGCATTGTGTGTGAGTTGGCCCTTCAGCTCTGATTTGGCTCACCCTTCTCCCTTTCAGGAAGTGTGGTTTTCACTTCTGTGCTTGTTCAGTGGTGTGATATTGCCGAGTTGTGTGACTTCTGCTCTTGGTTGGTGTTGTTACTCTTGGGCATGGTTTGTCTGCAGTTGTGCATGTGTGCCATTGTGCCCATCTCCCCCCGTCCCCCCAGTCCCTGGTTGTTCCTCTCCCTGTTGCTGTTGTGTCTGTTGATTTTGAGCAGTTTCCGGTCCCCGACTCCTGCCACCATCTCCAGACTGATGTGGTGGACACCATTTCCTCCATGTCATCCAGCTCCTGGTGTGGCGCTGGACTCGCACCTCCGGTGTGCATTGCTGCCTTCTGGTTGTTGGCGTGTTTCTGCTTGTTTGTGCGTTTCGCATCATTCCAGCTGTTCTGGTTTTCTTCAATTGTCCTCCTCCGCTCTCCGGCTGCATTCACCTTGTCCACTATGGACTGCCATGTACAATGTTTTGTTGCCAATGGGGCTTGTGGGGTTGTGTACTAGCTCCGGCTGCCTCCATTGTGCTTTGCTGTTGTTTTCTGTTTGGTTTGTCTTCCTTTTTCCTGCTTTTGTTGTGCTTATTCCCGCCTGCCGTGTGTGTGTCGCGGGCCTGGCGCTGCTTATCGCTGCTTTCCTCATCGCGAATGGGCTCATCACACGTTTTTTGGTGTTGGGGTTTGTGTTTTTATCTCCGTCGCGGTGATTGTATCGCAGACATTGGCCATGTTTTCGGCAAACTATCGCATGGTACCGCTGTGTTGTGAATTCCACATTAACACGGGGTTATTTTCCCGCGATAGACTGCGATGTGTAAAGTTGCGTTAACATTTTTTGGAGATGTTTAGCGCACGTTCTTGTGAATATCACCCATAGAGTTAATACCATCTTCATGCGAACCTCCTCTCGTGACGTGCTTTCAGCACGCCTATGTCATACTTCACATACGTAAATTGAACTAAGTGTTTTTTTTAATAATACAAATTAGAAGTATTATTTTTTAAAAAGTTAAAAAGAACCCCTAATGTTCTTCTTGGCAGTTTTTACACTTTAAAGACGCCTTCATTCTTTCTATCGTTGGACATTGAGAGCTCCCTTGAGCCGGCCGAGTTGACGCTTTGTTTCACATTTAGTTCACATTTTTCGGACTCAAAGGTCAGATATTAATAAAACATCGGACGGAGACTGAACGGAGGAACCAGATACAGTTCGGGCTCGTTCGGCAGCGCTAAAGTTACACATTTTGTTTCAGGCTCAGCATCACAGACTGGGAAATGAAGCTGAACTCTGGAACCAGATTCAGACTCTCATTTAACCTGCTTGGAAGCGCACAGACACATTTATGGGAAACAGTCGGGACACTGCGGTCTGAACCATGAGTGTTCCGACTCCGCAAGCTCTACCACGCATGCCTTAACCACGCATATGCCTTAACCATGCATGTGCGTGGTTAAAGCATATGCGCCGTCTAGCTTCGGAACGGACGGACGGAACCAGGGAGAGGTGAGGTAAGTGGGGCTGGGGGGTGGGTCGGGGTAGTTTTGTGGGGTTGGGGGTAGTTTTGTGGGTTGGGGTGAGTCGGGGGTAGTTTTGTAGGCTGGGTGTCAGGGTAGTTTTCTGGGCTGGGGAGTGGGTCAGGGTAGTTTTGTGGGCTGGGGGTTGGGTCAGGGGTAGTTTTCTGGGTTGGAGGGTTCAGGGCTAGTCTCCAGGGTTGGGGGGTTGGAGGTAGTTTTCAGGCCTGGGGGGTGTTTGGGGCTAGTTTTCAGGGCTGGGGGGGTCGGAGTAGTTTTTAGGGATGGGGGAGTGTTGGGGTCGTTTGTTTTAAATTAGGGGTTAGGGTATTAGGCCTCAGGGCAGGGGGAGGGGAATGGGTAGTCAGGGTAGTTATTAGGGATATGGGGAGGGTGGGTCAGTTTTTAGGGCTGGGTTAGGGCTGGGTCAGGTTAAGGGACAGGGTTAAGGGACAGGGTTTTAGGCATCTGGGCAGGGGGAGGGCCAGGGTGGGAGTTGGGAGGGGGTAGGGGTATTTGCACCTCAAGGCGGGAGGCGGGTGGGGGTAGTTCGTACCTTAGGGCGGTGGGGAGGGGGGTGGCGACCATAGCCCCTTTACCATACATGCTTTTACCTCAAAAATTTGTGGTAAAGGCATGCGTGGTAAAGGAAGGCGTGGTTAAGACAGGGTCGTTATTCAGACCGCTTTGTTTAGGCATGCGGGGCTGGGGAATTCGTGGTTGCATCATACAACCCATATTTATACCTACACAAACACACAAGGCATACAGATGGAAAAACATGCACATATCCACAATCGTTCCATGCCATACCATACTATACATACTATACAATGACAGGTCATACCATATCATAGCATACCATGACATGCCATACCATACTATTCAATGACAGGCCATACCATATTATACAATGACGGGCCAAACCATACCACACAACGGTAGGCCATACCATACCATATCATACCATACCATACCATACCATGACATGCCATGACATGCCATACCATACTATTCTATGACAGGCCATACCATATTATACAATGACAGGCCAAACCATACCACACAACGGCAGGCCATACCATACCATAGAATACCATACTATACAATGACAGGCCTTACCATATTATACTATACAATGATGGGCCATACCATACCACACAACGGAAAGCCATACCATATTATACAATGACAAGCCATACCCTATTATACTGCACAATGACGGGCCATACCATACCACACAACGACAAACCATACCATACCACACCATATAATGACAGACCATACCCTACTATACCATGCCATACCATACTATACTATACCATACCACACCACATCTCTAAAATAAGCATTGACAAAGCAGATTTAAACCAAACAAAATGTTTCTAGCTCAAATGGTTCAAAAGTGCAGTGACACATGTTGCAGAGCAGTGGAAGGCCATTTGCAAACCTTGACTGGTAACCTTTTTGTTTTTTATTGCTATGTTTGAGTGTTACACTGGAACAAATGAGGTGCAACCAATGCCCAGAGAGTGTTACCAAGTGTAAAAATGACAAAATAATAAAGTAGCACTATCATAAAATGTGCCGCATTATGCTGCATAATTTGTCTTTTCTTGAAGCAGAATTTACTGGACCTTGCCACATAACTTGGCCCTCCCCTGCCGCATAATTCCACTGGCCCTGTTTATATTGGACCAGCTGCAGCGGGTGTGTCTCCTAGGCCCCGCAGCAGCTTCACCCGTCTTTAGTTTCTCAATGCAATTTTCCTCCAATCCAGAGTTCAGCGAGAAAACAAAACACCGAAAAGAATTGATTTTTCACAGTTCTGCCTGAATATACCTTACCCCACTCAGGGTGTCTGAGTGGGCTGGTGGCATCCACAACCCATTGACCTTTTTTGGCCTCCCTCTTTGTGGTAACCTGAGAGACAGGAGCGACCCCGCTGTGGTACGTAGTCCTTCTCTTTTAGAACATACCGCCTTTTGGCCTGGTGGAGCCTTTCCCATTCCAGCCTTTATGGAAAAGCTTGTGAGGATGGACCCTGCGCTGGACTGGAGTAAGCCATGGCTTTTCACAGTGGCACATAGCCTACTAATTTCAAGGAATGCAAAAGTCAAAAACTCAATACATTATAATGCATATATGTTGAGCCAAACATTCAATATACATACACATAATCCAGTTCATTTATGTTTTATTATTTTTTTCAAAACACATTGTCTTCTCATTCAGAATGTTTTTTAATGTATATATATGATTATAGAAAAAAACTTTTTAAAGATAGTCACTTCATCACCAAAAGAACTACTCAGACCACATTTACTCAAATGTTCCACTAAAATTGTGGTCATTCTGCATTCACTCATCTGATCATACATTATACAAACATACCACAATTACAACCAACATCACACCACATGAAAGACAATGGGGAAACACAACGAGAGATCTAGTCATCGTATGTATGAACATATACATAACAATGTTATTTTGCTGGAAAGACTCCAATGTAATTATGTATATTTCCACTTAGATACACTCTACTGCACTATATGTCTATTGTGTAGTCAATACATTAATATTATTTACTCAACTCGAAAGCTTTATGTAGACATTAATTTTCTTCAAATCCCAAATGTATACGATGTTCCTTCTCATTGTATATATTCCAAATTTCGAGATATCTTTAAATCCCCAATATATTGCCGACATGCGTTTCGGTACCAGATCAAAATGCGGTCATGCACCTTCCTAAGGACGCTCATAAATTCAGATTTCAAATAAAAGGGGAAGAAAGCCAAGGTGACGATAACCCCTGTAAAGAACGTATAGAAATAAATATAGAAGGCTCATACAAATAATTAATTAATTAACTAACAGAAAAAAGACTCTTATTTGACATTATTTGAGCACCCAGAAGAGAAAAACCAACCTGTGTGAAAAAAGTACCAATCACCGATGACTATGTAGTACCTTCACCGACACCCAAGTGCCTTGTTAAATTAACACCCGTGAAGATGTGATAGTTATATACATGACCCAACTAACCTTATATCACACTCTAAAAGAGTATAAGACCCGACCACCTCACCATCATATGTAAACTTAGGACTTACGCAAGGCGCCACGGTACTTTTCAAGGTGGCACAACTTTTGATGGTTTCTACTTTCGAATAGTGCTCACAGAATGGGCTATGATGAAATCCACCAGTGCCATAGTAAGTATAGATCTCTGTGCAGTTCATTCAGTATGGTATCTTGGTTAAGGGTCAATGAATATGGATTCACCTGATGCACTGAAGGCGAGAGCTGGTGATGGACTCAGGAAGCACCCAAAGACCTTCCCCAAGCTGAGGAGCACTAAGAGAGACTGGTGACAGAAGGGCAATGGCCACGGTTAGAAGCCATAATAGATGGTCCGATGCAGGCGTACGAGACATCATCCGAAGTTAGTTCGAACAGTGGTAAGGGAAATGTAAAGACAGAAAGAGGTAGAACAAAATAATGGTGCAGGACTGGAAACGGGGAAAAACTAGTCGAACAAGGGACCAAAATAATCAAGCCTCAGCGAGGCAATTTGTTCCAACCACCTCTTCTTCTGAAATTGGTCCATACCTTTTGTCTAATCAGGAAGCTCAGCCATTGTGCCTCTGCTTCAGCCACCATTGTCCAGTCCTCCAGGGGCAAAATCTCATTCTTTTCCTTAATATTCTCATAACTCCTCGTCTTTGTGAAGGGAAACTCTTCCTTCTCTCCCTTGCATTTGTTGACTGCAGGGCCTCGTACTGTGGGCTCAGAAGGAGCACCACAGCTCAACAGAACCAGAATTGTGTCTTCTAAGCCATGCAGAATTTATAATGTATTATGTGTTGAGGGTCATGCACCCAGGGTGGCATGCTGCGAGCAAACAGAAGTGGAGACAGCTGAGTGCTGGAATGTCCTTCATGGATAGCTGGCGATGACATCCTGCCTCCATCTTGTCAATTGAAGCGTTCCCTGTGCAGCCAAGCTTTGTGAATGGGCCTGAGGAGGACTGCATGGCTATAAGCACTCAAGAGCGAGGCCAAGACAATAACACTGGAGAGTCTCTTCTCTTGTGACTGGCCATGGAAATTTAGCAACCCTGACCAGAACAAAGCGTGCAGTCCAGATAACAGAAGAAGTTTGTTGAGGATGCTTCAAAGAAGTAAGATGTTCAAGAGTTATGAGGACATTGCAGCCAGGTTGGCCGTGTCTGAACAGAAGGTCATTGAACATCTAGTGGGTGAAGGATGCACAGGAGACAGTCAAGACCTTCAGCCATATTTTAAGGACAGGAAGAACTGCTAAGTTTTCCCCTTTCATCCCAGACCCTGGGTAGCATTTCGCTGGATGAGGCTGGCCACCCCTATGCTCAGGCACTTGGAACAATTTCTGTTAGATCTTTGGTCCAAGGATACCACCTTGTGAATGTGCAACAGTATCCAAATCTTAAATACTAGTAGCCCAGTTGCAGGTGGAATTAAGTGATTCATGTGGAAGCCAGGGGTTCTGTAGTTCATCTCACGAAATTAAACCTCAATGATGAGTTGCCATTTAAGATGCAGGGGCTCTTAAAGTATGGAACTGCTGTGGATGCAAGCCTATTTCCAGCACCATTAGCCCCTGTGTTTGAACTCTGAGAGGAGGGGGAGCTGTGACTGGTGCCGCATTAAACTGCATATAGTGCCCTGTGCCCGCCATCACCAAAACACTGAAGCCCCAGTGGTCCAGTTACCTGTAACTTTTACTTTCATTTATTTCTTTTATTTTCCATTTTTTGCCTTTGGGTGCAAGCAACACCTCTCTCTTAGATAGTTGGAGGGTGTTGATATATTTTGCCCAGTGGCGGCTCCTCCGCTAAGGCGGAGGAGCGTCACCTCACTGCTTCGCAGCAGTGAAGTAAAGGAAACATAAAATTATAATTACTCCTGTTATTATCATTATATGTTTCCTTCTGCTACAGCTTTGCGTTTGGGGCGGGGCTGCTCCAACGACAGAGGAGCAGGGGAGGAGTGGTTTGCCCACTCCTAAGTGCACATGATTGTTTGGCCATCCCTCTCGTGCCCGCCAAACATTAATGCGCACTTTGCATCTTCTCCATGCAGGCTGCATTGCTGCCTGGGTGAAGAACATGCCCAGGCTACCAGTCCCTGGCTGAGGGCCAATCCACAGCGCTCAGACATTTCACAATGCTGCATTGCAGCGTTGTGATTGGCTATCGGGAGGCTGGGAGCCGGCTGCTTCCTGCTGCTTCCTGCTGCAGGACCGGAGTCAGGAAGAAGAGTATGAAGGAGAGGCGGTGGCTGGCCGGCCGTCAGAGGTAAGTGTTTTTTTTGTGTGACTTTTTTCGCCCCGCCTTCCCCCGCCCCCACCCCTCCACTCAGGTCCGGTAGCAGCCGCTACGGATTTTGTCTGCTTTGTGGCACTTCTCAGCTGCCGCGGCTCAAACCCACTGAGTTTCCCCTCTCCCACCTGCAATCATGAGAAACATTTGCAGAATTCTTTCTACTTCCAGCTGCTAGGTTCTTGCTGGGGTCAGTCGAAAAGCCAGATCTTGAGTTCCTTTCTGAATTCTGGGAGAGAGGATGATGTACGTAGGTGAAGGGGAAGGTTGTTGCAGGACTTGGCCACCAGGTAGGAGAAGGATCATCCTCCACTGTAGCTGTGGTGGATGCGGGGAGTGTATGCGAGGGCAAGGGAGGCGGAGCGCAGGTGTCTGAAATGTTGGTGGAACTATAGGCAGTGGTTGATGTATGCTGGTCCTGGGTCATGGACGGCCTTGTAGGTGTGTGTCAGCATCTTGAATTGGCATCTTTTCTGGATGAGGAGCCAGTGGAGGTTCCTGAGGTGGGTGATGATTTGGGTCTGTTTGGGGAGGTCGAGGATGAGTCTGGCAGCTGAATTCTGTATCGCCCTAAAGAGATGCAGTCATCAAATGTTCAGATACCAGCTGTCCATCCTTCACTAGGCTACAAGCAAACAGTTTCCCATGGCAGAATCAGCTTCAACTCTACAGTCAGAAACCCGGCGGGAACTGTGGATTTGTCAGTGAATGTTTCACTTCCAGCAAACCATAAATAGTCTTCATTTTCTTTTAATCTCAAGAGGGGTAGGGATTAAGTTAAGATGGCATTGTCATGATCACCCTTCTTGGTGTGTGCTAAGGGGGAACAAATCCTAAACCCACACCAATTGACCATGACACTATCAGACAGTTTGGGTGAAGAGTACTGTTCAATTGATATACTGCACACTCTCACCATTATGAGTAATAAATATTATGTTAAGTTTTGCTGGGAGGCATAAGACAAACCTGTAAATGCAGGAAGAAAGCGTTGATGTGTGCAGTGGTGGTGGTTGGTGACATTTGAAACTGGTGGTGTGTAATACTTGAGCAGAGTTACAGTGGGAGACCAAAATAAGCAAGTCCCACTATTGCTAGTGTTCGGTGGAAAATGTGAGGCAACATAATGCAGTTTAAAGAAAAAAGTTGAAATGCATTTGCTAAAAAGCTGTAGGATCTGAGAGGACACAAATGAACACAACTAGAATTGAAAGTCTCTTCTGCTTCAGAATCCAGTGCCTCAAAGACTGCTTGCACATCATCGAGACCTGGATGTCCAGCACCCACATGAAGCTCAACCCAACCAAGACAGAAGTCCTGCTTTTTGCCAAAAACAATAAACAAGATACAGTACAGACTTGGCTGAATTACATGAACCTTGACTGCTTTGAACCCCAACTTTCCGAATACCAAGTCACTTGGATGCACCCTGGACATCCAACCTCATCCTCAACTAACACATTGCCCAAAAACCAAAGAAGTCCTGGTGCCAGCTCTTTCTTTTAATGAAAGTAACACCATTTCTCCCAAAAAGTGACTTCAGAACTGCTGTTCAAGCCCTTGTTCTCTTCCATATGGATGGTGGCAATGCCATATGCCATCACCTTCCAGATGCCACACCGGCACCCCTTAGGGGTATCATCCATGCTGCAGCACATCTCATCCAGGGCTTGGAGAAATATAATCACATCACCCTCATCCTGATGGAACTCCATTGGCTCCCCTTGCTGGCCCGCAACATTTTTATAACTAGCTGCATCATTTACAAAGCTAACAAGACCAGCACCCCTCCTTATCTTGAAGACAAGCTCACCATCTCTGGTGGATCTCAGCACATGCACAGACAGGACACGTGCAGACTGCAGACTAAGATGTGCAAAAAAGAGAAAAAAACAGCATGCCTTTTCTACTTACGTACCAAGGATCTGGAACAACATGCCTGTGTCTATCAGGACTCAGGAGTGCCCCAACGCTGATCCAAATTAGGAGAGAGTTTAAGAATCACCTCTTTAAAGAACACTTCATCACAGTGCATTAACCATCCACTCTAACTCGTTGACTGTATGCTTGTCTTTGACCATGTGCAGCACTATGCTGCTTTTTAGCTAGGTTTGCGCTATACAAAACAATATACATACATGCATCAGTAATTTTATGGTGAGCCAAGGAAGCCTGACCCTCCCCAAAAGTTGACTCCATTTTTAAAAAAATGTACTACGGGTACCCTATGTCAAAAATTGCCTCTAGTGTGCCAGGAACAACATTTTACTATGCATGTTCCCCATATGCCATGGATGAGTTACTGTAGGTAAGAATTACTGTAGGTAAGGTATGCCTGTGCCAGATTTTTTAATTGATGCAATTGATAAACTATGATTGACGCATATGTCAAAATTTACATCCAATAAGTGAGGGGTAGCGTTTTATCATGGTTGCCCATCCTCTAACTACCCAAAGTATGCCATGGTTGACTTCCCTTATTTCCCTTATTACCTCCAATATGCCAGCTCCAGAATTTTGCCAGGGGTGCTCCATTTGCTAAGAATTACCTCCATTATGCAAGGGCTGCATTTCCGAATGCGCCCTTGCTTCTGTGAAAAATTACTCCCAATATGGAAGTACAAGCATGCTGCCATGGGTGCCGCCTTAATCCAAGAATTACCACCAGGATGCCAGGACCAGCAGCAGATTTACAAGAGGAACTTGCAAGTCTACTCCTGGCAACACACACACGTACACAGACACCTACACCCACATCTACGCACACTACTCTGACTCATGCACACTCATTCACTCTAGTCTGCTCTCAAACTGACTTATTCTCACTCACTCACCCATCATCAGTCACACTTACACACACTCACACTCCTTCATTCTCATTTTCACTGCCTTACTTTCACTCTTACATTCTCTGACTCTAACTCATTCATTGCTCTCTCTCTCTCTCTCTCTCTCTCTCTCTCTCTCACACACACACACATACATATACACACAATCACCCTTCACGCACCCACACACACATACATTTGAGAGAATTGTAGTACTTACCCTCAGCTGCCTTCGAGGGTCCCACTTCAGCTCCTCAGCTGCGAGTGTGGAATGCTGCCAAACAATTCACATTACAGTCTATGTTCCCTGACATATATGTTTAATAATTGTATAGGCATTTCTAAAAATGAAATACATTAAATAGTGAAAATACTTCAGGACTGACACAGCCTCAGGAGTCTTCAGTTCTCTGAAGCAGCAAATCATGTATGTGTCTATAAGAAATTGTATGTCACTCTGTGAGGGAGGCTGTTAAGTATGGCCGCACATAGGCTCTCAGTCAGTCCAGTAATGAAACCAGCCGACCACCCTATGCTCCTCGGGAATAGCTCAGTGTCCTGGATTATCAGTCATTCTCAGGGTTCAAAAGGGGTGAATCATCACCATCAGTATTTTCAGGATTAAAGTTTCAGGCCAGTTGAGCACAGGCATTAGTTTGAAATGATATATTCTTAATTTTATGGGCAGGTGAATATCCCAGGATCACACACAGAGGGGAATGAGTACCGGGACCGAGGACTCACAAGACAAAGGCCCCGCCTTAAGCACTGGTCCACAAATTTTGCTTTGTTTTAATGCTAAACAAATTCGGGGCATATTAGCAATGAGGCGATAAACAATTATCGCCGCTTTTGCGTCCGTTTTCGGACGAAAAGCGGCGATAATCTTATCGCCTAATCAGCAAGGTCACGCTATCGCGTGAATCCTTGCATTATCGCCCTTTCCCCCAACGCCCATCTTTGCATCTCTAATGAGATGCAAAGTGGGCGTTACTGGGCGTACCCAGGATGGACTACGTTGCAAATATCGCTGATGTTCACATCGCGATATTTACAAGGCAGCCCACATGATTTTAGCAGAGGTTAGATTTTGGCGAAAACGGCCGTTTTCGCCAAAATCTAACGTCTGCTAAAATCCTGACTTAGCCATCCCTAACATAGGGGTGGATTCTGCTGATACGACCACAGGGTCGTATCAGCAAGGTCACTCGCCGTTTGCAGGAACATCGCTGGAAAACCAGCGATGTTCCCTGCAAAACGGCGATAACCTCGCTATCTCTGGAATTTTTATCGCCCTGGAGAAGCGTGTTGTTAATAACGCGCTACCAGGGCGATAATTTCCAGAGATAGCCAGCGATAAGAAATCTATCGCTAAGCACGGCCAGCGATAATTATCGCTGGCCGTTGATAATATGCCCCTTGATTTTTTGTGAAGAGCGGTTCTTCACCATGCTTGGCTAGCACAATCGCTGACGACTCGATCAAGTTCTTCCTTCTAAGTGCCAAAGGGAAAATTAAAATAGAAAGCAAACAGCGCTTTCTGCTCTTGGTGTTAGCTTCCGAGTTATGCAAACATTTCATACTGACCCATGGTCTTTCCCTGCACCCATCCATCGAAGTACGGTTTACTTAGCTGAGCTCAAGCCTTAATCTTGTCAATACTGGGCTGGGAGAATAAGGTCAGTAGACTTCATTAGAATATTTTGCTCACTAAAACCATGAAAGCCCTCAAAGACTTAAATGGGTACTTACTTTCAGACACCCCTTTTTTAAAGAAGAGAATGCAGCCCTTCTCAACTAGGGTGCAATATTTTAAATGAAAAAAGTACCAGTAATTTTAGTTTGCAAAAAAAATATTTTTGGATAATCAGTAGCTGGACTTCACTATTTCCATTTCAAGCACAGAAAATAAACCAACAATAAAAAACAGGAAAGGCATCAAGCACATTCAAGAAAAAACAACTGCCTACAACGGATAGGCTGGTGCACACCCCCTGCTTCCACCTACACTGCTCTCATTCACCAAAATGCCGGGGGTAGCGGAAGTAACATCACACGTCATTTGCCCTTAACTTTGACTCACACACATGCTTACAAATACACACATTGACACACACTCTCTCCCACATACACACATTCTCACCTGCAAGCAAGCATAGAACATCTATTTAAAAGAATTTTGCTTACCTTAGCCCTCAGATAGTGTCATATTCCAGTTAATTGTACTCGATTTTTATTACACTAAAAGTGAATAATATTATTTACTATTTGTGTAGCAAAACAATTACCAGGAAAGTGGAGCCCCAACTGACGTCCATTAGGACGAGCTGCCCCAGTGTTCTGGGCACTGATTTCGCCTCCTATGAGGCATGGGGTCGCAAAAGCAGTGCCAAGGGTTGCAAGGGGCAAGCCAGGGGTCGCAGCTGTGACCCCTGGCAACCCCTAAATGACGTCCATGACTGCTCTACAGATGTGCTGAGATCAGAGACATTCACACCACCATGCCACATGAGGGTACTCTAATCCTAGTCTCTAGTTTGAAGAATGGAGAATTCCTTTCTGATCTCATTGTGGGTGGTAGCTGGGCATGAACCAAAAACTGGTAGCTTCCCCGTCCACCCACTTCTTGCATTACCCACCTTATCTAGAGGTTGACAAACATCAGGATGATTATTTTGTCAAAGAGAAAGTACCTGTCAACTCCGCAACAAGAAAATCCACATCATGGAGCATCCACCAGTGAACATGGCGTTGAAAGACTTTCCAAGAGTTGCCCTATCACCCCCATGTCTGCAGGCTTTTTTCATGATCAGGACTGTAGTGCTTAAGTTTTGCCGGTGTTTGCCAGTACCCAGCCTCAGCACTTATTTTTAAACACCGCCATTTTTTTAATGAAAGTACACCACATGGTGGCACTCTCAGCCCATTTTTCTACCACAACACGAGTGTTCAGCAATTCAATATATTACAATAATAATAAAACTCTCATTTCCTGCCCATACGTACAGCTTGGGGTGACCTGGAATAGCCCAGTATGTCGCCGTTGGTGGTTAGTAGGTAGTGCTGCCTCTTGTTCCCAGCCAGTGAGTGCTTTAAATGAAAACATAGAAGTTCTAGAACTCGCTTTCCAGTGTACCTGTCTGCTCCTGAGAAGTGCTGGCACCCTCCCATTAAATGTATTGCAGCCCTGCTGAAAAGTGCGGGTACTATCCCTTTCAAATTAAAGAAGTGCAGGTGCTCTGTACCGGGCAGTACCTGCCCATTTATAGTACTGTTCCCGACTACTCTTAGGCCTTGACTTCACATTTGGCCAAATCCAATTTTTAGAAGCGCAATGACGCGCGGTAATGTATAACAGCATGGCTTAACACCTCTCTTTCACGGCCGGACTGGCCGTAGGGGGCGCTGGGCGTTTCCCCGGGAGGCTGGAAGGCAGGGCCGCTTTTCAGCTGTGGGGGCTGGTTTTGTTTCTGGGGGCCTATTTGGCAACAGTGCTGCTATATCGGCCCCCAGTAAAAAAATAAAAATAAAAGCAGCAGTGCTTCACACTTGCACACCCCCAGCCGGCCCGACAAATATGCCAAGGCTGCTTCCATGTCCCCAGTCCGCCCCTGCTCTCTATTCGATTTGTGATAGGTCGGTTACAAGTGATAATTTCTACATTTACTTCTTTTTCTTCGGCGATCCAACAGCCTAAAGCATGAGAATGCAACGTTATGTACCTGGAATGCTTGTGCGACCTTTGTACACTTCTAAGCTGTGGCCAGGATGTATTCATTGCCCCAGAGGATGAGCAATTTAGCTCTGGCGACGAGGCAATTTTGCACCCGCATTTGCACTGAGTGAGCAAAGCAAGATGTCCTTTTCATTCAGTGCAAATGTCATTCTTGCATGAATCGATCAATGTAGATGTCAGATGACCTACTCGGTCAGTGGAAATGCTGCAGAAAAATTGCACAGCCATCAGCGATCGGTACAACATTGCTCACTCACCAGCGCAATGCCTTCCTTCTGGACTCTGGAAAGAAGCAGACGTCTTCTTCAGGGGAAATTATTTTTCCATTGGAATAGCAAAAAAAAAAAAAAAAATTAAATGTGGAAATACAGGGGCATATTAGCAAGACCGGCGATAAAATTATCGCCGTTTTAGCGGCAGGAAACTGCCGCTAAAACGGCGATAATGGGCTTGCTAATATGCGTTATAGAATTCCAATAGAAGCCCAGGTTAGATGTCCTGCACATCTAACATGGGCTTCTATTGGAATTCTATAACGCATATTAGCAAGCCCATTATCGCCGTTTTAACGGCAGTTTCCTGCCGCTAAAACGGCGATAATTTTATTGCCGGTCTTGCTAATATGCCCCTCACTTTTGTAAAATACTTCCACATCTGCGACAAAGATATTTATGCACTGGGACTCCACTGGCAACGACTATTTTGGGGATAAAAAGACTGACATCCCTTCTGCTTAGAGCAGGTGGAAAATATCTCTTAGAGGGCCGGGTAGGGTTGGGGGTAGTTCTGGTGGGCCAGGGTAGGGTCAGTCCAGTGGGAGCGATGTTTGTTCCCTCCACTTGTCTAGCTCCGTGGATGCACTCTGCCCCTAGCCTCAGCCTGTGGTTCTGTCAGTGGCCCAGGGCATCCTTACTCGAGGTGGTTGGAGCCATCAGCCAGGGCGCAGGCAATGGTCCAGAGCTGCCTTCCTCAGGCAGGTTGGGCCAAGGGGTGATGGAGCCTATCATCCCTGGACTCGGCCAGTAACTCTTGGCTTCCTCCTTCTGCGTGATGTTGACTCACACCTGACATGGCAGCTGTGGGGTGAGAGGTGAGGTTCTGGCCTACTTGAGGGGGAGCAAAGTTTTTTTGTAAAGTTTTTTTTTTTTAACTTAATTTATAATTTTCGCAAAAGAAAATGTACATTACAAGACTGTTATGCTCGAGACAAGTTATACAATTGTGGTCCGTGCCCATACAGAGTAACTAACAATATTGCTACGACAACGTGCGTCCTGGTCAAATTGGGAGATAGCTCATGAGGTGGTTGAGGGTGGTGTGGGACCAGGCTTTCCACGTCCAAAGCCTTTGGCCTGTCACACTGAATGCGGCTGAGTGTGTATGCGCTCCTGGCTTTGTTCTTGAGTAGACAGTGGAAGGGTGGGTCTTAGATGGGATGGGGTCTGGGGTAGTCCATGGCCTGATTGGAGGGAGCCTTGTATGCTTCCACATGGTGTCGCAGGGGTTGGGTTCACAGCCGCAGCCCTGTCTCTACAGCAGCTTCACTGCATGTGTATCTGCTCCTGGTGAAACCAGGCTCCGAGTCTCCAGGCCCAGAATTACCGGGTCCAGTACATGCAGTGCAGGTGTTACCAGCTCTGGTAATTGTGAGCCTGGGAATTCCAACTACAAAGACACCAGTCTTCTTGGAATGGGCTGTGGGTGTCTCCACCCGGGCTTAATACTCCAGGTGAATGCACCTCTGGTAATGATTGCCTCAGTGTCTTTCAGATTCCATACTGAAATCACTTCGATGACATGTTTGACATGAAGGAAATTCACTTTTTACGCATTCTCTCACTCAGGATAAACGTTGTCCACTTCAAGCAAGTATTCTTTGTGGCTTTATAAGCAGAGCAATAGAGGTTGAACCACATTTCTGACAAGATTTGATGAGTGCAAATAGGACTGTCCTGCAAAGATTATAAACAAATTATATTGTTGTGCACTGTTAGAGACGTGATTTTTCACACTTGAGTGCAATGGTCAGCAGTGGCATCTTAAGGATTTTTGGGGCATTTCGGCATGACTCTCTTTGGATAAACTTCAAATGTGTTACCCATTTTCAACTATTTCATCTCTCCTAATGTCAAACACAATTTAATTGTACAGTGAATGAATCTTTAATAAGACAGGCACTCAAGAAAAGTTGTCATGTCAAGCTGCTTGTTTTCCACCAGCCAATTACAACCAAAAGAATGCTGTACAAGAACTAATAAAGCCATCTCTTTTTGCACTTCGATCTGGATTTTTTTGACTTGCAACAGCATAATTCTAAGAGGAATACATACATTGTCGGAAGGACATGGTACGGGTGACCTGGTGGATCTTTAGCACATAATACTGAAACATGACTTGTGCATGTAGGGCCAGATGTACGACCCACCAATTTGCGACTCGCAAATTAGTATGTACAACAGTGTCTCAGACACTGTTTGCAATTCCTAATGGGGTCGCAAATTGCATGCCTCATTAATGTTCATGAGGCAGGTTGCAATTTGCGACCCCATTAGGAATGGCTAGCATTCACAGGGATGGTGGCTTGCTGGGGTCAGCAGACCACCATGTCTGTGACTGCTTTTAAATAAAGCAGGTTTATTAAATGCAGCCCGTTTTCGGTATGCATTTAAAAAAAAGAAAAATTAAAGTTTTCAGTTTCATTTTTTAAGGGCAGGCAGTGGTCCCTCGGACCACTGCCTGCCTTTAAAACATATTTTTTGACCCATTCACGAAGGGGAAGAGGTCCCCTGGGGACCCCTTCCTGTTTGCGAATGGTTTACCACCTACTTGAAGTAGGTGGTAAATTGCGAGTGTTCTGCGACCGCAATTGTGGTTGCAAAACATTCATACATACAAATGCGAGTCGCTACTAGGAAGGGACGCCCTTTGCACGCCCCTTCCTAATAGCGAGTCGCAAACCTCATTTTGCGAATCGGTAAAATTTACCAATTCGCAAAATGAGGTTTGTACATGGCCATGCCCTAAATTGCGGTCACAAACGGGTCGATTGCCCGTTTGCGACCGCAATTTAGGGTCGTACACCTGGCCCATAGTGTTTGGTACTGTAGCTTCAGTAGCCATAGATCTGTAATCACAAATAAATCCCCCAGCAGTATTTGGCGTTTTTGCTGCAGCACTCAAAGCTCTGTTCAGATGGTTGGTATCCTTCCATCAGGTGAACTCTAATTGTCTCCTCATTTCTTGTGACCCTCTTCTCTTCCTTCTCTGTGGACACTTCTATGGCTGTCCATTTACCTCCAACTCCAATGAGTAGGGTTGGGTGTGGCAATGGGTAAGTGTGTGATGTGGAACCCGCGACTCTGGAAGTTGCGACAGAGAGTTAGTCCGGAAGAGCGCCGGGGGCCTGAGCTCGACCCTTCAGGATTTGTGCTACCGTGTTAAGAGTTGTTCATGTGGTGGGAAAACACAGCCCCCTCACACTAGGGGTGGCCCCCGTGAGGCATCTCAAGTATATAATGACCTTTGCCTGCTCCAGGTGCTCATCTTTGCTGCAAGGTTTTGATGTGTTGTTCTTTAATGTCTAAGTATGGTGAATGCTAATAAAGACAAGTTTTTTTAGAAAAAGGATTGGGTGTAGAGCAGTGCAGGAAATGAGGGGATCCACCCAGATCCCGGATATGGTAGCTATTATTGAGCCGGATCGGGATCCGGGCTAGTCCCAGTGAAATATGCTGAATTTGTCCCAGTGTAATTTGCCATCACCAGGACACATTCAGCTGCAGCTGCATGTTGTCTGCTTTCTATTTCTAGTGTCAATGTGCCGGTTGGAAAGCGAGCGTCCTTATTGGACTTCCAGCTGAGTCCAAGACGAGGCCTCATTTAAAGGACCATCGGCCCTTGTTTTGTTCAAGTATCACACTGCCTGGGCTTCATTTAAAGGCCCATCAGCCCTTGTTTTGTTCAAGTATCACACTGCCTGGGCCTAATTTAAAGGGCCATCAGCCCTTCATTTGTTCAATATCACACTGCCTGGGAGTATGGGGCCTAACACCTAGGTGCCAATACAGTGGAAGGAAATAAAGGCTCACAGCTTGGTATCACTTCACAAGTACTTAAGGGAAACTAGGATTTGGGGACAGGTTTTTGACTTTTTTCAACCCCTGCATGTAAGTTCGATGCATGCACTGTAAGAATGTCAGATGTAGCTGTCTGTATGAGCAATTACAGAAATAACCATTTAAATTAGGCGCGGGCGGAGAACTAAGCTCTGCCAGCGGAGTGTGCGGAGATTTCCCTACTCCGCGCTCCACTGAAAACGCAGAGTAGGGGAAAAAACTCCGACTCTGCAGCGGAGCGGAGTTAGCCAGCCCCCCCGCTAAATTGGCCCCCCGCCTCCACCCCTTCTAATAAAATAATAGTGACAAGTTAATTTAAAAGAAATAAAGTCACTTACCTGTATTGCGGCGTCCCCGGGCTGCCCTCCTCCTCATCACCGTACATCTTGCATGAACTGCGCATGCGCGCGTCAAGATGTATGCGACGAGGAAGAGGTCAGCCCGGGGACGCCGCAATACAGGTAAGTGACTTTTTATTTCTTTTAAATTACATATTTTATTAGGGGGGGTGGAGGCAGGTGGCGGAGCGGAGCGGAGTTTTCCCACAACTCCGTGGACCTCCGCATAGTTGCACTCCGCCAGCTCCGCCCGGGGTTAATTTAAATAGCACTTACTATTTATTAAAATTCTTTTACAGCTCCACTCATCCCAATATAAGGTGTCAGAGCACTTTACACCACATGCACACATTATACAGAGACAATAAATTATCCAAATGTGTAAATCAATGTACAGTAAAATTGTGACATATGACAATGGGGGTTACAAAGTATAGGAATCACACATTGTCTGTCCTGGCAGGTAATATGTGATAAGAGTGCTAGGTCCGGAGAAACACAAACTCAGGATTGAAAAGGAACCCTTCTCAGCAACCTTAGAATAATGACAGATTGAGAAAAAATGAGTTTCTAAACGCATGCCTTGCAGTTTTCTTGCATCTACTTCATGCCTGTTCACAGCTCCCTGTGCTGTATTAGGATTGCAACATATGAGAGGTAACACGAGTATCTCTGTGCCAAAAGCTTTAACCCTCTTACCTATCTCTATCTATCCACATAAAATACAAATTTGTGATTTGCATGATATAGGTGTGATTTGCAGCAGGCACTTTAACCCTCCATGCTACTTTGAGACAAAATTGTGCCTAGACAAAACATAGATCTCTCTAGCAAGTACATTAACCACCAGAGTTATCTTACCATTATTATTATCCCCTGGAAATTGCTGGGTAAACAAAGATCTCTGCAGCAGGTACCTTAAGCCCATAAGATATTTTAAAATTCAGACTCCTTTGGACCAATTAAGTAAGCCAGAACAGATTTACTCTCATCTTTGTCCTTGTAGCTAATTTCTTTGCTGCTGACTTTTAAATAATAAATGTATAAGTTGACGGTCAGACTCCGCTTTTTACGGCTTCATCCTTTGTGACTCCATCCCCTTGCTGCTGACCCCCAGTTTATGGGTTCCTGGAGTAAATGCTTTCCAATTCTAGCACTGATGTGGAGGGAGACTGGAGAAGGATAGAAAGGCAAACAGAACAGTACAGTGAGAGAGGTGAAGTTGAGCGAAAAGGGACCTAGAGATGAGTTAGATAGATACTTGACGTAGAGAGAGATGTAAGGTAAAAAGAGAAATGTGAGGTAGACAGAAGAAAAGAAGATGTATTGGTCACATTCAGAGGTGACATAGAGAGAGATATATCGAAGAAAGAGAGGTGAGATAGGGAGAAGAATAAGGCAGAGAGAGGTAAGGGTAGACAGGCAGAGAGGCCTGGGGTGGTAAGTAAAAGATGTAAAGTAGAAAGTGAGCTTTGAGGTAGAGAGCGGCAAAATGAGAAGCGGTATAGAAAGATGGGACAAGTAAAAGGAGGAATGAGGCAGAGAGGAGGATAGAGAGAAAGAGGGTGAAGGCTAGAACTAGAAAGAATGATGAGGTGAAATGAAGAGACCCGCCCTTATATCGCCACCTCCTGTCACTACCATCTGACCGAATGAGGGCCATAGAAATGTACCCCCAAAGTGGCAGAGGGGCAACAGGAGACTTTAGGAAAAGTCACATAACATTTCCAGAAGTCCTTCCTAAAAGCTATGTAGAAAAAACTCATAAAGGTACACCAAGGTGGAGGTGCAAACCTAGGCTCACACGTTTATAAATTTTTTCATAAATAGACCTTGATAATTTTTTCACCTGCCTCTTGCAATGAATTATTGCCGAATGTGATAGAACCACAACTTAGTTTAACTAATTTTATGCTTGATTTTGAATAAATATACTGTTTAAGAGGTCAACTTAACTGGCCTATTGGTTTGAAACAACTTGATTTAAAGATGATACGAATTCATCGGTATTTACTAAATGTTGACCTGTAACATAGTGTGTATTTGTATAGTACATGTTCACCACTAGCTGGTGAGTAACAGATATATTTGGTTTCTCAACATAATGTTAATTTTTCATCGACCTCTGGAGGATGAAAGGTTGAGTGAACCCCCAGGATTCCACACTGTGTCTATGAGGTGAAGCACAGAATCCTGGAGTAGATGCCTTGGTCTACTGAGCTACCAGATCAGCTCTGCAATTTAAGAATCAGGAAAATACTCTCAGGCTTCATTTAAAAATGGACTACAAAGTGAGGAAATGAGAAGTGAAGTAGCCAACAGTTCGAGTGGGGGCAGAGGACAGCAGCATTGAATGGCAGGGGCAGAGAGAAGGGAGATAAGATAGAGATATTGCATTACAAATGTGTTCTAAATTATTTCAGATGCTTCTATTAACCTTTAAGGATTTCATCATTTGGGAGAGAATTCAGCATAAATGTTAATGTGATTCTTCACACATGATGAAACATAACATTATACTGCAATATTTACATACTGTTTTTCCTTTGATGATGTAAAAATGAATTCAGCTCAGCAAAGTAATGTGTTAATTCTCTTTATTTAACTGAAGTTTAGGGTGGTACAATGAAAGAACATACAAATTTAAAAACGGACCGGAATAATCAATTGTTTGGTGTCCCTGCGTCAGACCCAATCAGAGGTCTGCAAAATAACCAGCACGTAGCAATCAGGTTCATGGTACCTTGTAAAAAATCAAGTAGAGTTTATTGAAAAACCTGTAGCTATATTATTGTTAATCCTACGTGTTGGATAGTGGATTATTGGTAGGGGCAAATGAATATCTGCCACTGGCAATAAGGCCACTAACACATTATAGGGCTCAGAATAGGTCTTAGAAAATTATTCCTATGCTCAACCCTTGGTAGCTTGGCTGCGAGCAGGCAGGCTTAACTTCAAAGACAGGTATGTAAAGCATTTAAAAACACCAATTCAGTAAATAATTAAGACACAATAAAAATCCAACACCAATTTATAAAAATAGGAAATATTTTTGTCTTTAAAATGACACCAAAACGACAAAACTCCAATGTAGGGACCCGGAGATATGAACTTTCAAAGATTTAGCATTATCTAGCACATAGAAACCTATAGCGCCTTATCGGGACATCTGGTCGCGATAGACCGGGTCAAAGTCAAAGTTTCAGGCCGGCCGTCATGGAGCCCTGGGTGGCTACCCCTCGCGGTAGATCTCGGTCAAAGTTTTTACCTTCTGACTTAGAAACTTTTCCGGAGCTTTTCTTCCCAGGGTCTCTCAAAGCTCTCAGCCAGTCTGGATTTGGTGAGGGTTCGCCGGATTGCCTTGCGACGAGCTCCTGGTCAAACTTATGGAAGTCCGACCTCGGGAGCGTTCCAGCGGGACAAACCAAGGATCCAGGCCGACTTGCGGTTGAAGGCAGGCGGCTTGGCTTTCGCGGTTGCTCCTGGTCACCTTTTCTTCGTTCGAACTTAGAAACTTTTACGGAGCTTTTTCTCGCGGGGTACCTCGATGCTCTTCACCAGGCCGGATTCGGTGAGGGTTCACCAGCCTCGGATTTTGCCTACTCCCGGTCAAACTCTGGAAGTTGGACATAAGGAGCTTTTCAGCGGGGCGATACTGAACTGCAGGTCGGCTCGCCGTTGAAGGCAGGTGGCTGGCTGGCCAGGTTGAGTCGGTCCACTTATGGAGCTTTTTTCCAAAGTTGTTCCAAAGTTCTCCAAACTTCAGGAACTTCTTCCTGAAGTTCTTCAAAGGGTCCCAAGGTGTCTCAAACTCACTCCAAGGGTCTGGAAGCTCCAAGATGGTCCTTGAAAGTTGAGGACTTCAGTTCCCACAATCCACTTAGACAAAACGCTTACAAATCCACTGGTAGTGCTCCAAGTTGAGGATTCTTGGTGGTGATGTTCCAGGTGAGCTCTGTTAACCTGTAGCTGGCAGGGAGTCCACTCTTTAATCCTTTTATAGCAAGGTAGTCCACAGGGCTGTAGTTCCAGATGGTGCAGAAGGCGCAATCTTCAGAGTGCAGGCCTTAGTGATTGCACATCAAACTTCTCAGCATGGCCCTTCTTGCTTCCTTAGGTTTCAAGCAGCAGATCTGAGAGGCTCTGCCCCTCTCAGATACGTATTCCAATTTCTCTGGGTCAAGCAGGAGGTCACCTGTCCAATGGGGGCAGGGTACCACCCAAATGTATGACCACATCCTGCAAAGTGTGGCACTATTTTGTCCCAGAGTGCACCAATTCTTCCAAATTCATCATGCCTTATTTTCCAGCAGGGAGAAAAGAGCTGGCTTAACACACCCCTAGGATGGCTAATCTCCATAGTCTCTCCCCCTTGCATCTGCTCATTCCTTCCTTAAGCCTAGCATCTGGCTGGGTTCAAAAGAGTAGAGTTGTAAATGACACTGGTGTCTTCCCCTTCCCTTGTAGTTCATTGTTTACGACTCCTCCCCCTGCTCTGGCATTCCTGTGTAACAGAACACTGCCCTACCAGCAGAGCTGGTTAACCCCAGGGGCTCTTTATCACCTCTTCAAAGGAGCCTGGAAATCCACTTAACTCTGACCAATCAGGACAGACCACTGGAAGGCTGAATCTGGGCTTACAAACAAGAAAGCCTTATAACTTCTTGTCTGTACATTTTAGGAGAAATTCAACAATATCATATTGTTGGAATTATTAATACCATTCTGGGAAGTCTTTGAATGCTATTTTTATCATTCTCCTAACAGGATCTATTAGTTAACTTCTTGCCATGTTAACCTATGTGGCAGGGGATTTGCAATGGGAAAAATGACTTGGGCCATTTTTCCAGCACCAGGGCTTATAAAAACATATTTTATAAGTACTCTGCCTATATCCACAGGACCCCCACCCCTGGAAAACCTAGGGGAGACTATAGGGGTTCTGAATATGTAAAAATATTGCAGATCCTCCCGCCACAGTGCTTCTACAACCAATTTCACTTAACCCAGGGCATATAAAACTCATTTTATAAGGGTACTCCTTATAAATACCTGACCCCCACCCCTGGGACACCTAGGGGAGACCCTGGGGGTACCTAATATGCTCAAACATTGTAGGTTATCCCAAAGTCGAGTTTGGGCACAATTTACTTTTTAAAAGCAGTCCTGCAACACAGAGCCACTTTTAAACTGACCTCATCCTTCAGCAGTGCACACATGCAAGTGCAGAAAGGGCTGCTTGTCTCTAAACTGCCATGCCCTATTATATAACATAACATGTGTATTTGTAAATCGCACGTTCACCCCAGCAACGGGGCATCTTGGCGCTGAATAACAGATGTTTATTGTTACCCAACTCAATGGTACTCATTTTATTGACCTCAAATGGATGAAAGGCTGAGTGGACCCGCCGGGATTTGAACCTGTGACCATGAGGTTGAACACAGGCCCCTGCAGTGGATGCATTAGTCCACTGAGCCACCAGACCCAGCTATATAGTAGGGACTGAGAGGTAGTTTCAATCTCCCTGCCCTATTATGTACTAGGGCCTTATAGGGTAGGTCATGCCAATCACAGGGGTACCCCAAACCATAGTGTACCCTAGTGTATGTAGGTGTTTTCACTAAGTGTCTCTTTCAGCATAGCACTGGCCGTCGGCCTGGTTACGCAGAGCCCAGGGTCAGGCAGAGTCAGTTACCACCAGTACCAGTGAGCAAAAAGTTGGGGGGTGCCCGGGGCACAGGATGACTTTGCAACACTACGGTTTTATTTATTGTTAATCCTACAACTTAAAAGAACTAAGGGTTGAAGATGAAATTGTATGGTAAAGAAGAGTCAGGGAAGTAGCCTTTACTGATACCATCACACTGGAGCAGAGGGGTGCATCATCAATAATTGAAAAGTTTAGTACTATCTTGGCCAATTGAAGAAAAGGCAGATGAAACCTAAGATTTTATGTCAGAATGTAGTACACAGAAAAGTCCTAGGGCACAAATATAGTGTCCTAAGTACTGTGTGCAAAACTATCATCCCATTGTGTGTATATTTTCTATTATTAACTCCAAAGGGGTGATATTTTCGGAGATGATATTCAGGAAACCATATTTATGGCAGACGATATTCTGACAACAGTATTCCGGTATCACACCCACCAGAATGCCTCATTTCACCTTAAAGGTTGTCCCCATGCTTGGTTCCAGCAAAGTTTCATGTCTCCCTATGATTGCAAACATTCTTGCAAAAAGTGCCCAATCAGAATGAAGGAAAACCTGTAACTTGGCAGGTGGACTTCCATGGGGCTGGCAGAAGTGGGCTCCCTACCGCCCCATCAGATTGGGAGCGCACCCATCAAATTCATGATGACCCTCGTGGGCTCCTGAATAGGCATTTTTTAATTACCTCAGAAGATGTCGATTGCAAGGTCCTGGCACATATGTACCAGCAAATTAACTTTTCGACAGGAGAACTTTGGGTTAAAATGCCCTAACAGAGCAGAGGGAAACTTGGAATACATCATGATCAACACCATGGAGCTGGTGGCGACAGGGCATCTGCAACCCTAGCAGTTTTCAGACTAGCTTGCCCCCACCAATGCTTAAATTACCTCCAAACAAGTGAGCAATTTGTAGAAGGAGAATTTTCAGTATTAGAGACAGTTGAAAACTCAGAACTTTATGACTACTTAAATTTGAGAGATGATGTTAAGAATAGGGGTGAGCGGAACTCGCGGAATTTCACTCCACAGAATTCCACAGCATTTCATAAAAAATCTATGAGATTCCGCGGAGTTTCCCTAATGGGCAGAAATACTTTTATGTTGTGCTGCGATTTAGCTCCAATAGCGCTTTCTGCACTAAAAATTCAGCGCAAACTGTACCGCATGGTGCGCAAGAGGGTTCGCAGCCATTTGAGTTGAATTTGCTGCCACTCACGTAGAAAATCTACTTGAGAAGCAGCTCTCTGAACGCAACCGCTCGCAAGCACCCGCATTAGAAAATCTAGCTGGAAGTCATTCTAGCAACTGTAAATCGTGCTGGAGGACACCAAATCTCGCTCGCGCCATCTCACATTTCTGGAGCCTCGTGTAATAAAAAAACTCTGCCACGCGGTGATTGGAGGAATTTGGCTGGAACTTCACATTACAAGAGTAACACGGAGTCACCAAATTCCGTCAATTCCACAAAGTGGAATGAAATTTTCCGCCCAGGCCTAGTTAAGAATGAACCCAGGTTTTTGACCTCTTGTGAGGGTGTCAGAGTGAGGCTCAGAACCAGGGTTATAGGAAGGGGAAGGACTAAAAGTGTTTGTCCTTTAGTCCCACTACGAATAGGATTTGATTCTTTGTACCATTCAATTGTACCAAGCTCTCCTCCATCCACTGGTTGAGTTGATCAACATTTTTTACAAGGCACACTTTTGTGACTATAGTGTTCTCCAAGTGGATATGAATCTGGGTATCATCTGGACCATTTTGGTTATAAATCTGATTCGACCTGTATCTGCTGACAGTGCAATGGAGGACTGATTGAATCCATTTAAGGGCCTGCCCTGAAATTCATGCCCAAAATGACAAATGGGATATGCTGTAATCTGGTGCCCGTAAACAAAACAAGGGGACCCAAATATGATCGGTCAGGGACCTTGGGAACTAACTTTTATAAGAGACAGTGGTCCCTGGGACAATGAGGAATGTGAATACAATGAATATAGCCCCAGTCAGTGCTATATTTGTGCCAGTATCCTGCCGGATAAAGGCAATTTTAATATGCAAAATAATTGAAATTTAGAACAAAAATTGTGAGTCAAATAACAGTGGGATACAAGCCCGTATCCATGGACCCACGTAGAACAGACAAACAAAGTAAAAGGGCTCAGGCAGTTTGTGGTTGTTTCTATACAGTCATACATAAATTGTGAAACAACAAATATAAAGCGGTAACCTTTACACAATATTAAATGCGAGAATCACTGTGTATAAGGTTGACTACTATGTCGACGGCGTTTCGATCCTTATCTGTGAGATATTGGATCATCATCAGGACTGTCAGATAAAGTGCCTGAAAGCATTTGCCTGTAATTTACTGTACATTTAGCATGGAAATAAGGAGGGAAAAGAAAGGGAGAAAAACGTAGATGGTGGTGAGTTAGGGGTTGAATTGGCAGAAAATACACAACCAACTCTGATTGACAACGCAACAGGGTAGCAATAGCTCGTTGGGATTACACATGAGTAATGGCGTGGTGTCTATAATATCGACAGTAGGGGTGTATGCGGGGGTGGGTGTCGCGTCCATGCATTAGGCAAGCTCGTGCATTAGGAGTAGAGACGGTGCTTAACTCAATGATGGACTAATTAGGGTTGGGCAGGGACGCAATGTAACCAATGTGACAGTGGGTCAGTGAGGTTCTTACCTCAGTGAGAAAGCATTGAGCTGCATTTTAGGTAAGCGCTCGCCCCGCATCCCGCCCTACTTTTCTTTCGAACACGAGAGAAACCGATACTTAATCTAAAATTATCCTCTTAGGCCCATTGACTGCCGACCCGGAAAATCCCAACCTTGCCAGCATCACGAGCAATGCTTTCTCACTGAGGTAAGACCCGCTGTCACATTGGTTACATTGCGTCCCTGCCCAACCCTAATCACTTCTCCCTCCCCTCCAGGCTGCATATCCGTTTCACCAAGCCACGAGATCACAGCTTGGCCAGCCCGACCTTCTATCATTAAGACGCCGTTCCTGCGTCATGGTATTTCCTCATTTGAAAGAATCCGATCCCCCAGGGTAAGACAACCACATACTTTTACCCCAATTTCAATTATTTTGCATATTAAAATTGCCTTTATCCGGCTGGATACTGGCACAAATATAGCACTGACTGGGGCTATATTCATTGTATTCACATTCCTCATTGTCCCAGGGACCACTGTCTCTTATAAAAAGTAATCTGGTGCCCAGCAGTGGAAAAACTTACATCTTCTAAGTAGCGCCCACCCGGCCAGCACAAGAGTCAGTTGAGCTACCAGAACAGCAACAGCAACATGGCACGAGGAAGCAGCATTTCACCCCTGACCTCTATAATTGAACACCTCACAGTGCGGCCGAAGATCACGTACTAGAGCAGAGCGTCTACACACTAAAAAGGTGACCGACGTACTAGAGCAGAGCGCCTACACACTAAAAAGGCGACTGACGTACTAGAGCAGAGCGCCTACACACTAAAAAGGCGACTGAGGTACTAGAGCAGAGCACCTACACACTAAAAAGGCGACCGACATACTAGAGCAGAGCGCCTAGACACTAAAAAGGCGACCGACGTACTAGAGCAGAGCGCCTAGACACTAAAAAGGCGACCGACGTACTAGAGCAGAGCACCTACACACTAAAAAGGCGACCAACGTACTAGAGCAGAGAGCCTACACGCTAAAAAGGCGACCGACGTACTAGAGCAGAGAACCTACACACTAAAATGGCGACTGACGTACTAGAGCAGAGTGCCTACACACTAAAAAGGCGACCGACGTACTAGAGCAGAGCACCTACACACTAAAAAGGCGACCGACGTACTAGAGCAGAGCGCCTACACACTAAAAAGGCGACCGACGTACGCATACATACTAAAAAGGTGACCGACGTACTAGAGCAGAGCGTCTACACACTAAAAAGGCGACCGATGATGCCTCACCTCCCAGGACTCCTGTGCCCATCAATAGGCACCTTGAACTCAGAGACTTTCTCACGGGTTTTAAGGAAACGCTTATGGAACACAAAAATAACCTCTTGCTCGACGGCAACGAAGGGCTCACAGACTTTTTAACAGGTTTGAGGGAAATGTTTGTGCAATATAAAAATAACCTCTTGCTTGATGGCAAAGAAAGGTCTTACCAACTAAAGGGCCAACAGTATGAATTGCGGGTTCAAGTAACTAAGCGGTGGGAGGGTACAAGGGAGGGGGGGCAGGGAGGAGGGGTGCAGTTTTTAAGTGTATTTTACTGAAAATATTTTAAATAATTGAAAGGTCAATAAGTTTACTTACTTACTATATATATATATATATATATATATATATAGAGAGAGAGAGAGAGAGATACACAAATATATATCCTCTGTTCTAACTTATGGAGGGTTATAAAACACTGAAATAAAACTTAACGCTTGACGTAAAATAAAGGAAAAAATAAGATGAATAAGGGGTCATTCAGTCGATCAGGGAACAGAGGAAATGAAAGGGACACTTTAAACTACAAAAGAGATTACACTGGCCTTAAATGCCCTGTTCCACTGAAAACGATTGTCTGTCAGCGTGTAGTGTGTCTTTATCACACTTCACTCCACGCTTCGGTGGACTGTGCGAATACTACGACGTTGTCACCGTGAGGGATGCCAAGCTGTCAAAGCACAACTCCACACTGGCCGCCGCGAGGCATCGATTGCGACGCCGTGGCCTACGTGGACGGCTGCCTTCGTCACTGGTTGGCTAGCCCTCGCCTCCTCTCGGCGCGCGTGCCTAGCGCATCTACGCCTTTCTGATGGCGCAGTGTCACTTGTTGTCTGGTTCTAACCTTTTATCGCCCGGCTGGATCAATACTTTATTTGGATTGTAATCAGCTGCACGTCCCCCTAACCTCTCTCTCCTCGGCTCGTAGTTAAACCCGAGGCTCCCCCCCTCCGTACAATGCAATGCATTTCAGTCAGGTCCTGGCGAGAGAATTTGAATTAGGAGGGAAGGCGAGCCCAAGTAATTAGAAGATGTCAGGGGTGGCTGATCTCATTTCAAACAAGACCTTCAGCGAAGGGAGCAAAGAGCCAAGCTGGCTTTCACTTGCTTCTGTATTGTGTTAAATCTTTTTTTATAAAAATGATCTTGTATTTATTGTAGGTTTGCACTGCCTGAAAGGAAATTAGGCCGGAATTATCAACCCCTCCAACCCTCCCTTCCCCAGAACTCCCTTGTTCATTCCCTTTACTTGAGATATTTCTCTGCTGGCTCGTTCTGTCTCTGAAAGTTATAACATGAGATAGTTGTAACTAGAGATGATGCGTTGTCTGGAACTGCTGTTGCAGAAGGACCCAAAACTGAGCACATTGACCGAATATGTGACATCACTATCCATACAGATGACAGGTTCAGTGGATCGACTACTGCAGCAGGACTGAAGAGATGGCAGCAGGTACTGGGGACAACCCTGACTCAGCAGCAGTCCATCCGCCAGTGGGCCCCTGGATCACAGAGAAGTCCGCCACATCTTATGAATGGCCACACCACATTCAAGGCAGGGTGGTTGATGTTTATTCGTTCCCGGGTCGGTCACACAAGAAATTGGGGGGCAGATTTACAAGCCCCTTACGCCACTTTTGCGCCGCCGTTGCGTCACTTTTGTGACGCAGCGGCGGCGCAAATCATGCGCCATGCTGCGGGGGATTTCACGGAGTCACTTTTGCATCCCTGCTGCGTCAAATCCTTACGCCTGCTTCAAGCAGGCGTAAGGAGTGACGCAGCATGTTAGGTATAGGGCACCCCTGAGCAGTACTGGAGTTATGTCGCACTTGCGACACGACTCCAGTACTGCGCCACCCTTCCGCCGACAGATGCGTCACGCATCTGTTTATCCTTGCGCCATGATGCGCCGCATTGTAAATGCGGCACATCTGTGGTGGCGCAAGGGTAAACTTGCGTCACGCATCTTCCCTGGCGCCTCCCTGCTGATTTGCAGAGATGCGCCAGGGAACGTAAATCTGCCCCGGCATCCCCGGGAAGGAAAAAAGCTCTAATGTCTCGGATGTGCAATGAGACACTTCCTGCTTATTAGCAAGCCCTGCTTTGGGAGTTTGTTGCTGCAAAGAAAAGAGAGAGTAGGGCGGTCCGGGTCAGCATGGCGGCCATCTTGGTACCGAACAGTAATGAAAGGGCAACCATCACACCTGCAGATGCGCCTTCATTCTAGAGATCAACAACAGGCAGGTGAGATTTTAAACATGGTGGGCGGACCTCTGCCAGGAGGTGGTGGCCAGACCCTCCATCGCCCTGCAGGCTACCAGCAGGAGCCTAAACCACCATCAAAGTACCCATCGCATGTTGCATTTACCAGGACCATCTTTCATTCAACATTTTTAGTAAATAGCTGTCCCTCTCTCATATTTTCAGGAAGTTACCGTTTGGATTTCAGTCTTATGCAGAAGAAACCTTGTTTTGAATTAGAACAGCAAGGATGGGTCCAGATTTTAGAAATCTATTTTAAGATGACTGAATTTGGATTAAGGTAATTACATGCAACTTGTTGGTGCAAATACCATAGCGGGTTGGTTTGCTACTAAACAGAGAGGTTTGTTGCACTGCACGTACCGCCCTTCTTTCTTTAAATCAGTCAAACCCAAAGCCAGATCAGTTTAAAATCATGGTGTGTATTTTATGCTCAGATGGCCTCCCCTGCATGAGGTTTGAGCTGGATGATCAGCTTAAAAATGTTGTGTAAGTTATTTCTTTAACTCTTTCATAGTCCTAATGTTTCTCTGTGCAAATCAGAATGAATACACACATGGGCGTCAAAGGGGTTAACTCTTAGGGCAGTAAAGGGACGGAAGCTTGCTAAACTAAGGTATATTGTAAACCACATGTTCACCTCTAGGAGGTCTCTTGGCACTGAGTAACAGATGTTTATTGTTACCCAATTCAATGGTACTCCTTTTATCAACCTCAAGATGATGAAAGGCTGAGTGGACCCACAAGATTTAGACCCTTTCAGCACGAGGTCAAACAGATTCCTGCAGTTGATACATAGCTCACTGAGCCACCATACATGGCTTGTTGGATGAACTTTTCCAGCTCGTTATAAGCAGGCCTTCCTAGGCTCTCATTACACAGCCCTCTGATGTCAAAAACATTGTGGTTTGACTTATCCCTGGCTTTTTGAAGTGGCATAACACCACTGTAGTCAAATGCACTCTTCGGTGGTTGTCCGTTTAAGAAATGATTTTGTTTAAAAACACCTGTCTGACATTGAAATGCCTTGACACAGCTACCCCTGCTTATGCCTTCTCGAAAGTGGACTCATTCCTTCTCAATGATCCTTCCTTCATTTGGTTTCCAGGGAGGCCAGGCAATGATGGAACACTGCAGGCCTCGTGATTCAGGCACCTTCGATGGTGAACTCCTTAGAACTCCTTCTGAAGACTATCCCCTTGTAAGACAGCATTTGGCCACCAGTGCAGAGAGACCCATTGATGGAGAGTCTGGAACAGGCATGTGCTGTTCATCCATCAGACAGGCTTTTGCAAGCCTTCAACTGGTATTTTGAGACTCAGAAAGATGAACCTGTTGGTGCACTTACAGTGGAGATGCACTGATCTCCTATAAGACTTCTACGGTAGGCCAGCCAACAGCTCAAGCAAAGATGCAACAAACAGCCACAGAGAACATCTGAAAGTATTTCTTCAAATAAAGACTGAAGCTGCATTCTGCATTATATCATGAACAGACACTGTAGCGTGTTGTATTGGCATCTGTATTGTGCACTCTTCTAATGGTGAAGCTATGTAGACTATATCTCATTCAGGTGCAAGCCAGAGATAGTGTGAAAGGGAAACCTTTACGAAATGGGATAGGCTGGACTTGAGTGGCTGTGAGTCTTATCCAATGTGGTGCAAGCCAGAGCTTCCCTTGTGGGGAGCCTTAAACATTTAGAAGTCAGAGCTTGCGTGCATTGTTAGAATGGTGCAGGATTGTAGGGTGGTGCACTAAAAAGTATTGGCTTTCGCGAGGTCCTGAGAGGTGTTGAAGACTTGTTGCTGCAACTTGACGCTGCACATCTGTATTTTGTGAGGAGGAGAGCTCAGCATGCGTTGGGCTATATATGTAACATACCTCACTCTTGTCATGAGTTGATGCAGCGCTTCTCTGTTTAGCCAAAACTGATGCAAGTGCAGTTGCTTTGTCTGTTTTGATGCGGGCTAGAGCTTGCGTGTCTGGTTGCCATACATAGGCTGGGGATTGTATGCATGGTGTCTCATCTGCTGCTTCCCTCAGGTTCTCAGAGGTAGGCACAGCTGCATGAACCACATTCTGACCAGAGTAAGCCTGTGGCCTTCATCAATTCAAACCTCCATAACAACTTCCTAAGTTTCATCTGCATCCACAGGCATCATCAAAGGGCCTTTGAACTGGAAACACAAGAGCAACTGTAGCACACATCTCCATTGCTAACAATGCATTTTGCTACTTGCCTCTGTAGGCTACACGTTAATATTCCAAAAGGCTTGTACAGCTGTTCAAATGCATTCTGGATTTCATGACTAATAACCAGGCATACTTAGAACTACTCACTTATGAGCAATGAAACGGAAATTGGGAAGCCAAACCCTAATTACATAAAATAGGCACACGTTTTCTTCATGCAAATACTTTGTGGCAGAGAACAAACTAATATGTGCAACAGGGCTTTAATTGGGATCAAAAAATTGGGGGGGTTCTCCAAGGGGCGTGGCTGATATAATTAAGGGCGTGGCTTAAACATTTATGCAAAAAATCTGTGCTCAGCATAATGTGCCGCCCGACTGGTATTTTGCTGCTTCTGTTATTGCCTCCACATATATAATACAACAAGTAACATTACACCTACAACAAGTCAAGACTATTGGCTTTGTCAAAGGCTGTTAGTTTCAAAAGATAAATATACTACATGCATACATACAACTATGGCTTCATTGTATATAATATTAAAAATGCTTTAGTTCTTGCGCGAGAGGTTATTGCGTAATGGCTAGAGCTGCCAACTTTGGAGCTGAGGAAGCAGGTTTGAGTCTCAGCGCAGGCTCAACGGCCTGTGTTTAGGGGCAAATCACTTAATCGCCTATGCCTACCAAAAAATAAATGAATATGTCCTTGTGCTCATGTAAAGAACTTCGAGTTTTGCAATATAGAACTGCAAAAAAATAAAAGTTACATCAAAAACGGTGATAATTCCAAACCAAAAAAGGTACAGGGAGACGGACCCATTGGATAGCACCTCACTATGATACTGCAAATACATTTTTAGAAATCGGCACACTGTCCCAGCACCTGTCACCCTTTGGTGCCACTGAGTACAGATTGCAATACAAAGTAAACAAAAGTAGGTGCACTGAAGAAAATGAATTTAGTCCGGTATGATTCTCCAAATTCTTTCTTTATTCCAAAATTCATATTCATTCATAAAAACAGCCAATGCGTTTCGTTCCCAAAGCAAAACTTGTGGAACTTCATCAGGGCTGTAACAAATAATATAAAAGACATATAAGATACAACAACTGACCGACGGACATGATTAATAGTTTATACAATTATGACATAGACAATAACATGACTTAATAACATACATCCTTACATTTTTTAAACAAAAACTAAGAGTCATACATAAAATGAGACTACAAAGACAAAACAAATATACACAGGTTTCACATAACGTAAATCCTATTACCACTACATCGGACATATGTCTAATATTGTGAACTCTAATCAACCTCCAACATTGACCTAACACCGTGATTTGAATTATTATTCTCAGAAGTTACTTTAACATTCAGAGACTTATTCCAATACCAAGCAAGAGATTAAGGGAGAGACATAAAGGCTTTTAAGAGGTTATGTCAGGAGAGAGAAACCAATAGGATGGTGGTGTGATTTATTATTCTAAGCAGTTACATTGTCATTTAGAGATTAATTACAAACACGTGCGAAAGATTCAGAAAAAGAAAAACAGAAAAGAGAGATAAAAAAGTTTTTTTTTAAGAAGTTGTGTCTAGAGAGAAATGCCAATAGGTTGGTGTCCCTTTATTTGACTGAAATGACAATTTAAGCCATAGAACGGCCACCAGGAGAGTCTTACACCCGAACGCGATTACTGATAAATCAAAGCCTCACCTTTTTAAAGTTGCAATCTATCGCGCCGTGGGGATATATTTCGTAATGCAATTTCTCCTTATGGTAGAGGTAAACTCCAAAGGCTAAAGCTTGACACCTAAATCAGGGAAGCAATTATACAATCTTAGAGCACGCCAGGGACAACGTTCTCAGTGACGAATACCACAACGTCTCCAATGTAAAAGGAAAATGCGCCCAAGGAAAGGCCTATCTTCATAAGCTATCCACAGAGAAAAATCTATGCCCCAACCCAATGCCTAATGTACCCCCTTAAAAATAACACACCTTTTTCCCAATTTGTTATCACAAGGTATGGTAGAGTTTTAAAAACCCGGTTTAGACCCAGCGCCAGGGGTCTGAAGGATTAAAAGAGAATACTAAAAATACTGATTAGTACATCATAAATGAGGAGTACACTTACCTTCTGAGGAGTGTTGGAATATTTAATTAAATGGAACACAGATGAAAGGTACATTAGGCATTGGGTTGGGGCATAGATTTTTCTCTGGAGTCGTTTTTGGAGTTTGGCCGTGGTTCCCGCGTAGAGGGCATTGCCGTAGTCCAGCCTGCTGCTGATGAGGGCTTGGGTGACCGTTCTTCTGGTTTCGGTGGGGATCCATCTGTATATCTTGCGGAGCATGCGGAGGGTGTTGAAGCAGGAGGAGGAGACAGCGTTGACTTGCTGGGTCATGGAGAGCGTTGAGTCCAGGATGAACTCCAGGTTGCGTGCGTGGTCGGTGGGTTTCGGTGCAGCTCCCAGCGTGGCCGGCCACCAGGAGTCGTCCCATGCGGAGGGGGTGGAGCCGAGGATGAGGACTTCCGTCTTGTCAGAGTTCAGTTTCAGACAGCTGGTCTTCATCCATTCTGCGACGGCCTTCATTCCCTTGTGGAGGTTGGATTTGGCGGTGGCCGGGCCTTTGGTGAGGGAGAGGATTAGCTGGGTGTCGTCGGCGTACAAGATGATGTTGAGGTGGTGCGCTCGGACGATGTTGGCGAGCGGTGCCATGTAGATGTTGAAAAGGGTCGGGCTGAGGGATGATCCTTGGGGTACGCCGCAGGTGATCGTGGTGGCTTCGGATCGGAAAGGGGGAGGCGGACTCTCTGGGTTCTGCCGGTGAGGAAGGAGGTGATCCAGTCCAGGGTTTTGTCGCGGATTTCTGCGTCGTGGAGGCGTGTGCGCAGGGTGTGGTGGCAGACGGTGTCGAAGGCCGCCGAGAGGTTCAGGAGGATGAGGGCTGCGGTTTCGCCGTTGTCCAGCAGGGTTCTGATGTCGTCGGTGGCGGCGATGAGGGCGGTTTCGGTGCTGTGATTGCTGCGTAAGCCGGATTGGGAGGAGTCCAGGATGTTGTTTTCCTCCAGGAAGTGGGTCAGTTGTCTGTTGGCGGTCTTCTCGATGACTTTCGCCGGGAACGGGAGCAGGGAGATGGGTCGAAAGTTCTTGAGGTCCTTTGGGTCCGCCTTGGGTTTCTTGAGTAGGGCGTTGATCTCGGCGTGTTTCCAGCTCTCCGGGAAGGTGGCGGTCTCGAAGGAGCTGTTGATGATCTTACAGAGTTGGGGTGCGATGATGGAGCTTGCTTTGTTGAAGATGTGGTGGGGGCAGGGGTCGGAAGGTGAGCCAGAGGGGATGGTGTTCATGATTTTGGCGGTGTCTTCGTCGTTGACGTAGTTCCAGGAGGGCAGGAGGTCGGTGTGTTTGGTGGGCATTGGGTCGGGGGTGTCAGCATCTGTCGTCGGTGTCTGGGTGTCGAAGCTGTCGTGGATGTCTGCGATCTTGCGGCGGAAGAAGATGGCCAGGGAGTCGCAGAGTTCTTGTGACGGCGGGATGTCATTGGAGCCGGAGCTGGGGGTGGCGAGTTCTTTCACGATGCTGAAGAGCTCTTTGCTGTTGTGTGCGTTGTTGTCGATGCGTTCCTTGAAGGAGGTCCTCTTGGGACACAAGTGGAAAGTTAATGCTCTAAATAGAGGGAATTGCCCTGATGGGGGACCCTGGATGTTCCCCAGGGACTTCTGTGAACTGACCCTTAACTGCTGACATAAATGTGCCCTGCAAGTAGCCAGAAGGGTGCGGGACTCCAGGGAGTGCAGTGGGGGGCGGGGTGTTCAGTGAAGGGTCTGTGGAAGACAATTTACAAAGCAGGAGAGAGCATCATGAACTCAGTCAGTGAACAGGTCTGGCAAGCGAGCAAAAAGACTAAGTTTAACAAAATAAAATCCTTTAGAGACCAAGAGGCCTGAGGGAAATGCTCCTGTTGGGCCAGAGACACCCCCAGGAGAAAACTGAGACCAAAATGAGGCAGAGCAGCCCTAGAGGGCCAGAGAAACAGACCTGGAAAGCTTGATCCACTGGGGCACCTGGTGGAGAACGTAGCATGTGGCACTTCACTACAAGATCCTAAGTTATCCAGGGGAAAGCCAGACACCCCTGGGTCTAACACAATCTCATTTTCTTTTTTTAAATGGAGAGAGGGGGGCGGGGGATGTGGCCCCCTTTTTAAGAAATTTTCTGGCCCAGAGACTGCATCCCCATGGCCTGATACAAGGAGATTGTCTCGGGGAACCTCATTCACCTGGGACACAAAAAGCTAGAGCACTGCCATGCTCCCACAGTGCTAGGTGCTCTTCCACGCTCTTGGTGCCCATGTCTGGGGGAGTAGGAGGCACCCAGCACACAGCCCTAAAATTTATAAATTTATATATTGTGCTTTCTTGTGTCCCAGGAAGGGCAACTGCACCACTAACGAGAAAAGGGTGTACTGGGGGCTACCAGGAATGCAGCAGTCCACAACAGAGCCACAAAAACGTTTTGCCCTTTGTCATGCTGAGACTCCTGGGGAGGAACTTCTGATGCCAATACTTTTGTACATTGGTTCTGGAGTGTGGTATTCTCTGTTGGTTGACCCTAAACCTGCAGTGGGAGCATCTTAAAGATGGAGTCAAGACTCTGAGGCACATGTTATTTAACACAATGCTTTATTGACAATGTTGATGATTGCTAATGTAAGGTTTTATATTTAAATGAATGGTATTGAAGGCTGGTTCTACCCGCATTGATTTCAATGGTGAACAACATGTTTCTGCTTTTAATAATGTGGTGCCACCCTGACAAAGCCAGTAGGCCTACGTTATTGATAATGACACCTCTTATGTTGTAATATTGCATCTCTTATAGGTTTGGGGGATTGTGATTATAGGCTCAGTGCATGCTGGGGAAGTGAAACGTTATGAAGGTGTTACCAAAGGAATTTCCATCTACCTGATCATATATATTTGTAATTAAAGCATAGTATTCAGTAGTGTGTGTGTAATAAAGTATTTTTAGTTTTTATAAGAAAAGGCGCTGACTGGACAATGAATTATTGAGTGTGGTTGTTGTGTATCAGTGAGCTGGGGTTACTAATCCACACCATCTCCCCTGAGTAGGCCTTGGACTGCTTTCTTTTGTTAGCATTAGAGAGTCAAGTGCTACAATGGGGTACTTGGTTCCCAGTAAAGCGAAAGTAGGGTATTCATTACATGTAATGGACTCGCATCCTCCGCAACTAATAACCCAATGTCTTAAAGGTGCACTGCGGTGCAGACTGGGGCAGCATGCTCTGTACCCAATAGGGGTCATAGAGAAGTGACGGCTTTGATTCTTGACCATGCATTTGACATTGTGCCATTCTCCGCTGCTCAAGGTGCTCGGGGCGGAGTTGCAATTAGGATGAAGGTCTTGAAATGGACTCAATACTTTCTAACAACTCAAATACAAATGGTTTTTTATCCATCCTTTATGTTGTCAGTCATCTCTTTGTCATGTGGAGTCCTTCTACCTTCTACCCTCTTTCCTTAACCCCAGACATTTTAACTTGAAAGTGGCTCCTCTTTCTTCTCGCATTATCATATATAATGTGATATATATACCTTATGCTGAAACTCCCAAATACTTCTTTGGTTGACTGGGAATTATGAGCAGGTCCATCTTCATTTCATTCCTGCCTGGAGGCAGTAGCAGATTGGATGTCAGGAAACTTCTTTAAATTGACCTGGGGCAAAACCGAATTTATGGTAATTGACAGCCCTCCTTCAGTGTTGTCTGGTTGGTGACCACATGTTTCAGATCAATGTCCTCCCCGACAAAGGCTGTGAAAAATGTGAGCATCTTGTTCAACGATAAGCTGTCTTCTAAAGCCCTGGTGGCAAAAGTTTCAGCTTCCTGTTTCTTTCACCATAAAGTTCTATGGAAGATTCTGCCCTTCTTTCCTAATAAGATACGTTGTATGATTCTGTAAGCAGTGGTGGGATGTCATATTGATTTTGCAGATGCACTTTACCTAGGGCTACCTTCATATATTATTCATCCACGTCAATAGGTATATGAACTAAAACTGCCAGGTAGAACACTGATTTTGGGGCACTGCAGTCCTGCATTGTCTGCATGGATGTAAGCATGTTTTGTTCAAAAAGCATCTGCATTTATTTCAAATCACTTCATGTTCAAAGTCTTTTGTTTATTTGCAAACTATTTCTTTGTACTCTTCATTACATACCCCATGGACAGTCTTGGAGCACTTGCTACCTGTACCTAAGATAAGGAACATGGACCTTGCAATTCTCTGGTGCTAGAAATAAGGTGCATCTCAGAATACGTTTTTAGGAAGAAATTAGAAACTGGCTGGTTAAGCTTTCATCAGGTTAAGAGGCATAGGCCAGTGGTTCTCAGCCTTTTGATTTTTGTGGACCCCTAATGAATCACTACTAGAATCCGGGTGCACAGCCTAAACAATTTCTATAATTTGAACCTCAAAAACAATGTACAAAAATTGAGAAATAAGTATACATTAATAAAAACAAAAATAACAAACTATTTTATTTAATTCACAAACAAAAAAAATCTGAATTTAATGGGAAGGATGGAGCTTTTCAAAATGTGGTTTTATTTCTAAAAGTCTAAGCGATGTGCTATTCTGTAGCATAACACTTCATGTTTATTGCTTCTCAAGATTGCTCTGTTTTTGTTGGCGCATAACAGTGCATCATTTAAGGCCACCAGTTGTCCATTCTAGATTATGTTTGCTGCACTTATGCTGATCACATGAATCAGGCTAAAGTTATCCAGTGCATCACTTTAGGCCACCAGTTGTCCATTCTAGATTCTGTTTGCTGCACTTATGCAGCTCAAATGAATCAAGCTAAGGATATCAAGGTGATTTTTAACTTTCAATTTCAAATTCCTTCACATTTACATAGCGTTTTAAAATGTTAATGTTTACATTTTGCTTTCTTATGTGTATAAATACTTTGTTAATACGCTAATATTATTTAGTTTTATAAACATTTACAGATCCCCTAAATAAGCATTAAAGCTAAGAGCCGCTGGCATGCTCTTTGTAATACATTCAGCACAGCGATAGGACACCTTTTCTGGTAATCACTGGCTTAATAAATACCTTAAATAAAAGAAAAAAATAAATAAAGAGTTTTTTCTCTCTCCTCGTCCTAGTAGTGAGGTGCTGTGTGACACTGATTCTCACATTGTTAGTGTTTGTAGTGGAGAAAGCAACTCTAATATGAAATACTTTAATGACACTTTTGGTTTTAGGGAAAGCACCCAATCTTATTTAGCTGATGGATGCCAATGAAACAGATCCAGAAATACAGAAGACCTTCATTCAAGGAAACATATTGCAATCAAAGTAGGCACCATGTTTGATTCGTGCATTTACTAATCTTCTAGGTCGAGGTATCAATAATTGTTTTTTGTTTTGCAGCAAGAGGTGAAGTGGGCTCCGAACCTTTCTGCTAGTGTACTAATGTTAGTGGGAGTCTCACGTGTTTTAGGGTTACCCATCATTTCTCATGTGCCTGAGTGATTGTGTAAGTTTGGAGATTCTCTGAATGTATCTTGCCCATTCCAGACATCTATGGTTGTTCTATCCTGGCCTCATCTGTAAGAGAAGCTCTCTTTTCAAATGGCAGGTGCTTCCAAGCATGCCATCTTGTTAGCCTCTAAAGTGCCGTGTTATGTTCGTATGCCAGGTCTACTAATCAGTCCAGACAAAGAAAGAACTCCACGTGCATGTGTATCATTGTTCACATCTCCTTTTGGAAGGTGTTAAACCTCTATGGCAGAAGTCTCCTATGTAAGTCTCCATGGTTCCTACAATGAACTCAAACATTCGAGCCAATCCCAATGGGTAAATATCTGACTTTACCCAATTGGTTAAGAACCTTTAATTCTGGAGGAACATGCTGGTTAGATTGACTTCTTTTTTTAGGCCCAGATTTATTAAGATTTTGCGTCAGGGTTGCATCACTTTTTTGGCATAGCCCGATGCAAAATCTATTTTGGAATTTACAAATCCCAATTTGCTTGGTTTTGCGTGGCTTTATAAAAAAAAAAAAGGATATCATTGGACTTTGGCAAGTGAGAGAAATAACGAAAAGGGAGGAGGATGGAGGACAAGAAAGGGAAGTAGTGCCCAAAAGAGAAAGTAGGCATGAAAAAGACCATGCAAGACTGAGATGAAGAAGATACAGGGTGGTGAACAAAGGAGAACATGAGGTGGAATCAAGACTAGGCAGCCTTGGTGTTTGGCAGTACTGGCAGCGGGCTTCTAAAGAAAACTTTGGGTACCTGCACTTATTATTTAATATATTAAAGAAAAAAACACACTGTTCCACTCATCTCTGAGTTAGGAAAAGGGAATTACTGAATTGGCAAGGGTCTGCCAGGTGGTACAAAAGCAGGTGACTGGTTGATTGTGACATATTGTGCCCTGGGTCAATTTGTAAGTTTGGCCTAGAAACAGCTTTAGATGTTTTCCAACCTCATGTTTAACAATAAAATAATAAAATGCATACATGTGGATAGATGGCGAGAGACTTTCATCTGCCGTCTACAACTCTTGGCCTGATCAAGTGTCATTCACATTTTGCATACGTCACGGGGCAGTGGGTCCGCCCATATCAGCTATTGGTTTTCTTCATTGTGAGTGATGCCATTTTTCAATTGCACAAGTGCCCATCCGCCTAGAAATTAATACACTGAAGTGTCAGGACTATCAGGCCGTTCCCGGCTTTCATTTCATGTTTTTTAAATACTTTTTTTTGATGGGTAATTTTATTTATTAAAAAATATTTTGCAAATGTCCAAACTGGCCCTTTTTGCAGGGCTATCCCCAAACTTTTTGTCTTCCTCCTGTATTTGTTCTGATCTGTTTTTGTTGGTTTTATGACTCTGGGCACTTTACCGCTACTGATCAGTGCTAAAGTGCATGTGCTTTCTCTTGTAAACTTGGTAAGATTGGTCTACACCTGTTTGGCATATTTAATTTACCTGTAAGTCCCTTATACAGTGGTATCTCATATACCCAGGGCCTGTAAATTAAATGCTACTAGTGGGCCTGCAGCGCTGCTTGCGCCACCCACTGAAGTAGCCTTTCAAACCTGACTCAGGCCTCTGCAAGGCCTGCATGTGCAGTTTACCGCCACAGTGACGCAGCACTTAAAGTGTTTGCCGCGTCTGAAACTGCAGAAGAGACTACCACTTTGCAAATTGTTGCCTTATGTGCTGGCCTGCTGCCGCCCTCCGCCTATGCCCCCGAGTGTTCTCCAAGGGCCTGATGGCTCTTGCTACCTCAGCGCCTGGTGAGCGCTGCATGTGATATCTACTGATGCCAAGAGTTTTCTTTTGGAACTTAATAGAAGTCGGTGCTGCCCATGTGTCAATGGGCTCAGCGCCCCGTGAATTGGGTGCCCATTTTGTTTTGTTGTATTCCCTGGTTAGGCCGTCCTGCATGGTGAGCGCTTTACTAACTGGAAGTCCCCTGTGTTTTACGTGATGGGAAACTTCCAGGAGCGCTTGGTCTTAAAAACTGCATGAGGCTCTGCCACGCCAGGTCTCGGGGCAAACAGGAGCAGGCTACAAAGGCGTCCAGCATAATTTTTAGACCTTTTGATATTCTTGACAGGAGGATGGCATAGAGTACTACAGGGATGGACTTATTCCTAATTGCAAGTCCCAGCCCATGTTGGCCAATGCAGCATCAAGCCCATTAATATATCAGGTAAAAAATAATATATCAGGTAAAAAGAATTGGGGCTAGAATGCAGTCCTGTTGGACCCCCCTCGACCCAGGCCAAATAACTCAGAGCACTACCCACTTGCACTATATCTGACTGAGGCTCATAAATGAAAGTGGAAGACACACAGGAGACCCACCAGTCCCTTTTCCAGCCCAATAGATGTCAATATCGCCCAGATCTTCTACACCATTGAAGGTGCAGGAGAGGCCCGTTATGGCTACGTGAATGGCAATACGCTTGGCAATAGTATAGTTGCCTATAAAAAGGTGTAAATGAAGGTACAGTTCTTTTGTCCCCAAACCACTCCTAAACCTATTCTCTACTTGGGAGAGAATTCTAGTTTCCATGGCCCAGAGCGTTAGCCTATCAAGAATAGCCCTGCTTAATATTTTCACCATTGAGTCCAATAGAGAGATTGGTCGGTAACAGCTAGGACTGAGACAATTCCTTTTTTTTAAAGAACAGCACTATGATAGCAGAACGCCAGGTCTGAGGTAGGCTCGATTTACGGGCAGCACTAATACAGTTAGTAAGACATGGTGTCCACAGTTCCGGATTTAATGTGTTCAGATCCAGCAGGACCCCATCCGGACCTGGAGCTTGATTAGAGGGATTGTTGTTAATTGCCTTGAATTCTATATAGAGGAAAAAATGGGACAGAACATGGTGCTAATTATTGCAGGGCTACGGTAAATTAAACTAAAGTGGGCTACCCATTGGTCATACCCATGTTCATGCCTAAACTGTTTGCTGGAGCGCTTGATAGTTTGTTCCAAAACACTTTAGTATCTTTTAACTTACAGGAGCTCACTAGTTTATTCCACATGTCTGTCTGGAGATCCAACCGCCTTTTTCTCAGGGATTGCTTGTACTGCCTTCTACAAACAGTAATTTCATTGCTCTTCCTGGGGGATACAGGTAGGGCTGTTTGGAGTCACTTATTCGTGAGTCTACATGCCCTGTCATACCAGGATGGTTGATTATTGCTGATAGTTCTCTGTGGTTTTGTTAGTAGGAAATTATAGTAATCCCAAGTAGGGTAAAGGCCTCAATAATGTAAACAGAACTGGACTCAGTTGAGAGACAGCACTGAACCAAAGCCATGTGGTCTGAGTAAAACTTTGCGTTGTATGTCTTCCATGTTAGCTGCCCCCCATACCAACCTGTGACCATTCTCTTTAATATTAGTACTAACCCCCATTACTAAAGTGATAATAAGCGGATTATGATGACTATAAAGGGTGGTGCAAATTACCCCCTTAATAATCCGTATTAGTAGATGTCTTGTAATGAAAATATAATCAAAAACAGAGCTGCAGTCCCCACCAGCATATGTAGCAGCAGTGGTATGTGCAGTCCCTGCCAGCTCTATGGAGGTACACAGGTCAAAGTTCAATAGGTCAGGGCACACCATTCTACCCCTAGTATCCCCAGGCTGTGCAAAGACTCTCCTTTCACAAACCTCAAACAGATTTACATCCGTGACGTGGACAGGCCCCCACGCTTAGCTTTAAATCAACTGCAAGCACCCAATTAAATCCCTATACCATGTTACAGTACTTATTAGCAAGCTCCACAATGTGGTCAAAAAGCAAACAAAAATTAGAGTTGTCCTCCACTGAAAACGGATTGTTGCAACAATTAATAATAAACATGCAAAAGTAATTTGGTCATGTCAGGTAAAAAAGCCTGAATCAGCCCACTATTGGAGTAAATTGGAGACATTGACCATTCTAGGGTGGTCTTAAACCAGAATGTTAAGCCTGCCAGTGCCCGGTTTACTGCTGAGGGAGTAGCAGGGGCTGCATGACAAATAAAACCACCACAAAAACACTGAGGGCCTCCTTTACAAGAAACTTGTGTATCAGCATCGATGCGTCAGTTTCCTTGCTGCTGCATGAAATGCCCTTGCGACATCATTGATGTGCTGTATTTATAGTACAGGGCTCCTTGGCACAAGGATTACCGGATGTGTCAGAAATTCTAACGCATCTGTTGGCGCAAAAGTGAGGTATTGCTGGAGTTGGTCGTAAAACTGGCGGAACTCCTGCAATGCATCAGAGCATCTAGGCGAGTCCCATTGTAAAAGCCCTGCGTCAATCCTTACGCCGGGCATGAGCAGGCGTTAGGATTTTGACGAAGTCAAGCCGTAGAGTGATGCAGTGAAAAGTTGCAAATTTCACTGCGCCACTTCTACGTTACATTTTGGGTAGGAACGCCTACCCTACATACATTATACCTGGCACAGGTATAATGTGATGCAGGGCTCTAAACGTGACGCATTGGACCCAAGGCGTCAGTTTGTAGCTAAGAAGCAGTGTGGTGCAAGGGGCTTGTAAATGAGGGCCTTTGTTTAGAGCCCAGGTTTCCTGCGACAAGACTATTTCATGCAGGTTGGATAATTTACAGAGTTGTGCAGGAACAATTCAGACATACTCCAACTCAACAGTTAGATATTACTGGCTGTGAGCGTGGGGTCTGTTGCATACATTTACAAAAAATAAACAAAATCCAGACTTGCAACTGCCAGAACTCTTGGCTTTGCCAATGCATGGTCGTCTTTAATCTGCAATTGTTGCCTCTACGCTGGTTTTAAGCATAACGTAAGGCCCAGACTTTGCCGTGATAGAAGTACATAAAACTTGAAAGAGAGAAGCAGTCAGACCATGACAAAAAGAAAAGACTGAATAAATAAGCAGTGGATGGTGCGTGTGAAACGAATTTAATATTGTACACAAATTTAGAGGAAAATAATGTTTAGCTCATTGGGTAGGACAGAGGTATCGTTTGCAAGACCAGAAATCAGGGCTTGCTACAAGCCACCAGGGACTGGAAGCAGGAAGGAAGTTATCTGTTGGTTTCGAAGGAAACTAAATAAATCAAGGGCAGACAGTTACTGTTGAATCATTTTGCTACAGGAGTCCTATAAACTTCCAATGAAATTGCTAAACTGCATGTAAATAGATGTACTCCTGTGATTTATGCCGCTACCTTTGTCAAGAAAGGGAAGTGGTTTTGCTTGCTGCCAGATGACCAACCCTAGCATCTTATGGTCAGCTCAGAAAACCAAAGAAAATCATAGATTACCATATTCAGGGATATATCTTTGTTTTGTGATTACCAACCTCCAGATCAGTGCTGTTGAATATCTTCAAAAATCATGCATTGCAGGGAACCTAGCTGTACTGTTATGGACTGTTTACCTGCGGAAAATCCACATCATTTGGGTTATTTATTTAATTATTTATATATTGTATTTGGAGAGAGGAACTTACCTTCCTCTGGTGGCCTTAGGGCTATGGGATGTGGGTACTTGAATTTGAGGGATGAGAGGGGCACTCCTATTATGCTTCTCGAACTAATGTATCAATGTACTCCTATGTTGCGTGCAAACAGGGTTGGGGATCTGCCTGAATCCTTAGGACTAATTGAGCATGTATTCAGGATTGTGCCTGAAAAAACCTATTTGCACTGCTCTGTGTATTTAACATACAATGTTAACAATTTCATCACTTGTTCGCCAATGTTACACCTTATGATATACGGTGTCTCAAAAAAGTTTTTAACAGCCAATTTGTTTTTACACTTGTTCATATATTTAACTCGTTTCACAAAATGTCAAAATAAACATTAATGCTGTCTGTAATATAATTTTTTACAGCCTCACAAACACATTATTTCATTGCTTGTTAACAACATCTTCATCTGTATCATCTACTTAACAAAGTTGCCTTTGCCCGATGCATTTCGGGACATAAAAGTCCCTTCTTCAGGGGCCACTGTATTTAAATAAACATAAAGGACAAGATTTTAAAATAAGGCATCAAATGAAACGATTCTTTTAAACATAAATTTGAGGGAAGCAACACAACTCCCAATGACACCTCACATGTCACCACATGGAACTAGTGAAATTAGTATGTTAGTCAAGTTCAAACTCATGCACTACTTAACATCACCACTAGTAGCACCGACACCATGGTTAATCTGTGTCTTGTAAACAGAGACGAATCTACCGCACTTACTCACCATGTAGGCAACCTTCCTTGAAAAATACTGTGCATCGTCAGAATTCAGTTTACAAAAAGTAGTCTTCAAATGTGCGCCCTTATTGCGCACCTGAATACTACGTACCTTGTGAAAAAACAGACCCGAACTTTTTCAAAAATAATTCCGTCCTCTATGCCGCTCCGTCAAAAAATGCTGCAAAATGCACCCAATGATTAACGCTATTAATTACCAACCGACAAAGTCTCGCTCCCTATATGCCAACAACGCTAACCTGCTCACCAAAATTCGGTGGAAATCCAACCGCTATGTACGTGAACTCCTTCCGCGAAGACGAGAGTAGCTCAGACCTTGTGTCATGTGACTGTGCCTTTAGCGTCGACTATAAACACTAAAAACGGACTACTGTGCCATTAGCGTCAACTATGAACACAAAAAACGAACTACTCAGCAACAGAAGGACCATACTTGCTGTCACCGGGTGGCCATCTTACAACGCCTGCTTATCCAATCGATCACAATATCTGTCAGAGACTGCACTCTGTATTCGCTCTCTAATGCATGTTCCTATGAACTTGTATTACAACCAAAGTGGAAACTATCGCACCGTAGCACCAATTATTATTCTGTCAAGTCCGATCCCCACGTATCTCCGACGTTCAACGGCAGCCACATTAAGGTTAGTAGTAACGTGAGACAATGCAACCATAAAACATGCTATATCAATCATTTTATTTCACAGATATTCCAGTTCACTGCCATTAAATATGAAAATATATGCTAATTATCAGATATACATGAATATTATTCCAAATTCAATGATATTAACAAACAAAAACATATGTATAGATGACAATGCACACCTAATTCTGTAATCTGCTATAAAATGGTGAATGTATGTAAATGATGAGTAAATTCAAGATAGTAGCCTCAACTCAGTATGTGTGAATTCTCTGAATGACATACCCAATATTCTATACAAAACAGCTCATTTCCATTTTGTTGTTTAGGCCGAATGGCATCAAGGTATTTAATTTTTTGATCCAGAATGTCTCTCGTTGAAGTAGAATTTTGTTAGGATCTGATGAGACCTTAGGTATGACAATTTCCAGGACCAGAAACCATAATTGGGCGATGTTATGACGCTGATCTGTCCAATGTACTGCTCAATTAGAGTTCATATTTTTATTCCGGATGGTACTCTTATGCTCGGATATACGTATCTTCACTTTTCGTTCGGTCTTCCCAATATAAAGGAGGACACAAGGGCATTTAATGCAATAAATAACATTCTTTGAGTTGCAATCTGCAGTGTGTCGCAAACGCACAATTTCTCCTGTTCTGGGGTGAGTGATGTTATTACCACAGATAACATTGTTACAATGTACACAATTCTGACATTTTCTCATGCCTTTCGGATTAGACTCTTGAACTTTGTCTGTTGTCCATAGTAATTCCTTAAGTTTTTTAGACCGAGTATAAGCAAACAATGGCCGTTGGTTGAAAATATATCTGAAATCTGCCTCGCTTTGGGTACTTGCATATATTGTTCCCAGTGGGTTTTTTTTCAACACAGGAAAATATTCAGTCATCTGGTAAAGTACTTTTCCCTGCACCATCTCAACATAGGGTGGCCTTTGGGGAACTTTCAGGCTCAATTCTCACACTTTGTCTAACTTTTGTTTGTGCATGAAGGTTAGGTGTGCAGATTATTAGGGAATGTCATTGGAAATGTTTGTGAATAGCCACAAAGTTCTGATCTTGTGAGTGTTCCCAGCATTCACAAAGTGTATCTGCCTCCATCAACTTTGAAATTGCTTGTTGCCCCATTTACGAAATATATGCGGGTTGATTTTTCACAACTGTTACTCCCAGCAGCACAGATTGGGTGGGTGTTTTACATTTTGCACACATACCTTTAATTTAGGTACACAACAGATTTTGGGTGTCATTTAAACCCCAGTGGGCCTACTGCCAAGCTGCTGGGTCAGCAGAGGGTCTGCCCCCACCAGCCTAGTGCAGGGTTACCAGTTGTATGTAATCTTTCCTGCTGCATTTGATGGAAATCTCAGCGGAGCTGCTCTTGCTGACACAGGGGCAGGAGCATTTCTTGTCACCGGCTGCCGTGTTATGCATTTGCCTTTATTTTTGATTTCCAGAATGAAACCTCCAGTGTAACGCCTGTTTCTGAAAAACAAGAAATAAATGTCCCTAATGTGGAAGGAGTTTCCACATGGGGGATACTTATGATTTTGTTTGTTCAAGACCAAGAGCTTGACATGGCAGTTATAAGAAAGAAAATTCATAATCAAAAGGCCAGCCCTAAGGTGGGCAGGCCTTGTATGTCTGTGATGCGCTGGCGGCCCCAGGGGTGGGTGGGCGGCTGGCTAAGGCTTTCAGCAGTGGAGTCTGTTAGGCTTGTCCATTAGAAACCGGTTTTATGACGGAACCACGCATGCGATTACATCGCATACCTTAACAACGCAGTCTTTACCACAACTGCATCTTTACCACGCATGGCTTTACAACGAATTTCATTGTAAAGGCATGATTGGTAAAGGCATGTGTGTGGTAAAGGTTACACCCCAGTACCCCGCCCTAAGCCCTAAAACCTGGTCTCCAGCCCTGAAAACTACCCCGACCCCAGCCCTAAAAACACCCAGCCCCCTCCCTGAACCTTAAAACCGGCCCCAGCCATAAAAACTACCCTGACCCCAGCCCTAAAAATACCCCAGCCCCCCGCCCTAAGCCCTATAACCAGCTCCCAGTCCTGAGTCCTAAAACCCAGCCCTGAAAACTACCACGCCCCCAGCCCTGAGCCCTAAAACCGGCCTCCCCACCATAAAAACACCCCAGCCCTGAGCCCTGAAACTGGCCCCTAGCCCCAAAAACTACCCTGACCACCCACTGTGAGCCCTAAAACCCGGCTCCCAGCCCTAAAAACTACCCCGACCCCAACCCTGCCCAGAAAACTACTCACCAAGCCGCGTCCCAATCCTTCCCGTTTCTCACTATCTCGTCCAGGCAGAAAGTCCTTCCAAGTCTTCAACACCTCCCATCCCCGCCCATTTGCTCCAAGTCTAGAGCGCTGATTGCCTTTACCACACATATGCCTTTACCGCCTTTGCAACAAAAACAAGCATTTGCAATGCAAATTGGTCTCGCATTTGTGAGAGTTAGAGGTATTGGCGTTGTAAATGAGAATGTCTGTTACCCATGTGTTTTGGATTGGAGCAAATGTATGTGGTGTTGAGTGGATTTATGTGCCTTGGAATTGTTAGTTGTGGAATGGTGTGTGGTGGAATTGTGTGGAGTGGATTTGTGTAGTGGAATTATGTGGCATGGTGTGTAATGGAAATATGTGGATAGTAATTATGTGCTATTGAGTGCACTGTAATTATGTGGAGTGGGATTGTGTGTCAGAGTGAAATTATGTGGAATGGCATTTACAGGCACATGCATCAACCTTTTTTGCGAGCGCAAACGGTGCGATTCGCAAAAATCGGCCGTTTGCGCCCGTAAAAAGGGCCTCTGCGATGCATAAAACTGTAAGGCTCTCGCAATTTAAGAAATCGCAATTTAATGCGATTTCTTAAATTGCGATTGCATTTAAGGAATCGCAAATTGCGATTCCTTAAATGCAATGTATGATGCAATCGCAAATAGCGATTTTGCTAATAGGGGCGCAAATTACCATCAATTTGAACTTGATGGTAATTTGCAAAAACTTTGAAAAATGCACTAAAGTGCATTTTTCAAAGTTATAGAGTTACACACACACATGCCCTTGGGGCATGTGTGTGCGCAACATGTGTGCACAGTTCAATTTCAGGGGTGCAACAGGGTGTCCTTTTGACACCCTTGCACCCTTGAATAGCATCAGCAATTTGCGAGTACCTATTGGTACTCGCAAATTGCGCATGCAATCTCCCATTCATTCCTATGGGCCTGTAGGCCCATAGGAATGAATGGGAAGGCATTCCTAATTGCGACTCGCAATTTGCATAGTCGCAATTAAGGAATGTTTGGGAATCGCTAATTTTACAGCGATTCCTACATGCATAGGCTTTTGCAATTCTTAATTGCGATTCCTTAATAATCGCTATTAAGGAATCGCAAAAGCCTACATTGATGCATGTGCCCGCTAGTGTGGTGGAGTGGTATTTTGTGGAGTTTAATTATGCAGTGTGCTGTTGAATTATGTGGCATGATGCAGAATTCTGTCATGTGGATTGGATGTATGTGGTGTGTTGTGTAATTGTGCTGTTGAATTGGAAAAAGTGGTGTGGAAAGGAAATGTGTAGAATTGATTTGTGTGGTGTGGAAGTGTGTGGCGCTGAGTGAAATAATGTTGATTGGAATTATGTGGCATGGTGTGGAGTGTATTTGTGTGGATTGTGATACCAAGTTTAAAAATGCATCTGTTTTACTGCCAGCCTTGCTTCTCGTAAGCAACGGCTAGAAGTACAAAGTGCGTGTTTACGCACTGATTGCAGGTTTTCAAAACACATGGGTAAAAGACATTGGGCCAGATGTAGCAAGCGAAATAGCGATCGCAAACGCTGAAATTCGCAGAATATCAGCGTTTGCAATCGCAATTTAGCTGTGTGCTATGTAGGTAGCCAAATACCTACTTGCAAAATAAGAAATTGCAAAAATTGCGATTCCTTATTTTGCACAAGCATTTAGAGAATCGCAATTTGCGATTCCCTAAATGCTATGCTTGTAGGCATCGCAAATTGCGATATTGCCTTAAGGAATCGCAAATTACCACCAACTTGAAGTTGGTGGTAAGTTGCGATTTCCTTAAAAAAGCACTTTTTTGCTTATTTCAAAGTGCCATGTGGCACACATACATGCCCTTAGGGCATGTATGTGCGCCACAAGTGCACACATGCACAATTCAGGGGTGCAACAGGGTGTCCTTTTGGAACCCTTGCACCCTTGAAATTGCGCGCGCAATTCCCATTCATTCCTATGGGCCTCTTGGCCCATAGGAATGAATGTGAAGCCATTCCTTATTTGCGAGTCGCAATTTGCGAGTCGCAAATTAGGAATGTGTAGGAATCGCTAACATTTTTGAGATTCCTACCCACATAGCATTTTGCGAGCCCTTAATAGCGATTCCCTAAAAATCGCTATTAAGGACTCGCTAAACTGATTTTACCTACATCTGGCCCATTGTCATTTACAATGCCTATAGCTAAAACTCTTGCAAATGCGAGACCTATTGTATTGCAAATGCTTGCTAACAGCAATTTGAGGCTACATCCTGCATGCCATGTTGTCCTCTGACCCTTAATCAAAATGCAGTGACACCCCTAGTCTTTTTTGCCCCTTGACCCATCTTGAATTCAATGCAGCCTTTCTACATTTGCAAATCCTTGGGCGTAAAAGGATTTGCCAAGGCTTTGCCGTGAAAGGGCTCCAAAGTGTGCATTTTGAAACAGACTTGTGATAACAAAACTGTAAGTATATGTAATCAGCCGGAGAGTCTTCCGTAGTCGAACACTGAACTAGAAAATACAAAATAGTCTTGGTGTAGGAAGGCGTCTGCAGACATGCCGGTATAAATGTTATAGACAGTCCTTAATTTGCAAAGTGGTGCAAATCACTTTAATGAGTTGAGTGATGGCCTGTGTTTTCTGGCATTCACAATCTCTGAGATCTGCAGTGGCTGTGGGGGTGTAACGAAAGAGGAGGAGCGAAGGGAAAGAGTGGTGCTTGGGGGAGGGAGAGATTATATGTGAAGTTACAGGCACATTTAATTATGGAGAGCCCAGAGCCCAGGTTAGTGGGCAGCGTAATCACCATGGGGTGAAAGATTGCCTTCTCTTGTGTGCCAACTTTAGTTCCTAAGGCGAAAACAAAAGGCAGCGCTGGGCGCTATTTACTTCACCTTGGGATATTCCGATATGAAAGGAAGCCTCTGGAAGATGGTGGGCAATGCGCACGCTAACGATGGAGACTAAAGTGGTAGCTCACACTCATTTCATCTACAAATGCTGTGTTTTTGTAAGCGCTTGGCAGGAACAGTTAAGTGCATTTTTTTTTTTTTTTGCCATAGACGTGGCGACATCCTTGCATACATGCCAACACATCAGCAGAGAAAAGTGGGAGATTTCTAAAAAATAAAAACCGGGAGAATGAAGGCTTCTCCTGATCTAGATGCAAGGCCCATCTGCTGCTGCAACAGCAGGAAAGCGGAGGCTGCATCCTGGTCAGCCCGGTTTCGTAAGTTAGCTACATTTAAAATGAAGACTAACAACCTAATCAACTATATAATGTCAGTTGATTAGGTTAAGCTGCAGCTGTCATGCGCATTGTCCGGCTCCAGCAAGAGAGGTGCGGTCATTGGCAGCACGGGAGCCGTCTCAGGGAGCTAACCTCCGCTGCAAAGCTGTGTGCAATCTGAAAACCTATGGCTTAGGAGAGGATTAAAAAGTACATTTTACCTGCAATGTAAGTTGCGTGGAGACAAGCGCTATCCACATCGCCACAACATACCTCTGTGTAATCAAGGGAAATGCCCTTCCCATACACTCTGGGGGCGGCACTCAAAGTAACAAAAGGATGGAAGGGGCTAAGGGTGGGTGCATGGTGGGGGCGGGGGGTGACTGGAACAAGCACAACTCCTTAGAAAAGAAGCCCAAGTATCATCTGGTGCTACTAAAAAAGCCCAAAAGAAACCGAAGCCCGAAAATCTTTCTGGAAAAGGGTTTAAAAGAAGCATGTGCGACGTACAACATAAGCCATAAAAAATTCAACTCACATTTAGTTATTTAGTTGTAGGCAGCACATTGTCCTGTCCGGCGGACTCAGGCAGGTTCATACAGGCGTGGAGGAGGGGGCGTGATGTCCACAAGTAGTCTCGTGCAGGGAAAGAGGTCCCGTGTGTGAAGAAATCGGTGGAGGGGCCAGATGAGCACTGCACCCGCTGGGGAAAAGGAAGGCTCACTTTGGAGGAGCGCCGAAGTAGTCTCACGCACGGAAAGAGGTGCGTGTATGAAGAAATCGGTGAGGGGTGTTGGAGGGTCAAAAGAGCACCGCACTCACTGGGGAAAAGGAAGGCTCACTTTGGAAGAGTGCTGTACCGTGACGGGCTGCTTGGAAAGTGAAAGCGCACATGGCGCACTGAATGTAAGCAAAGCACTTTGTGCCTGCAGTAGGAAAAACTCAATAAAGAAAATAGTGCTTACAGACTAAATAACACGTACCGTGTAACAACAGAAGTAAAAGGGCCAGTAACCATGGGAGGTTACAAATGAAGACAAGGCGGTACTAAGGAGGCACTAACAAGCTGATTACCGAATCAGAAGCCTGCATTTATGAAGGACAAAGACAGAAGCCAATGACAAATATGGGCGGCGAGTGGGCGGGGCTTCTATTCCATACTCCAGAACAGCAAGTCTCACAGAGCAGTGCATGCGCGCTGACTCTAGGCTCGACCTCAAAATGGCCCCCTAGTACATGGAGTAAGCTTGCTGTGCTTAGGTGTTACTCTTTTTGTTTTCAAGTAACAAGCTCAAGCTTTGGGAATTTGTTGCTTTAAATTTTAAAAAAAACTTTGCAATCAGTGCAACATACATGGTGCCCACTGAGAAGAGTATTGTGCTTTCTGTGTAACCAGTGTATCGGTGGGCCTTCTAAAGGCACAATGATCGCAGCATTTCTGATGTCGAGCTCTACATTGGGTGGTGCTCTGGCAGGGAAGTAGAGGCCATGGTCTCCACTGACATGGTGGACTGGCGGGTACTTTATTCTGTTTGTTTACACAGATTCAATAGGCTGAAAAGGTCAACACAGTGTTATGGTTAATAAGAGTGTAAATGTATCTTTAATTACAGCACTTAATGGCGTTATGTCTGTTCCTCTTCTATCATATCTTACTACCAGGTACTGGATTTTGACTCTGAATAGTAAACATAAGGCACTAGAGACAAAACATAATCCTACATTTAAGTAGATGTAGTAGCCACTGTACCGGTGCACTTTATGAAGTCATGGTTCAGTAGAAGTGAGAGTTCAGTGAATTACATTGCACAAAAGAGCAAATTTACTTTATAAGATTTCTAATAAATCAGTGAAAATTGCTTGTTAGAGCAGTAGGGTTGCAACCAGTCTTGGTTGAAGACAAAGCGTTTTGCAATTAACAAATTGCCCTCTGTACAAAAACCTGGGAACCAAGCTTGGGTCTAGTACTTAAAGTATATCAGAATGTGGAGACTAATCAAGCGGGGAAGTAGCAGCATGAAGTAAAATCCAATAAGGATTTTATTATTAAGGACAAGATGAGGTTGTTACTAGAACAGTTAACTTATTTTTTAAGTATTTTGTATGTTATGTATACAGGCGGTCTGGTAACATACTGCAAATATTCAAGTAACTCAATGTAACTTTTCAAATGGTGAGTAGATAAATGGACCGTTTGATAGACTATGCTTGCTTATGCAGTTGCTTCTTATTTGGATACACAAATATATATCATGACATGATTCTGGTAGGCATGATTTCACAACATTATCAATGGACACGTAAATGATGCTCAGCATTTCCAAACTTGAAACGTCTATAGTATATTTTCCTGCTACCTGCAGTATTTTTAGCTCTCGCCTGCGACAGCACATGCACTTTTGCTTGCAAGAGTATTGTATACAAGGAGGAGCTTGGAGCCAACCCATGGCTTACCATTCATTGTCTACATTGCCCTCGCATTTACTGCCTCAGGGCGTGCCAGCTTGACTTTCTCTTGTTTCGGCTGGAGCTTGGACCAAGTACCAATTGCTCCAGCTTGATTTCCGGCCTTCCGCGGATCGTGCTTTCATTCTGGTACTATTCTGTTTCCATGTTGCTTCATCCCCTTCTCAACCCCTCCTTATTTTCATATCATTTGGTTGCCACATCAGGCGGTTACTTAATGGATGCTTTGGTTAAATTCGCTAGCTGATCCAAGCCGGCTTGCGTTGCTTTGTCCATTCCAAGCGTCATTTACACAACATATGAGCGTGCTTCTTTAAAAGTGGCGGTAGATGGTCATGTGGGTAAGGAAAGTGCTTCTGTGCCAGGCACAACATCAATCATATCCCAAGATAAATACATGAAGCTGGGAAAGCAACCACGTCGGAAAGTTACAGTAATTGATTGTTGGTTTCTGTCTATCGGAAGAACTTGTTTATGTAGTAACAACAGCTCACTGAAATGCTCCTTGTCGTTTTGTTAGGACTGAGCTTGTTTTGGGTATATTTTTGACAAAAGGAGATGTGCCAGTCCTGTCCATGGCTGAGCTTCCGATTTCATTTTGCACAGATGTGTGCAGAGCTGTAGGATTCACGACAGGGCATCCTTTCTCTCAAATAGGTCAGTTGCACCAGCATCCAGGCATGGAGGAGAACAACAGCCCCATCAGTGTCATTCCGGTGAGCTCTGGAAGCAGCTGTTTATGTTTCCCTTCCAAAGATCTGCAGGTCATCCCACTTCGCAGACAGGTAAGTGCCAGAAAATGAACATTTGTTGCAGAACAGCAGCAAAAAGGCCAGAAACTGCAGAGAGGAGAGACTGAACAAGCTATATCCAGGGGCGTAACGGAGGCCCCCACAGCCCCTGTGGTGTGGGCCCCCAGAGTTTCTTGTTTTGGAGGGGGCCCCCCTCACCCTCTAAGCCATGCCATTGCATGCTTTGCAGAATGCGTGCAATGGCATTAAATAAACAAGATGTAAACATGCTGAAAATAATATACCTGCAGTCATTTATATGTTATGCTGACAATAGCTTCAAAGCAATAAATCACTGTAATTTGTGGGGGTGGTGAGTGTGACATGCAGGGCCCAACTCTGAATGTATTGACTTGAGACATTGATGTGGTTGACTCCGCTTTCACGACACACACCTGCCTCGAGCTCTAATCTGATCAAACAACACTTTGTTTTTCTCAGTGCCAGTAAACCACGAATGAAAGCAACTGATATTTTTCAACCAATCAGGCAGTATTAATTCTAAATGCAATGTCCGAGACTCCTCTTGCGTGTTATGTGCATTTCTAATGGTTGGAATAAAACAGCACGCTACAAACTGCAGAGAGAAATAAGGGGTAAATGAAGTTCTCAATTTGGAGACATGATAGCTCTGTCTTCTATCCCTATGAAGGGACTACAAAAGATTAATATTGTTCAGCTCGGAAAGCATTTCTACCAAGTTCCCAAGCGTAACTAGCTAGGCCACACCTGTGCTTTTTCCTTAGAATTCTGGAACGTGTAGCATTGGTTTTATGCTGGGTTATATTCGACTCTGAGTACCAGATTGTAAGAAAAAAGCCCAGACTGGCCTAAATAGTCTCGCGTGGACCTAGGAAACTTGGCAGCCAGTGCTTAATTTGTAAAATATTAAGTGCCAGGGCTCTGACCAGGAGGCCACTGCAGCTTGCACCACCAATCGCCCTTGTTATCGCTGCCAAAACAACTACTAACCATCTCTCTCGCATGTAAATACGACAATTCAGATTATTCCAGGTCCCCAAAGCTAAAGGAATGGCTGGGGGGGCAGGTATTAGCAATTTTAATGTATATTGTATTCCGAAACTACCTTTGTTCTGCTCATCTCTAAATTAGATGAGCAGCGCCACCATGTGGTGGACTGTTCTAAGTATGGTGTTCACAATTAGGTGCCGGTGCCGAGCACCGGAAACCAATTAAGTACCGGTACTGAGCACCGGAAAGCACCGGCTCAAATTAAGCACTGTTGGCAGCTGACAGGTACCTTCAATGCAGGTTAGTCTGTGGTCTGCAGAACAGTTAATATTGTTATTTTAAAGTTGTACTGTGTAATCCTGCCACCTGGGCCTCCTCTCACCCCTGGAAATGATCACCATCGAGGAACAGACACAAGCAGAGAGAATAAATCCGAAGCCGAATACGAAAGAATAGCAAACTGAGGCTGCAGAGAGGGGGGCCCTGAAAAAGCCATAAATCGACACCAGCGCAAAGACCTGGAAGAACAAGGAACCCGCCTGAAAGAAAAACCCACTAGTGTTAGCACAGCAAAAACGGGAAGCAGAAGCGAGACTGGGCAATTTAATTAAAAAACACATGGAATTCAAACATTGCAATTACATCACTTTCAGGGACGACCGTGTGAGGCAGTTCTCAGCTGAGTGTTTAACGCAGGCAGATTGATCATGACCACGTGCACTGTAAAGCACATTTTTTTGTTTGCAGTAGCTGAGATGCCTGTCACTCGAGCACTTACTTTTTGATTTAGGTTTAGACGAGCTCAGCTTGTGGCAATTCTGGCGGGTGGCAGCACAAGAAAACTTAAAGCGCCAAGACACACGGAGGCAGGCAAGTGCAGCAGAATCCCAGCGAGAGACACCCTATATACAAGGCGCGCGCCCACCTCAGCCGGCATAACTAGGGGATGGCTAACTAGGGGATGGCAGAGACGAGGCTAGAAGCAAGGGGCGTGGCAAAGCAAAGAACGTGCAGGAAGACAAGCTAAACCGGGTGCACGGCTCGAATGAAACGTAACAGGACACTTACTGAGGCTAGGGGTGGCGAGTGAGAGAAGAAGGCGGAGCAATGATTTGAGGGGAGGAGTGGGACCCTGAAATGGATGTGGCCCACAGAAGCTCTCTATGTGGGAGCAGAAGAGTGGCGAGATGGGAGGAGGGAAGAGAGGCCATCACACGGTGTACTGTGTGATGGCCAAATAACATGTTCTCAGAGTGAAATCGCCGGAAGGAGAACTAAACACACAAAGGAGGGACCTTGACAGAAATGCCCCAATAAGAAGCCAGCATTTCTGAATGGCACAGATAGCAACCAATGGCAATCGGTGGGTTTTCCAAACCCCACAAAAGAGATACAACAGGTCGATCAAGCTCGACCTAATCATTGTAAAGGCATGCATGTTAAAGGAATATGCATGGTAAAGACATATGCGTGGTAAAGGCAAGCATGGTAACGCTTGAGTTGTAACGGCACATGTGGTTCAGACCACATGGTTAATGACATTTCCCTCAGAAACCCAGTGATTCCCTTAATTCTGAGAGACTCAACAGAACTGAGAGGTGGGAGGAGCAAGACATCAGCTGATTTATGGCAAATGTCCAGTTAGCGCCCACGTCTAAATGAGGCCCTTTGTACTAGAGTTCTTGTTAGAAATGTGTAAGATCTCTTCCTTCTTGAAATTATGTCTTACCTACCTTTTAGTCTTAGGAGATGCAAGTGTTAGTCTGGTCAGCAAAGTGCTTCTTGCAGACTTTTTTCACCCTTCAAACAGGCAAATTGAATATGCAAAACAATAACAAATTGTGAAGAGTCTCAAAAAAGCAAATAGCCCATGCAAATTACCATCCAGTTGGAGCAGATGGCACCCAGGTGCAAAGTGTAAGAGCTCACTCAAAATGCATTGGGGACGTTCTCAGTGGTAGCACTCTCTGTGATGGTGATAAGGATGAGAATCCTAATTGCACATTGGAGGAGGAGGAGATGGGAGAGGATATTTAGGTTCAAATACATTTTTATTAACATTTCGTTTCTGCAGTACAGTCACCCTTGGGGTCCACATCTCTGGACCATGCTGGTATACATCATACGATTTGCAGTACTGTGGAAAAAACAATCCCTCCCTCCCTCAGATCTCCCCTCCACCATCTCCCAGTGCCTGCAGCATGTTGGCCCCCTTCAAATCCAGGGGAGAGAATATTTTGACAGTAGGTGACCTTGTTTGACCAAACAGATGAGGAGTTTTGTAGTAGGTACAGATGTAATAAAGATATGATTTTAAATTTTATTTCTGAGTTGGAACCTGTTTTAGACAGGTACACTCAGTGCAGAATAGCTAGCCCTACATCTAGTCAAGTTTTATGTAGCCTTCACCAACTTACATCTGGCAGTTACCACTACACAGCAGTTGTTGCAGCAGGATATCACAGAGTGCTCTATCTAGAATGTTCAGGAGCTTTGTAGATTCCAAGTTGAAAACATTATATGTGCATATATTTTCCTGACACTCCAACTGATCTACAATTTACAAAGTTAGATTTTTTCAATTGCCTAATTTCCAAATGTTATTGCATGTGAAGATTAAACACGTATCGTACTATGGCCATCCTAAGAGACGAAGTATGTGTATAGGAATCACACAAAAAAGTGATCTCTAAAGATACAGGCGGTTTGTAATGCCTCATCAGGAACATTGTAACACACTTTCCAGAAGGCACAGCTGGCTCCTACAGTTTCAGAAATTGTGCTTTATATGACTGTTTAGCTACAGGAGAGTTTGAAGATGGCTAGTTGGTTGGTAAGGATACATGCTTACGAAAAGTTTAAACTTTTCAAAATGAAAGAATGTTATTACAGATTAGTAAATGTATGCATATTGTTACAGTTGACAGTGCATGTTCTTTACACTCTTGGATTCTAACACTATGCTTTACAAACAACAAGAAGGAGAATGCACAATCATGAGCAGAAGCAAACCCAGCCTCTTATAGAATGGATATTTGCTTTGTTTAAAGAGAGGATTTGGTGTAGGAGTGTGGGTGCACTGAAGAGTGGTCCTACAGCATGTTATAAGATTGCAGCCACACATGTTAAGTAACACAATGATGTCCTAAGGAACGGTATATATCATCTGAAATAGTGTCTAATAATGGATGATTCAGTCAATGAAGGTGAACATCTGCTTAGACCGTCCCCACCAGGTGAGGATGCGTCCAGAGATGCTGAAGGATGTGCATGCAGGGCAGAGGTGACCAGCAATTACTTTTGAGGTAATTAAGACAAAAGCATCATTTTGAATTGAGAAGTTTAACTATAGTAATTTTTTTATAATGAAAAAGTACCAATGTTTGTAAAGTCATTGTTATCACAAGTATATGCTATTGCGTTGGCTACATAAAGAAAATTTGAACTAAAATATTTTCACTATATAAAATAATTAACTTTTCAGACATATTTTTTAAATTACTTACATATAGGCCTTCTAATAATTATTATTATTTTTTGCACATGATATTATGCTTGGCTTATCCTGCGGCATTTTGACTTCTTGTTCTAGAAAGCCAAGGCTCAGGTGTACAGACATACTAGTAAATGTAAATCCTTCTTTACTTTCTTGGCATGCAAAATTAAATCTATTAATTACACTAGCTGTTTGAATTTCTTCAAGGGTATTTGTGCTAAAGTTCTGAAGACATCACTACTTTGACATACCAATTCAGCCTGCTTATGAATATGGGTGGGCGTTAAACTCTGCTCCGCAGGTGTAGTTTGCAGAGTTTTGCCACGCTGTGCTCTGCTTAGAACGCAGAGTTCTGCAAAAACTCCGCCAGCGGAGCAGAGTTTACCAGTGCGCTCACCCCTAGTCTCAGCAGTCCCTCTGTGGGGGGCATATGTGAGGCAACAATAGGAGTTCTTGGCCCCCAGCAATCCTCAACAGCCAAGGGGACTTCATCCCCAACCAGTAGTGCGCCAGGAGGCCTCTTTGCAGAGTGGTTGAGAAAGGGGCGGGGTCTCTGACGACATCTCAGCAATCCCGCTGTGGGGGGCTTACTTGTAGCCACAGAAGGGGTTCTTGCCCTCGAACGACCCTCAGCAGCCAAGGGGACTTCATCCCTCCACCAGTAGTGCGCCAGGAGGCCCCTTTGCAGAGTGTTTGAGAAAAGAGACGTGGCCTCCAACGTTGTCTAAGCAATCCCGCTGAGGGGGACTTACTTGTGGCAACAATAGGGTTTCTTGCCCCCGAACAACCCTTAGCAGCCAAGGGGACTTCATCCCCAAACCAGTAGTGCGCTAGGAGGCCCCTTTGCAGAGTGGTTGAGAAAGGGGGTGGGGCCTCCAACGATGTTTCAGCAATCCCACTGTGGGGACTTACTTGTGGCAACAATAGGGATTCTTGGCCCCCAACTAACCTCAGCAGCCAAGGGGACATCATTAGGAGCGGCCGAGCAATACTCCGCCCGCTCACAGAACTCTGCAGAATTCGGCAGAGTTTTTGGGCAACTCCGCGGAATTCTGCGAAGTGAAACTCTGCGAGCTCCGCCTAGGCCTACTTATGAAATGTGTGTTTGCACATTGTAGTTGTGGCAAATGCTATTCTTCCAATAGACTGGTCTAAAACATATTGGCACATTTCGGTGTGCCTTTGTCTACGCCTGTTTGCTTGTGACTCTACAGCTTTTGCTTGACGTAGCCCTTTACTGTCTGAGTAATATTATACATACCAGTCCTTAATATGTTATTGGACTCAGTCATTGTTTTATTAAACTTCTCAACCCTTCGACTGTGCTCAAAAGTAGCTCAATGTTTCATCGCTTATTTTAAGGAATTCAATTCAGATGCCATTGGAGTACTAACTGGTATGGTGTGCAGTACCTGCTTGCCTAGAACCCTGTCCTCGCTGTCTAATGTCTGTTGTGTAGACTTAGTTATAACACTTTGTGCTGTGGATTCTGTAACAACAATAGGTATTACAACTGTAGCTGGAATAGGTTCATTATTAGCTGGAAACCTTGTTTCCATTTTTTCTTGATTGTCATCTTCTGTGGTGGTAGGTGTAGTTACTAATGTCATAGGTTCATTAGCATTAAAGTTTTCTAATTCTATGGCTTCTTCAATAGTTTGTGTCTGTGTTCTCTAAGAAGGGAAATATGATTTTTATAAATCGGTTGTTTCATAATTAATTTTGAAAGATTTATAAAGTAAATGTTTTCAAAATATATATGTTTGAAATATTGCTTTGAATAATTTTTTGCATTTTAAAATGTTTTCATATTGATATATTATTCATTTTTAGATGTCTATTATGTAAATTAATTAAAATTTATTTTTAATTATTAGGTTAATAGACAACTGGTTTACATTACCCATAATCCTCTGTTCAATGTAAAATACAACATGGATTATTGTGTAACAGAGTTTTAGAAAAATGTTAATTGTACCTATGATATATTTATAATACCATTATTGGTTTTCAATTTAATAAAAAAATTACAAAGTACATGCAGGTATTTTTCTTTCTTAGGGCAGAAGACTCAATCGATTCAGCTCCTGCTTCTGCCTTAGCCTGCAACATATTTTATTATTTATTATTTTATTTATGTACTTGGTATAGCACACGACTCACTCTCCAAGGATCATCTCAGCACTTGCGCTGTACACCAAAGCAGAGTGAATTTCAGAACAGCCATATTTTTAGCAACTTCTTGAAGTTCTGGAAGCCGGGGCAGGTGCGGATTTGGAGGGGAAGCTTATTCCAATGATAGGGGGCTAGGTACGAAAAAGACCTGCCACCACATCTGGCCAAGCAGATGAGAGGGGTCTGCAGTAGGGCTTTATTGGAGAACCTTAAGTGTCTAGATGGCTGATAGTGGCTGAGTCTGCAGTAGAGGAGAGCGGGAGAGGATTTGTAGAAGGCTTAGTGCATCAGACAGCATAGCTTGAAGACACTGCATTTTCTGATGGACAGCCAACGCAGTTTCTTTAATAAGGGGCAGAAGGGGTCCGTGCAGGTAGATTACAGATAAGACGAGCAGCTGTATTCGGCACAACCTGCAGTTTAACCAGCAGGTTGTCATTGGCAGATACCAATAGGGCATTGCCATAGTCCTGGCAACTGATTATAAGAGCCTAGACGAGGGTTTTCCTGGCAGTAGAGGGAAGCCAGGGGAATACTTTCTTTAGTCACCTCATTGTGGCGAAGCACATGCCACAAGTGGAGGTAACTTGATTCCTCATGGACAGTGTGATGTCAATCTTTACTCCCAGATTCCTCACCACTTGCTATGGGGAGGGGACTGGGCCAAGATGGGGGGGGCACCAGTCTGCTGGCCATAGCTCTTGTGCTTTGCCAAAAGCACAATCTCAGTTTTTTCACTGTTAAGTTAAAGGCGATTGTTGGTCATCCCGTTGGCAATTTCAGACATACAGTGTGCAAATTGAGTTTTCACTTTGTCGAGATCAGGACCAAAGGAGTTAAGGAGTTTGGTGTTGTCCACATATGACACGACCTCTACTCCGTAAGCTCTCACTATATGGGCCAAAGGAGCCGCATAAACATTGAATAGAGTTGGGCTCATACATAAAGTCTATAAATTCTTCCAGAGGAGATGGTGTTTTTGGTGTGCTTGGTCCTCTGTGTGTTGCAGCAGCCTCCTGCCTCCTGGTGATTAGTTTTTCCTTTGTTTTGTACTGCAGGTTGTACCATTTTTAATGTATCCTCTCCACACTTCTATTTGTTACCCCTAAAGCATTAATTCTTGATTGGATTCTCATCCAAATTTGCTTTTTGTAATCTCTGGTGAAGTAAGAGTTGTCTTCCCAAAATATTTCTAATTTTCTTCATCATATTCCTCAAATAACATTTCAAGGTCCTCATCGATGAATTTTCTTTTCTTCTTCCTGAAAACCTCCCCTGTGGCTCCTGTGTAGTCATTCTTTTGCTTTCATTTGCTTTTGCTCGCCCAGGAAGTGAAAGAATGGCTGTATAGTACACTTCCATTATCTGTGATGTCATCCACTGCCACTGACGAGTCGCTATTTGCGATGAACCCCGAATCCTAATTTGGAATTTGTTATTTAAAAAATAGCGAATATTAAGGAATTGTTATTCGGAAATGGTTATGCTTAGTTCATACTGCCTTGTGATTCAGAAATAGCGATTCATTCAATATCGATAGTTTTGAATCACAAAAATATTTTTTCTCCTATTTTAAGGTTGGTTTCTGTATTATTTACTTATAGGTTAAGGTTGCATTAATTTGTAGGCTACCTACTCTAAATAATCGAAGCTTTGGAAGTTTGCAAAAAGTTGGACTTTGAAGAAGAGAATGTTATGCTTTTGTTTGGTTTATTTAGAAAATGTAGGTTATAAAGTTAGGACAAAAGATTACTCCATCTGAGGTGTTGGTAGCTATCCACCTTTTGAATATTTTTATTTTATTTTTAATAACAGATTTTATTGGCATACTTTCACATATCGGAATATTTACAATGTTACATAATTGTTTTGGAAATGTATACGCTTATTATTAAGTCATATATTTAATATAAACGTAACTTAACGACGAAATAGCTCTAATGCAGTTGTATGAATCTATTGCATACAGAATAGACAGATATAAATCATAAGTTCAACCGTTTCCCCTTCTAGGTTTATGTCATTTCTGTGCATCATAAGATCTAATTTCAGAGTCTATAATATCTGTCACCTTTTGTAATATTTATATATATTGATACTGGGTGGGCTGGGATGGGAACCGTATTTCCACACAACTAGGGCTGAAAGACTTGTCCCATCTCAGTCATTTTATGGATTTAGCCACATCTGCTCAGGTTTTTCTCCTAACTGAACATTTACCAGCAATGTATGTGGCATCAAGCTGGAGTGATTTTTTTTATTTCTTAACTCCAGCTGAGTTCTCTTGACTGTTGGGGTCCACTTAGAAAGAGAAGACACTTCCTTTTAGCACTTTGTACTAAACCTCTGTAGGAAAGGCTCATATTCACAGATTAAAATGTTCAGATGAAGTGGGAAAAAACCTGCGGTACCAGGGAAGCGAATTGTAGCCGCTGATAGGGCTGGGCTGGTCTTGCTAGGAGAAACAGCACATCCCTTCTCAGCCCATTAATAAGGTAATAACTTATCAGAGATTACATTTAACACCTTGAGGCAGAGAAGACAGGCCTTGTTCTTACATGACTGTAATTCCTTTATCTTACCTTTCTTCTTTTTTTTAAGCTCAGACATTGCATCACCACCCGGGGCCAGGCTGATAAAGCGGCGTAAGATTCAATTACAAAGGACTACACGAGAAATACAAGGCTGGCCTCCTTGGAGCCGGAATAAGTAACGCGTCGGCATTAATTATGGAGTGGGCATCAGAAATTACATGTTTAAAGGCTGCTGGAAGTGTGCTCTCTCGATGAATGTGCTTTTAATTAGCAGCTCCCAGATACACAATTGAATTAACGAAGCAAGAAGGCCCGGCGGCAACGGGCGATGCTTTGCATAAACTTTGCGCTGGTGCAATACAGGTTCGCAATCATATTTGTAAAAACCGACCAGTGCAAACACACACGTGGACTGGGTGGCACAAAAACGAAATTCGCACCGACCGAAAACCACAAATTCTGCATTTCTGACCTTTGGTCTGTACAAATGCTGTTTTTGCACACGTGTTATGTGAAAAATGCAGTTTAAAATTGTACAGGTCTGGTGCAGTGTTCTTTCAATGATAAAGTGTCTTTTTGTCTCAGGTAACCTTCATCATATAATGATTATTTTACATGTAACACTCCACTGGATTGTTTGTCACCCACTTTATTATGTATCATTGTTCTTATCTCCAAAAGATGAGCTTGCTATTGATTAAATATACACTGCTGCATATATATTCATTATATATATATATATATATATATATATATTGTTACATACATTTTTAATTTGTAACCTATTCACGGAAGCTTAAGCAAAGGAGAAGCATTCAACTTGCAACCAGAGCTCATTGGTAGCTGTGAGCATGTACACATGTTTGTAAGTGGTATTTGTGGTTTGAGAACTTTTACTACATCATGGTGTAGTGTTGTTTAAAAAGGTGCACCTTCAACTCGTTCCTAAATTGAAGAAGGGTTGGGCTGGATATGGAGATAGATCCTGGATGCGTTGATGGGAAAGGTCTGTTACTTTTTTACACTGTTTGCCTCAAATATTGTGGTGTCCTGACTGCGGTTGTGCTGAGAGCCACCAGGGATGATGAGCTTGTGAGCCAGATTTGTGGGGGTGCAGGTCATGTTGTCTTTGTAAATGATGCAGATGGTTTTGAATATGGTGGTGTGGGCCGGCAAGGTGAGCCAATGGAATTCCACCAGGATGGGAGTTGATGTGGTCAATTTTCTTAAGGCCCTAGATGAGACATGCTGTGGACTTAAGATGGAGCCAATGTGGAGTCTGGGAGTCCAAGGAGCATTGCACCAACACCATTCAGATAAAAGAGTACAATGTCTTGCATAGAGGTTCTGAATCCAATTTGTGGAAGAAATGGTTTTAGTTTCTGTAGAAGAGAGAGCTGGTACCAGGCTGTATTTGTTTTTTTGACAGTGCATTCCTTATGAGCAAGGTTTGTGTCCAGGATGATTCAATGAGACTTGGCATTTGGTGAAAGTATGGATTTGAAGCTGTCAAAGTTTGTGTCATTGACCCAGGTTTGTCACATTTCTTGTTCGTTGTTATCGGCAAATGAATGAAGGATTTCTGTCTCGTGGGGTTGAACATTTGCAGGGGTGCTGGATATCCAGATCTGGTGAGGTGCAGGCAGTGTTGGAGACAGTACATGTATGGTATTGAGGAGACTTTCAAATAGAGTTCTGTATCATCTGCATATTGGTAGATTTTGATGTTGTTATCTGTCAGTAGAGCTCCAAGCGGCTCCATGTCGAGCTTGAAGATGGCGAGGAACAGTATGCAACCCTGGGGGACTCCACTCGTGAAAGGAAGCTTTTGGTACCGGGAGGTCCCCATGTGAATGAACTGTTGGCAGTTTGAAAGGTAGGAGAACCATTGCCAGTGAATTCATTTTGAGACATTGGGGTGTGGATGAGATTGGGATGGGTGACTGTGTCACAGGCAGCTGAGAGGTCCTGGAATATCAGGAGGGAGGGGTCATCTTCATCTGTGGTCAGGAGAGTGCCATCTATGATGCGTAAGGAAGCGATCTCCATGCTGCAGTATGATCTGAAGCCAGATGTGTAGACGTGCAGGAGATGGCTAGCATTGAGGTGAACTTGGAGTTCAAAGTGGAGTGCTTTTTTGATGATCTTACCTTAGAAGGGTAGTAGAGTGATGGGCCAGTAGTTGACAAGATCATCAGGGTCTAGTGCAGGGTTCCTTAAGAGTTGGAGGATTCAGTCTGTCTTAAAAACGTCTGGGAAGATGCCCTGAGTGAAGGAGACGATGACACTGGTGAGTAGGGGTGACAGAGCTTCCCTGTAGAGAGATCTGAAGACAGGGCAGGCTTTAGCGCTGGAGGTGCCTGGTGTGACAATGTTTGTTGGCGCCTCCCCATCCATAGTGGAGGTGGTGACCACCTGCACCACGGATTCCCTCACCACTACCTTTTAACAGGGCCCCTCAAGTCTCCATAACCACTCTCTTTTAGATGCATTTAATTAGTTATATAGCGCCACTCATACCAGTGTAGGGTGTTAGGGCACTTTGCATCAAACACACATTACACAGAGACAATCAATCATATGTGTGTAAATCAGCATATAGGAAATGTTACATAAGCCAGAGGACTACAAGGTGTAGTAGTGACGTGTCATCAATATTGGTAGGTGGAATAGTTTTTAAAAGTGCTTGGTCTGGAGAAGCACAAACTCAGAATTGAAAAAGGAACACCATAGTTGGAGGTTCTCTTTAATAATGAGTCAATTTCTACCCAAATTAACCCTTTTTGCAACATTAATATATGCTCTAATCTATACTTTGCAGTGTTCATGAAGTTCTTTGATGGCAGTTAATAATTCACTGTTCTATATTAGGATTTTAACATAAACTGTAAGTAGCAAAAGGATGTCTCCTAGAAAAGCAGTAACCCGCTGACATATTTACATTATATGCACTTTGTGATTTGCATGGTACACGTTCTTTGCAGCAGGCATATTAACCCTCTGTGCTACTTTATAATCAGTCAAAACCTCAACTAGACAAAACTCAGATTTCACTCCAGGAAGAACATTAATCACCTGAGTTATCTTGACATTTTTTATTGTTGACTGGAAATTGCTGGAGGCAAGGAACACAGCAGCAGGTGCTTTTAAAACCAAAATAAACTTGCAAACACAGCGCCCCTGAAGTCAGCACCTGAAACATTGTCTTATATAAGAAATAATCTGTCCAAAGAGCACCACTGCAAGTAATACAGGAATAAAACTTCATATTCACCCACCCAGAAGTATAGATACCACAAAAATAGTACATCTGGGTTGCAGAAATAAAAGTACATTGCACAATCGGTCTAAGAAATTATGAATAACATGCAGGACTAAGTGTTTTAGCAATCATTCTTGTATAGTCCCTATTCACAAGCTGCTTTTCACACAGACATGTTGGATTGCTATGTGCCGAGGTGAAAACCCTCATGAGCCATGACCCATGTTATAACTGGGATACTTTAATTTCTGATGCAGCTAGTAATGGAAGCTACCAGCTACTTCAGGAATTACAGGCCTGTCGTAATGCGCTATGATTGCATTTGGGAGGACCAGAGTTTGGCGAAAGAGGCTAAAATGATTTCGGCACTGATTACTGCATATTACTACATACTGTTTGTTAGACCTGGCATCCTTGGTGTGGTTTCCCCCTAACTTAATGCCTTTAGACCTCCTGTTTTTGCTGACTTTGTTTTTGCTGGCCTTACGACTCTGCACACTTTACTACTGCTAACCAGTGCTAAAGTGCTTGTGCTCTTTCCCTAAAACATGGTTTTAAACATTGGCTTATACCTAATTAGCATATTTAATTTACTTGTAAGCCCCTAGTAAAGTGGCACTACATGCGCCTGTAAATTAAAAGCTACTAGCAGGCTTGCAGCACTGGTTGTGACACCCACTTAAGTAGCGCTTTACTCCACTTCAGGCCTGCCATTGCAGGGCCTGTGTGGGCAGCTTAAACTTCAATTTTAACCTGGCAAAATAAACATTTTTCCAGGCCCAAACCTTCTTTTTTATACATATATGTCACCCCTTTGGTAGGCCCTGGATAGCCCCCAGGGCATGGTTAAGTGTATTTAAAAAATTGGACATGCACTTTTAAGTTTTACATGTCATGGTAGTGAAAAACTCTTAAATTTGTTTTTCACTAATGCAAGGCCTATCTCTCCCATAGGACAACATTGGAGTTGCCTTATTACAGTTTATAAGTGTAATTTCCAAATGGGAAGTGATCACCAGTTCATGTTTGGTGTCTCTGGAATCCTAATTTAAAATCCCAATTTAAGGTGGAATCAGATTTTTTCATTATAAATCTGAAAATACCACTTTTAGAAAATTGGCATTTTCTTGCCTTAGCCATTTGGTGTCTGCAGACTGTCTCTGGGTGACATGACTGAGTGTGAGTGACAGTTGGACTTTGTGTATTCCTCTTAGACAGCCACACAAAATGGGAGCTTAGATGTGACCGGATGGGCCATCACTGGCAGGATGGGAGGAATGAGCTGGGCACAGCCCCACTTACATCTGAATAGGCTGTGACCTGTCTCCACACAAAGGGCTGCATATGCCCTGTAGTTAGTCCGGAGCCAGGTCCAGGAAGGCAGGGCATCTGCATACTTCAAAGGCATGCCTCTAGAAGCTTTTCCCCACTTCAAAGTCACAAATGTGTATAAAAGAAGGACCTCAGATACCAGCTCTTCAGTACACTTCTGGATCTGTGGATACTCTGCCAGAAAGAAGGACTGCTGTGCTGCTACAAGGACTGCCACTCTGCTGGATTGCTGCTCTAATGGAACTACTGTCCTGCTGTGCTGACCTGCTGCCTGCTGCCCTCTTGCCTGTGAAAGAAGAACTAGAGTTGCAAGTTCATCTTGAACCCAGGACCCCAGAGTGACTCAAAGGGCTAGTCTTATGGCATCCTGATCTGAACCTCAGGGACTTAAAAGGCTCCCCAACAGCTCCTGGACCTCATTCTCAGTGAGTTCGTGATCCCCAAGTGATGCCTCTAGGGTCCTGGACCCTTGGTGTGGCTCACAGGCCCTTTTAATCTATCTTTTGACTCTTTGCGACCCCGAACTGGTCAGTTTGCACCTGAACCGTGTCGTTCACACTGAAATCCAGCATGAGCTGCATCCAGCCCATCTCCTCGCACAGCAGCATCGAAAGCCTGTGGGGGACTGCTAATGCGAAGCTTCAGCATGCCTATCTGTGACACCCGGCCTCCTCTTCCCACCACGCCAACTGCCATTTAGACGCTCTACTTGCTCCTCGTGACCCTCACCAATATGAGACACAAAACCTGAGAAGGTAAACCTTCAGCTGGGCTAATCTGGGGCTGTATCTGACCCACCCTCCTTAGCGGTTGGACTGAACTTTTGAATTTGAACTGGTCCAGCGTGACCAAATAGCCGCGGTTGGCACTTTATGCTTCTATGTGTTATACTGCAGTTTTTTCTTTGAAAAATCATAACTCCGGTTCTACTGATTGAATGTTTGTCGTTTTGGTCTTGTTTAATCTATCATGTTAAGCTCTATTGTTCTAACCTGGTGTGGGCGTCTTTTTGCGTGGTGTCTTCACTGTTTTACTGTTTGAAGCGTTGCACAAATACTTTATACACAGCTTCTAAGTAAAGCTTGACTGCTCTTTGCCAAGCTACTAGGGGTTTGAGCACAGGTTTATTTGGGGTTTGCTTGCGGCTTACCCTGACTACGACTGTGGTTGCTGCTTGACCAGGGTTCACAACCCAGTGAACCAGTAATCCAATTTCTAACACAATTCATCTAACATACACACACACACACACACACACAAGCACACACATACACAAAGAAACTCATATAAAAAAATGTGCTAATTCTTGGTAATCACTGTCCATCAGCTTATCATTCCAATTAACTTTTCCAACATTTCCCAAGTGATTTTGATGGGTCAGAAGTATGCCAGCTCTATAGATGAAGATGCAAAATTTGCACACAAAAAATGTGCAAAGGATTCCTTTTCAGTCAGCTAGAGAACTAATCACAAATTTAATTCAGTAATGAGATGAAATTTCTTGTCTGGTTACATCCTCCCAGCAACACACCAAATGTAACCAGACCTTCGTTTGTCATCTAAGTGGATTAAGGATATCACACTGGATCACTATTCCATATAGGCATTCAAACTAATGGATCTTACCTATATACCAGTGACATTCTATTCAAACATTGTTTAATACAGAGTGCTTTGGAATGCTTTCTGCAATGAAGTGATATTTTAGACAATATGGGCCGCATTCATAAAGCATGCATGTTAGGCTTATACATAGAAGTGGTTGGGTTTCTAGCTATAATGAACTCACAAAAGATGCCCATACAGTCAAAAAACAATTTGCCAAAATATGTTACACTATGAAATTGTGTGATATTTGGTTTGAGTTGATCTCACTCAGGGGGTAAGAAGAGGGTGTTCCAAGGCATAGTTTCCCTTCGAAGTTTATGATCACCCACAAAAATTTGACTACTTCCCAACTGGAAATGGTAAGGGGTTTTGACTTGTCAAAGGAAGGAGTAAATTACCCGATTGTGTAGAGGGTAGGGAAAGGGAAATAACCTTTTTGACAATGCGTGAAATAATATAAAAACATTTTTTGTGTCATTCCCAGTAGGCCATTGATATTTAACAATACACAATTGTGCAATCATAAAATAAAGCTTTGTTTAAATGCCTCCACCAAGGAGACAAATAAAAGATTCACCAACCTTTTCAAAGGTTAAGCCTTGGAAGCTGTGCTTTTTGACGCAGGTTTCTACACATAAACTTGGAAAGAGCTGTGAATATAACATATAACATCAACTAACCCACAAAAGAAAATCTTCCAGTAAAGTTTCTCAATTTTTTGTGAATCAGAGTGCATATTTTAAGACCATAGAAAATCCTCAACTCTAATTTCTTATTGATTGGGCGATAGGAAACCAAATGGGGCCCTCTCCCCCTTTGTGGTCTCATAATAAGTGTAATGAAACATCTTTATAGGATAACCCAACGTTTATGGTTTTAGGCAGTGAATCCTCTTAATCATTTGTTATCTTACTCCTAGAAGTCTTGTTTTCTACTGCACTACCCTTAATCACACCCTCTTCAGGATGAGATTTGCCATGTAATGTTTCAATGCACATTAAGGCAATATGAAGTTGCATTATGGTCAGCTATCATCTTTTATTCATGCCTGTCTCACACAAAACTAAGGGCCAGATGTACAACGCGCAAAATAGCGCCTTGCAAATTGCGAGTTTTTTGCGACTCTCAATTTGCGAGGCGCTATTTCGGATGTACAACAGTGTGTATCACACTGTTTGTATTTCAATGGGGTCGCAAATTGAGAGGCTCATGAATATTAATGAGCGTCTCGCAATTTGCGACCCCATTGGGAATGGCAGGCCCTCCTGGTATGGTGGCCTGCTGGGCTCAGCAGACCACCATGTCTGGGACTGCTTTTAAATAAAGCAGTTTTTTTTTTTTAATGCAGCCCGTTTTCCTTAAAGGAAAACGGGATGCATTTAAAAAGAAAAAATGAAACATTTTCGTTTCATTTTTTAAGGGCAGGTAGTGGTCCCTGGGACCACTGTCTGCCCTTAAAAAATATTTTCCCCTGCATTTGCCAAGGGGAAGGGGTCCCTTGTGGACCCCTTCTCTTTTGCGACTCCATTACCACCCTCTTGAAGAGGGTGGTAATTTGCGAGTGTTTTGCGACCGCAATTGCGGTCGCAAAACATTTGTACATGGGGTTGCGCTCGGAAGGGAACGCCCCTTCCTAATAGCGAGTCGCAATTCCAAAATAGCGAGTCGCAAATAAATTGCGACTCGCTATTTAGGAATGGTACATGCCCCTATTGGTTTTTGCATGCGCAAACGGGTTCCCAAACCCGTTTGCGCATGCAAAAACCGTCGTACATCTGGCCCTAAATGTTAAAGGGTGGTGACTTACATTTCATCCATCATGGACATGTTTCAGCACCTTAGAATGGCTGCATTGTGTCACAAGCCTTCATCAGGGCTCTGCCAGGTGCTCAAGTTACACCTTATGTACAGTGTGGAAGGTTTGTGTGTCTGATGATTTCTTCCTTATATCGCCTCCACTCTCAGCCAGACAATAGTCAGTGTATTTACGCATCTAGCAGAGTCCTAACAAAGGCATGTCTGAGCTGTTATATGTACATCAAGTTATCGATGAAGGAATCCATCTTCCTACATGATTACATATTGAGGGTGAGGTACTTGTCATAGGGCTCTGGTTTTAACACATGACTAAGATACATTAAAATAGCAGTACAGGTAATGACTTTAAAACAAACAACGACTGCAGTGATAAACTATTGCTCTCCTGAAAAGGAAGCCCAGAAGTATCTGGCACAGCATCCCTTGTAAGAAGAATGAGTGCATGAAAATACATTGTTCACAAAAGGTACTAATGAGGCGCTACATAAATGCCACAAAACAATACTAATAGTCTTTCACCTTTTCTTCTTTTATTTTCTCTGCTTCAAATGTATATTGATGATAGTAAAATAAACCATAAACAAAAACAAAAATGCTTCACTCTACCCCTTTTCACTCTACAATTTTGTCAGTCTTATTCAACATTCTGAGCTATTGCCTTTGCCAGTGCTTGAATCTGAATGGGAACAGTTCCCTGATTATTAAACACAAGAAGAAGAAAAAGAAAGAAAACTGTTATTCTTGCTATTCAAAGAAGATATAAATAGGCTTAAGAATCACTTAAGCTCGTTTAGAAAAATCCCATTATATGCCTAAGTGAGGTTGACACTACAGCTGGCTCCTTAAAAAAATAAAATAAATAGCACGTTGAGTTCTGTTTTATTAGCCAGTATTTATGCTCTCGTTAAGACATCGAGTCCTCAGGAGATTAAACAACAGTTTCATATTTTCTGGGCATTTTAATTATGCAATCCTTTAGTAAACACTGCCGATATTTTCACAGAGGCACTTAATGTCTCCATGTGACAAGGACGCTGGAAGGGAGGTGGTCGTTCGTCATTCCAACAACAACTCTGCAAGATGGGAAGCGTGGGAGCAGAGGAGGCCTGAATACAAAGGCCCTCATTACGAGTGGGGCGGAAATTGGTTGCAGGGACAACAGGGGCGAGGGGTGGCAGTGCAGGCTTATTTTTATTATTCTATACATATTGTGCAAACTCGATCCAAAGGTATTAGAGCGCTTTACATGAGCACCAGTTACATTACACAATGACACATTCATTTTTATAGCCACAGGAAGATTAAGTGATTTTCCCAGAATCACAGAATGTTGAGCCAAATCTGAGACTGGAACCTGGTTCCCGTGCTACAAAGTCGACAGGTATAGGTGTTACACCTAACCGTGGGCAATGAACTCCGCTCCGCTAGCGGAGGTTGCGGAGATTTGCTAACTACGCATTACATCGAAAACACGGAATTCATGCAAAAACTCTGACTCCGCCACGTAGCGGAGTTAGCTACTGCACCCACAACCTTTGATAAAACAACTTTACCTTTACATGTTAAAATACATATAGTCATCTCACAAAAGTGAAAATGGAAATATAGCAAGCTGTGAGAGAGGTGATGATTTTGGGGTCCTCCCTAACCTAGAGAGAACCAAGCAGATGCCTTGAACACAAAGATCACATCATGCTGAACGATAAACACTGCCCCTTGTTATTCTGTTCTGGTCAGGCCCTAGCACCTAGACAAAACATACTCGTACTTTGATATTATGGGGATGCATGCTTAGGTAAGACGCACTTGGAGAGGGACCTTCCCAGGGAGAAGAGCATCACCCACCTGTGATGTAGAAATACGATCTATGGCCTGAGGTATGGGGTCTGCTGACAAAGCCCAGAGATCTTCTATTATATAATAATACTTCTTCTTACCAAGGGGAGGGAGCATAGGCACTGTGGTCCTTTCTCCATAATCGTTGTATAATGACGCCTCCCTTTATGATATAAGGCCTTACTGCAATGCTAATGATATTGGTGTTATGCATCTTTATGCTTGTTTTGGCACGTATACTGCATTTTAGAGCACGTTAGTTAAAATAAATATTTTAAACTATCTTCGTGCCTCTGTCAGATCTTATTGTGGACAAGTACGAGAGTGTGAGTGAAAAGGTGTGTCTTGTTACCACGATTCCTGAGAGATCCGGGAGTGTTGTGTTCTGGAGTGTCTAATCATTTGTTTCTCCGTTCGTGAGTAGGAGAGCGATTGAGACACTATAGCTAGTCAGTCCTGGGCTCGTGGGTACTAAGGTGGTAGGAAGGCATAGCCACTATACACCGAGGTCCCATAATCCTGCGCATAGTTCTGTGTATGTGCAGAATCCCTGCAACACTGATAATGAAATACTGTGAATTTGGAATTCCACCAGTGAAAGGCTGTCTGTCCTATAGGTTAACATGGGAGCTGCACTGTAACATTTTACATATGTAACTTTCCATTGGGACAAGATAGAAAAATGGAGTTTAGGCTCTCTGAACTCAGAATTTAATAACACACCTTTTAGTAAAGGTAGTTTTTAAATTGAGTGTTTGAAAATGCCACTTAAGTGGGCATTTTCTTGCTTTACCATTCTGTGTGCCTCTGACTGGTTGTGTATCCACTGTCCAGTTTTGGAGTGACAGGTGCTGGGGATGAGCATTCACTCTAGACAGTCACAAGGGGGGTTGAGGTGTGTACTGCCTTGCCTGGGTGACTCATCGCTAGGCTGAATAGACCTTGTCTGCATTTAGAGTGGTGGGAGGAGTTTTGCTAGCACCTGAATAGGCTGTGTCTCTTTTGCACAATGTTATATCCACCCCCTGTGGTCATGCTGGACCAGGGAGGACATAACTGGTTTGGACTGAGCTCAGAGACTCTGCCACAAAGAGAAGAATGAGACAATGGGGTATAAGTATGAGACCTTAAACCCCAGGACTTTAGATTACTTCTGGAAACAAGAGGACCCTGTCAAGAGGAACAGTTGAAGAGCTGTGTGAGGAGCGCCGCCTCTTTTGTGTGAGGAGTGGGTTGGCCTGCTGTTGCTTTTTCTGTTTGTGGTGGAGGAAAAGGACTGACTCTTTTTGCCCTGCTTTGGTAATCTGCTTGTGAAGAATCTCCAAGGGCTTGTGTGTGCTTGCCTCCTGTTGGAAGTCTCAGGGAGATAAAAGACGTCAGAGAAAGATCCTTGCTGGAGAAGCAAAGGAGGAGTGCTGGAGAAGCTGTGTGAGGAGCGCTACCCCTGATGTTGGTAGGACAGCCTGCAGTGGCTGGTCCTGCCTGGAACAGGAGAAGGACTGGACTGTTCTTCACTTCTTTAAAATGAAAACCTGCAAGAGCGCTTTATTGTTTCCTTCCCCACAAAGTGCGTGTGGAGCGCTTTGCTTGCCATTTCTAACTGCGTAAGTTCTAAGAAAAAAACAACCGCAACAGTGTACGGTGAGTGCTTTATTGCCTGGAAGTCCCTTGTGTTTCACGGGGAAGGGAAACTTCCCTGAGCGCTGTGTTTTTAAAACTACAAGAGGGTCTGCCACACCGGCCTTTTGAATCCCCGCCCAGCCACTCACAAACTGAGCGAGCACTCCCAGGAGTTCCAGGCATTGCCTGGCAACTCGCCCCAAGCTGCCAAAGTCCCGGAAGGGGTGGAACCCCTAACTGCAACGCCGGCTAATGCCCATCAAGCCAGCCCCATTCCAGAGGAAGCCAGAGCCTCGTGGGCTCCAACCAGCCGCACCCGCCTCCCGCCTTAGCGAGCAAGAGGAGGGCACCCATGAGTCAGCTGTGGGTCTTGCCAGGGGAATTGCATTGAGGGAAGCGGAGGAACTCCACCATCGTACCACTGAGGGCAGCGTGTGGTGTTGTTCTGTTCCCGTGTGAGTCCAGTGCGGGACCCAGGGAGGGTAGCTGTGCTCGCCCGCCCAGCCAATATCCTGTTCTGTACTGCCTGTGTGGCCACATCAGAGGCTCCCTGCGGACGGGTACTGTGTGTGGGTGTCTCCGCACTGTGTTTTGGCCATATTTGGAGGCACTGGATCTGTACTGGGGCATTGCGGTGAGAGCCCACTTGCCAAAAGTGTACAAAGTTACAGTAGTCCCCAGGGTAGGCACACTGCACCTCCGGAGTTACACAGGGCCAACAAAATTACTGTAACTCTGATAAAGGGCACGCAGGCGTTCCGATGTCCAAGGTGTTCATATGGTGTTACCGTAAACAGTGATGTAGGAGTTTAGGGAAGCTGCACCCTGCATGTTCATGGTGGTATTTGGTGATTTTAGTGCAACCTAACTGCTTCATTTCATGCCCTGAAAATCTAATGTATATAATTTTGATACCTTGCATAGGCAGGACAGCAAGTATCCAATAAGGGGATGGTGGAATATGCACAGTAATGTTGTTTTCATTATGTTCTGATGACATATGAAACTTCTAAATACTTGCTTTAATACACTAAATATGGTGTTATGACAATTGCCTGGTTGCCAAAGTGATCTATGACCTCTAATGCTATGACAGTTGCCTAGTTGTGATTGTGGTCAAATGTGTTTTATATACAATATAGGTAATATTTTCTATATAACCTGGTGTGGAGCCTCTTTTGTGGTGCATGTTGTGTGTCACTGGTGTGTGTGTGTGTGTTGCGCAAATGCTTCACACATTGCCTCTGGGATAAGCCTGACTGCTCGTGCCAAGCTAACAAGGGGGTGAGCAGGGGTTATCTTGGGTGTGTAACTCCCATATCTTGACTAGAGTGGTGGGTTCTGCCTGGCTTAGGTGCATACCCTAGCCAACCAGAAACCCCATTTCTAACAACACTATACTAAGACAGACCTCCTACCGGTGAAATTTTGCAAAGGTGACAAAGGGTGAAACTTTATGAAGAGCCAGAAAGTGTGAAACTATTGGACTTAGCTTTGATCCTACTCATGCGGCAGATACCAATGTCCTAGAAGGCTGCTGCACCCCCCCTGGAGCTGAGCTGGCTCAGGACGGTACATAAGTGGGCAGTGGCGGAAGACGATGCCATGTCCCGTGATATGCGGTGACAGGGCGGTGCTGGGGCTGCCACGCTATGTGATACATATGTACTTAAATTAATGGACAAACTGGGGGATCCCAAGTAGGGCAGGAAGTCCTGAAAGGAGTGGGGAAAATACTTAGAAAGAGTTAAGTCCTGGTCCCGGACTCATCCCGTGTGACCCGTGCCTTCCCTTCCCTCCTTCTGCTTGATGTCGAGCCAGCTTTCCCCCCAACCGACCCCCCCTTCCGGTGCCTTCTTTATAAGCTGTGGTTAGGATACGGAAATTCTCCTTGACAAGTGGTATCATCCCCCCGGAACTAGTTTTGTTAAAATTGAGAAGCATTTGATATGTCTATATAGGTTTGTCGATCCTCAAGTTGTGTTCGGCATCTGTTGATTTCGCCCTAACTAAATCAGGCGAAGTCAGGAAACTTCAGCCGCTTTCGTCAAAGGGTTCAATTTCACCCACCCCTTGAAAATACACTGCCTCTGCAAATGTTGAATTGATTTGTGACAAAACATTATTAAAGCCCACAATGTTTACCCATGCCTCTAATCAGTCCAGTTTGGACCACTGGACTATAATCATTGTTGGGAAACAGTAAGGGAAAGATTTACAAGCCCCTTGCGACACTTTTGCGCCGCCGTTTCGTCACTTATGTTGCGGCCCATTTACAACGTGACGCATCTAGGGAGATGCGTCACGTTGTAAAGCCCTGCGCCACATTATACCTGTGTCAGGTATAATGTATGCAGGGTGGGCGTTCCCATGCAAAAAGGAATATGACACTTTACAACGCACGCGTTACAACGCGTGTCATTACAACAAATTTTTTACATTGCAAAATCCATTACAACGCATGTCGTTACAACGCATAATCCATTACAACGCAATTACTATTCTAACTCCGCCGGGGCGTTACTTTGGGGAATGCGTTGTAATGGATTATGCGATGTAATGACATGCGTTGTAATGGATTTTGCGTTGTAAAACATTTGTTGTAATGACACGGGTTGTAACGCGTGCGTTGTAAACGATGTTTCCCTGCAAAAAGCCATGTAGAACTGATGCAGTGAAATTTACAACATTTCACTGCGTCACTCTACGCCTTCTCTGCGTCAAAATCCCTACAGCATGCTAAGACCAGGCGTAAGTAATGATGCAGGGCTTTTTGAATGGGACTCACCTATCTGTTGTGGCACATTGCTGGAGTTGCGTCACTTTCATGAGCAACTCCAGCAATGCGTCACTTTTGTGCCAACAGATGCGTCAGAATTTCTGATGCATCTGTTAATCATTTGGCCATGGAGCACTGTATTGAAAATCCAGCGCATCCATGGTGGCGCAAGGACATTTGGCGCTGGCGCAAGGAAACTGACGCATCTATGCAGATGAGTCAGTTCCTTGTAAATGAGGCCCTGAGTTTCATGTTAGAATACATATTTTTAAATATTTTTTCAAAGCTTTATTTATCATAATCCATGGTGATTTCTCTCTCCCTCTCTCTCTCTCTCTCTCTCTCTTTCTTTCTATATCACTCCCTATATTTCTCTCTCTCTCTCTCACACACACACACTCCCTCTCTCTTCCACCCCAGCTATCTCTCCGCCTTGTCTCTATTCCAAGCAGCAGCAACTGATCTGACAAGGCTTTGTGTTCAATTAGAAGACATTGTGTGGCCCAATCGGAAAGGAGGAAATGGTGAGGCTGTTTTACAAACAAAAACAATTTGTGTTCATTATTCGTTAATTGATGGAACAAAGGGATGCTGGAAAACATCCATCAGCCGCCCATTCATGCACTGCATCAGCAAGGATTGGATTTAGGGACAGATAAAGGAGGCGAGAAGGCTCTAATCAGGAGTTATACATACAACAGCAGAGCGACGAGCTGGAGACACAAATAGAGCGGAATTAGCTTAATTACAGATTATGTATTACAGTCAAGCTCGCGCTCTGGCTCCCCTCCAGCTCCAACCCTTTCTGTCGCTTGAGTGCAGGATGTTCTTTTTGTGGACGCCCCTCGGAGTGGCAGCCAGCAGCTGGACTCTCCAGGAACATGGTGGCAGCCATTGTTAGTGGATGTCAACTCCTGGGTACCACTTGATGTCTTGGAGGATGGAGCTCTGGGAATGTCATTGTGAAGACCAAAGTCCTCGCCTGGTTGTGCATTTCTACCTGACCTGCCCTTAAATTGTTTCCCCTTTTGGCTGAGTTAGAGGTGTCCCTAATCCAAGGAACCCCCAAACTTCTGATCCAGTACTCCTTAGGGTCATTCTTGGGTTTCCCTAAGATATAGGAGACCCTAAAGTGATTTCTGAATCCTGTACTCGAAAGGGAAGTCCTCCTCGAGCCCTTTACCAAGCCCCTGCCAGGCGACAGCATTTTATATCCAGTAGGTGCACTCAGGAGTGACGCATTCTACCCCTTGTGTAAATTAAGTGCAGTAGTCTCATATAAACAGAACCATTTTGTGCCTAATATTTAATCCATCATATGCCGCATAATTTACTGATTTCACCAAAATAATTGTTTCTAACTCAAAACAGAGCAAAAGGAACTAAAAAACGTGGGGACACGTGCTGCGCAGCGGAAGACCCTTGGCAAACATCGACTAGTGACCTTCAATTTCCTGTTGTTGTATTTGAGGTTTAAACTGTTATTAATGAGGTGGAACCTTTGCCCAGACTGTGTTAACATCAATAAAGCAGAGATAGGCAGAGACAGGACTACTCGAATGATGTGGCAGGGGAGGATTAAATTATGCGGCAGGGTTGACTAGATATGTGGCAAGAAAAATAAAATTAACCCCATGCATTAAATGCAAGCACTGTATTGGAGATGGAAAGATACACTGAAACAGCCAAAAGCCTCTGGCTAGAGACAAATACTGTACGCTGAAACATGATGTGATTAAAAAAAGCTCAAACAGTGGCTTAAAGAGCCCCACAAGAAAACAGTGGGTAAAGGGGGTAAACCAGTGGCTCCTCCCAGCTGTCAGATTTTAAACTGTGCCGTTTGCCATAACCTATGACCTATAATGACAAATATGGAGTCTGTCCTACACATAGGATCTAGATCTCTGCAGTTGAGTATTAACAGAAACTAAAAGGAAAATTGGGGTTAAGACGTCGACATTTCAGTCTCTCTTGTGGTACATCTGTGAGACCATCTTCAGGACAGAGCAATTCATATGAAGATCCAAGACCCCTTGATCAGTGAGTCAAAGGCTCATGATATTTAAAAATTCTCTCACAACAGTTGAGGAATTTAAAACGCAGAGAAACACAGTGACAATACGAGACAACATTTGTTGACTTCGGCATCCAACTCCATGTGGAACGTTGAGAAGACCGCTGACTGCTGTTGCGGCTATTCTACTTAAATGAAACGCGGCGGAAGTAAACAAGTGCTGCTTCATACTGTCACCTGACGCTGTGATTTCTCAGTGTTTTAAATTCCACAGTTGGAGCGCTGTGGATTTAGACACTATTTTCAACTAAATCTTTAAAATTGCATATCTCCGATTCTACTGATTGGAATTTTGTTGTTTGGCGTCAAGTATATTATTAAACTGCAATCTATTGTTCTAAATTGCTGTGGGAATTTTCCTGTGTTGTGTTTTCACTTTATTAGTGTTTGTGTGCTGCATAAACACTTTACACATTGCCTCGAAGTTAAGACTGACTGCTTTTGTGCCAAGCTACCAGAGGGTTGAGCTCAGGTTAATTTAGCGACTTTTGTGGTTCACCCTGACAGGTATTGTGGCTGTTGCTTGAGCAGTGTTAACACCCCACTCAAACAACAACCCAATTTCCCGCACAAATATATGCAAATAGTGCCAAAAGACCTCTCAAGTAAAGAGGCTATTTTTGCCCGACCCTCATTCCTGAAGTACACCGTGTGGACTTTAAGTTCTACATCGTTGAAGCTTCTGCTGGAACTGTTTGCTTGCTAAGTTTGAGATCTGCCATACAAATAGGTTCACTCCAGGGAATCTCTCACCTGATTGCATGAATCACGTCTTCTGAAAATACCTACAGGGAGAAATATTTGATGAACTGTTCAGTGGCTTGAGTTGATACAGTAAGAAATTGACAGTTATGACTGAACATTGTGGAATGTATGAATCCGGCAGCCCTGCATTTTCATCACGTCCTATATTATTTTTTTTCTTCTACAGCACACGATTACCATAAGGTGTCCTGGCGCTTAGCTCAGACCTAACGGAAAGACAGGAGAAACGGTAGGCTAGAAACTACTGATTCCTGAAAATCCAGGTCTTTACTGACTTCCTGAAGGAAAGCAGATCTGGGGAGGCACAGATATGGAAAGGAAGAGTATTCCATAACCTAGCAGTACAGATGACAAAGCTCCTGCCTCCCCAGTTGGCTTTTTGGAATTTGGGCACAACAATCATTTTTGCTCCGAGGGAGCGCAAAGTTCTGGCAGGGATACACCAGCTGAAACGTTGCCTAAGGTGGTCAGGACCTATACCATGGAGAGCTTTGAAGGCAAAGCAGAGTGCCTTGAATCTGGCCGTTGCCGTATTGGCAGCCAGTGGAGTTTACTTATTTCTCTCTTAACTGAAGTATACTTGGGAATTCCAGTTAGCAGCCTAGCTGCCGCATTTTGAAGTAGTTGGAGTTTATTCAAATGCTGTTGCTGCATGCTCAGGTATAGACTGTTACGATAGTCTAATTTAGATAAAATCAGGGAGGTAATCACCGTTTGTCGGCTATCAGGAGGCAGGAGATAAAGAATTTTCTTTATCATCCTAAGCGTATGAAAGGTACAGAATGTAGTTCCGCACGCCCTTCATGTTCGGCTTGACAGCTTTCTATGCACAACAAATGTGCTACCGTACGTGAAACAGGTAGAATACATGGGTAGGACTCACTCAGATCATAATCCTCACTATATTGATATAGCCTGGGACATGCGGGAACCCAGTCCGTTGTCATGGAGGCTGCAGCCCTCCTTACTGGAGGATCCTCCCTTCCGGGACTCTCTCCGCACCTCTATAGACAATTACTTTACACTGAACACTGGCACGGTGGGATCGGTACTCTTGGAGTGGGACGCTTTTAAGGCAACGCTTCTGGGCGACTGCATGGGGCTGGGAGGTGGTATGCGGAAACAAGTGGAGCAGGAACTCGGGGAGTTGGAGAGAACACTGCTGTCCCTAAAGATTAAATCGGCTTCGGACCCCGATTGCACACCAGACCTATTAGCGTTGAGGGAACAACATACCACGCTGTTAGAGAGACTGCGCAGTCTTAACTATGCAGCTCATTCTGCCAGGACACATGCGAAGGCAGATAAGTCGGGATCCATGCTGGCATGGCTGATAAAGTAGGACCAATCGCGCAGCCCTATCATTGCGCTTTATTCTGCTGAGGTGGAAATACACTACACCCAACATGAGATACATAACGATTTAATCTCTCACTTCACCATGCTGTATAAATCCACCACGGTAGCAATGGAAGAGGACATGGACACATTTCTTGGTGCGCTCCCTTTCCCACAGCTCACTCCCGATCAGCGCGCTGAACTAAATGCGCCCATAACAGTTGAGGAGATCCAGGGCGCAATCAAAGACCTGGCTTCAGGGAAAGTACCAGAACCAGATGGCTTTCCCTCTGAGGTATATAAAACGTACGCAGATTTATTAGCCCCAACCTCCTGCGGGTGTTTGAGAAAGCACTACAGGGATCTAAGTTACCAAACACAACGTGTGAAGCCACCTTGATCACCCTTTTGAAGCCTGAGAGAGATCCCACTAGTCTGGGCTCATATCGTCCACTGGCTCTGTTGAACATAGATTATAAAGTACTGGCTAATTTTTTAGCCGGGTGGTTGTCGGAAGTGCAGCCCCAGTTGATGCATGAGGACCAGAATGGGTTTGTCCCGGATCGGTCCACCTCCCTAAATCTACGGCGATTGTTTGGCATCATAAGATATGCTTCACTTAGTTGGCCCAGGTCTGGCTGTATGGTGCTGGATCTGGAAAAAGCATTCGACACAGTGGAATGGCCATACATCTTTAATGTGTTGCCTCGATATGGCCTGGGGCCATACTTTATTTCACTGATAAAACTGTTGTATCGGGGGCCGGTGGTCAGAGTGAGAACGGGCCAGTTATTATCACATCCCATACCTGTATGCAGGGGTACCCGGCAGGGCTGCCCCTTCTGCCCTCTTTTGTTTGCCATGGCCGTGGAACCACTGGCCTTAGCTATGCGGGCACCCGCGGAACATTGGGGCATCCATATGGGTGACTTGACCCATGCAATATCTCTGTACGCGGATGATCTTCTGCTATATATAGAGGACCTGGGCGAGATTCCCGACTCCATATCGGACCTACTTGATCAATTTGCTCATCTCTCGGGCTTGCGGGTTAACTGGGACAAGTCCTGTCTGTTTCCGTTCAAATCTACTACGCCTGATCCGAGGTTCGCTATCGGTGCCAATTGTGTCATGTGGCAGCCCTCAGTGTTTCGCTATTTGTGTATTCGTATATATCATAATGACCAAGATCTCCTGGATGGCAATCTCACTAGAGCTCTCACATCTTTGTCGGCACAGGTGACTTTCTGGAAATCGCTTGCAATCTCTGTAGCCGGTAGGGTATCCCTGGTTAAAATGGTGGTGCTTCCTCGCCTTCTATATTATTTTGCAAATCTGCCGATATATTTACCACCCTCCTTCTTTAAGCCGATTGAACGCATGATACGGGGACTCATATGGAATACCTCTTGTTGCAGAGTAGCGCTTACAAAGTTGTATCTCCCGACGGGGCAGGGAGGGTTAGCAGTGCCGAACCTGGAACACTATTACATAGCGTCCCAACTACAGTGGGTGGCCCGGTGGGTAGAAGGCAGACACATATCAGACACTGGGGGAGGTGGGGCCCCTATGGCGGTATCCAATATTCTATATATTTTTCATCCCTGCAACAGGTACAATAAATCACTTCCACTCTTACCACAAGTAGCTCACAGATGCTACCGCAGGGCACTGTTCCTTACTAGGCATGTGACACCGTATGCACCGGCGCTCCCCCTGCTTTGGATGCCAAAGGGTACAGGGTACACTACCCCTGTTGATTTGATGGATTGGCACGCGGTGGGCATACATACACTAGGCGATTTATACAATGACGACAGCCTGATACCTTTCAATGCATTGGTGCAAGAAGAGGGCATACACCCGGGACACTTTCTGCTACATACTTCCTGGGTTAGGTACTTACACAGCAAATGGGGAGACATTATGCAAGAACTTCAAACAAATATGATAGTTCAATATATTCATGTGATGGGGAAGGGTAGCCACCTGATTCGATGGTTTGCAGACGCCCTTCGACAGCACACAGCGATGGGTCTGACCCCACTACGTGAGAAATGGGAGCAGGATATGGCCCGATCATTTACAGAGGTAGAATGGAAAATGGTATTAGAGAGCCCTACACGAGTACCGCGGAATGCAAGGTTTCAACTGATACAGTTTTATATAATACACCGTGCTTATCTCACCCCAGAAAAAAATAACCAATATTTCCATAGATCAGACTCACACTGTCCCCGTTGCACTCTCTTAAATGCAGACATTATACACATGCTCGGGGCCTGACATAAGATCTAGCAATTCTGGGATAAGGTGATAGAGCACCTGGCAGACTGCACAGAGAGGCAGCTTCAACACTCTTGGGAATCCTGTTTACTGGGACTCTTTCCTCGGGGCAAAGCACACAGGGCCACGAGTAGGTTTATAGATTTGGGCTTTGTAGTGGCTAAAAGACTCATTACAAGACGTTGGAAGTCAGGGGAGCCTCCAGTGTTTATAGCCTGGGCCCGCTCTATGCTAAACTGGGCATTGGCCGAGGGAGTGTCCTTCAGGAGGGAGGATACACTGGGTTTGTGAAAGTTCCCACTTTCGGATAGTTGTGTTACACTCCTCACGACACTGCAGCTCAAGCTACATCTCGAATTAGAACTATCATCCTCACAACAAGGAGGACCAGGGGCTGTACAAAGTTAGGGATGGGCAGTATTTGATGCTTTGCTGGGATGGCTACTGAGAAATTCATGACGATTCATTGGAACTGGATAAGGTCCTGACCAGGGAGACACACAGTGCATAATATTCTGTGTTTCTATAATGTGTACATAGAGGGGGGGTGCTTTTGAGTATTGTTGTAACCTGAGAAAGTTTAAGTTGTTGTTTAGACGCAAATAGTGATCTATGAATTACGCTTGAGGATGTGTAATGACACAGTGGCAAGATGCGAAAAGCACAGAGGACATTGTAGATTTGTTGCAACGTCGAAAGACCAGTGAAACTGATCATTCCCTTCTTAACCGTTTTCATTTCCCTTTCTAGTGTGCTAGCTATCGGATTGTGTTTACAAACAAAATTGCTAATATTTGTTTTTTATCTTTGATAAGTGAATATGGTAGACTGCAAAAATCACTGTTGTACTATACCAGTATGTTATGGAAAACAAAAATGACAATAAACAGATAAAAAAAAATAAAAAATGAAAGCTAGAGGATGTAGCTGCATTCACCTGCTCTCCAAAGGTGAGCTTGTTATCCACTACGATGCGCAGGTTTTTTGCTTTCCTAACCGGAGTTGGAAGGATCCCTAGTTCCTCCGGCCACCATCTTGGTGACCAGACGTTTGCGTTGTTACCAAAGAGGATCACCTCGGTCTTACTGGAATTCAGTTTTAGGCAGTTTTTCATCATCCAAATATTTACTGCCCTCATGCAGTCATGAAATCTCAGACCTATTTCTTCCTCCTGGCTGGGTAGCAGAGACACCACTATGTGAGTGTTATCTGCGTATGAGGTAAGATGAAAGCTTAAGGTTCTAATCAGGATGGCCAGGGAGGAGACGTAAAGATTAAAAAGGGTTGGACTAAGGGAGGATCCCTGTGGTACCCCACACGGAAGTGAGAAAGATTTGGAAGTGAATTTATCTAGGGCCACCATTTGCTTTCTATCAGTCAGGAAGGAGCGCAGTAACTTCCAGGTCAGCCCCTGAATGCCACATGCCGACAGCCTGTCCATCAGAAGATCATGATGGACAGTATCAAAGGCTGCTGAGAGATTTAACAATATCAGAGCCGTGTTGCCTCCCTGATCAAGTGCCTCCCAGACGTCTTCCGTGGATTTAATGAGTGCTGACTTCGTGCTGTGGGCTCCCCTGAATCCATATTGCGTGGGGTCTAAAATGAGTTGGGCATTCATAGACCTCTCCACCAACTTTGCTGGAAAGGGTAATCTAGAGATCAGCCAAAAATTATTAGAGTCATTTGGGTCCAGATTGGGTTTCTTCAGTAAAGGCTAAATAGAGGCCGTCTTCCAAACTTTAGGAAAGTGTCCGACAGTACAAATGGCATTAAAAATTGAGGTGAGAATCTCTGCTACTGGTTGCGGGGCCCGTTTAATAACTGAAACAGGACAGGGATTGTATGGAGAACGGGAGTTGACTGTCAAAAGTAAATCCAAAGTCTGATTATAAGAAAGAGGATTAAATTCTGTTAAACTTTTGAAGCTTTTGTTGCCTCAGAGATAGTGTATGGATCGCTGCCCTCCCCTACCCCCTCCCCCGGGACACTAAGGTCCCTAGGGTCTCTGTTTCTGCCTGTGGAGGGGAATTAAATGAGGAAAAAATATGTTCTACTTTTTGTTGAAAGAAGGATGCAATTTCCTCACAGAGAGCTTGACTGCTTACTACTTTAGGAGGACAGAGAGAGGCTAATTTTGATAAATTTTTAAATAATTATTTGGAGGAATGGTTAGCCATTAGAATCTGATTAGCAAAGTAGACTTTCTTCGTTTGGGTCACTAATGCTTTGAATTCTATTAAGATTTTGTTATATTTGGCTTTTTCTGAACAGCTGTACGTCTTTCGTCAAATCCGTTCTTGGTGTTTGCAACAACGTTTTTGTTCGCGAAGTTCCTCGGAATACCAGGGGGCTGTCGGCTGTAGACGTTTTGGTTTGAAGATTATTTCAGGACATGATACACCAGCTGTACATTTCTAAAAATGATTTCAACAATGCTATCATCAATTAGAGCTATAAGAATAATCTAGGTACATCATATTTGCCACACATTTAGGCCTCTTTGGATACAAGCATCTCCGTTTTGGTATCCCTCGTGTGCTAAGGTTGTCGAGAAAGAGACAATCTATGCCAGCTTAGGCATTCCCAACTGTCTCTATTACAGAAATAATATTGTAGTATTTGGTAAGACACAAAAATGAAATGACAACACTCTTGTCAAAGTATGCAGAGTGGTGATTGATGCTAATCTTACATTGACCAAATACAAATGTGACCTCTGCAGTACATTATGTAAGTGTTTATGGACAACATTTGTTCGTTCAAGATGGCATGCACCCTGACCCTTGCAAGGTGAAGTACCTTATTTCAGGACCTTCCTCAGGCAATAGCCTGGTCCTCATTTAATTTCTGACACAAAAATTGTGTAAGATATATTTAGGATGTTGCCTCCATAAGTACACTCCTGCAGGACATCAACAAAAACAGGTTAACCTTGTTGATGGTGGCACAGATATCAAGCTGTTTTTCAGGCAATCAGGTTTGCAAAGTGGAGGATGAAGATCTTACCTATTTTGATACCGAACTGCTAATTAAATAATAATGGATCCAGTGGCACCTAGACACATTATTGCATATGTCAGCCATAGCATCAAAAACCTTGGAAAACATACTCTGTTGTGTGGAACAGAAAACATTTTCATCGGTTTTTCTACGGGAAGTCTTTCACTGTTGTAAAACCTAGGCAAAGATGTACTCGCCCCCCACACACTCCCACGAGCAGTCTCTGAACTGTATGATTGTCAGCTAAATGAAGGGGCTTGGAGAAGGTACAAAGAACACCCAGATGCTGTAGTCCAAAGGTGCTACATGCTCTACGCTTTGTCCAAGGTGACATTGCATGTCATGGAAAAGCTTCAATTCTATGAGGGGCACTCTTCTTATCAGAAAACTAGCTGTCTTCAGGACAAGGCTAGGTAACAAGGGTTGCTTGCTCTCAGCAGGGGCAAGGGAAATCCAGAGAAGGTGTTTAACAGATGCAAAAGAGTATCTGAAAGATGGGACAGAAAACTGGGCAGAAACTGAGGACGGAGCAGATTGGAACAGGCTGTGATCAGTAAACTGGACATGAACTAGAGAACCTGCTAAAGGAAACTAGGAGGATAACACAGGTACAACAACAAGAAGGTACAAGCTGGGAATCCATAGACAAACCATCTTGAATGATAGTTTGTATTCTCCTAGGAAAGTGATCTCTTTGTGAGGTATACAGATCTTACAAGAACGCTAGAAGCAAATCAATCTTACATAGTTCAGGGAGACACCCGTCAGCTCCTATGCAGAAAGAGTTCACAAGCCACAGAATCTAACTGGCACACTTGGTAGTAATGTTAATCAAGATTATAACACAAACACTAGAAAGGACAAGAGGGAACCGAGCAGGGGACACAGAAACAGGAACTGGGCTTTGGAAAAAGCAGGACTAGAATCAGGATCAGGAACAGAACTGGAATGCACAGAACAATGAATACTGAAAACAAAGAATGGAAATCTGCATACTAACTACGCCACAGCAGACACATCCAGTTAGAAAAGGAACACAGAATACAAGGCAAGGAATCTGCATAACCAAATCAGGTCGGGAAGTGTGCAGTCAGTATAGGAACAAGGCAATCACAGGAAAAAAGAGGCAGGAGAAAGAAAAAGTCAGAATTGGAAAATTGAATCAAGTAACAATGGAACCAGAAATCAAAGGGAAAATAGAAGCAAGATCACAAAAGAGCATAAGGAGACTCAGCAGCAAAGTCAAATGCAAACCGTTGCACACTGAGCACAAAGGGTTGAAAAAGCTTAAATTAAGAAGAGGAGCACAGGTGCAGGGAGTTAAGCCAAGTGCCAGGAGTAAACCAGGTGCAAGGAATCAAGGAACCACCACTAAAGGGATAGCTGGACTGTGGCTTGGAAAGGATAGGACAGGAAAAATAGGTGACACGAGACAGGAAACAGGAAAGCCAGGAACAGAGTGCAGATTGGAGACAAGAGAGAGAAAAGTGCAAATACAAAAGAGTCAGAAGGTAGGTGTAAGATCCAGGAGCCACAACGTAGACCAAAGATCCCCACCAGGACATGATCGAGATATGGTTTGGTGACAGAAAGGACTACCGGGACTATGATGCATCAAGAAGGTGGTGCAGAAAAATGGACTGGAATATAAGGTGGATCCGGGTATGCAAGGTGTAGAACTGTATATACTCCTATCCAGAGTAAAAATCAGGACACCCAGAGGGCCTTCACAAGTGCCACCTAGTGGCCGGATGGTAGAATCCTAAAACCTCTGGCTATTCCTCATGTGCTCAGATAGTAAGTGGTATTGTTTCCATTTCCCACAATGAACTAACAGAGAAGATGGTGAACAGGTGCTGTGTCTGTACCAGTCTAGGAAATTACATCGCTTCTGAGCTGCTGAAGATGTTGGAAATGCCACAGGATATATGGAATGAACTTGCCATAGATTTTTATTTCCCAATGCAACAGGTCATTACCTTGCAGTAAATTTCGCATTCTCCCTGTTCTATGAAGTAATGGTTGTTCCAACACTTCAGCCAAACTGGTAATTCCTGCTTTCAACAAAATGTTCTCCAGCATAGCATACCTGCTACCATAAATCAGATAATGGTCTGCCTGTCAATGGAAAGTGTTTGCAGAGCACTTAGATTTCCATCATGACAAGATCACTGTAAGAAATTGAGTTACTAGGTGAGGGGGGGGAAACCCTTCTCAGGCAGCATCCAAAATTCATCGCAGGGTGAAGTCACAAGAAAACCCTAAATTAAGCTGTGCTTATCCTTGGGGTAGTTTGGCACAGAACAGTCGGACTTAACTTAGAGGCAATGTGTAAAATATTTGTGCAACACTTTAATCAGTAAAAACAGTGACAACGCACTACAAAATCAGCTCACAACAGAATTAGAAAATGAGAGTAATTTTTAATAAGTTAAAAAAGACCAACATGACAAAATCAAATTAGTGTAACCGGAGATACTCAATTTTAAAGATTTTAGTAAAAATAGCACCAAAAGATGTAAAGCACCAACTGTGGATATATGTTTGTGCCAGACTAAGACAAGGTCACAAGTTCAGGCCATCCCAGATTGAGCGCTGCAGGCTACAGGGACCCAGTTAGGCCCAGCGAACAGAGTACCTTCAATTCTGGTTTGCACAGCGTTGTGTGGATCCGCATCAAATATTCATCAAGCAACCAAAGCGATGTGTCAGTTCCAAGATGCAGTGGGGCAGTAATGTGAGGTCCTGTTGCATCGTCATCAAGAAACCCATCAAAGAGGGCTTGTGAGGCGAAGTCTGGAGGGGGAGATGCGCCGCACAGTCGGGGCGATGCGTTAGTTACGAGGAGCTGCGATGAGGAGTCCATCTTCATCGTCTATGCGGCTGTTGATTAGGGATGTGAGGGTCTACGCCAAGGACGTGCAGCAGCTGTTTCCAATGCAATGTGGGCTGTGGAGACGGTGCGGGTCTTTGCGATGGGTCCAATCCATGCAGCAGCGGAGATGCATTGGTTCTGCTCCAGTTTGCGCCGCACAGCAGAGGAGATCCGTTGGTTTTGCTGGATCCACAGAGGCTGGCGAAGCACCCTAAGTCCACTTCCAAGGGTCCAAGACTGGGGTGGCACCACTTGGCAAGGTAGACTCACAGATGGCAGAGTCCAGGTGAAAGGTGGTTGGAATTGTGTTATGTCCCCGAGTCTTCAGATCAGGAGGCCAGCCAATGAGCCCTTGGAGTCACTCTAGGTCTGTGTTCAAGAGATTTAAGTCTAGTCATTCTCACCTGGGCAGGAGGCCAGCACAGCAAGGCAGCAGCACAGCAAGGCAGTAGTCCAGCAGAGTGCAGTTCAGCAGAGTGGCAGTCCTTCAGCAGCGCAGCAGTCCTTATTCCTGGCAGAGTATCCACAGGTCTAGAAGTGTACTGAAGTGATGGTGGTGTCTGAGGTCCAATATTTATAACCAGTTGTGCCTTTGAAGTGGGGGAGAAGTTTCTAGAGGTTTCCCTTTGAAGCCCCTGGCATCCTGCCTTTCCTGAGACCTGAGATGTAGAACTTTCATCTGTGCATGCTAAGGTAGGGGGTCTGCTGCCAACACCCAGAGATCTTCTGATATATAATCATTTTGCTTCTGTAAATGGGGAGGGGGATTGGCTATCCTGTCTTATACAATGACAGCTCCTTTTATGAATTATGGATTACTTACTATGCTGACCATATTTGTGTTAGGCATTTTCTTACTTATTGTGGCACGTATACTGCATATTTGAGCACGAAAGTTAAAATAAACATTTTAAACTTTTCTTGTGTCTCTGTCAGAACTTATTGTGGACTAGTACGAGTGTGAGAGCGAAAGGGTGTGTCCTGCCACCGCGATTCCTGAAAGGGTCGTGAGTGTTGTGTTCTAGGGTTTCTAATCACTTGTTCCTCTGTGAGTGAGTAGGAGGGCAAGTGAGACACTATAGCTAGTTAGTCCTGGGCTCCTGGGTACTCAGGCGGTGGGATGATTCAGTCCTGCCTACTAAGGTTCTATGATCCCAAGCATAGTTCTGTGACTCTGCAGAAACCCTGCAACAATTCCATAGCCAATTTTATATCTGACATGGGCATCTGGAAGTCGTCGATGCCCATAGTATGCCAAGAATTACTTCCATACCATCTGGGTCAGGAAAAGCATTACATCACGGATGATGTCCATCATGCCATGGATGCCCACACTAGGCCAGGAATTACTATCTTTATACCAGGGCTAAAATTATCTCAGGGATGGGCATCATCCTGTCACAGAAGTTCTCGCTAGTTTTGATCTTTTCATTTTACCAATTAACTTTATTGGTTTGGGGTTTTAAAATGAGTTTGTTTCCTTAATTGTAATGTTATTCTGATTTTGCTATTCATACTCCACCTGCAACTTCCTCTGAAGGAGGTCTTTCTATTTGTGCCTAGCTGCCAAAGGTAAGCTCTGGTTTTCATACCGAATCCTGTTTACTTCCAGGCACTAGACTGCTTTGGCATTGTAGGTGCTCTGCCACAGCTGATACCAAGAAAAAGGCCTCTCTCCACCACAGTTTATCAATTTAGTTCAGCGAATAATCTTGTAGACAATCAGCAGGCACAAGACAATGTGCAGGAAGGAAGCCATTAAGACACAAGTGCACAGTTTCCACACCTTCTGCTGTACCGATGGCCTTGTTCTGAGAGCTCTAGGGGCATATTTACAAGGGCATTGGTCCACAGAGACGTCACTTTTAATGACGTTCCTGTGGCACAATGCCCTGCTCCTTGTTTATAAGGTGGCATTAGCCACATGACGTGGCTTAACGCCACCTTGTAAATATGCCCCTTACCGCAGCAGTCCGCTGTGGCAAAGGGACGGGCAATGGGTGTTGCTGTGGGCGTTCCACCCCAACACCCATTGCTTTTTGACGCTGCCTCCTATTTACAAGGGTGGCGTAAATATGGAGCAGCACCAAAAATAAGCCCAGGGGAAACCTGGTCTTAACCTGGCGAAACGAGGAGAAATTATTAATTTCTCCTTGTTTTTGCTGTTTCTATGTGTGCTGCGCAGCACACATAGGGCCCGATTCACAGAACTAACTTAAGACAAAATCCTAAACTTACTACCATTTTGGTATTCACAGAAGGCACTTACTCATTTTGGTATTCACAGAAGGCACTTACTTACTCATTTTGAGTAACTTACTCATCTTGAGTAACTTAGGGCCATATGTATCAAGCCAAATTGCATTCGCAAACGCGCGAAATTCGCAGAATTTCGGCGTTTACGAATGCAATTTTGCTTAGAGGTATGTATGAAGTCAAAACTGCCTCGCAAAATAAGGAATCGCAAAATTTGCGATTCCCTATTTTCATTGCATTTAAGGAATCGCAAATTGCGATTCCTTAAATGCAATTTAAGAAGCACCAAAAAAGTGCAATTTGACCTTATGGAATCGCAAATTACCACCAACTTCAGGTTGGTGGTAATTTGCGATTCCTTTGAAAAATGCACTTTTTTGCATTTTTCAAAGTGCCATGTGGCGCACATACATGCCCTTAGGGCATGTATGTGCGCCACATCTGCACCCATGCTCATTTCAGGGGTGCAACAGGGTGTCCTTTAGACACCCTGGCACCCTTGAAATTGCATTCTCAATTTGCGATTCTCTAATTGGGAATCGCAAATTGCGAATGTCTTCCCATTCATTCCTATGGGCCTCTAGGCCCATAGGAATGAATGGGGAGGTATTCCTTAATTGCGAATCGCAATTTGCGATTCGCAAATAAGGAATATGTAGGATTCGCAAAATTTATTGCAAATCCTACATACATCTCGTTTTGCGATTCTCAAATAGCGATTCTCTAAAATTCGCTATTTGAGAATCGCAAAACCAAACTTTCATACATATGGCCCCTGCTCATTTTGAGTAACTTACTCATTTTGGTATTCACAGAAGGCACTTATTCATTGATGAGTAAGTGCCTTCTGTGAATACTAAATGAGTAACTTACTCATTTTGAGTAACTTACTGCTTTGAGTAACTTACTCATTTTGGCATTCACAGAAGGCACTTACTCATCAATGAGTAAGTGCCTTCTGTGAATACCAAAATGAGTAAGTTACTCAAAATGAGTAAGTTACTCAAAATGAGTAAGTAAGTGCCTTCTGTGAATACCAAAATGAGTAAGTGCCTTCTGTGAATACCAAAATGAGTAAGTGCCTTCTGTGAATACCAAAATGGTAGTAAGTTTAGGATTTTGTCTTAAGTTAGTTCTGTGAATCGGGCCCATTGAAACAGCAAATCACCACTAGTGATTGTTCATGTGCAGGAAGTGTCCCTTCCTGCACATAAACAATCATTAAAAAATAACGCTTTGCAACTTCTATATGTGCTGCATTCTGCAGCACACATAGAAGTTACAAATCACCATTAGTGACTGTTTATGTGCAGGAAGGGACACCTTCCTGCACATGAGCAATCATTCCCTGCAACACAGGCAACCTTGCACTATAGTGCAAGGGTGCCTGGGTTGGCGCTAGGCGGCTAAATTTAGCGCCAGCGCTAGGGGAATCACAGGAGTGCGCCGCATTCTTGTAAATGCAGCGCATCCCTCACTTTTGAAACTGCCGGAGTGCTGCATTAGCAATTTTGGCTTAATACCGCGCTCTGACAGTTTCTTGTAAATATCCCCCCTAATTTGTTCATTTAGATGTTTTCTTTTCAGTTTGTAAGAAAGTAGCAAAGAGACAGAAAATGGCTGGGGAGTGGGATTTGCATTCTGTGTGACAGGATAAACCATGCTTCAGACATGTCATTTGACATTATATTACCCTAAGTAATATTTGAGGAAGATTCACAAAGATTTTGCATGAAGTTTACATTAAAATCAAGACTCTTGTGCCCCTTTTAAGTTGTTTCGAGAAAAATACATCACCACTGTCCTCCCAGTTTGAAAATCATGAGGAAAATAGTTATAAAGTTAAATCGTGAGTAAACGGCACGTCACCTTCTCATGTTCCATTCCTTACAACATGTGGAGTATGAGGTGAACCTCATATTCTCATATTGTGAGTACTGGGACGAGAAGAAGAGAATTGGAGTAATAAAGATTACAGGTAAATAATCCAGGCATTAATGTTTTAACACTAACTAACACTGGTCAAATATGTCCAGTTTGCACAGGATCACAACACAAGGGTACAGCCGCACGAAAGGCTAGCTCTGCAGTCTGTTCGTGGAAGTTCACTCACTTAATAAAAACTTTGTACAACCCATGCTCAGCGGCGTCCGGCACAGATAAGGGCAGTGGGGCAGTGGGGCGTTGTATGGAGTCGACAGACGACGGAATAGGTATAATTAAATAAATAAATAATACATATTTTGTCGTCTGTCGACTTCCCCCCACACCGCCCCCTGCTCTGCCTCACCGCGCTTACCTGTGCCGGCCGCCTCTGCCCTTGCTGCAATTATGCCAGAGGAGTGCTTCACACACCGCCACAGTACTTATGTTTCACGTTGCAAAGGCCGGAAACGCTGTTTGCTTTTTCTTGGCCCCACTACACCATTACAATACAGTTGGAACTCAGGACCAAACTAAAAATGACTATAATTTTTTCCCAATAATCCCTGGAACATTCACATATTATTAATTCGAAATCAAAAATAAATTCAGCTAATCGAAAGGGTCTTCCTTTGTGGCCAGCCAATGCTTGCTGGATTATTGTATTTGGCACCTGCCCTGTTCTTGGGCCTATTTCTATTTTTCTGAAAGGAATTGATTGCTGAACTCGGAACTTCCTGTGCTTCCAGCGAATCTATTTTTGGAGTTTATGTTCCATGTTATTAAAGTAGAAACACAAGGTCGAGCTTTGTACTAAGCAATCAAAGCACACACAATTATTTAAAAAATAAAATCAATCATTCTACAAAGAAATCTCTTCAAAAGATAGCTGGTGAAAACACTTGATTTAAAAAATGTTAGTCTCCATGAGTAAGGGGGGAGGGGCTGCGGACACTCTCTGAGTGACCCACCCTGCCATGGGGCATAATGGATACCTTTGGTGAAAGTCATAACAACTGTGCTGAGTGACACATGCACTAAATTCTGGTTGTATAAAATGATAAAATGGAAGGTCAGATGTAAAGTCTCAAATGAGCTTAAGAAACAGAAGAGCTCTCTGGAGAAGCAGCTCTCATGTTTTCTGCCTTCTCTTCTTACTGGGGGGCTCTATATTTCAGTTTATGCTCATGAATCTATGGGACGCGCTCCCTGAAAGTGCTGGTACATTTGTTTCAGGTGTTGCAGGGATTCTGCCCAAAAACAGAACTATGCGCAGAATAATAGGACCTTGGTGTATAGGGACTGAGTCATCTTACCACCTTAGTACCCATGAGCCCAGGACCGACTAGTTACATTGTCTCACTTGCTCTCCTACTCACTCACAGAGAATCAAGTGATTAGAAACCCCAGAACACAACACTCCCAGATCTCTCAGGAATCGCGGTAACAAGACACACCCTTTCGCTCGCACTCTTGTACTTGTCCACAATAAGATCTGACAGAGACACGAAACAGTTTAAAATTTTTTTTTTTACTAACGTGCCCTAACATACAGTATACGTGCCACAACAAGCAGGAAAATGCAGAATACAAATACAGTCAGCATGGCGGCTAGTCCATATATCATGAAGGGTGATGTCATCATGAGAAGACAATAGAGAAAAGACTACAGAGCCTAACCTCCCTCCGCTTGCTAAGAAGCAGTATTATTATATATTAGAAGATCTCTGGGCTTTGTCAGCAGACCCCATACCTTAGCCTATAGAGAGTAGATCTACATCATAGGTACTGTCTCGCTCTTCTCCCTGGAATGGTCCCTCTCCAAGTATGTGTCACCTATTCGTGTATTCCAATAAGACCAAAGTACGTTGTCCAAACAACAGCTGCATCGGTATGTTTTGTCTAGGTGCTAAGTCCTGGCCAGAACAAAATAACAAGGGGCATTGTTGTTCGACCTTGCTCACAATGTTCAGTCAAAATCCCAGGAACCTGCAGAGTGTGAACACAGCAAAGAGTTCTCATATGAAAACAGCCATAGAAATTATTGCAAAAGTAAAGTTGTGCAGTAACGTGCGCAAAGCAGCGGGCAAGCTGCAACGTGCTCATGCTAACTTAGAGAAGACGAGAATGTCCCCCTGGGCCATGTGACACAGGAGACATCAGGAGCTACGCACATCTGGGAACGCTTTGTTACTATTTCAATAAATGACCACCTTGGAGTTACTCATCGAAATGATGGGCCCCTACGGTGGTCTAACACTTCAATGGAAGTGAGAGTTCAGAACTTGGAAAGGGAGGGAGAGGCCATGATTGATAAGTGGTATCAGGTGTGAAACTGTTTGAGAGTGTCCTCTTCAGGGACTTCTTCAATGTCTGACAGTTCATCAGCTGCTGAGAGCTTGCAGGAATCTCCAGTGAGCATGATGAAGAAGGAGGAATTATGGTTTCCTTTAAGCCAGTTATTCAGTAGAGTTGCAGGTTAAATTAAAGATCTTTTGAAGATACCAAAATTCTGTCCCTTCTGCAGAATCTTGAGGGCCTAGATTGTCTCTTCCGGTCAGGAACAGCTCCTCTGTTGGAGCGGAGGAGTGTCGTGCCACTTAAATGGCCCAAGATCAAAAATAAAATGGCAATTCATCATTACCAATTTTTATTTTTCATCCTGACATCCTCCTGTCCTGAACAAGCGTCAGGACGGGGGCGGGCCGCTGCTGAATGTCAGCAGCAGGGTGGGTTGTATTTGCACTTTTCAAAGTGTGCATATCTTTTTGGCCGGCCATCATGCGACAACCAGCCAGACATGCACACTTTAAAACCTCTAACCCAGCTGCCTTAAGACAGCTAGGTTAAAGCAACAGTAGGGCTCCATAGTGCTGTGGAGCACAGAGATGACCGCTCCCTCCAATCAAGGCGCTGCTGTCATGCTGGTGAGAGAAGCTTCCTGATTGGTCAAGGGAGTTTTCTGGTGGCTGGGCTGCAGTGCAATGAGACCCGGAGCAGGAGGTCCTGTTGTCAGGTAAGTATTTCTTTTAAAATATTTAAAGTTTATATTTGCTAGCGCGCACCCGTTTTTTAAATCTTTTTTATTTAATTAAAGCGTGCGCCTGCCCCCTCTTCACGTTAATGCCAGCCGCCACTGCCTCCAGTCTGCATATTCTTTAATACTCTTCTTCTTGTGGTTGTCTTGAAGTCTCACATCCTCCTCGTATTGTGGTAGGAATCCTTAGGTGAAGTGAGGAATATTTTTTCTAAGATGCTTAGCAAAGAGACGTTTACCCACTGACTTTCTAGTTTTGCTGTGAAGAAGGTTAAGATAATCCATGAGTGACTGACACAGTACTTCTTAGTTGGGAGATTTAATTGATTTTGTGATCTGCATGGACTTTTTAAGTTTGCATTAAAGCATTCCACTATTTTATTTGCCTGGAGCCATAACAGTGTGATTGTTGAACCTGTCCCTCTCTGCTGGGTCACCCCCAAACGTTTTGCCTTTACCCTTCACTTTTTGCTGAATTCTTTTTTGCTGGCCTTAGGACTCTGTGCACTTTACCACTGCTAACCAGTGAAAAGTGCTTGTGCTCTCCCCTTAAAACACGGTAGAACTGGCTTACACCCAATTGGCATATTTAATTTACTTAGAAGTCACTAGTACAGTGGTACTATGTGTACCCAGGGCCTGTCAATTAAAAGCTACTAGTGGGCGTGCAGCACTGATTATGCCACCCACTTACGTAGCCTTTCAAAAATGCCTCAGGCCTGCCATTGCAGCCTGTGTGCAGTTTAAGCTGTTATTTCGACCTGGCAAGATAAACCTTTTGCCAGACCCATACCGTCCTTTTAAATTCATATAATACCCCTAGGGTAGGCCCTAGCTAGCCCAGAGGGCAGGGTGCAATGTATTTAAAAAGTAGGACATGTACTATTAAGTTTTACATGTCATGTGAATGAAAATCTCTTGTATTCAATTTTTCACTACTGCAAGGCCTACCTTTCCCATAGGATAACACTGGAGACACCTTATTACATTTTATAAGTGTAATGTCCAAATGGGAATAGGTAACCAGTCTTAAAGTTAGGATTTTTCTCAGTTTAGGAGTAGTAAAGTTAGGACTCCTAACTTTAGGACTCCTAAATGCCTTCTGTGAATACCGAAAGTCTTAAAGTTAGGATTTTTCTCAGTTTAGGAGTAGTAAAGTTAGAACTTTACTACTCCTAAACTGAGAAAAATCCTAACTTAAGACTTTCGGTATTCACAGAAGGCATTTAGGAGTCCTAAAGTTAGGACTACTAACTTCTGTGAATACCGAAATGAGTAAGTTCATTCTGTGAATACCAAAATGAGTAAGTGTATTCTGTGAATACCAAAAAGTACTAACTTTACGTTTTTGACGTAAGTTAGTTCTGTGAAACAGGCCCAATGTGTGCCCATGTTATATCGCTCGCCCTTGCACCATGGTGGTGACTTTGGCATATGCTGAACATCATGCCATAATGATGCCAACCCTTGGCATAATGAAAACACTATCTTAACAGGGTCTTTCAGGGCAGAATGTGAAGATCATCGCAAGAAAAGGCAATACATGGGCATGAAAGACGGCACTGTCAAATGAAATTGTGTCTAACTCTACTGCAAATTATGCAGTGTTTAACCTGCCAGCTTCCAATGGGATCCTCAGTCAGACAGAACAAATCATAACAGATGTACTCAGAAGATTTTGCCTCAGAAGGGAGATGATAGAAATATGAATGGAAAAGCTATGGGTTATTGTAGATTGATGCTTGGGTAAAATGTAGGCTTTGTGAAATAGCATTCTCTGAACTGTATTTATCATCAGAGCTTCAGTTCTTACAAGTTGGCTTGGCTACTGGGACCTGATGGCATCTGAACAATCATGGCATCCGCCAAGCAGGGATGTCGTTGAGTATTGTGAGCTTTATGTTAAACAAACCTGTTACCACACTTAAGTTGCCTGAATTTCAGTTGATGGTCGTCAAGTTGTAAAGAGAGGCGCAGTAAAACTACCCTTTTTCACAAGGCATATGGGTAAATTGAAACTTCACAATAAATGTCTACACAGTGCACTGATACCCCTAGACCAAGGACGAGCCTGCCATCTCTATAAGGGAGGACCCTCAAGCCCCCTGAGACTCCTAGCATAAGGGAGACCCTCATATACACTGAGCCCCTTGTACCAGGAAGGGTGCACTCAAACACACAGACCCCTGAAGCACATGGGAGAGGCCCCTCACACACACTCCCCCATCCCTCCCTAGTACAAGGGAGAGGCATGGAGGTAGCTTCATGGGAGGTGTTTGAGGTATTTCACTCCCTAATAAGTGTATTTTCTAGTAAATAGCTGGGTACACATGATTTCAGTCGGGCTTGGTGAGGTGCATGTCAGATTTTTGCATTCAGACAAAAACGCACACACACTCTCCCACTCCATGTTTTGACAGTCTTCAAAAATGTTTGTTATTTTACAAAATATTATGTTTTCTCTCACTTAGTACCCCTACCAAACCGCATTCCTCTCCATTTCCACTTCCTTTTAAACCCTCTCATGTGCCCTGCTTGTCGTATACTGTATTTATGCCATGCCTGTTCAGTTGGTGTTTTTTTAGGGGCTAGCAGTGCTGGTGATGGACAACCCTCATAGCAGATATATATTATGTGAATTTGATAGGTATAAGTTACAATTCGTTGCTGACTGCTGCATGTTATGGCTTTAGTACTATTGTGAGCCATAATATTTATATATGGAAGTACATAACTATAGATATTCGTTAGCTCTGCTTAAACAATGTAAATATTACTGATAGTTACATTATTCTTTGTTAAACATGTATATAAGTAACTGCATAAATAAGTAAATCTTTTATCATAACTAATTATCTACAATTGCTTCACTATGGAATTACAAAAAAAATTGAAAAAAGAAATACATTAATTTAAAGTACGCAACACTTGAAAGTCTGAGTTTACTAAATGCAACTTTAATCTACATATTTTACCTTCCCTATACATATATACCTTCCATGTACTTATGTATCTTTATATTTATTACTTTGCTTTTAATTCAGCATATCCAATGCACTACCCTAGATCTCACCCTATATCTGTCGCAATATATCCTCTACCTCCACTCTGACTCCTCTCAAACCTCATTCTACTACTCTCTCCAATGCACTACCCTATTTCTTACCCTACACCTCTCTCAATATATCCTTTACCTCAACTCTCTGACTCATCTCAAACCTCATTCTACTACTCTCTCCAATGCACTACCCTATTTCTCACCCTATACCTCTCTCAATATATCCTTTACCACACTTTCTTTTCATCCCAAAACCCATACCACTACTATGATCCCCAAAATAACCCTTTCTAGACTCTTCCCTCCTCTACCCCTCCTTGCATCATCTCATGCCTCTTTTACTAATCATATCTCCCAAAAAAGCCTTTCTAAACCCTTCCCTCTGACTCTTCTCCTTCCACCTCCCCTTTACTCATCTCAAACCCCCTCATACTGCTATGAACTCCAAAACAAAAACCTTTCTAGACCATTCCCTCTTCTATTCCTCCACTATTCTTTTCAATCCAAATAACACACTAGCATATCCACCACTCTAATTAAATTAATTTCATATTTCCCTATACTAATTCCCAACTAATCCTGTTTGGGTTCGAGAGTAGGGTGCGACCCACCAAAAAGCACTTGATAACCTCATCAGGAGTAGCAAGCGCCATATAAATGCAAACCCTTCTCTCTTCTATCCCACCACTATCCTTTTACAATCCAAATAACAGATTAACATGTCCACCCCTCAATTAAAATTAATTTCATATTTCCCCACAAATCCATTTTGGGTTCCGGAGTAGCGTGCTACTTGACGAAAAGTGCTTCAACACCTCATCAGGGGTAACAAGTGTTGTATAAATGCAAACCCTTCCCTCTTCCATCCCTCCACTATCCTTTTCAATCCAAATAACAGACTAATATGTCCACCACTCAAATTAATTTCATATTTCCCTAGTCTAATTCACCACTAATCGTTTTTGGTTCCGGAGTAGCTTGCTACTCAAGGAAAAGCGCTTCAACACCTTATCAGAGGTAGCAAGTGCTATAAAAATGCAAACCTTTCCCGCTTCTATCCCTCCACTATCCTTCTCAATCCAAATAATAAACTAACATTTCCACCGCTCAAATTAATTTTCATATTTCACTGTACTAATTCACCACTAATCCTTGTGGTTTCTGGAGTAGCATGCTACTCACCGAAAAAGTGCTTCGACGTCTCGTCAGGGGTAGTAAGCACTATACAAATGCAATTACAATACAGTTCAATATAATATATAGCTTTTAAACATTTCTAAAAGGAATTGCACATTTTGCTACCAGTTGATCAAAATTATCTTAGAATGTGTGAACCTACAAGACTCCTGGGCAGGGGCAGACTTGCTGGGCACACAATGAACGTATTACATGAGTGCCCTTGGACCAAGGGCTTTTCAGCACATTTATGTGGCTAATATGTGGTAAAAGGTACAATTTAACCCATTTTGCCCAAGCCTTTCTCTTGAGGAGAACTTCTCAGAGCTCCCCTAGAAGAAGTCAGATTTGCTCACGCCACTCATTCGCTTAAATCAGGACCCGTATTACACCCATTGCTTTCAAAGATCACCTGCCACCACTGGTTATTCTGTTGTGTGAACCAGCGACATACTATTTGAGAGTTAAAGCTAAGTGTTAAAGCACAAAGGGGCAGACTTACAAGGGCTTATCACCATCAGAACGTCACTTTTTTGACGTTCTGGTGGCGATAACCATTTGCCTTATTTTATTGGCGGCGTTATGCCACTGAACATGGCTTAACGCCGCCTTGTAAATAATGCCCCTTTCCCGTAGCACTTAGCGTGAAAGGGGCGGGCAATGGGTGTTGCAGTTGGCGTCACGCCGCAACACCCATTGATTTTTAATGCTGCCCCCTATTTACAAGGGTGGCGTAAATATGGGGCAGCGCCAAAAATAAGACCAAGGAAAACCTGGTCTTAACTGGCACAACGAGGAGGAATGATTAATTTCTCCTCGTTTTTGCTGTTTCTATGTGTGCTGCATTGTGCAACACGCATAGATAGATCAAATCACCATTTGTGATTGATCATGTGCAGGAACGTGTCACTTCCTGTACATAAACAATAATTGAAAAAATGATGAGTTGCAACTTCTATGTGTGCTGCATTCTGCAGCACACACACATAAGTTACAAATCGACATTAGTGATTGTTTATGTGCAGGAAGGGACACCTAACTGCACATGAATAATCATTCCCTCCAACGCGGCACCCTTGCACTATGGTGCAAGGGTGCTTGCATTGGGGCTAGGCAGCTAAATTTAGCGTCAGCGGTAGGGGATATGCAGGGGTGCGCTGGATTATTCTAAATACAGCGCATCCCTGCATTTTCAGAATGTCGGAGCGCGGCGTTACCAATTGTGGCGTAACTCCGCGCTCCGCCATTCTGTTGTAAATAAGTCCCAAAGTTCCCCATCACCTTCCTGTTCACACATCAGCACCGTGTGCAGATAGGGTTTGCTCAGGTGTTATGGCCCTAAAGCCAGTGAACGGCTCCAGTGCTCACAGGGGGCCCACCGGTGTTAGAAGTGGGCAGTGGGAGCAGTGGCAGTGGACCAAAGCCTCATAGACTCTGGGCCCTGACACTAGGGATGTGCAAAAAAAAAGTGCAGGTTCCAAAATAGATGAGATTCTCCTTTTAGGTGCAGTAAAATTAGAACTACTCTGCAGGTGAAAAAAAGCCCAACAGAGTTGCTTTTAGAAGCACTGGGCAGGGAATGTATTTACCTTAAAGATAATTGCATTAAGGGCAGTGGCGGCCGGCACAGGTAAGCGCGGTGCGGCAGGGGTGGGGCGGGGTGGGGGGGAAGTCGACAGACGACGGAATAGGTATAATTAAATAAATAAATAATACCTATTCCATCATCTGTCGACTTCCCCCCTGCCGGGCCCCGACCGCCCACCATGCTTACCTGTGCCGGCTGCCGCTGATTAAAGGAAATACCTTGCCTAGACCCCAGGCAGGGTTTTTGAAAACAACTGGCCCAACAGGGAAGCCTGGTATAGCACCTAGCTGTAGTGCCCTCTGGGCACTCTATCAGGCAGATACCTTGCACATGCTGCTCAGCTGGGGAGCCTGCTTCGGGACTGGTAATAACATTGCTTGCCCCATGGCAGTACTGGGTAAGAACAAGTATTTCTCGTTCTCTGCATTCCTCACTGCACAGAATGAAACATTCCTTATGCTGCAGGGCATTCCACCTGCATTCCCATTCCGCATGTTTTTATTAATCCGGGAGAGGCAGATGTGAGTCCAGGGGAAACAGGCTGAATTGGCATAACTTTCGCATCTTCTTACCGTGGATTAAAGAAAATAAATGTGCCCACCTTAACCTGGCACTTATCTTTTTTTAAATTAATCACTGAGGGTGAACCATCCATACATTTTTGTAGTTCAAAAACAAATACAAAATGTTTCAAAACAAAAATGCCATATGTCAAGGTGCCCTAAAAGAGGCTTGCAGTTCCCCCTTATTAGCTAACAAATGAAGTGTGATGTAAGGTGAATCTTTGTAGACCCACAGAAGGTAAGTAGGACACCAGGGGAGGGGACTGGTCGATGCATAACAAGCAGACTACCTGATCAAACATGTAGGAAAGAGTTCGCCTGGGCCCCCGTGGTGCAGTTTGATCTATTATTCTCTGTGTGAAATTTTAGACACTGCTCTCGTTTGAAATTCAGCACACCTGCTGCAGATCTTAGGGAGTTTTGCCTTTTTATCGTACATCTGACTATGGCTACACCAGGTTATTTTATATACGAGCATGCAAGTTCAGGATTTTATATGTCTGGCCCTTATTTCCCTGGGTAGCTTACTTTTAGTAGAAGGTGGTGCTGCACTGGGCTCATTCCTGAGCTCAGTCAGGGAGTCACCAAATAGCTCCAGCAGGGTTGAATCCTCATTTTGAGGGGTTTCAGTCTACTTGTTCTTGCTGATATATCTGTGCTCTCCTTGGCTCTCTCTGCTAGGTTGGTAGATGTTTCTAGATGAAATAGAATGCTTCCAGCAGTCCTGCCCAGCACTGCCCCTTTTGCTTTAGCTCACGACTTTCAAACGTTAGAGTATATTTAAAGTATATTCTGTAATCTGTCCTGTGTGTTCCACAACTAAGTTTTCCTGCATTCTTTGACTGCAGTAAAACAGAACTAATCATTAGAACACCATGCTCTGATATTACGGGTCATGTGCGGTGATACCCTTGGTCTGAGTGCTAAGATAGCAATATCTCCCAGCTCTTTGGTACTCGACCTTGAAAGGATGGACGGCCACATTCATATGCCAGGTTCTGAACCCTCCACTGACCATACTCGGAGGTTTTTTTAATGGTGCATTCACCCACTGAACTATCTTGTCTCCCTGCTCTCAATTGAGCCACTCTGATTGACTCGAAAGTCATTGAGTGATAAATCCCATCTGCCCATAAGGTGGTACCAGTTGTTTTCCTCTTTGAACCTCCGATTCTTGTTCTCTGTCAGGGCCTGATTCCGGCTGAACAGGCTTCAGGCTGGAGGTGCTCATTTTAAAGTGGACTGGAGCCCATCTCCAGTGCTGCTGCAGACAGCTCCTTTGGTCTCACTGGGAGGCATGATTCGCCAGTAATCACTACACTGACAGGTAATGTAATAGGGTCACTACTGTCTGCCCATATGTGTTTTTGCCCTATTAGGTTTTAGGGAAACGTTGTCTTACTGCCTGTCACTGTATCCATGTCTCTTGTGCCATTGTTAGGGTGTACTGACACACTAACAAGGTACACCCGGAGTATAATACGCCTTCTAAATTTCAACTTTTCAAATATCGCAGCTACATGCTTAATTTTTGGAAATAATGTAGATTTGGAAATGACATTTGAACATTTTGGAATCAGAAATAAAATTTCTCAGTTGACTTTTATGGGGCCAGACATTTTATACTTTCTTCAGTCTCTGGATGCAGAGAATGGCATGACGTCTCTTCGGATTGAAAATATAATTATTGACTATAGATGCTTTCCTCCAGAAAGCGAATGCCCTCCTTTTACACTAGACTTCTCAAGAGAGGGTGGTGAGCGAGGGTGAAGAGTGCAGCTCAGCCTTTCATCATCTGGTAAAACTTGGCAATGAAGCGTGAAGTATCTTGTTAATACCTCTCTCTGTGTTTCCAAAGACCTGCTGGGCTCACCCAGCACTGAAGCCATGGTGATTTTAGTTTGTTGTTCGGGACTGAGGAGGTAAAAAGGCTTTGAAATTGCAGAGGCCAGAAAACCGACCAAAAAAGAAAGGCCCTGTCTTCAGTGGTCATCAGCTGCCATCTTGGAAGACGAAAGAGTGGCGGCTCCTCCATAGGGGCGTTTGGGCGTCGCCCCACTGCTTTCTCGCAGTGCGAGAAGCAGAAACATAAAATGGTAAAAACTACCATTTTATGTTTCTGCTTCTCGCACTGCGAGAAAGCAGAAGTGCCTGGTTGGGGGCGGGAGGGTGGGCGGTCATGCTCGAGGGCAGGGGGGGAGTGGCTTACCCACTGTTGTGGGTACTGACTGTTTGGTCGGCCCCTGGAGCCGACCAAACAGTCAGTACCCACAACAGTGGGTAAGCCACTCCCCCCCTGCCTTCGAGCACGACCGCCCACTCTCCCTTTTTCTCTATGCAGGAGAAAATGGCGCGGCTGGGGCGCTCTCCCCAGCGCCTTACAGCGTTGTGATTGGGGAGGGAGGCAGGCTGCCTGCCTGCCTGCCTGCCTGCCTGCCTGCCTCCCTACCTCCCTCCCTCCCTTTCCTTCTGATGTCGAGAACACCTGCAGGAATTGGCGCAGGAGCAGGACGGCGGGAGTCGGACCCATCCAGAAGGGCTGAGTAAGTTTTATTTTATATTTTTACAGCTTTCCAAGGGTTCCAGGAGTCCAGGACACATTCCTTTTTTAGCAACGCTCGTGGCTTGAAAAGGGAAAGTGCCACCTCGAAGCCCCCGCACCACCCCACAGACACACGCTAGGTTTTCCCACGTGGCACTTAAGTTATGTCCGGCATGTCTCCCCTCACCTAGGACCTTCCCGCAGTACCAGAGTGGGGAAGCGGGGAAGCTTGTTTTGCCTGCGTTGCTTGAGTGTACCAGAGTACTGGGTGGTGCGGTGTGTGTGCGCTTGATAGAGCGAAATGTTCTTGTGAATTGTAGGGGTGCATCATAATCACTGATAGACCGCATCCATGTGTATTCAGACATATATTCGTTTATATTCCATTGTATACTCATGCATGTTTAGCAAAGAATGAATAGTTCACTGAGACGAAGTGAACTCAGCAGTATAATGGTGTTAGGATAATGATGTAATGTAATGCTTTTTGAATTGTGTGAACATAATGCTTAGAGGAATTAGTTCGTGTATGTAATGTAATTGCAGTAGTTTAAACGTGCACCATATTAAAGTTGCACATGTAATTCATTGTTTGCATAATGAATCGTAATGAATATGCTTATAGGGAAAAGTAAGATGTGTGTTTAAAAGTTATATGTAAGGGCCTGACTACATATATGCTTAAGGAAGGCCTGGTATATTCTTATGTTAGCTTATAATGTAGGCCGAAAAGGGTTTCTCTTGGAAAGGCTCTCTGGGCACAAACGGTAGATTTAATTAGCACAGTAGAAGGTTTCTGTTGAACGTATCTTTTGTTGCAGGTGCAAGGACACATGTCTCGTTAGTAAAGACTAACTCTTTGTTTTCAAAAGTTAGAAAGATGGGAGGCATGGTACGGGGAGTGCAATGGAATTTAGGGATGATACTTTCAGCGGAGAAGGCGCCTGGGACTCAAGGTCAACGAAACCGTCCAGGATGAAGTCACCGTTTCAATGGAAAAGCACAAGAAAGAAGACCTGGCCAAGAGGGCGTAAACAAGGCGTGTACCTTTGTAGTATGGTTTTGTATTAGGGTTAGTGCCCTGAGGGAGGAGGCCAGAGAAGCGGTAGGGGAGACCAGAGAGAAGGACAGAGCTGAGCTTAGGTATATGGTGATTGCACTTCTTAGGAAGTCTTCACAGCTGACACCTTTTATTCTTTCTTGCCTGGGAAAATCGTTATGCAGGGATGTCACTTAGCGTTAGTGTAGGGACAGCAATTGATTTTAAGCTTGTTTAGGCCCATGAAGAGCAACTTAGAAATAGGAGCAATCATAGTCTGGTTGGTCCTCCTAGAACTGTCTATTCTTCTTATCCTGAGTCGGATGAGACTCCTGCGTAGATTATTATTTGTATTAGTGCCCATCTATTTCTTTAACCTCGTGTTGAGGTGCCTGCACGTTCAGTTATTTGTGGCGATAATAAATTCTCAAACTTGAATTCGGAGTCAGTGGTCCTTTCAGACAAAATGAATGCTGATATCTAACCTGATGAGATTCTCTCCTTTACACTATTCAACAGGTAAAAAGATCTTGGCGACCAGAAGGTTCTTATAGATAATTAGATAAGAATCGGCGTTATCAGTTGGTAGCAGAGTAGGATGGTTACCTTTGATGGTAAGGGGAGATCTAGAGCAAGATAGGAGACTAAGTTGCCCCATAGAGCCCGAGTGACGCAGATCCAGAGAACCGCGAGAGACGGATGTCGGAGGTCGTGGAAAACTGACGGAGAGTGACGGTGCGGCGGAAGTAGCAGTTCGTAGTAGAGTGAGTATGAAAAGAGTGATGTTTGGTAGATTGCGGTGTTATATTGTTGTGTGATGTCTTGCGGAGTTGGAACGAAAGTTGTGTGATTGAGAAACGGACCGTGAGCGCGCGCGGGACCGGGAGATTTATTGTGGTGTAGAATACACCCAGAGTTGAGAACGTTGACCAGAGTTGTGGGGGTCACGAGACGTCATTGACAGACCCACAGAAGATAGGGACACATGTGTGAGTGTGTGAATAACCAACGCAGGTCGTAGGTTATGGTGTGCAGAACATCGAGTGATTGAATCCTATCGAGTGTATTAGAGGCGATTGTCCGGTCGTTCGTGGACAGACGGTTGCCAGATTGAGGTCAACAAGCTCAAGAGACTGATCGGTCATTGGTAAGACTGACGGTCAGAGAGGTAATTGTTCGGTAGGACGGACATTATTTCAGAGTATAATTGGGACGGATGCGAGTGAGAACAAGTGAATTAGAAAGGAGGGGAACTGCTGCGAGCGGAGGAAACGTGACGTCAGACTAGTGCCGCGCTGCGATAGGCCGGTTGGTGTGAACCGCGCTGGGATTGGAGGATTGGAATCAGGAAGTAAAAGCGGACATTTTGAGTACGAATAACAAAGTTGATTCATCATGAAATGTTTTAAAGCTTTAAGGGAACTTTGTAGAGGTGATAGACATGTGGTTGTTCGGGAGGGAGAGGAAGCTCCTCCCGAGGATACACCAGCACATTATATGGCAAAGAATGTAGGATTGCATACTATAATTTGGCTCGAGAATTGGCATAAAATGACAGAAACAGAAGGAGATTTGTCGTTCCCTCGATATGGTACTTTCAGGTTAGAGGTGCTGTACCAGCTCAAGAGTGTAATGGCTTCATTACGACCACTACCTAGACCAACACAGTTTGAGGCACTACATGCGTGGGTAAGGGCAGCGTATGATAGGAAGAAGGACAGATGCCAAGAAAGGGTGAAGAAATCGGTCAGGGCATTTCAAGATGCAAAATGGGATGCCTTGGAGAAAAGGTGGAGAGCAGATACGATCGACGGAGATAAGTTGTACCCATTGTTAATACAAAATGGGAAGATAACAAGAGTCGATGAGGACGACAGTGATTTAGATGACAGTCTGTTGGATAGGATGTTGGCGGAGAGGCCACCACCATTTAATCCAGATTCAGAAGAGGGAAAGACAACCCCAGCAGTGGCAATAGTTGATGAGAGTCAGAACCAGACTAGCATGAGAGTAGTGGGAAGAATTTCCACAGGAACGGAGGGGGCTACGGCGTCTATGATAACACAGCCTCCTGCGGGGAACACAAGATTACCGGACTCCTTGACAGTACCGGTTACCATTGGCCCTATAGTACCGGTATATGACCCAGACCGAGTGAGAGAAGGGAGCTCCGTGCCGATGAGAAGGGAAGAAGGAAACAGTGAGAGTGGGAATGGGTTTGGAGTAAGGGTGGTTCATTTCCCAAGACCAATAGACACAAGTACGCCGTTACCGGCTACTGCGGACTCTTCATGTGGGCGAGAAGAGGAGAGACCGGAAAGACCAAGGTCTTTACGGGAATCTAAGTCAGCTTTGAGGGAGTGGACACCAACAGTAACGAACCAAGAGGATAGGATGCAAAGAGATAGGGCACAAAATGTCTCGGAAGACAGACCAGGTTCCAGGAATATGGAAGGGAATAGGTCACAAGGACAGAATAGTGACTGTGATGAGCGGGACGGTTCAGGTTGTCGAGATGTACTGAGGAGTGCAGTACAGGCAAGGTTGCTAGATGTAGTGAGGCTGAAAGCAGAGGTAGACGAAATGATCAGTGGGGGTCTGCCTTTGGAAAGGATAGAAATCTATGGATCAGATGAGCTGCTGTTTGTAGCAAAAGATGTGACTCGAAAAGCTAGAATGGCACATGATAGATTGAGGGATTTGGCCAAAAGATATGAGGTGGACCTGAATAAAACTAAAGCGTTACAGGGACCACACAGATTGCATTACAGTGATCAGGAGTTGGAGGAGAAAAGAATCACAGGGTTAAAGACGCACACCAGAGACCTGATCATAGGAATGAGAATATGGATTTTGTTGGACAAATGGGAAGAAAGGTGGTCCAAAAAGAAACCAGTAAAGAGAGCAGAAGGGGAAACGCCGCCGCCAGGAGGGGGGCGACGGGTGTAGGAAATTTTCCTTTACGAGAAGTACAGAATGGAGGGTACGTGCATGTGCCGTGGAATAGAGGTGATTTGGCTGCATTTACAAATGATTTTCCTCGGCTGAGGGAAAAACCGGTGGAGTGGTACAAACAGGTTGAGCGGTTTGTGAAGATTTCAAAAGTATTGTGGATTGATTTGAACACTTTGTTTGACATAGTGGTACCAGGAGATTTGTGGACAGCATGTAAAGTCGCTATTGAGTGGCCGACTTCGGAACCGAAAAGAGAGGCGGTTACAAATGGTCCATCACCTGATGTCATGAAAAAGTATGAGCAGGTGATTACATGGTTGAAGTCGAAGATTTCACCTCAGGATATAGATTGGGTTAAGATAGATCGGACTGTACAGGAACCCAAGGAAACGGTGCATGAGTATTACGAAAGACTTCTGCAAGTTTTTAAACAGTATAGTGGGTTGGATGTTTTGGACCCTAAGGATATGGGACAGTTTGTCTCAAAGTTTGTAACAGGTCTGAGAGGGGAAATCAGCCTCATGATACAGCACCATTTGATCTGCTGGCAGAACAAGCCACTAGATGAAATTTTGCGGTACGCGAGGTACTGTAGTGATGAGGTGGATTCAAAACATCGAAAGCTAAAAGACAAATTGATGCTTGTCCAGATGCAGACAGCACAGAATCAGCCTAGTGGAGGGACCTTGGGGAGAAAGCAAGGAAATTTCCAGGGAAACCAGAATGGGCAGGTACAGGGAAAGGGAAAACCAGTAGACCCCAAGACAGGAGTGGACGTGGCCACACTAAAGAAGACCACTGCGTGTCATCTTTGTCGCCAGGTCGGACATTGGAAACGCGAGTGTCCTTTGAACCCAGCTAATCAGGTACAGGAAGAGGAAGAGGGGGCTCAGGCACCCGCGCAAGAGGTGGTTAACACAATAACGAGACCTAGAACGATGAAAGGGGGGTTTACAATTCTCAAGCTCAGATTCCCCAAGCTCCAAGGTTTTCACAAGGAACACGAACATATCAACAGATGCCCCTGTTCGAACGATATGCTGAGGATAGCTTAGACCCTTTATCCTGACGGTGCCTGAGAGGGGAGGAAGACTGCACACTTGGAGCGGTCTTGGAGGTAGACCAGAGAGGACCTTTTGTAGAGGCAGAGATTGAGGGCAATCCTGCAACACTTTTGGTTGATACTGGAGCTACCCGGTCTACTGTAAGATCTGCAGTAGTCCCTAACCTACCCCTCTCGGGACAATCGATCCAGGTTGTTGGAGTAGCGAACAAGAAGATGAGCAGCCCATTGACAGAACCGATCTTAGTAAAGATAGGTACTTTCCAAACTAGACATCAGTTTGTAGTGTGTGATACGAGTCCAGTTTGTCTTTTGGGAAGAGATCTGTTGTGCAAATTGAACTGCACGATTTATTGTACACCACGAGGAGTGGAGGTCCAGACGAGAGATGATGATGCTGACTTTAAGATGGCCAATCAGCATCTGTGTATAGATCTGTACCCAATGGTGACTGTGGAAGAACTTCCACATGATCTGAGAGACGCAGTGTCGCCTGTGGTGTGGGATTTCGCAGGAGACGAAATAGGTTTAATCAGAGGGGTTGAACCAGTGCGGATTGAGGTGAAACAGAATGTTGATTTCCCTAGAACACCTCAATACAATTTATCGATAGAAACGATTGCAGGAATAAAACCTGTGATCGAGACTTTCATTGAGAAGGGTATTTTGAAGGAGATCAGAGGTAGTCCCTGTAATTCACCCATAATGGGACTACAGAAACCGAGCGGGAAATACAGGATCGTGCAAGACCTGCGAAAGGTCAACATGATAGTTGTCCCTTGTTGTCCAGTGGTACCGAATCCTTCAGTAATACTGTTCCAGATCCCATGTGAAGCCGAGTGGTTTACGGTTATCGATTTGTGTCAAGCCTTCTTTTCGATACCGCTCCACGAGGAAAGCCAATTTCTTTTTGCGTTTAGGCTAGAGAATCGCGTGTTAACATGGTGTCGTATCCCTCAAGGGTATACGGAAAGTCCATCGATCTTTAACCAGATCCTGAAGAAGAACCTTGAAAGTCTTGTGTTGCCGCAGAACTCAGTTCTCGTGCAGTACATAGATGACCTGCTCATTGCCTCAGAAACAGAAGATGCTTGCAGAATTGACACAGTAGCCTTGTTGAACCACTTAGCAGAGAATGGACATAAGGTGTCCCCGAACAAGCTGCAGTACTGTTTGAATGAGGTACAGTACTTGGGACACAGATTAGAAAAAGGCAAGAGGAAGGTGTCACCAGATCGAATTGAGGCAATAATGAGCATGGCGGTACCCACTACACAGAGGGAAGTTAGGATGTTTCTGGGAATGGTTGGCTATTGTCGACAGTGGATTCCTAGTTTCTCCTTGAGAGCAAAGCCTCTGCAGAGGCTTACACACAAGGATGTGAGTGATCCGGTACCATGGGACGAGGAGTGCTTGATGTCATTCCTGCAGTTGAGAGATGATTTGTGCAGGGCTCCCGCACTGGGAATGCCTGATTACAACAAGGCCTTTTCATTGTTTTGTTACGAGAGAGGAGGATGTGCATTAGCAGTGTTAGCTCAGAACCATGGAGGTGTCCGTAGACCAGTTGCTTATTTTTCAGCTACTTTAGATCCAGTAGCTTCTGCGTTGCCCGGATGTCTAAGATCCGTTGCTGCAACAGGTGTCAGCATTGAAAGATGTGAAAGCATTGTAATGGGACATCCATTGACTGTACATGTACCACATTCGGTTGAGTTATTAATGACCAGGACCAAGACCCAGCACCTAACGAACAATAGGTTAACAAGGTACGAGCAAGTCATACTTGCCGCAGAGAATGTGACTCTGAAAAGGTGCTCCATCTTGAACCCTGCGACATTGATGCCTATACCGAACACAGATGATGAAGATTGTGAGGACCATGACTGTCTCGATGTGACCGAACTTTGCACCAAACCGAGACCTGACATTGTCGATGAGCCATTGGATGACCCAGATGAAATTTTCTTTGTCGATGGTTCATGCTTAAGAGACAGTGTGGGGCAATTGAGAGCAGCGTTTGCTGTATGTACTATTTCAGGAGTGGTCGACGCCGCTTGCCTAGAAGGAGTACGCTCCGCGCAGGTAGCTGAGATCATTGCCTTGACCCGTGCCTGTTTGGCCGCTGATCGAATTCGAATCACGATTTACACAGACAGCCAATACGGCTTTGGCGTGGTGCATGACTTCGGGCAGTTATGGTCTCAGAGGGGATTTTTGACATCATCTGGCTCACCCATTCGTAATGGAGAATATGTAAGACAATTGTTAGAAGCATTACAGCATCCGAAAGAAATTGCTGTTGTAAAGTGTTCAGCCCATGGGAAGGGGGAGGACTTTGTATCCTTGGGTAATAACTACGCAGATGAGGTAGCCCGCTTCTGCGCAGAACAAGGATGCATATACACAGGCAGGGAGATAGAAGAGAGCCAAGAGGGAACCGATCTCAGCATAATGTTGGCCATGGCAGACACTTGGGAAGAGCTTAAGAGATTACAAGATGAAGTCTCAACCAAGGAAAGAGAGGGCTGGATCAAGGCTGGGTGCGAGAGAGGAGAAGTGGATGTGTGGGTATCAACCGATGGGAGAGCTGTGTTGCCGGAAGAATTGCTGAGTCCGATGGCAAGATTGATACATGGTCAGGCACACCTGGGTAGAGACGCAATGATGAGGGTGTTCAGACAGACGTGGTATAACCCACGGTTCCGAGCAATGGCTGAGACGGTATGTCAGAGGTGTGTTACATGTCAACAGATGAATGCTGGAAAGAAAACTGTAGTTACACTGAGTCATATTGGAAGGTCAGGAGGGCCCTTCAATAGACTACAGCTGGATTTCGTGGAGATGCCTAGGTGCAATGGCTTGAGGTACATTCTAGTGATAGTATGTATATTCTCACGGTGGGTGGAGGCTTACCCCACACGCAGGTGTGACACTCTGACAGTGGCTAAATTATTGTTGAGGGAGCTTATCCCTAGATTCGGGATCCCGACCTCTTTGGAATCAGATAGAGGTGGGCACTTCCATAGCGAAATCATGAAGTTACTTTGTGCAGCATTGAACATTGACCAGAGACTCCACTGTAGCTACAGACCAGAGGCTTCTGGGATGGTGGAACAAGTTAATGGAACGTTGAAAGCCCGGATGGCAAAAATGTGTTCTTCAACATCCCTGAAATGGCCCGACGCCTTGCCACTGGTGCTCATGAGCATGCGAAGTGTCCCAGACAGAAGGACCGGGTTGTCTCCCCATGAAATAATAATGGGGAGGGCAATGAGACTGCCAGCAGTACCAACTACAGCCTTGATAAACATCACTGATGATTTGATTCTCGATTATTGTAAAGGACTCTCTGATGTGGTCCGTTCTGTATCCCAGCAGGTGCAAGCAGCTGTGGTTCCAGCCTCGAGTGATCTGTGCCACGACTTGTGTCCCGGTGACTGGGTGCTCGTCCGGAAGCACGTGAGGAAGAGTTGCTTGGATGCCCGTTGGCGTGGCCCGTATCAGGTGATACTTATCACGAACACAGCAGTAAAGTGTGGAGGATTGCCGAACTGGGTGCATGCTTCCCATACCCGCAGAGTTCCAGCACCCTTGGAAGAAACAGCTCCTCTCGTAAATGAAAACCCAGCTGAAGTGGTAGGGCCACATGAGAGGACAAGTCAAGCTGTAAGGGTCGCTGACACAGCTGGTGGTGCACTAGAGCAAGCTGAAGGGGGTTTCCACAGTTCGAACCCTGATTCAGGCACTGAAGAAAGAGAAGGTGCAGTGGGCGGAGAAGAGTCAAATGCAGCAGAAAGGGGAAGTAGTGCACTGGGCATAGAAGGAGAAGGCAGACGAACGAACAGAAGTGCTGAAAGTTGGCCTGAAAGACAGAGGCGACTGAACCTGAGGTTAGCACCTGAGAGAGACCTTGCTCCAGTGTCCGAAGTATCTGAAACCGAAGCAAGCGACGAAGACCAAGCACAAGACAGTCGGCGAAGGTCCAAGAGAACAAGAGTGCCTTGTCGCAGATACTCTACCCCTGAGTGGACTTACACTGTGTTTGATGCAGGGGGTGGTGAATACAGGGAGACTGAAGTCAGTGGAAGTGTTCAGTCGGAGCCCGAAACTGGTGGTGAAGGTGGTGCTGCGGATGCCAGGGTTCGAGATAGACGGAACACTGACACTCACGATTCCGAATCCCCCACTTCTGAGTGAAGTCCGAAAATTGCTTCTGCATCGGGTCGAATTCCCGCCATTCGGAGCTGAGCCGTTTTCACACGAAGTGCTGCTTTTGCGTCTTGAACTTTTGTATCACGTTCTGGTCGTGCTTAATGAGGATCTCATTATGGATCAGTAATGAACTGTAAATAAAAGTCTGAAAGAAGAAGATAACCTAGGTCCAAGTGGAAGAAGAATAAACTTAGGGACTTTCCACAAGAAGAGGAACGAAAACTAGGGAAGTCTTTTTCTGGACTGTGTAAATAAGTTGTGATCGGAAAGGGAAAGCCCGGAGATTTCATGGTTGCTCGAGCTGGTTAAGCAAGTCATAAATAAAGGACAGAGACTTTTCTGAGTTCTTTGCGATAACCAAGACTTTTTGAGAACTTTCGAAATCATGGAGCCGGGAAATCCCAATCGTAGAGCAAAATGGATTATAGGCATTCTTATAAGTAGTGTGATAATTTCTATAATCATAGTAGTTGTAGTCTCATATACTGGTTCGCATGAGCCGGAAGTAGAGGCAGTGACAGGGACACCCACACCTATCACACCTAGTCAGAAGGGGGTAGACAGGGCAGCTGATAGAGCTATGATATTAGAAGAAAGTCGTAGATTACATGTAGATTTGTCTAAGGGTGATTTTAAGCTTAATGCGTATGCTAAGTTGTTGTATGAGTATGTTGACGTGATGGATGCGAAAGATTGTTATGTGTGTATGCAGTTGCCTACTTCAGTGGATGAGGGTATTAGGTATCATCATCTTCCACTGACTTATGGTATTTCATGTAGTCTTTTGCTTAGTTTGTTTTATGAGAGAGATCAGTTCGAGTATTTCTTTTCCAATTTCGACGCAGTGCTTCCTGAAGTCCCAGCTTACAAGCATTTGAATAAGTATGATTATTACAAAACCGAGGACAGACTGAGGAAGTACTTCATACCGAGTTTGGAATTGGATACAGCATTCGCACACAGGCACAATCTGACTTGTTTGATGTCGGATGTAGAGAGAAAGTTTGTAGATCAGGTTGAAGATAGGTATAGAAAGCTGACTGAATCCCGAGATTTAGGGCATCACAGGACAGATTGGACGGAGGAAGAACGGTTGCACAAGACCAAGGGAAGCTATGGTCCTATAGCGTTAGATAAGGAGCAGAGGGGTAAGTTGTGTATAAGGCGTTATCAGACTTACTACGAAAAGGTTCCAGTGGGACAGAGTACTTGTGATCACGTTTTCACCATGGCAGATGAGGCAAAAGATTTTCTCCAAGGTCCTGTACAAGTGATACCTACGGTGTATTACGTATGTGGGAAGAATGCTTATGTGAGGTTGCCTGCAAATTGGTATGGAACATGTTATTTGTCAATAATATTTCCAAAGATTTACCATACAGAAGACTTAAATCTTCTGGAGGGTGGAGAGCATTCAAGAACGAGAAGAGCTGCAAGTGCAGGAATCGTTGTGGGGGATATCTTTGGAGCTATGATACCTAGTCTAGGAGTAGTCTTGAATGATGTGAAGATCCGGAGGTTAGCGACTGTGGTGGATGAATTTTCGATGAACACAGCAAAATCGTTGGTGTTGGTGGAAGGAGAGATGTTGTCGATAAGGGGAATGGTTTTGCAGAATCGCCTTGCTTTGGATGTCCTATTGGCAAAAGAGGGCGGAGTCTGTAAAATGCTGAAGGTTCAAGAGTGCTGCACTTATATACCAGACCGTAGCAAGGATCTGGAGAAATATATAAGTAACATCACTATGATCCACACAAAGATAGCGGATTTGACCGAAGAAGGGGCCTGGGAAAAGGTCGGGAAGGGTTTTGGTCAAGTGGGAGGTTGGTTTGCAAACCTAGGAAAGGGATTCCTTGGGTACTTTCTGAGACCACTCCTTATCTTGGTGGTTTGTGTGGCTGGCTTGTGGATTATGATCAAGGCCTACAAATGGTATCGAGCAGGCAGAGTCAAGAGAGCTTTGAGGGAAAATGACATGAGATTGGCAAGACTGCAGGACAATCAGTATAAAAGGCTCAAGAGCATGGAGAACTTCAGATCAGGGAAGATGGGAACAAGTTCTGTTTAGGTCGGTTCCTTCTCCGAGGGAGTAGAATGGGATGTGATGACAGGAGTCATCAAAGGGGGAACTGATAGAGCGAAATGTTCTTGTGAATTGTAGGGGTGCATCATAATCACTGATAGACCGCATCCATGTGTATTCAGACATATATTCGTTTATATTCCATTGTATACTCATGCATGTTTAGCAAAGAATGAATAGTTCACTGAGACGAAGTGAACTCAGCAGTATAATGGTGTTAGGATAATGATGTAATGTAATGCTTTTTGAATTGTGTGAACATAATGCTTAGAGGAATTAGTTCGTGTATGTAATGTAATTGCAGTAGTTTAAACGTGCACCATATTAAAGTTGCACATGTAATTCATTGTTTGCATAATGAATCGTAATGAATATGCTTATAGGGAAAAGTAAGATGTGTGTTTAAAAGTTATATGTAAGGGCCTGACTACATATATGCTTAAGGAAGGCCTGGTATATTCTTATGTTAGCTTATAATGTAGGCCGAAAAGGGTTTCTCTTGGAAAGGCTCTCTGGGCACAAACGGTAGATTTAATTAGCACAGTAGAAGGTTTCTGTTGAACGTATCTTTTGTTGCAGGTGCAAGGACACATGTCTCGTTAGTAAAGACTAACTCTTTGTTTTCAAAAGTTAGAAAGATGGGAGGCATGGTACGGGGAGTGCAATGGAATTTAGGGATGATACTTTCAGCGGAGAAGGCGCCTGGGACTCAAGGTCAACGAAACCGTCCAGGATGAAGTCACCGTTTCAATGGAAAAGCACAAGAAAGAAGACCTGGCCAAGAGGGCGTAAACAAGGCGTGTACCTTTGTAGTATGGTTTTGTATTAGGGATAGTGCCCTGAGGGAGGAGGCCAGAGAAGCGGTAGGGGAGACCAGAGAGAAGGACAGAGCTGAGCTTAGGTATATGGTGATTGCACTTCTTAGGAAGTCTTCACAGCTGACACCTTTTATTCTTTCTTGCCTGGGAAAATCGTTATGCAGGGATGTCACTTAGCGTTAGTGTAGGGACAGCAATTGATTTTAAGCTTGTTTAGGCCCATGAAGAGCAACTTAGAAATAGGAGCAATCATAGTCTGGTTGGTCCTCCTAGAACTGTCTATTCTTCTTATCCTGAGTCGGATGAGACTCCTGCGTAGATTATTATTTGTATTAGTGCCCATCTATTTCTTTAACCTCGTGTTGAGGTGCCTGCACGTTCAGTTATTTGTGGCGATAATAAATTCTCAAACTTGAATTCGGAGTCAGTGGTCCTTTCAGACAAAATGAATGCTGATATCTAACCTGATGAGATTCTCTCCTTTACACTATTCAACAGGTAAAAAGATCTTGGCGACCAGAAGGTTCTTATAGATAATTAGATAAGAATCGGCGTTATCAGTTGGTAGCAGAGTAGGATGGTTACCTTTGATGGTAAGGGGAGATCTAGAGCAAGATAGGAGACTAAGTTGCCCCATAGAGCCCGAGTGACGCAGATCCAGAGAACCGCGAGAGACGGATGTCGGAGGTCGTGGAAAACTGACGGAGAGTGACGGTGCGGCGGAAGTAGCAGTTCGTAGTAGAGTGAGTATGAAAAGAGTGATGTTTGGTAGATTGCGGTGTTATATTGTTGTGTGATGTCTTGCGGAGTTGGAACGAAAGTTGAGTGATTGAGAAACGGACCGTGAGCGCGCGCGGGACCGGGAGATTTATTGTGGTGTAGAATACACCCAGAGTTGAGAACGTTGACCAGAGTTGTGGGGGTCACGAGACGTCATTGACAGACCCACAGAAGATAGGGACACATGTGTGAGTGTGTGAATAACCAACGCAGGTCGTAGGTTATGGTGTGCAGAACATCGAGTGATTGAATCCTATCGAGTGTATTAGAGGCGATTGTCCGGTCGTTCGTGGACAGACGGTTGCCAGATTGAGGTCAACAAGCTCAAGAGACTGATCGGTCATTGGTAAGACTGACGGTCAGAGAGGTAATTGTTCGGTAGGACGAACATTATTTCAGAGTATAATTGGGACGGATGCGAGTGAGAACAAGTGAATTAGAAAGGAGGGGAACTGCTGCGAGCGGAGGAAACGTGACGTCAGACTAGTGCCGCGCTGCGATAGGCCGGTTGGTGTGAACCGCGCTGGGATTGGAGGATTGAAATCAGGAAGTAAAAGCGGACATTTTGAGTACGAATAACAAAGTTGATTCATCATGAAATGTTTTAAAGCTTTAAGGGAACTTTGTAGAGGTGATAGACATGTGGTTGTTCGGGAGGGAGAGGAAGCTCCTCCCGAGGATACACCAGCACATTATATGGCAAAGAATGTAGGATTGCATACTATAATTTGGCTCGAGAATTGGCATAAAATGACAGAAACAGAGGGAGATTTGTCGTTCCCTCGATATGGTACTTTCAGGTTAGAGGTGCTGTACCAGCTCAAGAGTGTAATGGCTTCATTACGACCACTACCTAGACCAACACAGTTTGAGGCACTACATGCGTGGGTAAGGGCAGCGTATGATAGGAAGAAGGACAGATGCCAAGAAAGGGTGAAGAAATCGGTCAGGGCATTTCAAGATGCAAAATGGGATGCCTTGGAGAAAAGGTGGAGAGCAGATACGATCGACGGAGATAAGTTGTACCCATTGTTAATACAAAATGGGAAGATAACAAGAGTCGATGAGGACGACAGTGATTTAGATGACAGTCTGTTGGATAGGATGTTGGCGGAGAGGCCACCACCATTTAATCCAGATTCAGAAGAGGGAAAGACAACCCCAGCAGTGGCAATAGTTGATGAGAGTCAGAACCAGACTAGCATGAGAGTAGTGGGAAGAATTTCCACAGGAACGGAGGGGGCTACGGCGTCTATGATAACACAGCCTCCTGCGGGGAACACAAGATTACCGGACTCCTTGACAGTACCGGTTACCATTGGCCCTATAGTACCGGTATATGACCCAGACCGAGTGAGAGAAGGGAGCTCCGTGCCGATGAGAAGGGAAGAAGGAAACAGTGAGAGTGGGAATGGGTTTGGAGTAAGGGTGGTTCATTTCCCAAGACCAATAGACACAAGTACGCCGTTACCGGCTACTGCGGACTCTTCATTTACGAGAAGAGGAGAGACCGGAAAGACCAAGGTCTTTACGGGAATCTAAGTCAGCTTTGAGGGAGTGGACACCAACAGTAACGAACCAAGAGGATAGGATGCAAAGAGATAGGGCACAAAATGTCTCGGAAGACAGACCAGGTTCCAGGAATATGGAAGGGAATAGGTCACAAGGACAGAATAGTGACTGTGATGAGCGGGACGGTTCAGGTTGTCGAGATGTACTGAGGAGTGCAGTACAGGCAAGGTTGCTAGATGTAGTGAGGCTGAAAGCAGAGGTAGACGAAATGATCAGTGGGGGTCTGCCTTTGGAAAGGATAGAAATCTATGGATCAGATGAGCTGCTGTTTGTAGCAAAAGATGTGACTCGAAAAGCTAGAATGGCACATGATAGATTGAGGGATTTGGCCAAAAGATATGAGGTGGACCTGAATAAAACTAAAGCGTTACAGGGACCACACAGATTGCATTACAGTGATCAGGAGTTGGAGGAGAAAAGAATCACAGGGTTAAAGACGCACACCAGAGACCTGATCATAGGAATGAGAATATGGATTTTGTTGGACAAATGGGAAGAAAGGTGGTCCAAAAAGAAACCAGTAAAGAGAGCAGAAGGGGAAACGCCGCCGCCAGGAGGGGGGCGACGGGTGTAGGAAATTTTCCTTTACGAGAAGTACAGAATGGAGGGTACGTGCATGTGCCGTGGAATAGAGGTGATTTGGCTGCATTTACAAATGATTTTCCTCGGCTGAGGGAAAAACCGGTGGAGTGGTACAAACAGGTTGAGCGGTTTGTGAAGATTTCAAAAGTATTGTGGATTGATTTGAACACTTTGTTTGACATAGTGGTACCAGGAGATTTGTGGACAGCATGTAAAGTCGCTATTGAGTGGCCGACTTCGGAACCGAAAAGAGAGGCGGTTACAAATGGTCCATCACCTGATGTCATGAAAAAGTATGAGCAGGTGATTACATGGTTGAAGTCGAAGATTTCACCTCAGGATATAGATTGGGTTAAGATAGATCGGACTGTACAGGAACCCAAGGAAACGGTGCATGAGTATTACGAAAGACTTCTGCAAGTTTTTAAACAGTATAGTGGGTTGGATGTTTTGGACCCTAAGGATATGGGACAGTTTGTCTCAAAGTTTGTAACAGGTCTGAGAGGGGAAATCAGCCTCATGATACAGCACCATTTGATCTGCTGGCAGAACAAGCCACTAGATGAAATTTTGCGGTACGCGAGGTACTGTAGTGATGAGGTGGATTCAAAACATCGAAAGCTAAAAGACAAATTGATGCTTGTCCAGATGCAGACAGCACAGAATCAGCCTAGTGGAGGGACCTTGGGGAGAAAGCAAGGAAATTTCCAGGGAAACCAGAATGGGCAGGTACAGGGAAAGGGAAAACCAGTAGACCCCAAGACAGGAGTGGACGTGGCCACACTAAAGAAGACCACTGCGTGTCATCTTTGTCGCCAGGTCGGACATTGGAAACGCGAGTGTCCTTTGAACCCAGCTAATCAGGTACAGGAAGAGGAAGAGGGGGCTCAGGCACCCGCGCAAGAGGTGGTTAACACAATAACGAGACCTAGAACGATGAAAGGGGGGTTTACAATTCTCAAGCTCAGATTCCCCAAGCTCCAAGGTTTTCACAAGGAGCACGAACATATCAACAGATGCCCCTGTTCGAACGATATGCTGAGGATAGCTTAGACCCTTTATCCTGACGGTGCCTGAGAGGGGAGGAAGACTGCACACTTGGAGCGGTCTTGGAGGTAGACCAGAGAGGACCTTTTGTAGAGGCAGAGATTGAGGGCAATCCTGCAACACTTTTGGTTGATACTGGAGCTACCCGGTCTACTGTAAGATCTGCAGTGGTCCCTAACCTACCCCTCTCGGGACAATCGATCCAGGTTGTTGGAGTAGCGAACAAGAAGATGAGCAGCCCATTGACAGAACCGATCTTAGTAAAGATAGGTACTTTCCAAACTAGACATCAGTTTGTAGTGTGTGATACGAGTCCAGTTTGTCTTTTGGGAAGAGATCTGTTGTGCAAATTGAACTGCACGATTTATTGTACACCACGAGGAGTGGAGGTCCAGACGAGAGATGATGATGCTGACTTTAAGATGGCCAATCAGCATCTGTGTATAGATCTGTACCCAATGGTGACTGTGGAAGAACTTCCACATGATCTGAGAGACGCAGTGTCGCCTGTGGTGTGGGATTTCGCAGGAGACGAAATAGGTTTAATCAGAGGGGTTGAACCAGTGCGGATTGAGGTGAAACAGAATGTTGATTTCCCTAGAACACCTCAATACAATTTATCGATAGAAACGATTGCAGGAATAAAACCTGTGATCGAGACTTTCATTGAGAAGGGTATTTTGAAGGAGATCAGAGGTAGTCCCTGTAATTCACCCATAATGGGACTACAGAAACCGAGCGGGAAATACAGGATCGTGCAAGACCTGCGAAAGGTCAACATGATAGTTGTCCCTTGTTGTCCAGTGGTACCGAATCCTTCAGTAATACTGTTCCAGATCCCATGTGAAGCCGAGTGGTTTACGGTTATCGATTTGTGTCAAGCCTTCTTTTCGATACCGCTCCACGAGGAAAGCCAATTTCTTTTTGCGTTTAGGCTAGAGAATCGCGTGTTAACATGGTGTCGTATCCCTCAAGGGTATACGGAAAGTCCATCGATCTTTAACCAGATCCTGAAGAAGAACCTTGAAAGTCTTGTGTTGCCGCAGAACTCAGTTCTCGTGCAGTACATAGATGACCTGCTCATTGCCTCAGAAACAGAAGATGCTTGCAGAATTGACACAGTAGCCTTGTTGAACCACTTAGCAGAGAATGGACATAAGGTGTCCCCGAACAAGCTGCAGTACTGTTTGAATGAGGTACAGTACTTGGGACACAGATTAGAAAAAGGCAAGAGGAAGGTGTCACCAGATCGAATTGAGGCAATAATGAGCATGGCGGTACCCACTACACAGAGGGAAGTTAGGATGTTTCTGGGAATGGTTGGCTATTGTCGACAGTGGATTCCTAGTTTCTCCTTGAGAGCAAAGCCTCTGCAGAGGCTTACACACAAGGATGTGAGTGATCCGGTACCATGGGACGAGGAGTGCTTGATGTCATTCCTGCAGTTGAGAGATGATTTGTGCAGGGCTCCCGCACTGGGAATGCCTGATTACAACAAGGCCTTTTCATTGTTTTGTTACGAGAGAGGAGGGTGTGCATTAGCAGTGTTAGCTCAGAACCATGGAGGTGTCCGTAGACCAGTTGCTTATTTTTCAGCTACTCTAGATCCAGTAGCTTCTGCGTTGCCCGGATGTCTAAGATCCGTTGCTGCAACAGGTGTCAGCATTGAAAGATGTGAAAGCATTGTAATGGGACATCCATTGACTGTACATGTACCACATTCGGTTGAGTTATTAATGACCAGGACCAAGACCCAGCACCTAACGAACAATAGGTTAACAAGGTACGAGCAAGTCATACTTGCCGCAGAGAATGTGACTCTGAAAAGGTGCTCCATCTTGAACCCTGCGACATTGATGCCTATACCGAACACAGATGATGAAGATTGTGAGGACCATGACTGTCTCGATGTGACCGAACTTTGCACCAAACCGAGACCTGACATTGTCGATGAGCCATTGGATGACCCAGATGAAATTTTCTTTGTCGATGGTTCATGCTTAAGAGACAGTGTGGGGCAATTGAGAGCAGCGTTTGCTGTATGTACTATTTCAGGAGTGGTCGACGCCGCTTGCCTAGAAGGAGTACGCTCCGCGCAGGTAGCTGAGATCATTGCCTTGACCCGTGCCTGTTTGGCCGCTGATCGAATTCGAATCACGATTTACACAGACAGCCAATACGGCTTTGGCGTGGTGCATGACTTCGGGCAGTTATGGTCTCAGAGGGGATTTTTGACATCATCTGGCTCACCCATTCGTAATGGAGAATATGTAAGACAATTGTTAGAAGCATTACAGCATCCGAAAGAAATTGCTGTTGTAAAGTGTTCAGCCCATGGGAAGGGGGAGGACTTTGTATCCTTGGGTAATAACTACGCAGATGAGGTAGCCCGCTTCTGCGCAGAACAAGGATGCATATACACAGGCAGGGAGATAGAAGAGAGCCAAGAGGGAACCGATCTCAGCATAATGTTGGCCATGGCAGACACTTGGGAAGAGCTTAAGAGATTACAAGATGAAGTCTCAACCAAGGAAAGAGAGGGCTGGATCAAGGCTGGGTGCGAGAGAGGAGAAGTGGATGTGTGGGTATCAACCGATGGGAGAGCTGTGTTGCCGGAAGAATTGCTGAGTCCGATGGCAAGATTGATACATGGTCAGGCACACCTGGGTAGAGACGCAATGATGAGGGTATTCAGACAGACGTGGTATAACCCACGGTTCCGAGCAATGGCTGAGACGGTATGTCAGAGGTGTGTTACATGTCAACAGATGAATGCTGGAAAGAAAACTGTAGTTACACTGAGTCATATTGGAAGGTCAGGAGGGCCCTTCAATAGACTACAGCTGGATTTCGTGGAGATGCCTAGGTGCAATGGCTTGAGGTACATTCTAGTGATAGTATGTATATTCTCACGGTGGGTGGAGGCTTACCCCACACGCAGGTGTGACACTCTGACAGTGGCTAAATTATTGTTGAGGGAGCTTATCCCTAGATTCGGGATCCCGACCTCTTTGGAATCAGATAGAGGTGGGCACTTCCATAGCGAAATCATGAAGTTACTTTGTGCAGCATTGAACATTGACCAGAGACTCCACTGTAGCTACAGACCAGAGGCTTCTGGGATGGTGGAACAAGTTAATGGAACGTTGAAAGCCCGGATGGCAAAAATGTGTTCTTCAACATCCCTGAAATGGCCCGACGCCTTGCCACTGGTGCTCATGAGCATGCGAAGTGTCCCAGACAGAAGGACCGGGTTGTCTCCCCATGAAATAATAATGGGGAGGGCAATGAGACTGCCAGCAGTACCAACTACAGCCTTGATAAACATCACTGATGATTTGATTCTCGATTATTGTAAAGGACTCTCTGATGTGGTCCGTTCTGTATCCCAGCAGGTGCAAGCAGCTGTGGTTCCAGCCTCGAGTGATCTGTGCCACGACTTGTGTCCCGGTGACTGGGTGCTCGTCCGGAAGCACGTGAGGAAGAGTTGCTTGGATGCCCGTTGGCGTGGCCCGTATCAGGTGATACTTATCACGAACACAGCAGTAAAGTGTGGAGGATTGCCGAACTGGGTGCATGCTTCCCATACCCGCAGAGTTCCAGCACCCTTGGAAGAAACAGCTCCTCTCGTAAATGAAAACCCAGCTGAAGTGGTAGGGCCACATGAGAGGACAAGTCAAGCTGTAAGGGTCGCTGACACAGCTGGTGGTGCACTAGAGCAAGCTGAAGGGGGTTTCCACAGTTCGAACCCTGATTCAGGCACTGAAGAAAGAGAAGGTGCAGTGGGCGGAGAAGAGTCAAATGCAGCAGAAAGGGGAAGTAGTGCACTGGGCATAGAAGGAGAAGGCAGACGAACGAACAGAAGTGCTGAAAGTTGGCCTGAAAGACAGAGGCGACTGAACCTGAGGTTAGCACCTGAGAGAGACCTTGCTCCAGTGTCCGAAGTATCTGAAACCGAAGCAAGCGACGAAGACCAAGCACAAGACAGTCGGCGAAGGTCCAAGAGAACAAGAGTGCCTTGTCGCAGATACTCTACCCCTGAGTGGACTTACACTGTGTTTGATGCAGGGGGTGGTGAATACAGGGAGACTGAAGTCAGTGGAAGTGTTCAGTCGGAGCCCGAAACTGGTGGTGAAGGTGGTGCTGCGGATGCCAGGGTTCGAGATAGACGGAACACTGACACTCACGATTCCGAATCCCCCACTTCTGAGTGAAGTCCGAAAATTGCTTCTGCATCGGGTCGAATTCCCGCCATTCGGAGCTGAGCCGTTTTCACACGAAGTGCTGCTTTTGCGTCTTGAACTTTTGTATCACGTTCTGGTCGTGCTTAATGAGGATCTCATTATGGATCAGTAATGAACTGTAAATAAAAGTCTGAAAGAAGAAGATAACCTAGGTCCAAGTGGAAGAAGAATAAACTTAGGGACTTTTCCACAAGAAGAGGAACGAAAACTAGGGAAGTCTTTTTCTGGACTGTGTAAATAAGTTGTGATCGGAAAGGGAAAGCCCGGAGATTTCATGGTTGCTCGAGCTGGTTAAGCAAGTCATAAATAAAGGACAGAGACTTTTCTGAGTTCTTTGCGATAACCAAGACTTTTTGAGAACTTTCGAAATCATGGAGCCGGGAAATCCCAATCGAAGAGCAAAATGGATTATAGGCATTCTTATAAGTAGTGTGATAATTTCTATAATCATAGTAGTTGTAGTCTCATATACTGGTTCGCATGAGCCGGAAGTAGAGGCAGTGACAGGGACACCCACACCTATCACACCTAGTCAGAAGGGGGTAGACAGGGCAGCTGATAGAGCTATGATATTAGAAGAAAGTCGTAGATTACATGTAGATTTGTCTAAGGGTGATTTTAAGCTTAATGCGTATGCTAAGTTGTTGTATGAGTATGTTGACGTGATGGATGCGAAAGATTGTTATGTGTGTATGCAGTTGCCTACTTCAGTGGATGAGGGTATTAGGTATCATCATCTTCCACTGACTTATGGTATTTCATGTAGTCTTTTGCTTAGTTTGTTTTATGAGAGAGATCAGTTCGAGTATTTCTTTTCCAATTTCGACGCAGTGCTTCCTGAAGTCCCAGCTTACAAGCATTTGAATAAGTATGATTATTACAAAACCGAGGACAGACTGAGGAAGTACTTCATACCGAGTTTGGAATTGGATACAGCATTCGCACACAGGCACAATCTGACTTGTTTGATGTCGGATGTAGAGAGAAAGTTTGTAGATCAGGTTGAAGATAGGTATAGAAAGCTGACTGAATCCCGAGATTTAGGGCATCACAGGACAGATTGGACGGAGGAAGAACGGTTGCACAAGACCAAGGGAAGCTATGGTCCTATAGCGTTAGATAAGGAGCAGAGGGGTAAGTTGTGTATAAGGCGTTATCAGACTTACTACGAAAAGGTTCCAGTGGGACAGAGTACTTGTGATCACGTTTTCACCATGGCAGATGAGGCAAAAGATTTCCTCCAAGGTCCTGTACAAGTGATACCTACGGTGTATTACGTATGTGGGAAGAATGCTTATGTGAGGTTGCCTGCAAATTGGTATGGAACATGTTATTTGTCAATAATATTTCCAAAGATTTACCATACAGAAGACTTAAATCTTCTGGAGGGTGGAGAGCATTCAAGAACGAGAAGAGCTGCAAGTGCAGGAATCGTTGTGGGGGATATCTTTGGAGCTATGATACCTAGTCTAGGAGTAGTCTTGAATGATGTGAAGATCCGGAGGTTAGCGACTGTGGTGGATGAATTTTCGATGAACACAGCAAAATCGTTGGTGTTGGTGGAAGGAGAGATGTTGTCGATAAGGGGAATGGTTTTGCAGAATCGCCTTGCTTTGGATGTCCTATTGGCAAAAGAGGGCGGAGTCTGTAAAATGCTGAAGGTTCAAGAGTGCTGCACTTATATACCAGACCGTAGCAAGGATCTGGAGAAATATATAAGTAACATCACTATGATCCACACAAAGATAGCGGATTTGACCGAAGAAGGGGCCTGGGAAAAGGTCGGGAAGGGTTTTGGTCAAGTGGGAGGTTGGTTTGCAAACCTAGGAAAGGGATTCCTTGGGTACTTTCTGAGACCACTCCTTATCTTGGTGGTTTGTGTGGCTGGCTTGTGGATTATGATCAAGGCCTACAAATGGTATCGAGCAGGCAGAGTCAAGAGAGCTTTGAGGGAAAATGACATGAGATTGGCAAGACTGCAGGACAATCAGTATAAAAGGCTCAAGAGCATGGAGAACTTCAGATCAGGGAAGATGGGAACAAGTTCTGTTTAGGTCGGTTCCTTCTCCGAGGGAGTAGAATGGGATGTGATGACAGGAGTCATCAAAGGGGGAACTGATAGAGCGAAATGTTCTTGTGAATTGTAGGGGTGCATCATAATCACTGATAGACCGCATCCATGTGTATTCAGACATATATTCGTTTATATTCCATTGTATACTCATGCATGTTTAGCAAAGAATGAATAGTTCACTGAGACGAAGTGAACTCAGCAGTATAATGGTGTTAGGATAATGATGTAATGTAATGCTTTTTGAATTGTGTGAACATAATGCTTAGAGGAATTAGTTCGTGTATGTAATGTAATTGCAGTAGTTTAAACGTGCACCATATTAAAGTTGCACATGTGATTCATTGTTTGCATAATGAATCGTAATGAATATGCTTATAGGGAAAAGTAAGATGTGTGTTTAAAAGTTATATGTAAGGGCCTGACTACATATATGCTTAAGGAAGGCCTGGTATATTCTTATGTTAGCTTATAATGTAGGCCGAAAAGGGTTTCTCTTGGAAAGGCTCTCTGGGCACAAACGGTAGATTTAATTAGCACAGTAGAAGGTTTCTGTTGAACGTATCTTTTGTTGCAGGTGCAAGGACATATGTCTCGTTAGTAAAGACTAACTCTTTGTTTTCAAAAGTTAGAAAGATGGGAGGCATGGTACGGGGAGTGCAATGGAATTTAGGGATGATACTTTCAGCGGAGAAGGCGCCTGGGACTCAAGGTCAACGAAACCGTCCAGGATGAAGTCACCGTTTCAATGGAAAAGCACAAGAAAGAAGACCTGGCCAAGAGGGCGTAAACAAGGCGTGTACCTTTGTAGTATGGTTTTGTATTAGGGTTAGTGCCCTGAGGGAGGAGGCCAGAGAAGCGGTAGGGGAGACCAGAGAGAAGGACAGAGCTGAGCTTAGGTACTATGTGATTGCACTTCTTAGGAAGTCTTCACAGCTGACACCTTTTATTCTTTCTTGCCTGGGAAAAATCGTTATGCAGGGATGTCACTTAGCGTTAGTGTAGGGACAGCAATTGATTTTAAGCTTGTTTAGGCCCATGAAGAGCAACTTAGAAATAGGAGCAATCATAGTCTGGTTGGTCCTCCTAGAACTGTCTATTCTTCTTATCCTGAGTCGGATGAGACTCCTGCGTAGATTATTATTTGTATTAGTGCCCATCTATTTCTTTAACCTCGTGTTGAGGTGCCTGCACGTTCAGTTATTTGTGGCGATAATAAATTCTCAAACTTGAATTCGGAGTCAGTGGTCCTTTCAGACAAAATGAATGCTGATATCTAACCTGATGAGATTCTCTCCTTTACACTATTCAACAGGTAAAAAGATCTTGGCGACCAGAAGGTTCTTATAGATAATTAGATAAGAATCGGCGTTATCACGCTTGCTTGAGTGTGTGTGTGCATGGTATGACGATGTCTGTTGGGAGGTTAGGCGAATGTGTGAGCTGAGCTGTGTATTTGGCTGTCGGCACACGTGTATGCAACCACTGTCTTTTTCTACAATACGGACTATATACTTCTAGGTGTGGGTGGGCTTGGGGCATTGCGAGTTTGAAAGTGAGTATGTGTATGTTTTTGTACGTGCGTGTGTACTTGTGATCATGCGACTGACTGTGACTGAGGACGTGCGGATTTGTTTCAGCGTGTTCTAAAGGCTTCCTACGATCCCTTGCCATTCACACTTATTCAGTGACCCCGGTTTGCTAACTGCTATGATATTTGTATGGTTTCACCAAAGACTAGCACCCCCACTTGGAAAATTGTTCGTGCACCACTGTCCATGTGCGTTACATTTAAAATGTGGTACAAAAACCACTTAACGTGACCAAATGTGCCCACACTGGCCCATCAAATGATAAATGGCCTGAGACTCGTGCATCTCGCTGTAGTGAAGGGCCGTGGAATTCCCGACAGTGCCAGGGTCATACATTTACCATCCTAAATCTCTTAAACTGTCGAAGGCTATTAAAGGAAGCGCGGTAGGTTTTACAGTGTATGTGTGCTTTGGTTTGACACAGTGATTGGGACGCTTTCCTGACGGGGTTTAGCAGAGGGCGGTGAGGAGTTTAAAATTCCCACATCTCATCGTTTTTTTGGCTGTATAACGGCTTTGATTTATTTAAATTGACATTAGTGCTCGATTTAAAATTGGATGAATGTTGTGACGAGCGCACAGTCACGGGGGCCGCTCGAGCACACTGCTTTATATAAACGTGCAGCGGCAAAACAAGATTATGAGAGGCCACACATGCAAGCTTCATTGCACATTACCACCTCAGTATATCATTAACAAAAGGTCAATTTAGCACAAATAAAGATCTTTCTGGAGTAAGTACCGGTACGTGAGTTTCCTACTCAATCGGCTGTCGTTCTGTGCCACATACAAAAAACAGGAAGAGGAGGAGGACACAGAAAGAGATATTTGGTGGCAAGGCAATGGATAGAGACAGAGAAACCTTTGTAAGGAATTGGGAAAGTTGTTCTAGCAGTGATAAGGCTTGTGCTGTTAGGGAGTCACCCTACTACTTTTAAAGGTTTAACAATAAATATATAAGGCCGCCTCTCTCCTATATGGCTCTTTCAGCCACACGTATTTTTAGTATATAGAATGTACCTTTCTTTAAGCAGACAGCATGCCATTGTATACGGTATCATAAAGTTCATAAAACACAGAGACTGAGAACTGCCTGTGTTAACGGATGAATATGCCATACCACCAGTCGCCTATATTTCTAGATCTACACGTGAAAAAAGTTTGTGGTTTTGTATATGTGGTAGTTCGTGGCAAAGGGCATCCATAAAGACACGCATGCATACTGTAGACCCAGTTCAAGGAAGCTTCAAGCCTATATTTAGAAACAGAATTACTAGGAGTTCTATTCCTAATTAGGCCAAAGGCCACCATTTGTCCCTAAGCCTGAGAGGCCGACTTTGAGTCTGGCGGAGGCTCAAACATCCTGTGATTCTGGGATATCACTTAATCTCCCAGTGCCTAACAAATGAAGTGTCCCGCTGTAATGCAACTAGTGCTCATGTAAAGCGCTCTGATACCTTCGTCTTGATACCTTAAGGCATACAGCAATTTTTTTTTTTTTGGTCAGGGTTTCACATTTTTTATTGTAATCTTCATGCACACTTTGTAAAATGGTAACACTAGATAATTCCGGAGCGACGTATCTCCATCACCTCTATAGCTCATAAAAATTTGCAATTTCTTAAATGATAAATAATTCAATCCTATTGCTTTATTAACCTTCCTGCTTTCTCAAATTTGCTTGAAAATGCACCATTTGTACACTCTTATTTCAAAATGTTCTTGGGGGTACTGAATAACCCTCCCGAACCCCCCCCCGTAGGTTGTTTGGGCTCACTCGTTACGCTTGCTCGCCGCAGTGCAGTGCGACAATAATTTTACGCCCCACCACTTTCAAATGTCACCAGCCACCATGCAGAGAGCGTTTCCCTGACTTGAAGTTACCTCTCATAGCTGTTAGATAACCTTACATTGTGGAAAGCAGCGCTATGGGACACCTGGAGCCAGCTGTGGTGTGAAGTAGGAGTATTTTTAATAGGTACCAAGCTTGACGCTTTCAAAATGCCTTGTCCAACCCACTAACATGTGTGCACGTTTTTCAACAAGCAGAGCAGAAGATTCCACCTTATCTATTTTATTTATTTTTTCACATATTTCCAAATAGGGTGACTCTACCAATACAGGTGTCGGCGAACAAGTACCAAAACAGCGGTGAGCAAGCTCACCTTACCCTATGGGCATTTTACCTTACTTCTGTTTAGGTCCCGGCTAGGTTTACACTTGCTGCCAGGGCTGGAGATGTTGGCCTCATGGATAACTCTAAGGCACATTTGAATGCTTGCTTAGTTATATGTGCTGCATCCAGCCGGTGGGAGCCACAGAACTCCATGTCTTGAAGTGTCACCCTAGAATTTGTGACAGACGAGCTTCCTCCTTCCACAGAGAGGTTTCTGTAGTCTTTTTAACAGTTCTAGGTGATCTACCAGAGTCATCTATCCTATCGGCTTGAGAACAGAGCCCAATGAACTCAAATCTAGAAAACCCCTTAAAACTTGGCTCTACTCCAATTAATTCCTCTACTACATTATAAGGTCGAACACGGCTTACTCTCATGGCACTGAGAAGCCCCAGGGTAGTCACGCCTCTATAAAGTGGCATAAGATAAGATAAGATAAGACAAGATAAGACAAGATAAGACAGGATAAGATAAGATAAGACAAGACAAGACAAGATAAGATAAGACAAGACAAGACAAGTTAAGATAAGATAAGATAAGTTAAGACAAGATAAGACAAGATAAGATAAGATAAGATAAGATAAGACAAGATAAGACAAGATAAGATAAGACAAGACAAGACAAGTTAAGATAAGATAAGATAAGTTAAAACAAGATAAGACAAGATAAGATAAGATAAGACAAGATAAGACAAGATAAGATAAGACAAGACAAGACAAGACAAGTTAAGATAAGATAAGTTAAGACAAGATAAGACAAGATAAGATAAGATAAGATAAGACAAGATAAGACAAGATAAGATAAGATAAGACAAGACAAGACAAGTTAAGATAAGATAAGATAAGTTAAGACAAGATAAGACAAGATAAGACAAGATAAGATAAGATAAGATAAGATAAGATAAGATAAGACAAGATAAGTTAAGATAAGATCACCTAAAAGGCTGGAGTCATTACGCAGCACTGAAGAGCATCTGAAATATGTTTAGTCCTGCTATTAGAGACACAGTTGAGCAGTAATATTACCATCCAGTAAAGACTTTAACTTTTTTTTTAAACGATTGTTTATTGGCTTTCTGTGACAACATTCATATCAGACATCTTGAACATAATTGCACACAAAAGTAAGGACTATGGAAACGAGAATCTAAAAATAAAAGGGAAAGATTGAAACATTGTCAATGTGCACGAAACCTCATGAAACCAAAATCAAGCAAAGAATCTCTCTACATTGGTGATTGCACCACCATTTACTAATATTGATCGCATTCCTGTCATGTTCCCTGACATGTAATTGAATTACAAAGAGTAAGATCGATCAAACCGGTGAGTATGAAAGGAATAAACACAAATAGATGTTGATTATTGGTATGTTCTGCAGTATTCCCAATGAGGAACCATTTCCTGGAGTAAAACAACCATTTAATAACATTGTTCTATGTTATCAAAGAATAATTTAAAAGAGTTCCATGCTGAGGGAGGGTTTCACTTAACGTTGAAGGTTGACACATAAAAACGGGATGGAACAGGGGCGTGGATCCCCAGTGGATAGCCCAGTTGTCCGCATCAGTGAATGTTGTCTGCACAACCCTGTGTATGTATCTCATTTAATTTTGCAGCTCCAGCCCTAATCCAATCAGAGCCAAGTTGAGGTCCTCACCAGGATCACTATCTACACGTCTAGTCATTTCCATGTAGTGGTGAATTTTGGGGATTTATCATTTAACATCCACCAGTTTCACTCTTGTATTCAATAAATCAAACATATAAATGTGGTGACAGTTATTGGGACATCCATTTTTTTGCAGGGAGCTATAAAGTGTCCAGAGGTGCGTCAATTTGAAGTTCTTACTAAGCAGATGTGGAACGTGTAGAAGTCATAGGTATTGTACGTTTATAATAGTAATCACTGTAACAAAAAATACAAACAGTCTTTTTCATATTCTCTGTCCCACTGTTTCACAATCAGCATTGAGAGGAAAGGTCTAAAAAAGTCATCACCTAATAGTTACATTTGCAGATCAACTCTTCGTAAGAAGCCATCACCCCCATGCCTCATATTCACTCTTCACGAAAGGGAATCTGTATAGTTTTCGAGTTTTGTAGAATCCAAACTCATGTCACTGCCAATGATGGGCCTCAGAATGTCCTTCTTCGCTATTTGCATGGAGTGTACCCTGTTTCCAACTTCTTTGGCAGGTGTCAGTATTCTGCATCCGCCCTAAAGGTGGCGCTCACAAGGGCCAAGTGTGGTCCTGCTTTTACACCAGCATATGCCAGTACTTTATCTACACCTTGCACTCCTAGCTCCACATCACACTCAAGTCGATGTTCACACTCCACCATCTTGATGCATCATTCATGTTCCATGTAGTTCCCTCTGTCAGCAAACTCTGCCTACATCATGTTCTGATGGTGGCTCTTTGTTCTACGTGTTGGCTCCTGGATTCTACAGACATACTGACCCTTTTATGTCTCTCCTATGGACATTTATCTCTCTTGTCTTTGGTCCGTACTCTGTTCCAGCCCTTCTTGTTTTGTGCCTGGATTTTCCTGGTCCTTTCCTTCTCGAGTCTCAGTACAACCGTCCTTTCATTGGTGGTCACCTGATCCTGTGCACCTGGTGTATTCCTTGCACCTGTCTCTCTTCTTGCACCCGTGCTCCTCCGTGCTCCTCTCCTGACTTCAACTTGTTTCCGCCCTGTGAGCTCAGTGTGCAGCGGCTCGCGTCTGACCGGGATGCTGAGTCTCCTTCTGCTCTGTTGAGATCCTGCTGCAAGACTCCAGGTCTGCTCTTTGATTTCCGTTTTCATTGTTGCTTGATTCCATTTTCCTGCTCTGATTAATTATTTGTACCTGTTTACTTTCTTTAGTTTATCCAGCCTCTTTGTAATTAAGGTTGCCTTGTTCCTAGTTGTGACTGTACACCTCCTGACTTGTCTTGTAAATGCAGATTCCTTGTATTATGTTCCTGTTTCTGACTGCGTATTTCTGTCCTGTCCTAGTTAGTGTGCAGATTTACAGTATTCACAGTTCTGCGTATTCCTGTCCTGTCCTAGTTAGTGTGCAGGTTTACAATATTCACAGTTCTGCGTATTCCTGTCCTGTCCTAGTTAGCGTGCAGGTTTACAGTATTCACAGTTCTGCGTATTCCTGTCCTAGTTAGCGTGCAGGTTTACAGTAATCACAGTTCTGCATATTCCTGTCCTGTCCTAGTTAGCGTGCAGGTTTACAGTATTCACAGTTCTGCGTATTCCTGTCCTGTCCTAGTTAGCGTGCAGATTTACAGTATTCACAGTTCTGCGTATTCCTGTCCTGTCCTAGTTAGCGTGCAGGATTACAGTATTCACAGTTCTGCGTATTCCTGTCCTGTCCTAGTTAGTGTGCAGGTTTACAATATTCACAGTTCTGCGTATTCCTGTCCTGTCCTAGTTAGCGTGCAGGTTTACAGTATTCACAGTTCTGCGTATTCCTGTCCTGTCCTAGTTAGCGTGCAGGTTTACAGTATTCACAGTTCTTTGTATTCCTGTCCTGTCCTAGTTAGCGTGCAGGTTTACAGTATTCACAGTTCTTTGTATTCCTGTCCTGTCCTAGTTAGCGTGCAGGTTTACAGTATTCACAGTTCTTTGTATTCCTGTCCTGTCCTAGTTAGCGTGCAGATTTACAGTATTCACAGTTCTGTGTATTCCTGTCCTGCCCTAGTTAGTGTCCAGATTTACAGTATTCCCAGTTCTGCGTATTCCTGTCCTGTCCTAGTTAGTGTGCAGATTTACAGTATTCACAGTTCTGCGTATTCCTGTCCTGTCCTAGTTAGTGTGCAGGTTTACAGTATTCACAGTTCTGCGTATTCCTGTCCTGTCCTAGTTAGTGTGCAGGTTTACAGTATTCACAGTTCTGCGTATTCCTGTCCTGTCCTAGTTAGTGTGCAGGTTTACAGTATTCACAGTTCTTTGTATTCCTGTCCTGTCCTAGTTAGTGTGCAGGTTTACAGTATTCACAGTTCTGAGTATTCCAGTCGTCCTGTTCCTGATCTTGATTCCAATCCTGTCCCTTATGTTGATACCAGTCGTGGTTTTGCCTGAGCCCAGTTCCTTTTCTATGTTTCCTGTTCTGCTCCATGTTGCACTTTCTTTTGTTTGTGTTATAATCTCGAATATCATTACTTCTAAGGGTGCCAGTTACGGTCTGAGGTTTGTGCCTGTGGCACAGAGACCAACCCAGACGTCTTTCTGCATATGAGCTGCTTGGTGTCGTCCTGAACTCTGTGATATTAATCTGCTCCTTGCTTTCTTATAAGTTATGTCACCTCACAGAGAGATCACTTTCCTAGAAGCATACAAAATATATTTTAAAGTAGCTTGTTTGTTGTTTCCAGCCTTGTCATTTTTTGTGTATTTGTGTTATCTTTCTAGTTTCTATTGCAGGCTTCCAGTTGATGTCCAGTTTCTGTTTCAACCTGCTCCATTTCTCAGTTTCTGTCCTACATTTCTTCCCAGCTTTCAGGTATGTATGTGCATATGTTAAGGCCCTTTTCCTGAAATTCTTTGTCCCTGCTGACAGCAAGTACCCCCTGTGACGTAGCCTTGTCCCAAACTCTACTAGTGTCCCTGACAGTAAGAAGTAGGACAGGAAATATCACCAACTGCCAATTTTTCTGGTATCCCAGAGATGCAAACATTATCTGGTCTCTGTCCTCCTAATCAACATTTTTTTCTGTCAAGCCTCAAGAGTTCTTGACCAGGTATAAACTTTGGTTCCATATTGCTCAGCCATCTTTCAGTAGAATCAAGTCTAGTATGAAAGAAAAGGTAACATTTCACTTAAATGATTTGACTTCAGCTCCTGTCACAGCTGTATTTGTTTCTGTTGAGTCAGTGGTAGAGCTGATCGATGCCAGTTCTTTTATCGATGAGTCAAGTGTAACTTTAGGCATCATGGCATTGGGGTTCTGTTTAGAGAGCAGTTTTCCCTTGCCAGTTACAACCTCCTTAAAGGGTAGTTGTCTCAAGAGGTGGGATGGGTGCCAAAGGCATAGCTTAAAATCTGACCATGTGATTATTGATTTGTTTACAGTTGTGAGCATTAATTGAATGCCGCAATAAAGTACTATCAATGATACATTTCCTTTGTGATGACCACTTCCCAAGGACATCAGGGACAGCACCACGTCAACTGGCGCAATCTTTGCTCATCAGTATGAGTAACATTGATTACCTCTCTCAATACCAATCAAAAGTGCTTGTGGAACATAGTTTGTGACACAATCTCAATGATGGTGTATGTTACTCAAATGAGTAATCCAGCAAGAGTAGTAGTTTATGATCATACTTCCAAAGCAGTATGAAACTGGAGCACCCCATTTAAATGAGGATCACAATTGCATGCCCCTTGCAGAAGGAAGACATATAATCCACCAGATATCTACCAGACACCTAAAGTCTTTGCCCCTAAAATAATAGGCTGATAAGGTCCCAGACTTGGACAAAATGGATAAAATGCAATCAGTGAGGTTGTTTCAATATCACTGAAATGGTAAGCAAAGGCCTCACTCTTTCCCTTGTCTCTCATTTCTTTCCCATTCCAGTATAACTGCCATTATCGGGTATGGTCTCCTCCTGAGACCAAGCCGGAAGATTCTAGTAAGGAAACTATTTGGTATATTCCTTGTGCTGGAAAAGTAAATTTTTTGCATGGCACATCTATTTGTCTTGGACAAAAGCTTTAAATTTGTGGGATCTAGAGAAACAAATGAACAAGAATTATTCATCCGATACAGGAACACTCTTGTTGTTTAGTCCTTCCCTTCTTTGTACTTATCAAGTCCACAAAAAGTTTTCACTGATGAGTCCTGCAGAAATTTCACAGAATGCCACCTTTTACTTCATCGTGGTGAGCTGGTTTGAGCTCCGTACATGTTTCACAGTTCAGCGGTATGGCAAAATGTAGACTGACCTCATGCATTTTTGGGTTGGCCTGCTTTCAACTTGATCAGGCTTGGAGCTTCTTCAATTCTATGTTTACATTTTTTATTTTATTACATTTTTTTCTTTTTTATATCAGAGCTTTCGCAGCTCGTATCTAACTTCCTGAATCACTGTTTAGATGGAACCTCCATCTTGATTGATCCTGCTTGATATTTCTATGCTCAATAAAAGGAAAGATAATATTCTTCACCAAGACAACTCACTGACACAATCGGGCCACAGACTCTTGCAGGTCAGCCTCTTTAGATGAGTGTGTCGTAGTCAGATCTCCGGAGGAGATTTAAGGCTGGGTTTGGAGTGTGTGCTAGCTAAAAATCATCCACGTTTTGAAGGAAAATCTAAATACTTTGTAAAATCTTTGATGGTGGAAATTCAGCCAGTGGATTGAATTCTAAATTTAGAATTTCATTCAAAACCTTGAGGATTTGTGGCTAATAATGAATTATAAACTAGACTTATAGGGGTTTGCCCAAAGTTTGGCTGCCTTGCCACTAAATTAATCAGTCAGTGGAGTGCACATGTGTTGACGCTATTTTATCAGATAATCTAACATAATCAGCCTAAGAAGGATTGGGGGGTGGTGTTGTCCGCAAGAATGTGTGGTGAAACGTGCCCCTGAATAGATTAGGACTGACAATAAATCAAGTAAAATAATCAATTAAATAAGTCCTCTTGAATCAGAAATAAGTTTGAAATCATAAAGGGTTATTTGAAGGATCAAATAATTACAGAAGGCAAAAATATGTTTAATCAGTCAAATAATATGCGAGGAAATAGCACTTAGGTGCAAGACAGACTGGCACGGCTCTGCTCTCTAAGAATTTCCAAAAACTCTCTGACTCGCCTCCAAAATGAGTCCTCTTATATAGCAAAATACACAGTAAAATCATATAGTCAGCACGAGGTGAACTGAGGCACATAGGCTCAGCCAATCATAATGCAGAATAAAATGCAACAGTACCTAACACCATCCCCTACATGAATAATAATTTGTTCCCAGTTTTCTCTATTGTCATCGGATGTGGCAGCCCAAATCTACATGTAAAACAATGACAGACTCATGAAAGGCTCACTGAGCATCAGGCAGGAGGAGCAGGAAGAACCTCAAATAACATTATGAGAGGAAAGCATCCTCTAGCGCTTGAACAGACTCACAATACATTTTGTATTCAATGATGCTTCAGTGCACATTTTGCTGCGTGCTGAGAGACAGGAAGTATGAAGACTTGGTCACGTTTAAATTTCATAAATTCTGTTGACTGTAGCAAGTTTACTTCAAAAGCAAATTATAAATGGCACTAAATACTCCTTATTTGTTAATCAGAAATTAGCTCTAACAAATGTGAGTCGTTTGTTGTACTTTGCAGTTTATTTAATCATTTTTATATATAGGTGTATATATATATTTTGTTTTCACAAATGAATTATTAATAACGGTATTCTGTACTTGCAAGCCTTGCCCGGATATTTGTAGTTTATTGTGGCTTGTACTGTTCATACACTCATCCACACATTCTATTTTAAGCCAAGCCTACAAGCTCACTCACTTCACTCACTTCTACCCAGAAAGACAAGCATTCTTAAGTGAGCCCATATTTTGTTGTGGACTGAGTACCTTATGTGCTGATTGCTAATGACCCTCAGCTTTTTCTCATTAAGGGCCATATTATCAAGCGGCAGCGATCATTATCGCTGGCCGCTGTTAGCGTGAGGAATCCTATCGCCGGCTATCGCTGGAAATTATCGCCATGCTAGCGCTGTATTAACAACGCTTAGCGCAAAGGCGATAATTTTCCAGTGATAGCGATGTTTTACATGGAACATCGCTGGTTTTCCAGCGATGTCCCATGGAAAACGGCGATATACTTGGCGATAGGGCCTGTGGTCTTAGCCACACAATCCACCCCCCATGTTAGGTATGCCTTAGTCAGGAATTTAGCAGACGTTAAATTCCTGCGTTAAAGCATACTTAACGCAATTTAAAATATCGCTAACCCACGTTGCTAATATGGCGATACCTGGGTTAGCGATATTTCCCCTGTTGTTTTCACAGGCACGCCCCTTTGCATCTCATTAGCGATGCGATGGGAGGCGTGCAGAAAACGGACGCTAAGTCAGGAATCACGCGCTAGCGTGTCCTTGTTAATTCGGCGATAAAATTATCGCCGCTTTTCGTCCGAAAACGGACGCTAAAGCGGCGATAATTCATTAACGCCGCCTTGTTAATATGCCCCTTAGAGAGCCCAGTGTTCCCTGTAATCACTCTCTCCAGGAAACCTATCCTGGCACTCCCTTAGAGGTTTAACAAAGTCTATAATTTTTTGAGTTTGCAGGCATATTACTTGAAAATCTTTATACTTCCTTGGAAAACCAAGAAATATGCATCACAAAGTTTATTTATTGAACACACTGACTATATTCGTTTTGTGTAATAAACATGAAAAAAAGGAAGTATTAGAACAAATAATCGGCACGTAAGAAGAATAGGTTAAAACAGGGAGAGTAAATATATTACTATATCTTTACTTTCTGCAGAAAACAACATTTTCATAAAGTGACAAAGTTAATATGGGACTAGAAGTAGGCACTGGAAGAGATGAGGTGTGGAAGAAGATTTCAAAGGGTAGATTGTTCGAACTCCACTTAGGAAAAACATTAAAACAGCAGGAAATTAAATATGCCCTGCACTTATATGTGTTCGGATCACTGACACAATATCGGAATCAACAATACTGTGTGACAAAAATATAGTGTCAAAAATATTGTGTACCAAAATGTTGCTTCCCTATCCTTATAATGGGAAGTACAAAAATATCCCCAAAAAATATCGCTTCACACTAATATCGTTATAAAACATACAAAAACATTGTTTCTAAATATATATATTTTAAAGTAGTAAATCTTGAATATTGTAATATATGCCATTAATATAATATTAGTTAGATAAATCCCACTGATATTTAATACTCTACATAAATATATACTTATATAAACCCACCTACATATATATATATATATATATGAAATACTTGAAAAGCGGTTCCTTCTGAGATCGAGCCCGCAGCCAGGTGGTGCGTGATGCCGGTGGAACCACCGCCGGACTTCGTAATCCAAAACAATTCCCAAATGAACACGCACACTCGAAAGTCCTTTGCAAGAGCAGAGAGTTTAATCCTCAAACGTTACGCGTTTCGACAAACAGATGTCTTGATCACACGCTGAGTTGTAGGAGTTACGTGCATAAATCAACATTGGAAAGAGTCAAAGGACTACAGTCTGGTATAGGTCATAAAACGTGTGTACGCGCTAATAATCTCACATTATTGTGTAATCTCATGTTTTTTTCTTTTCTCCTATGTCTATACTTGTCTATGTAATTATGGAACCTGTAACTCTCTGATCCCCATGTAAAACGCTCTGATACCTCCGGGTCTAGTCAGCGCTATGTAAATCTTTGCAAATGATACCGCGGTGCCCGAGCAACTTTGGCTGATACCAGGTGGAGCTGTCATATGCAGCTATAGAGGAGTTTGGCTCTGGTTCACCCCTCGGCTGGCACCTACCCAGCCGGACATCGGACATCGTTTTCCTCGCCTCCCCATTGTGTTTTCCTACCTGCATTCCCTACCCCCGTTTACCATCCCCCTCTACCTCTTCACTCCCCATAAGACGTGTGTACGCGCTAATAATCTCACATTATTGTGTAATCTCATGTTTTTTTCTTTTCTCCTATGTCTATACCTGTCTATGAAATTATGGAACCTGTAACTCACTGATCCTCATGTAAAGCGCTCTGATACCTCCGGGTCTAGCCAGCGCTATATAAAACTTTGCAAATAAATAAAAAAATAAAAATTACATAAATTACTAAATAAATAAAATAAAAAGAAAGACATTTTCAAAAAATAGTCTACAAAAATTGAAATATACAGCAATATAAACAAATACTATAAAAGTAAAATTATAAATATATATTAATAATAAATATATTTAACCAATATTAGGAAATGTATTCAAGCCTGGCAATAATGCATATACAATTCCCACTTCAGTTTATGCAACAGTAGAGAAAGTGTAAAACTTCGGAGGTGTTAAATACAGTATTCCCACTCCAAACAGTGCAACAGTAGGGAAAGTGTTGGACTTCGGAGGGGTAAGGTTTACTATTCACACTCCAGTCTGTGCAATAGTAGGGAAAGCGTTGGAGTTCGGAGGGATTAAATTCACTATTCCCACTCCAGTCTGTGCAGCAGTAGGGAAAGCATTGGTCTTTGGAGGGGTAAGATTTGCTATCCCCACTCCAGTCTGTGCAACAGTAGGGAAAGACATTTACAAAAAAAATTATTCTAAAAAATGTGAAATAAATAACAATATAAACAAATCCTACCAAGGAACAATTGAGTAGTCCATTATGGATGGAGAGCCGGAAAACCAATGGCTGAGTTAATAAAGGGGTCGAAAAGTTTTACTGTTTTTATAATCAATCGGCGTGGCCGAGACACCCCCCCCAGCAGAGTAATTAGTGCAAACTGTTACTCGGGCGACAGGCTCTCTGCAGGTCGGGACGTTGGGGAATGAGTAGCCGATTCAGCAGGGAAGCAGGGAGGGGGAGGAGGCAAGACTTGGGGGTTCTGGGGTCAGAGTTATAGGTTCACAGTGGTGTGCGCAGAAGCAATTGGGTAGGAACAACTGTTGTGCAGCGTGCAAACACCTCAAGAGAGCTGAGACTGCAAAAGTCTGGGTGGGAAGGCAAAGGGGAGGGACAACATCTCACTATGACAGCACATGATGGCCAAATGAAGAATATAAAAATATGGTCCTGGAATGTAAATGGCTGAAACGGTAGAATTAAACAGACAGTGGTAATACAATTTATCAAGAGGCATGCTCCAGACATTATCTTGCTACAAGAAACACATCTTCGAGGCAAACGGTGTAAGGCACTGGACCGCTTCGGCTGTACATTGCTAGCACACTCGGTCTACACCACTGGCTCAAGGGGAGTGGGTATATTGTGTAGAGCCTTGCTTCCCATCAGACAAGATAAAGTGTGGATGTACCCCTTAGGGAGATTTGTTGCAATAAGTGGCCACTGGGAGGGACGACAGCTTAATTTCTGTTCGATATATGTCCCACCAGGGCTGCAGACGCCCACACTAGACATGCTGGGGTGCAGACTCCTAGAACTCCCGGAAGGTTGCCTGATTATGGGAGGAGACATGAATGATATTGTCTCTGCTGAGTTGGATGCGATGGGGGGTCCGCCTCCGGGAGGAGAGTGGGCCAACTTGGGGACTTTCTTATGGCTCTAGGCCTAAATGGCATTTAGAGGTGTCAACACCCCACTCCTAAGCAATATACACATATGTCGGTGGCCCATGGAAGTCTGGAGAGACTAGATTACTTATTCACGCAGGTCCGGGATCTGGGAGACTTCAATAAAGCAATACATGTGGCACGGAGGTGTCGGATCATGCTCCAGTTGAGGGAGCTTTGAGAGGCCCCCGAAGAGGCTTACCTCCGAGGATAGATCCATGGTATCTTAAGGATAAGAAGTTCTCAGCCAATATTAGAAAAGGGGTTAACCACTTCTTTAACGAAAATGTGGGTTCAGCATACTCCAAAGTTATGCTGTGGGAGGCATTCTAAGCGGTGTTGAGGGGCCAGACACATGCCCTGATAGGGGTATCCAGGAAAGAGAAGAGGTTAAAAGGTAACATACTAGATTCCATGAAATCTAATCTAGAAGCCAATATAGTAGAGGTAGGGACGATGACATTAGAATTGAAACATCAACTTCGACTGTGACAAAAGGAGTTGAGAGATCTATTGGAAGACAGTGCAATAGCGCAAGCCCTGGCCACCCAGCATAGATTATACATGGTGGGGGATAAGGCCTGTAAACTCCTTGTGTGGTTGGACCAGGGGAGGGCTGGCCGCAAATGGGTCCCGGAGATCATAGATGCAAAAGGGCGACACTATCAAACCGGGGAAGAGATAGCAGAAGCCTTTGCCACCTATTACAAGGCTCTATACACTCCAGCAACTGGCAAAACGGAAGAAGAGTGTTGAGATTTCCTACGAGATATACACTGACCGAAGCTTACAAATGACAATAGAGAAATATTAGAGGGTGACCTGACAATGTAGGAAATCAATAACGCAACACGATCCCTACAATCAGGGAAAGTGATGGGACTGAATGGCCTACCGGTGGAAATGTTTAAATGCATGCTAAGCAAAATGGCGGACCACCTCCTGGCTAAGCTTGTGGAGGTGGGAGAGAATGCTGCCCTGCCCCGGGACCAAAGAACAGCACTGAAAGTGGTCATCCCCAAGGAAGGTAAACCGCCAACAGACTGCGGTTCCTGTAGGCCGATCTCCCTGCTTAACTACAAGGTGACGGTATTGGCCAAGATCCTATCCATACATTTATGCAAAGTGATCACCTCCCTAATACACCCGGACCAATCTGGATTCTGCCCTTAGAGGCACCAGACTGAATCTAAGACAATTGTTTGAGATTCTTCACATAACGGGTGGCGATGTGGCTGACCCCACTGCCCTTCTGTCCCTGGACACCAGGATGGCTTTTGATAGTGTGGAATGGGGCTACCCCTTTGCCGTGGTAAGTCACCTGGGGTTCGGATGAAAATTTATCGGCTGGGTAAAACCCAGCCAGGTGAACCCAGAGTGTTCCCCTTGCAGAAAGGGATGAGACAGGGTTGCCCACTCTCTCCACTATTATTTGCCTTAGCACTGGAGCCATTTCTGGCCTGAATGTGACAAGACCCCTTGATATGGGGTATCCCAGTGGGTGGGGAATAGGTAGACAGAAAACTGCACATTTTCTGCATCTTAGGGGACTATTCTGGATACCGAATTAATTGGGATAAATCCCTGCTGTTCCCGTTGACGGGCGGTGTCCCTGAGCTGACTACCAGATGCAGGGACCCAGGAAAGACACGGGGTTTTAAGTATTTGGGGATCATTGTAAAGAGACACCCACAAGACTTTTATCAATGAAATCTGGTGCCTCAATTAGATAGATTCATAAATGACATGAAACGTTGGTGAACACTTCCTCTCACTTTAATGGGTCGGGCAGCCCTGTACAAAATGATGACACCCCCGCCTCATATATGTTCTGCAAAACACACCCTATGAGATCCCTCACACCTTCTTTCAAAGAGAGGAAATGGAGCTGCGCTCCTTGCTTTGGAGAGGTAGCACCCCACGAATAGCACCTTACAAACTGCAAAAAAGGGGTCTATGAAGGGGGTTTGGTAATTCCTGACGTTAAAAGTTATTACTGGGCCTCACAGTTGGTCACAGTCAATGACTGGATGTTTGGAAATCGGGCAGATCCGGCGTGGAGAGTAGACAGAGCGGCCATGGGAGAGGGAGGATGCCTCTCCCTTCTATATGACACGAAGCGGCCTAAGGGACTCTCAACCCGAACTGTGGTAAAGGTGTGGAGCGCAGCGGACAAACACTTGGGTTGGGAAGGGAAACGCACAAAAATGACTCAGCTCTGGGACTGTAGCCTACTCTAACACGTGAAAGAGTTGAAGAACTTTGGCAAATGGAAACTATTGAGGTTAGAGAGGCTTGGGGTTGTATGGAAAGACCAGGCATATATTAAATTCGAAACAATACAACAAGAATATGAAATGGGAAAGGGTGAGTGGTTAAAATATCTACAATTAGGACATGCCCTCCGGAAACATATCACCGAAGGAGAGGCCTTAGAAGAGGCTTCCTCCTTGGAAGACTGACTGCTGACAGACCCCTTGACCACCAAAGCGATATCGCTAATATACAAAAAATAATGAATAACTCCCCAGATCTGCTCGCGCAGCTGAGGACAACATGGGAGGGCGACCTAGGAAACTTAGATGATGAAGACTGGGTAGAGGCAATACAGGGCCCAAGGGAGGTAGTGATACGATCCAGGTTCCGATTGATTCAACTGAAAATTTTGCATCAAACCTATTATGCCGGAATGGTACTAGACGGAATGGGCCATAGCGAGACAGGGCAGTGCCAGAGGGGATGTGGGCAAGAAGGGACCTTCTACCATCTGATGTGGGATTGCCCGATAATACAAGATTATTGGGAAAAGATCGGGAGGGTTATGGCCAGGGTGGTGGGACAAGAGGTCTCAGTTGAGCCCAGATGGTTTTTATTACAAATTTCAGGGGAAGAGGCTTGGTCTAGATATACGAAAATTTGGTTGTGTATAGCGGCAGTGGTGGAAAAATGAAACATTGCAGTGTGGCGGCCCCCCCACGAGTAGCGGAATGGAAACCTGACCTAGATTGGTGAAGAGTAGCGGAGCAAACTATATACTTGAGCATGGGCTGACCGCGGAAATGGGAAAAATCTGGGGAAGCTGGCAATCTTACAGGAGGTTTTAGAGCGAGGGGAAGCATTTGAGCTAAACAGATGTCTACAACACACTTGGGGGCAGATGTATCAAGCATTTTTGCGTTCGCAAAAGGGCAGATTTGCAGAATCTGCCCGTTTGCAAACGTAAAAATTGCTTTTCCGATGCAGCAAACCTAACTTTGCGATTCGGTAACACCTGTTTCCGAATCGCAAAATGGGTTTGCGATTCGGTATTAGGAAGGGGCGTGTTTAGGACGTCCCTTCCTAATACCGAATCGCATCGGTATGTATGAATGTTTTGTGACCGCAATTGCGGTCGCAAAACATTAGCATTTTACCACCTACTTCAAGTAGGTGGTAACCCATTCGCAAATGGGAAGGGGTACCCAAGGGATCCCTTCCCCTTTGGGAATGTTTGTGAAACCATTTTTAAGAGCAGGCAGTGGTCCCACTGCCTGCTCTAGAAAAATGAAAAGAAAACTATTCATTTTTCGTTTTGTAAAGCATCTTGTTTTCCTTTAAGGAAAACGGGCTGCTTTACAAAAAGAAAATATTGCTTTATTGAAAAGCAATCACGGACATGGTGGTCTGCTGATCTCAGCAGGCCACCATCCTCGTGATTTTTGCGATTCCTAGGGGGTCGCAAATTGCGACCTACCTCATTAATATTCATGAGGTAGGTCATTTGCGACTCCTTAGGAATCGCAAAAGGTGTACTATACATCTTCATACATTGCATTTTGCGATTTCCTAATTGCGAATCCTTGTGATTCACAATTAGGAAATCGCAAAATGCTATCTACATACATCTGGCCCTTAAGTTATACCTATCCTACAGGAATGGCTACGTAGTCGGGCAACCTAACATTCACACCGTAGGCAAACCTATAGAAACCCAAGGGGGTAAAGGGTGTTTGAAATGGAAATTTTACTCTGCTGATTCTTTATGATACTGGTTTTTTAATGCTAACTTGTTCCAACTAAAATATGTGGCCGGAATCTTCGTGCCTAATTACCCTTCAGATGTAATATATACTGAGCAGGTGTTAATAAAAAGAGTTTTAAAAAACAAAACAATATAAACAAATACTATAAAAGTAAAATTATAAACAAATGTTAACAATAAATATATTTAACCAATATTAGGAAATGTATGCCAAAGCACCAGATTGAAATCTAGGAATATCAAACACCACCCGGGCTGCAGACTTTTGCAAGATTTTCAGTTTATTCAATGAGATTTTTTGCAAATTCTAATAGAGGCAATTACAGTAATCTAATCAAGCCAAAACCAGTGCAGTGACAGCTGTCTTCCGTAAGTAAGAAGGAATAAAATTAGCAATCTTCTTTAAGATCTTGAGCGTATGAAAGGAAGAGGACATGATCGAGTTCATTTGGCTTTTAAAGGTAAGTTTCTCATCCATTATGATTCATGCTTCCGGTTTTATGGTATTTATTTTTTTGACATTTCCATCTGCATTTATCCATATTTATTTTTTGCTCATTTTTTCTGTATTTATCCATTTTTATTATGTGTTTTCTGTAGAAATGAAGCTGCAAAGGGTATTTTTCCACATTTATTTAACTGATAAACATATATACTCACATTTGAATGTCCAAAAGGTTTCAGCCATATACAGAGCAATAACGTTATCTGAAAACACTTGCATTGCAGAATAGCAACCATAACTGTAGATCTGCACTTAATTAAGCTTGATTAGGCAATCTATTTTCTTTTTCATCTCCCCCACCTCTCAATCTGTACACCTATTGACCTGGCACACATGATTGACTGTAGAAAAAATCATCAAAAGAAGGCATATTTTCCATATTTTCTATATTTAAAAATAAATACAGATAGAAAAATAAATAGTTTTCTGTCTGTATTTATCTGTAAAAATCAGTAAAAACTTGAAACTGGGAGCCCTAATTATGATTTTTTTTTTGTCAGATTAAAACAAAATAGTTGCCCTCTTTCTTCTTTTTACTTTTTATTCAGGTTGTGACCTCTCCAGAATAAAAATAATTATAGAGGATTCCGTTACCTGTTTTAACCCACACACCACATCTACATCTTACCAGGCCCCTCACACCCACGGCACCTATACGGCAAGGAACAAAAGATCTCCGATAAAGAGCCCCTTTATGGGTGCCCGTCGAGCATTGCAGCGCCGGCTCGACGAGGAGCAGACCCATATGATGAAGCATGACACCTAGCTTGCTGGGTGTGTGAGGGTCCTAGTTCCGAAAGGAGGTATTCCCCACCTCCCCACCACTCTGAGTACTAACCAGGTGGCCAACTTGCCACCCAGGAACACCGTACCTCTTTTGTCTTCTAGCCCTAATTATGATGCCAGAATTTGTTACCTTATTTGCGGGAGTGGGAAGAGCTTCAAGATCTTGCTGCCACCAGAAGGGGGACAATAAAGAAACATTTTTCCCTAATAGAAGAACTTCCGTCTTTGAAGAGTTCAACTTCAAACAGTTGTCGTTCATCCAGTTGCTGACTGCAGACATGCAGTTCCTGAAAGCCTCACCCAAGTTGCAACTGTTGTTAGAGGGTGAAACAACAATCTGGGGGTCGTCGGCATAAGACACCAACGAAAACCCAAAAGACTTAATTAAACTAGCGAGGGGTGTGACATAAAGGTTAAAAAGGGTCGGGCTCAATGATGAGCTCTGAGGAACCCCACAGGGCAGAAAGAAGGAATTTGAGGGGAATTCCCAAGAGTGACATTTTGAACACGCACAGACCGAAAGGAACAGACCAGAGACAGAGCGTTACCTTTGATCCAAAGTTTGTATAACCAGTCAATCAGAAGGTCATGATTGACCGTGTCGAAGGCTGCAGACAGGTCTAGTAAGATAAGGGCTGCTCTAGCGCCCTTCAGAGTTGACCTGATTTCTTCAGTGGCTACAATCTGCGCCGCTTCAGTGCTGTGTCCACTTCTGAAGCTGAACTGGGTGTCATCCAGTAAGTTGTTACTCTTGATAAAAGATGCAAGTTGTTGGTTCAGGGCCTTCTCTGTGATTTTAGCTTGGAAAGGAAGTCAGGAGATGGGCCGATAGTTATTCGGATCTGTTAGATTAGGGTTTGCCTTTTTAAGTAAAGGGAGGATTAAAGCTGATTTCCAGGGTTTAGAGAAAAAGCCTGAACTAAACATAAGATTAAAGATCGTGGTCAAGAAAATGGCAACCGTGTCTGGTGCACAACTGCTGGTAGGCAGGGGTCCAGAGGAGGACCTGACTTGGTGGTAAGAATGGCCTGTCCTACCTGATCTGTAGTGAGATGTGCAATTTCTTCCAAGAGCGGGTCATCCAGAACCATTGATGTAGTGCTGTCACTAAGAAGACTAGTCGAATTGTTTGTGCAGAACTTGTTAAATATGTCTTCATCTTTCTTAAGAAAGAAGTAGGTGAGAGTTACAGAAGAACTGACTACATCCTGCCGACTTACTAGTGAGTGTAGAACTGAGCTTAGTAACAATCTGAAATGGTTCTGTGGTAGAGTTTTTGGCCAATTCAATTTCCTTGGTGTAATATTTAGATTTTTCTTTCAAGGACTGGTTCTTATACTCTGAGATACTTTGTTTGTACTCTTCTTTTTCTAGAAAGTTGTAGTCCTTCCTCCATATCCGTTCCAGTCTGCAACACCCTTGCTTAAGGGCTCTAAGGTTCTCATTAAAGCAGGGTGCGGATGGTTTACTTCTATTACAGCTCTGGGTTTTAGGTGGTGCAAGAGTATTGACTGCTGATTTTAGCCACACAGAGTAATTTAAAGACAGCTGATCTAAGTAATTGATAATAGCTGGTGGTGAAGCTTCTAGTAGATAATTAAATTCAGAGGCCTGAATTTTGTGCCATGCATGAGAGACCTGCGTGTGGCAAGAGAATTTAGTAGGAGTAGCTTTGGAAAGATCGTGTTTTTGTAAATTATGGCCCTGTGATCCATCCATGTTAATGGAAGAGTGGATGAACGAGTGATGCAGTGATTGTTGGTGAGAATGCCATCAACAAGGGGGCCCTGCAAGATGTTTAGGATCAGCCACTATCTGAGAGAGGCCAAGACATGACAATGTATCTACTAAAGGTTCCATGTCTTTATCTAGAAGATTTTCTAAATGGAAATTGAAATCACTTAGCATCATGAGATTAGTTTTAAGGAAGACATATTTGATGTCTATTGCTCCTCTCCATGCCAGCAGCGACAAGCATAGTGATTAGAAGTGAAAAAATAAAGCAATGTCCACCATGCACTGGATGAAAAGTTCCTGTGCATCTTGTGATTGTTTTGCATTTCAGTAACATAACCCCTCTTTAAGAGCCTGTTTCTGAAATTCAATATAAATACTACCAGTTGCCATGATGTGACAGATTGCATTGCAGGTTTACGAAAGGATTTTCTTCAATAAAACTCAACACAGCTCTGGCGGGGATCTCTTCCTTGGCACTGGTGGTGTCGAGCCCCCAGCCAAACCTGTCGGCTGATGAGCTGCCGCCAAACTTAAAATTAGCTCCTTGGTCTCTTTATCCGGCTCGTGCTGATTTTTTTCCATCCCTGCCTTTCATCCTTTGTCCTTGTTTTACTATCTTTACCGTCTTCCATCTTGATCCCTTTCTGCCTTTCTCTGTCTTGATCTGGGTCAAAGTCTAATGATGAAAAATAAGGCATGCTCTGTGATGTGAATCTTTTTCAGTCTCTTCAGAACATTCCCAGAGCAGTCTTTTCTTTGAAGCAGGTTAGAACCAGGCAAAATAATAGGACTACATTGGAAGTGCCGCGTAAATTCTGACACCTGTCCTGACCACTGTTTGCACAGGTGTTAGAATTATGAGTTCACCATCGTCGGATTATATCGACTTGAATATTCCTCTTGATAAGTTTCAGTCAAACATGCAGAAATGTACTGGATGAGAAAGGATCTAAAATACTAGGACATGCGTACTTTGGTGCAGCAGTCTTAATCGAGGCCTGGGTGTCCCATAAACTGTAGGGGCGTACAAGAGGAAATATATTGTCTGTTTTCAAATAGTGAAATTATATTTTCTCTATCTCTTATGCGTGTGCTGTTTAGCTCCTATAATTTTATCAGTGTTTGGGGTTACCATTACACTAGGACTAGCGTCTGAGGCCGCAATGAGCCGCAGTTTTCAGATGTCAAGAAATTGCTGTACTTCTCCTTGGGGTATGGGAGCATAAATTCCCTTGGTATCATGGTTTCAGCTTCTACCAGGAAGTAGTAAGCACAAGGCACTTATGTGCAAACCCAGGACGTGGCCGAAGGACCTCTTCTGAGACAAAAGGAACAACTACTTTTCTAGAGACTTGTGGACGTGCATGTATATTACGTGAACTGTCTAAACAGACCCTTGCGTGTTCACCTTTAGTAATCAGGGAACGCAGGTATCTATTTTACGGTTATCAGTTACATATTTTATCTCACCTTATGTTTTGGTTGACCAGTGTGTGACTATAAAGGACATCGTCCCCCTCTTGGACCAGGAAGCCAGTATCCCCTAAACTCTAGGGTAAGGGATATTCTCCACCAGCTATTAATTAGGAAGTGGTTATAGTATATCAGGATTTTTTATTACTGTTGACATTCGCATAATACTGTGCACAATGCATGCGCCATGTCCTTGCATGTGTTTTGTCACATATCACGTGTGTTGAGAGTGCAGTGGCATGCCATGCAGTGTCACTAGTATGCCCACATCACAATAATCCAAGTGTATTTACCCAGGGAAGGTTATAACAATTTATTTCTTTTTGTTTTCAATAGGTTAATAGTTTATCGTTTACCTCAGGTAGGACTCACCTGAGTATATTACTGTTTGTCCTTCTTTTAATATCACAATACTTGGCATAGCGGCCAATAGCAGGTACTTAGGAATCCTTGGCCCTGAAGAATGACCCAAACCCGTTAGGACTATCTGATAGACAGAAATATGTTGGCCTAATTATTGAGATGTGCGAGTCATTGTTCTCAACAACCATCTCCCTTGTTTTTAACCTTACCTTACCTTTGGTCCCCATGTAATACAGGTGACCCACCGGGGAACATTAAGGTATTTTTAATTCGCTGATCTGGATCCTGTCTTTATCCAGTAGGTTTTTATGTAAGAACTCCTTCCTGCTCTAAGTACAACAGGAGGTCAAGTCCGCCATGGTGGCACTGTCCTACCAGGGTGGGGAGAGGCTGCCGATGATGAAGCATGACACAATTACATGTGTGAGACGTGCTCTTCCATAACAATGATCTTACCCTCTACTGAAAAAAACATTTAGGGAAAGGCACAAGCAGATAGGGAAAGTGTATGTTCTTTAACCAAGAATTTGCTGTGCTGGCAGAGAAGTTATGTATGAGAAGACATGCCTCTCTGGTAACCCTGGGCATAGTTTGCGTAGTAGCACTACACGTAGCTATGCAAATTGCATAATTGTGTGCTTGTCTGCACTGTGCAATAATCACCAACAACATCTTGCACAGCGCAAGTTAAGATAAAATAAGTATCTCTGTCTTTATATACTAAAATGCATATAGTCATTTCACAAAAGTGAAAACAATAAAATAACAAGCAGTGAGAGAGGTGATGATTTTGGGGTCCCCCCTAACCTAGGGGGAGGACCAAGCAGATGCCTTGAACACAAAGAGCATATCATGCTGAATGATTCAGTGGGGGTCCCTTCCTCCTAGGACCACCCCAAGCACAGTTATGGGCAAAAATACAATCCCAACCAAAGGCCCCGCAAAGCATTATGGGACGAGATTAGCAGTGGGCAGTGAATATTATAGTGTCCAATATCAAAATAATTCTACAAAGAGCTGCAGTTCAACTTGTCGTTACTAGATGTCCCTCACGAGTCAAATGCAAAAGCATTGAAATTATTAATACATCAAGCTGCAGTTCCACTATTCGTTACTAGCTGTCCCTCACGAGTCAAATGCAAAAGCTTCATGAAAGGGTTTCAATGCTTTTGCATTTGACTCGTGAGGGACATCTAGTAACGACTAGTTGAACTGCAGCTCTTTGTAGAATTATTTTGATATTGGACACTATAATATTCACTGCCCACTGCTAATCTCGTCCCATAATGCTTTTTGTATTTTTGCCCATAACTGTGCTTGGGGTGGTCCTAGGAGGAAGGGACCACCACTGAATCATTCAGCATGATATGCTCTTTGTCTTCAAGGCATCTGCTTGGTCCTCCCCCTAGGTTAGGGGGGACCCCAAAATCATCACCTCTCTCATTGCCTGATATTTTTATTCTCAAAGTTCATTTTTGTGAACTGGTTATATGCTTTTTAGCATGTAAAATTGCTTTATCAAGGCGTTTGTAGGTGTTGATGGTTTTACTGCTACGCTACATCAATTAGCACAGTTTTTGCACTGTGCTTCGTGCAATGTGCATAGTCGCACAACTATGCATGCTCTGTGAGTGTAGCACTACGCCCAGGGTTACTCTCTGGTCGCTTTACTTTGGAACTCAGAGCTAAAATCAGACAGAGAACAACTTCAAAGGTGAAAGCCGTGCCCCACCTATCCTTGGGTAACCAAGTGCACCAAAAAGGTTGAATGACCTAAAGCATTATATGAGCATGGGTGTTGTTTTGAAACATGGTTGTAGAAGAACATACCTCTGAGTATGTTTGTGGTAGTTGATGGAGCAGCGTAAAAGATTTTTTTTTTAACCTCCTAATATTTACGTTAAATGACACACAAGTTCGTTTTAATAAATAACCAACCATGTATGTTACGTGTAAAGGGTTAAAGGTAACACGCTATTTATGTGCAAACTAATTTACTTATAATTGTCAACGTGGATAACATAAGTCTAATATTTGCGTACTAACTAGAATAATAAATGCATGATTCGTGCTTGGAAATAAACTGTGTAGTGGCAAAATAAAGAGTTGGTAAGTAAGGGATGGCTTTATATGTCGCTTTTGCTAGGTAATACCTAATTGGGGTACGTAGAATGACGGGAGGGAAACGAAAAGGCTTATATTCTTTATTCTTAACTATGTTTTGTTTATCTTTATAATAGTGCGCTTAGGCCTGTTGAGCAGCGATCTAAAATGGCCGCCATGAGCTAGAGTACGCAGGCGCGAGAGGAATTATGAAAGAAAGAAAGGCTGTGAACAAGAGAGATCATGTGATCGTTCCAAAGCCTAGGATGGAAGCGTGGTCAAGGCTGAGATGACCTTAGCATATAAACATGTGCCAAAGAAAGACAGCAAAAAGCGTGAGAAGTCACAGTAACTATATGAATGGACAAAGAACTGTTCAACTTAAAAGTATCAGAAAATGATACAGTTTGAAATGAAGGAGCGGATGGGTAATGTCATGACCCCGTGAGAAACGACCGAAGTATGAACTTTCCACAAAGAACTGGTTGAAACAAGGATATTCATAATGAAATGTATACTGACCCGAATGGACCAATTAGAGAGAATCTCGCCATAAAAATGTAACATTTTCACTTAGCAAGCTAGAATTAGGGTATAAGAAGACCTACTCTTAGGGAGGGGGGAAGGTGTGTTGCGTTTTGATGCGGTTGATGCGGGATGCTGCTGCTGCTGCTGTTCCCTTTTTGGTTTTACTGCTGATATTTTATATTTTTGATTGAGCATGAGACGCTGCTATTGGAGAACCTTTTACTCCTAATAGATTTTTCCATTTTAAACTATTAGACTTTTATTCTTAAATTACTAAAGGGGAAAGGAACGAGAAGGCCTGTTTTCCAGGACAGAGAGATAGATCTCTCGGGAGTTCTTGCTGTGACGAACTTTATTTTTCCATCTAATAGGTATGCATTGCAATTTCAATTTATTCTTATAATGATGCTAAATGTAATAACCTGAATAATAAATCTGAACTTATTCATGCTTCTAAAATGTATATAAACTTTATTATCTTTAAACCAATGAGTCAGTGGTTCTTTAGCTCAATGATAAATGTAAATGTTTAAAGGTTTATAGTGATTGAGCTGGTCTTAATCACCATCAACTGATTCCTACTAGTTGGTCCATCGACCAATGAGCGGAATACCTTAGAGCTTGAGAAGTATTATGTCATTTTTATAAAAAGGTATCCCGTCTCCTTCCAGCAGATCGTTTAACTGTTTTTCTCCTAGGTAAGGACGGATGAGATCCAGGGAATATATGAGAGAGTGAATGTATATGCGGTGTTATGGGCCCCACCGTCATATGGATATAGTTGTGTTGGAGAGGGATATTTGTACCTGGACGTCCAAAAGCATCTAGGAGAAGACATTTTATTGTTAGCGCTGGATCAGATTTCTTGGTAGCAGAGGATGGTTACTATAGATTAGTTTGGTGATTATTGATTATTTCATGTCTAACATTTTATGTTGAGTCGCGTTATGTTATATGTAAGTCAAAGTTTTTAACGCTTCCGGGAAGTAGGAAGTAGAAAACGTGTGGCAAGAGAAGCCACATGGAATAGTGCATTGTCTGAGTTCATATTGGTGATAACACAGGTTGTGTTATGATAGGGACATTTTCCGTATAAAAAGTGCATGAGTGAAATAGCAACCGGTTTTCTTGTGAAACTCTGGCCTTAATTCTCAGGAGCAGTGTAGTCTCCACATGTGTTTTATCCCCAGAGAAACGGGTTTACTCCTTGCTTGAAAGAAGGGTAAGGTAGAGGGAAGTGCTACACTTATCGAACAAAACTGTATTCTTGCGAGCTAGAATAAACTGTCACTTTTGTTTAGCGAAATCAGACAATGGAAATGTGTTTTTAATGTCGTAACTAACAAAGAACTGTTGAAAATAAATTGCCGATAATTTTTGTAAAGGAGGGGTCAGGAGCAGAACTGACGTAGACAAAAGCCGCACTGGGATTGGACAGTGCGCTAGTTATACAGAACTGACGTAGACAAAAGCCGCGCTGGGATTGTACAGTGCGCTGTTATACAGAAGCAGCTCTGATTGGAGCGTTGGTGTGAGTCGCGCTGGGATTGGTCCGAATAACCAGTGACGTAGAAGCTTAGGATTGGAGCGTTGGTGTGAGTCGCGCTGGGATTGGTCCGAATAACGCATAGAGAACCAGTGGTGGTTTTTGCGTAAGGGCGTCGGGGCTCCGCCCCCGTTACTTTAGTTTCACCCCCTGGGTTGGCCATTGGGAGAGTGTAAAAAATAGAATGTCTTTATGTGTTTTTAATTTTTTTTAAATGTACTCACAGGAGACACCTCTTGCTTTTGTTGCTGTGGGTGGTTAACTGATGAGTCTCGTGTCACTGCAAGCTGCTTGTGGGCGGGCCCTGCTGAGTCTTTTGCCGGGCTGACGAGCTCACTGCCCTGAGGCCTGTGAGGTCATCAGCTCAGCAAAGACATAGCCTCGAGGACCAGTCTCCACCCCCTGATGACGTGGAAGTGAAGTTTGCCCCGGGCGCTCCAGGCTGAAGCCCTGTAGCACCAGGGTCTTCACGTCAGTCAGAGAATGGAGAGGATGGTCACCCCACCCTTTCCCAACTCCTCCCAGTGACGAGTTGGGAAAGGGTGGGGGGTAGAGGCTGCAGGCAGGTGGGATGGAAGCAGAAAAATCGAGTCTGCGCAGTTGGTCATCAGGATTTCTGAAGACACACTGCACAGACTCGAGGTGTCTGCTTCCTGCGTTTCTGTTAATTGCAGGCCGGTGGACACCACTTACAGCTCCAGTGTCTGTGTTTCATTAGCAATGGCAGTCAGGAGCAGCTGCAGCATGCAAGGATTTGGGCACTGCCGGTGTGCTAGAAGCAGCCTGATCCCGACGATCCCCGAGTGGACCAAGTGCAGGTAGGTAGTTTGTTTCCTAAAGATTTGCATGGGAAATGGTGACTGGCCTCCCAAAAATGCTGTGTCCCGTTAAAGTGAACCCTGATGCTTTACCCGCCCTTCCACGCACAACGCCCAGCCTCACCACTCTCAAATTTCACCAGCCGCCACTGTAGAGAACATTGTTGAATCGCGGACTTATGAGAAGGGAAAGAAATTGTGAATCATGGCTTATTATGAGTATGGTAGAGAGAAAACGTTGTGGATGTCAAAAGTTAGGAACTTTTTTAAGAAAGACAAAAAGGTAGTGACTAGAGAGGGACAAGTAATTCCTCCGCCGAAGTCACCAGCTTCGCACATGATGCTGAAATACGGATATCATACCTGCATATGGTTAGAAAATTGGACTAAATATACTAAGAATGATGGAGCATTGGCTTTTCCTGAGAAGTGTTCATTTAGTGTAGCTGTACTTCGGAATTTGAGAGAGAAAATGGCGATGCTTGAACCTAAACCTAGACCAACACAATTTGAAGCTTTAAGTGAATGGGAAGATGAGATGTATGAACAAGAAAGATTCAGAGGATTAAGAAATCATGAGTTTGTACCTGGAAGGTTGTGGGGAGTGAATCATGAGGACAGAATAAAGCGTTGGAGATATGCTAATATGACAGGAGGTTTGTTTCCGGCTTTTACAGTTGAAGAAGAAGCAAAGAGAAAGTGTACAGAGAAAAAGAAACATGTGGTTACTGAAAAGTATGGGTACGGTGGTAGTGAGACAGAAGATGAATTGCTGGAAGATATTCTAAACAGAAACCCACCTCCATACCAACAGAATTCTGCGGTGGTGACACCTAATGCACCGCCAATGGAAACTGGGAGGAATAAAAATCCCGAACAAGGAGATGAGATAAATAGGTCACAAGATCAATTGAAAACTCCACAAAATGAGAAGATAGAAAGTGACAATACAACTGAATTGGCAAAAACCACAAGAGAATTAACTGAAAAGATAAGAGAATTAACAATGAATATGGAAGCTGTAACTGTACCAGTAACAATAGGTCCAGTAATACCAGTTTTTGAGAATCAGAAAATTGACGAGCATTCTTTAGTCATTCCTATGAATTCACACTTGCAAAGAAGGAAAGAAGGGATGGAATTAGACAATGAAGGTGCAAGAAACTTGGTTAGTACATATAGACCAAGCCCACCTACTAATTTGACGATAAATGAAAATGAGTTCAGGAGAATACCTATGGTAACTGAGTCTGCATCAGAGACACCAGAAAGGAGTAAAAATTGGATAGAATTAAATAGTACGCCTGTAGGTCCAACTCCAGATGAATTAAATGAATGGATGAAAACTCTAAAAACGAAAGAGACAGAAACAAAACTCTTAGATGTAATTAGGTTAAAAATAGACATGGAAGAATTGATTTTATGAACAATTGGCACAGAAAAACTGAAATCTTATCAGGATGACGAGATTATGTTCTTGTGCAAGAGCATTACATGGAGAGCTAGAAATTTACATGACAAATTAGAAGAAACAGCAAATGAACTAGGAGTAGAATTTGTAAAAGTGAGAACGTTGCAGAAACCATATAGAGTAGATTTTTACGAGAAAGATATAGAGAATTTGAACACATCAGGACGATTAACCCAAATAAAAGAATTAATTGTTTTACTGAGGAAATGGGGTGAGGTGGATAGATGGAGAAGCAGATGGACTAAAAAGAATGAGAAAGTGACAGACAAAGCGTCTTTGGCTTTTGCGGTGACAGACAAGGAATCAATTGTAAGGGAGTACCCGATGAGAGAAACTCCAGGAGGTAGTTATATGCATGTCCCATGGTCTAGACAGGATATACTGTCATTTACAAATGACTTCCCAAAGTTGAGAGAGAAGCCAGTAGAATGGTACAGACAAGTGGAGAGGTTTGTTAAAGTTTCAAAGGTGTTGTGGATAGATTTTGATGGATTGTTTGATATAGTAGTACCAGCTGATTTGTGGACAGAATGTAAGATTACTATTGATTGGCCAACTGTAGAATATCCAAGAGACGCTAAAACAGGAGCGCCAGGACCAGAAGTGATGAGGAAATATGATCAAGTAATTACCTTTTTGAAAAATAAGATTCCGCCCAAAGAAACGGATTGGGTAAAAATAGACAGAACCACACAGGAAAGTAAAGAATCAGTACATGCATATTACGAGAGGCTACTGTTAGTTTTTAAACAGTATAGTGATTATGAGACACTAAATGAGAAGGATATGAGTCATTTTGTATATAGATTTGTTTATGGGTTGAAACCAGAGATAAGTGAAATGATTAAACAGCATATGATTTGTTGGCAGAATAGCACAGTTGATGAAGTTTTGAGGTATGCTAAATATTGTAGTGATGACATTGAGAGTAGACAGCGTAAATTGAAGGAGAAAGCAATGTGGGCACAAGTGAAAGTTGCAGAGAAGCAAGAAGCTCAATTGAGTAATTCAGTTAATGAAGCAGGACAGACTAGATTTAAACCAAACATAGGTAAAGGAAAAGGGCAAATGAGCATAGAAGAGGCAAAGAAAAAGTGGCCATGCCACAACTGCGGAAAGTTAGGGCATTGGAGAAACGAGTGTAAATTTCCTCCAAAACCTAATATGGAAAATCAATCATTAAATCCACAGGTGCAGAGTGAGGTAGTTACCCAACAAAGTCAGGTGCCACAACCACCACTTCCCAAGAGTGTTAATCAACAGAAATACAGTGCAGAAACAGGATTCTACGGAGGAGAGCAGGTAACACAATTGCCGCGCGCAGCTGCCATATCTCAGTACTGGCTACGACAGGATGGTGATGAGTCGGATGAAAGTTTATGACGGTGCCTAGGAGAGGAGGAAGAGTGCGTGCTTGGCGCAACTCTAGAGGTAGATCAGTCAGGTCCATTTGTGGATGGAGAAGTGAATGGTGCAAATGTAACATTCCTTGTGGACACTGGAGCTACCCGTTCTACTGTCAGGTCAGTGGAAATTCCAAACCTTCCTCTCTCAGGTGAACATATCCAAGTAGTGGGTGTTTCGAATCAGCAAATTAAGGCGCCTCTTACTAAATTAGTGGAGGTAAAAATTGGTCCATTTAGTGAAATGCACCGATTTGTGGTATGCGATTGCAGTCCTGTGAACCTATTAGGACGCGATTTACTTTGCAAGATGAACTGCACCATCTATTTTACGCCAGATGGAATTGCATTTGAGACCCCAGATGAAGATGTATTGTATAAAATGACAATGGTAAAGTTAGAATCAGAAGTGAATGATTTGTTTCCCATATTTGATGTAGAGAAAATCCCAATTGAACTAAAAGAAACAGTGAAACAAGAAGTGTGGGATTTTACGGGAGAAGATATAGGGTTAATGAAAGAAGTAGACCCTGTTAAAATCTCTGTTAAAGAAGGAACGAGTTACCCAAATACGCCACAGTATAAATTGACACCAGAAATAATTGAAGGAATAACACCAGTAATAAATAAAATGATTGAGCAAGGGATTTTGAGAGAAATAATGAGCAGTCCATGTAATTCGCCAATAATGGGACTGAAAAAGCCGAATGGAACATATAGAATTGTTCAGGATTTGAGAAAGGTAAACAAAATTGTTGTGCCTTGTTGTCCAATAGTACCGAACCCCGCTGTAATTCTATACCAGATTTCACGCGAAGCAGAATGGTACACAGTTATTGATTTGTGCCATGCATTTTTCTCTATTCCATTACATCCAGATAGCCAGCCATTATTTGCGTTCAGGTTCGGAGAGCGTATTTTGGCATGGTGCCGAATTCCTCAGGGGTATACAGAAAGCCCCTCGATTTTTAATCAGATTTTAAAGAAATCATTGGAAGATTTGAAAATGCCAGAGAAGTCAGTGATGGTTCAGTATATTGATGACCTACTGGTGGCATCAAAAACGAAGGAAGCATGTGTCAATGATACAATTGCTTTGCTGAATCATTTAGCAAAAAGAGGACATAAGGTGTCCCCATCAAAATTGCAGTTTTGTCAACAAGAGGTCCAGTATCTAGGGCATAAGATTGAAAAAGGAGTGCGAAAGGTAACGACAGAAAGAATAAAAATAATCCAAGGAATGAGAGCTCCAATGACACAAAGAGAGGTAAGAATGTTCCTAGGAATGGTTGGATATTGTCGACAATGGATAAGTGGATTTTCATTAATTGCAAAACCATTACAGAGATTGACAAAGAAGGATGTTAAAGATCCTTTTGAAATGAATGATGAGGAGATGAAAGCATTCAGAGAACTGAAAAAGAAACTGTGTGAAGCTCCGGCATTGGGAATGCCTGACTATGAAAAAGACTTTGAGTTGTATTGCAGTGAAAGAGATGGGTGTGCATTTTCAGTACTGGTGCAGAGACACGGAAACATGAAAAGACCCATTGCATATTTTTCAGCCGTTTTAGACCCAGTAGCGAAAGCGTTGCCCGGATGTTTGAAAGCAGTTGCTGCTACTTGTGTAAGTCTGGAACAGAGTGAAGGCATAGTGATGGGATATCCACTGAGAGTATATGTCCCACATTCTGTGGAAATTCTTTTGACAAGAACCAAAACCCAATACATGACACATAGTCGGCTGACTAGGTATGAAAAAGTAATATTGAGTGCGGACAATGTGACCATTGACAGATGCATGAATGTGAATCCTTCGACATCATTGCCAGATGAAGAAAGTGTGATTGAAATGGATGAAGTTGATCATGATTGTCTGAATGTGCTCGAATACTGTACAAAACCAAGACCCGACATACGGGATGAGCCTTTAAAAGAATCAGATTATATTCTGTTTGTGGATGGCTCATGTTTGAGAACGGATGATGGAGTTCTAAGTGCAGCTTATGCCGTTTGCACAGTAGCTGCTGTGATGGAAGCATCTTGTTTGAAAGGGATACGTTCTGCCCAAGTAGCGGAGTTGGTAGCTCTAATTCAAGCATGCAAGTTGGGAAAGAATGTTCGAATAACAGTCGTCACGGATAGCCAATATGGCTTTGGGGTGGTGCATGATTTTGGGCAGATCTGGTCTCAGAGAGGTTTCTTGACGTCTGCATGGTCACCGATACGAAATGGTGAGTTTGTGAAAAAGTTGCTTGAGGCGATACAGCTGCCTAAACAGATTGCGGTAGTGAAGTGCAATGCACATAAAAATGGGGAAGACTACATAACTGTCAGCAATAAGTTTGCTGATGAAATTGCACAGTACTGTGCTAAGAATGTGGTCTCATTGAATAGAAACCAAGAAAGAGAGCATATTTCATGTCCTTTGCTTTTTACTAACTCTGTTGAGACATGGGATGAAGTGAGACAATTACAGGAAGCAGCAGATGATGAAGAAAAAGATAACTGGATAAAAGCAGGATGTAGAAAACATGAGGAAAATGATGTTTGGGTTTACAGGGATGAAAGACCAGTTATGCCTGATAGCATGATTTCTGACATGGCACGGATGTACCATGGACAAGCTCATATTGGGAGAGATTCAATGATCAGACTTTTTAGACAAACATGGTATAATCCAAAATTCAGAGCCATAGCTGAGAGTCTTTGTCAAAGGTGTCTTATTTGTCAACAGCTAAATCCAGGAAGAAAGACAGTAGTGAGTCTGGGAACAATAGGACGAGAGGGAGGTCCTTTCACGAGAATGCAAATGGATTTTATAGAAATGCCTCCGAGCAATAGACTAAGGTATGTCCTTGTAGTCGTCTGTTTGTTTTCCCGTTGGGTGGAAGCATACCCGACCAGAAGGAATGATGGAATAACGGTAGCAAAGCTCATGCTGCGAGAATTCATTCCAAGGTATGGTTTTCCAGTAACGATTGAAACAGATAGAGGAAAACATTTTCAAAACGAATTGATTCAACTGATTTGTGAAGCACTTAGTATTAAACAGAAACTGCACTGTGCATACAGACCAGAGGCTTCTGGAATAGTAGATCAGGTGAATGGAACAATTAAGAACAGGCTAGGTAAAATGTGTCAAGCCACAGGACTCAAATGGCCAGATGCCTTGCCATTAGTCTTAATGACAATCAGAAGTATACCGGAAAGAAAGACAGGACTCAGTCCCCACAAGATAATTATGGGACGAGCAATGGGACAAGCACATGTACCTGTCAACAAACTACTGACTATAACTGATGATCTGGTGCTGGATTATTGCAAAGGATTGGCTGATGTGGTACATTCTGTGTTTCATCAGGTTGGACCGGATGCGACCACTCTTGAAAGAAAACCAGCCCACGATTTGAATCCAGGAGATTGGGTCCGCATAAAAGTCCACCGAAGAAGAAACTGTTTGGTTCCTCGCTGGGACCAACCACGACAAGTGATCTTGGTGACAACGACTGCAGTCAAATGTGCGGGAGTGAAAAACTGGGTACATGCCAGTCAGAGTTCCAGAACCTGAAGATCGACCTGTAAGTTGACATCTGGAAATATCTGACACCAGTTCAGCATCTGATGTAGAGGAAGAGACGATCAGAGTTCCAGAATCTGAAGATCGACCTGTAAGTCGACATCTGGAAGATCCAACTACAAGTGCAACGACAGGAGGAGTGGAGGAAATAGCAGAAGTTCCAGAACCTGAAGATCGACATGTGAGTCGACATCTGGAAATATCAGACACCAGTTCAGCATCTGATACAGAGCATTCGGCTTGTGAGGAAAATCTGAAAAGAAATTTGAAATTTGATAGTATAAAAGAAGAAACTGAGCAAAAAGATAGTAACAGTGAGCAACCAAGTACAAGTTGTGGTAAGAACACTTCAGAGACAATATTAATAGACGAAGAAGGGAGAGTTTCAAATAGAAAGTTAGAAGAATCGGAAGATCCCCGAGGAGCAATAGGGACAGATCGACGAACAAAAGAGCAGGGAAATTTAGACGCAGATAGAGAGATTGACACAGATTCGGAAGAACCTCGAGGAGGGACAGAAGTAGGTGATCGAAAGAAAACACGAGAAGAACCACAAATAGATGAAAGAAATGAAATTATAAAATTTAAGATAAGAGACAATAAAGAAAGAACTGAAACAGAATCAGAAGAAATTGGAGAAGAAAGAAACCAGAAACTAGAGTCGAGAAAGAGAACTTGGAGAACAGAAAGAGAGGAAAAAGAAAGTGAACCAAAAAGGCCAAGAAAAGGAGACAATTGGCCCAACAAAGTTAGAAAATTGAGATACAAAATCATAAGGCTAAATGGAAAAAGTGCAGAACAAGTAAATGAGGTAACAAGTCAGAAAGAACAAGAGAAACAAGGTGGAAAACACTTGCAGAAAACAAAAAGAGTAAAGAAAGCAAATCTGAAGTATAAATCGCCTGAATGGCTATACATTGCTTTGACATACATCAAAGAAGAAGAAATCACTCACGAGAACCCAGAAGAAAGTTGCAACCTAAATGGGTGAAGGTGAAGTGCAACGAACTTAAAGAAATTTGAACGAATTTCTACCGGATTTGACGAAAACACTGGATATGACAAAAAAAGAGTTCTGAAAAGAATTAAAAGAAAGTACCAAACGAAGACAAAGTGAAAGTGCAGGGTGGCTAAGAAGTCATTTCTGAGGTGTGGTGACACATTTTCCCTGTACATAATAAATTAGATTATAGAATAAAAATGGAAGATACTAAAAATAGAAAGTGTAGATGTGAGTTCTTAAGCAGGTGGTGTAAAATGTGCTTCTTTTGTACAGGATTATTCATGACAGTATGGATTATTTTAGCGATCACCATTCCAATTAGTTTAGCTGTAGAAGAAACGTCTAATAAAACAGTGAAAGAAAAGGGAGCTAACAGTCAAGAGACAGCTATATTAAAAAGTAATGCCGAGTTACATAAAGACAAATCAATAACAGATTTTTCAAAGAATGTTTTCACTAAATTATTATATGAGTATGTAGAAACAATGGATGTAAGAGATTGTTATGTTTGTATGCAATTACCTGCGTCTGTCGCAGAAGGTGTGACCTATCATCACCTTCCTTTGACGTATGGAATAACATGTAGTGTTTTAGCAAGTCTATTTTACAAGACAGGAAGATTAGAATATTATTACACTAATATAGATAAGATTTTTGCAAAGATTCCTGTAGTTTCAGAACTAAATAAAGTGAAAGAAGCAAAAACGTTTGGTGAGTTTTTCATAGAAGATAAGTTTCTAACATTAGATGATATAGTAAAAAACAACCTTACCTGTGAGTTAAGAAATGAAGAAAAGGTATTTTTAGAAATGGTCGAGGATAGAAGAGTGAAATTTCAAAGAAAAGTGATAGAGGAGACAAAAACACCTCATTGGGCGTTTGAGGAAGAAAATCATGACAAGATAAAGACAAATGCAGCTATGACTCTGGATTGGCCCTAACAGGGAAGGTTGTGCATTAGAAGAAATAGAACAAGATATGACAATTATTTTGTGGGTTCCAGTGATTGCCATGACAATTATAAAATTTTAGGGGATTCAAAGGGGGAAAAGATCCAATATTTCCTGGGATCTATTACATTTGTGGTAACAGAGCTTATTACAGGTTGCCGGACCATTGGTATGGATCATGTTATTTAGGCCTGGTCTTTCCAAAGATTTTTCATGTGGATAGAGCAGAAAAGGGAACACACAAAATAATGAAGACATTTACACGTAGAAAAAGGGAAAGTTTCTCAGAAATAGTAGGTGATATTTTTGGAGCATTGATACCAGCAGTGGGAATATCTTTGAATGCATTTAAAATTCAGAAATTATCCACAGTAGTAGATCATTTATCTACAGATACTGCTGGAGGGTTCTTGATGGTTAATACCGAAATGGTTGCCATGAGAGCTATGGTGATGCAAAATCGACTTGCCCTTGACATTCTTTTGGCAAAAGAGGGTGGAGTCTGTGGAATGCTGAAAGTCCAACATTGTTGCACTTACATTCCAGATAAAAGTGAAAATATACAAAAGTATATAAAGAATATTACAAATTTGCACAAAGAACTTGTTCCACTGGAGGTTGAAAATGCATTAGGAAAACTTGGTAAGAGTTTTTCCTCGGTAATAAATTGGTTTACTAGAATGAGTAAATTAATAGTAGGGAAAGTCATAATAGTAGCAACCATGATAATCATAATAGTTTTAGTACTGAAGCTAATCATTACATGTATAAAGAGAAAAAGAAGGCAGAACAAAATAGAAAAAGAAAATAAGATAAACAAGGAAAGAGAAAGAGAAATGGGTGAAATAGAACTAGAAGAAATAAAAGAAAACATGTATAAAAAGACAAAGAGACAAGTTGAAAGAGATACAGTTGTGTAAACTAACAAAAACAAACGGACAAGGAAATATGCTATCTGATAGAATTGTATAACATGGGTTTATGTGGTGATATTAAAAATCACCAAAGGGGGGAGTTGATGGAGCAGGGTAAAAGATTTTCTTTTTAACCTCCTAATATTTACGTTAAATGACACACAAGTTCATTTTAATAAATAACCAACCATGTATGTTACGTGTAAAGGGTTAAAGGTAACACGCTATTTATGTGCAAACTAATTTACTTACAATTGTCAACGTGGATAACATAAGTCTAATATTTGCGTACTAACTAGAATAATAAATGCATGATTCGCGCTTGGAAATAAACTGTGTAGTGGCAAAATAAAGAGTTGGTAAGTAAGGGATGGCTTTATATGTCGCTTTTGCTAGGTAATACCTAATTGGGGTACGTAGAATGACGGGAGGGAAACGAAAAGGCTTATATTCTTTATTCTTAACTATGTTTTGTTTATCTTTATAATAGTGCGCTTAGGCCTGTTGAGCAGCGATCTAAAATGGCCGCCATGAGCTAGAGTACGCAGGCGCGAGAGGAATTATGAAAGAAAGAAAGGCCGTGAACAAGAGAGATCATGTGATCGTTCCAAAGCCTAGGATGGAAGCGTGGTCAAGGCTGAGATGACCTTAGCATATAAACATGTGCCAAAGAAAGACAGCAAAAAGTGTGAGAAGTCACAGTAACTATATGAATGGACAAAGAACTGTTCAACTTAAAAGTATCAGAAAATGATACAGTTTGAAATGAAGGAGCGGATGGGTAATGTCATGAACCCGTGAGAAACGACCGAAGTATGAACTTTCCACAAAGAACTGGTTGAAACAAGGATATTCATAATGAAATGTATACTGACCCGAATGGACCAATTAGAGAGAATCTCGCCATAAAAATGTAACATTTTCACTTAGCAAGCTAGAATTAGGGTATAAGAAGACCTACTCTTAGGGAGGGGGGAAGGTGTGTTGCGTTTTGATGCGGTTGATGCGGGATGCTTCTGTTCCCTTTTTGGTTTTACTGCTGATATTTTATATTTTTGATTGAGCATGAGACGCTGCTATTGGAGAACCTTTTACTCCTAATAGATTTTTCCATTTTAAACTATTAGACTTTTATTCTTAAATTACTAAAGGGGAAAGGAACGAGAAGGCCTGTTTTCCAGGACAGATAGATAGATCTCTCGGGAGTTCTTGCTGTGACGAACTTTATTTTTCCATCTAATAGGTATGCATTGCAATTTCAATTTATTCTTATAATGATGCTAAATGTAATAACCTGAATAATAAATCTGAACTTATTCATGCTTCTAAAATTTATATAAACTTTATTATCTTTAAACCAATGAGTCAGTGGTTCTTTAGCTCAATGATAAATGTAAATGTTTAAAGGTTTATAGTGATTGAGCTGGTCTTAATCACCATCAACTGATTCCTACTAGTTGGTCCATCGACCAATGAGCGGAATACCTTAGAGCTTGAGAAGTATTATGTCATTTTTATAAAAAGGTATCCCGTCTCCTTCCAGCAGATCGTTTAACTGTTTTTCTCCTAGGTAAGGACGGATGAGATCCAGGGAATATATGAGAGAGTGAATGTATATGCGGTGTTATGGGCCCCACCGTCATATGGCTATAGTTGTGTTTGAGAGGGATATTTGTACCTGGACGTCCAAAAGCATCTAGGAGAAGAAATGTTATTGTTAGCGCTGGATCATCTACCTAGAGGAGGGAAGCCAGGAGCAACTACCCAGCCTGCAAGAGGTAGACACATTAATCACAAAATCCAAATGCAGGTGGCAAGCGGCAATTGGAATCCATAGACAGAGATGCAAATGAGAGATCGTCTTCCGCCCCAAGTCACTCCAGTGTCATCACTAGCAACTGGCCCGGCCATGCCCAATATTGACACACTGCCAACAGCCCCAGCAGCTGCACTAGTAATTAATGTCTCTGAAAAAGAAGTGCCCAAGAGGCAGTCTAGAGATATCTTTCCATTAATACCTGAGACTATGGTGTGCAGGTTATGAATGACACACGTCCAACAAACTACAAAAGTTGAAGAACCCCAATCTATAGCTCAGTTCCTTTGCATCTGTGCTTTTGATTGGCTCAAATCCACCCAAAAAAGCTTCGCTGTGGAACAAATAAATCAGATGTTGGCCACTCTAAATGCTGGCCAACAAGCTTTCCTTGAGAATGCGTGGGAGGGCTCTGTCATTTCCTGTCTGTGCAGAAATGTACCCATAAATATAGAAAACCATCAGGGTAGAAACAAAACTGAACCAAAACGCTGGGGAGAATGTAGGCCGCACGGAAGGGCATTGTGTAGCGCAAACACCTGGCTCACTGCCTTCAACCTTACAACAGCCGTCAGACTGCAGAGGACCAAGACAATCTGGGATTTGCATTTTACTCCCTGACCCTAATGCTAGGCAGAAATGACACAATCACAAATTGTAGAGTTATGTGTAAGGGAAACAGTACCACATCAAAAATTCCCTCCAAGTCACTGTCTCACTCCTATTAAATGCCCCCTCTAAGGTCAAGGAGGTGATCAACACACAGTATTCAACTCACACAACACCTAGCATCCTTGTTGTCCCACCTACCAAAATCTTGTAGATGGCCTGTGTGCACTCAAAATTTGTTTGGCTAGGTGCTAAATTAGAGCAGCCGAGACACATTGTTTTTACCGAAGTGCTTGGATAGGGAAGCCAGGACACATGGTGTGTTTAGTACTATAGGTGCTGGAAAATAGAATATTTTAGGTTGAGATGCGATGACATAAAACACACATTATGAAAAATGTGCAATTCACATTAAATTGTACCTTGTTTTCTTGACGTCAGGGGCGTTGTTGTAAAGGATGATGTCTGGACACTTCTTCAGGTAGGATATGTGGACTTTATTGAGCCAGCAGCATAACAAACACTTCCCCAGCTGACCAGTTGAGTAACTGACACAAGTAGAATCTCTAGCAAGAACAGCACTAGAATACAAGAAGGGAATTCTAGAAGGGTTGGGGAACAGGGACACAAAGAAAGGGCTAAGACATAGCTATGGCAAAATACATGTAACTTATATGTATAACACATCTTCCTCCTTTTTACAAACAAAATCACATCATTCTCCTTTACACAAATGAGAACATAAGAAAAGAAAAGAAAAGGAAAATACATAAAAATGGAGAATGTAGGAGGAACCGTTTAGCAAATGAAATCATTCAAGTACGCAGGTGGTCTACGACTTCTTAAACCCCTGGTCTCATGAGGCCTTTGTGAGTTTTCTTCGCCATAAGCATTGGCATCACCACCACCACCTTCCCTTCGACTGCCAACAGAAGGATCCAATGCAGGACTGAAATCTTCAGCCAACATGTACCCACTAGTCCTCCCCATGTTGTCAAATCCTAGGCTAGAAGTGGTAGACTCAGAAGGATGCGTAGCCTTTTGATGTAAAGCCACACGATGAAGAGTCCATTTTTCACCATTTTCCAACACAACAAAATGCTGGAAAACACGTTTGACTGCAAAAGGTCCCCTAAATTTGGTAAGACCTTTGCTAAACCTACCCGATTTAACTTTGACTAAATCACCCTTGGAAATGCGAACCTTGCCACCTTGAGGAACACCTACGGGTGCTGTACCCATCACACCACCACTTGAAACCCACTCCTCGTGCCTGGATCCCTACCACGGATAAGTTCAAAGGGAAACTTATCGCATTGGTTAAGTTTTGTGGTACGATAGGCCCATACCATTTCCTCCACTATGTTTTGAGCAATATCTCCACTTGATAATATGCCCTTGAGAATTCCAGTAGAAGCACAGGATCACAGCAGAACATGGGCTTTTATTGGTATTCTCAAGGGCATATTATCAAGCCCATTATCGCCGCTTTAGCGGCAGTTTCCTGCCGCTAAGGCGGCGATAATTTTAACGCCGTTCTTGCTAATATGCCCAATGGGGGCATATTAGCAAGAACGGCGTTAAAATCATCGCCACTTTAGCGGCTGGAAACTGCCGCTAAAGCGGCGATAATGGGCTTGATAATATGCCCTTGAGAATTCCTTTTTTTTAAAAAAAAATTTATTTGTCAATGATTAGGTAATACTTAGTACAATCAAATATATCAAACCAATATCGATGCCGCATACTGCCAATATCAAAGCATAATATCACAGATAAAGAAATTAAGCAAGGAGTACAAAAAACAAGAAATACCAAAATACATTCTAGAACCTCACCCACTTATTTACACTCCATTAAGTATCCTAAAATTTTCAGGAGAGTATCTAAAGCCAAGACCCCCATATTTTATTACATTTAGCGAGTGATCGTATGCCTCTTGACTTGGCCAATGCCTGTTCCATATCATATGTCTGTCGGACTAGAAGCCACCAATCCATCACATTTGGAGGCTTTGGCGATATCCATTCTCGAGCAATAATCAGCCTTGCCGAGACTAACAAAATAGTTAATAAACCGCTACTTTTAGATCCAGCATTACTACAGCCCAGCATAATTTCCCCTACTGTCAGGGGTATATCTAACCCCAATTTCTGATGAATAATATTCTGGACATCCTGCCAAAATGTTTTTAGCTCTAAACACGTTACAAACATATGTTTGATATCTGCCTTATATATATCACATTTTGGGCACTTCATCCTATCTGTAACTATATTATTAGCCGCCCACTTGGCTATCCTCTCAGGTGTGTAATAAAGAAGACAGATCGTCCGATGTTGGTGTAATCTCAGATTAGTAGAATACACCACCCCTTTCCACACACCATCGTGAAGGTCTTTTTCAAATTCAATATCAAGTCCTTCTCCTGCATATAGTCAGCAAATTTCTCGATTAGAGTCTGCAGCCCGTTTGCAGTTCTTGATAAAAAAAACTGCATCGTCCGCATAGAGCAAAGTGGGTATATCACGTTTGCCTGCTCTAGGGACATAAGCATTTAGGGGCATATTAGCAAGAACAGCGTTAAAATTATCGCCGCTTTAGCGGCAGGAAACTGCCGCTAAAGCGGCAATAATGGGCTTGATAATATGCCCTTGAGAATTCCAATAGAAGCCCAGGATCACAGCAGAACATGGGCTTCTATTGGTATTCTCAAGGGCATATTATCAAGCCCATTATCGCCGCTTTAGCGGCAGTTTCCTGCCGCTAAAGCCGCGATAATTTTAACGCCGTTCTTGCTAATATGCCCCATGATTTCCTAAAAAGAAAGACTTCAAAGCGGCCTCAAGGGAGAGACACATCATTTTTTTTTTCCAGCCATAGTTGAAAATAAAACTGGAAGTCTGGATTCCACTATTAGGAAAGGAAGAACTGTCATTTTTTCTAATTTTGATTACAAAATAAAAACTATTGTTAATCTGGAAATAATTGTGAACTTTATGTTGCTAAAAAGAGTCATTTTCAAAGAAAGAAGGGTCAACAAACGAGAACTCTGAGTCAATAGAAAAACCAAACAAGAAATCTTACCAAGATAAAAACTGCAATGTACTTGTAGCACATATTGGTCTAGACAGGAAAGGCACTGTGTTTATTGTTGCCACTGATATGTATCTTATGCTTGCACTTAGCTGGCCAGATGACCCAGACTCGGCCAGTGATGTTTTTTCCGACTGGCTAAGGCTTCCGTTGGATGCTATGATTCCGGCCAAACGGTCGAAATGTCGAAGCACCAAGTCCAACCCCTGGTACAACGTCAATCTCTCCACCATGCGTAAAGCGTGCAAATGGCTGGAAAGGGAGTGGAGGCGAGATTTTGATCTCACTCTGAAAGGTCGTTATCAATCAGCCATTAAAAAATATCATAGGGCTGTTCAGAAAGCACAGGCTACTTACTTCTCGGAGGACATTAGAAACAGCCAGAATCCCACCAAGAAGATATTCTCCATTATCACTAACCTTAAAAACACTGGGGCACCTATGGCGCCCGCAGTTAAGTCTAATGAGCAATGTGAGGACCTAGCCACCTTTTTCATAAATAAAGTGGACAACATCTACAAAACCTTTTCCTTGATGGATATGGGTGTCGACCCCGAGGAATCATCCTCTTCCGCCCACATATTAGCCACTTTTCCACCTATTACTGAAGAAGCACTTACTACACTTTGCAGGAAGATTAAATCTGGCTCTCCAACTGACCCTATGAAGCCAGAACATCTGATGAGATTACTACCTGTATTACTCACACCGCTGGGCCAGGTCATTAACTTGTCATTGGCCAGGGCCACTGTCCCTTGGTTATGGAAGCAGGCCGTTGTAATGCCGCTACTAAAGAAGCCCACGTTAGACTCGACAAAACTGGAGAACTTTCGCCCTATCTCCTTGTTGCCTTGGATCTCTAAAATCTCTGAAGCTTATGTCAATTCTATCCTGTCTGGCTATCTGGAGGAAAATCACATTCTGGACTCCTCTCAGTGTGGCTTTCGCCGCGGCCTTAGCACAGAATGAGCCCGCCTAGCTGTGACTGAACATCTGAGAGCAGCACTGGATGAGGGACGGACCTCGGCACTGATCCTACTGGATCTCAGTGCCGCATTCGATACGGTCTCGCACCAGATTCTGATTCAAAGACTGAAGGAGGCCGGCATCGTGGGCACCGCCCTGGCTTGGCTCACCTCCTTTCTTTCAGATAGGTCCTTCCAAGTATCAGCTCCCCCTTTTTCCTCTAGGGTGTATCCCATCAAACAGAGGGTCCCGCAGGGCTCTGCGCTAAGCCCTACACTTTTTAACTTGTATATTCAGCCGTTGGCTGCATTAGCCAAGAGGAGAGGGCTGACGATCGTGTCATATGCAGATGACACCCAACTTGTAGTCGCCCTCTCCAATGACTGTCAAAATGATGCGGCCAAGTTTCAAAGTGGCTTGGCTGACGTAACAGAGTGGATGACTGCCAATTGTCTACAGCTCAACGCCAGCAAGACTGAGGTCCTGCTGGTAGGGAAGGATCCTGAGCTATGGAGTGGACACTGGTGGCCCACCTTCCTGGGACCCGCTCCCACGCCTAAAAAGGTGGTGAAAAATCTGGGCGTATGGGTTGACTCGGCGCTGAGTTTCCAAGATCAAACTAAGAGGGTGGCGGCGACATGTTTTGGCATTCTACGCAGTCTTAGACCCGTGTTGGGTTTCTTTGACCCCTCCATCCGGCAGACCATTGTGCAGGCAGCTGTGCTATCGAGACTGGACTATGCCAGCGTGCTCTATCTTGGGGTCAATAAGACCGAGATCTCAAGACTGCAGAGGGTCCAAAACGTCGCCGCTAGAACTCTCCTTGCCATGCCTAGATGTTGCCCCACCTCCAGCACCATTCTGCGGCTACACTGGTTGCCAGTGGAGAGACGGGTGGAGTTTAAATCTCTCTGCTTTGTTTTTAAGATTCTGAAATCCCCCATCTCTGGTATACTATCTGGCTTGCTCTCCAACTATACTCCTACGCGACATCTGCGCTCTGCAGGCAAACAGCTGGTTTCTATACCACGAGTGAAGAGGGCCCGTGCTGGTGGACGCTCGTTTCGCGCTCTGGCTGCTAAGCTCTGGAATGGTCTCCCGGCCCATATCCGGAGCATGGACAATTATCTGGCTTTTCGAAAAGCACTAAAGACCCATCTGTTCCCTCATTAGGTTTTCTCCCCTTTGTTAACCACTATGTCCCCTCTGGCCCTTTCTTTTCTCTCTTTTCAGGATGGATACTTGCTGTCAGTTGCTACTATGCTCAGCGCCAGGACGCCCCGTTGCTGGGGCAGCTGTGCGCTCTACAAGTCATCTAAACATAACAGAACATAACATAACTTACTAAGGGTCAGCACAGAACACAATATCCCTTCAGCCTGCAATTGAGAAGATCCTAAAAATGATTGGTACAATCACAGGTAAGAACCCAGAGACCAGAAGTCAGTCGGAGGCGTATCTCCCTCTCTCTACCTAGCCCCCTTTCCCCTCGGGACTATTTTCTGTCACACGCTGATGTGTCTGGTGTGCTGAGAATCAGTCTCCACGAGCATTGGTGGCTAATCTTTGCTTCCGCAGACACCAGGAATCCAGGTGAGTGAATCTGACTTGACAAGCAGCACTCCTTCCCTTGTTTATGCATTATGGCGCCTGAATCCAGCACAGCCAGCTGAAACATGTCGACAGTCTGCCATTCCGAGTTGGATCTGTCACAAAGCGCCAATGCCAGGGGTACAAGCATTATTGCTGCCATGGTCTGCTGTGCTCCTGGTTTTAATGAGTGGCTTATTTTATTAGTATTTGTGTGCAGTGCCTGGTGTTCTCGGAGTGTTCATGAGCCATGGCATCAGAATACATCTATTGTCTCAACACATAGATAAGTATATTAAATCAATAGCACTTTCACAGCACTTTACCATATGCTCATCTGTTTGCTAGTTTTTGCAAGGATGGTGCTCAGCACGTGAAGCACGGCAGTACTATTTTCCCAACAAGACAGCATGCCATTTCAATCACAACAAATTCGAAGCGGAGAACAAAACTGTCACCATGCATGAGTTGTTCATAGGCATGGCTGAAGATTGACTGACTTGTGTTTTCAACCACAAAAACACTTCACTCATGGCCTTTTCCGTGAGCAGATGATAGACTGCGGAGAGTCACCTGATTGCTGATGAGAAACAGGCTGCTGCTAACCTCGGTCTATTATTTCACTGTTGTGCACTGCTGATAGGTGCATTAGTGTAATTGGCTCACCGCCAGTGCTTAATTTACTAAAAAAAAATAAGTGCCAGGGCCCTCGTCACGAGGCCCCCACAGCTTGTACCACCCATTGCCACTGCCAGCACTGCCATGACAGAACCGACACAACTACTAACCTTTACAATGCTAAAGTGTGACAATTCAGACTGTTTGATGCCCCCAAAGATATAAGAATAGCTTGGGCGGCAGGTATTAGTTGTTTTAAATGTATATTGAATTTATAAACAACTGTTGTTCTGCTCATCTCTAAATTACACAAACAGCACCACCATGTGGCAGCTGTCATAAGTGCCAGTGTTGACAATTAAGTGCTGGTGCCGAGCACCGGAAACCACCGGCTCAAATTAAGTACTGCTCAACGCACACAACACGAGGAGAGGGCTGACGATCGTGTCATATGCAGATGACACCCAACTTGTAGTCGCCCTCTCCAATGACTGTCAAAATGATGCGGCCAAGTTTCAAAGTGGCTTGGCTGACGTAACAGAGTGGATGACTGCCAATTGTCTACAGCTCAACGCCAGCAAGACTGAGGTCCTGCTGGTAGGGAAGGATCCTGAGCTATGGAGTGGACACTGGTGGCCCACCTTCCTGGGACCCGCTCCCACGCCTAAAAAGGTGGTGAAAAATCTGGGCGTATGGGTTGACTCGGCGCTGAGTTTCCAAGATCAAACTAAGAGGGTGGCGGCGACATGTTTTGGCATTCTACGCAGTCTTAGACCCGTGTTGGGTTTCTTTGACCCCTCCATCCGGCAGACCATTGTGCAGGCAGCTGTGCTATCGAGACTGGACTATGCCAGCGTGCTCTATCTTGGGGTCAATAAGACCGAGATCTCAAGACTGCAGAGGGTCCAAAACGTCGCCGCTAGAACTCTCCTTGCCATGCCTAGATGTTGCCCCACCTCCAGCACCATTCTGCGGCTACACTGGTTGCCAGTGGAGAGACGGGTGGAGTTTAAATCTCTCTGCTTTGTTTTTAAGATTCTGAAATCCCCCATCTCTGGTATACTATCTGGCTTGCTCTCCAACTATACTCCTACGCGACATCTGCGCTCTGCAGGCAAACAGCTGGTTTCGATACCACGAGTGAAGAGGGCCCGTGCTGGTGGACGCTCGTTTCGCGCTCTGGCTGCTAAGCTCTGGAATGGTCTCCCGGCCCATATCCGGAGCATGGACAATTATCTGGCTTTTCGAAAAGCACTAAAGACCCATCTGTTCCCTCATTAGGTTTTCTCCCCCTTTGTTAACCACTATGTCCCCTCTGGCCCTTTCTTTTCTCTCTTTTCAGGATGGATACTTGCTGTCAGTTGCTACTATGCTCAGCGCCAGGACGCCCCGTTGCTGGGGCAGCTGTGCGCTCTACAAGTCATCTAAACATAACAGAACATAACATAACTTACTAAGGGTCAGCACAGAACACAATATCCCTTCAGCCTGCAATTGAGAAGATCCTAAAAATGATTGGTACAATCACAGGTAAGAACCCAGAGACCAGAAGTCAGTCGGAGGCGTATCTCCCTCTCTCTACCTAGCCCCCTTTCCCCTCGGGACTATTTTCTGTCACACGCTGATGTGTCTGGTGTGCTGAGAATCAGTCTCCACGAGCATTGGTGGCTAATCTTTGCTTCCGCAGACACCAGGAATCCAGGTGAGTGAATCTGACTTGACAAGCAGCACTCCTTCCCTTGTTTATGCATTATGGCGCCTGAATCCAGCACAGCCAGCTGAAACATGTCGACAGTCTGCCATTCCGAGTTGGATCTGTCACAAAGCGCCAATGCCAGGGGTACAAGCATTATTGCTGCCATGGTCTGCTGTGCTCCTGGTTTTAATGAGTGGCTTATTTTATTAGTATTTGTGTGCAGTGCCTGGTGTTCTCGGAGTGTTCATGAGCCATGGCATCAGAATACATCTATTGTCTCAACACATAGATAAGTATATTAAATCAATAGCACTTTCACAGCACTTTACCATATGCTCATCTGTTTGCTAGTTTTTGCAAGGATGGTGCTCAGCACGTGAAGCACGGCAGTACTATTTTCCCAACAAGACAGCATGCCATTTCAATCACAACAAATTCGAAGCGGAGAACAAAACTGTCACCATGCATGAGTTGTTCATAGGCATGGCTGAAGATTGACTGACTTGTGTTTTCAACCACAAAAACACTTCACTCATGGCCTTTTCCGTGAGCAGATGATAGACTGCGGAGAGTCACCTGATTGCTGATGAGAAACAGGCTGCTGCTAACCTCGGTCTATTATTTCACTGTTGTGCACTGCTGATAGGTGCATTAGTGTAATTGGCTCACCGCCAGTGCTTAATTTACTAAAAAAAAATAAGTGCCAGGGCCCTCGTCACGAGGCCCCCACAGCTTGTACCACCCATTGCCACTGCCAGCACTGCCATGACAGAACCGACACAACTACTAACCTTTACAATGCTAAAGTGTGACAATTCAGACTGTTTGATGCCCCCAAAGATATAAGAATAGCTTGGGCGGCAGGTATTAGTTGTTTTAAATGTATATTGAATTTATAAACAACTGTTGTTCTGCTCATCTCTAAATTACACAAACAGCACCACCATGTGGCAGCTGTCATAAGTGCCAGTGTTGACAATTAAGTGCTGGTGCCGAGCACCGGAAACCACCGGCTCAAATTAAGTACTGCTCAACGCACACAACACAAGTGTGAATCTGAGACATGTGCACTCTTTAGGTTGGTTCACTGCATGATACGACATTGAACAGTTGTATTAAGTATGGGCAATTATCAGTGCTCCCACAAGTGAGGATTGTGTCACTCACATCAAGGAGCCATGGCCGGAACAGGTTACTTGTCATCATAGAATTTGGTATGTATTTTGCATGACTATGTCTTCACGACTTGAACCCTGGGAATCTTGTGCAACTATTATTGAAGCAGGGGTCAGTGTCCGGAGCCAGAGATGGGTTTAACCAGTGCATAATTTGTACCAAATAAGTAGGGGGGGAGGGGGCGAAAGCTTTCCTAGGCGATGCTACCAAAGCCGGGTTTGCTGAATGTTGGAGTGGCTGAGGACCCAGGCTGCCTAGACTTGATTCCACCTCGTGCATCTTTCTTCCACCACTCAAAACCTCCTCTCTCTTTATCTTAGTCTTCAGGGTTTTTTTTATCCATGCTTTGTCTAAGGTGACCACCTGGCATGTCAGTGGATTCTGGGTAATGACTGTAAAAATTCAGGACAATATTTCAGGGCAATTGGCCAATTTTATGGAAACGACTGAGATGAAAGTCCTACCCCACTGCTTTATAGTGCATGTGTTTACAATATTTTACATTGCGCAATATATTCACTATGTTCTGTATGCGATCGACTGTAGGCATAATATATTCATAAGGTACATTATATCCTTGTTCAATAGTAAATTGATGCCCTTGAGCACAGTGTCAAGGGCCTCGTCCCTACCAGAATCTAGCGGATCTTTCTTAGCGAGAAAGTAACAGCAACATTTTGATTATGTATCTAAACATTTTAAAAACCATGACAAAAAAGGTTTTGAAAAGATTAATGTAAGTGACTTCTTCATCTTCTGCTTGATACGAAAATCTGAACAGCAGCATCTAGCTCACCTCTCCCTCCCAAGATGTCAAACCTAAAAACATGAATTGAGATTAAAAAATGTAGCACATACAATCATTGGAAAAATCCTGCACATGTAGTCCTCGATCATCATACCAGTGATGGTCCAAATAGTGCACCACCATGTTCTGCACAGTGCACCATTACCCACTGCCTAGTACACCCCCAGCAATGCGTAATGCACCTCCACACAAAGCATAGTGCACTTCCATCCTCAGTACATTCAACTATAACCTGAGGCACACTGCACCACCAGCACCCTCAGAAAAGCGAATTAGCGCCTGCAGCAGTGTGTACCATCACCCACTGTGCAGTGCTGGGTAGGGCGCTAATGGAGACCAGGCCAGGGAGTGTGTTGCAGCAGAGGGCATACCTCCAGCGTCTAGCCTCACTCACATGTGCTTGACACACACCAAGCTGCGGTGGGGAGCAGTATCCTGGGGAGGGCTGTCCGGAAGAGTTTGTCAGGAAATGACAATATTTAAAAGGCTGTAAGAGGGCAAAACGTGCTGCCTTGAGCTGCCCCCTCCAGAGCAAGAAGCTCAAACTAGCTCCCAATGTCAAGTGTGAAAATGCAGCATGTGTGAGAAAGTAGAGAGCAGCAAAGACATGCATTGGAAAAATCATTCTGTCCAAGAAGGCTAGTCAGGGCTGTGTGGCAGGAAGGCTAGAGCTAAAGACCAGTAAGGCTTTGCAACTGGTATTAACTTGGACAGATTTCAAGTTTTTGACCATGGTTACTATATCAGAGCAACAAGCAGAATTATAGATATTTTTATCCATGATATCCCACAGTGGACAGAGCTGTTCTTGAGGTGCAGCGGTGCAAATGCAAGTTAGCATTGGGGCTTACAATGTGGGGTGGTTGGTTGCTTGACTAAAGGCTGTTAGTGCTTGTATCAAATAGAACATTATACTCACTGTTCAACTCAGAGCTTTGGGCTATTTTTTAGGGAGGTAGCTCATTAGGTTTTGCCTCACTTGCACAGACCAATTTGTACTATACAAGTCAAAGGAACACATCGCAGCAGGGTTGGCTCAGCCTTGAATTCTTTCCAGGTTGATTAAGTCAGCACCATTGAGTTTACTGACACTGACTTGTCCCTTGTACTGGTTTACGAAGGCATTAGTGGTGTGTGTGATAAATGACCAGTAGGATTGCCATGCAATATTTTCCACTCCAGAGGTAGTCTTATTGCGACTGACAGCAGCGCAGCCATCAGCAGGATCTGGGGCCAGTCACAAATGCCTCTTTGAAGCTGTTTATAGATGGATCTCAAGGCCTGTGCCGCTTGCCACAGCCAGGGAGGGCAGAGAATACATCCACACGCATAGGAGCCTGAAAGGGACTGAACTATTGTGACAACCCCTGACACTAGGCTGCCTGTACAATTCTTTGCTTGTGCAGAAAGAAATCAGAGTGGGTGCCATGGGAGGCAGACTCTGACACCTTATATCTGGATGTGAGGTACTCACTGCATTTATCTAAAAATTGGGACCACCAAACAAAGAAAATTAAAGAGCAGGGTGAAGTTGAGATCAGGCAGTAGAGACACAGCAACTGATGAAAAGGATTGTGCTAAGAAACCCCCTGAAGCAGCACAGCGCTCAGCGCCTGGATGCCCTCGCAGGTGATTAGCGCGCTTTATAAATCCGGATTGATTGATCGGAAGAAACCGGAAAAGGCAGGAAGAGGAGCACAAGGCCAAACAATAGCTACAATCCAAGAAGCCAGGCAGCGCATACACCCTGGCAAGCTCTGATGGCACACCGGCCCATTCAATGTCACCCCCACGCCTTGTTGCAGCCTTTTACATTAGCTCACATCACTGATTTTACATGTATTTAAAGTGCACGTTTTTAAACATGAACGTAAAAACATTTATGAACCCTCCCTCCCTCACTCCTACCTGACAATGATATGAGTGAAACAAATGGACCGATTGTCAGGTACCCCTTACATTACATATTGTATGGATGCTGCAATATTGCAGCCTATTTGAATATTTACATGAGACTTTTTGTGTAGGGCACCTCTTTTACTTAATTGCTTGAAGCTAATCTCGAATAAGACGACCAAGGATAGTAAAACATTAAGGGATACATATGACTAAGATTAAACAATTTGGTCATGAATAGAATTATATTTCAATAGGAGAAGGGACATATAATGTGCTGAAAATGATATATAACATATCCGAGAATTCATTATTTATGTAAATATTTTTATTAGGACCCTTAGATGTGGTTAGCGTTTCATACAGTTCAAAATCACTGTTCATTCGTGTTAGACTTGGCACCATTGGCGTGGGTCTCCCTTCCATTTTTTTTTTGCTGTTGCCTCATCTGTTTTTGCTGGTTTAGATGCTTTGGGCACTTTGCCACTGCTGTTCAGTGTCAAAGTGCAAGTGCTCCCTACTGTAAATTGTTGTATGGATTAGTGATTCCATGATTGGCTTGTTTGATTTACTTGTCAGACCCTAGTACAGTGCACCACGTGTGCCCAGGGCGTGTAAATCAAATGCTGCTGGTGGGCTGCAGCACTGGTTGTGCCACCCACAGAAGCAGCCTGTAACGTGTGACTCAGGCCTGCCATTGCAGAGCCTGTGGGCAGTCTGTGACTGCCATGTCGACTTGGCAAGTGCACCCACTTGCCAGTCCCTAAACCTTCCCTTATCTTCATATCAGACACCCCTAAGGTAGGCCCAAGGGCAGGGTGCATTGTAAGTATAAGGTAGGACATGCCCTGATGTGTGTAGCATGTCCTAATAGTGAATTACAGCCATTTTCGTTTTTTCACTATTGCAAGGCTACCTGTTCCCCATAGGCCAGAATGGGCGGTTTTGATTATAACATTTTATAATCCTAACTGACCCAGGGAGCATGGTAGAAAAACGAATTTAGTATGCCTGAACTCAGAATGATAAAATACATCTTTTAGTGAAGTTGGTTTTAACATTCTGTGTTTGAAAATACCACTTTTAGAAAGTGGGTATTTTCTTGCCTATCTGTCCAAGCCTGCCTCTGCTAGGTTGTGTATTGTGTGTCTGGCTTTGTGAGTGATATGGGCTGGGGGATTCCAGGAGACAGGGTGAGTCAGCCCCGGGCTGAATAGACCTTTCTACATATAGAGTGGTGGGAGGAGTTGCAACCTAGGTCTGAATAGGTCTCTGCCTGCCTTCCACAATGCTGGCTCCACCTCCTGCCGGGCGGCTGATGACTCTGCCCCTCACTCACAAAGGGAGAAGGTGTCTCCTGACAGAATGCACCCAGAACTGGTTTGGACCAGGTACAGGACCCTCTGCCTTCAGAGGACAAAGGATTTTTGACCATAAATACTGGGGCCCAGACCCCGTGAAATTAGATCACTTCTGGGAAATCAAGAAACCTGTTGCCAGGGAGAAGAACCGGAGAAGCTGAAGGAGAAGTACTGCCCCTGTGCTGTTTTGCTGATTGGGGTTGGCCTGCAGTGGTTGCTTTCTGCCAAGGACAGGAGAAAAGACGTTGCTGTGCTTTATCATCTTGAAGAAGAGAATCTCCAAGGGCTTGAACTGAGCATGCCTCCTGCCTGAAGTCACAGGGACACAACAACTTCACCCCTTCTGTTTGCCTGCATCTAGAACTGCTGTTTTAGCTGCTAGCAGAAGGAAATTGCAACACTGACGCCGGCGAGCGACGCCGTAACCTGCACCGAAGCCGTGGGCACCGCTCGTGAAGAGCACGACGCATCGCCCCGACTTGCACCGTAGGCCCGACGCCTGCCGACGCCGTGCGACATCGACTCCGAAGCCGTCACCGAGGCCGCTGCCTGCACCGGAGCCGAGGACACTGCTCGTGACGCTCACGACGCACCGTCCGGACTCGCACTGCAGCCCCGACTTCACCGACGCCAGGGCTTCATCACCGCGGAGCCGATCCTCGACGTGGGTGACCCCCCGAATCCATCGACACCGCACCATCGTAAGGAACCGACGCCTCGCCGCCATCCGTGACGTCACCTCCCCGACCCAGTAAGGAACCGACGCCTCACCTCCCCTGCGCTGCAGTAAGGAACCGAGACATCACCTCCCCTGGGGTCGTAAGGAACCGACGCCGCCGGCGCCAATGAAGCATCACCTCCCCGACTCCGTGCACCGTCTTTGTTTTCATCGAATTCCAGGTACTGTTCTTTGTGGGTCTGCTTGACTCCGGGCCCGACGCTGCGCACCTCGCGGTCGGCGCCGTACTTTGGGATTTCCACCGGTCACGACGTTGTGATAACTCCAAGTGGAGTTATTTGTTGCTACAAGCTTTATTTGATTGACTATCCTATTTCTGAAGATAACGTGAACTGTCTCTATCATTTTAAGTCTATTTTTGGATTACAGTATTGTGGATTTTTGCTATTGGGTCTTGTGTTAAGTCTATATAAAGATTACTTATTTTTACATACAACCTGTGTGGTGTCCATCTGTAGTGTTTTCACTGTATTACTGTATGTGTTCACAAATGCTTTACACACTGCCTCTGAGATAAGCCTGTCTGCTCGTGCCAAGCTACCAGGGGGTGAGCAGGGGTTATTTTAGGAGTGTATCCCCCTTATCCTGACTAGAAGCAAGGGTCCCTATTTGGACAAAGGTGCAAACCATTGCCAACTAGAGACTCCCAGTTCTAACAATTAGTTTAAGGCCATACACGGAGGAGGCCTTATCTGGATATAATTATGGGATGACTTAATATTCAATAATAAGAAAGTAAATACTTTGTGGTTGGTAATTGTGTACCATCTCGGAAAAATCAATGAATACCTATGTTTAATGAAAATTAAATAAAGTGTGTTTTTAGTGTAAGCAATAAGTGAAAGGCATTTAATTTAACATTTCACAGGAACAGGAGGGGGAGGAGGACAGGAATGAACCTTCCACTAGTTAATCTAGCGCAAGGTATATGGCAACTGTCCTGCAAGTCAGAAGAAGGCATCACAGTTGTCACCATCACCACCAGAGTGCCAATCATTTCTACAACCACCTCTGGTACCTCTCCCACCACAAGCTCTAGTGTTATAGAAACCTCCACATCTCTCTTCCTTCCTCTGCGGCAATAGTGCTAGCCTTAGATACAGAGGCGTATTACCAATCGCAGCAGGCGGCCTCCATGGAGCCAAGAGGCATCTGATGTGGAGCATGGGGCGCTATATATTAAGGTTCTTCAATATCTGAAACACAGGCACAGAGGATGGGAAATGGAGCCCGTGGAAACACCAGCTGCACCTCTCAGTCAATGAGGAGCAAAGCGCCACCTTTTCAACAGTCAATCACACAACTTTGGCAAGCATTAGTCAGAGGCTGGGATCCCTTCTTGATCAAAATGGCGACTTGTGTAACACCTTAAATGATACAAGAGGCACACTCAGGGAGCTGGTGGTATTGCAGCAGTAGGAGGCACTTACTATGTTGCATTGTGTGCATCAGCACAAGAGTGGCGTTGGGCTCAGCCTGCCAAGACCAGGGCCACTTAGGGTGACCAACCGTCCGTAAAAACCGAGGTTTTGATACTTGGGAAAAATAAGGATCTCTGGGGCCCTCAACATTGGCCCTGTGAGATGGGTGCACTTCCTTTACCTTCCTGCCAAGTTCGCAACTTGGGCGTCACCATTGATGACTCGCTCAGTATGCATCATCAAGCTGCCAAGGTAGCTGCCACATGTTTTACCATCCTGAAGTGGCTAAAAAAGATCATCTGGATGCTACCAGAGTCCACTCAGAGAACGGTAGTCCAGGCATTGATCACCTCAAGGCTGGACTACGGAAATGTTCTCTACCTGGGTTCAAATAAGGAGGTGACTCGTAGGCTGCAGATGGTCCAGAACTCCGCTGCAAGGTTACTTTGCCGGGTTCCTAGAGCCACTTCTATCTCTGGCCATCTACGAGATTTGCATTGGCTCAGGGTGGAGAACCGAATTAAGTTCAAAGCCCTGAGCTACATGTTTAAAATCAAAATAGGGGTTGCCCCTCAGTACTTGCAATCTCTGGTCCGCCCATATGTCCCTCCTCGAAATCTCCGCTCATCCACTCAGGGGAAGTTCTTCGTTCCTAAAATTAGACTATCTCGGATGGGCGGAAGGTCATTTGCATATCTTGGTCCCTCCCTTTGGAATGCCCTGCCCATAGCTCTTCGAAATGAAACAGAGTACGTCCAATTTCGCAAATCATTGAAGACTTGGCTCTTTAGCCAATAACTTGTAAGCCGTTTCATCATAGTCTCTGAACTGCCATGGCGCCGGGAAACCCTTTTTGGGTAGCTGTTGCGCCTTATAAATGTAATAAATAAATAAATAAATATAAATAAATTTCACGGACCATCCGTTATTTTGGCATGTTGTCCGTTGTCTGTCATCATTCCTTTTATGGACACCATTTGTCAGTAATTTGGGGGATTGCAGCAAGCTGTGCTGTTTCCCTGGAGAAGCCCTAATAAAAGTTTAAATGTTATTGCTATCAGGGCCAGCTCGCACTTCTCAAACTGTAGAGGCTGCAGCAGCCCCTCCCCGACTTTACACAGACTGAGGACTGGCCCATTGTCATTCTGACTTCGGCTGATTGTCACATACAGAATGACAATGGGACCTTGGGTACCTACAGCAGGGGGTGTGTCTTCTCCCACATCTGCCTAGGGCACGGCATTGTGCTTTTGTCGGGCAGCCATGCTGGAAGCATCAGCAAAAATCCGAATGAATGTAGACCAATCTTGTCAAGAACGCGTGAGAGTTATAAGGTGAAGGTATTGGATTAATCTCAATGTTTATGTTGCATTAATTTCCTACCTATTACCATTTAAAACACGTTTCATGTTATTAGTCATCCAATAGGAAAACCTGACTACTACTTAATTCAGTAGAAAAAATCCCTTCTAGATGTCCGCTATACTTTGGACCCTTCCTTCCTGTCCTGAATTTTGTCCTTCTGTCCTGAATTTTGACCCTTTGTCCTGAATTTTTACACTCACTGTCCTGAATTAGCACCCATGCCAGTTGGTCACCCTAGGGCAGAGCTTTCCAAACTGTGTGTCCCGACACAGTACTGTGTCGCCTGCAAATGGTGGGTGTGTCGCGGGATGACACCGGTATTAACGGGCACTTGGCACATAACTGCTGCTAATTAAGAGGCATTCCTTTGAAAGCTTTGTCTCACTATGCGTCATCTATTACATAATGTCTCCCAGTAAATGGTCTTTTAAAGACCTGCGAAGTACTCGGGTGCGGCTGTGTGTGTGCCTCGGGAAGTTGCAGTGAGGTGACAGAGGGTGACAGACAGAGGGAGGAAGACAGAGGGAGATAGAGGGAGGAAGACAGAGGGAGACAGAGGGAGGGAGACAGAGGGAGGGAGACAGAGAGAGAGAGAGGGAGACAGAGAGAGAGGGAGACAGAGAGAGAGGGAGACAGAGGGAGGGAGACAGAGGGAGGGAGACAGAGAGGGAGAGAGGGAGGGAGAGAGGGAGGGAGACAGAGGGACGGAGACAGAGGGAGGGTGACAGATGGAGGGAGACAGACAGAGGGAGACAGACAGAGGGAGGGAGACAGAGGGAGGGAGGGAGACAGAGGGAGGAAGACAGACAGAGGGAGGGAGACAGAGAGAGAGGGAAACTGTGGGAGACACAGAGAGAGGGAGACAGAGGGAGGGAGACAGAGGGAGGGAGTCCGGGGTAGACAGAGGGAGGGAGAGGGAGACAGAGAGAGGGAGACAGAGAGAGGGAGACAGAGAGAGGGAGACAGAGAGAGAGGGAGACAGAGAGAGAGGGAGACAGAGAGAGACAGACAGAGGGAGACAGAGGGAGAGAGAGAGAGAGAGAGAGGGAGACAGAGGGAGGGAGACAGAGGGAGGGAAACAGAGGGACGGAGACAGAGGGACGGAGACAGAGAGAGGGAGACGGAGGGCGACAGACGGAGGGCGACAGACGGAGGGAGACAGACAGAGGGAGACAGACAGAGGCAGGGAGACAGAGGGAGGGAGGGAGACAGAGGGAGGGAGACAGACAGAGGGAGACAGACAGAGGGAGGGAGACAGAGAGAGAGGGAAACCGTGGTAGACACAGAGAGAGGGAGACAGAGGGAGGGAGTCCGGGGTAGACAGAGAGAGGGAGACAGAGAGAGGGAGACAGACAGAGGGAGGGAGACAGAGGGAGAGGGAGACAGAGAGAGAGGGAGACAGAGAGAGAGGGAGACAGAGAGAGAGGGAGACAGAGAGAGAGGGAGACAGAGGGAGGGAGACAGAGGGAGAGAGAGAGAGAGAGAGAGGGAGACAGAGGGAGGGAGACAGAGGGAGGGAAACAGAGGGACGGAGACAGAGGGACGGAGACAGAGAGAGGGAGACGGAGGGCGACAGACGGAGGGCGACAGACGGAGGGAGACAGACAGAGGGAGACAGACAGAGGCAGGGAGACAGAGGGAGGGAGGGAGACAGAGGGAGGGAGACAGACAGAGGGAGACAGACAGAGGGAGGGAGACAGAGAGAGAGGGAAACCGTGGTAGACACAGAGAGAGGGAGACAGAGGGAGGGAGTCCGGGGTAGACAGAGAGAGGGAGACAGATAGAGGGAGACAGACAGAGGGAGGGAGACAGAGGGAGAGGGAGACAGAGAGAGAGGGAGACAGAGAGAGAGAGAGAGGGAGACAGAGAGAGGGAGACAGAGAGAGAGGGAGACAGAGGGAGACAGACAGAGGGAGACAGAGGGTGAGAGAGGGAGACAGAGGGAGGGAGACAGAGGGAGGGAGACAGAGGGAGGGAGACAGAGGGACGGAGACAGAGAGAGGGAGACAGAGGGCGACAGACGGAGGGCGACAGACGGAGGGAGACAGACGGAGGGAGACAGGGGCCTGTGTTCAACCTCATGGTCTCAAATTTGCTTGAAAATGCACCATTTGCCCACTTTTATTTCAAAAAGTGGTTCGGGCTCGCTCACTCGCTACGCTCGCTCGCTACACTGCCTTACTGTGTCCCAAAATGATGCATTTCCAAAAAGTGTGTCACCAACATGAAAAGTTTGGAAAGCTGTGCCCTAGGGTCACTGAAACAGAGAGGGCAAACACAATGATGTTTAGAAGATTTACAAACACAATGCAAAACTTTGGTAATCAGCTTGCCCTGATCTTGGGAATGAACACAATTTTAGATCAGCCGGAATGACAAAGGATGCCTGCTTTAACTTATTAATGTCAGCACAAGGGACAACCTTTTCACTACCCATCCACCACCATCATTCTGATACTTCCCTTTTCACCTCCCACGGCAGGATTCTACAGTAGGAAGAAGGACGAGATCTGCAGGTGCAGCAAACTCACCAAAACCCTCTGAGACACTTTCTAAAAAACAGGTTCCTTAAGATTTTTTGACAAGTTCCGTTTAATAATGCATGTATGATATTAGAGTAATCTGTGATTTTCCAAATGAGAAAAGAGACACATTTATTTTGAATTGTTATTGTGAAGCATCATAAAATGTGTAATATTAATGAAGTATTTACATTTACTGAAAAGTTTACTTTCTAAGCATCAATATCATTTTGAATGAGTTCCTATCTTACGTCTGCTGCATTTTGGTCCTGCTGTTGTGGGGTCTGTACACCCTCGGCATTGTCATCTTTGTCACTTGAGCCATCATCTGGCTAGTTTGCCTCTTCGAGCATGAGCAAACAATGACTTATAGCCATATTGTACAGCACGCACCACAAGATTGCAATGTTACACACTTTATCTGGAGCACACACTAATTCCCCACCAGTATGGTGGAGACATCAGAAGGCTAGGTTAGTCCAAATGCACGGCCTATCACATCGCTTGTCTTAGTTGAGATGAAGTCCTTGGATCATGAATTGGTCCCATCAACCAATCAGGCAATGGATAACCGGAGTCAACTACATGGGAAAAAAGCAAGTATGGTACATTGCTTCTACTTACATGTAGAAGCATTATTTCAATTGAAAAGTCAGAAAATAGTGGTGTATTTCTACTCACGGGGCAACCATTCCCTTTGTAAGCGATATCTTGTCATGGTATATGGTATTTGGTACCCAGTTATTTCTTAAAATCATAGAGTTGTGTAGATCCAGGGAAATGGGCACAGCCATGAGTAAAGATGAGTTTTGCGTCACACATACCATTTGCGAATTAATGGTAGGCTGTATCGTAGTTCTGCAATACATATGCTCAACTGCTCTTGGTGGTACAAGTGCCACATGTGTGCAGTCCGGGGCACCTATTACATTTAGAAACCTACCTATGGCATAAAACTCAGCCTTGACACCATTCACTGTATAAAAGGCAGTTGGAAATACTTTGTACCATGACACAAGTTTGAGTAAGGCACCCATTACCTGCTTCAGGGCTTTTGGAAATGTTGGCTGTGCCCTGGCTTGAAGACGTCCCGCGGGAGCTTGAAATCCCCTTGTAGTAAAAAAATGTAGCACTGCCATAATTTTTAAGACTGATGGAATAGAGTCCAATATGCTGAGGATGACGTCCATGTAAAGGCGAACGTTTGCAAGAACATATTTCCTGGACATTTTTAAAGGATTGAGACACTGCCTGATCATTGTTGTCCGTCTTCTCTGTCTACTGGAAGCTTGTGCTCCTTGTTGTTGGTTTGGTTGCTGCTCTTGTAACTGCATTTGCATCTGTAGAACCATTAAACTTACCTTCCTGGGGATGGAAGTGCCGTAGAGCCAGTGCTTCACCCAAGGTGCTGTTCTACGGCATGAAAGAGAGAAAATGTGGTCTGCACTTATATGTGGATGAAAGGGCTATCAAAAGTACTGATTAAATAAAGTATGGTATGTTTGCATGCAGAGTTAAATGTGTTTGGGGCATATATTAAAAAAATGTTTCGCATTACAAACTTTTCACATGAAATAAAGCTTAAAAACATAATTGGGGGTGTTTTCAAAATGATTAAATACTGTTGTAATCACTTTTTTGAAGGTTTTAAAAAAAACATTTACTGCTTGTTCAGATGGTATTTTCGGTGCCAGTTAATTCCCTACCTAGTGTAATTTATGTCTGCTACCTCTAATAAAAAATGTATTTCAGCACCCTTTACTTCGGGTACTCAGTAACGACCTCCGATTGTACTGCTACTTGTTATTGTATGGAGCAAATTTAATTAAAAACATGTGGTAAATCTGCTTCCAACAACCCATGAAGAAGGTCACAGCAGTGTATTTAAAGAAAGGCAGGGCTCCCTGCGCTAATATCACTGACTTCATCCAACTTAACATTTTGGCTCAACAATTCAGGCAATTACACGCATTAGCTGGCTGCTGGAAAATGTCATTAAAGAAAAGCAAACACAATTATCTTTTCTGCCCGGCCACTCACCTGAAGCCAGAAGTCCCAAGGCTGGCTGCAGACACAGAGCTGTGCAAACTGTGCGCATCAGATTCACAGGTAATAATTCTTTGATTTAACTGTTACTAGAGAGTCACAAATGTAATGTTTAAATTGTATTTAAAATAATGAAGTCCTCTTAGCTTGATATGAGTGAAGCTTTAGGCCTACTTGCGTTTTCGGAATTGCACATTTTCTTTTTTTTTATTTCAAATACTTTATTGATTTTCCAAAAGACATAGAAAAACAAAAGAGGAAGCTTAGGTGTGCTCGTCATGTCGAGGCTAGAACAACATATAGATAATCCCGTAGTAGCTCAGAGGAACTAACCTCTAGTAACGAGGCTGAAGAAACCAGAGCAAAAGGAAGGAAGGAAGAAAGGATAGGAAAACGGAAAAAAGAGAGGGATAGGGAAGAAAGGAGCAATAGGTTGACACTATTCAAATCTTATGCAGTGTAAACACAAGAGTACCCCAATATTAACATATAACATAGTAAGCATGACAGAGCAATACAGTCAAATTTTAGTTGAACTCACGGAGGTTTATGGGAGTCGAAATAATTGTCCAAAGTATTCCACATTGATCTGGAAGTAGGTTTCCAAGGAGAGTTTTGTAGAGCAATGTTATCTGCACCCCTCAGATGAGTAATCCAGTTGATCCACCCTTTATAGGAGGTCTTACCCGTGTCTTTCCAGTTTGTGAGAACCATTTTCGCAGCAGAAGTTAGCAGAAGATCAAGAAGAGCCTTATCCGGCTCCGAGCTTAGGTCTGTCCTCAAGAAAGCCATAGGTAAGGTAGAGGATTCCTTGGACCATGTACAGTTAAACATTTCAGTTAGGAAACCAAAAATCTTATCCCAAAAGGGCTTCACCGACGTACAGTGTAGAATAAGATGGGCTAGGTCGCCCGTTTCCTGATTGCAATTCCAACAAATAGCATCATCTCTAATCCCTAAAGAGAATAATCGAGCAGGAGTCCAAAATGCCTTATGTAAGAGCCAATACTTGGTTTGAGATAATACCGGAGATATTTTATTACATGAGACAGAGCTCCACAGTTTCGACCATAGAGAGACAGATAGCGGGTCAGAAGAGTGCGAGTCCCAAAACGCTATAGACTTATTATTGAGGGTAGTGGTTTTAGGGCGAAGGAGTTTATATATCTGAGAAACTTGGTGTCCTAATTTGTTAATTTTCTCCACGAACCTTGGTAGTGATGGTTGTGTGAGGGATAGTTTGGATTTTGACAGGGCAGTTCTTACTTTTAAAAAATTGTAGAATTCAATATCAGGTAGATTATATCTAGTTTGTAGGTCTGAGAACGTAACTGGGTAAGAAGTATCTTCCAGTTGGGAAGGGAAGAGGACACCTTTTTTGATCCAGGAGTCGAACGTCAAGCACTTGCCCTTATAGAGTATTTTACTGTTGTACCATAGTGATTCCATTTTGGATCCTCTAATACTGTTTTCCAGTTTGTTATCTATCTTTAATAATGCAAATTTAGTGTTCTTAAAGATAGATTTAGAAATAGATGGATAAAGGCGGTTGGTTGTAAGTAATGAAAGAGGATTTAGATCATTAAGGATAGCCTTCTCTACCTCTAACCATACAGGCGTGTAACCCGCTGGGAGGATAACCAATATGAGCCTTGTTTTGCTAAAAAAGCAAACTGGTACAGTCTAAAGTCTGCTAGATTCACTCCTCCTAAAGATTTGTCAAGCCTCAGTTTTTTAATACTAATTTGTGCTTTCTTCCCGTGCCACAGAAATTTAGTCAGAAGGGCATCTAGTTTGTGATGGAATTCATCTGTCAGTAGTAACGGGAGCATGGTGATGAGATAATTAACCACATTGCACATTTTCAATACTAGTGGTTTTCAGGGCTTCATCTTCCCCCAGCCTGCTTCTGCACCACAGGGCTCAGCTGTGACCTGCATTCCTAGTTTAATAATATGAAATACAGTCAATTCTATGGTCTTGCTTGCTTTGTAACATTTATCAAAAATAAGGTTTTCTGTTCGTGTTGTTCCTGGGAAGAGCAAATTTACAGTTATATACAAATGAAGGCCACTTCCTTTGGCCAAAACGGAGGTGTGGCTTATAGTTTGAATGCAGTATTGCTTTCTGTGTAAGGCATCATTTTCTTTGGTGTAGGGCAAATGTTAATAATAACATGTGATGTGTTTTCTATTTACTTATTGGTTGTGATATGTAACTTTCCTTGTCACGCCACAGTTTCTTAGTCTGAAAATGTATAAAATGCTATTTTGGGAGTGAGACAGGAATTTCCACTCAGAGCTGGCCACAGGTTAGGGGCCGATTCCGATTCAGGCCGGAAATCTCCCCGACCGAGCCGGACCCGGAGAGATTTCCGACCGAATCGGACTCTAGCAGTCCGACCGAACGAGTACGATGCGTTCGCATGCAATCAGACTCGATTCGGTCGGACTCCCATTGAAGTCAATGGGAGCCGGTCGTACAACGCGTACGCGGGCTCCCATTGACTCAATGGGTGCGAGGCGAACAAGGGCGCCCCCTACAGCGGGTACGCGTCGAAGCGACTCGCGCCGTACATGCACAGGTAGGGGGGACCCATGGGTCCCCCCTGTGTGCAACTCGCGCAGCTACGCATACAGGGGGGTCCGACACGGACCCCCAAAGTGCGGCTCCGACTGCTCTTTGGAGCCGGACTGCGCGAGTCGGTCGGACTGCTCGAGGTGCGCATCGTACTTACCCGGCCGAGGAACGTCTCCACTGCGCTGTGCGAGTCGTCTCCGTGCGAGTCGGTTGGAGCGTTGGGTCCCGCGAACGAGTCGGCCGGCGATTTCGCAAGCGCTCGCATCGTACTCGCTCGCCCGGACGCGCGTACGAATCGGTCGGGAAAGAGGGCTCCGAATCGGATCCGGTAAAGACGAATCCGATTCGGTGCCCTACCGGCCGAGATCGGAATCGGCCCCTTAGTCTGTCTATTAATCTGAACTTAAAATATTTCCATGTTCCTTTTTTCCTGCCTAATTCAGCAGACCTTGGCGGAGCTCGTGGAGTTTCACTCCGTGGAATTACGCGGAGTTACCGGGGAAAAACTCTGCTGAATTCCGCGGAGTTCTGTGAGCGGGCGGAGTAACTGCTAGCACCTGCCAGGGCCCTGAGGTGCACTGATTTGCGTGTGAAAGGCCGGGCGGCAGGCACGTTGCTGAGAGAGCCAACTCTCTGATCAGGGCCTGCATTAATAAACGCTTCATGAGGAGCCATGTTTGCTCTGCGTGTTCGGAGAAAGCGAGGACTTTGGTCTCAGCTTATCAGCAGGAGTGAAAAGCCCCACAGAGGCAGACGTTGCCAAATCTGCCTGTTCACACGACAAAATGGAACTTGCATGCACCAGATGCTGCCTAGTCGACCCTCATCTTCTCCAGTACTCAGGAAGTAAATTCCGCCTGGTCTCTGTGAGGCACTTCTGGCTCACATCAGGAAGAAACACACTCTTGTAGGGCAGCGAGGGAAGTAGAAAGACCCCAGCTCCCAATAACGCCTCTCGTGCTCTGTTTACTTTTCTCCCAGGTCTGAGAACATTCAGCAGCAAGCCACTAAAACACTGTCTGGAGCTGCATGTGTGCACACATCCAACATGTTCCCAGAATCACTCCTCTGAGGACAGTGCACTCCTCATTCTTGCAGCATTAAGCATGTGCGGGGCAGGATCAGCAGCTGTCCCTTGCAGGCAGTTTCCTGGCCTTCATCTGATCAGCCCTCACTCACCTGGCACTGCAACGCTGCTCCAATCCCTCCCCAACAACCCCTCAACAATGGGATGTCAGGGCGGACTCGAGGGTACTCACCAATCATGCTGCTGCTTCCTGGTACACTGCCAGTGCTCTTACTGCCGCCACATAGACCCTCTTCCAGAGCTTCCTGGCAGAGAGCCTCCCCCTGATCACAACTTTGCTGGAAAAGGCTGCAGTGGCCCCCGGTGTCCTGATGTGTGTGATGGGAAACGTTGTCAGCGCACAAATCAGGGGCGCTCTGGACGCAGCATGCTTCTCTCGGTTGTATTCCTGCTGGACGGTCCATTGCCATAATAAAACAGCTGCTGTTCTGCCAGGCACGGCTTTATCCCGATTCACAACTGGCATGGGCAGAAGATGGTGAAGATTGTGAAAGCTCACAAGATTAGCCTGTGTGGGATGACCTAGGCGCATGGGGTCTCTGCAGCCCGGTGCTGGCACAGACAGGAAAGAGCAGGTTATTGGGTAAGAGGCGGAGCAGCAGGCTCCTGGTGCGTTTAAAGCGACAGCAACACACCTTCAGCTAGACGAGTGAGTGTGTAAATAAGGCCCCACCCTGCCCTGACCCCGCTCTGGCTGGGAGAAAAGCCTCTCACAGTGAAGGACAATGTCTGCAGCTGTTGCGATGGAGGCTGGTGGCAGCCAGGCCCTGTGCTGCTACATGAGCAGCCTGCCTCCAAGAACCGCTCTTTGCCCCGACTTGTCCAGTTGGGAATGGGTGCCGGTAATAAAACAAACTCTGCTCCGCCAGTGGTTAGCGGAGCTTTTTTGCCGAGCTCTAGACTCCAATCAGAGCATAGAGTGGCAAAACTCTGCAAACTTCGCCAGCGGAACGGAGTTCACCACCCACCCCTACTTATGACATATGTCCCTTGATCTCCATTTGCTTTGAGTTAGACCATACTTTGTTATGACTACTGAAACGTCTAGGGCTTAGTTTCAATGCTAGTGGCATATACCATTTATTTGCATTGAGAGCATTTTGATATTATTGATCAATCAATGCCTTTGACCTTCTAAATTAGTTGCTTCATTTTTAAATAAACCTTCATGGCTTGTTCTTTAAATCTTGGCTCATGGTAATTTTCCTGAATGCATTATTCTTCGTCTCTGGGTAAGATATATATTAAATATAGCGCGTTCATTTGCAATAGACTCAAACACAGCCCAGATCCATCAATCTGTCCTTTTGATGCATAAAGTGCTGACATGACTGTCACTTGCTTTCTGGCTACAGGCTGTCACAAAGTGTCCAGATTTGGTCTGCTCACCTCTCTGTGGGGCATTGGCGCTGGCTGAGCGGAATTTCATCCACGGAAACTCAATTACAGGACAGTCTCTAGAAAAGACTGCAACAGCAGCACACTGTTTCTTTTTTTTTTTTTTCAGTTCAAAAAGAAAATTTTATTGATATAGATAAAAGTGTCAGTACAGAGTTCAAAGCATTAAATTCCTGTCATTACAATAAAGTTTGCTACAATAATGATAAATGACTCAGACTTATGATTGAATAAGGAAAAATGATACAATAAAAAAAAATAAAAAAAATCATTAAGAAAAATGGAATAACAAATATTCTAGGAACAATTGAGGGGATCAAGGAGGTTTTAGGACCTCTTGCTGAGATGGTTGCAGTTGGTAATATCGCTTGGCACATGTATCAAGATATATTGTAACAGGTGACCACAAATCTATACGTTTCGCTGCCATATGTATTGGGTAAACAAAGGAGGTGTCCAACCTATGATTATGGCAAACAGCATACCACCATGCCTTATAAGAGATTTTTGTGAAATCCTTCCAATTTACAGTGATCTGCTGAAATGCGACTGCTAATAATAAATCAATAATTTTAACATTGTGAGTAACCTTCTCCCAGCAAGGTGAGAGACTTCCCAAGAAAACATGGGTCAAAGAAAAAGCAAATTTAGCTCCAAAAATTAGGTTAATTTGAGACCATACCTGCTTCCAGAAATTGTATACATTTGGACAAGAGAATAACATATGAAATAAATTAGCGTTCGGAGTAGAACATGTCCAACAAACATCTGATGTGGTCGCAAAACTTTTACTTAAGATAGCTGGTGTGAGAAAAAGTCTATTATATACAAAAAAAGCGTTTGTGTTATGTTAGCTGCTCTAGATGATTTACGTAATTTGAGCCATAATTTATTCCACAAAGACACTGGCCAAGATACCATGAAATCCTGTTCCCATGCCTCCTCTGTTTTAGACTTCTGCCTAACGCTATCCTTGCCCTGCAAAAAACTATATAAAGTGGAAGCTTTGGGCATGGTTTTTAACAACGTGTGGAGTTGTGAAGGAGGATCCAAAACAATTGGAGCAATGGACGTGCCCAGGAGATGGGTGTATCTATCTGTCACTGCCTTCTTAAGTAAATTATATTTATGAATGTAAGTGGTAGGTAGGTTAAATATTTGACTGAGTGAGGGGAAAGATAGAAAGTCCATGTGTGTAAATAATTGATGTATCCAAATTAGACCTTTCAGTCGCCAAGTCTTCCAATAAAATGGTTTATTACGGATGGTCAGATTTTTGTTATGCCAAATTGTTGAATTGAGGAATGAATCTATAATGTTATGTGTGGGAGTGAATGCAGGTTCCAAAAGTTTAGAGGTCAGTTTGATTATGGGGGTGGACAAGGCCTGTGGTTTGCGTGAAAAAGAAAGATATTCATGAAAAGAGAAGGGGGCTAAAAAAGACGTTCAACTGTAGTCCATAGAGGACAATCTTCCGTGGGGTCAAGCAACCAACGAGAGGCTTGACGCAAAAGGAATGCCTTCTGATATGCTTGAAAATCTGGAAAGTTAACCCCCCCTTCTACTTTAGGTCGAATTAATTTAAATAGAGACATTCGGGATCTCTTATTATTCCATAGGAAGGAGGATAGAGATGAATTGATCTTTTTAAAAAAAATTGCGGAAATAGGAACTGGAATGTTGGAAACAGTATATAAAATTATGGGGGACAGCATCATCTTTATGGTATCCAGACGACCCCACCAGGACAAATAGAGGGGATGCCACTTGGCAGTTAAGTCTGAGATTTTTTGTATACATTTATTCATGCACAATGACACTGTGTCTGATATTGAGGAAGTAACATGTAATCCGAGATATTTAATATGATTCGGGCTCCAAGTAAAATTGGAAGTCATAAAATCCGATTTAAAAGTAAACTTAGTCAGGGGTAAAATCTCACATTTATCGTTGTTTAACTTATAACCGGAGATATTAGAGTAGGCTTGTACCTCTGCCAAAAAGGCAGGAATTGAGTCACTTGGTTTGGACATAAAAAGCAAAATATCGTCAGCGTAGGCTGCAAGTTTAATATGGGAGTTCAATGTTTGAAAACCATATAAATTTGGATTTTGACGTAGTTTAGAGAGAAAAGGTTCCAAGGCCAAATTAAAAAGGAAGGGGGAAAGAGGGCAGCCCTGACGCACTCCTCTCCCCAGCTCAAAATATGGGGAAATTAAGCCGTTGGCGCACACAGCCGCACGTGGATTAGAGTAGAGGAGAGAGATGAGGGATATAAATTTAGGGCCAAAGCCGAACTGTTTAAGAGTATAAAATAAATAAGTCCACTCAACTCTATCAAACGCCTTTTCAGCATCCAGAGCTATTGCCACAAGGGATTGTTTTAAGTGGGAAGATTTAGATAAGACGTTAAAAAGGAGTCTCGTATTGTCAGTTATGAACCTACCCTTAACGAAACCAGATTGTTCTTTTCCCAATAAATCAGGTAAGTAGGAATCTAAACGTAATGCTAATGCTTTGGAGAAAATTTTATAATCAATGTTGACCAAGGATATGGGTCTGTAATTTTTACAATATTTAGAGTCCTTGCCCTCTTTTGGTATAAGGCAAATATGTGCTTCCGAAAAAGAACCCATTGAGCTACCTAGTGTGGTGAAGGCATCGATTAGAGAATGTAACTTGGGCATTATGAGTTTAGAGAAATGTTGATAAAATTCTACGGTGAAGCCATCTGGTCCCGGTGCTTTGTCTTTTTTGAGATGTTGAAGAGCAATTAATAGTTCTTGGTGTGTTAGGTCTAACTCCAGAGATGATAAGTCCGGCAGCGTGTATTGGGGATTCTGAATATCAGAGAAGAAGTGCGATAATGATTGCTCAGAGGGCTGTGTTGCGGAAGTATATAGTGATTTGTAAAAGGTGGAGAACTCATTCAGTATTTCAGCGTCTTTAAATTTTAAATCTGAACGTTCATCATAGATAGATTCAATATTTAGTCTATTATGTTTAACTTTTAAGTAATTAGCCAATATTTTCCCTGCCTTATTTTTGCCCCCATAAAATTTTGCACTGGATTTTAACAGATATAATGAAGCGTCCTCTGTTGATTTCTTATTAAATTGCATTTTGGCTTTTATGAGAGTTGTGAGACACTCCTTCGAGTGTGAGGTGTAAAATGAGTGTTCCAATCTTTTAATATCCTGAAGCAGATCTTTAGTGAGCTTACGGAAAGTTTTCCGTTTCTTTGCAACATAGCTAATTATGAAACCCCTCGCCGAGGCCTTGAATGCATCCCATAGAGTGGAAAAGGGCATGAATTGGGTTTGGTTCAATTCAAAAAACTCTTTGAAGAAGTTAGGGAATGAGGCAGTAAACTTTGGGTCCAGAAGGAGAGCATTGTTAAAACGCCATCTCTTGGGGCCCGAATCCTTAGGTAGAATATCAATGCCAATCGAGATTGGGGCGTGATCTGATAATAAGATGGGACCAATCTCTGCATGCGTAAGTGTTTGTGAGATGTTGTGCGAGACAAATATATAGTCAATTCTTGATTGAGTTTGGTGAGCTGGGGAGTAAAAAGTATACTCTCTAGTGGTCGGGTTGCAAAGACGCCAAGCGTCCAAGAGTTTATGTTGATTTATAGCATGAACAAAAGATTTATGTGACTTGTTGGGAACAAAGGAAACTTTGGAATTTCTGTCGATAAATGGGTCAAAAGTCTGGTTACAATCTCCAGCTAAAATAAAATTGTCCTCCATACAGTGAGTAATTCGCTTAGCCATTGTATGCCAAAAAGAGGATTCACCACACGTAGGAGCATAGACATTTAGAAGAGATATTGTGACGCCCTTCAAAGATAATTTGACATTCAACCATCTGCCATCCAGATCGGATTCTTGGGACACAAATGAAAGTGAAAGGGATTTGCGACAAAGTATCATTACTCCATTTCGCTTGCCATCTCCAGGGGAAAAGAAAACCTCCCCCACCCAACCTCTCTTCAACTTCAATGACTCAACATCTGAGAGGTGAGTTTCTTGCAGGAATACAACATCCGCGTCTAATTTGGCTAAATGGCTCAAAATTCTCTGCCTCTTGATGGGAGAGTTTAATCCCCTAACGTTCCATGTAATCAGTTTTAATGACATAAGCACTTAAGAACAGGTTGTAATAATAATGTAGCACATAAGTCCAATTCATTATATAAGCAGTATTCAAAGTAAGAGAGATAAAACAGGAAGGAATTAATTGATTTAGTTTCATAGCAAAGCATAATAGATAAGACCAATAACCAGAATAAAAAAAGGGAATCAAGTGACAGGATATGAAAAAAGAAAGTCCAAGTAGAGAGGTAAAGGGATATCATAAGAGTCAAGATATTTGCAATTGTACTGACTAAAAGAATAGTGATTATAGGAAGGCAAGAAAAGTTGAAAAAAAAAGAAGAGACGTAAATTGACGAAAGAATAGAAACTACAGAAAAGAGACAGAAAACAAAAGACAAAACAAACAATATATCTAAGAGGATGTATGAAAATACCATACTTACGAAGAAGACTCAGGTATACACGGGGGGGATGGAGCCACATGAAGCAGGCAACACACCCAGGATCAACGGAACAGAGGGTCGGGGAGAAACCACAATACAAAGGTAATAATCTGTGGGGACAATACCAAATAGGGATTGAGAAAAGCATTGGGGCAAACACATGAAACAAATATTAGAACATTCCAATGCGAGGAGGAGATCAGTAACAATGATCCATAACTCATTAAACAGTATTACTTCATGAGAACAGTAGCAATAATATCCAAAACTAAGAAAAAACACCTGTGAGTTACCAAGATATTATGCCAAAGAAAACCGGATCTAAAGCAACCTTAAACAAACTATTAGAGAATCAAATGTTGAATGAGGACGAAGGCCCAGAAGAGTCCATAACAGTCGTTTTATAGGAATTGATGAAACTTTGCAAACGTAACGGGTCTTCATACGACGTTGTCTTGTTGTTATAAGTAACCTTGAAGAGACACGGGTGGAACAGGCCATATCTGGCTCCCATGGAACGTAGATCAGCTCTCATGTTGAGGAAAGCCTTACGTCTGTCAGCAGTGGCTTTAGAATAATCTTGCGCAAAAAATAAAGGCGATCCTGACCAGACAATTCTCGTAGAAGTTTTAACCGCTGCGAGCACTTTCATCAAATCCGTGTACTCCAAGAAATATAAGATAACTCCTCTCGGTCTCTGTGAGGGACTAGTGTGAGATGAAGCCCGTCCCAATCTGTGGGCCCGCTGAATGTTGAGTTGGGTTCCCTCTGGCATGCGGAGTAGTTTAGGGAGAAATGACTTAAAGAACGTGGGCGGATCTGACCCTTCAACTCCTTCTTCCAGGCCATAGATACGCAGATTGTTCCGTCTGTTGCGGTTTCCAAGATCTTCCACCTGTTTCTGGAGTATGGAGACATGGGAGTGTAATTGAGAGACAGTTGTGCATGTCTCTTTCAAAGAGGAAACAGTATTTTCGACTGAGGAGACTCTCGCGTCTAATTGAGACCAATTATCTGTTAGGGTTTGCAGTTTGATGTTAGTCTCTTCCATGAAAGGTCGAAGGGCCCTAATTTCCTCAAGTAATAGTTCCATCGAAACAGGCGAGGCGGACTTGGGTGGTGAAGGAGGGTCCTTTTTAAGCCGTTTAGTGAGAGATTTTCCAGCGGTTCCAGAGGATGAATCCATATTTGCTTGAGAGTACTGGTGCGAAGATGATAGAGAGTCTTCAAACTTAGAGAACTCAGTGAAAATTTTTGAGTTTTTTATGAAGATATGCCTTTTGTGTGGAGAGGGTCGGACTCCTTTTGTTCCACCCATAAAACGCTAACCCCAGACTCCCACTCCCATTCAGCAGTATAGGAGGAGAAAAAATAACTCCAATGCGAGCTCACTCAGAAAAGCTAAGATGGCCACCAAATAGATCTCTCATAAATCCTCAGTCAGCCTTAGCACCCTCACACAGCTTCATACCTCGGTGCTCTGAGGAGAAAACATGCGCTGTAACCCAAACTGAGGTAAACTGGATGCGTCAGATCATAGTCAATGCCATTAGTGAATAATCACTCCACAATTGCCACCATTTAGTAGAGCAAAATAAGGAAGATTATTTTCTGTGAGGGCTCCTCAAAAAGACCTAAAATGGCCGCCAAACATAAAAAATCGCAAACTTCCTGCAATTCTTGACGTTTTCCTATAAACTTTTACCCCATTAAAGTGAAGAGGTGTCAAACATCTTCTAGGCGTTATGGAATGGTATGAAGTACTTAATGAGGGGTCCAGCCTGAAGTGCAGGAATGCCGCGATCGCGGTAAAAAATTCAAAATGGCGGCCGCGATAAATCGCGGCCGAAATTTAGCAGAAAATGCAAAAAAGAGTTACTTGCTGGTGACATTCAGGTGCTGCAAGGGTCCCATGGTGCTCCTTCCATCTTCCGCCACTTGTATTTGCCCTCCGTTAGTCCCCGTTTAGTCTAGAAGTGCAGTTCCTCAGAGACACACCGGGGAGCTTCACCCGCGTGCTGCCATCTCCGTTGGGCGCCAAGCCACGCCAGCACACTGTTTCTTAAAGTCAAAATTATAGGCTAATACCATTTGTTGATACAGTAATAATGGACCTCAGACATAAGGCTTAAATTATGGACTGACGTAAGGCCCATAAGGTCTGACTCCATTATGAGTAGGGCCCTACACCATCTTAGGTAGCAAGAGTCGCCATATTTCCAATTTTATAGAGAATCATTGTCATACATATAACACCTGATGTGACATCAGTCCGCGAAATGTGTCTACTCAACACCATGTCAAGGTCAAATAAGTGCAAATAAAGACATATAGCCAAAATAGCGTAGTCTGAATTGACATCCTTTCGCCTTATATGTTCATAATGAAACATCTGGGGCGTTCACCTTGATGCACATAATCTATGTCAGACATTCCTAAACTTATGTTACAAATTCCAATTCATGATAATATTTAGTATATGAGGACTGCTACTTGACCACTTGTAAGGAGAGGTTTTTCGCCCATATTATTACACGAGATTCAGCCAGAGGCGGTCTTGCCTAATGCTAGAGCACTTCGAAGATGCAACATCTCGCCTGATGCAAATAAAGCCAAGTTCCGTAGGAAGGCCTCTATCGCAGCGCATGTTTGCCCTTTGCAGGGAACACTGCCTTCGAACACTGCCTTCAAGCCTCCGCTGACAACAAAAGCTTTTGCTATTGATCCAGCGATCAGGGATCAATAAACTTGCAAATAAACAAGGCTCAATTACGTTACCCAACAAGTCTCTTCTCGCTGGGTTCAGTGGAATGCAAAGTTTGTTCCTAACTTACCAATCTCCAACAGAACCTCCATTTCTCATAAAAAATAATGTGGCGATGACATCTTTTTATAGTTGATTAGTTATAGGCAATAATCTATAAACTCACTCTAAATAAAGACGGACTCAATGTGTATATTTATAATGTTTATCTAAATAATGTGAAATAAATGCTCATCAAGTAACAATATACACAATACAAATCATAAAATAACACTGAGTAAATTATTAGCAAAGAAAATGACAAAATTCACATCATATTGACAGTGCATTGAAGGAGGGGAAAGGCGAAGAGAGAAAAGGTTCAGAAACAAAATACATTTGCAAATGATTATGCAAATTCAGGTTTCTATCTATACTAACCCAGTAGGAACAGGACATCTACTCTCTGGCCACGAGAGCAGCAAGGCCCCTCAAGAAGATTTGAAAGGGCAAAGATTAAGTCAGGAATCAGGAACAGGAAGAAAACAGGTAGGCCTCTACAGCAAACCGACGACAGCGACGATCTCCCAATGATCAGCCTAAACGCCTCCAGCACACCCCTCCCACCGGGCACCTCAGTTATACCCTAAAACCCAAATGTCCAACCCACACTTGTTTCAAAATAAGGAGCTATTCTACTTTTGATTGGTTAAGGAAGGGGGTGTACTGTCATACCACACTCGACATGTCCATCTCAGTCAATGTTCTATTGCTTTGTTTTTTCAACTTCATGACAGAATCTTCCCAGGAAATACAAGTATACAAATATCAGGCTTCAGCTTCCTTCTCTCCGCTAATGTTTAGAAATCTGTTACTTCTTGTGCCACTCGTGCACTTCCAGAGGAAACGTTCCTCACTTGCTGATTGTTTTTCATCTCCACGTTTAACTTTTGGCAGGCACACGTAAATTCGAAGGTTGCTCGCCTTTGCCTTCCCTCCACATTCTCTTTGCTTAGCATAGCATAGCAAACCCCCCGGTTGTTCAGGCCCACAACCGCCCGAAGGACTAACGGGGCGCCGACACGGTTTTCTAGGAACCTCCCATGAGGCTCCTAGGATTTGGCTCTGGCACCCACCATGGTGCCGCGCAGAGGTACCCTTCTGTACCCCTCTGCTTCCAGATCGCCCTGTAACTCCGCCACAGCTCTGGAGGTGGCCACCGTCGCCGCCAGAGCCCCCACCAAAACAGCTCCTTTCTCACCTGCAACCTCTCATTTCCAGGCCTCCTGCAAAGCTAGGGAAGGATCCCTCCCACTGGTGATAGATGAACCCCATCTATATCACAATAGCCCTTGCCGGTAGCCTGGATCAGCTAGTGTCTAATGCAACACAAAGGCCCTTCTGCCCTGTGAATTTGGGCCAAGAACTATCCACCCTCCTGTGGGAAAGTTCCACTACTTCACATAACTCAGCCCCGTGCCAACTCTGGGCGGGGCAGATGATTCCCTGGCTCACATTGCCCCATTAATTTGCTGAGCTCACCTAGCTGCCGTCCTACTAGGACGGTGTGTCTAGCACACCTGTATCCCCACTTAAGGGACAGCTGCCCGCTTGTTTTTCCTTTCTGTGCCCCCTTGATGCCCTGATTGTGCTCGTTTTCCCTTTCTGTACCCCCTTGCTGCCCCTGATTGTGCTCGTTTTTTTTCCTTTCTGTGCCCCCTTGTTGCCCCTGATTGTGCTCGTTTTTTCCCTTTCTGTGCCCCCTTGCTGCCCCTGATTGTGCTCGTTTTTCCTTTCTGTACCCCCTTGCTGCCCCTGATTGTGCTCGTTTTTTCCTTTCTGTGCCCCCCTTGCTGCCCCTGATTGTGCTCGTTTTTCCTTTCTGTGCCCCCTTGCTGCCCCTGATTGTGCTCGTTTTTCCTTTCTGTGCCCCCTTGCTGCCCCTGATTGTGCTCGTTTTTCCTTTCTGTGCCCCCTTGCTGCCCCTCATTGTGCTAGTTTTTTCCTTTCTGTGCCCCCTTGCTGCCCCTGATTGTGCTCGTTTTTCCTTTCTGTACCCCCTTGCTGCCCCTGATTGTGCTCGTTTTTTTTCCTTTCTGTGCCCCCTTGCTGCCCCTGATTGTGCTCGTTTTTTCTTTCTGTGCCCCCTTGCTGCCCCTGATTGTGCTCGTTTTTCCTTTCTGTACCCCCTTGCTGCCCCTGATTGTGCTCGTTTTTTTCCTTTCTGTGCCCCTTGCTGCCCCTGATTGTGCTCGTTTTTTTCCCCTTTCTGTGCCCCCTTGCTGCCCCTGATTGTGCTCGTTTTTCCTTTCTGTACTCCCTTGCTGCCCCTGATTGTGCTCGTTTTTTTTCCTTTCTGTGCCCCCTTGCTGCCCCTGATTGTGCTCGTTTTTTTTTTTCCCTTTCTGTGCCCCCTTGCTGCCCCTGATTGTGCTCGTTTTTCCTTTCTGTGCCCCCTTGATGCTCTGATTGTGCTCGTTTTCCCTTCTGTGCCTGTTTCCCACCGCTGCGCCCCTGCGGCCCCGCCCCCTCACTGCCCATTCGCTGCCCCATTCCCTGCTCCTCCCTCCCACCTCCCCATTTATGGCGGCCGCTGCGCGGCCGAAGGCGCGCCTAAGGCAAGCCCGTCTGCGCCCGTCCGCGCCGTGACCGCGCCCAGCGCCAGACCCCCTGGTCCGGGCATCCCCCGCGCCCGCCACATCAACAGACGCCGATACGACGCCAGCACCCTCCACGCACTCAACCCCGGAAAAGATCACGCCTGCTACCAGGCCACCCCGAAGCGCACCCAAGGGCCCTTCACCTGCCGGAACTGCAGCTTCGCCAGCACCCGCCCCGCCAAACCACCGCCCAGGAAAGAACCCAACTACCTCAGATGCATCCTCCTCAACACCCGCTCCGCCCGCAAACACGCCATCGAACTCTGGGACCTTCTCGACTCAACCTCCCCAGACGTCGCATTCCTGACGGAGACCTGGCTGAATCCCGCTTCAGCCCCCGACATCGCCATTGCCATCCCGGACGGATACAAGATCACCCGCAGGGACCGCACCAACGGAGTCGGAGGAGGCATCGCCATCGTCCACAGGAACACCCTCAGAGTCTCAACCAACACCGACGACACCCTCAGCACCGCCGAACACATGCACTTCCAGATCCACACCGATCCCAACACCACCCTCAGAGGAACCCTCATCTACAGACCCCCGGACCCCGACCACAGCTCAGCGATTCCATCGCTGACTTTGTCAGCACACACGCCATCGCCTCCACGGACTACATCCTCCTCGGGGACCTGAACTTCCACCTCGAGAACAACAAGGACACCAACTCCACCACCCTGATCGACAACCTCACCACCCTCGGACTCAGACAGCTCGTGACTACACCCACCCACGCCGCCGGCCACACGCTCGACTCCATCTTTTCCGCAAGCCCACACGTCTCCTTCAACCACACCTCCGAACCCCACTGGACTGACCACCACTGCATCCACTTCACCTACAGGAAGCCCACCACGCACCACCGCACCGAACAAATGCCTCGCCGCTGCTGGAGCAGAGTCACGGAAGACCAGCTAACCACAACCCTCGCCCTGAGCCCACCCGCCGAACCCTCCGACCCCGACACCGCCGCCCGCAACCTCAGACAGTGGATCGACGACTGCGCCAACACCCTCGCCCCGCTCAAGAATCCGCCCAACAGCCACACCAGCAAGAAAGCCACCTGGTTCACCGAAGACATCCAGGCCTCCAAACGAACATGCCGAAAACTGGAGAAGATCTGGCTCCACGAACGGACAGTGGACAGCTACGCCGCCCACAAGAGCGCCACCCGCAGTCACCATCACCTCATCAGATCCGCCAAAAGGGCCTCACTCAAAGACCGCCTAGACAACAACGCACACAACAGTAAAGAGCTCTTCAACATCGTGAAGGAACTCTCCAACCCCAGCTCCAACACCAACGACATCCAGCCGTCGCGAGACCTGTGCGACTCACTGGCCACCTTCTTCCACCGCAAAATCGCCAACATCCATGACAGCTTCAACACCACGACCGCCCCGGCAACCACCGAGACCACTGCCCCCACAACCACCAACCGCCTGCTCTCCTGGACCAACATCAACGACGATGACACCAGCGAGATCATGAACACCATCCACTCCGGTTCACCGCTAGACCCGTGCCCTCACCACATCTTCAACAAAGCCAGTACAGCCATCGCGCCCCATCTCCGGAAAATAATCAACATCTCCTTCGAGACAGCAACCTTCCCGGAAAGCTGGAAGCACGCCGAGATCACCGCCTTACTCAAGAAACCCAAGGCAGACCCCAAGGACCTCAAGAACTTCCGACCCATCTCTCTGCTCCCGTTCCCCGCGAAGGTCACCGAGAAAATCGTCAACAAACAACTGACCCGCTACCTCGAGGAGAACAACATCCTGGACCCTTCCCAGTCCGGCTTCCGCACCAACCACAGCACCGAAACCGCCCTCATCGCCGCCACCGATGACATCAGGACCCTGCTAGACAACGGAGAAACAGCAGCCCTCATCCTCCTGGACCTATCAGCCGCCTTCGACACGGTCTGCCACCACACACTACGAACACGCCTTCACGACGCCGGGATCCAAGAGAAGGCCCTGGACTGGACCACATCCTTCCTTTCCGGCAGAACACAAAGCGTCCGCCTCGCCCCTTCCGATCCAAGGCCACCAAGATCATCTGCGGCGTACCCCAAGGCTCCTCCCTCAGCCCAACGCTGTTCAACATCTACATGGCACCCCTCGCCCACGTCGCCCGACAGCACAACCTCAACATCATCTCCTACGCCGACGACACCCAGCTGATCCTCTCCCTCACCAAAGACCCTCACACCGCCAAAGCCCACCTCCACGAAGGAATGAAGGCCGTCGCCGAATGGATGAGGACCAGCCGCCTGAAGCTGAACTCGGACAAGACGGAGGTCCTCATCCTTGGTTCCAACCCTTCAGCCTGGGACGACTCCTGGTGGCCAACATCACTGGGAACAGCCCCGCCACCCACCGACCACGTACGCAACCTAGGGGTCATCCTCGACCCCACCCTCTCCATGACTAAGCAGGTCAACGCCGTTTCCTCATCCTGCTTCAACATCCTCCGAATGCTCCGCAGGATCTTCAAGTGGATTCCCACCGAAACAAGGAAAATAGTCACCCAGGCCCTCGTCACCAGCAGGCTGGACTACGGAAACGCCCTCTACGCAGGAACGACGGCTAAGCTCCTGAGACGGCTGCAACGCATCCAGAACGCCTCTGCACGTCTTATCCTCGACATCCCCCGACGCAGCCACATCACACCCCACCTGAGAGACCTGCACTGGCTCCCTGTCAACAAGAGGATAACCTTCAAGCTCCTCACCCACGCACACAAAGCACTCCACAACTCCGGACCAGCCTACCTCAACAGACGACTCAGCTTCTACACCCCCACCCGCCAGCTCCGCTCGACCAGCCTCGCCCTCGCCACAGTCCCCCGCATCCGGAAAACGACCGCCGGCGGCAGATCCTTCTCCCATCTCGCCGCCAAGACCTGGAACACCCTCCCCACCAACCTCCGACAGACCCAAGACCTACTGGCCTTCAGAAGACTCCTCAAGACCTGGCTCTTCGATCAGTAGCAGCACCACCCCCCTCTTCCCCCAGCGCCTTGAGACCCTCGTGGGTATGTAGTGCGCTTTATAAGTGACATGATTGATTGATTGATTGATTGGACTTTGAATCCCTTAACACTAGAGCATCCATCATAGTTCTGAGCATCCAGAAAGCCCTATTAGAATTTAAGAACATCCTTCTCCTCACTGAACACTCTATTGCCACCCTCAAGCCCTCCCTTAACTCAGTCCTGCCCCTGCTCACCATACTCACCCTCCAACCCATGCCGCTGGCCAGCAGACACCTTCGCCCGCACAAGCATCCCAACTACCTCTCAGAGGAGGATACCCTAGCCCACCTCTCATCCTACATGACCTCCCACGGCACCCCCGTCCTCCCTACAAGAAAATCGATCACCTGATTCCCACTATCCCAATCAACACCAACAGATCATCCCTCCGTAATAGAGGAGTAAACAGCAATAACTTAACACAAGTACCCCTATCCTCCCCTTCCTACAACACTTGTCCCGATGCCCCTCTCTCTGGCCTCCTTCTTAACTGCCGCTCAGCTGCGAGACATGCCTCTGACATCGCCGCCCTCATCCTAAGCCATAAAACTGATGTAGTTATCCTAACCGAGTCGTGGCTCAATGATTCTTCCTCTCCTTACCTTGATTTACTGGTCCCACCAAACTACAACATCGTTAGACTTGATAGACAAGTAAATAAAAAGGGGAAGGCATGGCATGCATCTACCGCTCAGACCTCCTTGTCACAGAACTCCATGCAGAACCCACGGACTCCTGCGAATATCTTGCCCTATCCATTAGTAACAACTCTACTCAGCTATGCAAATTGCACATCTTCTACCACCCCCCAGTCAAGAACGACACATTCATTGATCTCCTCATGGAAATCAGTACTGCTAAAGTCTCCCCCCATTCCAATGACATTTTCCTCGGTGACTTTAATCTGCATTGGAATGACCCCAATGACTCCCAGGTCAACGCTGTCAAAACCTTCCTCGCTGACCAATCACTCACCCAGGCCTGCACCCTGCCAACCCACTCAAAAGGCGCCACGTTGGATTGGATCATCGCCAAGGCATCGGCGGTCAAGCTGAATTCAATTGATCCATGTGACTGGTCAGACCACCACGCCATCACCTTCCTAATACCCAACTGCCGCATGAAAAGACATGGGCAACCGGTGAAACCGAAACGTTGGCTCAGAGACACTAAGAACCTTGACCTCGTGAAGCTGACTGCTCACTGCGAGAATGACCTAGACCCCCCCCAAATCTATCTAAGGTCAACGACCTCACAGAGCACTACAACTCGACTATGTCCATCATATTGGATGATCTGGCCCCGCTAAAGCTCAAAAGGTCCCAAATCAAAGACAAAAACCCCTGGTTCAGCAGACCCCTCAATAGTGAAAGGAGAGCTCTCCGACTCAAAGAAAGAAACTGGAGACAGCACCCCTCAGCCCCCCAACTTAAACTTCTCCGCCAGGCCAGAAATACCTACAACAAGAACATCTTCATATCCAAAAAAGAGTTTTTCAGATCAGAACTGGAAAATGCCAAGAACAGACCCCGCAAACTCTTTGAAATAGTCAAATTTCAATCAAACAAACTAGCGAAATCATCCAAAAAAACGACAAAATCACTAATAACCTGTGATGAGTTCTCCTCCTTCTTTACAACCAAAATCAATTCGCTAGGTATCGAACTTAATGCCACCTCAAACTTCCCTCCTCCTCTTACCGGGACCCATCTCTCCCTCTTCCAGCCCAGGCAACACCCAAAAACAATGATCACTGGTCTTACTTCGAACTTTATGATGACCATTCCATCTCGAAAATTCTATCCTCCTTAAAACCAAATACCCACTTCAACGACCCTCTCCCCACCAACTGCTTGGCAGCGACCTCCCTACTCATCGCTCCCATTTGGACTGCAATCATCAACGCTTCCCTTCTCCAAGGGTCCATACCTGACTCCCTGAAATCCGGGCAAGTCATCCCTATCCTAAAAAAACCCACTCTGAATCCGGCAATTCCAGACAGCTTCAGACCAATTTCAAATATTCCTCATCTTGCGAAAGTGCTGGAGAAATGTGTGCAGCTACAACTCAGCCAACATATCGCTAATTTCAATCTGCTCGACGATTTCCAATCTGGTTTCAGGCCTGGACACAGCACTGAAACTACTATTCTTCACATCGTTGATGATGCTCTCCAAGCCCTTGACCATGGCAAAACCTGCCTCCTGATCCTTCTGGACCTCTCTTCGGCATTCGACACCGTCAACCATGAGAAACTTCTTGAACGCCTCGAACACAGGATGGGTCTAGGAGGTACCGTCATCAAATGGTTTGGTTCCTTCCTCCAGAACCGCACCCAGAGATTCTTAGTCAACAGCAACCTATCTGCTCCCTCCCCGATATCAATCGGTGTCCCTCAAGGCTCTACTCTGTCCCCTACCCTCTTCAATCTCTTGAACCCTTAGCTGAAATTCATCTCCTTCCACATGTACGCCGATGATACCCAGATATACATCAAAATCTCTTCTCTGGAGGAGATTACCCACCTGAACGGCGCCCTGAAACTGACTGTTCAATGGCTCGCCAATAACCAGCTCAAACTGAATGCCCAAAAAATGGAGTTCCTCCTCATCTACCCCCTAATAACTCCAATGACATCCGGGAATGGATTAACTTGATCACAGCACTCAACTGCACACCGACCATAGTGGATTCTGCCAAATCTCTCGGTATAACCTTGGACAGCAACCTGAATATGCGCGAACACATTAACTCGATGGCCAAAACGGCCAGGTTCCATCTGAGTTACTTGAAAAAACTAAAACCCTTCCTTGAAACTGCCGACCTAAAAACCGCAGTTCTGGCGTCAGTTATCTCCAGAATTGAATACGGCTGCTCTACCCTATCTGGCCTACCAAAGACTTCCACGGCCCCTCTAAAAGCTTGCCTCAACGCAGCAGCTAGACTCTTATCTGGCTCAAGAACATTTGACCACATTTCACTACATCTGAAGGCCTTGAACTGGCTTCCTCTCGAGGCCAGAATCCAACTCAAGCTGGCCTGCATCACACACAAAGCCCTGTACACGAACTCCCCGGCAAACCTCGCCCAGAAAATTGTGGTATGTGGGAAACTCAGAAACTCCTGGTCCGCCAGAGACCTTGTGCTCCAGCCACCCCGCTTCCGGAAGGAAAAAACGTATAACCGAGCGTTCTCTGGGGCTGCTCCAAGAATCTGGAACTCGCTACCATCCTCCATCAGAAGAATACCTTCTCTGTCAATCTTCAAAAAGGAAGCTAAAACCTTCCTAATGAGCAAATTCCTCCAATAACTCTCCTTGATCGCACACACCGCCTTTCATCATGACTTTTGTTTCTGTGCATATTCTCCTATACTGCTTGGCACTCTCTGTGTACCAACTCTCACTCCTTCAAATGTTCTGCCGGTTCCCTCTGCCTTTTTGCTATCTTCCGTCCCCTCGTATACAATTGCTGGATTTCCCTTTTTATCGATTACATGTCGCTCGCTGATTTTGGTTCTGCACTGATTATTGTATATAACTCTGGCTTTGTCCTATTGTTGTTCAATTCCCTAACCTCCATTCCTTATTTTTTTTGCCTATGCCTAATGCTGTACGTAACATGTTTATCCCTGTAAAGTGCTCTGATACCCTAACGGGTCATGTTCGTGCTCTATAAAACCTCAAATAAATAAAAATGCGCAACCCATATTATTATTTTTCCTAGCAACCGTTAATAACGTGCACAAAAGCAGCATTAGTCTCTTTATTTTCATTAGTCAAGCATTTGCGACCTAGTTCAATGCTTTAGTACGCGCTTGCGCAGCATTATTTTCCCTCATGTTAGTTTTTAAAACCACGTGTTTTTCACTGCACACTGTTAGAAAAATTAGAAAATGTTACCAGGGGTTTCAATCCGAGCAGGTTTCATTTTATGAAAAATCCTACTCCATCACTATCAACAAGGTATGCAGTGCATCGTATCTCCCTAAGAAGTGCTAGACTACAAGGTGCCCTACTCTCCATACTCTCCTACTGTAGCACATAGAGGTAGGTTTTAGGGTGTTAGGTTTTAGATGACATTTTAATCATGTTATAGATGTTCATTTTATTGTTGTTCACAACATGGCGTCTTGCTGTTTTTATGATATCTGGTGTAGTTATGCTTTTAGTTAAAAGTGTCTGTTCTTGTTAGTGAAATGTGTGTGGGATATTGTGAATAACGAAATAGGTTTGCTTCTGTTACCATGGTGCTCTTGATCCCCTTGCAGTGATTGTTAATAACCCAAAAGCAAAAACTCAACTTCAACAATGTTTTGGGTAGGGTTCTACAGGGCTACAATAATCTGTCTTTCACATTCAGCGTTGGTGCATATAACCAAGTTCACCTGTGTCACCTGTGGTTGGGAAAGTAAACCTTGTAGAACTATGTCAAAGTCGTAGTTTACGCAACAGGACAGTCTGGGTAAATGGCAAATTGGTGTTCATCCGAGTTTTCTCTCTTTGTCATCGTTTTCCTATATGTCTCGTTTTCTTGTCTATGCTTTTCTTACTCTTGCTCGGATTCAAAGTCTGTTCATGAATAATACATCTTAGTCCTCAAAAATTAGTGCTGGTGTCCACCACCAGCCATCATACGCACAAATTAAGCACTGGCTTAACAGCCAGCTATTTCAAGAAGTGCTAGTGATGTTTACACTGGATAATAAGTTGCTCTCTCTCCTGCACAAACAGCTCAAAACAGGACAGCAGGTATCATAAGTGTAATTATAGTTAGTTTAAAGTGCACTAATACCTATTTGGTCCTCTGAAGGCGGAGGGAGGCCTAATGCCTGGAGAGCACCAGAACTTACTAAATCATTGAGAATTATTTTCCGACAATTGGTGTGGATAGGATTTGCATTCGCAATTTGGCAACTCTGCTTTGGTGTTTTGTGTAGTAAACCTATTGGTGAAGATGTGATATAGGCAAATACTGTAAATAAATAAAGTGCAGCTTGTGAAGTGAACCCTAGGCCTGGGGTACGAGCGGCCCTTATAGACTTTCTCTATAGATTGATATACGCTTACCCATTTCCCATGGGCGTATTGGGTTGTCCTTGTTACAGATCTACTGGGCAAGATAGTGGCATAGAAGCTGGCATCAGGCTGTGGGAGGCTAAAATCAGTTCATGTAATCTAGCTGGTAGAAGTCCCAGTTAATTGGCTCCAGTGGACACAGATTAAATATGAAGCACTTCTGTTCACTAGTGCTTTGTCATAAGCAGGGCTTTAAGTCATTCCTTTTTTCAACCAACAATACTATGCATGGTGGCATTGATAGGCCCTCATTAATTGTGGTGTTGGTTGAAGGTTACCTTCATGGCCCAGAGAGAGTTGTCAGGTAATTAAATCTCTTGTGAACCCTCATTTACAAGGTAGGGGTAACCTTCCCTCTCAGGTGCCATTACCGTCTACGGTACCCTTCCCTTGTCTGTTTGCTTACTCCAAGTAGTGGCTTCATTCTAGTAGCTCTTACCACAATTTTGAGTAAATGGTGCTAAGTTTAAAGTCAGCAGAGGACTGCATGTGACCAAGGATGCAAAGCTCCAGTCTTGAGCGTTTATTTAACAGTCAAATGCATTCTGATAGTGATAGGCCCGATTCCCATCAACGAAACCAATTTTACAAAACCACCAGATTACAATGGTGTGTAAAGCGGAAGCCACAGACTCTAGCAAAGCATTCTTGGTGAAATGGAGTAATATGGTAACTTCAGCTATGATGTAAGGCCACCATGGTCACTAGAGCCAGTGCCAGCCTGGACACAGCGGGCATCGGGCGTTTCCCCAGGAGGCTTGAGGGTGTGGGTTGGTTTTGTTCTGGGGGATAGTTTTATTACTGGGGGCAGGTTTATCGATTAGCTGGGGGGCACTGTGGATTGCAAACTGTTATGAGTTTAAAAGCACACTCTGCAGAGTTCCTTTTATATCCAACAATTTTCAGACAACAATAAAAATGTCAAAATAACTTTGGCGATAATGTTCCTGCTGGAGAGGGATCAGAGTTTTGTCTAGTGGCAATTTTGACTCATCTAAAGTAGTATACCGAAGTAACAGGATGTCTAGACCCCTCCCAGTCCGGGTTTCGACCCAGGTTTAGTACGGAGTCGACTCTGATTGCAGTAACGGACAACCTTAGGCACTCCCTGGATAATGGACAAGCAGCATTACTGGTGCTGTTGGATCTGTCAGCGGCGTTTGACGCGATATCCCATTCCATCCTACTTAATAGACTAAGTAACATCGGAGTCCAGGGCTCTGCTTTCCAGTGGGCAGCCAGTTTCCTAACCCACCGCACCCAAACCATCAATCTCGGCACCTTCCGCTCCCAAACATCGGAGCTGACTAAAGGTGTGCCTCAGGGATCCTGTCTCAGTCCCACTCTGTTTAACATTTATGTGGCTCCCTTGGCGAATCTACTAAGGGATCTGGGCTTCATCCCAATCTCATACCCTGCGACACCCAGCTCCTAATGGCGTTTGACAAAAATTCTCCCAATACCCAATCAACCTTCTGTGAAGGCATGATAGCCATATCGGCTTGGATGTGGAACAATTTTTTTCAACTAAATGCCAGCAAAACAGAGATTATGCTGTTTGGAGAAGCGCCCCTTCTCTGGTCCCCTGATTGGTGGCCCACTGACCTGGCCGATGCCCCTGTCCCGAAAATAGTGGTAAAAAACTTAGGAGTACATAAAGACCAGAAACTAACAATGAAGGAACAAGTTACGTCCATTGCGGCCTCTTGCTTGCCTTCCACACCTTGAGCCTCCTGAGAAGGGTTTTTCCTATTCTCCCCATGACAGTCCGAAAAACTCTCCTTCAGGCACTAGTAATTAGTCACTTAGACTATTGTAATGCCCTCCTGATTTCAGCCAATGAGTCTTCTCTTAACAGACTTCAGGTGGTCCAAAACACTGCAGCTCGCTTAGTCTCCAACTGTCCTGCTAGGACCGCCTCTCTGCCACTTCTCCAGGGTCTACACTGGCTGCCTATCCGCAAGCGAATTCAATATAAGATCGGCTGCATAGTGCATAAGGCAACAAATGGTAATGGCCCTAGCTATCTAGCAGACAGACTCATTCATTATCTACCTTCCAGAACTCTACGCTCTAGTTCTAAATCTCTCCTCTTGGTGCCCCGTGTTAAGAAATCCCACATCGGGGGGAAATCTTTTTACCATCTGGCCCCCTCCCTGTGGAATTCACTTCACAGCCACCTCTGGAATTGTGCCGACTATCTTCGATTCTGTAAGCTCTTGAAAACCGCACTTTTCTGATCACCTTCCCAGCCCCTCTATAGCACTTCCGCAGTGCAGAGATACCCTTCAGGGGGTAATTCAGGCGCTTTACAAGACTCTAAATAAATAAATAGAGGGCTAACATGTCTGATGCAAAGAATTTAAACCATATAGACCACAAAATGGTATTTAATGTGGAAAGCTCAGTGGGTTACTACTTTTGCCATAGAGATGTTTTTGTTACTTACAATCGTAATATTGCACAGTGAACTACAAATTACCATCAAGGAGCTGCATGCAAACTGCATGATACAAGTTAGAAAGTTATGTTTTTTCCCAGTCTTTCATAATCTTATGTTGCTTAAAAGGGTTTGTTTGGGTAGAAATAAAATATTATTAGAAAAGTCAACCCTTACCACTGTGTTATGTTTTGAATCCTATGTTTGTGCTTCTCCAGACCAAGCACTCTTGAAAAATGCTGATCAGTATGGGTGACATTTGAATCCTGCACCTTGTAGTTACCTTTATCTTAAGTAACATTTTTTATACACTGATTTACACAAATGTGATTCATTGTCTCTGTATGAGTCTGTGATGTAAAGTGCTATGACACCCTATACTTGTATGAGAGGCGCTATAAAACAAATGAAATACATGTGAGAGAGGGGCTATGGAGAGAGGAGGGGCACTGTTGGGGAGTGATAGTGAGGGAATTTGTGGAGGAAGAGGTAATTGGGGGAGAGCGCCCAAAAATATTGTCGCACCGAGCATCACCAGCACAAAAGCCGACCCTGCCATGCCACTTATTGGGGTGGAGGATGCTAACATCTTTTGAAATGGTCTTTTATTGTGTTCTCAGCTTCTTGGCTGTGCTTAACAGTGAATGTGTGCACTTATGTTATATTTAAATTCATGTTTCATGCTTGGCATCTTATTTTTGTGTTCTCCGTAAGAATATCTTTGGGCATTACTCGGTATCCTGGTACACTGTTAGGTCATCATTTACTATGCTTTAAAAGCAAATAAAATTGAATATACAATGGCAAAAGAGTTGTAGAATGCACAATTTTGGCAATTTTCCCAAATATTCTTGGGGGGGGGAGCTCCCCCTATTCCCCCCTTGTAGTGGTCAGGCTTGCTCACTGTGCTTGCTTGCTACCACCATATGGGGGCTGGATTGACAAAATTTGCCAGAGCTGCTTTGAGTTCCCAGCCCGGCCCTTGGTGGTACCTGTGAAAGGTACTCAGAATGAAACCTTGAGCTTTAAGGAGCACTTATCTCATCAGTGATGTAATCTGGATAGAGAGAAGCACTTTATTTGGTTAGCACTTATTGCACTCAAAGCATTAGACTCCAGCTAACAAAAGCATGACAAGTCTGTTAGGAACACCATCTGCAAATCTTTGATGCCCTCATAGCCAGATGTGTTACTGGATATAAGAGATAAAAAAAAATCCATGCTCAAAACCCTCCAGCGTGTCTCTAAAAAACTTGCCCAATCCTTTGGTGACCATCACTGTAGTAACTACAACTCGTGCTCCCGCCACGCACATTCTTATCATCAATGATGTAATTTCAGATGCTGCAGTGATGTTATCAGTGATGTCATAGATCATGTCATGAGTGATGTAATATGTGGGGTAATTAGCAGAGCATGGCAAGGGTGCGAGTAATAGTCACTTTTAGGCACTATAACTGATAAATTTCAGTGTTTTTTTTTGTTTAAAATGTTATATTGTCACTGAAATTTCATCTAACTATAACGTTACTTTAAATTTGTTTTTTCAGTGAATTAATAAGATTTTTGTTTTTAATGTAAAGTAAGATATAATTAAAATTCCTGACTATACCATCACTTTAACCTTTGTTGTTTTCAGTGAAGTTCTAGGGATTTTTTTTAATGTAAAGTGATATTTTATTACCATACGTAAAGCCAACTGCACACCGCACATATTTATTGGCAGGTGGTGGGAGTGATTTCCTTGGACAGCAGAGGAGACAACATCTTTGTCCTTTTGGATATAAGAGAATGTAAGTAGATGGACCTCCTGGAGAGCACCAAGAGTGGCCTTAATTATCTCAATGACCTATGCAGGCTATCGGTCATACAACACTGAACAGATGATTCAATGAACTGTTGCAACTGTACAGACTGATAGTACTGTGTGTCTCTTGCCAATGGGGGTACAGGGGAGATCATACTTGCCTCCTTCTACCATTGTTATTATGACTACTTAGGAATAAGCATGAGAACCTGTATTCAAATGATCATTCATTGACCCAAAATATAGTATGATACCATTTGTACTAGGACCTGATTGCCCATAGAAATTTGTATTAGGGCAGGGGTGGTCCGCCCCACATGTTGACCTTGAATATGGAGGCATGGTTATAGGGGACAGTGGTAGTTAGGGCATGATAGTAGGTACTTCTGTCCCCGCTAACTGACAATTGATTATATGTAGGATTAAAGACCCACAATTGGAATTCCTGGTGATTTTTATGTGAATAATTGCAGTCTTCGAAGGTAAACCAAGAAATAAATTACTTTTAACCCCGGTCATTTGATCAGCTTTTAGCCTACTTTGGGTTATTGCTGTGTATTTCACAATTTAACTTGATTCTGTAGCATGGTAATACCATAGAATGGCCAACAGGTGTGGTGTTTTATCTTAGGCCCATACTTAGATATGGCCGACCCTGGTTAGTTGTCTTGTGGCGACTGATGGAATTAAAGACATTGTGCGTGTATCACTAAGGATTTTGCCCCCTCCAAGATGGCTGACCGATGTTAGTGGTCTAATGTTTTCTAGACATAAGGAGAGATAACTCAGCAGCATCTGCCAGTTCTTCCCTCTGACTTCCATAATGATGATGGCTGCTTAGTGAGTAGTGGATGATTTCACCTACTCGGGTGAGTTTACTTTGGAAATGTAATTGATTTCATTTTCATTCTACCACCTAAATGCGATGGCGACTAAGATTGATTGTCACGGGTTTGCTGTTTCCAGGCCAAATATCGGAGTCCTTACTATATCAACCTCTATGGAACAGTGTGTGTTCTGGACACGAGGGGCTACCTTATGACTTAAGCAAGTAAGACACTTACGCATCATCTACGTATAGAAACGGGCTGAATTATGGATGTTGAGACACATGTTAGAAGGCAGTGTGAAGTTAGCAGTTGCAATAAGACATGAGGTGCTGGTTGCTTACATTTACCAGCCAATTTAATGTGTATGTAGCTTGATACTAATACTCATAATTTGGTTTATAACCAGTTGCCATTTACTCACCCCGAGAAGGTTGTTGGAGCATGATTGTGGTAATCAATCGACCTTTCACAAGTAGCATATTGAGTATACACTGTTTCGCACGGTATTTGGTGTTGGATTGACCTGACGTGTGCTCAATTAGGGAAGCACATTGGAGATCGTTGATGGCTGAGTATTCACCCATTAGAGTAAATAGTAAACAGGTGATATTGATTTCAGCATAGATGATTTGAAAGTGCAGTGATGAATTCCTGGATTACTAGTGCATTCCTAACTAAGGTGGTGAGTAATGCAATGAATGGTATTTATAAGAGAGCTAGTAGGATTGAACACAAGGACTTAGGACTTCTCCTGTTTCTGTCTCCTTCATACGCATGCGTGGTAGTCAGATGATCACGTCCTGATGAGACCCTAATAATCAGATGGGGTTGAAACGTCAACAAACCCTCCCTTTTGATTAACTTGTATATGTAACATTAAGGGATTGTGTATTGTTTCACACTACCCTGGATGTGAACTGTTTGAAATAATGGATACAACCATTTGGAATTATACAGTGACTTGTTGAATTTATGTTGTAAATATGTTCATAATATGAGCACTGCGTTGTCTGCACTATGATCACTTCACACTTCGCTGTATATGAATTTGTCAAATGTATATTTGAAGGAAACGCAGCTTGTCCTGTGCTTTTTTCAATTTGATTTTAATACATGATTAATTGGAATTATAATTAGGTTTGGGATTCCACAAAGGTATATACGAGGTCTCTACTTATGTGTAAGTCCCACGGGACAATTGCTCAAATAATACATGTAACCAGTGCATGCCACGTCTCTGTTGCTCCTTGCACAACCCTAGCACGCAAAGTCTGAAATCTGCATGCCACAGCCAACTCTTGATAACAAAGGGGTGAATGTCATTTACAAGCTGGGCATTATACTATTGCCTCAAATGCCATTTGCCCTGACGTTTGTCCTTTCATCTGTTGCTCCATTACTGTCTTTTCTCTTAACCTAGCACACTTCTTCTACAGACACTACTAGATGTTAACTCAGCCGACTACTACGTCTACCTAATAATTCAATACTTTGTGAGTTAAACCACAAGTCATCTACCTTAGTGTTTCTGTCTTACTTGACTAGGCCTTATAGTATCTCATGGTGGCTTAGCACCACCCTAGGCCTAGGATCAGGGTCCTACTGGCCTGTAGGGCAATCAGGCATTGCTCGAAGGGCCAGCTGGTCTGACAGGTAAGTGTGCTGATTAGTTGGGCACTTTTTGGTGCGACTGGCTGGCTTTTACTCTGATTACCCCGATATTACAACACACATTTCCTGCAGCAAGCAAAATGCATGCATTCCCCCGTACCTTGCAAAACGCCTATACGGAGTGTCTTTACAAGTTCAAAGCTGCCCCAATTTTCAAATGTGTGCTACGTTTTAGCTGTCTGATCTGCTAATGGGGGCCACTTTTATTTTGGTGGCCATGCCAATTTCCTGTCCCAGTCCAACCCTGACTAGGTTTCTGTTACTCCTGGGCTGACTCCATATTGTACTTCCTAGTGTCTTAACTCTACCACCAGGAGCTGTGATTTGGGCACCTCTGAAATGACTGCATATTGTACCACATTGATCATACTATAGATAGAACATATCTACACAGTTGCATGAAAGCTTGCATGGCTGCTTGCATAATCACTACATGACTGCATGCACAAACACCCATATGACTACTACATGACAGATTGCATAACCCTTACATATGGTATGATAGATTGCATGATATTTTGTGACAGCTTCATATAACAGATTGCATGACAAATTTCATGTAGCCACAGGTCTAGATTGGTCTCGTGATTATCTTTTGACTTCTCAAAAATCACCCGCTGAATCACTGACTTGTTTATTCTTGCAACCACATGCACCATGCCTGTCATACACCTAAGCCAGATTTCACCTCCAAGTACGCAGCGGTCAAGGCATGATCCTCAATGGGCCCTCCCACTACCAAGTTATCACCATCTTTCACCATAAGGGTGATAATATAGAAAATTTTCATGGCCATTTCTGAGTCCATTAAAACATGTTCTCTCTCACACTGTGAGATATTGGGTTGCTGGTAGAGGGGGGTGAACCCCTACTCAAGAAGCAACCACAATTCTTGTCAGGCTGAAGTCACAAGCAAACCCTAAATTAACCTGTGTTCAACCCTCTGGTAGTTTGCTATAGAGCATTCAGCCTTAACTTAGAGGCAATGTGTAAAGAATTTGTGCAACCGTTCAAATAGTAATAATGTGAAAATACAACACAAGAAGAATCCCACACCAAATTAGGAAAATATAGTAGATTTTAATAAATTAATCAAGACCAAAGCGACAAAAATCCAATCAGGAAAACCAGAGATATGCAACTCTAAAGATTTAAGTGAAAATAGTGCCAAAAAAGCCGAAAGTGCCACTTGCAGCTATCTGGTCGTGCAAGAAGTAAGAACGGGAGATAGTGACAACTTCAGGCCGGCAGCGATGCACCGCCTTCTCAATCAAGCGCAAAGCGGCCCGTGAAGGGTGAAGGGGGCCGCAAGGACCAGGGAAGTTCTTGGACAGTCATTGTTGTAACACGAAGAGCAGGCTGGAAGTCATGGACGGTCGTCGCTGTAGCCCGAAGATCCTGTTGATTTCGCAGGCAGTCGGGCAGGAGCCTCACCATGGAACTCCACGTGAGTAGTTGATGCTGTAGCGCGAAGGGTCAGGTTGATGGAACTTCGCATTGGCGGGTAGTGCGAGTGACAAGAGTTTGGTGCCAAAGGGCCCAAAACCTTCAATTTAGCTCCACTGAGGCCACACCAAGGGTCCAGGACCTGAGTGGCACCATTTGGGGGTCAGTGGCTTACTCCAGCTGGATCTAGGTGCTGGTTCATGTGGTTGGGAGTCCGTTATGCCCCTGTGGCTCTGAACAGGAGGCCAGCATACTAGCCCTTAGAGTCACTCTGGGAGTCCTGGGTTCAGTTGCAGGTTCAATCCCTCTGACTCAGGCAGGAGAGAAGCAGGATAGCAGGGCAGTCATCCAGCAAGGCAGCAGTCCAGCAAGGCAGTAGTCCAGCAGGGCAGCAGTCCAGCAGAGTGGCAGTCCTTTCAGCAGCAAAGCAGTCCTTCCTGGTAGAGTCCACAGGTCCAGAAGAGTTGAGGTCTGAAGTCCAATATTTTTACCTGATGCCCACTTTGAAGTGGAGGAAACTTCTAGAGGTTTCCACCCCCCTGAGGTGTCAGGCATCCCCTTCCTCCCTGTCCTGGCCCCAGCTTGTCTGGGGTCACAAAAGACCCAAACCCTTTGAGAGTGCTCAGGCAGAGCCGTTGTGATGTGCAAGTGTTGTAGGTGACAGATCCTCCCCCTCGCTAACTCAGAGTGACCCATCCTGCCAACACCTATCTTCCCTTTGTCTCACTGTCTAGGAGCAATACACAAAGACCAACTGACAGCTACACCAAGCCATGTGACTAAGGAACAGGCTGCAAGCACCAAATGGTTAGGACAAGAAAATGCCAACTTTCTAAAAGTGGCATTTTCAAAATTGTGATAAAAAATCCGACTTCACCATTAAAGAGGGCTTTTAATTACAATTCTTTAGACACCAAACTTGGCATGTCTACCTGCTCCCACTTTTCTGTTCCAGCTTATTAAATGTAATAAGGTAACTCCAATGTTATCCTATGGGGGAGGTAAGCTTTGCAGTAGTAAAAAACACATTTAAGAGTTTTTCACTATCAGGACACCTAAAACTTAAAAGTACATGCTCTACTTTTAAATACACTGCACCCTGCCCTCTGAGCTGTTCAGGGCCTACTCTAGGGGTGACTTATATGTATTAAAAAGGAAGTTTTGGGCCTGACAAAAGGTTTAGTTTGCTGGGTCGAAGTGGCAGTTTAAAAACTGCACACACAGGCTGCAACGGCAGGCCTGAGACATGTTTAAAAAGGGCTACTTAAGTGGGTGGCACAATCAGTGCTGCAGGCCCACTAGTAGCATTTAATTTACAGGCCCTGTGGGAATGTAGTACCACTTTACTAGGGATTTATAAGTAAATTAAATATGTAAATTGGGTGTAAGCCAATTCTACTGTGTTTTACGGGGCGAGCACAAGCACTTTAGCACAAGTTAGCAGTGGTAAAGTGCGCAGAGTCCTAAGGCCAGCACAAACAAAGTCAGCAAAACAGGAGGGTTGAAGGCAAATGGTTAGGGGAGACCCACACTAAGAATAACACACACATTCTATGCACCTTCTGGCTAACTGATTTGTGTTGACTTCTAAGCAATGCATAGCACTCTGTGAAAATCAATATATCTTAACAGATATATAAATAGCATGAACATGTGGCAAATTAAGTCTTCTATATCATTCCTGGAGGACTCTGGAGACATTATTCCTGTTGAACAACTAAAGCCCTCCTTTGTGTCTGAAGGCACTTCTATATGCTGCTTCTGGGTCTGGGTTGGGATATCTGGTTACAGGAGGATGCATCATATCTCACTGATCCTGAGGGAGCGCTATTGGTTTCCCTCCTGAGTCCAGTCCATTTTATTTATCCAGGTAATAGTCTTACATAGCTTACCTGGACCGGTTGGTCCCAGGGAGCTTCACATGAAACATTAAAAAAGATAAGGCAAGAGCCAGCAGCTAAACAGTTCTAAAGCAAGGATCAACCAGTTAGTAAGCAGGATGTGTCTGGAGTAGTGCCACCCCACGAGGATCTTTCTGTGAAAAGTGGAGTATTTTGAGATACTTTTAGAAAGTGAAGAATGGGGTTTATTTTCCTAATTCCAAGGGAGGGGAGTTTCCATCAATGGTTTGGCCCTGGTGAAAGATTGTTTCAGTGAGAGAGGATTCTAAATTTGGGAAATTGAAGCCAAGTGTGTTCCACCTCCTGAGGCCTTTTGCCCTGCCTGGGATGGAGAACAAATCCACCGGCTGTGGGGGGTAGTTGTGTACGGCGTTATAAGTGAGGCAGCTGTGCTCTGGTGTCATGCATGACTTATTTAGCAGTGCTTCTGGGATCTTGGTATAACTTAAGGGCAAAGACCTCAGGAGGAGTGAGATCCTTATGTAGTACGTCTGCCTAGCTCATAGAAACCCACACTCAAGGAAGACCGAAGGAGGGAATTGATCCTTCTCGGAATGGCCTCTATGGTCTAGAACAAGCTGACACCTGGATAATAAACAAACACGACTGCACGGGAAATAAATCTATGGAGAAACGCCATTTTTTCCAAATTCATCTATGGGTGTGCACGTCTCTGTTAGTATTTTTCAAACACTGATTTAATGGTAAAAATATAACTTTTCTCTAGGTGATAATGTTTTTCTTGACTTTTATACGGTGCTCTGGTGTCCTTGGTAGACGTTTGTGTCTTGGTGTATTAAAAATACACCAAAAAGAGATATTAGCTTATTGTGATATTTTATCAGTGGTGCCTTCTTAGATGCCGCGTGCTGCACACGTGCCGCTACAATGCGGCAAGCCAATACGGAGAGAGGAAAATTACCTTGCAAGAAAGGACGCGATCGGTAACTTACACAGCTTTGTGAAATCCAATTGTGAAGTTCTGGCTTAATGAGTATGTGCATTGTGCAAGCATTTCCACATGAAATGTAAGAAAATATCCAGTTTGCCTACTTCCAGAGAAGGACGCCAATGGGCACTTATAGGAACTTGAATATGACCTACAGCTCACAGCAGAATGAGACACCTTGATTGTCCGACACGGATGGCGTCTGCGAATGCTAGATGGGGGAAAAAATAACCTACGTCTCTAAAATTATCAACGAGCTTCTCTTGCCTATGGCGACAACGTCGACAAGCAGCTTCGTCAGGGTCTTGAAATTAACCTGCATGAAAGGTTTGCGCTGTGCGCGCGCAGCGTGACATCGCCAAACAGCGAGCAAAATGCGCCACCCGGGCCGTTCTGCACGTTCCTCACTGTGACCTTGAATGGGGATTGATTCGGGGCGCTCGCGCGGCAGCCATTTTAAGCTATCAAGCCATATGGCCAGACCCATCAAACGGTCTCCAATCAGGGACCTCACAGTGTTTTCGCCATCTTCAATCCATCTGCTAGAAATGTTTACTTCCGAAGGAAACAAAGGGAGGGAAGAAAAGATGCCTCTGAATGGACTGGGCCACTTTGGTGGCGCAGTGGGAGGGGAGCCAACGTGCGCAAGGCATTGATTTTACATAGTCGTCCCGTAATGAGCCTGCTTTTCAAAGGCAAAGAGCTGGACCACGCCAAAGTGCTCAATTGGTTTTGCAAGTAAAGTGTTCTCTTTTGAAAAGAAACAAAACAAAGATTCTGACGAAGCTGCTGCAATGTTCCAGGTAGAATCAGATGAGATATTTATGGTGACCACTGTTCAAGGAGGGCTGGTGGCCATCTAGAATGACGTCTCATTTATTTCCTTGCCCAGGCAGAAGTTCTTACGAGGGACTGCAATTTATAACAAGCATTGGCAAAGCCAATAGGTCTGGCTTTGTTGCAGGGATTCTGCTCAGGAACAGAACTATGCTTGTGACCATAGAACATCAGTAGGCAGGGACTGAGTGTCCATACCACCTCAGTAACCATGAGCCTGAGTCCGACTAGCTATAGTGTGTCACTTGCCCTCCTAACCATATCCAGAGAGACACGTGAATTGCACAAAGCTGTGTGTGTGAACAGATGCTCTCTGACACTAGGTTGTATCAGCTTGATGTGGGTGCAGTCTAGCACACCACTCTCATTTGTCAAAGGTGCAATGGTACATTAACGCCTTTTTAATGCATTACCAAGGTGTCCGTACTTTGAAAAGTTGATGTGATTGGGCTACATGTCTCACTAGGCCATTTTGACTCAGTCTTGGAAATATGAGGACCTGAGTTATAATGAGATCCTGTGCGCTAATGCTTCAGAGCATAGAAAAAGCTTGTGGAAAAGAAGTGCAGGACAGATATTGTCATCAATGTTGGTGGCATTTTGGTGCCCCCTGTGTACATGCAACGCCTACTGGGGCGCACCTCATACTATATTTAGGCTCACTACATAAAGCTGCCCTTCACTCACGTATTTACCAAATGGAATATTCATATCTTATGAGTAGCTTTAAAAAATGATGTGATAGCTCACATCGTTTGCATCCATTGCGGTGCATTCGAACTACCCTTTACCGTGTGACGTCTGACGTCATTGCGTCACGGTGAACTGGGCACTAGATTTAAACACCACAGTTGGGACCGTCGGGTACCTCCGGTTCCAGCTCCAAGAAAGCCCGGGGTCCCGACGGAGAGGTAAGCGGCTCCACGGAGCCGAGAACGCCTGACTCTGCATGCGTATTGACTGGTGTTACGGGAGTGTCAGAAACTTTAAACTGGGCGCTCCTCGTACACGGGCGCATGCGTATTGACTGGTGTTACGGGAGTGTCAGAAACTTTAAACCGGGTGCTCCCCGTATACGGGCGCCCTTCTGTGCGTCTGTGTTTGCACATGAGCCTAGAAAATTATAATCTGGAGGGCCCCTACTGCACTAAATTGCCGCGCACACCCCAAAAGGTCTATCATACCTCTAATTACGCTGGTAGTTAATTACGAGTTGACGCCTAACAGCGTGCGACTCGTGTCTCAAACTTACACACTCCGAGGCCTACCGCACATAATATTACAACGGCACGTTTTTTATGATTACTGCATATATTAGGGCCATTTAGTGTGCTCCACGGAGCCTGATACGCCTGCCTCAGCATGCGTTTTTACTATTGACACGGTGAGGTTGTATACTTTGTACCGGGCGCTCCCCGTACACGGCGCCGTTTTGTGCTTTTGGGCTTCATCATGAGCACTCTTACCACTATCTAGAGGGTTAACTCAAGCACTACGGTTAGGCGCATATTCCAGGAGGCTTATTAGACCTCTCATTACCAAGGCAGCTGAGTGCGAGTTGACGCCTCACTGCGTTCGACTCATTTTCCCGTGAGAACATTGCCCAGCCCTTATCGATGCTCACACAACCCAGAGCATACAGCACACCAGATAACAACGACATGACTTCTCATGTAAGGGGCTTTATTAGACCGTTACTACCGCCTGTCTTAGCACCAGTCTCCACACTAGAAAGAGGTGTTACCTTTGTTTCCATGTACTCAAGGGTTACTGAGTCGTTTGATCGTATTTTGATAATATGCTTGCCTGTCCCCAGGCATGCTGTCCCTTGTGTAAATTTCTATCAAGGGTCACCATCCTCACCTGATACTCCCCAGGGGCTGTTTTTGCTCAGCACTCGTGTTTTCCTTTGACCAAGGTCTAGCCCATACTTGTTCTATAGAACTACCATTTTTGGGGGTCACATATGTGACACATGAGTAGTGTTTGCTCAATTTACAAATCACTGTAGAGGTTGTCTACAATGCCGAGCGACACTAGTGAGCTAACTGACCAACACTTCTGTGTTCTGATTGACTATGTGAACAGTTTGTAAAACTTGCATTATTGGAGATGTGTCAAATTTAGGGGCATATTAACAAGGGCCAGCGATAATTATCGCTGGCCCCACATAGCGATAGAAATGTTATCGCCGGCTATCGCTGAAAATTATCGCCATGATAACACTATATTTACAATGCATAGCGCTATGGCGATAATATTTCAGCGATAGCGGTGTTTGCCATGGAACATCGCTGGTTTTCCAGCGATGTTCCATGGAAAACAGCGATAACATTGCTGATACGACCCTGTGGTCGTATCAGCATAATCCATCTACCATTATTAGTATGTCTTAGTCTGGAATTTAACAGACGTTAAATTCCAGCGTTAAGGCCGAGGTAGCGCGATTTTTTTATCGCTGCACCTCCTTGTTAATATCGCGAAGCTGCCTTCGCGATATTTTCATGTGCTGTTTTCACAGCCACGCCTTCTTTGCATCTCATTAGCGATGCGAGGCGAGGCTGTGAAAAGCGGGCTCTACATCAAGGAAACATGCGCTAGCGTGTCCTTGATGATATTGCGATATAATTATCGCCGCTTATCGCCCGAAAACGGACGCTAAAGCGGCGATAATTATATCGCCAGCCCTTGCTAATATGCCCCTAACTATCTTAATATTTTTGGCACATTTAACATCCTTTTTTCAGAGCGGCGCCTCTCCCCTGAGCTGAAGCTTCTTATCCGTAAACCATGGGTAAGCCATTATTTTACTTTGTTTTATGTTCAAATACAGTAAACCACTGATGAGGACAGTGTCTCACACGGTCACATGAATGTTCCCACTTACTTGTTTTAAGAGACACATGTATTTTTGATTTCTCCTGTTGCTTCTGTCTTCTACAGGTACGACCGGTAAATCAAGCACACCAAGAGTGGGATTACTGGTTTTGTATTTACCTTCTTTATTCATCACTATTCACTTTATTTCTTCGCAGTAGCACTTTTTTCTAAGGTCCTGACGAAAGCCATGACACCTTGTAGGGTCCCGTAGGCTGAAACATGTAGACCTGTTTGCGCCCACCACATGCAGTTATTATTTCACTCTGCAGGTGCTCTGTTTTTAATCCTGAAGCAAACACAAGGAGATGATGGACGGAGCGCTGAAACTTTTCAGACACTCACCCCCAGTCACAGATCTGGGTTTAATCCATCATCATTCTTTAGCTCACTTCGCCACCTCAGTTCAGACCCAGCTATATGCAAATCAGTCTTGACCCTGTGCCTCATGGGAACAGTCCAGCCCGAACTGCCAAGCCAGGTCTTCCCTGAACCAGAAACAAGCATCCTGGGACCGGTTTCTGGGTAACACCCTTCTTCAGCCAGGCTAGCTTGAATCCAGTGGCAAAGTGAGCAAGGGACCCACGTCTGGGCATACCCTGCCAACTAAAGGCAAACAAAGCAAACACAAGGAGATGATGGACGGAGCGCTGAAACTTTTCAGACACTCACCCCCAGTCACATATCTGGGTTGAATTCATCATCATTCTTTAGCTCACTTCGCCACCTCAGTTCAGACCCAGCTATATGGAAATCAGTCTTGATCCTGTGCCTCAAGGGAACAGTCCATCCCGAACTGCCAAGCCAGGTCTACCCTGAACCAGACACAAGCATCTTGGGACCGGTTTCTGGGTAACACCCTTCTTCAGCCAGGCTAGCTTGAATCCTGTGGCAAAGTGAGCAAGGGACCCACGTCTGGGCATACCCTGCCAACTTAGGGCGAACAAAGCAAACACAAGGAGATGATGGACAGAGCACTGAAACGTTTCAGACACTCACCCCCAGTCACAGATCTGGGTTGAATCCATCTTCATTCTTTAGCTCAATTCGCCACCTCAGTTCAGACCCAGCCATATCCAAATCAGTCTTGACCCTGTGCCTCATGGGAACAGTCCAGCCCAAACTGCCAAGCCAGATCTTCCCTGAACTGGAAACAGGCATCCTGGGACCGGTTTCTGGGTAACACCTTTCTTCAGCCAGGTTAGCTTGAATCCAGTGGCAAAGTGAGCAAGGGACACACGTCTGGCATACCCTGCCAACTTATGGTGAACAAAGCAAACACAAGGAGATGATGGACGGAGTGCTGAAACTTTTCAGACACTCACCCCCAGTCACAGATCTGGGTTGAATCCATCATCATTCTTTAGCTCACTTCGCCACCTCAGTTCAGACCCAGCTATATGGAAATCAGTCTTGACCCTGTGCCTCAAGGGAACAGTCCAGCCCGAACTGCCAAGCCAGGTCTTCCCTGAACCGAACACAAGCATCTTGGGACCAGTTTCTGGGTAACACCTTTCTTCAGCCAGGCTAGCTTGAATCCTGTGGCAAAGTGAGCAAGGGACCCACGTCTGGGCATACCCTGCCAACTTAGAGCGAACAAAGCAAACACAAGGAGATGATGGACGGAGCACTGAAACTTTTCAGACACTCACCCCCAGTCACAGATCTGGGTTGAATCCATCATCATTCTTTAGCTCACTTCGCCACCTCAGTTCAGACCCAGCTATATGCAAATCAGTCTTGACCTTGTGCCTCATGAGAACAGTCCAGCCCAAACTGTCAAGCCAGGTCTTCCTTGAACCGGAAACAAGCATCCTGGGATCGGTTTCTGGGTAACACCCTTCTTCAGCCAGGCTAGCTTGAATCCAGTGGCAAAGTGAGCAAGGGACCCACGTCTGTACATACCCTGCCAACTTAATCCTGGCACTAGGAACAAATCAATAAAGTTTCTGTCGCTCCTGGTAGCTAGTTTTAGTATCACTATCCTCACATTCCAATCAATTTTGATTTTTGCACTGCGCCCGTTACCCAACTAGCTTAGTGCCTTCTCATCTGAAGGATTTACTATATCCTATGCAGGATAGGAATAAATACATCCCTGAGCTCCTCCCTCACAGTGAGGGGGTTGTAGCCCTTGGCGGGGGTAGGGGTCGTCGTCATGAGGAGAATCCCAGATGATGAAGCATGCCACCTCGATGGGTGGTGCCATTACGTCCTAATTAAGGGACTCCCCCAGAAGTACCCTGAGATCATCTTTGCTGTCTCTTTTTCTTTTATAGTTGTTTCACTTAGACCGAAGGATTTCTTGTGTTTACGCGTTACTGTTTAGGGATTCAACCCTTGCAGGTCTCTAAAACTTCCCTAGGACCCCCTTTTCCCTGTTGTATGTATTGTTGTCCAGCATCCATATTTTGGCTGGATGTCAACCTCTAGGATGCGCAATTTGATCTGAATGCTATCCAAGTTTTTATTCTACATTCAATGAGTTTCCTCTCGGATATAAATCTTGACAGCTTTCCGTCTTCTTCTTGCGCTGTCGTTTTCACTATTCCCTGCTGCCGTGCATACTGGAGCAACATGGGAATTTCCTCTAGTCCAGGATTCTCCAACTAGTAGCTCTCGTGCTACTGATAGCGCTCCAGGCACCTGTAAGTAGCTCTCCTCCGTGCTGCCCAGACTACTAAATAAGAAGTTTTTACTTGGTTGAATTTATATACGTATACCCATAAAATAAGCTGCTTAGACTGTATAGTTGACACGAAAATGTGTTGATTTTCAGAACTCATGAACTGATATTTGGCGAAAAATGTCTGAGTTTCCAAAATATATGTAAAGCTGATATTTGAGTGATAAATTGTGGTCTTGTGAAGACTTTTGTACAAATGCTATTACCTTAGTGCCAAAGGCATTGCAGCAATGGCTTTTATGTAGTATCCATGTAGAAGCATTCCATATTGACAAAGCCTTTCTATACATTACTGCTGGCAACCCTGCCTTATGCACTGAGGTGATGACTGATGATAATATTGCGTTTGTTGGCCACTAATGTAATGTTGTCTGATGTGGTCACTATTACAACACTAATAATATTGGCACCTCTTGATGAGTTTCATTGAATATAAGTAGCTCTTATTACAGAAGAGGTTGGAGACCCCTGCTGCCTGTTTCTCAATTTCCTGTAGTTTTGGATATGGGAATCAAATGGGAATTCCCTCTAGGCGGAAGGCACATGTTGCTGCTGTGTTCATAATGGAGTGCAGGGTGTCATGTAATTATGGAAGGGGCCAGCACAAAAGCCTGCAACCTTTACTGTAATATACTGAAGGGATCTGGGAGCACAAAAGGTACAGATGCCAGTTCTTCTCTGACATCCCTTTGATGTTACTGTCCCACACACCTTAAATATGTGTAAAGGTCTCTGCCATGCCTGGAATCCTGTTTCAATATATTTGATGACATCATCATTATTCTCCTGTAATTTTTTCCATGAATCCAAAAAGGGCGGGCAACTCAGATGTTTGTAGGTAAGGCTCTTGATCCAGGGTGCATCCACCTGGTGGCACCAAGCCACTACAAAAAAATATTTATTTTACTTTTTTAGGGGATGCTCCACACGAAACAAGCACTGGTAAAAACCAATTGGTTTGGCCAAGGCAGGCTGAACCAATGCTTATTTTGTATTCATTAAAAGTATAGGCCACAAAAACAAACAGAAAAAAAGATATGTAAACGTGGCTGCCATATGCGTACAAAAAATGTTAATATTTTTGAAAAATCACTGATATGGTTGTTTTACTAGTGATATTTTTAAATAACAATGTTGTTAGTTGTGCCAAGCATAAATCATCACCTAACCAATTGCCCAAATAGCAGACTGGTACAAAGTTACAATCTCACTTAAACTCTTTATAAAAGCAACTTTGAAATGGAAACAGTAAAAATAAAGAATTACTTATCTGGGCACCTGAAGTAAAGGCAAAATAAATGGCTATTATTTAATGTTAGTGTAAAAAAAAAAAACAGACTTTGAACTAGATGCATAACTGAAGAGAAAAGAATAATTTTCGTTGTATGTGAACAATGTGCACAGGCTTTGTGCCGTCTTGAAAGTGAAGGGAACCAATGAGCAAAGTGGACGGATCTATAATCCTATGCTGTATGTTGCGTAGGAGGAAGCAAAGTGTGATTGACAACTTAACAAACCAATGGGCGAATCCCGCAGGCCAAAAGCTACTCTGGATATGTATATTATCAGTGCTTCATTTGTTTAAAAAAAGTAATTTCCAGGGCCCTTGTCAGGAGGCCACTGCAGCTTGCTCTACCCTTTGCCCTTGACAGCACTGCCAATGAGAAAACCAACACAACTACTAACTGTAACACTGCTACAAGTGTGACAATCCAGACAGTTCGAGGCCTCCAAAGCTATAAGAATGGCTTGGGTGGCAGGTAGTGCTCTATTACTTACCGGTAATCTTCATTACTCTGGGTCCCGTTGTCCTCGTCCCATTCAATACAAGTGGAGATAATCATCTCCCGGCAGAAAAAAAGAGCAGAGGAATGCTGGGACCCTAACCCCAGCCCCTCCCACTGGGAGTACATAAGCAGTACTTACTCAGCATTCCGCCTGAACTACCAAGCCCCCAACAGGAAGGCCGGCTCTCCGGGAGGGAGGGCGGGCGTATGAATGGGACGAGGACAACGGGACCCGAAATAATGAAGATTACCTGTAAGTAATAGAGTATTACCCCCAGTTTCCCTCCTGTCCTCGTCCCATTCAATACAAGTGAAGAATACCAAAGCAGAAACCCGGCCTTCCAAAACCCCCAAGCACACCCAGGAAACCACACCAAGGCAGCACCCAAGGGAAGCAAAAGAAAGAGCCGAAGGAAATAACAGGCAGAGCACCCAGACAGGAAAGCACCCAACCAAAGCAGGGGTGCACCCACCAAAACCAACGGGAGACAACCAAGATGAAGAAGAGGACAACCCACAGAGGGCATCCAGGACCCCCCAGGCGCCCTCATCCCCCGAGCAAACAAGGAAGGGGGAGAACACGCCAAACAAAAAACCAATGGAGGCTGCCAACACAAAGGACAGCGAGGAGGCCACCTAAGAAGAAAACTTCCCAGTGGCCCCAACCGTCCAGCAAGCCAGCACAGGCCTGAAGGGACACAACCAAGGACCAGAACCGGGGCCAAGGAAAACAGAAGGTGATAGCAAGGAGGCAGTCAACCAGAGACACGAGAACAGAGCACCCCGGCCCCAAAAAGGGAAACCCCAAACCGCCAAGCAGAGGGGAGCAAGCCAAAGGCGAGAAGAAGCCACCCCAAAGAGACCCCAAAGGCAAAGCCCCAGAAGGGAAACAAGCATCAAGCAACCAACACCCCAGAAAGCAGAGGATCAGAGCACAGGAAGCCCCAACAGGACACATCCAAGGGCGCCCACTGGACAAAAGAAACGGCAAGCCCAGCACCACCAGGATACCACACAGGACACCGCAGCAGCACTGGCCCAAACCAAAAGAAAAGAGCACAGGGCCAGCCAACAGGGCAAATGCACAAACCCAAAGAACCAACCAAGGGCAGGTCCACCCAGACCAAACCAGGAAGGGGGAAGCACCGGACAAGCACAAGCCCCCCCCCCAACCAGAACGACCCGGCCCCAGAGAGCCCAGAGGACAAAGCCCCCGAAACCCCACCAAAGAGCACTCGGCCCCAGGAAAAGAAGGGCGAGCACAAATGTCCAGAGTCAACAGACAACAACCACCAAGCACCCAGCCTGGGAGGTGCAGCAGAGCCCAGGAACAAGCCAAGAGGCAAAGGCCAAGGCACCCACAAAGAAAACTGGGGAAACAGGAACACAACCCCCGGAAGGCCGTCCCCGAGAGGCAGAAGGGAGCAGGCCCGACAGAGACCAGAACCCCAGGAGGCCAAACATCGACCACGGAGCAAGGCCCCAAACAGAACCAGGGCACGACAAGAAAGGACAGAGCAGCGCGAGCGGATGAGGCCAACCCCAAGGACAACAAGACCAGAGGAAACCAAAAAGAAAGGGGAACAAGAGGGAGACCCTGCCCCAAACAACACAGCCCCAGCAGAACACCCCAACCGCAAAATCCATGGTGACCGGAGCAGGAAACCACAGCCCCGGAGAAGGCACACATCGACCACCGAAGAAAAGGTGCAATGGGCCCCAAACCGAACAGCCAGCCGACCAAGCGGCCCAGAGATCCCAGGACCACAGCAAGAGAACTCCAACCGAGCCCCAACACCCGCGGAAACCGAGCCAAGACCAGAAAGGTCGTAAGAACAAGCCAGCCAGAGACACCCCCAAAGATACCAGGCAGACAGCTGACCCAACAACAGCACTGCCAGCCAAACCGGGGGCCAACAACACAGAACCCACAGAGGCCATAAGGGGTGGGACAGGGCCCACCACGACAACCCGGAAACCCCAACCCCCAAAGGGAGGGAAAAAGAACCCCAAAAACACCCAAGCCAGAGAGGCAACACAGGCCAGGGCGGAAGCCAAGCAGACCGCCCGGCACCCAAAATTCCACAGCCCAACACGCACCAAGGGAGGGCAGGAGCAGGGGAGAAAATCCCCAGGGCAGAACCAAGGCAACAGAGCACCAAGCAGACGGGAAGCTAGGGCTGAATCCAAGAAACCCGCTGGAACAGAAGGACCTGGAGGCCCAACCCACACCCTGGGAATGCCCAAAACGGGCAGGCCCCAGCAGGGCCCAGGCAAAAGCAAAGACCAGGGAGGGAGATATCGGCCAGAGGCACAATATCCCTACCCCCCGCTCCCCCCCAAACCCCAGCAGCAAGCCCCGGGAAACCAGCAGCCAGGCAGGCCCCCAAAGGGGCAAGACAAACACCCGGCGACCACCCCCCCGACAGAGGGAAGGGGGGGACAGAAATGACAGACACTGCCAACGAGAGCGGGCCCAAAAAGGGGGAGCACGCAGGGAAGACAGGAGCGGCCGCCAAGGCAGACGGAATTGGGGCCCAGGCCACAACGGGCAGAACCACCCCACCCCCGCAAAGAACGGGACCCGACCGCCAAGGGAACAGCCACCCCCAGGCGGAGACCCCACAAGTCAGAGACCACAGGACCGGGCCAGAAGCCCCAACTAGGAAACAACCAGACCCGACGACGCCGAACGCCAGAGGAGACCAGCCGGCAGCAGAAGCCCAGAGCCCCCGAACCACCCCGGCCGGCACAAAGCAAGCCACCAACCACACCCAACCCACCAAAAAGGGCCGGGACCAGAATATACCAGGGCCCAGCACGGCGAACCAGCCGGAGGCAGGGAGGGCACCACGAAGAAAAACACACCCAAAGGCGCCACCACAGGAGGGCCAGTACCACAGCCCGTGGCAGGCAGACACGGAAGCAGGGAGGGACCACGCCCAACCCAGCACAACACCCAGAAACCCAGCAAGAACCGGGGTGAACAAGGTACCAACAGCCCCGCGGACCGGAGCGCATCCCCAAAACCGCACCACCCGCCACCTGCGCAGGACCCGCCAGAGAGCCACAGCCCCAGGCAGCTAACGCGAACAACAAAATCGGCAGGCAAGAGCAGGGCCCAACAGGACGCAGGGACACAACCCCACAGCACCCACAAACCCAGGCTGGCACCCAACCAGGGACCAACTGGGCCAGAACAAGCGGAGGGAAGACGCACCACGCACAACAAAACGACAAGAGCAACCAGGCATCGAGGACCAAAGGACCAAACATCAGAGGAAACATGGAACAGGAGCGGCAAGGGAAGCGAGCAGGCAAGGAGCCCCGACATACAGGAGGACCAGCCAGGAAACCGAGTCGCCAGCTCCAAAGGCAAGACAGAAGACGCAAACCGCCACACCACATGGCACACACAGGTGGCAACCCAGCCAGGACAGACAGAGCCAGGAAAAGGAACTCCAGGAAGCACAGGAGGCCAACCCCACACAGCACCAGTGAAAAAAAGGCAAAAACCGTAATGCAGCACGCACCCGGAGGGAGGCGGGCCCACAGACACCGAACAAGGCTCCCCCCGACCCCCAAAGAGATGAACAACATAAGAGGGTAACAAGAGTGAGGTCAACGCAAGAAAAAGGAAAACAGAGTGGTCGCAGAAGGAGCCCCACACTACAACAGGAGAGGCACAACAGGTCAGCGAAGCAGCCAGGAAACAGCACACTGAGCAATCCAGCCAGAAGCAGAAAAAAAGATACCGCCACGCAGGACACACCCGGTGGGGTGCCGGGAGACAAGAACAAGGCCCCCCCCACCCAGTCAGCCCCAGGCGCCTGCCCAGGAGCTACGCCAGGGCTGGGAAGGCAAGGGAGCACAGGCAGACGATGCCCCCTGACTTCTCTATCCATGAACGAGACAACCCAAGGAAGAGGAGGGCAAACAAGCAGAAGGCACAAGGAGAAAACAGAGCGAAACGGGGCCTCAGAACGCACCACAGCCCGCCCCAGTGACCGAACACGGGAGAGGATCCACAGCACAGAGCCACAGTCCAGTACTCACCCCGGGGTCCGGAAGAACAGAACCAGAACCAGGCCCTCCTCCAGCCAGCCCAAGGCGCACCACCAGGACCCATGCCTTGGCAGGGGAAAGCAGCTCCACAGGCGTGCAACACAACACGGAGCCCCAATGCCTTCAGGCCACTCAGAAAGGACGTCCCCAGGCAAAGACGCTGGAGGGAACCTGCGCGCGCCCAGTAGCGCCCTACAAACCGGCAGACCAGGAAAGCAGCGTTGCCATGACCCAGCAGGCTGAAGGACAACAGGGCGGAGCGGTGCACCCAATCCCATTGCAGAAAGGAAGGAAAAAAACACCGCTCTACGGGACTCACCCGTTGGGGTGCCGGGATACAGGAACAAGGCCCCCCCATTCCCCGCCAGCGAACCCGAAGACAGCAGGAAGGCAATTTTTTTATTAACACCGCTATGCGGGACGCACCCGGGGGGAAGGGGGTGGGATACAGGAACAAGCCCCCCAACTCCTGCCAGCGAACCCAAGGCGCTCTCTCAAACGCCACGCCAGGGCAGGAAGACAGCAGCAAGGCAAATTTTTAATGACACAGCTATGCGGGACTCACCCCGGGGGGGGGGCCTGGATACAGGAACAGGGTCCCCCCATCCCCGCCAGGGAACCAAAGGCACTCCTTCAAATGCCACGCTAGTGCAGGAAGACAGCAGGTAGGCAGGGAAACCAGAAAACGCGGCGCATCTTTCACCCGGCCAGGCCACAGGAAGACGTGCCCAGCAACCCGGAAGCAATCGGTAGACCGGCGCACCAGCCGCAAAGGGCCGGTCGGCATGCAAGAGCTGGCCGAGAACATCCAAGCCTCCCAAAAAGCCCGGCAGGCTGAGAGACAGACCAGCAGACACTCCACCCGCACAGCCAGGCAGCCGGACTGGGAGTCGAAGAAGAAACACCACTCCACCCCAGCAGGAGCAGCACCAGCACCTCGTCCCAATTCTGTCGACAGACAGAAAAAAAGAACAGGCGGAAGCTGGGTAAGTACTGCTTATGTACTCCCAGTGGGAGGGACTTGAGTTAGGGTCCCAGCATTCTTCTGTTCTTTTTTTCTGTCGGGAGATGAATATCTCCACTTGTATTGAATGGGACAAGGACAGGAGGGACCTGGGGATAATAGTCATCTGTAATGCATATTATATTAATAGGAAACTGTTGTTGTGCTCATCTCTAAATCAGATAGACAGCGCCACCATGTGGCAGACTGTCATAAGTGCCAGTGTTGACAATTTAGTGCCGGTGCTGAGCACTGAAACCATGGGCTCAAATTAGGCACTGACAGGGCTTTAAGTGGGGAAAAAAAACTGGGGGTGCTCTAAAAGGGGCGGGGCAAACCTCTTAAAGGGGTGTGGCCTATCCAAGTAGGGGCGTGGTCTAAATAAAGATATGTATGGATAACGCCATACACCCTCCCCAGAGGTGCAAGTAGAGCCAAATTTCGAGGGGGTTGGGGGTCTAAGAAAACATTTCGGGGGGGGGGGGAGCTAATTCTTCAAGGAATAGGCAGAGTGGAGCTGCAGGGGCTCTACAAAGGAGTGAAAAACAACTCACATCTCCTGTCCCACATGTGATGCGATGACAGATACACGCATTCAATGCTATGGGTGGGTAGAAGTGCATAGGAGCCTTGTATTTCCCCATTTCACATATGCATCACACACCATGCTTTTAAAACTGACCTGTGCAGTGGGGGCATGGGTATGCATTTATGCAGCTCTAGGTACAGCCGCCCACTGCTCTGCTGCTTTTGCAGTACTTCTAGACACATAGTAAATTAATTGGGATGGCCACACTGCCACGTTGCAACCACCCCACAAGGCCTGTGTGGGGGTGGTTTTTACATGCACTAGTGGTAGCCCGTGCAGCGCTGCTGGCAGACTGGAGTAAAAGTGACTGTGGCCAGCAGCAAGCATTCATACCTTGCGCCACCAGAATATTTCCAGGTGCTTCAAATGGCTTGTCCAGCCCCGGTCAGGATTCCAGGTTTGCACCAGAAACCTGCATTCATGTGAGCTCTTAGAATGATGTTTTGTGTTTATCACTGACTGAAGACTTTCCTAGTTTCTAGTATACATCCCAGGCAGAAATATTTTCTTTATTTCAGTGAGTGAATATTATTAAAAGCTAGAGCAAAATTTACTAAGGTTTGGCACAATGCAGCAAGACAACTTGCTGCGCTGTTATGCTCCAAATGAAGAGAGCAGGAACCAACCGGCAAGGAGCAGAAGGAGTAGGTGCTTCGACGTGGCGGCTCTTCTGAGGAATGTATGACTACGAAGGCCACCACCCCTCCTTCTGACCGAATCCTCGGCATCCCCTAAAGTCTAGGGTACATGACCATTTGCGCATGAGGATATCCCAAGTAGGATACACAGTGTGCCAGTAACTGCAAGATGCCGCTTCTTAAGATGGCCTCTTTGTACTACGCCTGTTTCTCAGTCAGCAGAAACGCCTATTCTGCATTTCAATTATATGTGTTTTTCCCGCAGGTGTGCTCCAGTGCGCTTCTCAAGTTGCACTGATGATAAAATAGCCTTTGATCGTGTTATGATGCCAGGCACTCTGGAATGCGCAATTTATCATCAATATTGCAGCAGGTTCACCCTGCGACAGTTCGCAGCCATTAACATAAGTACAGTATTTAATAGGCGTTTGTTAATCGCAGCGGTGATGATGCATTCATGCGATTGAACAGCAAGAGCATCCGTAGACATTCTCGCCTGCTCCCCGATGACAGTAAATGTAATGATTCATGACTTTCTGTCCTAAACTGTGATACTTCCCCACAGTCCCGCATCATATGATAAAAATCTGCATGAACGGATCTACAGCGTGCACAAAGGCAGGGGCGCAACTAGAGCCAAATTTTGGGGGGGGCTAAGAAAAAATTTCGGGGGGGGGCTGACTCTTCCAGCAATAGTTAGAGTGGAGATGCAGGGGATCTAGAAGGGGTGAAAAAACAACAAAGCCTCATTTACAAGCGAATGGTCTATTAAAGACCTGTGAAGTACTCGGGTGAGGCTCTGTGTGTGCCCGGGAAGCTGTCTCAGCAGGGCTGCCACACACACGAGGGGGTGGGGGGGCTGAAGCCCTTTGATCGCAATGGGCATTGTGCGCCTGCACAAAGGTCAGCGTCCTCAGGATCTAGCCTGGCAATTCCAGCAAGAGCAAAATAAGTTTGGTGCAAGAGAAAAAAGAAAAGGGACTACTTCTGCGAGGCCCGAAAATAGAGCCCGATAGAGACCCGTTTCGAGGCCCCCTGAAAATAACTGCCGGTGCTCAGACCCGGCCCACTTAAAGCCCTGGGCACTGATTAATATGTATTTTTTTTATGGCAAAACAATAGTCTCGCTAGAGAGCTCTCAAAGGCCAGAGCTTAAAAGCGTCTCTAGAGCACTAAAAACTCCTGACACCATCCCTGCATACAAATCATGCAATGGTGTGAACGGGTAAGCATTATTTTTAAACTCCACTTGTAATGTATTTGCATTTATATAGTGCTTCCTACCCATGTCGAGGCACTAAAGTGCACCAGCGGCCACATAGGCAGCCTGTGCTGAAAGCATTTTAGTGTCCTGCACCGTTGACCAGAGTGGAGCTTTTATCCTACATGTTTGTGGGGCGCGGCACACAATAGTGAGGGACAGAATTTATAAACTTTACATTCATTTAGTTTTGTGTCTAGTTGGAAAATGGAAGATTTTGAGGGTGGCATAGTTCAACAAACTGGATATGACGTATTTTATTTCAAAAGAGAAGGCATGTTCCTTCTATCTCGAGGCCATTCTGCGCAAACCTGTTCGCTTCACAGCCTCAACACTCTAAAGGAAAAAGGTCTATTTTTGTATCACCGTTAATCATCCATTTCGCGTATTTCAAACAAATCCTATGCAGTAGCGCGGGAGCTGAACACGCCCTCCACTATGTTACAAAAAAGTGAAGCACGTCTTATTATCATAGGAACGTTACCTAAATGATAGCGCCACCATGGCTAATTAATCTGGATAAATGCCAACGCTAGATGAGTTTAATTAACCAGCAGCAATCGATTCGAGCTGCTTGCCCTCTCTTGGAATAAAACTGGCCTTGTTAAGAAGTATATTCCTCGAGCTCGCTCATTTTTTTTTTTCATTTTAAGAGTGCAAATTGATAACGCATCTCTCACTCAAACATTGTCTTGATATCACCATAGTTACCAGCATGTTTCATTTTCCCATCTCTGGACCAGGAGGATTCATCCGGGAAGTATGCTAATGGGGCAAGGGGCCCAGTCTCGCGGCGGAGCCTGCTATTCAAACACACACTTGGCTAATAATTGCTCATGTCAAAAGGAAAGGAGGCTTGTTGTTTGCCTGACTGTAGCCCCAGCAGTGCGCGTGTGTTGGGGGGTGAAGGGGGGAGGGAGGTTTGAGGGCGCAAGGCGCATGCCGCAGAATACCGTGCCCTTATCAAACAGGCAATTTGCTGATCATTTCTACTATTAGATATCCGGGGAGGAGGGAAGAGCGGCAAAAAAGTGGCCTTTATAATTGCGCTGAAAGCAAACTGGAGCAGAAGGTGCGCGCGAGGCGCCATAACAAGAGGCATGACGGGATATCCCACGAGGCGGCACATAGTGTACCGACGCGACCCTTTCTCACCTCTGTCAGGTAGCTCTTGACGGGCGGTTAATTATATATTGTTTTCTCTGCCGTATTTTTTTTTATTTTATTATGTTGCCGTTTGGTTTATCAGAGCACTGCGTTTTTATACATTTATAATTACACTAATTGAGCAGAAGTCAAATTGTGCTGGGTGCTCTCTGCGTGTGCTGTGCCCACGGACTGCTGCAGAAAAGGGTTATTTCAGAGCATGCCGGGGAAGGCACCAGGCCGCTCAGCGCAAGTGGTTTCTTTTCAGAGCCAAGGCACCGGCAGCAACGAATGGTATTTTGTAAAGGGGTTTATTCTTTATAAAGCTGCTCCTCCTTTGGGCAGCCAAGATAACGGCCAGTAACTGACATTTGCACTTTTTCGCCATCAGGGTAAAAACTCAGGGGCTTATTTATAAGCCGCTTGCGCCGCTGGTGTGTCACTTTTTGTGACGCTCTGGTGGCGCAGGTGTCTGCTCCATATTGACCAAAAGACACACAATTGATGGACGGAATGCAGAACAAATCAAAACATTCCCACCCAGTCAAGAGATCTGGGTTAAATCCATCATTCTTTTGCTCACCATGCCACCCCAGTTTAGACCTGGCCATTTGGAAATCAGTCTTGACCCTGTGCCTCATGGGAACAGTCCAGCCCGAACTGCTAAGCCAGGTCCTCCCTGGACTGGAAACAAGCATCCTAGGACCGGTTTCGGGGTTTCACCCCTCTTCAGCCAGGATAGCTTGAATCCAGTGGCACAGTGAGCCCGGGACCCACGTCTGGGCATACCCGGCGCACTTAGGGCGAAGAAGCAAAAGACACACAATTGATGGACGGAATGCAGAACAAATCAAAACATTCCCACCCAGTCAAGAGATCTGGGTTAAATCCATCATTCTTTTGCTCACCATGCCACCCCAGTTTAGACCTGGCCATATGGAAATCAGTCTTGACCCTGTGCCTCATGGGAACAGTCCAGCCCGAACTGCTAAGCCAGGTCCTCCCTGGACCGGAAACAAGCATCCTAGGACCGGTTTCGGGGTTTCACCCCTCTTCAGCCAGGATAGCTTGAATCCAGTGGCACAGTGAGCCCGGGACCCACGTCTGGGCATACCCGGCGCACTTAGGGCAAAGAAGCAAAAGACACACAATTGATGGACGGAATGCAGAACAAATCAAAACATTCCCACCCAGTCAAGAGATCTGGGTTAAATCCATCATTCTTTTGCTCACCATGCCACCCCAGTTTAGACCTGGCCATATGCAAATCAGTCTTGACCCTGTGCCTCATGGGAACAGTCCAGCCCGATTCTGTCCATCAACTGTTATTTTTGCATTTGTCACCCCGAGTGGGACGGGTATGCCCAGACGTGGGTCCCGTGCTCTCCATGCCACTGGAATCAAGCTATCCTGGCTGAAGAGGGGTGAAACCCCAAAACCGGTCCTAGGATGCTTGTTTCCAGTCCAGGGAGGACCTGGCTTGGCAGTTCGGGCTGGACTGTTCCCATGAGGCACAGGGTCAAGACTGATTTGCATATGGCTGGGTTCAAACTGGAATGGCATGGTGAGCAAAAAAACGATGGATTTAGGCCCAGATCTCTGTACTGGGGTGAATGTATGACATTGTTCTGCATTCTGTCCATCAACTGTTGTTTTTCCATATTGACCAGGCAGCACTAAGCCACTTTTTTTGGCTTAATGCTGCCTTGTAAATATCGTTCCCTATAACGCAGTTTTCTGCGTTAAAAGGGGCATGCAGGGTTTTGCTGGGGAAGTTCCTAGCAACATCCATGGCTTTTTGACACTGCCCCAGATTTACGAGAAATCGTAACTGAGGCAGTGCCAAAAATGTACGCCTCCCCAGGGGGGCGTAAGGGAGGCACAATGAGGAGGAATATCTTTATTTCTCCTCGTTTTTCCTTTTTCTACATGTACTGCATTCTGCAGCACACATAGAAAGAGGAAAAAGCCTCTTGTGATTCTTTTTGTGCAGGAAGGTTTCCCTTCCTGCACAAAAATAATCATCCCCGCAATGCAGGCACCCTTGCACCATGGCGCAAAGGTGCCTGCGTTGGCGCACGGCAGCCCATTGAGTACTGGCGCTGGGGAAAACGGCAGGAATGCGCTGTGTCTAATAGATACAGCGCATTCCTGTCCTTTTCTTTTGCCGTAGGGCAGGGCTGCAGGAAGGCCTGCGGCACTGTCCTATGGCAAAAACTCATAAATGAGGCCCTCAGGGCCACACTTACAAACTTTTGAGCAGTGCGCTGATACGCATCATAAGAAAAGGGCAGGAACTTGCCATACAGAGACGTTTTAAGGCATGGGCAAAGTGGGCTCTGGCCCACAGCCCCAGAGTTTCAGGGGGCCCCCTGATAGAGCCATTACTGTTCTGGAGAGAGTCTTGTTCTGATGACCTTGAATAATTCTAAAACAGGGTTTTAAATATTGTTTTCCTTTAATTTATTTTTAATGTGGCTGATGTGTGAGAGTCTATCACAGACATTGCTCTCGATGGAACTTTGACGATGCCCCCTGGGCGGAAACCTAACTGTCTGTACTTACCGTGGTGCCCGAGCAACCTTGACCGATGTCCGGTGGAGCTGTCCTATGCAGCTATAGAGGAGTTTGGCTCTGGTTCACCCCTCGCCCGTCACCTACCCAGCCGGACATCGGACATTGTTTTCCTCGCCTCCCCGTTGTGTTTCCTAACTGCTTCCCTTACCCCTGTTCACCATTCCCCCTCTACCTTTTCCCTCCGCATTAGACATGTGTAAGCGCTAATAACTCACATTATTGTGTAATCTCATGTTTTTTTTCTCCTATGTCTATACTTGGCTATGTAACTATTTAACCTGTAACTCGCTATGTAACTATGTAACCTGTAACTCGCTGATCCTCATGTAAAGTGCTCTGATACCTCCGGGTCTAGCCAGCGCTATATAAAACTTTGCAAATAAAATAAAAGACATTATGTAGGGAAATGTCGGGCTTATTTACAATCCCCTTGCACCCCCGGTGCGTTAATTTTAATATGGGAAAAAGTGAAGTATCGGCGGAGCAAGGGGCTTGTAAATGAGCCCCGTTGTGTTTATGTTTCATGCAACATCCATGAAAAGTTTCTTTTAGATCAAAGCAGGACCTCACATATGAGAAATGGGATATTGCATCACCCCTCATCAGCAAGCTAGCCTCGCTGATGAGGGATGAAACCCCGAAACTGGTCCCAGGATGCTTGTTTCCGGGCCAGGGAGGACCTGGCCTGGCAGTTCGGGCTGGACTGTTCCTTTGGGAGCAGGGTCAAGACTTATTTGCATATGGTTGGGTTTAAACTGGAATGGGATGGGGAGCAAAAAACCGATGGATTTAGGCCCAGATCTCTGTACTGGGGTGAATGTTTGACAGTAAATGATTTACAAATTGAGGCTGAGACCTTTTTCACCACACCTATCAATAAAAGGGATATAGTGTCAACAAGTGGTGCTCCGATCTGGAGGGCCAGGCTCCTAATCCCCCATATAAGGATATAAATCCCCTAGTTACTTTATCAAAATGATCAGCAACCACTACCTGTTCTATTACAAAAATGATTGTACAAACCAAGGAACATAAATCAAATAATGCACAGCCTCCATTTAAATTTGTTTAGAAAAAAATCTTGCTTCTAGTCCTTTATTCATATTGTTCATTTGTCATATGTTATCCATCGAATGTAGCCAACGCGTTTCGTCTCTTCCTAGAGACTTCTTCAGTGCTTGTTTCCGATGTTATCACCCCGTACCGCCTGTTTATAGATCAGTGTTTTCGTACCGGGGATGGACTTGTTTAGTACAGTTGTGATCTTAGTATGTATACTTGGCATTCCAATTATTTGTTCAATAACATCTATCTTCCATATGTCCATTTCGTGCCCATGTTGGCGATGGAATCTCAGTCACTGTTCCTTGTCTTTTGAGTGGTGTGTCTGGGATCAGTTTCCTGAAGAAGTCTCTAGGAAGAGACGAAACGCATTTGCTACATTCGATGGATAACATATGACAAAAGAACAATATGAATAAAGGATACCATGGGCGTCTTACCCAGCCTGGTACTGTCCAGAGCACACAGGTTTTGTTCTCCCTGATCTTGTGTAGAGCTCTGGCAATCATAGGAAATGGAGGTATGGTCACCTGAACAACATTGCATCCATCCTCCATGCCTTTGCACAAGATATAATCATGCAGAAACGTGGAAGAAGAGCATTGTCCCTGGATGCAAACAGATCCACTGTCAGACACCCAAACCTCCTCTGCAATTGTTGAAACACATCCCACCTTAGGGAGATAGCACTCATCAGTGGAAAAATTCTGCTCAGATTGTTGGCAGCCCAATTCTCCCTCCAAGGAGATAGACTGCACTCAGGGACTTCAGACTGGATTCTGTCCATGTAATGATCTGTTGAGCCAGGAGCCACAGGAACTGAACTCTGAAACCCTTTGATGATTCAAATACCCCATCACCACCTTGTTGTCCATTCGCACTCGGACATGATGACCCGTGATGACTCCTGCAAGGCTAAATGTACCACTTTGAGCTCCCAGTAATTTAAGGAGCATCCTGCCTGAAGATGGTCCCATTTCCCCTGTAAAGACCAAGTATTCAAGGTTGCCCCTCACCCCAACTTCCTGGCATGCGTGGTTACTACTCGAGTCACATGAAAGGGCAACCCCCTTGAGAAATTGTCAATGCTCAACCACCATTCCAAGGAACCCCTAAACTGAGTTGACACCTGAAGAAAAAGATCTTATTCCTGAGAACATGGAAACCAATTTACCAAAAGATGGTTGATCAGAGGATACATGTGCAATCATGCCCAAGGAAGAACATTGATAGTTGCTGCCATTAAACCCTGCAATCTCAACCATAGGGAGGCCAGTGGAGCCTCCTGTCGTAGGAAATTCCAGATCTCCTTCTTGATAGTCTCTCTCCTTTCCATTGGTAAGAAGACCTGACCCATGATCATGTCAAAGTGACCCACCAATAAACACCAGGTCCTGGGTGGGAACTAGACAGGACTTCTTAAAATTGATGAGGAACCCACAAATCTGCAAAATCTTGTAAATTTCCTGGAAGTGACTGTATGCCTTAGAAAAAGAATGTGTAACTGCAACAAATGATGGACGGAATGCTGAATGATTCAAACATTCTCCCCCAGTCAAGAGATCTGGATTAAATCCATTGTTCTTTTGCCCACTATTCCACTCCAGTTTGGACTCAACCATATGCAAATCAGTCTTGACCCTGTGCCTCATGGAAACAGTCCAGACCGAACTGCCAAGCCAGGTCCTCCCTGCACCAGAAACAAGCATCCTGGGACCGGTTTTGGGGTATGTTACCCTTCATCAGCCAGGCTAGATGAATCCAGTGGCACAGTGAGCAAGGGATCCATGTTTGGGCATACCTGTGCCACTAAGGGCGAAAAGTGTAACTGCAACAAATGATGGACGGAATACTGAATGATTCAAACATTACACTTTTCGCCCTAAGTGGGACGGGTATGCCCAGACGTGCGTCCCTTGCTCACTGTGCCACTGGATTCCAGCTAGCCTGGCTGATGAAGGGTGACATACCCCGAAACCGGTCCCAGGATGCTTGTTTCCGGTCCAGTGAGGAACTGGCTTGGCAGTTCGGGCTGGACTGTTCCCACAAGGAACAGGGTCAAGACTGATTTGCATAAGGCTGGGTCCAAACTGGGGTGGTGTGGTGAGCAAAAGAATAATGGATTTTACCCAGATGCTTGTGACTGGGGGTGAATTTTTCATTGTCCAGCATTCCGTCCATCAATTGTTTATTTTGCATATGTCGCCCTATGTGGGAAGGGTATGCCCAGATGTGGGTCCCGTGCTCACTACACCACTGGATTCAAGCTAGCCTGGCTGATGAAGGGTAATGCCCTGAAACCAGTCTCAGGATGCTTGTTTCTGGTCCAGGGAGGACCTGGCTTGGGAGTTCGGGCTGGACTGTTCCCACAAGGAACCGGGTCAAGACTGATTTGCATATGGCTGGGTCCAAACTGGGGTGGTGTGGTGAGCAAATGAATAATGGATTTAATCCAGATCCTTGTGACTGGAGGTGAATGTTTGCATTGTCCAGCATTCCATCCATCAATTGTTTCTTTTGTATATGTTGCCCCAAGTGGGAAGGGTATGCCAGGGGTGGGTCCCATGCTCACTACACCACGGGATTCAAGCTAGCCCGGCTGATGCAGGGTGATGCACTGAAACCGGTCCCAGGATGCCTGTTTCCGGTCCAGGGAGGACCTGGCTTGGCAGTTCGGGCTAGACTGTTCCCAGAAGGAACAGGGTCAAGACTGATTTGCATATGGCTGGGTCCAAACTGGGGTGGTGTGGTGAGCAAACAAATAATGGATTTAACCCTGATCCTTGTGACTGGGGGAGAATGTTTGCATTGTCTAGCATTCCACCCATCAATTGTTTATTTTGCATATGTCGCCCTAAGTGGGAAGGATATGCCCAGACGTGGGTCCCGTGCTCACTACACCACTGGATTCAAGCTAGCCTGGCTGATAAAGGGTAATGCCCTGAAACCGGTCCCAGGATGTTTGTTTCCAGTCCAGGGAGGACCTAGCTTGGCAGTTCGGGCTGGACTGTTTCCACAAGGAACATGGTCAAGACTGATTTGCATATGGCTGGGTCCAAACTGGGGTGGTGTGTTGAGCATCAGAATAATGGATTTAACCCAGATCCTTGTGACTGGGGGTGAATGTTTGCATTGTCCAGCATTCCGTCCATCAATTGTTTTTTTTGCATATGTCGCCCTAAGTGGGAAGGGTATGCCCAGACGTGGATCCCGTGCTCACTACACCACTGGATTCAAGTTAGCCTGGCTGATGAAGGGTGATGCCCTGAAACCGGTCCCAGGATGCTTGTTTCCGGTCCAGGGAGGACCTGGCTTGGCAGTTCGGGCTGGACTGTTCCCACAAGGAACAGGGTCAAGACTGATTTGCATATGGCTGGGTCCAAACTAGGGTGGGGTGGTGTGGTGAGCAAAAGAATAATGGATTTAACCCAGATCCTTGTGACTGGGGGTGAATGTTTGCATTGTCCAGCATTCCGTCCATCAATTGTTTCTTTTGCATTAGAAAAAGAAGGAGCAGAAATTAGCCAATCATCCAGATAAGGAAAAAACTGTATCCCCTTCTTATGAACGGCTCCCACCAAAGATGCTAATACCTTCATAAAAACTATAGGAGAAGATGCTAACCGAAACAGAAGCACGTGAAATTGGTAATGCTGATTGTTCACGCAGAACCTGAGAAACCTTTAGGAAGAGGGATGTATTGGTACATGTAGATGAGCATCCAAGGGATGCCACGACCTCCCCCTGGTTCAGAAAGGGAAGAATCTCCTGTAATGTTTTAATTTTGAACTTCAGACGAGGGATGTAATAGTTGACCTTTGTAAACCCAAAACTGGTCTGAAGTTGCATGATGCCTTTCTGACCATGAAGAGAATGGAGTACACTCTTTGACCTCTATGATGATGAGGAACGGCTTTTATTGCTCTTTTGGACAGCAGACTTTGACTACCATCCAGCAGGGCCACTCTTTTTACTGGATCTGATGGAAGCGGAGTGTGCACAAAATACTCTGGGAGTGTAGAGGCAAAATTTATGATATAGCCCTCCGTTATGACTCTCAATACCCACTGGTCTGATACTGAAACCTTCCAATTGTTCAGAAACATTGTCAAGCATCCCTGACATGAATCTGCATGTTGTTGTTGTCAGGTTAGTCAAGACTTAGCTTGCAGTTGTGCAGCTCCATGTGAGTGTTGAAGCCAAGATTTGTCTGTGTTAGGAGCACCCCGGCCGTGTCCCCTCCCCCAGAAGGCTGATTGCTCCTTACAGGCACTGACTGCCCAAAAGCTCTTTCCCCCAAAAATATCCTACCCCTGGAAGTTCTTACTGGGGGATAAAAGCTTCCTGTCTTCCACAGACCTTTTAACCATCTCTTCCAAGGGAGCACCAAACAGTTTCACGCCTGAAAAGGGGACCTTCATCAACAGCGCCTTTTGTGTTGCATCCGCCTTCCAGTTCCGTAACCAGACTTTCCTTCTGGCATTAATAGCAGCCCCCACTTTTGCTGCATTCAAGGTATCATAGGAGATATCAGACAACATCTTGGCCTGTTGTTCCATGAATGCCAATGTTGAAGCAATATCTGCCCCCTGTTCCATCAGTACCTGAAATTCCTTAAGAAGAGACTAAATTGTATACGAAAAATATGCAGGAGCCATAATGTAAAAATTAGCAGCTGCCGTATCTACTCTTTTGTCCACAGGATCTGAAGGGGAGGTATCCTCCGATATAATAGTACCCTGGGATGCCAATCCCACCATCAAAGAATCAACCTTGACTGATAGAGGAAAGTTCTTAGAAAATTCTTGAATGGGATATCTTTTTGTCAGATACCTAGGAAAAGTGGTGTTATCAATGTCCTGCCACTAATTTTCAACCACCTTCTTAATGGATACATGCATAGGTAGTGACTCAGGTTCCTTCATTTGATACTGCAGGAAAAAATCCTCAGATTCCTCTGCCACTGGAGGCTCTGTAAATGCCATGCTGTCTTTAATATGCTGCAGGACCTCCTTCAATTCCTTACCCTGCACATATCTGCCTCTTCAGGGCTCTAGTCCTAAAAAACTGAAGTGGGGGGAATCACCAAGTTAGGCAGAATGGGTGGGACATCACCGCACATGGCATCACAGGAAGTGACATCCCCACATGTGACATCACAGAAAGTCGCATCACAGGAAGTGACAATGTATGTGGCATCACAACCCATGACCTCACAGGATGTGACGTTAGATCTTAAGACCTCACATATGTTTAGCAGGTCTATAATGAGTACATTTGAGCGCATTTCACTATTTAACAAATTGGATTTTGCATTGGAGCTGTGCCAAAATATTGACGCAACCCCGAAACAAAATCTGGGCTTCAGCTTATACATTTATTTTTTCTAAACCCTGTCACAAAGAAATTGGCATAATGGGGTTAAGGAACCTGCTGCAGGGATCTTTGTGTGCCAGCTAAATCTCATTGAATAATAATAATGGTAAGATAACTCTTGAGGATAACGTTTGCTGGAGGGATCTGTGTTTTGCCTAGTCCTAGTTTTGAATCAAAGTAACATAGAGGGTTAATTAGACTGCTGTGAAGTACATTATGTAATAAGCAGATGACAGATTTTTATTTTATGTAAATTGGCAAGTGGGTTACTGCTTTTCAGACAGTGATCCTTTTGTTAATTGAAGTTCATAAATTGTAATCTTTCTAATATAGCAGAGTGAGGTATGAAGGACATGTGTTCCTACACTTTGCAACCCTCACTGTCTTATGTAACACATCCTTTATATTGATGTACACACATATAATTTATTGTCAATATGTAATCTGTACGTATGATGTAAAGCGCTCTGACACCCTGCATTGGTATGAGTAGTGCTAATATGCTGTAAAAAAATAAAACAAAATAGTGGTATTTAAATTGTGATTTGTGTAAATACTGGGGCAACCAAGACATCTGACATTCTTACAGTATATATGCATATCTCTTATATACAGGGACTGAACAAAGTCAAAAGCATTTCTCTCTTAAGTACCTGTGAAGTGATAAGATGTGAGCCTTTGTTTCCCCTCCATTGCATCTAGGTGTGAGGCTCCTGATAGCTCCCAGCCAGGATACGCCAACAATAAGACACCTAATGGCCCCTTTACTCCAGCTTTTGTTATGGGCCAAGCTGGAGTCTGATAAGCCCCTTGCCCGCCTGCACGTTGCTACTCGGAACAAAAGTAGACAACGTGCAAGCGCTGCTGAAAGTGTCCCAGTGTCAGAAAATGACATTGGGATGAGTTCAGCATATTTTTGTGAAAGTGGTCAGCTGAAAGAGGTGCTGCAGGGCAGACAATGCTACCCTATAAAAATAGTGGGTAGATGGTGTATACCCACGTCTACCCTCGACTTGAGCCGTGTGCCGCTTAAATCCTCCTCCTCCTCCTCCGTATCTGTACTGGTGGAGGGTTCAATGCGTTGCTTCTTAGGAGAGAATGGACCTTCTCTCTCCTTGAATGCCAAAGCAACAGCAGCCTGAATCATCTGCTGAATCGCCTGTAGGAGGCTCAGAAGGCTCATGCTCCACATTGTGTGTCACTTCCCCCATACTGCTTGAACCTTCCATATCCAAAGTCATCAGAAAGATGGCAGAATCCCTTTTGTGTTCCTGTTATTTATAGTTGCAAAGCAACGAGCCGACGAGAATGTCGCTGTCTTCCTCATTGCCCAGCAACCCTTAAAAGTCACTCAAAAAACTTGTGCCTGCCTCCGTGCGAACTGTGCATTATGTCGAAAAAGAGGCACACCAGGAGCAGAACACCCCACTCCCATTACGAGACTGAAATCGTAGGGCCTCCTCTACAATGAGCCTGAAGTCGGCTCAATTCCGATTGCAGAGGCAAGCCTACTCCCGGTAAGAGCCTGCTATAGGCTTCCCTCATCGAAGCATTTTGGGGCATATCTACAAGGGCAGGCGATAAAATTATCGCCGCTTTAGCGTCCGTTCTCGGACGAAAAGCGGCGATAATTTTAACCCCCTATTAGGAAGGACACGCTAACGCGTGAATCCATGCTTTTCGCCCATTCTCATATCGCCCAGCTTTGCATCTCTAATGAGATGCAAAGTGGGCGTTCCTCCCCAGAATAACGGAAGAAATGTCGCTAAGCGACATTTCTCCTATTATCAAGCCCCACGCTAAGAAGCATAGCGACAAGAAAAGTAGCGATAACCTCTGTTATCGCTACTTTCCTTACGCCTGCTTTGAAACCGACTTAGCCATGATATCCTATGGAAGGTGGATATCATGGCTAAGTATGTGTAGCCCTATCAGCAAGCTATCGCCAGAAGTTGTGCGATTATCGCTGGATTTCCAGCGATAATCGCACAGTTAACAGCTGCGCTCTGAATTCTATCGCTTTGGAGATAAGCGTTGCTGATAGCACGCTATCTCCGCGATAAAATTCAGAGATGGCCGGCGATAATTATCCTCACGCTAAGAGCGCTGAGCGATAATTATCGCCTGCCCTTGTAGATATGCCCCTTAGCTTCTAACATGAGTCTGCTAAAGCTGGACATCCTACTGGGTTTCTGGGTCCACTATCGCGTGAACTCACCCCAAGTACTTGTTGACTTACTTGAAGAGTCTGCGATGTAGAGCCAAAAAAAACAGGAAGTGGAGTGAGTTCAACTTCCTTTTGTAGACCAATAAGTTGGAAGAGGAAGTCAGTCATATTTGGGAGGGATGGTAATGTCTAGTCAGTGAATTTGGCTTGGAGGGTTCTGTGGGGGAGCTGAGGCTCATCGTGTAATTAAGGTGGCGAGGAAGACTGGCGAGGAGTTAATGATTCTCGACTCTAAAAGACCTAGCTGCTGGTTTTACCAGTACCTTTTGCCGAGTGCCTTGAACCACATGCATCAAGATGCATATGATGCATGCTTGGCAATCTTGCAATAGGTTCTCTGTTAAAGAAAACCCTTCTAAAGATGGCGGCCAATGTGTATGCATGCGTAGTGATGTGAACGCACTTCATGAAGCATGTGTCATGACCTATGCATGTGCATAGGTCATGACGCATGCAGGCTATTTTTAAATTGCCATTCTAACATTGCAGCCTGCATTGTTAGAACTGTAAATTAATGTGTACAAATAGTTAATGGAAAGTGAAAGAGCAAAAAGGATGCAAGTAGCACTGCAGTACTTTGCAGCTGCCAGGCCTTTGTTAAAAAAATGAATTAAAAATAAGACACAATGAGCAGGTTGGGAGCATCGGGGGGGGGGGGGTTGAGAAGTGCAAAGAGAGTGGGCAGGGGTGTGCCAAGAGCACCCTGGTACCAATTTGGAGGTTCTGGTCCTTCGTAAAACAACAAACAATACTAGAATTAATAATAGAAAGTAAATAAAAGTTTTTTTCTTTTTGCAGCTGATTGGGCTTTCCACTAAGTACAATGAAAGGGAGGAGCATGGGCAGCCATCTGTAACTGGTGGCAGCTTGGGAAGAGGCAAAGAAAGCACTGTGGGAGAATGAAGATGTTTGTTTCCTAACTTGCATGTAAGAGACAGTTCGTCTCCCTGCAGCACTCCCTATTTTTTCAAGGGGGGTAATAGCCCCATGACTTTACCTGCAAGGCAATAGAGGCTGTTAATTAGGAGTGGGCGGAACTTGTGGAGTTTCACTCTGCAGAATTCCGTGGAGTTACATGAAAACTCATCGAGATTCTGTGGAGTTCCACGAGTAGGCGGAACTGGCACGTTGCACTGATTAGCGCTGGGAGCTTATTCCGCTCTGCAAAATCTGAGCGAACAGCACCATGTGGCACATCAGAGGGCGCTGCTTCTTTGCTGCCACTCGAGTAGATTTTCTACTCGAGTGGCAGCTTTCTCACTGTGAATGGTCGCGACTGCCCGCATTGAGAACATCGCGCTGAGTGCCACACTAGCGCCCGAAAATCACGCAAGGAGATGCCAATTCTCGCTCCCACTCTCCAACTTACCATTGGCAAGCCATGCATGAGAAAAACTCTGCCACGCGGTGGTTGGCAAAGTCTTGCTGAAACTCCACGTTACAAGCGTAATGCTGAGTGGGCAAAACCCTGTGAACTCTGCCGGCGGAGCAGAATTTATTGCCGACCCCTACTGTTAATCAATCTCCCCTCCTTATGGGCCTTCGCCTGCCGTTCATGTCTATAATTGTGTAGAGGCCAATTAACAACCATTAGTAGAGTGCACTTAGGAAGTCCATTCAAGGCTAAATTTCCACCACCTACATGCGAGAGCACCCGCAATTGCATCAGTGCCAAAACCTCAGAAAGTAAAGACAGCCAAGGATGACTTAAAATCCTTGGTGAGAAAAAAGAATGAGGATCAAGTCATCAGGATGAGAAAAATAAAAGAGTTAGGGCCAGATGTACGGCCGCTAGAATTAGCGACTCGCTATTTGTGTGAAATTGGACTCGCAAATTGCGTGTCGCTAATTCCAATGTACGTAGGAAACTGGACCCCAAATCGCTAGTCGCAAATGACTCCCATCGCAATTAGGGAGGAGGCTATTTGCGAGTTGATAAGCACTCGCAAATAGCATCCGCATCAGAAAAGGGCGTTTTACGCTAGCAAATAGCAACTGCGGCAGAAAAGGCTGTTTTGCATTCGCAAATAGCGACAGAGGCTTAAAAAACTGCTGATTCACTTCTTGGGACAGCAGAAGGATCTCAAAACAGGAACTGGTCTCTCTGGAGGATCCTGATCAGCAGTCAGAGCACATGGCAAAGTGCAGCAGCACAGACCAACACTGAAGGCAGGCTCCAAATCTAATACCAAAATGGGCAGCAAGCAGAGTAAGAAGGTAGCAAGGGAGCATCTGCGCAGACTCAAATTTTTAGAAAAGGAACTGGACATCCTCAATCAAGAATGCTGCAACAAACATGAGCAGCTTTTTGGGCATGCATCTCAGACTGTCCCTGAGTCTGAGAAACGAAAAATCTGGAGGGAGATCCATCTGCACATCAATGCCCTGGGTGTGGCCGACAGGTCTATTGATGAAGTAAAGAAAAGGTGGTATGACCTGTGCTCCAGGACCAAGGAGAGGGTGGCAGAAGGCTGCGTGATGTCCAGGGAACAGGAGGAGGTCCATTCAGTGTCTCCGAACAATCAACAGCAGAAGTAATGGTGGAGAGTACCCTGGAGAGAGAGACAGTGGTTGGCTTTGGGACCCTCAACGCATCTCAACCTCCACCACCCCTGGTACGTGTGAAATTTGTACCATATCAGCATTTCAGCAAAACCCTGCTCTCCACATGCCTTCCACACACCCTCATCCAAATACACCTAAATGCTCCATCTACATGACCTAAAAGTCACAGCTGGTGCATTATGGGAAATGTAGTCAGTGACATAAACAGTGCAGTTAAGGTCTGGCATGAGCTGAACAACATAGTGCCACCACTGAGATATTGTCTCACATTTTATTTTTATTCATTTTCCTATTTCCCACATAGAAACACTTCTGGGAGGAGAGGAAAGGGCTGATGATGTAGGTGAAGAACAGGAGCAGGGCCAGGTGGAGGAAGGGCAGGTTGGGGCTACAGGGAGTCAGCCAAGTCATTCCAATGTCCGGGCTAGTGCTGCATCCAGTTCACCACAGGCTCTAGCGATACATGCCCCAGCATCCCACCAGCCTGTAACAATCCAACGGAGTCCTGTCACCATGGTCCGGCTGCTGCGTCCAACACAGCAATCAAGAAAGCGGCTGCAAGCAATGCTGCACACTCTCTCCCAGGCTGGAGCAGGCAATCAGACGGTGTTTGGTGGTCTGGAACAGGCAATAATGAAGGTTCAGCGCCTGCAGCAAAAACAGATAAGGCTCATCAACAACAAGCTGAGCCAGGGCTTAGATAACATCACCCGAAAGATGGCTGATAACCAGGCACGCCTTGAGGACAAATTTGATGCCTTTACAGGGGCTATTGGGCAGCTGTGTACTGAGCTGTCAGAGGAGAGAGGGCAGCAAAGGTGCATGGAGTGCAGCCTGGCACATAGGATGGAGGCAATGACCAGGGCAATCAGGAGGCTGGCGCAGGCAACCACCCAACACACAAAGCACACCCTGGATCTGCAGATTGAGATGGGCCACTACAGTGGTGATGTTGCACGAGGGCTGCAACAAATAACAGCTGCAGTTGAGGCAATACAAACAACACGTTTGCCACAGGCGGAGAAGGAGAGGCAGCAGAAAGTGAGGTGTCTAGCCCAGTAGTGTTTCTGCTGCAGACACACAAGTGCAGTGTAGGAGTAGCAGATGCCACCTGCCAGATCCCCTTGCCGGACGTAGAGGCAAGAAATAACCTGTGACTACAAATGTGCCAATTAGTTTCCCTAAAAATTGTTTTGTTGGTGGAGGAGTAACCACATGACATGTATACTTTTGTTATGTTATGCGGATAATAATGGACAGGTTGTCCACCAAGGTTTTTGCATGCCCTGAAAATAAAGGGAAACGTTCATTCTGAAATTCACATTTCGTATTGTCATTTGTAGAGGGTAGTGTGTCAATGGGTAGGACGTACCTTGCAAAATAATGCCTGGTTATGTGGTCCCTGTGCCTTCTCCTCTCTTCTGCTGTGCTTCCCCTGCTTGGCTGTTGGGCAGGTGGGCCAGGGTCATCATCCTCCGAGTCTGATTCAGACACCTCTATGGGCAAGCCACCCCTGCAGGCAATGTTGTGGAGTATGACCCAGGTTGCCAAAATTGTGCATGCACTCTCAGGCGCAAACTGCAAAGCTCCGCCACTCTTGTGAAGGCACCAGAAGCGCGATTTGAGGAGACCAAATGTGCGCTCAATCACAGACCTGGTGCGCCTATGTGCCAAGTTGTACCGCCTTTCATGTGGGTTGTTGGGAGACAGGTACAGTTTGAGTATCCATGACCACAGGGCATACGCACTGTCACCTGGTGAGACATGTATGAGGGTGAGACAACATGCAGAGAGTAATGAATGTGCCAATACATCTTATTGTGGACATGACATTTCAGTAGCTAGAAGGTATCCTTCATCAAATTCCCCTCTTTCTAGTCGCTGGCATATGCCACTGTGCCAAAAGATGTATGAGTCATGGGTGCTCCCTGGATATTTGGCCACAATGTCCGTGATGATATTGTATGCATTGCAGACAACTTGAATGTTGAGGGAATGTGTGCTTTTTCGGTTCCGGAATATGTTTTCTAGGCGAGATGGGGGACATATGGGCACATGGGTCCCATCTATGCACCCGATGACCTAAGGAAACCTTGCTATTCGGTAGAACTGCATTTTTGTATTTTGTTGTTCCACATCATCCCTGGCCAGGTAGATGTGTTGGTATATGTGGTGGAGCATGGCATCTAAGAAATTGCAAAAGAAACATGAAAGCGCACTCTGCAACACCCCTCCAGCCACTGCAATGACATCTTGGTAACTACCACTGGCCAATAGGTGAAGGGAGCACAACACCTGGACATGGGTGGGGATTGCATTGCTGCCCTGGGTTCTGCTTTCTAGTTGTTGCTTCAAGGTGTCTATTAGGTCTAGGATGACAGTGCTACTCAGCCTGTACTGCTCATATATCTCTTCCTTTGTCTGCTCCAACAAAGTTAGCCTGAATGAAAATCCTCTCCTGTCTCCGCGTTCCCTGCTAAGCAGCCAGTATCTGCAACCTCCTCGCTATCACGTACAGGGCAGCCATTGTAAAAAGATGTTTTTATAGGTTGGGCCCTGTTACATCTGTTTTTGATTCATGGTAAATTGCATGTGCAAATGGGCCAGTTTGCACATTCTCGCAAATTACAACTCGTTTGTACATGCAGAATAGCAAGTCGCAAATTGCGACTCGCTATTTGGGACACGCAAATTCCGTACGCAGTTTTTGCGCTCAATAATCAGTGGCATCGCAAATCAATGCTTTGCAAATGCCTGTCGTACATCGCGTTTGACCCATTTTGCATGAGCAAATCGATTTGCAACCGATTTTCGACTCACAAAATGGTCGTACATCTGGCCCTTAAATGTTAAAGTGGCTTTCACTGGGACCTCACTCAGTTAGAGGCAGTTTTTTCAAATAGTGAGCATCAGCATTAAGTATTATATTCGTAGATCTTATGAGGTTGTTATTGTCATGATGGTGAATAGCGACAATGCCACTAGCCACCACATTTCATAGAGGCCTCAATGTACATGGAAACAATAATAATGAATGGTGTATAACAGCATGACATGGTATGAGTATTTATAGTGCACAATGTTAATATCATGTCAAAAAATATCTTACGGCATAAATATCATGAAAAAATATAATAATGATAAGAACACTATGGCACATCATGTTTTTAAGTGTTTGATATAATTTCTTTAAATATTGTATAACATATCGATTTTATTTTATTATGTTTTGTTGTTAATATTCTCAAAGTCTCTGTTTTTAAGCTCTTTTTCAATTTTTTGAGCAGGTTGTTGGGTTTGTAGTAGAATAGTATGGGCAGTTATTTTAATATATATTTGAATTTGATATTATTTTTTGCAAAATGTATCGGTTAATTAGATTATTATCTACATAAATTATTACTTTGGTATATTATTTAATATGTTGTTAAAACCTTTCAATTTTTTCAATTTGTTAATTAGATTAGTAGCATAAATGTTTTAATTGATATATTAAGTTTTTTTTTGTAAATTGCTTTTTTTATTTTAATTGGATAATAACGTTATTATATAGATATATTAGATAGTTGCTTAAAGTCATTGATTTTCTTTATTTTAATTTATTTGTGTAAATGAATTTTAAAAGTTTTTTGGTTGTTTGTGTATTTTGTTTTTAATTTTTAGAACCTTTTTTCTATTTATTAATTGGTGTTTGACTTGAATTTTTTATGTTGTGATTTAAAAAAAATATTATATAATAATTATCATAGATTTTTTCAAAGACTTTCCCTACTGTTGCTTAGCTTGGAGCGGGAAAATTAAATCTGATCACTCCAAAGACCAGAGCTTTCCTTACTGTTATCTAGGTTGGAGTAGTAGTAGAAAATCTGACCCCTTCGAAGTCCATTACTTTCAGCAATGTTGCTTAGGTTGGAGTGGAAATTGCAAATCTAACATTCCGAAGTCCAATGCTCTCCCAACTGTTGCTTAGGTCAGAGTTGGAATTCTAAATCTGATTCTCACAAAGTCTAACGCTTTCACTAATGTTGCTTAGGATGAAGAGGGAATACCACTTTGGATCCTTACAAAGTGCAACACTTTCCCCACTGTTGCTTGGGTTTGAGTGGAAATAGTAAAAGTTTAACATGTTTTTTGTAATTTTTTTGGGTCATTGTTTTGTTGAAGTTGCGATGGTAATTTTGTGTTATTTATGTGTTTGGTATAATTTGTTTCAATGGAGTTTCATTGTTTTTTTATATTTATTTCACATTATGTATGTTTATTAGGTTGAAATATTGGTTTGTTTATTAGGTGATATATATTATTTTCTTTTTGTTGAATACATATCTATTTCTACAAATTTTGGCAGAATTTTTCCTACTAGAATCTTTTTATTTTGGTTACGTTTTTAAAAATTTCTGTTATTCTGTTATTTTTGTTTCTGTAATACATTTTGTGAAATTATTATTAAAGTATATTGTATAGTAATTTTATATTGCTATTTTATAACTTTGTTTTAGTAATATGATTTTTTACTAATGCGTTGAATAATTATATCGTGTAATTTTAACTTTTATTCATTTTTGCTCTAAATATGAATTATATAGATGTATTTTACATTTTGTTTGTTTTCAGTGTTTGCAATACCTTTTAAAAAGTGATTTTAATTGTGTATATATTGTTTATTATGTAGCTATTTGTCTGTTTACATTTATTTCTAAGTGTTTTGTAAATTATTACCTAAAGTTTTACCTTTTCATTATAAATATATATATATATATATATATATATATATATATATATATATATATATATATATATATATATATATATATATATAATTTTTAATGGCATTATAATGTTATACATTTTAAATATATATACCTACCCATGCAATATCCATGTTTAGGACCCTGATATTTTGTAGGGAACATTTTAGTCGCTTAAATTGTATGCATGTACATGAAAAATTTACGACCATAAAGCACTGGAGCACTTTGTGAACAAGTATCACGGTACTCTGTGCTGGCCGAGTGTTAGTCATAGTCAAGGGTTACAATTTGTTTTGCTGTTTTCATACAGGGGCTTGCATTATGCAATCAGCTCAGATGACAGACAATAATAGCAAGAAAAACATTTTGATCATTGCTGTTTAAGGGTGCATCAAGAAAATGCATACATGATAACCAGAAGACGCAACCCAATTAATTGGCTTCCAGTGGCTAAACGCTGTGCCTTTAAGCTGGGATGTACCACCTTCAAAGCCCTAGCGGGGAACGGCCCTACCTTCATCTCCTCCAGGATTCAGTGCTATACTCCCGCTCGAGAACTGCGCTCCTTCAACTTAAATTTGCTGAACACTCCCGTATTTAAACGCAAAAAACACGGGGGGCTCAGATTCGCGGTCTTGGCTCCGCAGCTCTGGAACTCGCTCCCTGTGGAAGTGAGTCTGACAGCCCCTTATGCACAGTTCAGGAAAATGTTTAAAACCTTTCTTTTTACCCAGGCGTATCAGTAAGCCAACTGCTCCGCTGTCGCAGCTCCTCTCTTGCTCTTAGTGCCATGAAACCGTTGGTGTACGTGCGCTGTATAAATAATTTTAACATAACATAATAGGGCAGAGAAAAGAAATAAATGAAATGTTACTAAAATGGAAACTTTAACAACGAGAAAAAGTAGCAAAGTATAAAACAATATATAATATATCTATTTAAATAACTACATTGTCTGAAATGGTATAATAGTGATGTATTCAGGGTTAGGGAGGAGCGTCAGAACAATGGATACTTGAGTTTTAAGTATGTCATAAATCAACAATATAACATTTGAAACAAAAACATATTATATTCTTCATGATTAGCGTTTTCGATATAAAAATACATATGAAAAAAATATAGGAATTCGTAGATTGTATGGAAATTCGGATCATATGAACAAATATGTGATTTTGTCATTATATTGACAGTTTTAGAATAGAATATAAAACATCGTCATGGTACTTAACTGCTACTATCTACAAAGTAGTACTGCATTTCACTGTATTTCATTAGACCTCTTTGGACGGCGTCAAGTCAGACTATCCATGAATTTTCATGGTGATGCAACCTGAGCGATTGTTGTGAATGACTTTGAGGGCAAAGAACTTGAAATCTTTGTTAAGCTTATGTTTGAATTGGAAGTGTTCAAGAAGCAGCAGGTGCAGTTTAGTCTTATGGAAGGTCTGATCATGTTCTTGAATTCTAGTTCTTATTTATAATAATTCAGAGGTTCTCCTAATGTGCACCTGCCTATGTGGGCATATTATAATATAAATGATATAGCTGTTTTTGCATTTACAAAAGAAGAAAAAACATTTGGTTCTAAATTTCCCAGAGTTCTGATACGTGAGGTCTTTGGTTTTATTCATTCCCAACATGTACGGAAGCCGTTTGGGTTGCTGATCTCGAAGGGCACCTTAACAGTGGCAAGTGACGTTCCAGGTCAGCCCACCAGCGTCTCTGGTTTAATATCTGGCAGAATTATTGTCTGGATGACCAATATGCCACATCTCTTTCAGGAGGCTAACTTTTAGTTATTTATGGGCCACCAATTCACGAAACTGCAACTTTTCCATCATGTGGGACCAAAAATAACAATACAATTCTTTAAACGTTCTTCAGATTCCAGACATGTGCTTTAGACTTTATTTTTTAAAAGACCTCTGAGGCATTCAACCTTCTCTCCCCTTCGCCCTCCCCTCCATAGAGCTGTCTTATTCTCAGGAAAACGCTATATTTCAGATCAGAGTCAGTTGCGATAAGAGATCTCATTTACAAAATGTGTCAAAATAATGCGGATAAAGATACAGGGCGGCTTGTCAGCGGGAGAACATCCCGGCCTCTGAAGGACGAAGGCGAGAGGTGATGCAGGTTTTAATGCGAGGCACTCAGCATCCTTCCCAGATGTGGACGGCCTGGGAATTTATATTCATGTACTCCTCATAAACAGTAATCAAATGCTTGCTGGGTCTCTCCTTTCTATTCTCCCTGCTTCAATTCCGAGAGATGATGGCGCGGCGGAATAAGAATCGCAGAATTTTAGATACCATCTGATGCTGCTTCAAGCCTTGGATTCGGTGTATCCATACAGAATAAAGAAACAAGCCTTGCTCGGAGCTGACTGCTCACTGGTGACTCAACACACACGGTCCTTACATTTCATATGCATGTAATGACTGCATTTAAGAGGTGCAGAGGTCAAGGACAATGGTGATGCTTTTAGGGTACCACAGACCAATGTTGGCAAACATGATTTGGTGGCACATCATTGGATTTTTAAAAAAGTTACAGGCTTGAAGAAAGCAGTAAAATATATGGATTACTAGTATGTTAATCAGTCCCTCTATTCAGAGTAAAAATATTTTATCTCACCTGTTTTAAATGTTTTTGTACCACTCACACTACAAGATAGTGATTTGTGAACACTTTGGAAGGGGGCAGTGGACTCCTTGTTCTTCAGTTGCTACCCCATACTTTATGGGTCATGAAGGTCATGGCAGAAACAAAACATAAAAAGGGCGACAGGATCTATCTTTATTTTATAGTGTGCACTCCTGATCAATTCTCTTAGCTCCTTACGAGCAAATATGCTCTACTGGGGAAGCGGGTGGATCAGCCTTGGGTTGTCATTGAGGGTCAAAGGGTGCATGATGTCACTTCTGCTACCCATGTCATTCTGTTGAATCGATGCCCGTGATAGGCAGGGCTTCAGTCATTAATGGCGTTCCCTGAAGTGTGCCTCAATGTGAAGGGGCAGTGGGAGGGACGTCCAACGCAAGTGGCTTGACGGTGCATGGGTCTGTCAGCAAACATCTTATTTCTTACTTCTTGCTGTGGTGAATAACATTTCCTTATGGGCTGCCCCCCATAGGTGATTTACTGGTTGTGTATTGAAACCAAAAGGGGTGCTTTGCTGTTCCTGACCCTGGTGTTGGTCTGGCTGGTTTCTTCATGGTGAATCAGAAATCATTACTCTTGTTGTGGTGTTAATCCATTGTGAAACCTGTTTATGGTCTACAGGAGGCAAAGAGAGTAAAATATTACATTTTACAGTAGCCTTAGAGTTAGAAACAGTACTGGGTTTTGCAAGGAAAAAAATATTGAAATACTACTGCGTGCAGTACAGAACTTTATATTCCCACACTCTCTGGCCCAGAAATTAAGTTAGCTCCCATAATAGGATAGATTCAAAATTTCTCAGTTTAGGAGATATCCCAAAGGCCGCAGATGGGCCTGCTCATAAAGGCATTTTGGAGTATGCAAAGTGCTCCTGTAGTTCGCTTTTACACAGACCTACAGGCATTTGTGAATTGGACCAAAGCATCTAATATGGGAATAAAATAACAATATTCGGAGAATATTAATTCACAATTAGTACAAATAGAAAAGACTGTGCCCTCTTTGTGCATATTCTAATACGGAATTGGACATTTTGGAGTTGATTTGCGAAAACATGAAAGAGTACATAAAAGAGTCCTCCTGTAGTAAAACTTCATACATACGCATAAATGCTTCTGTGAATCAGCCTCTCTGTGCCACAACTTTGCAGAAATTGGGCGTTAACTGTTTCCACAGCTCAGTGTTGGGCCCACAATGGATGGCAATTGAGAACATTTTCCTGAGGTTACACACCGGAAGAGAGACAACCCTCTAAGACAAAGATTAGTAAAAATAAATCTGGAATTGTGGCTGGTTATTTAGGGTGGGAAGGTTCAGAAAATTGGCAAACACTTGGGGGAAATTTGCGTGCGGCTGCTTAACGATAGGCTGACAAGCAGGGCAATAGAGTCAGGGATTCATACGAAATCTGGGGGCACCAAGAACCACGAGCGCTGGAGTTGACAGCACAAGGGAGTCGTCTGAGGGCATTGCAGTAGGAGAGTAGGTAAATTTCCTCCAGCTGACCAGCAGTCAAACTGAGATCTTGTGTTGTGATGGTAGCCCTATCTCTTGACAGGGGTTCCTTGGATTCAGTCACCAAATTGGTCTCCAATTTGGGAATCAACTCAAATAGAAAACTGAATACACACTCAAACTGAGGCAGAGTCCTGACTCTTTACCTTATTTCTACCAGCTTAGACTCTTGCTGAAAGTGGCCTACTTGCTTCTTGCCTCTCAGTGCTGCACAGTAACATCATCCTTGAGTTCATGATGACTGAGCCGCTGCAATGCCATTATGGACTCCCGCAGTGCTTTATCGTCTCACCACTACCCATCTCCTGAATTTTGGCACAGTTTCATTAGTTCCCTATGCGCCAATATAACATTGGTGGGCACTATGCTGAGTGCGTAAGCTTCACACTCAGCTGTGCGTTGGGTCTTCATAAATAACTTTCAGAAATTACTTGCCTTCATTATTAAGTTGCTGAAAGACTTGTTTTGTATTTGGGGCAAGGTCCTTCACACTAATCCTCCTCTACCTGCTTCCTATCCTTGAACACACTCATAGACACTGAAAACATTTTGAGACAACTGCTGTGCTGTTTTTCATCGTTTTTGCCCCGCAGATTCCTTCCCTCACAGAGTGCAGCAGAGTTAACAATATAGTAACCCAAGAGACTGAGTGCTCTCCAGACTCCTAGATGGGTGGGAGGCCATTGGTTTTTTGAGGCTCGACAAATGTACTCCAAAATGGGTACCAGAGCTCACACTCATTGTCTGAGCTGAAGTCCTGGGGCAGTGAGGCCAACACATAACGTTGGACCACATTGTGATGATGCAGTACAATATGAAGGCTGAGGGTAAAGGGGAGAGATGATTCTCACTGGCTATAAGGAGGAGAAATGGTCTGATAGAGGCCAATATATGGAGGCCATCTGCTTTTAGACACTTTTGCCACTAAAGAAAAGGCAAGGTTGAAAGTGCAACAGTATGCCAGGTAAGTTTGAGATTATAAATCCATACATTGGTACGGCAGCTGCAATGACCAGGATGTAATTGATGCAACTGCTACCTACCACTTAAACAAAAGGATACCCCATACTCCAGCAGGTGTGCACGGGAATACCTTTAGAGTCATTACACATCTTTCCTCTTGGAGAAAAAGAACAGTAAAAGAATCTGTACAAAAATTAAATACCTACAAATTGAATATAAACATATTAAGAGAAAAAGGAAGGACTCATGAAGGAGAAACAGGAGAGGTGATACTATGTCCACCATCTGGAAATTGATTAGACATAGCAGGGAATTGAGTATTTTGTCATTCTTTATTCAGTTCAAGAACACGTACATTATCGTCATTCTCTTGTTTTGGAGTAGGTTAATTTACTACCTTAATGGCTGAGACTTGTGGTTTGAGCAAGGGTAAAACTTCATACCTAAGGCCTTCAACTGCTGACTTCCAATAGCATTATCTAAATGTTTTGCCACATGGATATTACTATACAGGCTTCTTCCCTTGAAAACAATTTTGGCCCAGAAAACCCGGCTAAAAAGTTTGCATTTTTTTATATGCACTGCGCCTAATGCGACTCTCACCTTTGTATGGGACAATTCCTTCTGGAACAAGGCTCAATTTGTTATTGCAATAGCAGTATTAGGACAAAATATTGAGTTGTAAATATCGGCAGACAGAAATATCGGCAAAAAAATATTGTGAGACAAAAATATTGTGATGCAGAATATCGTTTTTTTCAGGTAAGCAATACCGCTGTGAAGAATATCGTTGTTGTTAATATTGTTTTCAATAATATAGTTGTAAAAAATATTGTTTTTTAATTATCTTAATGTGTTTAGTTCATATATTAAATATATGCATTATTATTGTTTGTATATTTGTTAATAACATTTTTAAATATAGTTTTTAATTTTAAGGGATTTATAATTATTAAAATACTTGCTTGTAGTAATTTATAGTGTAGCAGGTTGCTAGGTTTGTAGGGGTATAGGGTTGGAAGTTAATTAAGTAATAATTAATATACAAATAATTAATAATGTCTTACTAATAATTTAATTGATTGTTAATTATGGAAATTGTGTAATAATAATGTAATTTTGTTATATTTTAGCTGTGGGCTGCTGGGTTTGTAGGGGTATACGGTGGGAGGTTAATCAAGAAATAATTCATTAACAATTAATTATTAATTTAATAATAAATATTTAATTGATCATTAATTATGTTAAATTGTGCAATTACTATATTTTAGTTATATTAAAGGTGTAAGCTGTTGGTTTGTAGGGATATAGGGTGGGAAGTTATGTAATGATTAATTAACAATTATGTATTTATTTATTTTTAATTATTTAATTGATAATTAATTGCTTACATTATCTAATACTGATTTATTCCAGTTATATTTTAGTGTTGGGTTGCTAGGTTTGTAGGGGTGTAGGGTGGGACGTTAATTAGGTAATAAGAGGGCCAGAGGGCACTGCTTCTTTCCGCAGCTCGAGTAGATTTTCTACTGGAGCACTAGCTTTCTCAATGTGAACGGTAGCAACCAGCTGCGACTGCGGGCATTGATAAATCTTGCCAGGAGGTATTCTAGCATTTGAAAATCACGCTAGGGGGTGCAAACTCTCACTCGCCAACTTAATGTTGGTGGGCTGCGCGTGAGGAAAAACTCTGTCATGCAGCGGATGGCAGAGTTTTGACGGAGCTCCGGGCTCCAAGCAGAGAGGGGAGTGGGCAAAACATTGCAAACTCTGTCTGTGGAGCTGAATTTTTCATCCACCCCTAATATATAGTTGTGTGTTTATAGAAGTATATATTCATTTATAGTATCAAATATTATTTAAATGTATTCAATTTACTCTATATTTACGTTCTATATTAAAATATTTATGATTTACTTTTTTAAAACTATATATATATATATATATATATTCTTCTTTCCCGTTTTCCTTTTACTTCCCTTCTCCTGGGAAAAAGACGGAGTCGAACCACATTCATGTAATGCCAATGGTTTATTTGCGCTCAACCACCACAACCGCCTGACGCGTTTCGGCCTGACACGGCCTTGATCTATATATATATTAAATGATATTTTTGTATGTTTTTTAACTGTACTAGTGTGAAATAATAGTTTTTTTTCAATATTTTTGTTCTTACCATTCTAGTTATGACACAATATTTTTGTAAATGATATTTTTTTTTTACACAATATTTTTGTTACACGATATTGTTGTTTTCAATATTGTGTCAGTAATCCTGCAATAGCTGAACCTGCGTGCACCATGTTTTCCATATTACTATTCTGAATGTTAAGTACAGACATAGGTTTGTCATCCTTCTCACACATGATCCTGAAATGTAAATTGTCCAAGTTTTTCTCATCTTCATCCACATCATCCATGGCATACACTTTCGGCCCATATTTTGTTTTGCACATTCTACATAAATGTCCCTTTTTACCACAGTTACCACAGGTAATATACTTTTTCCCCCATGCTGGACATAACTTTGGGGCTTATTACAATGTCGGTGGAACCACCACCCGCAGGCCGTCGGTGGCGGTCCAACCGACCAGTCGCGGTTCCTGCAGGTAAGAGCAGTGGCTTCCACCGACAGACAGCCATTTGGTCCGACCGCCGGATAGCAATACCTTCAGTCAGACCACAAGCTGTCAGAGGAAAGACTGCCACCTCCGCCAGGCGGTCAGAATCGTAGTCCCAAAAACAGGCGCTGCCAAGGCAGGCACCGCAGTCAGGATTACAATGTCCCATTCCAACAGCCTTTTCATGGGAGTCCAACCACCATGAAAAGGCTGTTAGAAAGGATTTTTGGGGGCCCCTGTCCCTCGTGGGTCACTGCAAAGTGGCCCTGGGGGCACATATAGTGCCCCCACACACATCCATGCACCGTGTGCCATGCACCATATGTTGTGCGACGGATCACTGCTTGCTTGTCGGGCGGTCTCTTGACCACCCACTATCAAAATGAGGGCCTTTGTGTGTAGCAGCTGGTGGTAATACTCAAACTTTGAACATAAATATTTAAATTTCTTACTAAAATGTATTTTCCCAAACTTCACATTTTTCCTTTCAGAATCATTAAGGGTTCTATTTCCTAAGCAACTAAGCTCACAGTTGTCTGTACAGGTGCTTCCTTATTTTGGTTAAGAACTCCAGAGTATTGCATACATTGTTCAAAGCCCCGGTAAATAGCAATAGTATGAGCCAGAGTAACATTTCGAGAAGCCAGGAGCCTCTCCTGAACATTTTTCATAAAGCAGTGGCATACCTCTTTATCTTTATTCTGTTGATCCACAAAATTTCCACAGTCACAATTGAGTTCTAAGATTTGCAAGGCAGCAACATATTGATCAATCGACCAACAGGCATGTTGATAATTGTTAGACCTGTCAGCCTTAGAGTGGTCTTCGCCCATACCATTTGCCTTCCTCCTCTATTTTTTGCAGATCCTGTTTTTTCTGGCCTTAGGACTCGGCGCACTTTACCACTGCTAACCAGTGCTAAAGTGCATGTGCTAACTCCTTAAAATATAGTAACATTAGCTTATCCCCAATTGGTAAATTGTATTTGCTTGTATGTCCCTAGGTAAGTGACACTACATGTGCCCAGGGCCTGTAAAGTAAATGCTACTAGTGGACCTGCAGCGCTGACTGTGCCACCCACTTAAGCAGCCCTTTAAACATGCCTTAGGCCTGCCATTGCAGCTATGTGTTCAGTTTTAAACTGCCGTTTCGACCTGGCAAAATAAACCTTTTGGCAGGATGCAATGAGTGTATTCAAAAAGTGAGACATATAATGTTAAGTTTTACATATCCTTTTAGTGAAAAACCCTTACATTTATTTTTTATTACTGCAAGGCCCACCTGTCTCATTGACTAACATTGGCGTTACCTTATTACACTTAATAAACTGTAATTTCCAAATGGGAGGAGGTAACCAGTTCATGTTTGTTGTCTTTGGAATTGTAATTAATTGTAATGGAAAATCCTAACTTATGGTGAAGTCTGATTTTAAATTAAAATTTTGAAAATGGCACTTTTAGAAAGTTGGCATTTCCCTGCCTAATTGTTTAGTGTCTGTAGCCTGTCCTTTGGTCATATGACTTGGTGTAGCTGACAGCTAGGCTTTATGTATTCCTCCTAGACAGCTACACACAATAGGGAGCTTAGGTGTGCCTGGATGGGGCATCACTGGCAGGATGGGAGGGCAGATCTGGGCCCAGCCCTACTTACACTTCAATAGACTGTGTCCTGCCACCACACAAAAGACTGCATACCCCCTGTAGTTAGTCTGGAGCCAGGGCAGGGAAGGCAGTATGCCTGGGACTTCAAAGGAATTTCTGAACACCTCTCACATCTTCCAGAGGAAGGGCACCAGGTATAAATATTGGACTTCTGGATCTGTGAATACTTTGTGAGGAAACAGGATTGCTGTGCTGCTGAAAGGACTGACACTGCTGGACTGCTGCTCTTAAGAACTGCCACGCCACTGTGCTGATCTGCTGCCCTCTTGCCTGTGTTAGAATGTATGGTCCTTCATCTGTTGGACCTAGGACACCAATAGTGACTCCACAGGGTAGTTGGACGGTATCCTTACCAGAACTTCAGGGACTTAAGGCACCAGCAACCTTGAATCCAGCACCTATATTCTGCCCTCTGCGAGTTTACCCTGCCAAGTGGTGCCACCCTACTCCTGGACCTTTGTAAGTGGACCTAAGGTGCGCTGCCAGCCTCTGTTGATCCAGCAGAACCAACGCATCTCCTCTGCTGCACAGCGCAAACCCAGGCAGATCCGACGCATCGCCGCTGCTACATGGATCAGAACCACAGCAAAGACCCACATCGCAGCCCGTCATCTCATTGGAGCCGCCGCTGTGTGACGCATTCTCGGGGCAGACCCTCGAATCCATTGTCGGCCGCAGCCTCGACGTCGACACAGGACTCCGCAAAGCAGCCTCACTGCTCTTCAGAACCGATGCACCGCCCCGACTGAGGGATGAATCATCAACGTCGGAGTTTGCATCACAAGCCCTCTTTGACGGGATCTTAGATGACAATGCAGCGCCTCTCACTGCAGACTTGCCGCATCTCGGAACTGACTCCGCTCTTTCACAGCATCATGCAACTTTGATGGAGATCCTTGCACCGCTACGCAAACCAGGATTTAAGGTACTCTGTTGAGCGGGTCTAACTGGGTCCCTGGGTCCCTGTGGCTGGCCCACGATCCATCACGGTCGGTCTAAACTTGTGACTTTGTCTCTGTCCAGGGAGACAAGATATCCACAGTCAGCGCTTTGTGCCTTTTGATGATATTTTTACTAAAATCTTTAAAATTGAATACCTCCAGGTCTACTGATTGGATGTTTGTTGTTTTGGTCTTGTTCTATTTATTAAAACTCCTCCTGTTTGTCCAACACTCTTGTGGGATCCTTTTGTGGTGTGCTTTTGCTGTGTTACTGTTTGAAGTGTTGCACAAATACTTTACATATTGCCTCTGAGTGAAGCCTGACTTGTTTGTGTCAAGCTACCCAAGGGTTGGGCACAGGTTAATTTAGCGTTGCTTGTGACTTCACCCTGAGAAGAATTGTGGTTACTGCTTGAGAAGGGTTTCACTCCCTCAACCAATAACCCAATATTTTACACTGGTGTTCAGCGGTGAGGATTTGGCCCTGTGTTTGTGCAGAGCCATACACTACCACCCCACATAAATAATATAAGACCAATTTGAGTCTTTTAAATTCTCCTTGATTGGCTACTTTGTTTTTCCAAATCTACTCTCATTCCTACAACTGAACTGTCTGAAACCATACCTATAGTAATGGAGTTTGAGATGGCCAACTTGGAAAGTTACACTGTGGCTGAGCTTAAACAGTTCTGTAAGGAAAGGGGACAACAAATGAAGAAGGTCACCTAAAAGGTGGAGCTGCAGAAAGATCTGAGGGCCTGGATAGAGGTCCACAGTTGAAGACAGCCACAGAGGAGCAAGATAATGAGGATGATCTGGATGAGCAGGATCAGGACATGGACATCAGCCCTGAAATTTAGCCTTCAGTGGAGGAGGATGACCCTCACCTGAATTGGAGCTCCCTGCTAGAGCAGGAAGCAGTGTATCCTCGCATGGCGGGTCCCTGGAAGTGCTAGTGGACAGGAAGGCAGAGAGGGAGTTTCAGCTGCAGATAGCCAAATTAAAAATGCAGAAAGAACTGTCACTTGAAGAAAAAACACTCAGGATGGAGGAGAAACTTGCTTTGGCGTATTTCACTCATGAGATGAGCCTTAAAGAGCTATAACTGAAGGCAAAATAAGCAAACTCCAGCAGCAATGGTGGCAGCGTACTATCAGTGTCTGAAGTGGACAGGAAGGTCTGTATACCCAAAGATGTGGTACCCAGTTATGTGGTGGGAGATGACATAGATAAATGGTTTCAGCTTATGAGGTGACCCTGAGAGTACACAAAATCCCAAAGGAGCACTGGAGCATATGCCTCCAGTTGGGAGGAGCTCTCTTCTGACCCTAGAAGTAGAGGACCAAACCAGGCACACCCCCATGAAAGCCATCTGCTAGCTAAATTTAGCTGAGCCCTGAAAAGTATCGCCAGAGGTTCAGGGAAATCCACAAGCTCAAAATCAGTCTTGGGTGGATTTCTTGGACTGCTCCAGCAAGGCACTGAAGGGCTGGGTGAGGGGCAGCAAGGTCAATGATTATGATGGGTTGTACAACTTGATTCTTAGGGCGCACATGCTCAATATTTGCTGTACAGAGCTGTGCCAGCAACTAGTGAGCCGCAAACTGACTGACCCGAGGAAGCTTGCTAAGGAGGCTGACCGCTGAGTCAGCACCAGAGTGTCCATTAAGGCATCTGGGGAGGGGAGACTCCCAAAATGGTGGTCAGGGGTCCCACCATGAGAAAGAAGGGGGAGAAAAGTTTTAAAGTAAGGAGATCTCAAAAGACACCCAAAATAATTTCCAAGGGAACAGTGGAAACCAGTCTCCATCTAAACCAAAGAGAAAGGGATTCTTTGGTAAGCAGACAGGGAGGTTTGTCCCCAATGCACAGAGTGTTAGAAATATTGGCACTCCAAAGGAGACACCAAATGTCCGAAGTGAGCACAGCCCCCCCTCTGGTGGGCAGAAACCTGCATTGGCGAATGTAGGCCTTGGGGAGCAGGTGGTCCTAGTTACCTTTGGGGAGCAGCATTAGGAGACCCTAGTGTCCTTCGGGGATAAGGGGATGGAGCCAAAAGCCCATATGTCTGCCAATACTTCTAAGAACAAGCAGTGGATCACCATGAATGGGCAACAGGTAGAGGCTCTGAGGGAAACAGGAGCCAGCATGACTCCTGTAAGGTGTCAGCTGGTGTCCTTAGTCCAGTTCGTCCCTAACACATTCCATCAAGTTATAGTCACAGACAACTGAGAGAGCCATTTACTGGTGGCTCTGGTTCCCTTTGAGTGGGGTCTCAGGTTCTCTAAAAGTAGCTGTGAGACCTTCCATGCATGTAGATTGTCTTTTAGGCAACAACCTGGAGCACACTATCTGGAGGGAGGTAGAGCTCAGGTCACACTTAGAGATGTTGGGATTGCCTGAATGGGTCTGCCTGACCACACTGTCCATGACTGCCAAGGAAGGGAGTCAAGGGCACCTGGAGCCTGAAACAGTGGCCCAGGCAGTTGCCAAGAACAGTGAGGGCAAGTGGTGTGGAAAACCAGCCCCTCAAGTTTCCAAGGTCCAGGTTGACATGGCACCTGTGGAGGATACTCCTGTGCAAACTGGGGAGGACATTGCAACCCTGGGTGACCTACCTGAGCTTGCTGGATGGCCAGCTGAGGTCCAGGCAGCAGATGATACCTCTGGAGATCACCTTATCTATTGGGAGAATGACCTCCTATATAGCGAGCCTAAGGTTCTTGGACCTGAGGCAGCCCATGTGCTGGTGATCCCCCAAAGTTACAGAGCCTTCCTACTGGGGTTGGCTCATGATATTCCCCTGGCAGGACATCTGTAGCAAGACAAGACCTTCGCCAGGCTTCAGGCTTGTTGCCTACTTCTATTGGCCCAGGATTAAGACTGCCTCAGATTCATTCTGTAGGTCCTGTCCCACTTGTCAGACTAGTGGGAAGTCAGGGCAAAAGATCCAGGCTCCCCTGACCTCATTACCTGTCATTGGCACTCCCTTTGAAAGGGTGGGCATCAACATTATTGGTCCTTTGTACCCAAAGACAGCTTTAGGCAACAGGTTCATTCTTGTCATGGTGGACCATGCCACTTGCTACTCAGAGGCCATCCCTCTGAGGTCAGTGATTGCACCTGCAGTGGCCAGGGCCCTGATGGTGATTTGTACCCATGTGAGGTTCCTCAAAGAGGTTGTGTTTGACAGAGGCACTAAATTTATGTCAGGGTACATGAAGTCCATGTATGATGAGTGTGGAATAACTTATAAGCTCTCCAAACCCTATCACCCCAAACAAACAGGCTTGTGGAGAGATTCAAAAAGACCCTCAAAGGCATGATAATGGGCCTACCCCAATAACCAGCAAGACACATAGGAGAATTAGAAAAGAAGTACAACACAAAAGTGTTAGTTTAGATAACAAAGAATGTTATGGTTGACACACTAAACTAGGCTCAAGTTTTAACACAGAGAAAAAGTGAAAACTATCTCCCTACACCAAATAGTATAACCCAAAGTTATAGGAAACAATAACAACAACAGAAAAATAAGTTAATGAGCATCGCAGGAATGCTGGTATAAGGACAATTCATTACACAAAGCAGGCAATCCTCGCTGTGAATCAATGCGTGAGAATTGCAGTATGCACACTGATGCAGGAATTAAAAGTAGTTAGTAAAGTGAAGATGTGAATAGAACTCATGACACAAAACAGGCAATATTTGATGTTGATATATTTGTGCACTTTGCAGCATGCACCTTCACTAGGCAATCAAAAACTGTACGATGCATACAGTACCTCAAATTTGTTGGCATCTCACAACCACTGTGTTGTGCCAGCAAAATCCAAACAAGAACAGCAGCTGGGCTGGACTATACACTTGAAATGTGCTGGCTTGATGAGCCTCAATGGCTTTTACACAGATGGCCACCGCAGTTTGTATGATCTTATAATCACCTTCTCCCTGATGGAACTCCATTGGCTGTCCTTGCCAGCCTGCACCATCTTCAAAACCAGCTGCATCATTTACAAAGCTATCACTCCCAGCACCCCCACATATCTTCCAAAAAAGCTCACCGTGCCTATTACTCATTGACTTGCACTATAGGGGAAACAGCGTTTACAACGCTGTCATTACATCGCGCTACTATTACAACACGGTCGTTACAATGACAGCGTTGTTAGTACGCGATACATTTACATCGCAAGTCATTACAACGACTTGCACTAGGGGGCGCTGAGGTATTGGAAATTAATTCCAAAACCTTCCCTACTGTTGCGCAAACTGGAGTAGGAATAGTAATTAATACTATTCCTAAGTCCAGCGCGCCCCCTAGTGCAAGTCGTTGAAATGACTTGAGATGTAAATGCATCGCGTACTAACAACACAAGACCGCGTTGTAAAAGCACGCGATGTAATACATTGCGATGTAATGAGCCATATTACACTATAGAAATATCATATACATACATAGATATATACGTACATACATAAATCTTGAGCAGACTGCATGGAACACATGCTATAGGAGACCTCGGCTTTGTATTCCCAACAGTTCACATTAAATCTACACACGATGGCCAGAATTTTGGAAATGAGGATTTATGCATAACTATGGAACACACATAGGCAAGGATTTTCACTCCTACCAGTGACCACAACAGGGTGATGACAGGTAGCTCTTCTTACGAAAGCTCCAACACCAGTTATCCTTCACAAAGGCAAAGTCTACACAAATGTACAGCATGCACGGTCTGGCCCTAAGAAGTCACCAGCCACTTGACTTGACTTCAATGGCTGCTATAGTCATTGAACCACGCAGCTCCTGCCGTGCTGCTACAAAGTGGATGAGAGGAAACTAATGCACGCAACTCTTCTACCACCCTGTCCTGTACTTTACCAATGAAAAGACAACAGTGCACCAGATAAGTTTGGGATTCTAATTTCATGCAATGGTGTGGCAGCTACTGTGACCAGGCTGCAACTGCTGCAACCGTTACCAACCACCTAAACAAAAAGATACCACACAGTCTGGAACACACAGCAGGTGCATGTGGTAGACATCACTATAATGATGAATCGATGCAAGCATTTCTGCAGTCTGGGGGCCTCATTTACAAGAATTGATGCATCACAATGGTAATGCAGCAATGCATCAAAATTTCTTGCACCTGCTGCAGAAACCCTTGCGACACCATGGATGCACTGTATTTACAATACGGAGATCCCTGGTGCAAGGTTTCAAGGATAGGTCAGAATTTCTGACATATCCGTGTGAAGGATGACGCAAGGCATCAGGTTCAAAAGAGGCGCATTGCTGTAGTTGGTCAGAAAACGTACTCAACTGGAGCCATGCATCAAAAAAGAGGTGATACGTCTGTTTATACTTACACAAGTAGCCTACTGTATGGGGACTAATGTAATAAAGTGTCAAAATGTGAAAAACACCTTGCACTGTATTGGTCCTGTATTTCACGCATACAAGTGGCATAGTGTCTTTACGTGTACCACTATGCCCATGTATGTGTGACATAAGTCATTCATGTAATGTAGTGTGACAGGTAATGTATTACTTACCTTCCATGTGCACTTACCTGTTCGGGGGACGTGACATCCTTGCAGATTAAGTCGTTGGAAGTGACTTCCGCTGGTCAGATTCCTCTTCAACAGTCAATGCGTCATTCCTACGCCTGGGTTTTATAGGAGTAGGGATTTTGATGCATTTGAAGCACAGCGGCCTGCTTCCCAACAATGCATCACTTTAAAAAAAAATCATAAATACCACTGCATCAGTTTTATTGGGAAGTTTCCAACAGAACGCCTACCTTGCATATATTATAAACTAGCGCAACGCATACAATTCTGACGCTGGAAAAACCGATGCATCCAGACGAAAAGTGACATATCTCCAACATTGTAAATATGAAGCAAATGAAGCATCGCCATTGCATCAAAAAAAGTGATGCAGCGGCGATGCAACGCCCGCGCAAGTCGGCTCTACTGGCTTGTAAATGAGGTCCTGGATTTATAGCAAGCAGATGACTTCCACCACATACATATCAAGCCTTTATTCAATCTCATCTTGTGCTATTTGTTTCTTTGGTATTGTAGTTAGTTTACCAAACTTTGTTTGTTCATTCTCTTGCTGTATTTTTGGGTTGATCTGTTTGGGATTGCTGTGGTTTTACTTATTGGGCAGAATTGTTTAAGCCACCACAGAGGAAGCATCCAGGAATTAGTGAGATGTCTTGTAGGTAGGACAGGTGGAAAGTAAGAAAGGCTTTTAGCAATCCTTGGTGTTTTTAATTTTCCCTTCCTGTCATTTTAATCTTCTGATCTGTAGTCCAGTCCTTATGCTCTTAGCTTTATGGGGATTGACACTCTTCTGTCTTTATGGCTGGGCAATTCAGGGCCCACAAGGGAAAATGGAGTGGCAGAAAATGATTGGATTAGCCAAGTGGCACGGTTATATTCATCCGGCCAAGCAATAGCAGCAGTTTCTTCTCTGTCCGTTACAACCTCAGATCTGGGGACCCAACACGGGAGGATATCTACAGCAGACACAGTAACTGCCACGATCAAGAAAATGAGGAAAGATGAGGCCCCAGGGCCAAATGGGATTCCAGCCTCGGTGTATAAAACAGCGTAAGACTTTTGGCAGCCCATCTTAATGCCACTTCTCAATCACGCTTTTGCTACTGCAACAATCCCTGATTTCTGGAGGGGTTCCATCCTTTTTCCCATTCATAAAAAAGGAATTCGCTCTAACCCAGCCAATTACAGGCTTATATCTCTACTTGACTTGGAAGCAAAGGCTTGTGCGCGTATTCTTCTCAAAGAACTGGAAACATAGGCAGAGGAAAAGGATATTTTGCCGCTCTACCAATCCGGGTTTAGGGCCAAGATGTCAACAATGGACAACATCTTAGCTCTGGCTCACCTATCAACACAAGCGGCCAGGAGAAAGCACCCACCCTTGTTCTGCTGCTTCATTGACTACAGCACTGCCGTTGACAGGGTGGACCGGGGCAAGTTATGGGGGAAGCTAGCTGCTGGGGGGATCTCGCTTCTGCTTCTCAGGGCAATTACATCACTGTATCAGGGAACATCGGTTCGGGTCAAAAGAGGCCCCACCACTGTCACCGCCAGTGTCCCTACCAATAACGGGCTTAAGCAGGGCTGCGCGCAGGCTCCCCTCCTTTCAACCTTTATACCGCAGATATGGGAGCAGCTCTGGAAGGATCCGGAATAGTAACACCAAGGCTGGGAAGGCTGCACCTTCCCATCCTCCAGTACGCTGACGATACTGTCATCCTGGATCATTCCAGAGTCGGCCTGCAGAGAGCCCTCAAAGCACTTCATCATTACAACCAAGCTAATAATCTTCAGGTGAACCAGGACACAACTAAGGTTGTCATATTTGGGAAATTCCTGCACAAAAAACAACTTCAATTGCAGATTGGAGACCTCCAAATTACGACAACTTCAGGATACAACTACCTCGGAGTATGGCTTTCTGAAAGCGCCAAACTGGCAGCCTACTTAAAGCACCTTAGAACAAAGGCCACCACTGTTATTCACTTACTGAAGCACCTGAGTAACCGATTACAAAGCCCAACTGCAGAGCCCATGCTGAATGTTTTAAGAGCAAAACTCATCCCGACCCTCAACTATGGTCATTTGGCGTTTCCCAGCGCCTTGGACACATTTATAATAAATTCCCAGATTAAGGCATACAAGAGAACTCTGCTCGCCCCTCAACAAGCAAGAAGAACAAGGTGGAGCTTGGAGTTGGGCCTCGGGTGCCCTAACCTCATGGGCCAGGAAGATCTAATAAAGTTTTACCTCAGGGTCTTGCAGGCCCCAGAGTCTTCGCTCAAACACCAAACATCATTTGAAAGCCATCTTCGATGCATGCAGTTACAGCTAGCAAAAGCAACCAGCACTCTGAAAATCAGGACAGATAGTCTGCATTTCCAAGAAATCCCTTACTTTGCTTGGAAAAAAGTCTTAAACAGTCAGGTGCAATTAACATCCTTTGAACGGAACATTGGCAGTCTCCGGCCTAGCACCCTGACTGAGGCGCTTCATGCATCCAATACCTCTGAGAAGGCACAGTCATACTTTAAACAAGCACTCTCAACCCAGACCCATATGAAAATTATTTTTATGAGACTAATTGCACTGCCAATTTCAGACTTCAATCCTGGTTGGGTTCGACAAGATGAGGTTCCCTCGAGTAGGTTATGTAAGTATAGAAAGGAATCCTGGCTTCATCTGTTGTGTTGCTGTCCTAAACTGTCAGAGGAACAACACCGCCTGCTCCTAAGGCTATGTCGCTCAAAAGGGGTTAAGTGCTGTAAGGAGGCGTGCTTTACTGAAAATATACCAAGCACCTTAGCAAGACTGGGGAAATTTAAGAGTTCTATTCGCTTTTCACTTGGAAGCAAGGACAAAAGCCAATGTCCATAGAACCCAGAACAGCATCCAGTAGCTAGCTCTTAGGAGAGCCACCAACGGGAACTGACAAACTCAATGGACACGTGCAGCATCCTCCATGGTCAGGCGGCCCTGGGATATGGGGAACGTCAACCCAGAAAATATGATCATCTGCTGCACACAGTTTTTTATCTTAATCATGTAGGGTTGGTTTTAACTCTTTTTTTTTTTTTAAATGAAATAATCTAGTTGATATTGCTTTTAAATCCTCGAAACTCCACCCTGGTGGTAGTAGGAATTATTTTATTCCAAGCGAAAATGTATTGTACAGTTCTTAGTCATGTAATGGTTTTAATTAATCGAACATGAATGAATAAATAAATAGAGTGATGTCCATTGTGGTAATGTGATGTCCACTCTTCTGTCTTTCAGATGGGAGGTGTGCTATGGTGTTATTTCATTGTGCTGTCGTCAAGGCAACATGTCTTCTACACGGAACAACCAGTTAGCTTCATAAAGCCTGCGTAGGAGACTGTGGTTTCTCGGGTCGCACAGCTGGGCTCCTTTGCTCACCTTTTGCAGCAAGGCTAAAACAATAAAGAAATCCTTTAAGAAAATGTTTGAGGTGTCGTGTGCAATAAAATAGCAATCCAGTTAAGAAATAAAAACATAATGATCGAAATCGAAGTTTAGTTAAAAAACATTAAAACATCCTAACTATACTACCTACATAAAATATGTCAGAATGGCAATTATGGGAGCAAGGAAGCAAACGTTATAGACAAAAGTAATTGCATGAAACCAAGAGAAGTAGACAGAAATGTCAAAAACGAAGCACAGTAAAATAGGTAATTTATACAAAACACCAACTATGGGGCAGCACTGCATTGAGGTTATTCATGAAAGTAAAGTCTTCAAGGACACCAGAAGGGAAGGAGCAAGTGAGCCATCGTCCCCAGAACTTCACAACTCAGAATTCAATTGTTTGAGGAAAGCAGGACGGGATTTAGTTCCTGGGAGCAAGAGATTCTCTGCCATGTGTTCACCAATTCTTTCTGGGTAAAGTATCTTTGCAGAGTCTAGCAGACAGAGGCTTGAAGAAGTCTTTTTCTAGTAAGCAGTCCACACATGTTAGAGGTCCAAATAGCTCATTGGATCCATCAGGAACTGGTTTCTCTATTTCTGGAACCATAGCTATGGGACAGAATTTCACACCATGGCAGAACAGTTTTCCTGAAAGTGAATAGAAGTTCTTCTTGCAGCATGCAGAGAGGCCTCATCTACAGTGTAGCTGGCAATTATAAGGTGCCCGTGGGCTAAGAAGACGATCTTAAAATGATAGCTCATGTGCTATTGGTGGGTGACCTTACACTAAACTACATAAAGTTCCCGGGGTTCTCTCCTTCTGTGTTTACTTCATAGTTATCTAGTTCCTAAGCCCAGTGGCATCAATAATCCCCCGTCGTGCATTCTGATGTAGGATCCAAAAAGGCACATACTATATGTGAACCCCTGGAACTCCTCTTTCCCTCCCAACTTCATCCTCTACCATCTAGCCCTGTCCACCTTACTTCAAAGGGATTTCAGAATTGGGGAGAGGATGTAGCTTTACGGCTAGAGCGGTCGACCTCGAAGCTGGGGAACCGGGTTCGAGTCTCAGCAATGGCACTCAACATCCTGTGATTTTGGGCAAATCACTTAATCTCCCAGTGCCTAACAAAAATGAATGTGTCCATCTGTAACAAAACTGGTGCTCATGTAAAGCGCTCTGATACCCGATGTCTCGGGTCTGGTTCGCGCTATATATAAAACTCTAAAAAGAAAAACACCTCAGGTCAACAATGTGTGTCTTGTTGCATAGAGGGGATGGTGGTCTGGCAGAGCTACATGTGATCAGAACTATAAAAGTCACACATGTTTCTGCAGTGCACAATAAAAATATCATCTCAAACAAATCTCCAGACGCAAATATTATCAAAAATAATCATAGTGACAAGAATATTGTGGGACAGAATATTGCAGGTAAGAATATTGGGCCTCATTAGGATATCGGTCGGACAGCCACGACAGTCCTTCAGTGGCAGTCCAACCGACATCCAGCAGAGGAGTCTGGCTGCCGCATTATGATGCGGTCGGTCGGACCGCATAGGTCGGAGGGACTGACCGACGCTTCTGACGGGCTCAAGGAGCCCGTCTTGGCGTCGGTCGCATCGTAATCCCTACATTAGAGGGCACAGCCATAGGGATTACGATGCCCCTTTCCGACAGCCTTTCCATGCCAGTCTGACCGCCATGGACAGACTGTCGGAAAGGGACTTTGGTGGCCCCTAGCAGGGCCCCCGTCCCCTCTGCAATGAGGCCATGGGGGCACCTGTGGTGCCCCCTCAAACATCCATACCCCTTGTGCCAGGCACCATTTGGTGCCTGGCACACCGTGCATGGATGTTTAAAATCATCTCTTTTTCCATTGCAATGTAGAGAGCCATGATTCTGACTGACTACACAATGGTCGCATCATAATTTGTGGGACTGCCGACTACTTGTCGGTCTGTCCCAATCCCGTGGCGATGGCAGGCCCTGTGTTGCTCCAGTGTTTAATCTGTTTTTTCCAAATATAATATATTAAATTGATTTTGTATTATTTTGTAATATTTTTAAGTGTGTGTATTTTAAGTTATTAATATGTTCATTTTAGTTGCTTGTAATCTTTTTAGTAGTTTCAGTTCTTTGGTAATATTTGTAAAAGAGTTGTTTTCGAGTTTATTTAAATTTTTGTCATCGTTGGCTAAATGTTTAATTGATTGATTAGACTAATAATTATGTAATTTATTTAATTTAGATACTATTTATTTGATATTGATAAAAGTTGTTATTTATTTGTTTTCAATTGCTTAATGATATTAATAAGCATGTAGCTGTTTAATTAATTAAATATTTAATGTTTAAAAAAAAATTTGTTTTGATTGTCTAATAATGTTATAAATTGTGTAAAGTATCTAACTGATTAAATGAATGTGTGATTTGTTAATGTATTATTTTTTTATCTTTTTTTTAATTTACCTTTTTTTTAAATTGACTTATTAATGTCATTTCACATTATGTTGTCAGTTGTTTGTATTGCAGGGAGTAAGTTAGGAAGTGTTTTATTGAAATTTTTTAATGTTTAAGAATTTATTTTATATTTTTGTTATTAGTTTTTAATATTGTGAAGTTTAAAATATATTTTAGAATAATCATTTTGTATCTTCCAGCACTTTCCCTACTGTTGTTTAAGTTGGAGTCGGAATGTATCATCTGATCTCTTCAAAGTCCAATGCTGTCCCTACTGTTGCTTAGTTTGGAATGGGTATAGTAAATCTAACCCCTTCCTCCCAAAAGTCCAACAATTTCCTACTGCTGCTAGATTGGAAAATGAATGGTAAATGTGACCCCTTCAAAGTCCTATGTTTTCCTTACTTTTGTTTATATTGGGGTGGGAATAGTAAATATGACCCTCATAAAGTCCAACACTTTCCCTTCTTTTGGTTGGGTTAGGATGGGAATAGTTAATCTGACCACTCCCCTTTCTCTTTTGTAGCTCAGGTTTGAGTGGGAAAGGTAAAATGTATCCTTCTAAAGTACAATACTTTCCCAACTGTTTATTAGGCTGAAGAGGTAGAGGTGCATTTTATTTCTCTATTTCTTTTTTTGTGGAGAATTTGAAATGTTAATTATGTTTTGTGAATTGTGCTCATGTCTAGTTTTCAGTTGGGTATCTATTTTCCATTTCTTTTATTTATTTATTTATTTGGATGTCACAGTTAAAATAGGATGGTACCTTCCCCTAAAGCTGGACAACTACCGTAAGTAACTGCACTTACCAGCCTGTGCCAAAACATTTTGGCTTTTGTGTGAAGCATGAGCTTATTCCATTTCTAGAATGTCTTCTTTAGTCTGGACACCTGCAGGAACACAGGTTGAGGGTTGCTGTCTAATAATGGGAAGACCTCCCTTTAGATCAGGAGTCTCCAATGAGTAGCTCGTGAGCTACTGGTAGCTCTTTAGCTGCCTAAAACTAACTCTCTTGGGTCCAGTCCGGCCTACTAAATTAGAAGCTTTTGTTTGACCGAATTAATAATTGTATACCAACGTTGAAAAATTTGCTTTCAAAGCGAGAAAGTGTGCATTTTCAGAACTGAAAGCTGAGGGTTGAATTTCAAAAATATATTTAAAGCTGATATTTGAGTGACAAATCATGTGGCGTTGGGGAGGTTTATTACTAATTTTATGACCTTGGTGCCAAGGGCTTTTAAGCTATGGCTGTTATGTATTACCCATGTAAAGGCATTCCAAATTAACGAAGACTACATTACTGTTGGCTACCCTGCCTGATGCAGAGGTGATCACTGTGGGTAATTTTACATAGGGTGGCCACTAACAATCTTTTTTTATGTCATTACTATTACAATACAAATTATAATAGTAGCTCTTGATGATTTTTATTGATCATAAGTAGCTCTCAAAACAGAGAAGGTTGGAGACCCCTGCTCTAGATAGAGTGCATAGGATGTGGTTGGAATACTTGATTGTGTAGAATTGTTAAAATCAAATACAATATAGATCATAATACTCAAATGGCTGTAAGTGTGGAAAAAAGTGTACAAGCACACAACTATCGGTATTAGATTAAGAGCTAAAATGACTTAAAAAGAGTGCAGTACAAGTTAAAATGACTAATAAACATAATAATTTGCATCTAGGTCAATCAAGAGTTTGTTATAGTTAATTGATTGTTTGCCACAGTAGGAAATCTAGTAATGCACCCTATAATTGTGTTTGGTAGTCCTTTACAATCAATATAGGGTGACATCATTTACTGATCTGATGCAGGACACCCTAAAGAAAGGTCACAAGTAATTTTTACGAAGGTCAAGCAACAACGGACATCAATAAAGAATAAGTTCCATGGTTTCTTCATCTGTTTTGCACAAAAGGTACAATCTTGATTGATTGGTCTTCATCCAGGTGTCCTGTATTTGAATAAATGAGTTATATAATTGTATTCATCTCAAGTAAGTGTTTTTTTGTGTTTGACTCTACATTGAGGTACAAGTAAGGTTGTCTCTTTGTAGTGTAAATTATGTACACATATGTTGAGTTTTTGTAAGTTAAAGATCTTGCTAAGTCATTTGAGTAGTTTATTTCTTGTTGCTAGTTAGATTTTTGTTTACGTTGCATTCCTCTGCATTCATATAGTCTCAAATATAGTTAACAAAATTAATATTGGTTAATGGAAATAAAGATGTATGTCCCAGTACAAGCCTTATTCTACAATGTGGAGTTGATGAGTTAAAGTTTAAGATATGTTGTATATCTCTTCTGAACAGCTTGTCTAATGGTTGGATTATCTTTGTATCAAAGACTACAGACCAATTCATCCAGATGGGAACCAGTTTTGAATTTGTAGCGATAATGGATGCTTTGATTGTCCTTCCACCAAACTTTCTAAGGAACCAGTTTAAGGTGATTGTGACTCCCATTTGCTGTACAATCTTGCAACATATTCCTTCAAGTTTAAGATTTTGTAAATTGCAAGGTAGAGATAAGGTGATGTTTGGTCAGTTACAGATATTACCAGTACTCATTTCTACATTTGTTGATGAGCCACCAAAGGATATTGTTTTAGTTTTCATTAGCTTTCCTGTTAGATTGCTGTTGATATTATATATATGTAATCAGTATAAGTGCCATTGGAAGCCCATTTGTGTTAAGAAGCAGACAACTAAGTCACATGCATAATCTAAGTTTTTTATGTGCCTACTTCGGGACATGACATCTGATGATTCCAGACATTCTGGTAGGTCGACTATGCATAATGAGAAAAGTAAAGGGGCTAAACTGCTATTCTGTTTAAAATGGCTTTTGGCGGGGATCTTTGGAGTGAGACCACATCCATTAGATAGTTGAACTTGCACCCATGTGTCTTTAATGAATTCTACTTAACAAATGTAAAAGGGTGCTGTTAATGCCCCCAATGTAATTTATGCCAGGTTCTACTTCTGTAAACTGAATCGAAAGCTGTATAGTAAGTAGTCAGTATAGTATACTAATACTTTGTTACCTTTTTAACCTTTTGTTTTGCTGACTAAAAAAAAAGAGACATGACGTTTGTCAGCTGTGGAACATGTGGGTCTAAATCTAGTCTGACAAAATTGAATAATCCTATTTTTCTGCAGCCGATTTAGCTAGTTTATTCAAGAAAAGTTTATTAAAGATTTTTCTGGCAGAATCTAATAGGGCAGTAAGACAATACATATTTGGCTCATGAACTGGTCCGCATTTATGGATGGATTGCAAAATTAATCTTTTCTAAGATGAGGGGATTATACTGATTTGTAAGACAATTGTGTAAGCGTGTCTTAATAATGAATTCCAGGTGTCTGGGTTCAACTGAATGATGGTAACAGAGATCACATTTGGCCCATCGGTACATAATGGTTGACAGGTTTTAATTAATAACCCTGCTTCTGTTTGAGTAATTGATTAAGTTAATTGCTCCTTTTTATAAGGGAAAATAAGTAGTGTTGACCTGAAGCATATATGTCCTTAATGCATGTTTCCCGTGCTTTATTAGAGATATAATAGTTGCATGTCTTTTTGTAAGTTGTGGTGCCAAATACAATTAGCAACCACAAATGTGCATGCCTTTAGTTTTTATAGATTCATACTTCTGAGTCTAATACTCCTCAATTCTTAATCTGTATATTGTAGTAAGTGTCTTTTTGAGTACAGATTTCAAAAGTTTATTGCCCTGATTATGGATTATGGAAATTTCAAAAGTTGCCCTATTAAGCTCCCATAGTTCTCTTTTTTCATGGTGATTGAAGGGCCGTATTTGGAAGAACGATGGTTGTAATATTTCTTATCCCTGTGTGCTCTTATGATAAAAATATTTATCATAAGATATTCCAAGTCAGCAATCTACAACTGTAATGGCTTCAAACTGTTAGTCATATTTCAAAAATTAATTATGAAGTCTTGATTCCCGAACTGGTTTATTTTGTCTGATATTTCTACATTGCATTGCATGTCCTTGGAGTTTGCAACTAAAATGTTCTCTGTTTCAAGAGTTTTCATTTTATCCAATAAAGTGAGACTCTATTTCAAGTTAACGTACTGAGGATGATGGTCATTTTCCGATCTTAGTATAATTTTAAAAGGCTGGTGCATACAAAAATCAGTTGTATGAGGAAAAGTGTATCCAATGGTGTAGCTAAAGCTTATTAATTGGCAGGTAGATTGTGTTGTTGGGGTTGTCTACCATTTAGTGAAGGAAAGTTCATTAAAGAATGCATGGATGTTTTATCACTTGTTTTCCATCTATCTTCACTAATCTGGGGTCTGGGCTGCTGTAACAGAAGCTAGGCGTAGTCTTTTTATGTTTGTGTTTATTTCTTTTGATTTGTATGATAAGTCTGAATTGACGTCTCCAGTAGTTAGAACTGAGGCATATAAATATATTTGGATAAGGTTCTCCATTCCCCTGGGTAGGATTAAGTGCTATTTTTTTTTTTGTTGCCATCTTTGGGGGGGGTAATACATATGTATGACTAATTGATATATTCTGCTGGTAAATTTTTATAGCAAAAAAAGAACAGGATTTGATTTTGAGTTTACCTTTGTCCCTTACATATCCAATATGTTATTAACAAGCAATATTCATCCATCACTCAAACTTCCCATTTCGTTTTTTCATTGCAAATGAAAGCTTTTGTAAATAATATAATAGATATTTCGATGATTCTTGAGAGCAGATGATGTGGTAAGTGTTAAGAAACATACCCTGGTTAGATGCCCTTAGTTTAAGTTGTTAGTCCAACTATATTGCAAGAGCTGACTAGGATGTTCTCCATAAGGCAATAGTCAGCAATTAACCCTATGTTTGGAATGGTTTTGCTGGTTCGCAGTTAAAGATTTAATAATTCAGTCACCTTTATTAAGTTGTTATCATTCCTCAGCTCATCTGCTCTTGGCTGATTGACTTGCTTTTACCAAGAGGATGTCTGGTGGAAACAATTTTAAAGTTTTCTACTCAGAGATTTTGTGGTCAGAATCTTTAAAGTTATGCATGTAAAAAACAGGAGAGTTTGTGGAAGAGTTGTATTCCAACATAGCTTGTCTTAGTATATTTAGATAATTACTCTTAAGGACTAATTATAACAGAATGCCCAGGTTAACCAATTCTGACTTTCCCCACCCAGATTTCAATAGTCCATAGACCATGGACCAATTGTCTCCGGAATCTTTCCTGACAATCAAGTCAATGCTTAATAGTTCCTGTGTTTTAACGTTAGTGAATTCTGGGAAATGTTTCAGCAATTTCAGAATATTCTGTCCTTTTAAAATATCATGTGGGCCTTTCAATTAGTATATTGAGGTATTTCAGACCCCTTCATAAATTATATATATATATATATAAAAATGTTGAGCATTGGGTTAAGTGTGAAAAACACTGGCAGATAGTTTGTTTTCCCTTCGCTGGCAAATTTCGACAGATTGGTAGTCTTCAAAAAGTGTTTTTAGTTCTAGCATCTAGTTTGTTGCTTGGAGTCTCAAATGAAGCTTCTAGCAATGTCTTGCAATCTCCACCAATCAATTTTAAATACATGTTGGCAAGGTGCTCAGAGTTGACAAGCCTGCCAAAAGTGGAGGTGCAGAGGTACAGTGAGATGCGATGTAGGTGATATCTTCATGGCGGGCACAAGCATAGCCATGAGAAGTGAAAACAGCAGTTTGTTGCAGTACTCCATAATGAACTAAAGGCACATGGGGCCACTTTTGAAACTGGGCAAAGGGGGTCGCCGATTTGAGGTGTCCAGAACTCGACTGTCTGTAAATTCATCCTCATGTCTCTTGTCCATTGCTAATTCAGTGCGTCTTACACACCTGTAAGTAGAAAAACAATGTGATTTGCCTTAGTGGTGGTGATGTTGGCGTTCCTAAATATTCCTGCACAGTGAACATTAGCACAAGGCTGAAACAATAATATAGGAAGGAGAACTCAACGTGCCTCACAGCTTGGTCACTACTGCAGCTTTACCCTCCATTTCATGCCATGCGGAATCTGCTCATATGTCAAGGATCGACCGATAATAGGGGATTCTATTCAAAAGATCCTGTTAACACTCTAGAGATGCAACTCTTCTTTTAGAAGACCAGTGGTTAGTCTTCATCAAAGATGCTCATAGTGACCCCAGTGGTTCTTCTTAAGGCTGCTCTGGAGACAGATGCAATTTGTCCTACATATCTCTTTGGTGGGCGAGCCTGTACTTAGTAGGAGTTACAGTTGTGATACTCTGGAATAGAGTGGTGAAGTCAATCCAGGATTTGCCTTAAGGGGATTTGGGAAACTGATCTGTGGCCTACAGTAGCCAGTAAAGGACTCAATCTGGACAGTAAATGCTAACTGACAGCAGGACCTGGATCTGTTTAGTAAGACTTTAAACTCACCCACAAGGTTTCAAATGAGTCCCAAATAGATCAGCTCAACTCACACACTTTTGCCGTGATTGTAACTCTGTGTCCAGCTGCTCTAGAGTTCCTCAATGGTGGAATAGTGGTCCTAGATATGTTGATATTTCATTTGTTTTTAGTTTTGTTGAAATGGCTCTAAAAACTTCAGTGTTGCGACTGCTTACTCCGAAGGAGGCGTGTGCAAAGTTTTTTGTTTTTTTGGCAACCTTTTGTAACAACTTTGTGATGATTGCAAGTTATTTGCTTTTCTACAGAAAAGGTACAATTATGACTTTTCTGATAATTTTTGACACACATATCTTTATTTACCACTAATAAATTGATTCTGTATAAACTATACCTTTCAGAAAACACACAAGGCCATTGTACATAGAGAAACTCTGGAAAAACTAAACTTGAAGAGAGAAATGTTTCCAATATTTGCCACTGTTATTGGAACGCTTTGCATAATGTAATCTTGAGCAGAAAAATGTTGATATATTTTTGAGTTTGGCCAGATGCGAACAAAGCGAAACATTTTGTTTTAAACAGTGAAAAAAGTCTGACTCTGCAGTTTTCAATGGTGAAGGTAAATGAGAAACTTTGCAATTATCAAGAAGACGGTTTGCAATTAGTCCTGGTAAGAAAAGAGGCATAACAAATGGGCCGAAGCATCCGCGAGACAGGGCTCCAACCTTTCCTGACCTGGTGGGGCCGTTCAGCCCCCTGGCAAAGGTGTGTGTGTGAAAGGGCTGTCTCTGAAGCAAGCTCCGCAGGCTGTGTTGGTGCCCGGATTGTGAAAATGAAAGTAAAAACTGTTCTATGATGCCAAAGGGCTTTCTACTTCAGGAAGGATGAACCCCCAGTAAGGCCCCCTCTTCTGTGAACGATTATCACTCACCACGGTGAGGCCCTGCACATGCTTGCCCCCTCAGTGAGCAGGCGCCATCCACCACATGAGTACAGGAAGCTGTACATGAGCCCACCCTTCCTGACCTTCACCCCCTATGTGCCACTCGATGCCACCGCCATACAGTGACCACTGCCACCCCCAAGGGTCATATGCACTGTACCTCAAACCTCTCGGCAACTCCACAGGTGCAGTGTGCAACAAGTGCCACAGGGCAGATCTAAAAGGTTAAAGTCGAAATTGATGCGAACCCAGGAGTGTCTATTTATGTAAAGTAAGCAAATTATTTTTAAATATTCTATTGTTGCTTCCAAAGCTCTCAAGTCACGTCATGCCAGGAACATATCATCCAATTCTGGTTTTACTTTGCATTATGGTATTTGTCGCCTTGGGTTGTAGTCGGAAAACACAACAAGCAGCATCAGAAAGCAGACGTAAAACTAGATTTAGTGGAGCCACTCACACATGACAAGGGTCACTTTGCAAGCAAAATTCTTCAAGCTCTCATTGGGTCCTGGAGATCCGTGGATCCGGTGAAAGTGTGCTGGTGAAGCGGTGGTTGAACGAAGAGGGTTCAGGGCCAAGAGGACTTGTGGATGATGGCTGGTCCTCCTCCAGTCTTGTATGTGTCATCTTCATTTTCGATGTGATAGCCTGTATTGAGAAGGACATCCAGGATGTAGGTGGAAGTTGGTGTGAACCAAGGGGCATATTTACAAGCCCATTGTGCCACTAGAGTGTTACCTTTTTATGACGCTCCGGTGGCGCTGTGTGCTGGCCCATATTTACAAGGCCACACAAAGCCACTCTTCGTGGCTTTTCATAGCCTTGTAAATACGACCCCTTTTCACGCATCACTTTGCGTGAAAGGGGCGTGCAATGAGTGTTGCTTTGAGCATTCCACGGCAACACCCATTACTTTTTGATGCTGCCCCCGATTTACAAGGTTGTGCTAATCTGAGGCAATGCCAAACACAAGCACCATTGAAAAGCAGGCGTTAGAGTGGTGCAACGAGGAGAAATACTTTTATTTCTCCTCATTTATTGCTCTTTCTATGTGTGGTGCTGCAGCACACATAGAAGGAGCAAATCACCTTTAATAATTGTTTATGTGCAGGAAGGTCTCCCTTACCGCACATAAACAATCATCTCTGCATCGCAGGCACCTTTGCACCATGGTGCAAGGGTGTCTGCCTTGGCGCTAGACACCTTTTTTTGTGCCAGCGTAAGGAAAAACACAGGGGTGCACTATATTCTGGTGAATACAGTGTGCATCCCTGCAGCGCTGCGTCATTTCTTTGTAAATATGCCCCCAGGTCTCTGTGATGAAAAGCGCATCTAGGTTTTTTTTGGTGTAAGCTATCTCATGATTGTGGAGGACTGCGGAGTGTGCATTGCTTTGGATGAGTCTCATAGTTTGTGCCATTGGTGTAGTGTGTATTAGTGTGTGGTATGTGGATGAGGTTTTTGGTGTTTGTTTTGCATCCCCATGAGGATCAATTTCCTTGGGCTGTCAGGGGTCATACCATACGTTATATTGTGTTCCACGACTGAATATGCATCTGTATCCGAATCTGCTGGCCAATGCGGGTGGGGTGGGATAGTCCGCGTGAAGTTTTGGTTACATTTTTTGTTATATGTATGCTCCGTACCAAATATTCTTGCCCTGTGTGGTAACTTGTCAATATCTTGTCTTGTATTTGAACATAGTGGGCTTTTCGCCCAGTGGTACTGTGCAGACTCAATAAAATATGTTTAAAAAAAAAAAATGTGTGTGTGTTTGTATGGTCAGATGTGAGCATGGGTATATAGTAAGATGATTTGATTTGTGGATTTGGATTTGTAAAGCGCATGGCTACCCGAGGGTTTCCCCGCGCTGATGTTGAGTGCTGTAGTGAGAATGGAGCCCATTAATAGTTAAGGAAAACAACCAGGTCTTAAGTTTTTTCCTGAAGGCAAGTTCATGTGCTTGTCACCTAGGTGCACTGTGTGACAAGCACATGTTGCTACTGGTTTACCTGAGGGGCAAGGGTTATGGCCTTAGGGCCTTCTTATCTCACAGCCCCACACATGTGAAGCTCTTAAGCTGTGGCACAGCAGCCTGAGCGGCTGACTCCGGAGCACAGGGCTCACCATTCGATCATAGCAAAACCAAAGGGGATGATGGACGGAGTGCCGAACATTGCAAGCACTCACCCCCAGTCAACTGATCTGGGTTTAATCCATCATCATTCTTTAGCTCACTCCGCCACCCCAGTTCAGACATGGCCATATGCAAATCAGTCTGACCCTGTGCCTCATGGGAACAGTCCAGCCCGAACTGCCAAGCCATGTCTTCCCTGGACCGGAAACAAGCATCCTGGGACCGGTTTCTGGCCTTCAGCCGTCATCAGCCAGGCTATCTTGAATCCAGTGGCAAAGTAAGCAAGGGACCCACGTCTGGGCATACCCCGCCAACTTAGGGCAAACATAGCAAAACCAAAGGGGATGATGGACGGAGTGCCGAACATTGCAAGCACTCACCCCCAGTCAACTGATCTGGGTTTAATCCATCATCATTCTTTAGCTCACTCTGCCTCCCCAGTTCAGACATGGCCATATGCAAATCAGTCTGACCCTGTGCCTCATGGGAACAGTCCAGCCCAAACTGCCAAGCCATGTCTTCCCTGGACTGGAAACAAGCATCCTGGGACCGGTTTCTGGCCTTCAGCCGTCATCAGCCAGGCTAGCTTGAATCCAGTGGCAAAGTAAGCAAGGGACCCACGTCTGGGCATACCCCGCCAACTTAGGGCAAACATAGCAAAACCAAAGGGGATGATGGACGGAGTGCCGAACATTGCAAGCACTCACCCCCAGTCAACTGATCTGGGTTTAATCCATCATCATTCTTTAGCTCACTCTGCCTCCCCAGTTCAGACATGGCCATATGCAAATCAGTCTGACCCTGTGCCTCATGGGAACAGTCCAGCCCAAACTGCCAAGCCATGTCTTCCCTGGACTGGAAACAAGCATCCTGGGACCGGTTTCTGGGTATGTCACCCTTCTTCAGCCAGGCTAGCTTGAATCCAGTGGCACAGTGAGCAAGGGACCCACGTCTGGGCATACCCATCCCACTTAGGGCGAAAAGTGTTACAGCAAACAAATGATGGACGGAATGCTGACAATGCAAACATTCTCCCCCAATCAAAAGATCTGGGTTAAATCCATCGTTCTTTTGCCCACTACGCCACCCCAATTTGGACCCAACCATATGCAAATCAGTCTTGACCCTGTGCCCCATGGGAACAGTCCAGACCAAACTGCCAGGCCAGGTCCTCCCTGGACTGGAAACAAGCATCCTGGGACCGGTTTCAGGGTATGTCACCCTTCTTCAGCCAGGCTAGCTTGAATCCAGTGGCACAGTGAGCAAGGGACCCACGTCTGGGCATACCCATCCCACTTAGATCGAAAAGTGTTACAGCAAACAAATGATGGGCGGGGTGGTGGAGTGAGCTAAAGAATGATGATGGATGATGATGGATTAAACCCAGATCAGTTGACTGGGGGTGAGTGTTTGATTTGCTCTAGCGCTCCGTCCATCATCCCCTTTGGTATCGCTCACCATTCGATCCACAGTGCTGACGGCAGCTCAGCTCAGCATCATGTGTCTCTGGGCAATAGCTCACTTAATCTCCTCGATGGCCCCCAGTGCCTAGATACCCTTAGGGGTGATAAGTTGTGCTTTACAAATCTGGAATTTCTGTCATCATCCATCTTTGTCGATGAGGCTCATTAGACAGGACATCCATGGGGTTGGGGGTAAATAAGGCTGCTGATTGGCTGGGGCGGGTTGCCTGCTGCCAGAAGGCTACGGCGATTAATTGTGGTGCCCCTCCAGTGGTTCTGTGGCCTGGCTGCGGTGATTGACCAGATTTGGAAGGGCTGGCAGTAGGAGAACTTGAAGCTCACTGCTGATTGGCTGTTGGATGGACTGCCTGACGGTGGGAGAATATAATGCTTCCTGCGGCACTGCTCCAATGTTGCAGTGACCTGGGAGCAATGATTAACCATGACTTGTCATGGGGAAGACAATGACAAATTCTGAAGGTTGCTGCTGATTGGCTTGTGGGGTTGCCTGATGATTGGTGGCTAGGGTGCTGCTTGGAGTTGCCAGTTGGTTTTAGTTGTTGGCATTAGAACAGCACACTCTTTCTTTTGTATCGCCTTATAGCAGCATCATGCATGCGAGTCTAGATGAGTACTCACTCATCTACAAAGCTCTTGAATGTTTTTTCATCCATCCATCCTTCCACCCATCTATTTATTTCTGGGATTTCTAAAGCGTAACAGCTATTCAATGAGTGTCCCAGGGCACTCTGCACACCATCTCTACCCTGACCAGCCTTATGCATGTGATTTTTTAGTACTGAAACATATGCAGATTTCTCACAACCCATCTGTAACCTGATTTGCAGTAGGTACTGGTATTGCAGTATTCACACACCCTAAGAGCTCCCACAAAGCACCTCTGCTCTGATTTGTAGCGTGTGCTGCCATTCCCTTACTGGTGTACAGACACTCACAGCATTTAAGAAAGTCTGTCTTTCTGATAAGATAGTTCAGTGGCTCAAGACATCTGCTGCAGAGATCTCGGCGCCGTTCAGGTCAAATTCCATACACAGATATATGCAATGAGTAATAACAATACATGTTATTGCCCACCTCAATTTAACTCAGTTTAAATGCGCTAAACAAATGTTTTCGATTTACTATGTTCCGTAGTGTGCATAATACACCACTTTACAGCCCGGTCCACCACACTGGGTTTGACCACGCGCTCTGTAGGCTTTCCCTGGCAGCACCTTCAGGTTACTAAACAAAAAAGAAACCTGAGCAAGTCAAAGTCAAAGACAAAGCAAGCTTAATTGGGTTAAAAGATACAACTATAAAAGCATCCTAAAAACAAAAACATTTTCACATTTCATCACAGGGGAGTACGATAAAGTGCATTTAGGTTCCAGTTACAAGCCCAATAGACATTACGCATAAAGTGTCATGTGCAAGATATGCAACCTTAAAAGCATCCTAAAAACAAAAGCGTTTTCACATTTCATCACAAGGGAGTACGATAAAGTGCATTTAGGTTCCAATTGCAAGCCCAATAGACCTTATACATAAAGTGTCTTGTGCAAGATTTGCAACCTTAAAATGCATCCTAAGAACAAAACATTTTCACATTTCATCACGAGGGAGTACAATAAAGTACAATAGAGTGCTTTTGAGTTCCAGTGGCAAGCCCAATAAACATTATACATAAAGTGTCATGTGCAAGATATACAATCTAAAGCATAACTTGTGTCCGATAGTTATCAATTATCAGTACGCATCATATCATCTTCATATATGAGGGCCTCGAGATATGAATTATTTTTCCTTATTCTAATCGCCTTCGGGATATAAACCACTACTGCATTACAAACTCTAATATTTGCTAAGTTACAAATGTACTAAAAAGCAATTTTGTATGTGAACAGTCTCTCCTTTAGAAACAGTGGTCGTAATATACTTTACCTCAGATCTCTATAAAAGCCACAGAATAAAATCAAATGCAAGGTTGTCTGATCTGACTTTCCATCACAAGGTCACTTTGGGAGATTTCCTGTGCACTTCCCCATGGATGGAAACGCAATTAAAAAGTGGGCTGTTCCCATTCTAAATCTAAATCTGTATTTGTAAAGCACGAACTACTCACCCTTACGGGTCTCAAGGCGCTGGGGGCCGTCGTGGAAATTAAGTGAGCTATTGCCCAGAGTCACATGGTGCTGAGCTGAGCTGCCGACGGAGCCGGGGATCGAACCGTGAGCCCTGTGCTCCGAAGTCAGCTGCCCTGGCCGCTGCACCACACCTCTCCACTAATCTTAATCTAGTGAGATAAAATCTATGTCTTGTGTTTGTAACCTGGATTAAATAATGTTGAATCCCTGTCCCCAGTGTCCTATCATTATGTGCCTTAGTCATCTGTTTTGAATTAGCCTCAACTTCCCTTAACCTGCTCCGAGATTCTATAATTGCAGTTTTCAAATCCTTTTTGTTATACTCGAGTATTTGAGGGGGATTGTTGAAAACATTTTCAGCACATTCATTTAAAAGATTGTTAATATGCATCAACCACGGAATCATTTTCCCGTGTTCTAGTAGGAGGCAATCCTTAATAATGTCCTGGGTGAATTTTGTTCCCTCCTTACTCCATATTCCATAGCAGGTATTTAAACTTGCCAGGCTAATAAAATCCTTAATATACGGAGCACCCAACTCTTTGTGTACGCTATATGTGGGGGTGGATTTTGGCACAGCTAACAATCTCCGTAGAAAATTATTTTCTTGGGTCTGGAGGATGGAATGGTTTGTTGCACCCCATAGCGCAGCGCCATAACATGTTCTTGATAGACACTTACTATTATACAATGCCATAATTTCCCTGATGGGTTCGTTACCTATTTTCTTTGAAAATCTAAAAATTGCTTCTATTATCCGGGTAAATTTGAATTTGCAATGTTCAATATGGGCTCCCCAATGTCCATTTGCTGTAAATGTTAAGCCTAGATAGACAAAAGAGTTTGTTACTGCAATAGGGACACTATTTATGTTCTGGGTCCTAGTCTTTGTTTTTCCCCTTTCCACACACCATCGTGAAGGTCTTTTTCAAATTCAATATCAAGTCCTTCTCCTGCATATAGTCAGCGAATTTCTCGATTAGAGTCTGCAGCCCGTTTGCAGTTCTTGATAAAAAAACTGCATCGTCCGCATAGAGCAAAGTGGGTATATCACGTTTGCCTGCTCTAGGGACATAAGCATTTCGTTTTTGCAGAGTTTCGTCTACTCCATTAATATATAAGGAAAAAAGGAGTGGGGGGAGTACACAACCCTGCCTGATTCCCCGTGTTACCCGGGAGGTAGTTATGCATTCTCCTTCTGTTCCATAGCAAACTCTAGTGCTCAAGCGATTGTATATTTGTGAGAGATATACAATGATGTCATTTGGTGCTCCCATGCGAGTCAATGTTTGCCATAGCTTCGCATGGTTTACCAATTCGAAGGCACTAGTAAGATCGATGAAACAAAGATGTAAATGGCCCTTTTTAACAAGAGTATATTTGCTGATTATAAGGTGTAAATTTACGCACTCTTCGATTGTCCCTATCTCTCTTCTAAAGCCATACTGGGATTCAGTGAGGATTTTATTTTCGTCTGCCCATGTTTCCAACCTCTCCAAAAGGATTCTGCCCATCAATTTGGAGGTTGTGTCGAGGAGAGAAATAGGGCGATAACATTTGGCATTACTTCTGTCGCCTTTTTTAAGAATTGGCACGATGATGCTCTCCGTCCAGGTTCTTGGCACCAGGCCACGCGATATAGTATTAAATACTTTTTGTAAAAGTGGGGCCCAAAGATCTGTATCACTTTTAAAAATATCTATTGGTACCCCATCGGGGCCTGGTGCCTTTCCATTTGTACATCTCTCCAGGGCCAGTACGACCTCCTCCAAAGTGATAAAAACTAGTTTAGGGGATTCGAGGGTGAAAAAATCTGTACTTTCTAAGGGTGTTAAAATACCATTTAATTTGTTATTTTCTGGCAAGGTAGAATATTCATCTTCTGGGTTAAAAACCTGACTAAAATAGCTTACCCACTCCGATGGCTGTACCAGACTCTCAATTTTAGCTGCAGTGTGATCTTTAAAATAAGGGTGGTTAATCGTCTTCCAGAATAAGGAAGCATCCTTTGTGTTTGTGGCCTGGTTAAGTTTTCCCCAGGTATGATCTTGGATATCCCTGTTCCTTTTTATAATGGACTCTTTGTATATCCTCCTCTGGGTACTAATAAGTACACTATCTCTGGGCCTAGTTTTTAAGGCTTTTTTTAAAGGATTTGTTAGCCTTTGTACATTGAAAGTCAAACCAACTAACTTTCTTCTGTATGTTCTTTTTACTCTTACTTTTCAAACCCCCTGATATCGCAGAAGTAATATTACAGAAAGCCCCAATGATCTGATGGTCAGTGGAGCCTCCCTTACTACAAATCTCCATTTCATTTTTACAGTCATACTTTAATTTATCTATGAAATCATTAGGATTCACTCCAGACCACTTAATGGTTATACCATTCTCCCCTTGCGTTGATATGAAGGGTGCTAAACAGGGCCCTTTCTGGGGTGTCTCATTTAATTTAACAGTTAGGAATAAGGGATGGTGGTCACCAAAACAGGTCAAGCAAGTCAAAGAACAGTATTTGTGCTTTATTGAAATGGCTGAAGATAAGGTAGTAACATAGCTCATTGACTTGAGCACATGCTGCAGACATCTATGTGTGCCCTCTCCTAACAGGCTTACATCCAAATAGGAGAGCTCAGGCATTTGAGGTTTTGTTTAGTAGGGTTGGCAGAACTTGTGGAATTTCACTCCATGGAATTCAGCAGAGTTACATAAGAAGTCTGCAAATTTCCACTGAGTTCCACCAATGAGCGGAAAAAATGCATGTAGTGCTGCGGTTTAGCGCTGGTAGTGCATTCTGTGCTGAAAAACCAGCGTGAATGACAGCACACGGTGCGCAAGAGCACACAGCCATTCGAGTTGATTTTGCTGTCGCTCAAGTAGAAAATCAACTTGAGAAGCATCCTCTGACTGCTCCCATGACCACTTATGTTAGAAATCGCGGCGGAAGGTTTCCTAGCGGCGGAAATTATACCTGGGGGCGCCAAATCTCGCTCGCACTTGCCAGCTTGCTTGCTGAGGCTTCGCGTTGCTCGAACTGGAAAAAAAAAAAATCTGCCACGAGGCGATTGCCATAATTTGGCCAGAACTGCACATTAAAAGAGTAATGCAGAGTCGCCAAATTCCTCCAAATCCCCGGGTTTAGTCATGGTGCAGAGATCTGTTTGAAACCTACAAGTCACAGTTTCTAATTCCAGTAAGTGTGTTGGGGTTATAAATCTGCAGAAACTTGCAATATTTACCAGGTGAAAAGATCCAGTACATACCATGACATGAGGATTTTGATGCAGAAAGTATCATAATGAGAATGTTATTCTCCAGTGCAATGGAGAAATCTCGTAATGGGTGCCATTTGTCTCACCCATTAAATAACAAACCTCAGGGTAACAGTATTTAATGGGTGGGATAAATAGCATCTGCCCCTCTGCCAAGTCTAATCAAAGCCTAAGAAACCATTTGGTTAGATGTCATTATAGGAAAGGGATGGGCATATGGCTGGAGGCCCACACCTGTGTGCCTTCGCAAGGGCATGCGTGGGGTGTTGGTAGGTGGGTATGAGGTTTTGTTACATCACCTGGTGAGAATAACACTATGCATGCAGGTATTCAGGAAATTTGAACTCAGGGTGATTCAGCAATGTTCATTTTTCAACAGCTGTTGCACCAGCGGCAGACCATGCTATTATAATGCATTGTTGAATGGTACCTTTATGACAGATGTTCTAGTGCATGGTGTTCTGACAAAATTTCATCTGTAGAATGTTGTGAGACATAAATAGCATGTCTTAAATATTGGGATGTCAAACACATTATGGGTCAGAATATCCCAGGCAAGAATAGGTTTTACTATTTTTCAATATTGTTGTAAAAGAAATTGTTGTGTGCTATATTGTAACGTTAATAATTCTTAAGTGTATTTTGTGTATGTTATTTTTGAATTTATTTATTTTTTTGCTCTTATCATGTTTGTGTTTTTGTATTATAATTGTAAGAGCTGGATGTTGACTCTACAGGGGAATAGGGTCAATCAATCAATCAGCATTTGTATAGCGCAGCACTGTCACCCCTAGGGGTATCTGGGTGCTGAGGGTGCTGTGTCTCCGTCCAAGAGCTAGATCTTGACTTTCTTTCTGAAGTCCGTCAGGAACGTTGCAATTCTGAGGTGGAGGGGCAGGTCATATCAGGACTTGGCGGTGATGTAGGAGAAGAAGCTGTGGCTGCGGGGATTGCGGGGTGTGTGTGTGTGAGGGCGAGTGAGGCAGGACACAGGTGTCTTGGTGGCAGGTGAAGTTCAGTCGATGGTTGATGTAGGACAGTCATTGATCGTGTAGGGCTTTGTATGCATGAGCGAGGATCTTGAACTGCAACATTTACTACATAAACAATCAGATTTGTTGTGGGAGGTGCCTGTGGTAGGTCTGAAAGACTCATCGAGCAGGCACGGCCGGCACAGGTAAGAGCAGTGGGGCGGGCGGGGTGGAGGGGGAGCTGCGGCGAGCACAAGGTAAGTGGTTTTATTAATTTTTTTATTTAAGTTTACCTATCCCGTCGTCTGTCGACTCCACCCCCACCCTACCCCACTGCTCTTACCTGTACGGGCGTGCCTGTCATCCAGTAAGTTTACTGTCACTCAGCGCAGTATATTAGGAGAGGTCTATAGACAGCTTTAGATGTCTGCTGTAGAAAGACCCATTGCGTACAATATCAATATTTACCATGGGCTTTGGATCAGCCCATTGTTTACCATTGGTGACTTTCTTGTTAATCTCGCCTAATTGCTTTTTATGCAATGGTTTTCCTTCCTCTTCTTGCGTTAGACGCTACCATGAACCATAGCCATTTCACAATGTTTCTGATTTGGTTAGTTACATCCTTACACTGCCTACATAAAGGGAGGTACTTTTTGTCTTTTTATTTCAGCCCTCAATGGGAGTGTATGTGCTGTCTTTCTCTTTCCCCCATGTGCTTCTTCCCCTCACATTCTTGCACTCTCTGTGTTGTTCCCCCAGTTCATCCATTGGTTTCATGCTTTTTCTCTTCCTGCGCAAATTGTTTTTAAAGTTTTCTGCCCCTCCTAGACCTTTGTTACACCCCTGCCCCTCCCTGCTTGGCACTGTGTTGCTGTCAGGTATTGTGCACTAACCTGGTGTTTCTTCCTGAGGGAGTGACACAAATCAGCTGGGTTCATGATCCCAAACGCCTATGTTACCATAGTCTCAACGCGTGATTGTACACACAAGGATAACAGGGGAAATGGAATGAGACAAGGATATAAATGAGGAGTGTGGTGGGCTCCAGAAAGTCCTCTAGTTGGTGTACGGGCATCTGTCTTAGTACTGTGATGTCACGCAGGTATGGTTCGATCGCTGTAATTCAATGCTGTAATGCAAAACACAAATTAACCCCCTGTCTGAACTCTCTCTATCTGTAATCCCTTCTTATCTTTCAGATAAATTACTTTTCCGCCGCTTGCAAGGATCTCGGAAGGAGACTTTTCTCAATTTTCCTTGCTTTGTCTCTATCTTTTCACGGTCATGGTTGCAAGTGTGTGGTGACACATGTGTGTATCAACGTCATCACACTGGTGCTTTCCATTTTGCTTTCTATGTGTGTTTTGCTGATGATGTTCAGAATAACAACAATCACTGACAAAGCCAAAAGGGCAGGTAATGCCTTTGAAAGGTGAGACCTATTGGTTTAGCATATCTGTGCTTTTAATTTATTTCCTCTTTCAGTGTAACCATTTCTCCCTTTTTCCATCTTTGCTTTTTCCTTTTCAACGGGAAAGACCCTCTATAAATGAATCTTGGGTCACTCTAGTCTCTCACCTTTCTTTCTTATCATCACTGGTGATTCAAAGGTGTATCTATGGTTGCTTCGTCACCCAGCTGTGTCCTTCTGATAGTCATGCTTTGCTTGAGTGTACTTTTTTTGGCTGTGCCCTGTGGCAGGATGCTTACCCTATGCTCTTTCTGTTTGCCTCTTCCTCTCTTGCAGGTCCTGAGCCTCATGGATGCTTTCTTGGCAGCCAGTGCCCTGTGGCAGGATGCTTCTCTATGCTCTTTCTGTTTGCCTCTTCCTCTCTTGCAGGTCCTGGGCCTCATGGATGCTTTCTTGGCAGCCAGTGCCCTGTGGCAGGATGCTTACCCTATGCTCTTTCTGTTTGCCTCTTCCTCTCTTGCAGGTCCTGGGCCTCATGGATGCTTTCTTGGCAGACAGTGCCCTGTGGCAGGATGCTTACCCTATGCTCTTTCTGTTTGCCTCTTCCTCTCTTGCAGGTCCTGGGCCTCATGGATGCTTTCTTGGCAGCCAGTGCCCTGTGGCAGGATGCTTACCCTATGCTCTTTCTGTTAGCCTCTTCCTCTCTTGCAGGTCCTGGGCCTCATGGATGCTTTCTTGGCAGCCAGTGCCCTGTGGCAGGATGCTTACCCTATGCTCTTTCTGTTTGCCTCTTCCTCTCTTGCAGGTCCTGGGCCTCATGGATGCTTTCTTGGCAGCCAGTGCCCTGTGGCAGGATGCTTACCCTATGCTCTTTCTGTTTGCCTCTTTCTCTCTTGCAGGTCCTGAGCCTCATGGATGCTTTCTTGGCAGCCAGTGCCCTGTGGCAGGATGCTTACCCTATGCTCTTTCTGTTTGCCTCTTCCTCTCTTGCAGGTCCTGGGCCTCATGGATGCTTTCTTGGCAGCCAGTGCCCTGTGGCAGGATGCTTACCCTATGCTCTTTCTGTTTGCCTCTTCCTCTCTTGCAGGTCCTGGGCCTCATGGATGCTTTCTTGGCAGCCAGTCCTTGCTATGAATCGATTAAATACTTCACGTTCAGTGCAATTTATTTGGAAAATGCAAAACTTCTTCACCTTGAACCTTTCACTAGATTTCAGTTAAATGGAGGATGTTTCTGTTTTAGGGGCCGATTATGACTTTGGCAGTCCGACCGCTGGGCCACCATTGCGGTGGTCGGGAGTACGCCGCCAAGCCAGCGGCATCCCGACTGCCACATTACTAGTTAACAACCGGGCTAGTGGTGTTGTAGCGACGGGGCCATGGCGGCGGTATGCTTCTGCTCATAGAGAGCGTGCAGCACATGCCGCCGCTGTGGCACCGCCTCTTGCACTTTGGTGAACTGTGTAACAATCACCATGTCGTGCATGGCACACAGTGCATGCACAACAGTGCAAGAAGAGGGTGGCACAACATGTGCCCCCGTGTATACCCCCCTTGGGCTACAATGCTCTGGGGCCCTCTTTGGGGCCCCTTGCTTGCCTTTGTGCCAACCTTTTCATGGCGGGGTTCCTGACATGAAAAGGTCGGCCATAATGCAGGTTGTGATCTGTACGGCAGTGTTGGCATCGGCAGCCCCGCCAGAGACCGCCGCTGTCCCCACTGCTGCAACTGCCAGGATCCTGGCGGTGGCAGCGGTCTTGCATCGGGCTTGCGGTGGTCCGACCGCCAACCTAGTAATCAGGCGGTCAGACCACCGAGAAGGCAGTGGTCAGACTGCCACAGCAGGGACGGTGGTCTTGGGACCTCCGTACTCGCAATCAAGCTCTTAGTTTCTTATTCAAAACATTTCTAATAGTCTGTAAATCTTCATAGAATATCATGAATAGTTTTAGCCTTTGCAAACTGCTTTCTTTCTTGCTTTAAAAAAAATATTTTGATTGCTTTTTCAGAACAGAGAAAGAAACAAACCAATAAAACAAAAGGCAGGTTTCAAGGCATCACACCATAGGCATTATCAGTGAGGGGTGACTGAGACGGGTTTTCAGAGACAATTGACAATGGACATCATCATGTACTGTTCTGTGATACATTTTATAGGAATAGTAAAGTCTAAGTTGAGTGACTTTTACATTAACCCTCTATACTCTCACCAAGGATTTTCTCCCATTGTTTGGGGCACCCACTGCTTTGATAGACCGTTTCTTCGGCTAGCATATACCCGTCTACGTCCTTACTCCATTCTCCCTCTTCAGGAGCTTGACTCGCTCCCCACTTCCTGGCTATATTCCGTTTGGCCAGTCCCAACCGCAAGGATAACCACAGCTTACTATATCTAGGTGGGGGATCACCGCCCCAAATATTCAACACAGAAAATGTAGCCGAATCAGGCACAAAACTTCTTTCTTAATCCTGAATATGGGATCAGAATCATAGAAGGCTGTAGAGAAGGTTGTCTTTTTATAGAGTGAGATTGCTGTTGAACAAAGTTATTCTGGCACAATATTCATGTGTCACTCTTGATGCAATTAAAATTACAAAGTCATTTAATGTATGGTGCTTTCACTCATTGCGTGCCAGCTATGTATGCTTTGGCACTTCAATCTTTTGGTGGCACAACATTGGGGCGTGCTGAAAGACAATGCTTAATTTGTGCAGGTGGAGGGCACCGGCACTCCTTTGTGGAGATAAGGACTTCATTTTCATCCTCAGACTTTGAATCAAATCAAAAGAGAGGACGACAGAAAAGAGAGAAAGAAAGAGAAAGACAGGAAAACAATGACAGAGGAAGAAAGTAGAGAGGAATAAATAACCTATAATAGTGAGCTGAAGGGAGATAAACTGTAGAGTGGTGCAAGAAAGAGACGTGAGTGGCATTAAGACCACGGAGCCTTGGCATGTGGCATCCCGCGTTTGGTAGCACCGGTGGCAGGCCCCTAACAATAACCTTTGTCCCATGTACTTGTTAGAGTTGTTATTATTTTACAGATTACATCAGTGGCGGCTGCCAAGGAATAGTATGAGGGGGGTAGAAACAAAAATTGCCTACCTGGCTGCAGGCTGGCCGGCGCCTCTCCTCTGTCCTCCTCTGTTGATGCACGGACACACACAGGCTCCCAGACTCCCCTAAGCCAATCACAACGCTGCTGTCACCAGCATGACTGCAGCATCGTGATTGGTCTGAGCGCCTGGTTCGGCACTCAGACAGGGAGTGGGAGCCTGTGCATGTTCTCCACCCATGGAGAAATTCTAAGGGGCATATTTACAAGCCCCTTGCGCCACTTTTGCGCCGCCGTTGCGTCACTTATGTGACGCAGCGGCGACGCAAAACATGCGCCACGTTGCGCTAATATTTACAACGTGACGCATCTAGAAGATGCGTCACGTTGTAAATCCCTGCGCCACATGAAACCTGCGTCAGGTTTCATGTGGGCTGCCCGGTGCAGGGTGGGCGTTCCTCGCAGGTACGCTCGTAAGGTGACGCAGTGAAATCTACAAGATTTCACTGAGTCACTTTACGCCCTGCTGCGTCAAACCCTGCGCCTGCTTGAAGCAGGCGTAAGGATTGACGCAGCATGTTAGGCATAGGGCACCCCGAGCCTTGCTAGAGCCGCGCCGTGCTTGCGACGCAACTCCAGCAATGCGCCGCCTTCCTTCGGGGATGCGACACGCATCTGCCCATCCGTGCAGCACGCCGCGCCGCATTGTAAATGCGGCGCAGTGGCGCAAGGGCAAACTTGCGTGACGCATCTTCCCTGGCGCATCCCTGCTGATTTGCAGGGATGCGCCAGGGAACGTAAATATGCCCCTAAGTGCGCATGCCTCAGTACAGAAAAATAAAATGATAATAACATAATGTCATTATCATTTTATTTTTCCGTTTTGCACTGCTCGAAGAGCCGTGGGGCGGCGCTCCTCTGCCTTAGCACACTGCTAGTGGAGATGTTTTGTCACTTTCAGTAGTGACAAGAGAAGCGAGAGCATCCTTCCAAGAACACTACACCTGCCTCAGCATCTCAGCCGCCCTCTCTGTCTCAGTAGAAAGTTTGGAGACCTGTTGGTGGAGGGAAAATGTGATTCAGCGGGGGTTAGGATACCTTTTATAGAGCCAACTCAACAGTTAATAGCCTCACCCTCGACGTAAGTGTCTTCAAAACAGCTTCGAACACGTGGACTTCCTTGTCTGGTTCCATTTCTCGAGATGTAAATTACCGCGCGCTGTGTCTGACCCCGGGGTCAGCCTCTCTGGCGCATTGTTGCCGAGCACATTGTTAAAGTAAAGAAACCCTCCTTTCTTCAGGCTCAGATCCCTCGCCTCTCTTTTGCTACTAATGAGAAGTCTTTCTGTGAGGGTTCAGTGCGGGAAAGCAGCGTAAAAACGAAAAGACGAACTGATGCCAGTGGGGGAGGGAAGGAACGAGGAAACTTGATAGATACAGAGAGTAGCAATTTGGTACATCACGTACAATGTTCAGCGAGTTTCCTTGGTGACATATACCGGTGTCCAATTTAACAGAGGTGCTTATTTTGTGCAGGTGGTTAGGGGTGGTGGACATCGGGAGACATGTTTGGGGACTGGGGCTTATTTATTAACATCAGATTTTGACCGAGGGCAGGAGACAAAAATAGAGAAAGAAGGCGGAAGAGAAAGATAGGAAAAGAGCGACAAAGGGAGAAAACAGGGATGAGAAAGAACATGTAAGAGTGAGATAAAATGACAACAAGTGAAGGGTGGTTGAAGCAAGAGGCATGAGGTGGAATCAAGACTAGGCAGACTTTGTATTCAGCAGCCCGGGCATTCAGCAGCACTGATAGCGGGCTGCTAAGAGGAACATTGGTCCTTGCTCTTGTTTTACAAATTAAGCACAGCATATCCACCTCATTCAAATTTACATACAATAAATCAAAATGGAGCTCAATAGATAGACCGTGATTATTCTGAAATCTGGGTTTGATCTCAGCCTCCTGCACATAGGTTGGGCACACTGTTGTCTACCAACCCTACAGCATGCTGGGAAGGGCCCTTAGAAATAAAGCATTTGATGAAATGTTAGAATGGGACAAGGCAGCCGTCAATCCACAACACGTTTCCAAAGTAGTTATTTCTGCGTGTTTTTTGCACAGACAACCTTCTGAGAGCCCAGAGGAACGCCAGTTCCAGATCCGGACCAGGCGGTGCCACTGTGACGCTTGCAGAGGTATCACACAACGTGCTGACGCCATTCTCCCTTTATTATATTGATGGTAATTGCAGATAAGTGATATTTTTTTACCCAGCTCAATAGTACTATTTTAACAATTATCTGCCATTACCACCAATACAACACAACAGCAAATTATCTGCATTTGCCAAATCTGTTTTTGTGATACCTCTAGGTTCCACTTAGTTAATGTCTGTGATGGTCATAATTCGGAAATATGTAGCTGCTGGACTGCTGAGAATTGGGAAATATATCAACTCACAACAAGGTCACTCTGTCCCTGTTAGCAAATTCTGAGTGAGTCAATGCCTTACAAAAAGCTGAACTATGGGTAAATGAATCCAGGCGCTATCTTAGCAGAGCTGTGTGTGTGTGTTGGGCATTGTTATGAGGAGCAAATTTTGTTTTCCATTAAGAGTATAATATGTGTGTTATCTGGAGGACATTTTCTATATTGTCAAGAGCTCAACTTTGACACACAGCTCTGAATGAGTCTAGGTTTTTGGAATGGATCTCTTTGTAAATCTTGGCATCAAGCGCAGAACCCTGAGTGAATGAATAGTGTGCAGCCAGATATTCCACTGGCCATAAAGGGCTGGATTAACAAAGAAGGGGCATATTAACAACGGCCAGCGATAATTATCGCTGGCCGTGCTTAGCGTGAGGAATCCTATCGCCGGCTATCGCTGGAAATTATCGCCATGCTAGCGCTGTATTAACAACGCTAGCGCAAAGGCAATAATTTTCCAGTGATAGCGATGTTTTCCATGGAACATCGCTGGTTTTCCAGCGATGTCCCATGGAAAACGGCGATATACTTGGCGCTAGGGCCTGTGGTCTTAGCCACACAATCCACCCCCATGTTAGGTATGCCTTAGTCAGGAATTTAGCAGACGTTAAATTCCTGCGTTAAGGCATACTTAATCGCACTTTAAAATATCGCTAACCCACGTTGCTAATATGGCGATACCTAGGTTAGCGATATTTCCCTTGTTGTATTCACAGGCACGCCCCCTTTGCATCTCATTAGCGATGCGATGGGAGGCGTGCAGAAAACGGACGCTAGGTCAGGAATCACGCGCTAGCGTGTCCTTGTTAATTCGGCGATAAAATTATCGCCGCTTTTCGTCCGAAAACGGACGCTAAAGCGGCGATAATTCATTAACGCCGCCTTGTTAATATGCCCCAAAGTTTCTTAACCTGTGCCCTATGATTTTCACTTCCACAGTTACCCTTTAAAGTATTTCAGGGATTGTAAAAGTTTCCCAACTTGCGTATGGAATTCTGCACAAATCGCAGCTTTTAAGCCATAATCCTGTGAAAGGCATGTGAACTCCAGTTGTGTTCTTAGTGCCGCATAGTAGAAAGACTTATTTTTGTTATATATTTTTAATCCTTGGATAAAACATTTTCCAGTACTGAAACTCCGTCCCCAGCACCCTTACAAAGTAAGGGTTTGTCCCGTTCACCTTCTCGCTATGGAAAGGGATTTCCCCAAGCTCTTGAGAAGAGTACATCTGCAACCATTTCCAGGGTGGAAAAGAGTCAGAGAAGGGTTTGCGAATAACCACAAACACAAGGATCTCTGCATGTTTACAAACTTTCAAGGCGTCCATGCCTTCGAGTTACCAATTTGCACCCCTCGCAGTTTATTTACTCCTACATAATATTATGTGATTATTGGGTAATATTATGTGGAAGTAACATGAATTGTGACACAAAGGTCACAATGTGGGATACCTTGCAGTCATAAATCCAGTCAATTGCTTATGTGTCTGATTTACAAGCAAAAAAGAGTTTGTAAATTGGGCCTACAATGTTTTCATCTGTCATTTTTAGATTGATCGATAACAACAATAGGAATACTGTAACTTTGTCAGTCTTTGAGCTGGAGTCTACTGACTTCTACTGACCTCCCACCTTCTATAGGAGGCCACTGAATAGAGACCTCCTCTCAATAAATGAGCATTCAAAACCGCAGTGTATCCACATCTTTACTAAAATGTGCTTTAACTCCCACTCTGAAAATCGTTCCAACACCACTGAATGTATGTCTCATATATGGGCATATGTTTACATGCAGGGCACTGAAATACAATCATGGAGCTATTCACATCCAGGGCACTGAAATACACTCATCCAGGCCTCCAGCTGCCCACATTCAGGATGCTGAAATACACTTAAGGAAATATAAAGCTGTCCAGATGCTGGGTGCTGAAATACAACCATGAAGCTATTCACATGCAGGGCCCTGAAATACATTGATGCATGCATGGAGCTGTCCACATGCAGAGTGCTGAACTACACTTATGTAACTATGAAGTTGTCCAGATGCAGGGTGCTGAAATGCACTCATGCAACCATGGAGCTGATCACATGCAGGGCACTGGAATACACTCATCTATGCATGGGACTGTCTACATGCCTGGTGCTGAAATACACCTACGTAAATAGAAAGCTGTCCAGATGCAGGGTGCTGAAATACACACATGTAATCGTAGAGCTGGTCACATGCAGGGCAATGAAATAAACATGTATTCATGAAGCTGCCATAAGCAGGTTGCTGTCATACACTCATGCAGGCATGGAGCTGCCATAAGCAGGTTGCTGTAATACACTCATGCAGGCATGGAGCAGTCCACATACGGGGTGCTGAAATGCAATGCCCTGAGAGAGACAGATGCCACCAGCCGCACTAACTCATAACTTGAAGGCTTAATTTTCAAAATAAATAAGCGCATAGACTCAATTTTTTTAAGAGTCCACCAAGAGCGCTATTGAGTGCTAAGTTGCAGAATACTAAGAATGCACAGTCTTGATTCTAGCTTATGCCTCTTTCTTCCACCAAACGACATCTTGTGTCTCGTTATGTCACTCCTGCAGGCTCTTTTTCTTCCCTGTGTTCTCCTTTTACCACTGTTTCCCATTCTTGCCCTCCTTCTCGCTCCGTTTTCTACCATCCTCTTTCTTGCGCTGAATCAAAGCATGAGGACCCTAACGCATCCCAGTCTCCAAAAATGAGTGCCAGTGCCTACCAGCTGCAAACACCGGTACAAATTAAGCACTGCTTACGGCATCCAGTGAGTTAATGGTGTTGGGTTGGTAATTCGGTGTTTCATCAACACATGGGCTCCCTTCGAGCTACAGCCACCAGAAGCAGTTTTTGCATTTTAGTGATGCATGGCAATGATGAAAGGGTTCATTAGCTGATGCTGGGAAAGTTTTACTCTCTCACCCATTAGGTTGTTAACTGCAGCTTGTCAAACCCTTACTGTAAGATACATTGTAATAATAGGCCCATCAATAATCCCTTCATTACTAACTACAGGAACACGGTCTGATACAATGTTTCTGTTGTCTCGACTTCACTGCAGCATGACTTCTAATAGCGTCATAGCAGCAAAGAGGCTTATGAAACCACAGCAGCAGGACTGCAATGGAGCTCTACTCCTATGAAACTACTGCAGCAGGAACTGCAAAGGAGCTCTTAGAATACCAGCAAGGACTTTTCAAGGCTCTGAGTACGGAAGGTCCATGGTTGTTGATGGCGCCAGTAATGCTGTTACTGGCGCCATCAAGAACAAGGAGGTCCATGGAGTTATCGGAGACCAGTCATGTATCCCTAGCTGGTTTTGGGTTCTAACAGCAAATGAAATCTCGGGTGGAAGCTCTGGGGGAGAATGGGGCACCACCAGTATAACTGGAATTACCTATTTCCCTGGTACCTTCCCATTACTCAAGGGATTCTCAAGGTTCACCTCTTGTATTAATAATGAGGGGGGCTTGCTACATGTCCCTGAACCAGTGTATTACACTCACTCAGCCTCTAAGGGTATTTTGTTCCCTTTAGATGTTCAGGGGGGTCTTGTTCTTTCATCTTTGTGGGTTGAGCCCTGATAATGACTGGCCTTCGGCGGAGTTTCTTTGCCCTTCCCATGTTCAGGTGGCGGGCCGGTTCCCTTTTAGGCCAAAGTATGGACATGTCTGACCTTGTGCAGCATGTATGTTTTCTCCTCATCTTTAGGCAATGCTTGTTCCGTGTCTGGCAGCCAAGACATTACAACGGTGGTCTCCTGAGATGGTTCTCTTCCTTTCTTTTGGTCAGGGAAAGTTTATTCCTTATGTTAGCCGAGATAGGCTACTGAATGACCTCCTTTGGCATCCATGCTTTCTTCCCATCTTCTGTCAGACATTGTTTCATACCTGTTGGAGAAGGTGTATGACAATGCAGTCTCCTAAGATGGTTTTATTCCCTTATCATCTTCAGGGGATCTAAAACTGTTACGCGCTGGTGCCACTAGCCTATTACTTGTGTGGACCACAAACCCGCTGCTTGTTTGGGAAGCGAGCTTACCTCTTGTCTGTATCACAAACTTTTGAGTTGCCTGGGCTTCGAGCCTATGACTTGTCTGCGCTAATGTATTAGAATGACTGATCTCCAAATTATTTCCTTTTCACCAGCCATGTCCAGAGGAAGCATTGTCCATGAATGTACACTGATATATGACAACAACCGACCTCTTGCAGACTTTCTGTTCAGCTGCCTTGTTTGGGGGACTTGTGCCACCTCTGTTTGCAGGAAGTGTGTGTTTTATGTCACCAGGCTGAAGTTTGATGATGGCTGTCCTTCTCAGACTTTTTTCTGTCCTATTCTCATTTTCAGGTGACACTTCCATGCAGTTGTATTCGTGGGGTTCCAGTACAGGAAAGCCTGAGCCCAAAGGTACTTCTGTTCTCTTCATGTGCTCAAGGAATGCTTTTAGATATTTATGGTTCAAACTATGTGTGATAGTCTCAGTTGAGTGGTGTGTGGAAAGAGTGGAGGAGGAGAGTGAAGGAGGTGAAATGCATGTGTGTAAGAGAGTGTTGATGCTAAATGAGAACAGAGAGATTAGAGGAAGATGGTTAGAGCAGACACAATTTGATGGGTCTGTGCTGAGTTACTCACTTACCTGGATCTTAAATAAACATATCTCAACCATTCCTGGAACGCGCCTTCCTTGTAACAGTGGAGACGAGTGGAAGATGACCATTGTGAATAACTAGCCAGCGCTCAGTCCGGAGGACAACTTTAAAGCAGCTGAGGGGTAACTACTTTCAGTCCACGAGGACTCGGATTGTTGAAACAGAGCCATTTAATCATTCATTTGCAGTGGAGGGAAGAGCCAACGTTGGTGCTCTCAGTATTTCAATGGTGAGTCATGTCAGGAGGACACCATGTCAAGATTTCTCCCCAACTGTGGAGTCTCCCCAAAGTAATGTATAGAGAAATTTTAAAAATGTCTTATCTCGAAATTAAATATGAAAAAGTTTTTTATTAAATATAAATGTAAATCAATTTTATTTTATGGATTAATTTAAAATGTAAAACAAAATGAAAAACAATCTACAACACTGTTAACTTAATTTTGAAATAAATCTTGAATTAAGGAAAAGAAGAGGAATGGTATGCAGGACACAAAAGAACGTCTCATCAGAAGAGGAATGGAGTGCTTCATACAGAGGAATGTCTCAGCAGTATAGGAATGGTGTGCTGGATAGAGAGGAGGGTCTCCACAGCAGAGGGATGGTCTGCTGATTACATAGCAAGGTCTCAGCAAAAGAGAACTGGTGTGATGGATACATAGGAAGGTCTCTGAAGACAAGGAATGGAGTGCCGGAGAGAGAAGAATGTCTAAAGAGTACAGGAATGGTGTGCTGGATACAGAGAAAGGTGTCTACAGAAGAGGAATGGTGTGCTTGATACAGAGGAATGTCTCAGCAGATGAGGAATGGTACATTCGATGCATAGGAATGTCTGAGCAGAAGAGGAATCGGGTGCTGGATGCTAGGGAAGATCTAAGAGAAAGAGGAATAGTATGCTAGATAGATAGGTGAGTCTCAGCAGAAGAGGAATGGGGTGCTGGATACAAAGGAGTGTTCCGGCAGAAGAGGAATGATGTGCTAATACATAGAAGGGTCTCAGCAGAAGAAGAACCATGTGCTGGATACAGAGATATGTCTCAGCAGTTGGGCAATGGTGTGCTATGTACATAGAAGGATCTCAGCAGAAGGGCATTGGTTGCTTGATGCATAGGAAGGTCTCAGCAGAAGAGGAAAGGCTGGCAGGAGCATAGTAACCTAGCTCTCAGCAGAACAGGAACAGTGTGATTGATACAGAGGAAGATCTGTCTCAGCAGAAGAGGAATGGCATGCTGGATACATAGGAGGGCCTCAGCAGAAGAGGAATGGTGTGCTAATACATATGAATGTCTCAGCAGAGGAGGAGTTGTGTGTTAATATATAGGAAGTCCTCAGCAGAAAAGGAATGGTGTTCTAATGCATAAAAGTATCTCAGCAGAAGAGGAACCGTGTGATTGATACAGAGGAAGATCTGTCTCAGCAGAAGAGGAATGACATGCTGGATACATAGGAGGGCCTCAGCAGAAGAGGAATGATGTGCTAATACATATGAATGTCTCAGCAGAGGAGGAGTTGTGTGTTAATACATGGGAATGCCTCAGCAGAAGAGGAATGGTGTGCTAATTCATAAAAGGATCTCAGCAGAAGAGGAACCGTGGGCTGGAGCAGAGGAATGTCTCAGCAGTTGTGCAATGGTGTGCTATACACATAGGAGGATCTCAGCAGCAGGAGAAGGGGTGCTTGATGCATAGGAAGGTCTCAGCAGAAGAGGAAGGGCCGGCAGGAGCATAGTTACCTAACTTTTATCAGAAGAGGAACAGTGTGCTTGATACAGAGGAATATCTTTTTCAGCAGAAGAGGAATTAGGTGCTGGATACATTTGGGTGTCTCAGCAGCAGAGGAATGATGTGCTGGATACATAGGAAGGCCTTAGCAGAAGATGAATGGTGTGCTAATACATATGAATGTCTCAGCAGAGGAGGAGTTGTGTGTTAATATATAGGAAGTCCTCAGCAGAAGAGGAATGGTGTGCTAATACATAGGAATGTCTCAGCAGTGGAGGAGTGGTGTGCTAATACATAGGAATGTCTCAGCAGAGGAGGAGTGGTGTGTTAATACATGGGAATCAGTGGCGTAACGAAAGCTGAGGGTGCCCCCCTGCAAGCTACACAGAGGGGCCCCCGCTCCGGATTTAATACGGAGCTCGAAGGCCTGAGTAGTGTGCTGAGGGGGCACCGCGGGGGCTGCAGGGGCCTGTGTTATGCCCCTGATGGGAATGCCTCAGCAGAAGAGGAATGGTGTGCTAATACATAAAAGGATCTCAGCAGAAGAGGAACCGTGTGCCAGATGCAGAGGAATGTCTCAGCAGTTGTGCAAGGGTTATGCTATACACATAGGAGGATCTCAGCAGCAGGAGAATGGGTGCTTGATGCATAGGAAGGTCTCAGCAGAAGAGGAAGGGCCGGCAGGAGCATAGTTACCTAACTTTTATCAGAAGAGGAACAGTGTGCTTGATAGAGAGGAATATCTTTCTCAGCAGAAGAGGAATTAGGTGCTAGATACATTTGGGTGTCTCAGCAGCAGAGGAATGATGTGCTGGATACATAGAAGGGTCTCAGCAGAAGAAGAAGGTTGTGATGGTTACATAGGAGTGACTGAGAAGAAGGGGAATGGTGTGCTATTACATAGGAATGTCTCCGTAACCTCGGGCCGAGTACTCCGCTCCGCCAGCGGAGTTTGCCGAGTTTCACCAACTCCGCGCTCCGCTAGGAACGCGAAGTTGCCGCAAAACTCCGACTCCGTGGCGGAGCGGAGTACGAGGCCAGCCCCTTAATTAAAATTTGTTTTAAAACCACTTACCTTCTCTTCTGCCTGCCCTCCTCCTCGCCACGGTGTCTCCCTTCTTCCATTGTCCTCCTCCTCGCGTCCCTGTACGTATTACGTCTTGCATGAACTGCACATGCACAGTTCACGCAAGACGTAATACGTACGGGGACGTGAGGAGGAGGACGACGGAAGAAGGAGACACCGCGGCAAGGAGGAGGGCAGGCAGAAGAGAAGGTAAGTGGGTTTTTAAAAAACAATTTCAAATCCTTTTCGTGGGCCCGGGGTGGAGCGAGGCGGACCGTAGTTCCACTGAGTTTTTTTTAAACTCAGTGGAACTACGCGGAGCACCACTCTGCATACTCCGCCCAGGGTTAAGCAGAAGACGAATGGCATGCTGGATACAAAGGAATGTATTAGCAGAAAAGGAATAGTGTGATGGATACATTCCACCAGAGGAATGGTGTGCTGGATATATTGGAGGGTCTCAGCAGAAGAGGAATGGCATGCTGGATACATAGGAGGGCCACAGCAGAAGAGGAATCGTATGCTAGAAGCACAGGAATGTCTCAAAAGAGGAATGGCTGGTGGGGGCATAGTAACCTATCTCTCAGTAGAAGAGGAATAATGTGCTGTATGTATATGAAGTTCCCTCAGCCAGCCGCAGCTCCTCCGCTAAGGTGGCAGAGCGCCGCCCCACTGCTCTTTGAGCAGTGGGAAAAGGAAAAATAAAATGATAATAACGCAATGTTATTATCATTTTATTTTTCTGCACTGAGGGAGGTTCACAGGTGTGGGGCGGGGCTGGGCTGTTGGGCTAGGCAGGGAAGGAGTGGTTGGGGCACTTAAGTGCGCATGATGTTTTGGCCGGCCATCTTCGGCCGGCCAAACAGTCATGCGTACTTTGCATGTTCTCCACCGCCTGTATTGTACAGCCTGGGTGGAGAACGTGCAAAGGGTCATATTCCCCATCTGAGCGCCGAACCACGGCGCTCAGACCAATCACGATGCAGCTGTCATGGTGCCAGCAGCATCGTGATTGGCTTAGGGGTGTCAGAAGAGGATTGAGGCGTGGCGAGGCCGCGGCCCGCAGCCAGGTAATTCATTTTATGGATTTTTCTACCACCCCGCTCACCCGTACTTTTCAGTGGCAGCCGCCACTGCCCTCAGCATAAGAAGAATGGTTTGCCAGGTGCATAGAAAATGCACTATAACAAATGGAAGGAGATATTGCCTTCTTACTGCCACACATTATTGATAATTTAAAACCAGACGCATCTTCTTTTGACCTTCTCCCCCCACACGGTTTTCAGGTGATGATAAAACATATTGCAACCACAGGAGCGGTGGGTGTTACAGGGGGCAGGGGATATGGGCTGGAGGAATTGCCAAGCTTTCAGAGCCAGCTGCCTCGTAAAGCAGAAAATCAGAAAAGCAACCAGCCCTGGGCATCATCAAACATGCCCTGGCACGATCACAGCTGCAGTCTCAGAGCTCTTGTCCGAGATATTTACACTGCAGAGTGCCTGTTTGCCTTCCTCTTGTTGTTTGCTTTTCATCTGTTTGCTTTTTGGATGTACTTGGTGTTTTTCATTCGGTGTAAATAAATTCCTAGTTCTGGTTTGCACTGGCATAATTTCTTTTATTTGCTGCAAAGCAAGCCCCATCTCCAGGTGGTAATGAACATAAAGACATAGGCAGGGCCTTTGCTAGACGAGGGTGGCGTTGTTACATTTGTTGCACAATGTTGTAAACCACAATGCAAAGCTAGCAACATGCCTGCGAGATTGCGATGGGGCTGAAGTTGCCACGTTTCTAAGTGTGAAACTCGGCTCATCAAAATTTGTGATGGGCCTGTCTGGCACAATGTGGTGAGGATTTGTGGCGAGGATTTGTGGTGTGCTGCAAAGGTGCTTCCCGTCTGGCTAAGTAAGTGCAACGCAGGCACAAATTCGAGCCGACGTTTTCTTCGCTAGGCTGGGCACTTACTTCTGTTTGTGGCACCCACAGGTGAAGTGTTCGGATGGCTTCTCCAGGTATTGTGCAGAAAGAGGTAGTGTAGCAGCTCTGGGTGAATTTAGTGTCAAGAAAAAGATGTTGCGTTTTTTTGTATATGCAGGCAGAGAGGATAATGTGGTTAAAGCTCCTTGTGCTGTCTAATGCCGCTTCTAGGGCACCGCAGTGCTATAGGCAGCTGTCGAAGAAACCAACAGGAGGAGGCCATAAGTAAGCCTCACACTGGCTTAGGGTAGTGGGGGCAGAAAGGACAGGATCACTTGTTTGTTGCTTGAACTAGGGTGGCTAAAATACTTCCATTAGTCGCTGCTCTGAGAATATCTATTTTTTCGCACAGAATGGGTTTTATAAATTGTGAAAAGACAACTGAAACATTGTTACAACCCCCTGCAGTAAACTCCCTTCTTTCTGCAGTGTGCTGTTATCGAAGTTTCTGCTGCGAGACACAAGTCCTGCTACCCTGGTACACAACAGCTCGTCCTGCTGTGCCATACCAGTTCCTCCTGCAGTGGTGTAGTATCTTCCTGTTGTATTTATAATGTTCCCTTTTACCTAGTTCCTAGCTGCTCAACCAGTGTGTGTGTTCTGTATGGAATGTTGGTGTGATGGACATGAGTGGAATGCTTGGGTGCCTGGTGTGAGTGTTGACAGTTGGAAGATGGGCTGAGCAGCTAGCAGGCTGATCCTGGTGGGGCTGCTACCATTGATGTTATGGACTTAAATAAATAACTTAAAAGACACCACTTGGCTACGTCTGCTGTGTCACCTCTATGCATGGAACTTGCTTATTACATTTGGCGACGATTTGGAGACTAATTCACGCACGACAAGTGGTCTTAAGGAAGTTTAAAATGACAAGCCAAGGATGTCTTCAAGTTGGATGGTACATAAAGAAACTACAAGCGCAGAGTGCACAAGGAACATGTAAAGGTTCACCTATGACCACAGTGTCAGCGCAAGTACATTTCCAGGAGGAAATGGTCCAAAAGAGACATTGGAGGAAGTGTGGACACAAAAGGCAAAAGATCCACAAGAAAGAAATGAAACGTAGCATCGAGAAACAAGTGAAACTGGAGCAACACGCCTCGCAGCCCACCAGTGTCCCTCACACCGGACAGCCCCAGCTCAAGCGAGCTCTGCTCCCAAACATTTTAATTGTTGGACTAGCATAAAGTTTGACTCAAGATTATTGTGTTGGTTATTCAGTTTTAAACTGCATTCTGAACATTTTTTGGGACAAGGTGCGTTTTATCTTCAACAAGTATTGGCAGCTATTTATTCTCTACTGAAATTCAGCTTGTGCCTGTTGTGTGGTCTTGGCTGCATTGGATTTCAATGTGATGTTTTTTGGAAAAGTGCTTTGTCTGCGAAGTGTTTAGTATGGAGCCTGCGGTTTGACTTACATGGACATTCAGCCATTTGTTGTGTTGAGCCTAACGTGAGGAATTCAGCCCATGTACCTGCTGCCGGAGCTGGACATTTTTGGTGAGACAATACTTGAATTATAAGTAAATTTTGCCCCTTTAAGTCTCCTCACTATTGTGGGCAGTTAAACTGTCACATTTTCTGTTTAAAACTGCGCACGAGCCAGCTAATGCACGTGAAGCTTACCGGTTCTACGATGGTCGTGTGGAGGAGCTGCAGGGACTTTCCTGACGTCGATGTAGTTTGACAGTCATAGCGCTGCTCAATGATGTTCTTCAAGCACTAACGTGCCTGGAGCCACCCAGCAGGCATCTGTTCAGCGTGCCGCCATTTTGTATTTTCAGCACTACGTATTTTCTTTACTCGGTTCGGCGTGCGTGCAAAAAGCTGTGGGCTCTCACTTCTGTTCCTTGATGCTCTGCAGCAGTCCATCAGAGCTGAAGAGAACTCGGTGTTCTGGTAAGGTATGCCAGAGCCTCATGGTTGTGCTGTGCAGTGAGGAGGATGTTGTGGCAAAGGAAGTCAGTCTGGGCCAACAGAGTTTTGGCATTGCACCATGGTGTTTGTGAGCAATCGGTCATGCTAAGAAAGCTTTCCGCAACCTTGCTCATTAGACTCCCAATTAATAAAACAGAGACCTCATATACTTTGGTAAAATAACAAGTATCTCTGTCTTTACATGCTAAAATGCATATTGTCATTTCACAAAAGGGAAAATGAAAATTTAGCAAGCAGTGAGAGAGGTGATGATTTTGGGATCCTCCCTAACCTAGGGAGAGAACCAAGCAGATGCCTTGAAAACAAAGAGCACATCTTGCTGAACGATTCGGTGGTGGTCCCATCCTCTTAGGACCACCCCGAGCACAGTTATGGGCAAAAATACAATCCCAACCAAAGGCCCTGCAAAGCATTATGGGACGAGATTAGCAGTGGGCAGTGAATATTATAGTATCCAATATCAAAATAATTCTACAAAGAGCTGCAGTTCAACTAGTCGTTACTAGGTGTCTCTCACGAGTCAAATGCAAAAGCATTGAAATTATTACATCAAGCTGCAGTTCCACTAGTCGTTACTAGGTGTCCCTCACGAGTCAAATGCAAAAGCATTGAAACCCTTTCATGAAGCTGCAGTTCCACTAGTCGTTACTAGGTGTCCCTCATGAGTCAAATGCAAAAGTATTTGACTTGAGGGACACCTAGCAACGACTAGTTGAACTGCAGCTCTTTGTAGAATTTATAGTATTAGCTCTCAGCTCAGCCCGAGAGCTGCTGCCCCTTGAGGAATATTTTGATATTGAATAGTATAATATTCACTGCCCACTGCTAATCTCGTCCCATAATGCTTTGCAGGGCCTTTGGTTGGGATTGTATTTTTGCCCATAACTGTGCTTGGGGTGGTCCTAAGAATATGGGACCACCACTGAATTGTTCAGCATGATATGCTCTTTGTGTTCAAGGCATCTGCTTGGTCCTCCCCCTAGGTTAGGGGGGACCCCAAAATCATCACCTCTCTCATTGCCTGATATTTTTCATTTTCAAAGTTCACTTTTATGAATTGGTTATATGCTTTTTAGCATATAAAGTTACTTTATCAAAGCCTTTGTGGATGCAGTTTAGTAGCTGACTCCTGAGGTTCGGAGTTGTCCTGGGTTAGTAAATAAGTCCTTGCCACCTTAGACAGTAACTTATTATTTTGTTTCTTCTCAGAAGTGGTACACATTGTTATATTTTTTGGACAAAGTTTCTTGTCACATGTGTGAAGTTTTTCTTGAATGTTATAATTTATGCTGTGTAGTGAAATTCTAAGACTTAGGGGCATGATTAAATAGTATGTCTAGAAGGTGGTATTTAAAGGATATAACCAATTTGTTCTCAGTGAGGGGTTATTGTTGTATGCCAGCATTTTTATTTCTCACCCTCATCTCTCTTGTTTGACTGGCATTGGATTTCTTGTTTGCTCATTTCTATATGTTGGGTGAGTGTTTAGCCCCTTACAGGAGGGTGGCATTTTGTTATTTGATGTGTTTTGGAATTGTTTTAAAAAAAACTTTGTAGTCACGTTGTGCTTCACATTTTGTTGTTGTAGTGGGTTTCAGTCCCATCTACGCAGGTTGTAAGAGGTGTTAGTGCCACTTACGCAGTTTGTAAGGGGTGTTAGTCCCACTTACCTAGTTTGTAATGGGTGTTAGTCCCATCTACAGTGCGCGTTATGGGTCATAGTCCCATTTTGCATGAATTGTCCCTTACATTAGGGGTGACAAGTTGGGTTATAGTCCCTTCTCCACATTTTTCTTGGTTGTGTTCCTTACATAGGAATCGGTACATGGGTGCGGTCCACCCATAGTAAGGAATACGTACATGGGTGCAGTCCACCCATAGTAAGGAGTACGTACATGGGTGCGGTCCACCCATAGTGTTTGTGTCAATTTTAAAAAGTACGTGCATGGGTGTGGTCCACCCATAGTGTTTGAGTTCTGGGTGTGTGTTACTCCCATGTGTCTCGTCACAGTGTTAGAGTTCTCGGAGTCTGTTTCTACCGTGTTTCTCTGCACATTGTTTCACGTGTATTGTCATGTGATGCTATCTCACTTTTTGTCAGTGAGCTTAACGTTCTTTGAACTTTCCTTTTTTTTATTATTGAAGGAGGAGGATGGTGATAGTTTGTGTATATCTTTTCATTCTTCTTTTCTCCTTTGTTTAGTCTTGTTTCCCTCTCGTGATGTGGTTTTTATCGTTCATCCCTGGGTTATGGACTTCTGACTTCATTTGTACATTGTTGTGTATAGTTGTTTTCATTTTAATATGGTTTTATTGTTTTTCAGTTTTAAGGGGAGAAGATAATGTAGTATCTTCCTGTTGTATTTATAATGTTCCCTTTTACCTAGTTCCTAGCTGCTCAGCCAGTGTGTGTGTTCTGTATGGAATGTTGGTGTGATGGACATGAGTGGAATGCTTGGGTGCCTGGTGTGAGTGTTGACAGTTGGAAGATGGGCTGAGCAGCTAGCAGGCTGCTCCTGGTGGGGCTGCTACCATTGATGTTATGGACTTAAATAAATAACTTAAAATACACCACTTGGCTAAATCTGCTGTGTCACCTCTACGCATGGAATTTGCTTATTACTAAGGGTGGGCATAGTTGGCGGACGCTGAATTCCACAAAGTTGAACTAAAACTACATGAATTCCGCAACTTCACTCTGCTTCCCACTTAATAAAACAGAGACCTCATATACTTTCGGTAAAATAACAAGTATCTCTGTTTTTACATGCTAAAATGCATATAGTCATTTCACAAAGGAAAAAAAGAAAATTTAGCAAGCAGTGAGAGAGGTGATGATTTTGAGATCCTCCCTAACCTAGGGAGAAAACCAAGCAGATACCTTGAAAACAAAGAGCACATCTTGCTGAACGATTCGGTGGTGGTCCCATCATCTTAGGACCACCCCAAGCACAGTTATGGGCAAAAATACAATCCCAACCAAAGGCCCTGCATAGCATTATGGGACGAGATTAGCAGTGGGCAGTGAATATTATAGTATCCAATATCAAAATAATTCTACAAAGAGCTGCAGTTCAACTGGTCGTTACTAGGTGTCCCTCACGAGTCAAATGCAAAAGCATTGAAATTATTACATCAAGCTGCAGTTCCACTAGTCGTTACTAGATGTCCCTCACGAGTCAAATGCAAAAGCATTTCATGAAGCTGCAGTTCAGCTCTTTGTAGAATTTATAGTATTAGCTCCCAGCTCAGGGTTTCAATGCTTTTGCATTTGACTCGTGAGGGACACCTAGTAACGACTAGTGGAACTGCAGCTTCATGAAAGGGTTTCAATGCTTTTGCATTTGACTCATGAGGGACATCTAGTAACGACCAGTGGAACTGCAGCTTGATGTAATAATTTCAATGCTTTTGCATTTGACTCGTGAGGGACACCTAGTAACGACGAGTTGAACTGCAGCTCTTTGTAGAATTATTTTGATATTGGATACTAAAATATTGGCAGTATGTCTCAGTGTTAATCTTTGTGAGTCTTACATAAGCGAGGGTCAGGCAAGTACGCTCAGAGGCACTGTACATTGTTCATTCCATTGCACATGCTCAATCCATCACCGCTTCACTGGGCGCAGTATTTGACAGCCATGGTCTGCCTCAATGGAGAGACACTCCATGAAGGCTCCCCATGGCGTAACAGCACCGTCGTTGGCAAAGACAGCCTCGGGCATTGTTGGCTCGAGCCCTGCAGTGACCGAGACTGCTGGTAAATCACTCAGGGAAACCTCCTGACTGGCCCACCCTTTCCCATGTTGTCATAAGGTGGAGTGGGGTCAGCAAGACTCACTCACCTCACCCCACCCTGTGATGACTAGGGAAAGGGAAGGTTTTATTCAGTAAAGGCTTAGCTTCCTGTGTTGATGGTAGGAGTCAGGCTGTTCTGGAGGCCTGTGCCCTTGTACCCTCAAATCCAAAAGACGTAGGGCTCGGGCTCACTCCATCATTTGTGTGGCTTTTGCTTTCTTGCCCTAAGTGCACTGGGTGTGCCCAGACGAGGGTCCAGGCCCACTGTGCAACTGGATTCAAGCTAGCATGTCTGATGAGGGGTGATACAGTGAAACCGGTCCCAGAATGCTTGTTTCTGGTCCAGGGAGGACCCGGTTTGGCAGTTCGGGCTGGACTGTTCCCATAAGGCACAGGGTCGAGACTGATTTGCATATAGCCGGGTCTGAACTGGGGTGGCGAAGTGAGCTAAAGAACGATGATGGATTCAACCCAGATCTATGACTGGGGGTGAGTGTCTAAAAAGTTTCAGCACTACGTCCATTATCTCCTTGTGTTTGCTTTATTTTCCCTAAGTTGGCAGAGTATGCCCAGACGTGGTCCCTTGCTCACGTTGCCACTGGATTCAAGCTAGCCTGGCTGATGAGGGGTAAAACCCTGAAACCGGTCCCAGGATGCTTGTTTCCGGTCCAGGGAAGACTTGGCTTGGCAGTTTGGGCTGGACTGTTCCCATGAGGAGCAGGGTCAAGACTGCTTTGCATATGGCTGGGTCCAAACTGAGGTGACGTGGTGAACAAAAGAACGATGAATTTAACCCAGATCTGTTGACTGGGAGGGAATGTTTGATTCGTTCTGAGTTTTGTCCATCATTTGTGTGTCTTTTGTTTCCTGAGGCCTCAAAGTCATGATGAGTGCTCCGCCTTTAATGGTATAATGAACTTTGTGTAGTGCTGCCTTGTGCCTGCCTGTCCAGACCTGGCTGCAAGTCCCTCTCCTCGGCTGTTGAGGCATGTATATCCAGGGCATCAGGTCACTCTCTTCTGTCCCTTCGCATCTGTGGCTGTCAGTCTGAGCTGAGGACAGATCCTTCAATCTTCGATCCCGGACATCGCTGCTACTAAAAAGGGCATTTTTTCATAATGTGCATCGCTGGGCCTTTGAGTGCCTAAGCAGTAAAAGCTTGTAGTCTTGCTTTCCTCAAAAGTGACCTCTCCCAGGGTATTTATTGTTGGCACAACAAAAAACACATGCCCATAATGTCTCTCTGCCTCAGGTACATTTAAAGTTCTTTGCTGCGCAATTTTAAAAAGTACAGCGTCTTGAAAGTTTATGAAAGGAAATACTGTTCGATTGTAAATAGGGCTCCCGGTTTTATGGTAATTATTTTTTAGATATTTCCGTCTGTATTTATCCATATTTATTTTTTGTCAACTTTATCTGTATTTATCCATATTTATTATGGGCTTTTTGAAAAAAAATAAAGCTGAAACCGGTATATTTCCACATTTATTTAACAAATAAATATGCAGTCATGCTTGAATGCCTGCCACGCTTCAGTGATATGAACACCTGCAGAAGAAAAATCCGTGCACTTATATGAAAATATGCACATTTCAGTATCAGCCTTGTGCATATCTACTGCTGTTTAAGCCTCTTTACTAAAATTCCTTTTTTTAACCCCCTTACCTGTCAATCCACACAGTTATTGGCCTGGCAGTCAGGGCAGACAGTATTTAGAATCACTCAAAAAGCACCCAATTTCTGTTTTTATCCACATTTAAAAATGCATACAGACAAGAAACAAAATGGTTTCTGTCTGTATTTATCTGTAAAAATCAGTAAAAACGGAAAACAGGGAGCCTTAATTGTAAATCACCTCATTCAGCTCAGAGGGAGCCTCAAAGCACTTTGAATTGCGTTCGGTGGGAAGGAAGGACCAGGTGACAGAGAAGAAGTTTACAGAGGAGATGAAAGGATAAAGGACGCTTGTGAAAGAAATGATCTCCCCCAGAACAGTATAAAGTTAGGAGATGCTGCAGCAATAGTGATTATGGATTGGAGAATAACTTAGCGGAGAGTCAAGGTTGGATATAAAGGTGGAGTAGCCCTTGTGTTTTTTATATTTGCTGGCGGTGTGTGCTTGCATACAATACGTGACGTATGCACACCACATCCCTGTACATCAAACAAAAGAGCAAGATAACAGAACTTACCCAGCTTATAGCCTACGTGGTTTGAAGAAGGAATTGTTGCAGCTGGCCATCTGGTCGTTGCACTGTGCCATGAACCTACTGCCATTGACCTCTGTGACTCTTCATCTTAAGGATATCCGACTCTTGGAAGATGTAGCAGAAGGGTGTGGTCTCCTGACTGCAGCGCACAGCAGTGTGTATGAAGGGTTGTCATGGTGACAGCCCTGTGTCTTGGCACTGAATGTGGAGTAAGTTTATGCATGCCACCAAGCCATGGGGAAGGTGGGGCGAGGCTCTTGTGGTGATGCGTTATGTTTTCCTGCAGAAGTCGGGTGATGCGTTCTTGTGATGAATTATTGCGCCCCCTGTGATACCTGTATGTCCTTTTTGAGTGAGTACATGAACATTCAGTCTCCCCATAGGCGTTTGGGTTAAATTATGAAAGAAAGTGTCCTGAAAAATGCACCATTTGCTCTATTTTATTGGGAAGAATGTCGTCGAATCTCCCTTGGTGCAGACGTGCTCACGCCGGCTAATTCATCATTTACTCCGACCTCTTTGAAAGTGCGCCAGCCACCAGTGGTGGCAATATTAAAATTATATATACTCTTGTTGCAGTGATGTTATAAAAGTTCCTGCTGCAGTGGTTTATGCCAACTCCAGCTACATTGATAGCTGAAGAGCTCCTGCTGCAGTCATGTTATGAGCCTCTGCTGCACCGATGTTGCGACAGCTCCTGCTTCGGTGGTAGTGTACCTGTTTCTGCTGCAGGCACCTTGTGAGCCTCTTCTGCAGCGGTGTTGCGACAGCTCCTGCTTCGGTGGTAGTGTATCTGTTTCTGCTGCAGGCACCTTGTGAGCCTCTCCTGCACCAGTGTTGCGACAGCTCCTGCTTCGGTGGTAGTGTACCTGTTTCTGCTGCAGGCACCTTGTGAGCCTCTGCTGCACCGGTGTTGCGACAGCTCCTGCTTCGGTGGTAGTGTATCTGTTTCTGCTGCAGGCACCTTGTGAGCCTCTGCTGCACCGGTGTTGCGACAGCTCCTACTTCGGTGGTAGTGTACCTGTTTCTGCTGCAGGCACCTTGTGAGCCTCTGCTGCACCGGTGTTGCGACAGCTCCTTCTTCGGTGGTAGTGTACCTGTTTCTGCTACAGGCACCTTGTGAGCCTCTGCTGCACCGGTGTTGCGACAGCTCCTGCTTCGGTGGTAGTGTACCTGTTTCTGCTGCAGGCACCTTGTGAGCCTCTGCTGCACCGGTGTTGCGAAAGCACCTGCTTCGGTGGTAGTGTACCTGTTTCTGCTGCAGGCACCTTCTGAGCCTCTGCTGCACTGGTGTTGCGACAGCTCCTGCGGTAGTGTACCTGTTTCTGCTGCAGGCACATTGTGAGCCTCTGCTACACCGGTGTTGCGACAGCTCCTGCTTCGGTGGTAGTGAACCTGTTTCTGTTGCCGGCACCTTGTGAGCCTCTGCTGCACCGGTGTTGCGACAGCTCCTGCTTCGGTGGTAGTGTACCTGTTTCTACTGCAGGCACCTTGTGTGATCCTCTGCTGCACCGGTGTTTAGACAGCTCCTGCTTTGGTGGTAGTGTACCTGTTTCTGCTGCAGGCACCTTCTGAGCCTCTGTTGCACCGGTGTTGCGACAGCTTCTGCTTCGGTGGTAGTGTACCTGTTTCTGCTGCAGGCACCTTGTGAGCCTCTGCTGCACCGGTGTTGCGACAGCTCCTGCTTCGGTGGTAGTGTAACCTGTTTCTGCTGCAGGCACCTTGTGAGCCTCTGCTGCACCGGTGTTGCGACAGCTCCTGCTTCAGTGGTAGTGTATCTGTTTCTGCTGCAGGCACCTTGTGAGCCTCTGCTGCACCGGTGTTGCGACAGCTCCTGCTTCAGTGGTAGTGTACCTGTTTCTGCTGCAGGCACCTTGTGAGCCTCTGCTGCACCGGTGTTGCGACAGCTCCTGCTTCAGTGGTAGTGTACCTGTTTCTGCTGCCGGCACCTTGTGAGCCTCTGCTGAACCGGTGTTGCGACAGCTCCTGCTTCAGTGGTAGTGTACCCGTTTCTGCTGCCGGCACCTTGTGAGCCTCTGCTGCACCGATGTTGCGACAGCTCCTGCTTTGGTGGTAGTGTACCCGTTTCTGCTGCTGGCACCTTGTGAGCCTCTGCTGCACCGGTGTTGCGACAGCTCCTGCTTCGGTGGTAGTGTACCCACTCTGCTGCCGGCACCTTGTGAGCCTCTGCTGCACCGGTGTTGCGACAGCTCCTGCATCGGTGGTAGTGTACCTGTTTCTGCTGCCGGCACCTTGTGAGCCTCTGCTGCACCGGTGTTGCGACAGCTCCTGCTTCGGTGGTAGTGTACCTGTTTCTGCTGCCGGCACTTTGTGAGCCTCTGCTGCACCGATGTTTCGACAGCTCCTGCTTCGGTGGTAGTGTACCTGTTTCTGTTGCCGGCACCTTGTGAGCCTCTGCTGCACCGGTGTTCCGACAGCTCCTGCTTCGGTGGTAGTGTACCTGTTTCTGCTGCAGGCACCTTGTGTGAACCTCTGCTGCACCGGTGTTTAGACAGCTCCTGCTTCGGTGGTAGTGTACCTGTTTCTGCTGCAGGCACCTTGTGAGCCTCTGCTGCACCGGTGTTTAGACAGCTCCTGCTTCGGTGGTAGTGTACCTGTTTCTGCTGCAGGCACCTTGGGAGCCTCTGCTGCACCGGTGTTGCGACAGCTGCTGCTTCAGTGGTAGTGTACCTGTTTCTGCTGCAGGCACCTTGTGAGCCTCTGCTGCACCGGTGTTGCGACAGCTCCTGCTTCAGTGGTAGTGTACCTCTTTCTGCTGCAGGCACCTTGTGAGCCTCTGCTGCACCGGTGTTGCGACAGCTCCTGCTTCAGTGGTAGTGTACCTGTTTGTGCTGCAGGCACCTTGTGAGCCTCTGCTGCACCGGTGTTGCGACAGCTCCTGCTTCAGTGGTAATGTACCTGTTTGTGCTGCCGTCACCTTGTGAGCCTCTGCTGCACCGGTGTTGCAACAGCTCCTGCTTCAGTGGTAGTGTACCTGTTTCTGCTGCCGTCACCTTGTGAGCCACTTCTGCACCGGTGTTGCGACAGCTCCTGCTTCAGTGGTAGTGTACCTGTTTCTGCTGCAGGCACCTTGTGAGCCTCTGCTGCACCGGTGTTGCGACAGCTCCTGCTTCAGTGGTAGTGTACCTGTTTCTGCTGCCGGCAACTTGTGAGCCTCTGCTGCACCGGTGTTGCAACAGCTCCTGCTTCAGTGGTAGTGTACCTGTTTGTGCTGCAGTCACCTTATGAGCCTCTGCTGCACCGGTGTTGCGACAGCTCCTTCTTCAGTGGTAATGTACCTGTTTGTGCTGCAGTAACCTTATGAGCCTCTGCTGCACCGGTGTTACAACAGCTCCTGCTTCAGTGGTAGTGTACCTGTTTGTGCTGCCGTCACTGCTGCACCGGTGTTACAACAGCTCCTGCTTCAGTGGTAGTGTACCTGTTTGTGCTGCCGTCACCTTATGAGCCTCTGCTGCACCGGTGTTACGACAGCTCCTGCTTCAGTGGTAGTGTATCTGTTTGTGCTGCCGTCGCATTATGAGCCTCTGCTGCACCGGTGTTGTGACAGCTCCTGCTTCAGTGGTAGTATCCGTGTTTCTGCTGCAGTTACATATTATAACAGCTCCTGACACAGTCACACATTAAAATCTCCTGCTGTAGTGGTTTCATCCAGCTCCTGTGCAGTAGTTTATAACAGCTCCACCTGCAGTGACACTTCAAGCACTCTTGATGGAGTGATGCTCTAATGTCTTACTGCACTGCTTTAAAAAGTTCCTGTTGCAGGGGTATTATAACCATTTCTTCTGCAGTGACATATAGAGAGCTCCTGCTGTGATAGTTTATACCTGCTCCTGCTTTATTGAAGCTTTAAGTCCTCGTGCTGCAGTGGTACTCTGATATCATACTGCAGGGCTATTATAAGAGCTCATGTTGTAGTGGTTTATAACAACTGCTGCAGTGATATTCTAATACCTCCTTCTGCAGTGACATATAGAGAGCTCCTGCTGTGATGGTTTAAACCTGCTCCTGCTTCATTGAACCGTTAAGCCCTCCTGGTACAGCGGTACTCTGATATCTTACCACAGAGCTATTATAAGAGTTCATGTTGCAGTGGTTTAAAAAAACTACTGCTGTGATATTCTAATACCTCCTGCTGCAGTGATATTCTAATACCTCCTTCTACAGTGATATTCTAATACCACCTGCAGCAGTGATATTCTAATACCTCCTGCTGTAGTGATATTCTAATACCTCCTGCTGCAGTGATATTCTAATACCACCTGCTGCAGTGATATTATAATACTTCTTGCTGCAGTGATAGTCTAACACCACCTGCTGCAGTGATAATATAATACCATCTGCTGCAGTGATATTCTAATACCACCTATGCAGTGATATTATAATACCTCCTGCTGCAGTGATATTATAATACCACCTATGCAGTGATATTATAATATCTCCTGCAACAGTGATATTATAATATCACTTGCTGCAGTGATATTCTAATACCTCCTTCTGCAGTGACATATAGAGAGGTCCTGCTGTGATGGTTTAAACCTGGTGCTGCTTCATTGAACCCTTAAGCCCTCTTGCTGCAGTGGAACTCTGATATCTTACCACAGAGCTATTATAAGAGCTCATGTTGCAGTGGTTTAAAACAAATACTGCAGTGATATTCTAATACCACCTGCTGCAGTGATATTACAATACCTCCTGATGGAGTGATATTATAATACTTCTTGCTGCAGTGATATTCTAATACCACCTGCTGCAGCGATATTATAATACCATCTGCTGCAGTGATATTATAATACCACCTATGTATTGATATTATAATACCACCTATGCAGTGATATTATAATACCTCCTGCTGCAGTGATATTATAATACCACATATGCAGGGAAATTGTAATATTACCTGCTGCTGTGATATTCTAATACCTCCTGCTGCAGTGATATTCTAATACCTCCTTCTACAGTGATATTCTAATACCACCTGCTGTAGTGATATTCTAATACCTCCTGCTGTAGTGATATTCTAATACCTCCTGCTGCAGTGATATTCTAATACCACCTGCTGCAGTGATATTATAATACCATCTGCGGCAGTGATATTATAATACCACCTGCTGCAGTGATATTCTAATACCTCCTGCTGTAGTGATAGTCTAATACCTCCTGCTGCAGTGATATTCTAATACCTCCTTCTACAGTGATATAATACCACCTGCTGCAGTGATATTCTAATAACTCCTGCTGTAGTGATATTCTAATACCACCTGCTGCAGTGATATTATAATACCACCTGCTGAAGTGATATTATAATACCTCCTGCTGTAGTGATATTATAATACCACCTGCTGCAGTGATATTCTAATACCACCTGCTGCAGTGATATTATAATACTTCCTGCTGCAGTGATATTCTAATACCTCCTGCTGTAGTGATATTCTAATACCACCTGCTGCAGTGATATTCTAATACTTCCTGCTGCAGTGATATTCTAATACCTCCTGCTGTAGTGATATTCTAATACCTCCTTCTACAGTGATATTCTAATACCTCCTGCTGTAGTGATATTCTAATACCACCTGCTGCAGTGATATTCTAATACCACCTGCTGCAGTGATATTCTAATACCACCTGCTGCAGTGATATTATAATACTTCCTGCTGCGGTGATATTCTAATACCTCCTGCTGTAGTGATATTCTAATACCACCTGCTGCAGTGATAGTATAATACCTCCTGCTGCAGTGATATTATAATACCACCTGCTGCAGTGATATTATACCACCTGCTGCAGTGATATTATAATACCACCTGCTGCAGTGATATTATAATACCTCCTGCTGTAGTGATATTCTAATACCTCCTGCTGCAGTGATATTCTAATACCACCTGCTGCAGTGATATTCTAATACTTCCTGCTGCAGTGATATTATAATACTTCTTGCTGCAGTGATAGTCTAACACCACCTGCTGCAGTAATATTATTATACCATCTGCAGCAGTGATATTCTAATACCACCTATCAGTGATATTATAATACCTCCTGCTGCAGTGATATTATAAGACCACCTATGCAGTGATATTATATTATCTCCTGCTGCAGTGATATTATAATATCACTTGCTGCAGTGATATTCTAATACCTCCTTCTGCAGTGACATATAGAGAGGTCCTGCTGTGATGGTTTAAACCTGGTGCTGCTTCATTGAACCTTTAAGCTCTCTTGCTGCAGTGCTGTGATATCTTACCACAGAGCTATTATAAGAGCTCATGTTGCAGTGGTTTAAAACAAATACTGCAGTGATATTTTAATACCACCTGCTGCAGTGATATTGCAATACCTCCTGATGCAGTGATATTATAATACTTCTTCCTGCAGTGATATTCTAATACCACCTGTTGCAGTGATATTATAATACCATCTGCTGCAGTGATATTATAATACCTCCTGCTGCAGTGATATTATAATACCACCTGCTGCAGTGATATTATAATACCACCTGCTGCAGTGATATTATAATGCCACCTGCTGCAGTGATATTATAATACCTCCTGCTGTAGTGATATTCTAATACCTCCTGCTGCAGTGATATTCTAATACCACCTGCTGCAGTGATATTATAATACTTCCTGCTGCAGTGATATTATAATACTTCTTGCTGCAGTGATAGTCTAACACCACCTGCTGCAGTAATATTATTATACCATCTGCAGCAGTGATATTCTAATACCACCTATGCAGTGATATTATAATACCTCCTGCTGCAGTGATATTATAATACCTCCTGCTGCAGTGATATTATAAGACCACCTATGCAGTGATATTATATTATCTCCTGCTGCAGTGATATTATAATATCACTTGCTGCAGTGATATTCTAATACCTCCTTCTTCAGTGACATATAGAGAGGTCCTGCTGTGATGGTTTAAACCTGGTGCTGCTTCATTGAACCCTTAAGCCCTCTTGCTGCAGTGGAACTCTGATATCTTACCACAGAGCTATTATAAGAGCTGTTGCAGTGGTTTAAAACAAATACTGCAGTGATATTTTAATACCACCTGCTGCAGTGATATTACAATACCTCCTGATGCAGTGATATTATAATACTTCTTGCTGCAGTGATATTCTAATACCACCTGTTGCAGTGATATTATAATACCATCTGCTGCAGTGATATTATAATACCATCTGCTGCAGTGATATTATAATACCACCTATGCAGTGATATTATAATACCACCTATGCAGTGATATTATAATACCTCCTGCTGCAGTGATATTATAATACCACCTATGCAGTGAAATTATAATATTACCCGCTGCTGTGATATTCTAATACTTCTTGCTGCAGTGATATTCTAATACCACCTGCTGCAGTGATATTATAATACTTCCTGCTGCAGTGATATTATAATACTTCTTGCTGCAGTGATAGTCTAACACCACCTGCTGCAGTAATATTATTATACCATCTGCAGCAGTGATATTCTAATACCACCTATGCAGTGATATTATAATACCTCCTGCTGCAGTGATATTATAATACCTCCTGCTGCAGTGATATTATAAGACCACCTATGCAGTGATATTATATTATCTCCTGCTGCAGTGATATTATAATATCACTTGCTGCAGTGATATTCTAATACCTCCTTCTTCAGTGACATATAGAGAGGTCCTGCTGTGATGGTTTAAACCTGGTGCTGCTTCATTGAACCCTTAAGCCCTCTTGCTGCAGTGGAACTCTGATATTTTACCACAGAGCTATTATAAGAGCTGTTGCAGTGGTTTAAAACAAATACTGCAGTGATATTTTAATACCACCTGCTGCAGTGATATTACAATACCTCCTGATGCAGTGATATTATAATACTTCTTGCTGCAGTGATATTCCTAATACCACCTGTTGCAGTGATATTATAATACCATCTGCTGCAGTGATATTATAATACCATCTGCTGCAGTGATATTATAATACCACCTATGCAGTGATATTATAATACCACCTGCTGCAGTGATATTATAATACCTCCTGCTGCAGTGATATTATAATACCACCTATGCAGTGAAATTATAATATTACCCGCTGCTGTGATATTCTAATAGCTCATGCTGCAGTGATATTCTAATACTTCTTGCTGCAGTGATATTATAATACCTCCTGCTGCAGTGATATTATAATACCACCTATGCAGTGAAATTATAATATTACCCGCTGCTGTGATATTCTAATAGCTCATGCTGCAGTGATATTCTAATACTTCTTGCTGCAGTGATATTCTAATACTTCTTGCTGCAGTGATATTATAATACCACCTGCTTCAGTGATATTATAATATCATCTGCTGCAGTGATATTCTAATACTTCTTGCTGCAGTGATATTCTAATACTTCTTGCTGCAGTGATATTATAATACCACCTGCTTCAGTGATATTATAATATCATCTGCTGCAGTGACATTCTAATACCACCTATGCAGTGATAGTATAATACCTCCCGCTGCAGTGATATTATAATATCACTTGCTTCAGTGATAGTATAATACCTCCTGCTGCAGTGATATTATAATACTATCTGCTGCAGTGATATTCCAATACCACTTATACAGTGATGTTATAATACCACCTATGCAGTGATATTCTAATACCTCCTGCTGCAGTGATATTATAATACTATCTGCTGCAGTGATATTCCAATACCACTTATGCAGTGATGTTATTATACCACCTATGCAGTGATATTCTAATACCTCCTGCTGCAGTGATATTATAATACTATCTGCTGCAGTGATATTCCAATACCACTTATGCAGTGATGTTATAATACCACCTATGCAGTGATATTATAATACCTCCTGTTGCAGTGATATTATAATATCACCTGCTGCAGTGATATTTTAATACCTCCTGCTGGCAAATGATAGATTCTGTTGCAGCGACATCTTGAATGTGTTACAGAAAGTGCAATAGTGGTGCAACAGGTGGTTCCCCCACTTTGTTTTGTACCCAGGGCACTTCAGTATTATAGCTGTGCCCCAGATGCTTAGCCAATAAATGATATGGATTGCACCAGCGTACATTTTGCCCCAGCATGATCACAGTAGGGCTCTCTCTTATTCTCATGGGGGCATGGCCACAAGAAAGTACCCATGCTGTATTACAGACGCTAACACAAAGGCAAAGAAGCTGTGGGGAGGTTCACTTACTTTAAGCCACTGAAAGGTGGTGGACGGACAGTGCATGCATCCCCAGAGGCCAACCCTGAGGAGAGAAGCAGAGTGGTCAGTAGGATCACCCCTCTTCAACCTATAGCCAGTCCACCTCCAACAAGAGATAGAGCTACATTTCAAACCATGTTACTGTCTTTCACTAATATTCTCTCATCAGGGCAGACACAAACTCTTAGAGTTTGAGCCTGTGCTGAGTGTAGCACAGTTTTGTGCAATCAGGCACTCTGCCCTGATGTACTCTGAGCACACCAAGTTAATAGTGTGACAAACAAGGATAGTGCACCTGATATGTGTAAAAGTCTTTCTCTAAGTTCATTGCAGATGGCGTATAATGTCTTTTGTCACCTCTAATAAAGAAACATAGCTGTTCTTTCAATTGTATTTAGTTATTAAAGATGATTTGTGATATTTTAATGCCTGGTGCCAGGATGATCATCCATGGTGAAAGGCAGGTCGCAGAGCATAATTGCAGGTGCAGAAAAACAGAAACTGGCTTTTGCTATTTTCTGACAGCTTTTTGTAAAATTAAAAGTGATCAAAAGAAAGAAAATATTTATCACACCATGCCTATTTTCACCATGCTATTAGACATGATTTGAAAGATAGGGGGCTTGTTTCGCAAAAGTAAACTTAGACCTGCAGTCTAAATTTACACTTAAAGTCCAACTTTAGACCTAAAGTCTAACTTTAGACCTACAGTCTAACTGCCCAATTTGCAGAGGTAAACTTAGACCTGAAGTCTAAGTTTGGACCTGAAGTCTAAGTTTAGACCTAAAGTCAAAGTTTAGACTTCAGGTCTAAAGATAGAATTTAGGTCTAAACTTAGACTTCTTGTCTAAGTTTACCTTTGTGAATTGGGCCCTGTGTTTAGACCTTAAGTCTAAGTTTAGATCTGAAGTCTAAGGGCCTGATTCACAAAGGTAAACTTAGGGCCTGAGTTAGTTCTTGGCGGTCCGACCACCAGTCCACCGTGGCGGCAATGCAAAGAAGTCCACTGAGCCTTCGGTGGTCTTCCCGTCGTATTTAGGGGTTGTGGCTGTATACAGGAGACCTCTGCCGTGGAGTTCTTTCACCTGGCTTCCAGTACTCCGCTGCAACTGAGCTGGCAGTCTTGCGCCGAGCTGATTTAGATGTTCCCGATGGGCTGGCAGTCTGCGGGCGGTGGTCCCCTGACAGAGTGAGGATATGTGGGGTGCACAGACATGTAAGTGTTCTTTTTATTTAAAGGTAAATTATATATATGTGGGGTAGGAGTCCATAAGTGCATGTATGTAATGTGTAGTGATAATATTGCTCACATTCTGCATTGCACAGACACAACACACACAGACCATTCATTGTTCACCCGCACACACCACAAACACCTACCTTCGATTCCGTCAAAACGGGATGTCGGTCCATCACAGTCAAGGTGAAGCAGGACAGAGAGGACCAGGATGACGGCATAGAGGACAAAATTGCTGCTGGAACCATGAAAATAGGTGAGTACTCACTCGTTTCTTCCCCATTTCGCTGTCCCAAAGTAGGAGGGATTCCCGCAAGAATTCCCTTCAAAACAGGCCACATCCAAATGTGAGCGGTGGGAATTGTGGCTAGACTCTCGCCATCGCCTGCTACAGCCCATGCCACTGTGAGGGCAGGGAGCTCAGAACCGGCGAAGTCGGCTGGACTCCGCAGTCTTCACGCCCATTGCCAGAAAACATCTAAAATCTGGCCATATTAAATGATTCTGACATATTTTTGCTAAAATTATGACCTTAATATCCAGTAAATATGAAAGTGCAAGACAACAAGTATTCAAGCAGTTTGTGGGTTGAGTGATGGTATGAATGATGCATTATAAGGAATAAAATACCCCCTGCCCTATATTAATGGGATCTTGCAAGTCACCTCAGAGTTCCATGACCTTACAAATGAACTCAGCTTTCAGCCTCAGCCTCTGTATTGAAACTATTTGGTGTGTCGCTGATCTCAGGCCCACGGTTTTGTCTATACTACCAATTAGGTTTTTCATAGTTCATGAGAAGATCATGTGATGAAATGTGATAGGAAAGACTCATTTTGGTGTCCTGGATTCATGCCCTGTAGTTATTGCAAACGTATACACAGTCCTTATTTTAAATCAACTATGTTCACTGTGTAAGATATTTTCATTACTGTATTTCTTTTTTTAAATGACCCCATATTTGTTGCCTCAGCTCAATGTAATCATCTTCCTTGGGAAAGATCATCATCTTACTGTAAAATTGGCCTTCATCAATATTTCTAGTCATCTGTGTGAGTGCTATATGACAAATTATACTACTGAATTACCAGTGGCCGGCTTCTCAAGTGGTTTTTGCCACCGGCATTTGAAATTATCAATACTTCTATGAATAATATTTTTTTAGCTCACCCATTCCCGCCTGAATGAAGGATATATTTTTCCGCTTCATGACATTAGGCTACGTTGCAAAGTCTTCCATTGATTCATCTCAAAAAAAGATGGGATTGTCAATAAAGTGCTTCAGCAAGAGCACAATTTTTAAGCATGGATTTCTTACTGAATTGAGGATTATTCATTCCTCCCACCTGCCAAAAAGCAGAAGTTGGCAAATAAGTAAGTAGCAATGTACCTATTATTGTTCCTCTTTCTTGGCTGGAATGCATTCTAATTGTGCAAATGACAGCTACCTCCTCCTGTGAGCCAATTCAATTTAGACAAAAGGGTCAATGTACAATAGGCGGCCCGGAGACGGCTATACAGCGATGGCCAAAAAACAGACAAGCACAGTTTATTTTTAGAGAATGGTTTTCAAGGGTGCAATTCATTAAAATTCAGCCTTGGGTCTCTGGACTGAATCACCTGATATGTACTGAGATAAATGCAGCAAACCTTTCTCAGAGCCTACATTAACACACAAAATAAAATGCGCCTTTAAAATAATAAAGCTATTTTACTCCACCCACACGGGCAAACACAATAATCCCTAAGTGCTTTAGCAATACACATACAAGTACCGAACAGGATACTCTATTCATCAACCATGGAAGCCTAAAACTCTGGGGGATATTCTCAAGAACGTGTGTTAACTATCGCCAAATTCGCTTAACGCAACTTCTCACATCGCAGTCTATCGCGGGAAAATAACACAGTGTTAACGCAGTATTCTCAACCCGGCGGCACCATGCGATAGTCTCACGATAATGCGACAAATGCCCGCGTTAAAATTAACGCGACGCCGAAAAAATACGAAACACGAACGCGAAAAAAGTTGCGATGTCCCACATCGCGAAATAAAAATCAGCGATAACCAGCTTCAAGCCTGCAATTCCCATGCGACATGCGGGAAAATGTACTATAAAAGCAGAGAAAAAAAAAAGATTAAAAAATGTAACTGCATAGCACCATGGACGCACCCGGACCGAGTGCAGAGGACAACGCGAACCCCACAAGCCCCACAGACGACCAGCCAGGAACCCCGGGGAAGGGCAAGGAGAAGAGGAAGAGGAAGACGGGGTTCAGTCCGCAGGAAAACCGGATCATCGTCACGGAGGTGTTGTGCGTTGAAGGTGGGTGGCTACGTGTGTGTAGGCCTATGGTAAGGATAGGGCGAACACAGATGTACAGTTCATGGCTGGCTGAACTCGCGATGCGGTTGAGGCAAGACCTTTGGCTTATGCTGCGGTAATAGCGATACACACACAACAGTTGGCATGTACGATCCTGGACCCCGAGCGGGCTTGCGCTCATTCATTTATCCCTTCAGCCGAGCCCGCACTCCGGGGGCATGTTACATTGCAACTTTGTCCATTGCGGGATGGGTGGCGCCGACGCTACAACAGAGACACACGCATTAGGTACTTCATTGGCAATCCCAACACTTAACCACGCCCAGAGCCCCGGGGTGATTATCCTCACCCCTACGTTGGACTGTTGTACGCCAGCCCACTCCGGCAACGCCTACAGGGGGGTACGACACAGCTACATGTCCCAGGTCTTCCCCACTGCCTGAGGTGACATGGTTGAGTCCGCTGTACACAGCACAACGCAATGTGGTAGGGCCCGGGGCCCTCATGCATACACAATGACCACACGGACACACTTAGATAGTTTGTGGAACTGGCTACGGGCACGTGCGCCCGGCCCCTTTTATTGCCAGGGTCACATGTCCAGTGACGCCTGTGCTGGATGGGTGTGGGGTGAGTGTAAGCCAGCCCTCAAGGAGTGGTTGGTGCTGGCAACAACTACAACAGTGATCAGACAATCAGAAGTTCACAGTTCAAACAGCAAGGGTCCATGACTTGAGCTGCACAGAGTTAGTGGCCCCGGATGCACAGGGGCCGGCACATGGAACACCGCCACGGGACGGTGACTACCGGTGCACTGAGGTAGGGCCACGAGAGCTGAACGGGTCCTCGTCGATGTCCAAGGTGAATGTCGCGGAGGGTTTCGGGGGACAGTGGAAGGTGTTCTTCCAGGGCATGATACAGAGGGCAGTACCAAGCAGACACAGGCAATATGGAGGAGATGGATGCTACAGACTCATTTTTGACACCAAGTCAGTATCAGCTACATGATGAAGACAACCCCCAGGCCATAGACTCAGTCGCCACCAAAGTTCAACCAGAGAGTGACCATGAATTTCGGGGCACGGAGTCAGTGGCACCAGAGCTGAAAGGGGATGCAGTCTGCGATGAGGCCTGTACAATGGTATAAACTCTGCCATAAATAAATCAAGACTCAGTTCCAAATGTGTGACCTACTTGGCCGCAGTGTAGGCCGGAGGCAGCGGCCAGCGCGGGCCAACCGCTGTTCAGGCAGCTCCTCCTGGTACTCTCACACACGACGTTGAAATGCCATGTGGCGAGGATTTGTGGTTGACGGAGGTAGAAGCACCAGAGCTGAGCGTGTGTGCAGCCTGCGACGATACCGTGTCCTGCCTGGTCCGGACTGGATTGGATTGGTGTGAGGCCTGCTGGACCGCAGTGTAGGCAGTACACAGGTGACCCCGCGGTGCTGGACCGCAGTGTAGGCCGAAGGCAGTAGTCAGCAAGGGCCCACAGACACGTGTCGTTGGAATGCAATGCACAGAGTTGGTGGCACCACATCGAAGGGATTACGGTGATTTAAAATCTGCCATAAACATATGTACTCTGCCATTGTATAATCAAGACCCAGTTCCAAATGTGTGACCTACTGGACCGCAGTGTAGGCCGGAGGCAGCGGTGGAGTACGTCAACGAGAAAGGAGTGCTGGGGGCCTGTGTTGCGGAGGCCGTGATGGTCTGAGGAGGCTGCCAAGGTCGCGGGCCTCGGGCTTGGAGCTTACACTGGCACGTGGTGGGCCCTCTTTGACATACGCCGGTGTCGGCAGGTGAGCAGTGAGGCCTGGGTGCGCTGGGGCGGGCAAGATGGGTCTTGGGACCAGCGGCCTGGGGTGCAGCAGGCGCACAGGATCGCAGGCAACGCCGCTCACGGCGTCGGCCTCGTGGCAGGGTGAGAGGCGCCGCCCTGGCAGACACGTTGGCCATTCAGGAAGAGAACCACGCCCAGAGCAACAGCTTTTTATTCACACCCCTACGCTGGCCTGGGGTACGCCGGGCCAGCCCACTCCGCTCACGCTTACAGGGGGGGACGTAACAAGCTACATCTCCGCGATCTTCCCCACTGGCTGCGGTAACATGGTTGCGTCCACTGTCCAGTACACTCCAGACACCAGCAGTGTATGTCGACATGGAAATGTCTGTGGTCTGCATACTCAAGTCTGTCCAGCACATCCACACCACACTTGGCATTGTGTACATTCACATTCATGGGTCACTTGCCTCTTTCGCACATGCCTGGTTCCCACCTCTCCCCACATTCTGCTATTGTGTGGCTGAGGTGCCATGCCGTTGATGGCTTGTGTACATGGCTAGCCCAGGTTGCCACAGTAAGTTGTGTTGTCGTGTCTGGAATGTGGGAATGTTGGTTGTCATGTTGTATGTGATTTTGTGGCGTGTGCATTCCCAGAGTTGTGAGTTGTATGTTGGTGGAGTTGAGGTGTGTGGTATGTTCAGTTGTTACTTACCGACGAGCAGTGCATTTCCATAGGTGCCATCATTAAAGCGCTGGTTGATGATGGACTGTCGGAAGATGAAGGAATCATGCACACTGCCTGGGTAGTTGGCGACGACATTGGTGAAGAGTCCCCGGTGGTCCACTATTGCCTGCACATTGATGGAATGCGTGCGTTTCCTGTTGCGGTAATTGTGTGCAGTGGCGGCAGGGGGCACGAGGAGTGCATGTGTGCAGTCGATTGCCCCCAACACGTGCGGGAAGCCAGCTATGGCGTAGAAGCCTTGCTTGATCTCCAGCTGTTCCTGCGCAGTGTGTGGGAAGTAAAGTTGCTGGGGTACCAAGCTGATGATGGCATCCAAGACAGGTGTGAGGAACTTTGGCAGGGCTGGCTGTGAGACTCCTCCGACTCTGGCAGTTGTTGGTTGGAAGGTCCCAGAGGCCAACAGGTGCAGCACGGCCAGCATCTTTGTCTTCGGAGGGATGTTAGTTCTCCGCTGTGTTGGTACCGTCAGCCTGTGGGCAACGAGGGTCAGGATGCGGAGGATGGTTGTCCTTTTGAGCCTGTAGTGGGCAATGACTTCCTCTGGCGTTAAGTCTCTGAGGCTGGTGCGTTTTCGGAAGGTCCGGTGTCTTTGTCTGCGCTGCCTCTGTGGTCGTCCGGGGGGGTGGGGTTCCTGGCGTTGGTGGCGGTGGGTGTTGTGGCCCTATTGGGACTGCAAGCTGCATGATCAGTAGCTCCACGGCATCTGTTGTTCTTCTGGTGTGGCTGTGGGCTGGGCTCCCTTTTATGGTGCAGGTTGTCGTCCGACTTAACACCAGGTAGGAGCAGGCGTTAAATCCATGCTGCTAACGCACCTTATCGCATGTTTTTGAATCTTATCGCCGATCTGGCTGGTCGTTGAGAATGTTGCGGAGTGGTGTTTTTGCGGGTTTTTGCACGGGAACGCGTACTCTGCATATCATTAGCGTTAGTTGCCGGTGTCATCCGTGGCGATGTTTTTTGCGGCTGCTATTGCGGGAAAACTGGTGATATCGGCTGTTAGCACCTGCTTGTGAATAGTGCGATGAATTTATCGCCACTTTGGCTGCGATAAAGTGCTGCTAACTTGGCGATGAGTCCTTGAGAATATGACCCTCTGAGTCATCTCTGCCAGGATTCAAAGATGGAAGCTGTATGTTTTTCAGCAGAAGCCAGCCACGCTAAAGGCCTCATGTACAAAGTGTTTTAATGGTCGCACACCTTCACATTTTATAAATCTGAGGGTTTGTGACCACTAAAACAGTTTTTGAAATGTACTAAACCCAATTAATGATTCAGAAAAGCGTTTCTGAATTTTTAAATGTGTTTAGGGACCCATAAGAAACAATCAGTACTTCGCAGTGGTATGTTAAGGCTTTACTTCCTTATACCAATTCCTTACTTTATGTATCAAAGTTTTGCAACCAAATCACAAAACATTAATATTTGGCCCACATCTCAAAGAAGGTGTATACCCTCAAGAGACCCCTTCCCCTTTGTGAATGTGGACAAAAATATTTTTTAGGAGCAGACGGGGCCACTGCCTACTCCTAAAAAATGTTTGGGAAGTCTTCATTTTCTTTTTCACACGATTTCTGTTTTCCTTTTAGGAAAAAAAGGCTGCACTAAAAAAAATTGCTTTATTTAAAAGCATTAGCAGACACAGTGGTCTGCTGACCCCAGCAGTCCATCTTGCCTGTGATTGTAGCCAATCATAGTGGGTCGCAAGTTGTGACCTACCTTATTAGATTACTCACTACGATTTGTTATTTCGTTAACCAACCAATTAGTACACAGGTCAGTTCGCAAAATACAAATGCATTTGGTAAAAGTGGTGTGCAAATTGCTACCACTTTTAGAGAATTCATTTTTAGTACACGAGGTCCCAGGATGCTTGTTTCCGGTCCAGGGAAGACCAGGCTTGGCTGTGCGGGCTGGACTGTTCCCATGAGGCACAGGGTCAAGACTGATTTGCATATAGCTGGGTCTGAACTGGGGTGGCCAAGTGAGCTAAAGAACGATGATGGATTCAACCCAGATCTGTGATTGGGGGTGAGTGTCTGAAAAGTTTCAGCTCTCCGTCCATCATTTCCTTGTGTTTGCTTTGTTCGCCCTAAGTTGGCAGGGTAGGCCCAGACGTGGGTCCCTTGCTCGCTTTGCCACTGGATTCAAGCTAGCCTGGCTGATGAGGGGTGTTAGCCTGGCTGATGAGGGGTGTTACCCTGAAACCAGCCCCAGGATGCTTGGTTTAGGTCTAGGGAAGACCTGGCTTGGCAGTTTGGGCTGGACTGTTCCCATGAGGCACAGGATCAGGACTGATTTGCATATAGCTGGGTCTAAACTTGGGTGGCGAAGTGAGCTAAAGAACGATGATGGATTCAATCCAGATCTGTGACTGAGATGAGTGTCTGAAATGTTTCAGCGCTCCGTCCATCATCTCCTTGTGTTTGGTATGTAGAATGCAGCGCACATAGAAAGAGGAAGTAACAAGGAGGAATAAAGCTATTACTTCTCGTTACGCCTCCCCTGGGATGGCGTAGCATTTCGGCATATTCCCAGATCTACCAGTAATGGTCAATCTGGGAATGCGTCAAAATCCATGGGAGTTGCGTGGGAACACCCATGCAACGCCCATGGAACGTCTCCCTGGTGCAGAGTAACGCAACGCAGTGATATTCACTGCTTTGCGTTACTCCTGGTTTATGAAACCACTCACAGTCACGCAAGGTGGCCTTGCGTGGCTTGATAATTCGAATTTTAGGGTTTGAGTCAATAATGCACCACATTGCGTGGTGCAAACACAATGCAAACCCTTGATAAATATGCCCCTGACTGTTTAAAAGAAAAAAAGACTACACTTCCTGACAGCTACTTAGGCTCTCCTTATGAGATTGGGTATTTCACCTGAAGTGATACCTCAGCGTGAAGTAATGGAAAACATATTTCTAAAGGTGTCTAGAACCGGAATTCCAATCAGTTCGGAAATCTCCAGACTTCATATTTCCAGACCTGGACCGTCTGCAGCAGTCCGGACATGCAAGATCATGCCCTTCACCCCTGCTCCCTCACCTCACCCACAACCCTTGACCAGGGCTCCTGCTGACACCTTCCGCCCTTCAAAGCATGCAGAAAATGTCAGCTTTTTTCTGCAAAAATAGGAAAAACTGCCCCGTAAAGGACCCTGTAACTCCAGGTCTGAGCAATTATTTCTCATTTCGGGGAAAAATCATATTGACTGCAGATTGGTGCGGTGATACCGGCATGTAACCCATATTCTAGCCCCATGGTGTCTCTGCACCAAATTCCCGCCAACTCAGTGGCATAACAGGCCCCTGCAGCCCCCACAGTGCCGGGGGACCCCTAAGCTCCAAGGGGCCCCCTCAGCACAATACTCTGGCTGGAGAGCTCCTGATTGAGTCCGGAGGAGCCCCCCCACGTACCTTGCAGGGGGGCCCCCTCAAGTTTCGTTACACCAGTACGCCAACTCATGAGGGCCCTTAGACTTCAGTGTGAAGTAGCAGGTTCTTACAAGGGATAAAATGAGTAAAGACAGTTTTACATACCAGAATTTCCTAACATGAACATTAAAAAACGAAATCAATTATTAGGACTGGTGTTGCTTGAGGATCATTACTCTGCTGGAAATATTAAACAGATTTTATAGATCTGAAAAGTAGAAGACAAAAAAAATACAAAGATAATTTCTTTACATCACCACTGTAGCCAGTGCACATTTTCACCGATTTAATATACACACACACACACACACACATACAGTCGACCAACCAGAAGAAAATGTGTAATAATTACTTTGAGGCACTTGATTGCATAAATGACACTTCGGACAGGAAGAGTGCTGCTGATAACATATTGGGAGAAGAAGGATAGGGGGCCCTTTGATTACCATGAGAATGGGAAATTTGAACTTGGAAATGTATTGGTTGATGTACATACAGAGGCAAGAAAATCCTTAGACCACCACTACAAGAAAGATGTAAATTTCGAGATGATAAGGCTCAACTTCTTCCCAAGACCATAGAGAGAGTGGGAAACTATTGATCAATTTGTGACATCATTAAAAAAGGAAGAAGCAGTTTGTGATTTTGGACACTGACCAATGAGCAATGAGTAAGAGACCAGCTCACAGGAGAAAGCAGATGCAAAAAGTTCATGATCAGTTGTCTCTCTGCAAAAATCTCTCACTTCCAAGGGGATATCAATTGCAAAACTGCAAGAGGATGTACAAGTGATATCATAGAACTGAAGATTAAGAAGGACGAAATGGATGAAGAATTAAATACAGAAAATACAAGACATATGGGAAGAAAATGGACAGGCACACAAGTCAATGGACCGTGCAAGACCAAAAGACCAGGGGGCATATTAGCAACGAGGCAATAAACAATTATCGCCGCTTTTGCGTCCGTTTTCGGACGAAAAGCGGCGATAATTTTATCGCCTAATCATGCAAGGTCACGCTATCGCGTGAATCCTTGCATTATCGCCCTTTTCCCCAACGCCCATCTTTGCATCTCTAATGAGATGCAAAGTGGCGTACCCGGATGGACTACGTTGCAAATATCGCTGATGTTCACATCGCGATATTTACAAGGCAGCCCACAAGATTTTAGCAGAGGTTAGATTTCGGCAAAACGGCCGTTTCGCCAAAATCTAACGTCTGCTAAAATCCTGACTTAGCCATCCCTAACATAGGGGTGGATTCTGCTGATACGACCACAGGGTCGTATCAGCAGAAGTATCGCCGTTTTGCAGGGAACATAGCTGGAAAACCAGCGATGTTCCCTGCAAAACGGCGATAACCTCGCTATCTCTGGAATTTTTATCGCCCTGGAGAAGCGCGTTGTTAATAGCGCGCTACCAGGGCGATGAATTCCAGAGATAGCCTGCGATAGGGAATCTGTCGCTAAGCACGGCCAGCGATAATTATCGCTGGCCGTTGATAATATGCCCCCAGGTTTGCTACAGGTGTAGAAGCACAAAAGATTAAAGATGTATAAGTGCTACAAAATGGGCATTTTGCAACAATGTGCAGAATAAGAGGGAGGAAAAACAGAAATGTTGCAGGTGTAGAAGAGCAAGAAGAAGAGAACAACACAAACGTCAAACATTCTGTTCTGCATTGATGGGCCTGGAAGTACATGAAAAGAAAACGAGACAAAATAAGGAAAAAACTTTGTATGCTAAAAGTGGATGGAAAAACATGCTGTTAAGCATAGATTCTGGATATTTTTACTTCATTAAATCAAGGAATGTATAAGAGAAAATTTGGCCAAACAAAAGGTTGAAAAACTGTAGCCTAGTCTTGATGGGTAGAATGGAGAAAGCATTGATCTAGTAGGTTACTGGGACGGCAAACTGGAATTTAACCACAGAAAGTGTATTGGTCAAGGTCTGGTGAACAACTGTGAGTCCTCATGCTTCAAGGGGCACACATATTCAGCAAACTCAACTTACAACCCACATACCCTCAAATAAAACTTATTAAACTTCCTAGTCAGTCAAACACCAATAACAGCATTTATTAAATGAGAAGTAACATAACAGAAGGGTACCAACAGGCGTGGCTACAGCAGCTTCAGTGTTTCAAAGATTAATGCACAATCTCATTTTGACATTGTATTAGTACTCTGATTCCTCAAGGGGCATCCTGCAGGAATAGAGTGCCTCTAATATGCAGAGTGAGGTGCATGAAAAGGGGGTCTGACTAATAATCTTGCTGGGAGAAGAGCCGGGTCTTGAGCTGCTTACAGAATTGGGATTCGTTCCCTTCCATCCTTAAGGAGACATAAAGCTGATTCCATTCGGAGGGGGCTAGAATGGAAAATGACCTGCCACCTTTGGTGGTCATCATATAACTGGGGAACCTCCAACAAATGGTAATTAGAGGAGTAGGGAAGTCTCCAGGTATGTGAGGAACAATCCTCTTTCTGGGGTAGAGTGGCCCATTGCCTCTAAAGGCGTTTTGGGCTAATGTCAAAGACTTAAAAAAGATCCTCTTTGCCAAATGGATCAGTCTACTTTGGAATTGGCCTAGTCATATGACTACTTGTGAGGGAGTCTCTGAGAGCCCTAGCTTTCCTGAAGGCTTTCCTATGCTGATTCCAAAGAAGACTGATCCATTTGGCAAGGAACTGTTTGGTTTCTTCCCATGTGGGAGATGCAAAGCCTGTGCTGGATGTAAACGTGTGTTAAGCTACGAGGTACCAGGAGTAAGCAAACCGAAACTCATTAAAAAGTTTATTACATGCAGCACGCCATATACTGTGTACTGCTTAGTCTGTAGCTGTGGGCTCAAGTATATCGGGAGCACTATTCATCAGACTAAGATTTGTATCCTGGAACACATCAGGGCAATCAAGAACCATGATGTTGCATACCCGGTAGCGAGACACTTTATGGATAAGCATAATAGCAATCGGAACCAGTTAACATTCTTTGCACTTGATCAAGTCGCGTTACATCCAAGGGGGGGAGATAGAGTGACCAGACTTAGAAGACTAGAGTCGCGCTATATAATTGATCTTCAAACTAAATCCCCACAGGGCCAAAACAGCACTGAGGAATTGGCTATACATTTGGGCGAGTAGTCCTTTGTGATGAAATGTAGTCTTCTGTGATGAAATGTGGTTTAAATTCTGAATTTTACCCGTCTTTAAGAAATGTAATTTGACAATATGTTTGAATTTTGCATTCTTGGAAACTCTTTTGAAATAATTGAATGTTTGTAATTGTTTTCATAAATCATGTAACTGATATAGTTGAGTGAACATCCTTTTGCGACGAATAATCCCTACTGACAGTGATGCAACTGAGTAGCAAGACGGTAATCTTAACGTGCAATAGAAAATGCAATTGAAATTTGAGGCCTTTGCCCATATAGGGCTATATGAATAGATGGTTGATCCCTGAATGGACTGTAAGTTTGTGCCCATCGGTGGGCTTAATTAAGGGCTACGTGATGGTCGATCTTGTAATAAGAGAATCGGCTGTAGATATATGCCCATCTGCGGGCGGAATTAGGATTCAAAGTGTATAGATGTATTGACATTTGTATATCTTAAAATGAATTGTAAATATGGAATTGTTTGCGTTACATGGTGGCCAAAGTTTATCAGGGTGAGATGTTATGAAACATTGTCTTGCATTGCATCATTGCATGTTATAAGATGGCGCTGAATGAATTGTGGACTTGAGTCCTTTATCGCTGTCAATGTACGTGTCAGAACACCAATGAAATTGACATAAATAATGGCCGTTTCCGGCGCGCCAAATCACCATCGAAAAAGGCATCTGCCGAAACGCGTCTGGTTTTGCGTTTGTCAGTCCGTAATAAATGAATTTTGGACATGCCCCCGCGAGTGCTTTGACTTTTTGACCGAGGAGTAGAAAGTTGGAAGCTGATGTTAAGCGGGTGCACCTCCCGCTAAAAAGCACCCGTTCCTGAGCGTTGGGAGCGAAGAGAGATATATATATATATATATATATATATATATATATATATATATATATATATACTTCCGCTCCAAGATCTGCCAGTGCACTCGCTAACGGGTGCACGGTGCGCGAGGACAGTCTTTTTATTGTTGTTTATCGTGTGCTGTGAAAGGCAGCGAGTCTTCTAAGACCCTCAATGCTGCCCGGTGCAGGGTTCCACCTCTAATTCACTTTGGGTTCGCTATCAAAATAATGAGGCAAGCGCTGGAAACTGGAAACAAGAAAAAGGTTTATTTCTCATGAGGAGATCACGTCAACTGCAGACACCGGGATGTCTGAGGGAGGTGTTCTGCTGATAACTCCTTTGGCTCTTCCTTTTATACAGGTTTGACACAATGCATTGGTTTCATCAACATGGTTACACAAGCTTGGGGTCCCCGCCCCGGGCAGGTTGTCACACAAGCCCAACAGTAATTCTCTTCCCACCCAGGTCAAACAGACAATCTTATCTTGCAGCTGGACCTTGCTTCAGGGTCTAAAACATGTGAGACCGGCCAGATCTAAGAGTCCGTTCTGTTGATAAAAACAGGTCCCATTGTTGGTAACAACAAGTCTTGCTGTTTGCAGTGCAATAAAACATGTTGCAAGAGTCTTTTTGGTGATTGGAACCTGTTTGTGTAACTAGGTGCAGTGAGGGGTAGAGTGTCCAAAGGTTTGCCTGAAAACAGAGATGAGAGGAAAAACGAGTTTGTGGCAGCAAGTGGCGCTGAGGTTTGTTGCGGCAAATAGAGTTTATAGCCCCCAGCACACGTACCAGGTCGGTCAGAGGGTCAGAGGGATGCTAGAAAGGGCAGGGTGAAACAAAGGTGACCAACAGAGTACAAAATGGCTGTGATAGATTAAAATGACTGCAACTTATGTGCACATAGAATTCCACCAGACAAGATGGCGCAGGTAATGTTCACGATTGTCGTTTTGCTTTTAACAGTGGCCCCTTTGAACATAACTAGCCAGCTTGTCAGTCTATTTCGATCTCCATAATGTCCTGTATCTCTTGATCATACATTACTCTCGTTTTTGTTAGCTGAGTGTCCATAGTCTTAGGGTGCAAGGTAGTTATGCAAAGAGAGCACAAAGGTGGTATACAGTGTATACCCAAACAACAACCACATATTGTCAATACTGGGACCAAGAGAATCATTGATATTTTCCAACCCCACTCCTTCAAGATGCCCCAAAGCCAACTTCCAATTGTCCAAGTCTCTGATCCTTGATGAATTTCTGAAGATAGTCTATGGAGATGTTCAATTGCTTCATAGACAGAAGGTGAATTATCAGGAATGTATACATAGCAGCTGGCACCGATGATGCTCTGCAGGGGCTGTGTAGGTTGGTGGCAAAACAAAGGCGATGTAGCACGTGCCCCCCCAGTTTCTTGGGAGCCAGGTGTAGGCTTTGGTTCCACAAACAAAGTACATATTGGGTGATGCAACAAGCGCTGGGGGTTGGCAGTGTTCAAAGTCCTTACAATGCTACAGGTGCTGTGACCCACATTCTTAGTCCCACGGCCTTCAATGCATACAAGGCCAGAGACGTTCACCACAGATAGGGCCACAGTCAGTGTTGCAGCAGTTCTTTTCTTCAGGTAGGAAAATGTGGCTCTGTTAGGATTATTGAACACTTGCATTTCCACTCGTTCTTTGGAGGGGACATTAATCTGGAATGTCGCATTGAAGGTGTGAGGGCAGAAGGGGGCGGCTGTCCTTCCTGTTTTGTTTCGCCAGAACTCGTTGTAGAACTGGGCGATTGTTCCGTCGGAAGTGGCATTGTCTTTGTAACTTTCTTGTAGGAGCATCATCCAGGCAAGGCAAGATCCGTGAATAGAAAAGGGCGAAGGGATGAAAGGGATGGAATGTTCAGTGGCATGTGGTAACAGCCCACAGACCCAACAGTTGGTAGCATTGGTGGCAAGATTGTGCTGGTGCAACATCTGCACGAAAGAATTATTCCAGAATTCTTTGCGTCGTTCTCGGAGATGTGGCGGTAGTGATACCAGGTAGTGTTCTTTCTTGGTGGTTGGTTGCATGGTGGGTGACAATGTTCTGTATGCAGGTGCATTCTCTTCAATGATCCAGAGTGCGACCATTAGCAGGAGACAGGTGAGAAATGCGGCTACAAGTGCAATTGTCTTTGTGCTGTGCAGGTTAGCAGTCTTGGTGTCTTTGCGGTGGTTTTGCAGGTGTTCAGTTTATCAGGACTTGCCAGGGGCCCGTCCACCTAGGCTCCAGATTCTTCGTACTTTGGAAGTTACGAATCAATACATGGTCGCCTGGCTTTATTTCATGTCCTGGGCCCCTGGATACGTCAGGCAAGGCTTGCTGCACCTGTTGGTGGATAATTGTTAGGTCGTTTGTCAATTTATGCAAGTAATCCGACATTAATATGTTTGGGACATCGTTAATGGAGGTGGGTCTTGGTGCCGCCCAAATGCTCAAAGGGGTGGTCAGGGACTCCAAACCCTCCCCGTGGTACTACTGTCCCCTTCCCTGGGTTGTGTTGTAGGCAGACTATACATTGTTGTACTAGGCGTTTTGCAGATTCTGCTATCTTGACGTTATGCCATACTCTGGTGATTAGTTCAATCATGGGGGTGGAGCCTATGTGTGCTGGTAAATGTGCCATGGTCAATATGGGGATGAGGTAGGCATTGGGTAACAGCCATTTATTTCCGTCTTAGTTCTCCAGCAATCTTCCTCGTCTTTTAGTCCCACCTTTTCCCACTCGGTCAATTCGTCTTGTGTGCCTGTAGTCTGTATGTCCCTTACAGTGGTCCTAGCGTCAGTCCATCGTTCAGCTTGTGACCTGGTCACATACATTCGTGTCGTAGTTCTGTCTCCTGCCGTGGCTCGGGCAGTAACGTCTGCTAGTGCATTTCCCTGTCCAATGAGATCAGTCACTTTCCTATGTGCTTGGCATTTTATCACTGCTAACTTCTTGGGGAGGAGGACTGCTTGCGTCAAGGCGTAGACTAAATCTCCATGCAGGATGGGTGCACCGTGTGAAGTCAGGAACCCTCTTTCTTTCCATAAGATCCCAAAATGGTGAACCACCCCGAAGGCATATTGGCTGTCGGTGTATATGTTAACTGTCGTGTCAGTCGCTAAGATACATGCTCGTGTGAGGGCAATGAGTTCTGCAGCCTGGGCTGAACGTTGGGGAATACGGGCTGTTTCCAGAAAGGTTCGGGCTGTGGTGACAGCGTATGCAGCTGAGGTGGTGTCGTCGGGGAGTTTGATGCACGAACCATCCACCCATAGTTCTCCATCTGGTTCTAGAAAGGCGGTGTCTCTGAGATCTATTCTACTCTTTGTTTGTTCATCGGTTAGTGTCACACAGTCGTGTAGTGGAGTCACGCTAGGATCATTTTCGGGTAGGGGTAACAGTGTGGCTGGATTGAGGGTGGTGCATCACTTTAGGGTAATGTGCGGTGCTAGCAGGGTCAACTCATATCCTGTCAGTCGGGCGCTAGTCAAGTGTTGGGTTTTGGTCTGGTTTAGTAGTGTGTCGACTGCATGGGGTACTAAAACAGTGACTGGATTGGAGAGTACTATTCCTTCGCTCTGGCGTATCGATACTGCTGCAGCTGCCACAGCGCGCAAGCACGCTGGCAGCGCTCTGGCTACTGGATCGAGGGTGGCAGAGAAATATGCACAAGGGCGTTGTTTGTGACCAATTGATTGTGTTAGGACAGAGAATGCACATCCTTCCCTCTCGTGCGTGTAGAGGAAGAATGGTTTGGAGTAATCCAGGGTTCCTAGGACAGGCGCTGAACAAAGGGCATTGCGTAGTTCTTTAAAGGCTGACTGGCATTCGGGGGTCCAGGGGAGAGGTGAGGGGATGTCTTTAGCTAGGAGGGAGAGAAGGGGTTTGACAATGAGGCTAAAGTTTGGTAACCACTGTCGGCAAAATGAAGTGAGACCTATCAAAGAGCCGACTTGTTTCTGATCTTTGGGGACAGGGGTGTCTAGAATTGTCTGGATCCTGTCAGGCGTGAGTTTCCTCCCTTCTTTGGATAAAAGGTGACCCAAATAGGTCACTTGTGATTTACAGAACTGCAATTTCTTTCGGGAGACCTTGTGACCATTCTCAGCAAGAAAATGGAGTAGTTTGATGGTGGATGTGACGGCTATTGGTATGGTGTCCGCTGCTAGAAGGATGTTGTCTACTACCATTACCCTTTCCTTTAAGTCCTTCTTTTTCCTTTCTGTAGCCCTGTCATTTTCGTTTCTCTGATGCTCATAGTACTGGGCCATTTGGAGAATGGCCGCCGGTTTAGATGCTGCCCAACTACTTTCGCTGGCTTGTAATTTCTGGGATACATCTGGCAGTAGTCCTTTGACATAGTTCTGCACAAATAAGTGGTGTCCGGTTGCGGTGGACATGTCTTGTCCACTGTAATCGGAGAACACCGTTTCAAATCTGGAGAAATACTCTGAGACATCCTCTTGTGGTTTCTGGCGGCACGCGGTTACTATGGACCAGTCTATCTTTTTGTCTGGGATCAGCGTTTTCACTTTCTGCACTATTTTGTCAGGGAGGTCCAATATTGCTTTAACCGGTTTTTGACCAGGGTTCCGCTGTTTATCTAGTGTGTTGAGTTGTTCCCAGGTATGACCAAGCAGTTCGGTATGGTCTATTTTCCTAATCTGTTTCCACACATCTGCTGGTAAACATAACCCGAAGAACAAGTCTATGTCGGCAAGTGTCATTATTGTTGATCCCAGAGCGGTACCTAGCTCGGTGTAAAAGTCAGTGGGGTTCTTTCGTAAATCCGGTAAAGATTTACGGAACGTCAAAATGTCCTGTCTGTCCCATGGTTGATACACCCAATTGTAGACCACCCTTCCTCTAGCGTCTTGATGGTTCATATCGTCATGAGTCCCTTGTCCTCTAGGAGGTACCCAATAAGGGGCAGCTTCTTTTATCGGCATCATGCTATCTTGTTTTTCCACCGGGGGTCCTGCTATCTTAGATGTCCTGTCCTTATCTATCCGTCCTTGTTCCACGAGGTGACGGAATACCTCCAGTGTGGATGAAAAGAGTTCTGTAACATCGTTGTCGCCTTCATCTCCGGTGTCTACCTTCCTATAGAGAGCCACTAGCCGCTCGGGCCCTACATCTTGGTACTTCTCTTCATATGCAGTAAGAGTGTGGTAACAGAGACGTACAATAAAGTATTGTTTGCGGTTTTCAACATAGGAGTTGCATATGTCAGTTACATACTTTTCTGTCTCCTTCCTATCTATGAGGGATTTAACTATTTTATCAATGCCTGCTCGCTCATTTTTACTTAATCGCGGGACCCTGGGCGCTCCTTTTTCTTTTGATCCTACCTCTACTACTGTATCCTTTGATGAGACATTCGGTGTGGGTGACTCGGTGGGAGCAGAGGCGGTGGAGACTGAGGCGATCGTGCCATCTCCGGCTATACTTTGGTGGTCCTGGCGTTGTACTATGGGATGAGTAGGGGCGTAAGGGGGTGGCATGTATATGATTGGGGGACCTAACAATAAATCATCATCTACCCTTTGTTTTGCTGGTAACTTGGGGTAAAGAGTCGAGGGCGTTCTAACAGGGCATTGACCTGATATTTTTGATTCCTGTTCCTTTTTATCGATTTCCTTTTCTTTTAGTTTTTCTTCTAATCTTTTACAGGCTTGGTAAGCTGATTTTCGCGTTTCTTTATCTTGTCTAGCTTCGTCCCTTTTCTTTCTTTGAGCTGCCTCTTTTCGCCATAAACCAAAACTGTCAAACATGGCTGGTCTAGTTTTCTTTTGTGGAGAGCTAATTCTAACGTTTCTATTTTAGCGGGATCGAAAGATCCCGTCAGTGGCCACTGATTTACCCGGTCCTTCCTAGTGTATTTATGCCATTGTTTGCTATAAGCTACGGTGGCTAATCCATACTTTACGTACATGTCCTTGTTAGGGGTGCCTTCCGGCGGTGCCGGCTGACTGACCTCTAACGAACGGTCGGGTCCAAAACAATTACAATCAAACAATCTAGAGAAAACAGGCATGACGTATTTATCGGTCAAAAATGAATATCTCAATCAATCAATTTAGACAAAAAGTCTGCACTACCTGTCCTTCGCTGCCTGCAAAGAGAGAGAATATTCCTATTCTTCGTTGTTTGCAAGCAGGGAAATGTCACAAATAACTCAATATCAAAAAAGGAATACTAGTATCTCAATCAAACTATTCAATCAATCAATCAATCAATTTAAGTCGTTTTTTCACGACCTTACCCGGACCGTATGGATGGTTCTTCGTCTTCCCCTTCCAGCGCCTGGTTGTCCTCTCACTCCAACAATCAATGCGGCGTTCCTCTAAGGTCCCAGTCAGGACCGCAGGTCACTCGAGAGAGGTCCTTTCGGAACCGGTGAAGTTCAGTCGATCGGCAGCCAGACAAGGGTCTTCTCAGGCAGGTATACCCCAATCGTTTAGTCGTTCACTCCATCATTAGGACCTCTCTATCGGACCCACGCGTCGCTGATGGGCCCCTACGTTTGGGCGCGAATTTGTGAAAGGCAGCGAGTCTTCTAAGACCCTCAATGCTGCCCGGTGCAGGGTTCCACCTCTAATTCACTTTGGGTTCGCTATCAAAATAATGAGGCAAGCGCTGGAAACTGGAAGACAAGAAAAAGGTTTATTTCTCATGAGGAGATCACGTCAACTGCAGACACCGGGATGTCTGAGGGAGGTGTTCTGCTGATAACTCCTTTGGCTCTTCCTTTTATACAGGTTTGACACAATGCATTGGTTTCATCAACATGGTTACACAAGCTTGGGGTCCCCGCCCAGGGCAGGTTGTCACACAAGCCCAACAGTAATTCTCTTCCCACCCAGGTCAAACAGACAATCTTATCTTGCAGCTGGACCTTGCTTCAGGGTCTAAAACATGTGAGACCGGCCAGATCTAAGAGTCCGTTCTGTTGATAAAAACAGGTCCCATTGTTGGTAACAACAAGTCTTGCTGTTTGCAGTGCAATAAAACATGTTGCAAGAGTCTTTTTGGTGATTGGAACCTGTTTGTGTAACTAGGTGCAGTGAGGGGTAGAGTGTCCAAAGGTTTGCCTGAAAACAGAGATGAGAGGAAAAACGAGTTTGTGGCAGCAAGTGGCGCTGAGGTTTGTTGCGGCAAATAGAGTTTATAGCCCCCAGCACACGTACCAGGTCGGTCAGAGGGTCAGAGGGATGCTAGTAAGGGCAGGGTGAAACAAAGGTGACCAACAGAGTACAAAATGGCTGTGATAGATTAAAATGACTGCAACTTATGTGCACATAGAATTCCACCAGACAAGATGGCGCAGGTAATGTTCACGATTGTTGTTTTGCTTTTAACAGTGCCAATAAATCCAGAGGAGGATCATTACCAGCGAGTGCTGGTAACTTTGTTTATGCGCTAACATATATATATAAAGTCACCGGTTGATAACATGGCATCTCAATCTGTCATTAACCTCACAGAGATTCCTCTTAACCAAACGGAACTTCAAATATTAGCTTTGGGCTTGTCCTTTAGCCCTACCAGTAATTTCAATTATGCACAAACCCGAATTGACATGTTCAAATACACTAGAAAATTGAAATTACGTAAATTTCATTCACTCCAGAAGAGCAATGATTGCAAGAAGGACAATTCAGAAATCAAGTTGAGCAGTAGCTCATCCACACTTACTGCTCATGATCTACCACTTCTGTTAGATTTGCAAGCACTCCAAGAGGAGAATTTTTGCCCAGTAGCGGCAGGTGATTTATCACTTTCCAATACAGCGGGGCTTACCAACTTTAAAGCCAAATCTACATTTACACCAATAATGATGCATGACAACATAGATGTTTTCCATGAATTGGTAACAGTGGAGCTGAAGAGATTATCTACTATTACAAACCGAGTTCACCATAAAAATAGTCCCCAGGATGTTCGCTATGTACAATTGATGAAAAAGATACAGGACAATGGCAACATCATAGTACGCCAGGCGGACAAAGGAGGAAATGTCGTGTTATGGCCACGAGAACTATACCTTGAGGAGGCCTACAACCAATTAAATGATAGACAATGCTACAAGAGAAGTGATATCAGGACGGTGAAACAATCATGGTATGACTTTTATAACAAATTGTTAGCATGGAAGAGCGCAGGCCTTCTGAGTCATGATGAGTTCAAATTTTTAAAAAATGACCACCCAGTCATTCCAGCTATGTATTTCATACCAAAAGTACATAAAGATTCGAACAAGCCGCCTGGACGTCCTATAATTTCAGCACGAAAAAGCATCACTGAAAATACATCTAAATACGTAGATTCCTTTTTACAGGATCACGTAAAGACTTTGCCATCTTTTGTCCAAGATACTGGGGATTTCTTACGCAAACTCAATGATGTAGACTGGCAGGACAATTATTTACTCATGACATTGGATGTCACATCCCTTTATACTTGTATCTATCACTATGATGGTTTCAAAGCAGTGGACCATTTTTTGGGTACTAGACCTATTCAGTTTCACAATCATAACAAGATGTTGTTATCTATGATTTCCACGTGTCTCAATAACAACTTTTTTATGTTCTGTAATCAAGTATTCCAGCAGACACGAGGTGTTGCTATGGGGGCCTGCTTCTCCCCCAGTTATGCCTGTCTTCATATGGGACTGTGGGAGGAGCAGGTCCTACGTGGACAACTGTCTACCATCTTTTCTGAACATGTGGTTCATTGGTATCAATATATTGATGATGTCTTTTTAATTTGGAGGGGCTTAGAACAGCAGGCACTCAATTTCATGACAGTGATTAACAACAATCCATTGAATTTACATTTTACAGGTCACATCAGCAAAGACAGAGTGTGTTTTCTAGATGTAGAGGTTTTCATTGACAACAATAGACTAGAAACCAGTTTATTTAGGAAACCCACAGCTAGTAATACAGTGTTGCATGCGTCCAGTCACCATCCAGGGCACTTCATACGCAGCATTCCCTTTGGGGAGATGCTGCGTATTCGGCGTATTTGCAGTACTCAGAAGGAAAGAGATTCAGCACAATCAGCTAGCAGAGAAAGGTTTATGGCTAGAGGTTACAATAAATGCATTGTTGATAAAGCAATAAGTAAAGCCAATGCAATTCCTAGAGCTGATGCTTTATCCAACAAAAGAACAAGGACAAGTGATGTAGACAACAAGGAAGATATGTCTACTAGAATAGTATTGACATACAATAGGCAACATAGAGCTCTTCGTAAAATTTTGAGCAAAAATTGGAACTTGGTGCGCAATGATCCAGTTATAGGTGATCTCATGTCTGTTACCCCTAACATCACATTTCGGAAAGCCAGGTCAATGAGAGATACTCTGGTTAAAAGTAGTCCAGAAATTTTGGTCACAAAATCTTGGATCAATTCTAGAAAGGGATTTGTTAAATGCTCTGTCTGCAAAGCTTGCAGACACGGCATCAGTAGGACTTCTTACAAAATCCCTTTTGCAGATGCACCAGTGTCTATATCCAAATTTTTGACCTGTAAGACTGAGTTTGCAGTCTATGTGCTGGAGTGCCCCTGTGGTCTGCAGTATGTTGGTAGTACCAAGCTGCAGGTGCACAAGAGGGTACTCCAGCACATTAGAGCGATTCGAGGTAGTGATGCAACCTATCCAGTGGCACGTCATTTTAAGGAATTTCACAATAACAATTCAGAACTCTTGAAATTCTTTGTGATTGATTCGGTGTTGCCACTTAGAAGAGGAGGAGACCGTGAAGCCTTACTTCGCGCACTAGAAACCAGATATATTCTGACCTTAGATACCAAGACACCGTATGGCCTTAACGCTAGCGAGGATTTTTTTACATGCCTGTAGATGTAGCTAACAGATAATATCTTGCACAATATGAATTTCTTATCATTCAGACCTCTATTTATACAAATTTTATTCCTTTTTAACATATGGTTGAAGAGGGACTTTTAATGCACTGGACCAATAAGGGTTTTTTAAAAAAATGGTTTATGGCACCAGCACTTTTTTTTTGACATAGTTTATTGACAACATGTTCATTAAGGCATGATTTGTGTTTTGATTTTTTGCACTGACACTTTAGGCTCTTTCATCAACAAAAACAATTTCTTATCTCGTATATGTTTATAATTTATTGATATTGTATTTTACATATATCCGATAATTATATATAGGAGTTTTTTAGCAATTGTTTTAGCCTATAGGTGATTAGAAACATGTTGGTTTATTGCATTTCTCTGTATATGAACATTGGTGAATATGAAATTTTGCCTATTAGGATTTAATTGATTGCTGTTATATTCACAGCCTGATTATCATTATTTCTTCTATTTTGCCAATGCACAAACAATACTAAGCAGTGGTTATTGTTTACAAAGGGATTGCTCTTACCGTAATCACCTCCCCATGTTTCTTTAAATAACTCTAGATTTATAATGTATTTTACAACAACATCAAAGTTACTTGTGTTACCTGTGCAAAGTCTCATATTTTAAATGCAGGTATTAGCCTTTATATTTAGGAAGTACTTTTACTATGTCTATATATCAGGTGTTTTCTGCCAATCATGATTTTACGCACGTAGCACTTTAAATTCTGCACTTCCTCCTGAAGCGTCATGTGATCAAGGCCTCACGAAGGCTGAAACGCGTCATGGCGGACACAATGGGTGTTCAATAAATCTTTTTGTACTTACTTTGGGTCTGCCTTCGTTCTTGGACTGAGGAATTGCAGTTGCGAAGGCGTTCGCATATATATATATATATATATATATTCACTGAAAAAACCATAGGTTTCAGGGACGTTATAGTTACAAATTAGCATTTAAAAAACCTTTGAAATTCACTGAAAAAACCATAGGTTTTAGGGACAGTTATAGTTATTTGGACATTGCACTCGTACAAAACCCGTGAAATTCCCCCGTTATAGTTAGTCCAGCTAACTATAACTTCGCGCCCGCAATGCACTGCTGATGACGTCACATATTACATCACTCATGACATGGTCAGTGACATCACTGATGACATCACTGATGACATCTCAAATGACATCACTGATGACATCACTGATGACATCATCCACTGACTTTGTGTTTCTGTAAAGTTTAAATATTTTTAATATATATAGGAAAAGACGTATTGAAGAATGAGTGGGTGTGTAAGTGTCTGTATGGATGATTTAGTAGGTGCGTGACTGACTCTATAAGTGAGTGATTTAACGTATCTTACTGAATGCATGGGTTAGTGACTAAACTGGGTGACTGTCTGTATCCGTCTGTCTGTTGCTGTGTAAGTGGCTGCATGTGTTTGTGAATAGCTACATGAGTGTCTATATGAGTTATTGAATGCTTGTGTGAGTATCTGTATGGGTGCCTGAGTGTTTGTGTGGGAGGGGTGTGTGCGACTCTGTGCATAGATGTGTGAGTGGGTGATTCACTGGGTGGATGGTTTAAAGAGTGCATCTGTGATAGACTGTATGGGTGGGTAAGTGTGTGTAAGAGTGTGTTAGTGAGTGAATGTATGTCCCAGTGGTACATGTGTGAGTAACTACATATGTGAAAGGCAGTATATATGTGTGTTGGAGTATATAAATAGCTATAAGCAAGAGTGAGTGATTGTGATAGTGGCTGTATGGATGAGTGTGTGCTTGTATCAGTGATTGTATAAGAGCGTAAGAATGTGCTAGTATTTGTATGAGTAAGTGAGCTGGTGTGTGTATAACTGTATAGGTGAGTAAATGGTAGTGTGTTTAATTATTTGCATGACTGACTAGGTGTGTGAGTAACTCTATGGATGAGTGGCGGTGTTTGAGTGTCCATATAGGAGTATGAGTGCATATGATAGTCCTGTACTGAGTGACCGTAAGTATGAGTGACTGTACGGGTGAGTGAGTGGATGTGTGCGTAGACCTAAGAATCAGTGAGTGGGTATGTAGTTATTGGTGTTGGAGTGTCTATGGTTTTGCGAATGGCAGTCTGTAATTTAGAGTGGGTGTATCAAAGGTTATATTAGGGTGTGAGAAGATGCATGAAATTATCACGTGGATGATGTCATCAGTGATGTCATTTGAGATGTCATCAGTGATGTCATCAGTGATGTCACTGACCATGTCATGAGTGATGTAATATGTGACGTCATCAGCAGTGCATTGTGGGGCGCGAGTTATAGTTAGCTGGACTAACTATAATGGGGGAATTGCACGGGTTTTGTACGAGTGCAATGTCCAAATAACTATAACTGTCCCTAAAACCTATGGTTTTTTCAGTGAATTTCAAAGGTTTTTTAAATGCTAATTTGTAACTATAACGTCCCTGAAACCTATGGTTTTTTCAGTGAATTTCAAAGGTTTTTTAAATGCTAATTTGTAACTATAACATGTCTGAAACCTACGGTTTTTTCAGTGAATTTCAAAGGTTTTGTAAATGACAATTTTTAAATGTATTAATTGTTATATACATTTTTTTCACACTGATTTACTACATTTTTAGAAACAATTTCTTTTACATATTTTATTTTTTAAATTACATTGTAATTACATTATACATTACATTACAAAAAATACTTTCTCAGAATGAATTACTTTAGTTTAAATACTTTGCACATAGGCAATAGACTTTTAAGTACAGTAGTTACAGTTGTTGCAATGGGCAACACATTTTCATACACAATGCAACATTCAGCTCAATGTGAATTTCTAGTTAAATGCAATTAGTTACTTTATGGATTACTTTTCTAACCACAGGACTGGATCCTAGATTCAGTCCTGGTACATCTCCTGTAAACAGTTGAGTAAAAGCGTTTTGGTTACAGTCGTGATTTTTAAGGAATATTATTGTATTTTAAAAGTTGACACTTAGAAACTTTTTCTCATAGAATCACAAATGTTATCCTATGGAAGGAAATTCACTTAGCAGGTAAAAACTGTTATCGTTACTTTTTCTTACTCAGTGTTGGATCCTGGATCCAGCACTGGTGCATCTCCTGTAAACAGTTGAAAGAATGCGTTTAAGTCATACAGGCGATTTTTAAGGAATATTTGTAGTTTGTGAAAATCGACACTTTGAAACTTTTCTGCTGAAAACCAGACAATGGATTGCTATGGAAGAAAATATAAGTTAATGGTAAGTACGGTTAAAATTACTTTTCAGGACCAGTACTGGGCTGAAAGATACAGCACTGAGGTCTCTCCTTATAACAGGTGAGTAAATCGGAATTCGTATTTCGGCTGATTTTAGAGGAATATTTGTATGTTTCAAAAATCAACACTTAGAAACTTTTTCAGCAAAAAGCAGGCAATGATATCCTATGGAAGGAAATTCAAGTTACTGGTAAGTACGGTTAAAATTACTTTTGAGGATCAGTACTGGGCTGAAAGATGCAGCACTGAGGTCTCTCCTGATAACAGATGAATAAATCGGAATTCGTATTTCGGCTGATTTTAGATGAATATTTTAAAGTTCCAAAACTCCACACTTAGAAGAATTTCCAAGTGAAACCAGTCAATGTTAGCCTATGGAAGGAAATTCAAGTTACCGGTAAGTACGGTTAAAATTACTTTTCAGGACCAGTACTGGGCTGAAAGATACAGCACTGAGGTCTCTCCTGATAACAGGTGAGTAAATCGGAATTCGTATTTCGGATGATTTTAGAGGAATATTTGTGTTTCAAAAATCAACACTTAGAAACTTTTTCAGCAAAAAGCAGGCAATTATATACTATGGAAGGAAATTCAAGTTACTGGTAAGTACGGTTAAAATTACTTTTGAGGATCAGTACTGGGCTGAAAGATGCAGCACTGAGGTCTCTCCTGATAACAGGTGAGTAAATCGGAATTCGTATTTCGGCTGATTTTAGAGGAATATTTTAAAGTTCCAAAACTCCACACTTAGAAGAATTTCCAAGTGAAACCAGTCAATGATATCCTATGGAAGGAAATTCAAGTTACTGGTAAGTACGGTTAAAATTACTTTTGAGGATCAGTACTGGGCTGAAAGATGCAGCACTGAGGTCTCTCCTGATAACAGATGAGTAAATCGGAATTCGTATTTCGGCTGATTTTAGATGAATATTTTAAAGTTCCAAAACTCCACACTTAGAAGAATTTCCAAGTGAAACCAGTCAATGTTAGCCTATGGAAGGAAATTCAAGTTACCGGTAAGTACGGTTAAAATTACTTTTCAGGACCAGTACTGGGCTGAAAGATACAGCACTGAGGTCTCTCCTGATAACAGGTGAGTAAATCGGAATTCGTATTTCGGCTGATTTTAGATGAATATTTTAAAGTTCCAAAACTCCACACTTAGAAGAATTTCCAAGTGAAACCAGTCAATGTTAGCCTATGGAAGGAAATTCAAGTTACCGGTAAGTACGGTTAAAATTACTTTTCAGGACCAGTACTGGGCTGAAAGATACAGCACTGAGGTCTCTCCTGATAACAGGTGAGTAAATCGGAATTCGTATTTCGGCTGATTTTAGATGAATATTTTAAAGTTCCAAAACTCCACACTTAGAAGAATTTCCAAGTGAAACCAGTCAATGTTAGCCTATGGAAGGAAATTCAAGTTACCGGTAAGTACGGTTAAAATTACTTTTCAGGACCAGTACTGGGCTGAAAGATACAGCACTGAGGTCTCTCCTGATAACAGGTGAGTAAATCGGAATTCGTATTTCGGCTGATTTTAGAGGAATATTTGTATGTTTCAAAAATCAACACTTAGAAACTTTTTCAGCAAAAAGCAGGCAATTATATACTATGGAAGGAAATTCAAGTTACTGGTAAGTACGGTTAAAATTACTTTTGAGGATCAGTACTGGGCTGAAAGATGCAGCACTGAGGTCTCTCCTGATAACAGGTGAGTAAATCGGAATTCGTATTTCGGCTGATTTTAGAGGAATATTTGTATGTTTCAAAAATCAACACTTAGAAACTTTTTCAGCAAAAAGCAGGCAATGATATCCTATGGAAGGAAATTCAAGTTACTGGTAAGTACGGTTAAAATTACTTTTGAGGATCAGTACTGGGCTGAAAGATGCAGCACTGAGGTCTCTCCTGATAACAGATGAGTAAATCGGAATTCGTATTTCGGCTGATTTTAGATGAATATTTTAAAGTTCCAAAACTCCACACACAAGAATTTCCAAGTGAAACCAGTCAATGTTAGCCTATGGAAGGAAATTCAAGTTACCGGTAAGTACGGTTAAAATTACTTTTCAGGACCAGTACTGGGCTGAAAGATACAGCACTGAGGTCTCTCCTGATAACAGGTGAGTAAATCGGAATTCGTATTTCGGCTGATTTTAGAGGAATATTTGTATGTTTCAAAAATCAACACTTAGAAACTTTTTCAGCAAAAAGCAGGCAATTATATACTATGGAAGGAAATTCAAGTTACTGGTAAGTACGGTTAAAATTACTTTTGAGGATCAGTACTGGGCTGAAAGATGCAGCACTGAGGTCTCTCCTGATAACAGGTGAGTAAATCGGAATTCGTATTTCGGCTGATTTTAGAGGAATATTTTAAAGTTCCAAAACTCCACACTTAGAAGAATTTCCAAGTGAAACCAGTCAATGATATCCTATGGAAGGAAATTCAAGTTACTGGTAAGTACGGTTAAAATTACTTTTGAGGATCAGTACTGGGCTGAAAGATGCAGCACTGAGGTCTCTCCTGATAACAGATGAGTAAATCGGAATTCGTATTTCGGCTGATTTTAGATGAATATTTTAAAGTTCCAAAACTCCACACTTAGAAGAATTTCCAAGTGAAACCAGTCAATGTTAGCCTATGGAAGGAAATTCAAGTTACCGGTAAGTACGGTTAAAATTACTTTTCAGGACCAGTACTGGGCTGAAAGATACAGCACTGAGGTCTCTCCTGATAACAGGTGAGTAAATCGGAATTCGTATTTCGGCTGATTTTAGATGAATATTTTAAAGTTCCAAAACTCCACACAGAAGAATTTCCAAGTGAAACCAGTCAATGTTAGCCTATGGAAGGAAATTCAAGTTACCGGTAAGTACGGTTAAAATTACTTTTCAGGACCAGTACTGGGCTGAAAGATACAGCACTGAGGTCTCTCCTGATAACAGGTGAGTAAATCGGAATTCGTATTTCGGCTGATTTTAGAGGAATATTTGTATGTTTCAAAAATCAACACTTAGAAACTTTTCAGCAAAAAGCAGGCAATTATATACTATGGAAGGAAATTCAAGTTACTGGTAAGTACGGTTAAAATTACTTTTGAGGATCAGTACTGGGCTGAAAGATGCAGCACTGAGGTCTCTCCTGATAACAGATGAGTAAATCGGAATTCGTATTTCGGCTGATTTTAGATGAATATTTTAAAGTTCCAAAACTCCACACTTAGAAGAATTTCCAAGTGAAACCAGTCAATGTTAGCCTATGGAAGGAAATTCAAGTTACCGGTAAGTACGGTTAAAATTACTTTTCAGGACCAGTACTGGGCTGAAAGATACAGCACTGAGGTCTCTCCTGATAACAGGTGAGTAAATCGGAATTCGTATTTCGGCTGATTTTAGATGAATATTTTAAAGTTCCAAAACTCCACACACAAGAATTTCCAAGTGAAACCAGTCAATGTTAGCCTATGGAAGGAAATTCAAGTTACCGGTAAGTACGGTTAAAATTACTTTTCAGGACCAGTACTGGGCTGAAAGATACAGCCCTGAGGTCTCTCCTGATAACAGGTGAGTAAATCGGAATTCGTATTTCGGCTGATTTTAGAGGAATATTTGTATGTTTCAAAAATCAACACTTAGAAACTTTTTCAGCAAAAAGCAGGCAATTATATACTATGGAAGGAAATTCAAGTTACTGGTAAGTACGGTTAAAATTACTTTTGAGGATCAGTACTGGGCTGAAAGATGCAGCACTGAGGTCTCTCCTGATAACAGGTGAGTAAATCGGAATTCGTATTTCGGCTGATTTTAGAGGAATATTTTAAAGTTCCAAAACTCCACACTTAGAAGAATTTCCAAGTGAAACCAGTCAATGTTAGCCTATGAAGGAAATTCAAGTTACCGGTAAGTACGGTTAAAATTACTTTTCAGGATCAGTACTGGGCTGAAAGATGCAGCACTGAGGTCTCTCCTGATAACAGGTGAGTAAATCGGAATTCGTATTTCGGCTGATTTTAGAGGAATATTTTAAAGTTCCAAAACTCCACACTTAGAAGAATTTCCAAGTGAAACCAGTCAATGTTAGCCTATGAAGGAAATTCAAGTTACCGGTAAGTACGGTTAAAATTACTTTTGAGGATCAGTACTGGGCTGAAAGATGCAGCACTGAGGTCTCTCCTGATAACAGGTGAGTAAATCGGAATTCGTATTTCGGCTGATTTTAGAGGAATATTTTAAAGTTCAAAAACTCCACACAGAAGAATTTCCAAGTGAAACCAGTCAATGTTAGCCTATGAAGGAAATTCAAGTTACAGGTAAGTACGGTTAAAATTACTTTTGAGGATCAGTACTGGCCTGAAAGATGCAGCACTGAGGTCTCTCCTGATAACAGGTGAGTAAATCAGAATTCGTATTTCGGCTGATTTTAGAGGAATATTTTAAAGTTCCAAAACTCCACACTTAGAAGAATTTCCAAGTGAAACCAGTCAATGTTAGCCTATGGAAGGAAATTCAAGTTACTGGTAAGTACGGTTAAAATTACTTTTCAGGATTAGTACTGGGCTGAAAGATGCAGCACTGAGGTCTCTCCTGATAACAGGTGAGTAAATCAGAATTCGTATTTCGGCTGATTTTAGAGGAATATTTGCACAATGGTAAATGGAGGGCGGGGCCTGAGGTGACATCTGTGCAAACGCGCCCCGTGGTGCGTTTTAAGTTGGGGGATTAAGTCCCCTTGAATCATGAGGGTCCCTACGGAGCCAACTAGCCCACCAGGAACCTCCAGTATGCGCCAGGGGGCTGCGTTGCAGAGACATGTACAGAGGCCACACCCCTTTTACACCTCTCTGCAACGCAGCTCTGTAGCACTTTCTGGACGTACCTGTTGGGCTAGTTGGCCCCCAGGGACCCTCAGGATTGAAGAGGATTTAATTCCCCATCTTAAAACGCGCCACGGGGCCTGTTTCCACACATGTCACCTGAAGCCCCGCCCCTCCCTTCACCACTGTGCAAATGCGCCACGTGGCGCGTTTTAAGTCGGGGATTAACTCCCTTGAATCCTGAGGGTCCCTGGGGTGCAACTAGCCCACCATATACCTCCAAAGCGCCATAGAGCTGCGTTGCAGAGAGGTGTAAAAGGGGCGTGGCCTCTGTACACCTCTCTGCAAGGCAGCCCCTAGCGCATACTGGAGGTTCCTGGTGGGCTAGTTGGCTCCAGGGACCCCAGTATTCAAGGGGATTCGTTCCCCTCTGCAAACAGCGCCAGGGCGCGCTTGCAGAGTGGTGAAGGAAGGGGCGCGGCCTGCGGGCCCGATCGTTTTTTCCCTGAAGGGGGGCTGTGTGGCCCCCTTCCTTTTCCTATTTTTAGGCCCTGGGGACCCCATCCCCCAGGGCCTTACCCCCATAAATTAAAATAAAATAAAAAAAACGGGAAGGGGGCTGCGTGGCCCCCCTCCGTGGCCACTTATGGCCCCGGGGACCCCATCCCCCGGGGCCTGGCCTCTCGGGAGACCGCGCTTCGATTTTTTTTTTTCGGCAGGGTTCGCGCTCCCTGAGCGCATCCTGCCGATTTAAAAAAATAAATAAAAATTATTTTTTTTGCCCAGGGGGTCCTTGTGGGACCCCCTGAGCAGACCTAGGGGTCAGGGTGTTTCTACCCTGCCCCCTTTGTGCGCTTACGCACTTGTTTCTGTCCCTCGGTTCTACCGAGGGACAAAATGGCTGCCAACATTTCCTGGTTTGGAGTGTTGACAGCCAATTAACATAAAGCTCGTGCTCGGGAGGATCCGCGGCCCTAGATATACCTATCTTTTTTTCTTTTGATTTTCTCAGCAACTACTGAACGGATTTACACCATTTAACAAAAAGGGTTCTTTCTGAACCAAGAACTACCTCTTTGCCAAATTTGGTGTAATTCCGTTCAGCAGTTCGGGCTGTAGCCGTGTCTAAAGTTTCCTATGGAAAATTGCATGGGGAAAACGCGTTTTGGGACCCCCCTTTTTCTCGGCCCCCGCTTGACGAATCCCCCGAGACTTTCAGGGTAGGAGCGGACCGGAGCGGGCCACAAAGTTTGAAAATTTTTGCGAAGTTACGTCAACCGGCAAGAGAGTTATTTCAAATAGAATGTCGCGGATTTCCTATGGATAATAGGTTGTAACTATAACTATCTACTGGCGACCGCCAGTAGATAATATATATATATATATATATATATATATATATATATATATATATATATATATATATATATATATATATTCCATCCAAAACACGTTGCCCATGTGAAAACGCCAACACACAAGAATATGGATTTTACTCAACTGTGAATGGCACATGATCATGTTTGTGAATTTTTTCAGACTATGTTATGTGAGAAAAACCAACAAGGCATTGGATGAAGTAGACACTTGTCTAAAATCCAGCTTTTTCACATGAACGTAGACAGAATGCTAATATTAATTGCTTTGTACTCATGTTTCTTCTAAAAAACAGCAAGCATGTACAACTAATTGTAAAACATGAATTTAAATGTTTTAATTGGTTTGCTATGGTAAAACATCGTCCAACCTGGGATCTAAAACGATGGGGAGTGGAGTCTGTTTTCCATTGCAATGGAAACAGCGACCCACGTGATCGGGAACTTGTAATTTTAAAAATGAGGAAATGGCAACAGCGTAGATGGTGTGAGCAAGCCTGTGGATACAGGCGAAACGCGTTACCAAGAACTGAAAAATAAAAGGAGAATCTTTTTAATCTTTACCGGAGTCCTTGTGTTGGTGTCCAGGAACTGGGAGGTAACTGGAATTGGTGCAAGTGTTGAGCCGCGTTGCTGGAAAGCGGCAGTCACCAACGCATCCTCGTTAAGGCGCTGCCTGGACTCTGGCAAGATGGAGATGGAATGCGGCGCATAACTGGAAGCCCCCTGAAGCACTGAGAAATTACGCTGGGAGAGATTACCGCGAAGAGGAAGGAACGCGCCGGAAGCAGTGAGTCGGAGGACGCCTGCAGCCGGGTGAGTCCCGTACCTCAGAGTGCGGTTTCCTGTATTATCAGTCGAAGGGGAGAGGAGCCGGGGAGGTTACCCGGTAGGACTCTGGTTTGAAATTAGATATTTGAGACTCTCAAAAGTGATATTATCGGTAATAAATAAACGTGTGTGGAAAAACAAAGAGACCATTATGGATACATGGTTGCAGGAACGGGAGGAAGCAGCAAACTTGGTATTTGACGACAGTAAAGACACCAGCGCAAACCCCAGAGAAAGACCAATAGTTGCAACCCAAGAGGGAAATGCGCAGGAACTGATGCGGAAATTGGAAAAATTAAACGAGGAGAGGTTGCCAAATGGTGGGAGGTCAAGTCCCTAGAAAAGTATTTGGAGGTCGGGAGGGTTCCACGCGGCCTGAGAATTTTAGTGGCACCTACATTTGAGGATGCCGACCCGGAGATGTTAAAAGAATGGGCGGCCAACAATGCAGATTCATCTTGTAACATGATGAAAATACTCATCAAATACGCGCAAAAGGATAGAAACAAGTTATTGGATGACATTAAAAAGATAGAATCTGAATTAATGCAAATAATGAAAGCAGATGCTTTGGCCAAATTTGAAACGGAATTGTTAATCAAGCTGAAAAAACAAGAACAAACTATTAGGGACAGAAAAGCTGCTAAATTTCTAAGAGATAAGCTAGATTATCAGAGAGGACAGATCTATACTTTTGCCCGCCGCTTTGATAACATCAAGAGACAGAGGATGTCAGGAAAGGTAGTCATATGGAAAAAACAAGGACAAGGACTCCAAAATACAGGAAATGACAGTGCCTCTGAAAAAGCTCGATAGTGAGCTCTGATGTGGAGACAGGCTCAGAAGACGACGGTGCAGGCACCTCCTACAATACTGAAACAATACCGACTGTAGTTGATGAATTCCTTTTAGGTATAGACCGAACGCAAAGCAACAGAAAGAGGCCGCAACAACAAAAGGAAGAAATCAACAAGAAGACGTAAGAATAGGAGAGGAGGGAATGGAGTTAAGGTCGGGAACAAAAACCACGAAACAATACAATCAGAAATAGAAGGCGCCCGGCCACAGTTCTGAATCTACACTTACTGTGGAAGAAAATGAGATACTAGCACTCGGACTATCATATTGTAGAAAGACAAATTTTGACTACTGCCAAACACGTATAGATTTCTTCAAATTCGTAAGAAAATTGAAATTAAGAAAATTCTTTTTCCAAAAATAAGCATCTGGAAATCCATCTGACAGCTTAGAAGATGAATGAAACTTAGAGGTTGGAGACTTACAATTACTACAAGAAGTTCACAAATTGGAAACAGAGGGGGAAGGATCACAACAACAAGAAAGGCCAAAAGACACAGTTGATACTTTGGGATTGGACACTTATCGAGGTGTAAAAACAAACTTTAAACCAGCATCCACATTTATCCCTATTGTTCCAAGAGATCTAATAGACTCCTTCTCTGAGGCAGTGATTAAGGATCTAAAAAGTTTAGCGACAATATCAAATAAAAACTTTGAAAAAGAAAAAAATCTCCAGGACACAAAATACAACCAAGTAATTGAAAAAATTAAAAAGAACAAAGATATAGTGGTCCGTGAATCGGATAAAGGGGGAAATGTGGTCCTCTGGCCGCTGACAATGTACAACCAGGAAGCGAAATTACAACTTGGTGATACCAAATGTTACATAAGGGTCCCACAAAGCAACCTGATGGAAATAAAAACAAACTACACAAAGAACTAGCGCTCTGGAGAGGATTGGGTCTATTATCACAAGGAGAATACTTGTTTCTACGCATTGAAAATCCTGTAACACCAATTTTATATCTGCTCCCGAAAGTCCATAAAAATAAAGAAAAGCCACCAGGGAGGCCGATCATCTCTGCCTTTGGAAGTCTATTCGAAACAACCTCAATGTATCTGGACCATTTTCTGCAAGAATTTGTCATCAAGCTTCCAGCGTATATACAAGACACTCGAGACTTCTTGAAAAAAATTGAGACACTGATTTGGAAAGATACTTACTTGTTAATCACACTTGACATCGCCTCGTTATATACAAGTATTGATCATGAGGCAGGACTGAACGCTATGCGTCACTATTTGGACACTCGACACATCTCCTACTACCAACACTCTAGAATGCTGATCGAAATGGGGAGGATGTGCTTAGAAAACAATTGTTTTCTATTTGAAAATGAAACTTATAAACAAGTTCGTGGGTCGGCGATGGGCACCTGCTTCGACCCCAGCTATGCTAATTTGCATATGGGCCGGTGGGAGGAGCAGGTGCTCAAAGTCGATTATAGGCAGCAATGGAATGAAAATGTGGTTGTGTGGAAAAGATTTATAGATGATCTTTTTGTGGTCTGGGAATGTTCTGAGGAGTCTGCTAAAGATTTTGTCAGACAGCTTAATAACAATACACTAAACCTCAGATTCACAGACACAATAGACAAGACGACAGTGACATTCTTAGATCTTGAGATCTATGTGAAAGATAATGTCCTACACACACGCACATACAGAAAAAAGACAGCAGGAAACGCCATACTCCACGCGAACAGCTTCCACCCCACTAAGTTAAAGATGAGCATTCCTTATGCCGAGCATCACAGGATGAAAAGAAACTGCAGTGAGAAGCCGGCATTAGAAGAAGCTCAGAACAGTTTGACGAGAAGGTTCAGAGAAAGGGGTTACAAAGAACAGGTCCTAAGTCAAGCATTGCACAAAGTCAGTAACATCAAAAGAGAGGTCTTGCTAAAACCCAATGAAGAGAAAGAGGAAATCAGAAAACAGGATAAGGAAGAAATAAGACTTATCACTGGATACAGTGCCTACCACACAAAAGTGAGAGATTGTGTGAGTAGGTACTGGCACTTAATAAGAAGTGATCCACTGTTGGGTACAGTAGTAAAACGGAGACCCCAAGTAACATTTAAGAGAGCAAAATCTATGAGGGAAGAATTGGTGGACAGCAGTCCAGAATTAACTCAATCTGGAAGCTGGTTAAAGGCAAATCCGGGCTTTTATAGATGCCAAAAATGTAAAACCTGCACAATTGCCCAAAGCACCAAACAGGTAGCATCCCCGTTAATGGCAAACCCATGGAAAATTAGACACTTCTTAAACTGTCGAAGTGACCATGTAGTATATATCCATAAATGCTCCTGCCCTAAGCTATATGTAGGGCGCACTTTCCACATGGTTCACATACGCATTTTACAACACATGCGAGCGATAAAAAATAATGACAAAACCTATCCGGTGGCACGCCATATAAATGAATTTCATAAAGGCAACCTACAAGATTTGAGTTACTGTGCAATAGACCAGATTCCCAAAATGAGAAGAGGTGGGAATAGAGAAAAGAAACTGCGGAAGCTGGAGTCTAAGTACATAATGCTCTTCAATACCAAAATCCCGTCTGGTATGAATACAGATGAGGACCTACATGTGCATTTAAGTAACTAGAAGTATCCATATAAAATGGCTCATTTTAACCAAGTCCCGAGAATCTATATATTAGAACAAGGTTTTTAGATGTTTGATGAATTAATTTGCCGTTTTTTAATTAGAAGAAAATTTGCAGGAATACATTTTTGAATATGAATCCATTGTGCAGCAAGTTTGGTAGAAACGGAAATTAGTATTTGGATGCACATATGCTTATTATTGCCATGCACTAGCACTTTAACTGGACACCAGAAGGTCATAGAAAAAATCAACCAATAATGCATCAGGATAAATTTAAGGACAAAGCACTTGCACTTTATCAAAATATAGTTCCAATCAAATGTACTGTATTGTTTGTGTTTACACATTGCACTAGCACTTTATATTTAACAGCTGTTTTTATTGTTCCTCCAATCAGCGTGTTAAGTTCTTGATTGTTTTGTAATTTTGGACCAATTCGGTGATTTCTAGAAAGTTTTAACATTTTTAGCATGGTATAATATGGCTTTATGGTTTTATTCAAATCAAAAACTGCTGCTAGACCATATCTGAAGTTTCGACAAAAGAAAGAGCCATTTTTAGAGAGCCTCAGTTGGGGGAATATTTGATAAAATGCATATGAAATTTTAATATGGATTTTAATCAATTACGATTGGCACATAATCATGGTTGTGAGTTTTGCACATTTTGTCATGTGAAGGAAGCCAATATGGCAGCCGTATCTGGAGTCTCGACAAAAGAAATGACCACTTTAGAGAGCTACAGTGGGGCAATTATTTGATAAAATGCATACGATTTTTAATATGGATTTTACTCAACTGTGAATGGCACATGATCATGTTTGTGAATTTTTTCAGACTATGTTATGTGAGAAAAACCAACAAGGCATTGGATGAAGTAGACACTTGTCTAAAATCCAGCTTTTTCACATGAACGTAGACGGAATGCTAATATTAATTGCTTTGTAATCATGTTTCTTCTAAAAAACGGCAAGCATGTACAACTAATTGTAAAACATGAATTTAAATGTTTTAATTGGTTTGCTATGGTAAAACATCGTCCAACCTGGGATCTAAAACGATGGGGAGTGGAGTCTGTTTTCCATTGCAATGGAAACAGTGACCCACGTGATCGGGAACTTGTAATTTTAAAAATGAGGAAATGGCAACAGCGTAGTTGGTGTGAGCAAGCCTGTGGATGCAGGCGAAACGCGTTACCAAGAACTGAAAAATAAAAGGAGAATCTTTTTAATCTTTACCGGAGTCCTCGTGTTGGTGTCCAGGAACTGGGAGGTAACTGGAATTGGTGCAAGTGTTGAGCCGCGTTGCTGGAAAGCGGCAGTCACCAACGCACACTCGTTAAGCCGCTTCCTGGAATCTGGCAAGATGGAGATGGAATGCGGCGCATAACTGGAAGCCCCCCGAAGCACTGAGAAATTACGCTGGGAGAGATTACCGCGAAGAGGAAGGAACGCGCCGGAAGCAGTGAGTCGGAGGACGCCTGCAGCCGGGTGAGTCCCGTACCTCAGAGTGCGGTTTCCTGTATTATCAGTCGAAGGGGAGAGGAGCCGGGGAGGTTACCCGGTAGGACTCTGGTTTGAAATTAGATATTTGAGACTCTCAAAAGTGATATTATCGGTAATAAATAAACGTGTGTGGAAAAACAAAGAGACCATTATGGATACATGGTTGCAGGAACGGGAGGAAGCAGCAAACTTGGTATTTGATGACAGTAAAGACACCAGCGCAAACCCCAGAGAAAGACCAATAGTTGCAACCCAAGAGGGAAATGCGCAGGAACTGATGCGGAAATTGGAAAAATTTAAACGAGGAGAGGTTGCCAAATGGTGGGAGGTCAAGTCCCTAGAAAAGTATTTGGAGGTCGGGAGGGTTCCACGCGGCCTGAGAATTTTAGTGGCACCTACATTTGAGGATGCTGACCCGGAGATGTTAAAAGAATGGGCGGCCAACAATGCAGATTCATCTTGTAACATGATGAAAATACTCATCAAATACGCGCAAAAGGATAGAAACAAGTTAATTGGATGACATTAAAAAGATAGAATCTGAATTAATGCAAATAATGAAAGCAGATGCTTTGGCCAAATTTGAAACGGAATTGTTAATCAAGCTGAAAAAACAAGAACAAACTATTAGGGACAGAAAAGCTGCTAAATTTCTAAGAGATAAGCTAGATTATCAGAGAGGACAGATCTATACTTTTGCCCGCCGCTTTGATAACATCAAGAGACAGAGGATGTCAGGAAAGGTAGTCATATGGAAAAAACAAGGACAAGGACTCCAAAATACAGGAAATGACAGTGCCTCTGAAAAAAGCTCGATAGTGAGCTCTGATGTGGAGACAGGCTCAGAAGACGACGGTGCAGGCACCTCCTACAATACTGAAACAATACCGACTGTAGTTGATGAATTCCTTTTTTTAGGTATAGACCGAACGCAAAGCAACAGAAAGAGGCCGCAACAACAAAAAGGAAGAAATCAACAAGAAGACGTAAGAATAGGAGAGGAGGGAATGGAGTTAAGGTCGGGAACAAAAACCACGAAACAATACAATCAGAAATAGAAGGCGCCCCGGCCACAGTTCTGAATCTACACTTACTGTGGAAGAAAATGAGATACTAGCACTCGGACTATCATATTGTAGAAAGACAAATTTTGACTACTGCCAAACACGTATAGATTTCTTCAAATTCGTAAGAAAATTGAAATTAAGAAAATTCTTTTTCCAAAAATAAGCATCTGGAAATCCATCTGACAGCTTAGAAGATGAATGAAACTTAGAGGTTGGAGACTTACAATTACTACAAGAAGTTCACAAATTGGAAACAGAGGGGAAGGATCACAACAACAAGAAAGGCCAAAAGACACAGTTGATACTTTGGGATTGGACACTTATCGAGGTGTAAAAACAAACTTTAAACCAGCATCCACATTTATCCCTATTGTTCCAAGAGATCTAATAGACTCCTTCTCTGAGGCAGTGATTAAGGATCTAAAAAGTTTAGCGACAATATCAAATAAAAACTTTGAAAAAGAAAAAAATCTCCAGGACACAAAATACAACCAAGTAATTGAAAAAATTAAAAAGAACAAAGATATAGTGGTCCGTGAATCGGATAAAGGGGGAAATGTGGTCCTCTGGCCGCTGACAATGTACAACCAGGAAGCGAAATTACAACTTGGTGATACCAAATGTTACATAAGGGTCCCACAAAGCAACCTGATGGAAATAAAAAACAAACTACACAAAGAACTAGCGCTCTGGAGAGGATTGGGTCTATTATCACAAGGAGAATACTTGTTTCTACGCATTGAAAATCCTGTAACACCAATTTTATATCTGCTCCCGAAAGTCCATAAAAATAAAGAAAAAGCCACCAGGGAGGCCGATCATCTCTGCCTTTGGAAGTCTATTCGAAACAACCTCAATGTATCTGGATCATTTTCTGCAGGAATTTGTCATCAAGCTTCCAGCGTATATACAAGACACTCGAGACTTCTTGAAAAAAATTGAGACACTGATTTGGAAAGATACTTACTTGCTAATCACACTTGACTTCGCCTCGTTATATACAAGTATTGATCATGAGGCAGGACTGAACGCTATGCGTCACTATTTGGACACTCAACACATCTCCTACTACCAACACTCTAGAATGCTGATCGAAATGGGGAGGATGTGCTTAGAAAACAATTGTTTTCTATTTGGAAATTAAACTTATAAACAAGTTCGTGGGACGGCGATGGGCATCTGCTTTGCCCCCAGCTATGCTAATTTGCATATGGGCCGGTAGGAGGAGCAGGTGCTCAAAGTCGATTATAGGCAGCAATGGAATGAAAATGTGGTTGTGTGGAAAAGATTTATAGATGATCTTTTTGTGGTCTGGAAAAGGTTCTGAGGAGTCTGCTAAAGATTTTGTCAGACAGCTTAATAACAATACACTAAACCTCAGATTCACAGACACAATAGACAAGACGACAGTGACATTCTTAGATCTTGAGATCTATGTGAAAGATAATTTCCTACACACACGCACATACAGAAAAAAGACAGCAGGAAACGCCATACTCCACGCGAACAGCTTCCACCCCACTAAGTTAAAGATGAGCATTCCTTATGCCGAGCATCTCAGGATGAAAAGAAACTGCAGTGAGAAGCCGGCATTAGAAGAAGCTCAGAACAGTTTGACGAGAAGGTTCAGAGAAAGGGGTTACAAAGAACAGGTCGTAAGTCAAGCATTGCACAAAGTCAGTAACATCAAAAGAGAGGTCTTGCTAAAACCCAATGAAGAGAAAGAGGAAATCAGAAAACAGGATAAGGAAGAAATAAGACTTATCACCGGATACAGTGCCTACCACACAAAAGTGAGAGATTGTGTGAGTAGGCACTGGCACTTAGTAAGAAGTGATCCACTGTTGGGTACAGTAGTAAAACGGAGACCCCAAGTAACATTTAAGAGAGCAAAATCTATGAGGGAAGAATTGGTGGACAGCAGTCCAGAATTAACTCAATCTGGAAGCTGGTTAAAGGCAAATCCGGGCTTTTATAGATGCCAAAAATGTAAAGCCTGCACAATTGCCCAAAGCACCAAACAGGTAGCATCCCCGTTAATGGCAAACCCATGGAAAATTAGACACTTCTTAAACTGTCGAAGTGACCATGTAGTATATATCCATAAATGCTCCTGCCCTAAGCTATATGTAGGGCGCACTATCCACATGGTTCACATACGCATTTTACAACACATGCGAGCGATAAAAAATAATGACAAAACCTATCCGGTGGCACGCCATATAAATGAATTTCATAAAGGCAACCTACAAGATTTGAGTTACTGTGCAATAGACCAGATTCCCAAAATGAGAAGAGGTGGGAATAGAAAAAAGAAACTGGCTCATTTTAACCAAGTCCCGAGAATCTATATATTAGAACAAGGTTTTTAGATGTTTGATGAATTAATTCGCCGTTTTTAATTAGAAGAAAATTTGCAGGAATACATTTTTGAATATGAATCCATTGTGCAGCAAGTTTGGTAGAAACGGAAATTAGTATTTGGATGCACATATGCTTATTATTGCCATGCACTAGCACTTTAACTGGACACCAGAAGGTCATAGAAAAAATCAACCAATAATGCATCAGGATAAATTTAAGGACAAAGCACTTGCACTTTATCAAAATATAGTTCCAATCAAATGTTCTGTATTGTTTGTGTTTACACATTGCACTAGCACTTTATATTTAACAGCTGTTTTTATTGTTCCTCCAATCAGCGTGTTAAGTTCTTGGTTGTTTTGTAATTTTGGACCAATTCGGTGATTTCTAGAAAGTTTTAACATTTTTAGCATGGTATAATATGGCTTTATGGTTTTATTCAAATCAAAAACTGCTGCTAGACCATATCTGAAGTTTCGACAAAAGAAAGAGCCATTTTTAGAGAGCCTCAGTTGGGGGAATATTTGATAAAATGCATATGAAATTTTAATATGGATTTTAATCAATTGCGATTGGCACATAATCATGGTTGCGAGTTTTGCACATTTTGTCATGTGAAGGAAGCCGATATGGCAGCCGTATCTGAAGTCTCGACAAAAGAAATGACCACTTTAGAGAGCTACAGTGGGGCAATTATTTGATAAAATGCATATGATTTTTAATATGGATTTTACTCAACTGTGAATGGCACATGATCATGTTTGTGAATTTTTTCAGACTATGTTATGTGAGAAAAACCAACAAGGCATTGGATGAAGTAGACACTTGTCTAAAATCCAGCTTTTTCACATGAACGTAGATGGAATGCTAATATTAATTGCTTTGTAATCGTGTTTCTTCTAAAAAACGGCAAGCATGTACAACTAATTGTAAAACATGAATTTAAATGTTTTAATTGGTTTGCTATGGTAAAACATCGTCCAACCTGGGATCTAAAACGATGGGGAGTGGAGTCTGTTTTCCATTGCAATGGAAACAGCGACCCACGTGATCGGGAACTTGTAATTTTAAAAATGAGGAAATGGCAACAGCGTAGTTGGTGTGAGCAAGCCTGTGGATACAGGCGAAACGCGTACACAAGAACCGAAAAATAAAAGGAGAATCTTTTTAATCTTTTCCGGAGTCCTCGTGTTGGTGTCCAGGAACTGGGAGGTAACTGGAATTGGTGCAAATATATATATATATATATATATATAAATATATATATATATATATGTATATACTTCCGCTCCAAGATCTGCCAGTGCACTCGCTAACGGGTGCACGGTGCGCGAGGACAGTCTTTTTATTGTTGTTTATCGTGTGCCAATAAATCCAGAGGAGGATTATACCCCCCGCGAGTGCTGGTAACTTTGTTTATGTGCTAACATATATATATATATATATATGTTTATGTCACAGTCCACTTTTCATGTTAATGATCTTATGGAAGTGTAAGTCCTTTTAAGAGACGAACTTTATTGACTTTGTTGTGTGAACAAGCGCTCTTTGGAGCGCGAAACGCGTCACGACTGGTTTATGCTGTTAATAAACCTCACTTTGGCTTAAGAATGGACCCTGTTGCTTTTGTATGGACCTGAGTGCTCGTTGGAACTCCGTTCACTCTTGCATTGATTTTACCGGCTGCTCCGCCGGCACCGAGCCACCCCGGGAAAGGCGAAGGATCTCCGGAAGGAGCTGTTTTTCTTTGGATATTTATCGAGGAGATCTACGCGGTTCCTGCCTGCTAGCAACTCGGATCAGCATTGACAATACGCCCACCGAAGAGAGATAACCTCACGATATCCCGGGAGGGATATACCGTGAAGGTAAGGAAGTGACGGGGGCTTAAACGTATTTATATCAATTGCAGTATTTTGATATCCAACGGGTCAGCTATAAATACATTATTGCGGATGCAGACAGAGACAAAGGGGAACTCTGGATTATGTCAGAGGGGTCTAGATAAACACAGGGTGCCGTTCTGCCGCCAATTTGGACTCGTTAAGACTCCAAGTGCACAATGGAGGATGAAAAAGAGAGAAAAGAAGCAGCACAATTGCTTTTTGCTCAAGCACCGGGTATGGGTAAATCCGTGCCTGTGCCACCACATACGGGAAAAACACTTATGGACACTTTAAGAAAATACGAAAAATTGCACAAATTGGAAATCTCAAAATGGTGGGAGGCCACCTCGCTGCAAGATTATCTGGACAAAAATATGATACCTAGAGGCCTTAGGATCTATATTACACCATCTTAAGACTCACCTGATCCTCAGATGCTGGAGGAATGGTCGCATAATTCAGCAACCAGCTCAAAGAATATGCTGCAAATCTTAGTAAAGTATGCCTGGTCAGATAGAGTAAACATCAAAAAAGATATTGAGACTCTGGCAGAGGAACTCAATAAACAGCCTGACCAAGATACTATTACTAAATTCATTGAAGAAATGAGGAAAAGATTGAAGTCAATGGAAGAAGATATAAAGAAAAGAAAACAATATAAACTTCACAGAGACTGTGGTGATTACGAATCAGGACGAATTCTGACACACAGTAGAAAATACGATCATCTATATGAATCATCTCAGATAGCAAGTTCAAGTGAGAGCATGCCATATAGACCACATGAAGAGGAAGTGGCAAGTACAAGTGATTCAAATACAGAAAACTCAGAACCTACTGGGACATCAGAAAGCTCTAATTGGAAGGAGAAACTGTACCACGACGTAGGACTTTTTTAGACGAGTACCGGCTCCTGAAGCAGAGCCGGCAAGCCACCAGATCCTCATCCAGACTCAAGGAGAAGAAGGACGCAGCAGAACCGAGCGGAAGAGGAAGACCAAGGGGTACAAGAACAAAAGGCGGAAGAAATGCAAACAGAGGTGGAAAAGAGCCCGTGGGAACCAGACAGGCTCGATACAGGAAGAATTAACCATGGATGATGAACAGGTAAACCAAACCATCGTTAATTTATCTGCCAAGGAAATTAGCAATAAAGACAAGAGAACTTTATGCTTAGGATTATCGTTTTGCCCGACTGTACCCATGAATTATGTTGATGACAGAATTGACATTTTTAAATTCTGTAGAAAGCTCAAATTAAAAAAATGGCATAAATTGAAACCGGCTAGGAATAAGGCTATTCAGTCTGATGAACGACGCCTATCTGAGGAAGAGCTAGTTATAGGTGACATTGACACTATGATGGCACTTGATGAATTAAGTAATGACCAGAATGGTCTTAACCTGAGCTTTGATGCACTCCGTGTACTTGATGCGATGGAGGTAAGACATGATCGAGCTGCGTGTACAGATTTTAAACCTAAATCGACATTTTTACCCAAAATGAATCATGATAACATCGACACATTTCAGGATCAGGTAGGAAAAGAATTACTAGACCTCCGAAGTAACAACTGGCCTAAACAAATGAAGAAATTTTTAAACACAATCTAACATTATCACAGAAAAAAGCAATGAGTGAGCTTGCTGCAGATACAAGCATTGTGGTAAGGCCCGCTGATAAAGGCGGTAATATTGTCATTCTCCCCAAAGACATGTACATTAAGGAAGCTGAGTGCCAACTTAAAGATACCAGAACTTATAGAAAATCTAATCGTTCTGAGTATAATGCTAGTATCAATACCATTTGGGAAAAATTGACGGAATGGAAAGATAGGGGTTTGTTAGAGTGGGAGGAGTTCTGTTTTTTGAAAAGAGATCATCCTATACTCCCCATTCTTTACTTACTCCCTAAAATTCATAAATGCAGAGTAAATCCACCTGGTAGACCCATAATCTCTTCTAGGGGAGTGTTTTAGAAAATGTTTCTCGCTATATAGATCACTTCCTCAGAGAGTATGTAATGTTATTACCCTCATATGTAAGGGACACGAAAGACTTTCTGGAGAAAGTGGACAAGCTGACATGGGAGAGTGATTATCTATTAATAACAATGGACGTAAACTCCTGTACACGGTGATTGAACAAAAACAAGGAACCGAGGCGTGTGCCAGATACTTGAAAGGAAGACATATAGGTTATCTGGGACATACAACTATGATTTTAGATATGATTATGTATTGTCTTGTGAATAATTTCTTTCTTTTCAATGATGAAATTTATGTACAAACACATGGCACAGCGATGGGGACATGTTTCGCGCCCAGTTTTGCGAATCTGTTTATGGGGGCGTGGGAGGATGACATCAGGTCCAGCAGCATTTTTCTAAATGATTTTACTAAAGTCATTTTATGGCTACGTTACATAGATGACATCTTTTTTGTCTGGAGAGGCACAAAAAAGCAAGCCTTAGATTTTATATTCAGATTAAATCAGAATCAGATGAACATCACTCTGACATGCAACATAAGTAAAGATGAGGTAGAATACCTAGACACTAAGGTACAGATCAGGGATAATATACTCCATACTGTTCTTTACCGTAAAAGTACTGCAGGTAACACACTGCTACATGCTCTGAGCAGCCACCCGGAGAATCTCAAATGGAGTATTCCCTATGGTGAGCTGCTCAGAGCAAAAAGAAACTGCAGTACTGAGTTAGATTTCATCAAAGAACAGAATATTATGACACAGAGATTTCTGGCAAGGGGATACCCCAAATGGGTAGTAAAGAGAGCCACCGATAAAGTCAAACTGGTGGAACGTAAAACTTTACTCAGTAACATTCAGGCTACACAAAAAGAGAACCCTGATACATCTCACAACCTTGATACATCTCAGACTCGTATCATACTTAACTATAATGGTAACTCCAATCAAATTCGGAAATGTATAGTAAAAAATTGGAATATTCTTAAAGGGGATTCCATTATTGGTGATACTTTACCCAATCGTCCAAGTATAACATACAGACGTGGTCGTAATCTAAAAGATATTCTAGTACAGAATAACATTGGTTGTAGGAGTCTGAACAGAGGGGTAGATCTGCATGGCTTTTATCCGTGTGGTCACTGTAAAGCCTGTAACAATAGCCACGTGAAAGAATACTGGAATCCTAGTACTAATAGCATGAACAAAATAAACCAATTCTTGACATGCACGAGTGCTTTTGTAATATATGTGTTGGTTTGCCCATGTGATCTTAAGTACGTGGGCAGTACAACACATATGGCCAAAAAACGTATTCTTGAACACACTAGAGCCATAAGCAAGAATGATAAACAATACCCCATAGCCCGTCACTTTGAGGCTTATCATTTCTCTGATCAAACTAAACTCTCATTTTTTATTGTAGAACAGGTGAATCAAAATCAGAAGGGTGGTAACCGCACATTGAGACTCAGACAGAAAGAATCTAGATACATAATAAGTATGTGCACCCGATACCCTAAAGGGCACAATATGGATGAAGAGTTAGCCATACATTTGCAAAATGAATAGAGTCATCTTTGGATTATACCCGGTACTTATGTCAAGCAAGCCGGGTTCTGTATTTAATGCTTAAAAACCATGTACGCACATGTTTTAATTTTCTTCTTTTCTCTCTCTCACAGGAAGGAAGGGAGGGAATTTGTCTCAGGTTTGCGGCACCTGTACCCTAAACCTTTCTTCGTGATTCATCCTCTATTTCTCTCCTTTTCATCATGTAAAGTATAATACATTGTTATGTATATGTTTTTAACAACTCTTCTATTTATGTGCACATTCACATATTATTGTTTATGATAATGAGGTTCAAACAATTTGTGTTTGTCTTCTTCTTATGGACTGTGTTCCCACTAACCAGGGAGTTACACATATAAGTTAGTTGAAGGCAAGGGGCGAGCTTGATCATTTGAATAAAACAAAGGTTGATCAAGCGACTGTTGATGTTCATATCTGGCGCCTATTTAGAGCCTCAAGGCATTGACAGCTGCAGACATAGGCTCGCTCGATCTTACCAAAGTGCTGCCTGTATATTCGGGTATTCGCGATACCGTGACTTGAGTACATGGCCCTATAAGCATTAACTAGCATTTAACTAAGGGCTTATATACTCTTAGATTACACTTCTTTAGGGGTTTTCTAAGTTGTACGCGAGTAACCATTCCATGAGCGTATATACACTACGGTTCCCATAAGGCACCGTTGAGGTTACATCATGCAGGGAGCATTATAGTCTGAGGCCAATGAGTAAATAACACACAGAAATGTCATTATGACTTACAGCGCTGCCAGCCCCTTGCCCCTTTTTGATATTAGATCTTTAAATTAGACATTTCCTTTACATAGAAGGTTGAACTGTGTTATATGGTGTATTAAATTGCCAATGCAAAGATGGCGCTTATGTTTTGTTTATGTCACAGTCCACTTTTCATGTTAATGATCTTATGGAAGTGTAAGTCCTTTTAAGAGACAAACTTTATTGACTTTGTTGTGTGAACAAGCGCTCTTTGGAGCGCGAAACGCGTCACGACTGGTTTATGCTGTTAATAAACCTCACTTTGGCTTAAGAATGGACCCTGTTGCTTTTGTATGGACCTGAGTGCTCGTTGGAACTCCGTTCACTCTTGCATTGATTTTACCGGCTGCTCCGCCGGCACCAAGCCACCCCGGGAAAGGCGAAGGATCTCCGGAAGGAGCTGTTTTTCTTTGGATATATATATATATATATATATATATATATCCAACAGATTGTTCTCCGTAGTGGGGGCCTCCAACCCTGCAGGGCGGCTTCAGCTTGAATGGGGGCGGAGAATCCCTTCCTTCAAATCCACAAAAAATGCAGAAGCCCAATTCCTGGTACTACCAACGTTTTATTTCAGAGAAAGAATTACAGCATCACATATATATATATATTCCATCCAAAACACGTTGCCCATGTGAAAACGCCAACACACAAGAAAGTTTACTCCATACTTTTAATGTGGGCTGCCAGCACATCATGTTCACTCCTTCAGTTAATGCGGGGAAGCCAAATGCGTTTCGGGCAGCACTCTGCCCTTATTCACTGGCTACAACAAAAGTCACGGCAGCAAAGGAGAACATTTATAATTCCAGACCCGCCCCAGTGGGCGTATGCCACATTGCTTTATGGTCCTTGTGGTTCCTCTCATTAAACCTCCGTGGGTGCTGTCGAAATTTTGTAAATATAAAGGTCTCTTACCCAAGTGGGTTACTTCTGGAGGGAAAACATGATTATGATGCAAATATCAAATCTCACATTAAGCGGACTCTCTTGTCCTCTCAGCTGCCGGAACTCCAGGAGCCGAAGGTCTGCTTTCATGCAGAGGGGCGTTTTCGCGGCGAGGCGCGCCGCTAAAATTCCATCCAAAACACGTTGCCCATGTGAAAACGCCAACACACAAGAAAGTTTACTCCATACTTTTAATGTGGGCTGCCAGCACATCATGTTCACTCCTTCAGTTAATGCGGGGAATATATATATATATAATTTATTTTTTTCACTGGAAAAAAAAGTTACAGGGACATTATTGTCAGGCTCATATTTCACTCGTACAAAACCAGTGAAATTCAGCAATTATAGTAACCTGTGCTAATTATAACTCACGCCCTTGCAATGCACTGCTTATGACCTCACATATTACATCACTCATGACATGGTCAGTAACATCACTGTTGACATCTCAAATGACATCACTGATGACATCATCCAGTGATTGTGAGTGTTTTCTAAAGGTTTATGAGTGTTAAACATATATACTAAGGTACTACAAAAGTTAAATTAGTATACATTGTGGACTACTAATGAGTAATACTATTTCTAACATATATTATGTGAGTGGCTGTGTGAATGTGTGTATCCGTCTGTGAGTGGGTGTGTGAGTGAGTGAGTTGCTGTGTCAGTAGCTATATTGATGAGTGCGTGGCTGTGTGAGTGGCTGTATGGGTGCGTGAGGGGATCCGTGAGTGGCTGTATGGGTGAGTAACTGGGTATGTAAGTGACTGTATGGGTGAGTGAGTGGCTATTTGAGTGGGTATTTGGATAACTGAGTGGGTGTGGGAGTGGCTGTATTGTAGAGTGACTGTATGAGTGGCTATATGGGTTAGTTAGTAGATATGTGAGTGCTTAGCAATATGAGAATTGTCGGGGGGAACATGGCAGCCAGCTAACGCATCGGCCGGGAGTTGTCTTTCTCTCTGGTGCAGAAACATTAATATGCCGAATTAAATTTTCCTTTTCCTTTGACACCTACCTCAATTGCAGGCTCGTTAAGCATCGTATGAGCACATTTTCCTTTACTCCCTTGGAACACGAGCTGCGGCAGCTTCAGACTCTCTGTGGTCACTCGCAGTTCCTCAGATACGCCGGGATCGGAGTGCGGCTACCCGCATTTGCTGCCAGGGCTTGACGGTCGAAACTGGCAGTCAGAATAGACAGGCTAAACCCACCCTGTCTGGCCAAACAGCCGGAATCAAGCCTATGAGCCCTAATAAGAGTGTCGGGCTAGGTCCTGAAAAAAACAAAGGAGACAAACCAAGTTGAAGCCCCCTGCCTCCAGAGGAAAGGCCGGTCCCCAGAAGAATGAAAGGCAAGAGGCTAGCTCAACATAAGTGATCTTTATTGGAGCTATAGCCTCAGGTAAAAATAGATACTCTCTGAGGAACACGAGGTTTGGTGCATTACACCAACAGAGTTTGGGAAAGGATCACAAAGATCAGCATTTGAAAAGGGCAACCATCTCTCCCACCCTTGCTCTGCACACAACACCCCCTTGTAAATTCCGTACCACAGATACCAACTCAGACAAGGAATCAAATAGGGAATCGGAGAGGTTCCAAGATTGCACAAGACTCTGCTGATATATCAGGAGCAAGAGTTAAAGTTACGCCTTTATTAAGTACTTATTTTAAAGTCAGGGAGACTGAACTTCAGAATAGCTCATTTAAGTTGAGTCGCACTGACTCCTCTCCGAATATGGACTCAACAAAGGCTTCCCAAGCTCCTCAGGAGTAACTGGGGGTGTGGATCTTCCTCTTTCAAACCGATTGTGGGGGGGTGGTAAATTGACCTCTTGTGAAGAAGTTAAGGTAACATCCAATTACACAGAGCCTCCAGATATGAGCTCTTTATTACTCGTACTTTTGAGAGAGATTAAAGATAAATTTGCAATCTCTGAGAATAAACAAGCAAAAATCCAGGTGGGCTGTGAGAATCATGAAACCAAAATGGTGAATATTACAGAGAGATTATCAAACATGGAAGCCTCACTTGGGGTATTACGGGAGAAGATCAAGTCTAATTATAAAGAGATCCAAACTTTAAAAGAAATAATTTAAGGCTATTAAACATTACAGACGGGGCGGAAGGTGAAAACTTGTAAAGTATTGTCATAGAGTTGCTCAAAGAATATATTCCATCAATGACCTCTCTCGACCTGGAACAGGACATACAAAGGGTCCATCATGACCCATTCAAGAAGAATCCCAAATGAGAGAAACCAAGGAAAATATTAATACATTTTCACACTTATGTCATAAAAGAGTTAATTCTTACAGAAGCTCTTAATGCGAAATGTTTTCAGAATGATGACTGGTCCTTTACAGTTAAGTTGGATATAGCAAACGTAACTCAAAACCAGCAATGGGAGCTAGGGACATACATTCATGACCTGAAAGCTTTGGGGGCAAGTGCTCAACTGAAATTTCCAGCATCATTAAGGGTCATGTGGAATAACAAAATGTACAACATGAGAGAGGTGTCTGATGTCGAGGGCTTAATTAGCCAGATAAAATTGCAGAAAAGCTTATAGAAGGTAATCCGGAGAGTAGGAGCTTAAGGGGTATGAATGAACTACCCCGTTTGGCTACAGGGAGGGTTTCCCAGGGAGGATAAGGGCAGGGTGAGGAAAGGGAGGGGGAGATTGCATATGGTTATTGCAGATAACAGAGTGGGTTTTCTTTTTGAGCACGAGGTGGGGAGCATTTGGGAAAACCTTTCTTTTAAAATTGACAGTCCTCTTGTATGCTAAAAAGTTTAGTACAGGCTGGGGATGTTTAGTCTCGATGTGTGCAATATGGCGACAAAGGGAGAAAAAAAAAGTCACAACATAAGGGTATTATCCTGGAATATGAATGGTTCGAGGGTTAATAGTAAAGGAAGGAAGATTCTGGAATTGGTAAAAATTTCTGATAATGATATTAAATATTACAGGAAATGCATTTATATTGTGAAGAATTGGGTGAGGTTTTAAAGAGGCATAAATGGATTAATCAACTTGCCTGCACCAATCAATCCTGTAATGTAAAAGGTGATGATCCTGTTCAAAAAGTTCTGCACAAGCCAGACTAGAGAGTGTTATTGCAGATCCAGTGGGCAGATGGCTATTTGTAAATGCTAAGATGTATAGCACTGGAGATACGTTTGTAGGTTATTATGGGCCCAACATAGACAACCCATCTCCGCTTAGGGAATTATGCAAGCAATTACTCAATATTAGGAATTATATAATAATAGGGGGCGATTTTAACACGCAGTTAGACCCAGCGTTAGACAAATCCATAGTCAGACCAATGGTAAACTCACCAAAAATGAGGGAGTGTACTCACCAATTGATGACAAACCTGGGCTTGATAGATATTTGGAGGCAAAGGGAAGGACAGAAGAAATAATTTACTCATCAGAACAAAAAATATTCTCATGCCTCTAAGATAGACCACTTTTTAATAGATATACAGCTAGAGAAAAACATCAGTAGGGTAGTACATCAATCAGAACATTTCTGATCATGCTGCAGTAAAACTGGACGTCTCCCTCAAGAGTTGACAACCTCCATCTGGATGAACTTTAGATAGAAGTTTATTGGGGAGCAGGAAATTATAAATGCTCTGAAGAAAGACACTGTAAAGTTCTTCGATTTAAACGAGGTCTCCTCTCCCTTGCATATTGTGGGGATGCAAACAAAGCTTTTATTCGAGGGAAACTAATCAGCTAGGAGAGAAAGCAAAAATATTCTTAGAGCTGAGAATTGATTAAATTCAGAAAGACTTGGCAAGTTGTTCACACTCTAGCATAGAAGTGGAGCTTCATGGCAAATTAAAGGAGGCCAAGGGGCATTTAGCAGAGTATTTGGAAGGAAGGGTGCAGAGTAGGTGGAAGCCAGTAAGTTGGCACACTACGAGTATGGTGGAAGGCATGTTGAAAATGTTTAGCCTAACAAACAAGACAATATAGCATTCAGAATGTAATTAAGGAAGTAGAGATTAGTGTCACCAAGGAGTGATGCCTGGAAGACCACGATATCGAGAGGGATTTTGTGGGAGGGTTTTCAGGATCTATATGCTGCCGATTCAGAAGCGACGCAAGCAGAAATGAAGGAATGGGTGCAGAGGAACATCCTTCCTAGTTTAGATCAGGGTAAACAATTATCCCTTAACCATGCAATAACTATTCGGGAAATAAATAAAATAGTAAGAGGGCTAAAGAAGGGGAAAACTTCAGGCCTGAATGGCTTACCTAATGAGTTCTTAAAGGAGGGGCTTACCCCTGTTTTGGCAAATATATATAGATAATTTACCCATTCCAACTTTGTGGAATAAGGCAACAATAACATTGATCTTAAAACCAAATAAAGATCCCAAAAAGTGTGAGTCGTATAGACTAATATTCTTGCTTAATAATGATTATAAGATATATATGCCAATACTTGCCAAAAGACTGGATAGATTATTAGGGGATATTGTATACGAAAATCAAAACGGCTTTATGAAACATAGGCAGCTCTATGATCTAACTCATGATTTGGTATGTGCCATTGACGTAGCAATGGCAACAAAAACTCCCTTAACCATTATAATTGTAGATGCTGCAAAGGTCCTTTGACAGAGTCAGTTGGCCTTTTTTGTATAAAGTGATCAAACGAAATGGCCTAGGGGATAATTTCCTTGAAGCAATAAGATCTATATATAATTCCCCTACAGCTAGGATATTGGTCAACGGTTCTCTTTCGTTTCACAATTTCAAATAGGTAGAGGTACTCGGCAAGGTTGCCCATTGTCCCTGTTACTGTTTAACCTTTATATTGAGCCGCTGGCTAGAAGAATCAGGTCTGAACAGAAAATCTTGCCCTTCTAATACTTAAACTAGATCAAAAAGAAGCGTTATTTGCGGACAATCTTATAATTTATACATGTGATTTTAAAGCCTCTTTTCCCATACTAATAGTTTCTTCGGGCGATTTTGGAAGTGTTTTCAGTTACCTAGTCAACGAGGACAAAACTGAGATCATGACCTGTAATGGGTCAATGATTAGTCCTTTAAAAAAGTTAGGAATTAGATATTCGAGAACATGTGTGGTAAAGACTTGGAGAAAATGGTGCATGTTAACTTTAGTATGCTCATGCTGGAAACTAAAAGCTCTTGCTCCTATGGGAGCATTTTCCTCTTTCTATTTTAGAGAAACAAATCTAGTTAAAATAACGATCCTCCAAAAATGTGCTTTTATTTTTAATGCAATACCCCTACATTTCAATGTAGAATGGTTTAAAAAAAATACATGGAAAGCTAAGCAGCTTTATTTGGAGAATTTAGAGTGTTGCCTGGAAAAAAAAACTCTGGAAAAAGAAAATAGATGGAGGGATAGCTCTCCTGGATTTTCAATGATACTTTTCGGCCTTTTTAAAAAAAATACAAGATTGCTATTAACAGATGGATATTAACAGTCATCTCTATGACTCAGGGCTTTAACAAAAAATCTTCTAGAGGAAGGTAATTATTTCCTATTTAAATTTGGACATACTAAATACTTTAAGGAGATCAAATTCAAAGTTCTAATTGCAGCATGTAAAGTGTGGATTCAAGTTAGAAGACTTTTGGAAATCCCATATTACAGCACTATGGTCCCGATATGGAAATCTCCTGGGACCCTCTATGCTTTCAAGATGCTCTAGCTATTCCACTTTTAACTGCGGGTATAGTGTGATGGGGTCAGTTATTTGAAGAAGGATCAGTGGTTTCATGGGATTCTTTAGTAAAAAGCACAAATTACAGACTCTCTAGATTCAAGTATTATCAGATTGTACGTTTTTCTCGAGAATATTCAAATAAAAGGGGCAGAGCAGAAGGGGAGGAAGAACTACAGAGGGACCAGCCATACAGAAAGGAAGTGTCCAAGTGGTTCTGTTCTTTGGTATAAGGTGAAGATGGTCCTTCAAAGATGCAAGATGTGATATGGAAGGTGGACCTGTGGGAGTAGAAATTCTCCATTTATGGCAAGTATCCGGGTCTACACTTTGGGCAACAGTGAGGTCTGCACCTCTAGGGAGAAACCATTTATTTACCTTATTCAGGGCCTACTGGTCTCCTAAGAAGCTTTTGAAGATGGGAGGATGTAGGAAGAGGTATCGACCACAGTGTGCTTTGGAGAATGCAGGCGATGTTAATCTTTTATGGCAATGTCCAGGTATCCTGCTACTCTGGCAAGAAGTGAGCAAGTAAGGTGCTATCTGGAATCTTGGTGGAAGACATAGAGGTACGTTTTCTTTTGATGATTTGTGGGATTTTAATAGGTGGAGGTCCTGTTCAGATATCTGGAAAATTACAGTTGCTCTTCATTTTGATGATTATAGCACGAAAAGAAATATGTATAAAATGGGTTTCTAATATATTACCTTTTTGCTTGGACTGGGTGGACTTTGCCAAACACATCGGTAGGCTGGACTGTTTAAATGGTTCAGCAAAGAGAAGGAAAATGTGAGAACCTCTGTTTTTGCCCTTGGGTTGAAAGTGCCAACAGTAGGGATGGGTTGGATGGTCCCTAGGAGGGAAGGGGGCACATTTCCCAATTATGACAGTCCAAGGATTAAAGTAAAATTTCCACAGTGGACGAGTATAGTGGTGGCTTCCACAAAACCTGTTTAAAAAATGATTGAAGGAGGTTGGATGAAGGAGGTTAAACCCTCAGAGGTTTTGTTGCATTCCCAGGTCGCTCCTGGTTTATACCTCCCACCTTTGCCACATAGGAGGACTAAATAAAAAAATTAAAAAGCATGTGAGTGCTTGTATGGATGTGTGAATGGGAAAGTAAGTGTTTGTGTGAGTGTATGAGTGGCTCTGTTGAGAGATGTATGGGTGAGTGACTGGGTGTGTGATTAGCTATATTGGTGAGTGAGTAGATGTGTGAGCGGCTGTATGCGGGAGTAAGTGGCTGTGTGAGTGACTATGAGTGAGTGAGTGGCTGTGTGAGTAGGTGCATGGGTAAGTGAGTGGCTGTGTTTGAGAGTGAGTGGGTGTGTAAGTGGCTCTTTGGATGAGTATGTGGGTGTGTGAGTGGGTGTATGGGTGAGTCATTGGGTATATGAGTGGTTGTGTGGGATGTGAGTGGGTGTATGATTGGTTCTGTGGATGATATTGTCATTGATGTCATTTGAGATGTCATCATTAATGTAATCAGTGATGTCATTGACCATGTCATGAGTGATGTAATATGTGAGCTCATAAGCAGTGCATTGCAGGCGCATAAGTTATGGTTAGCTCAGATAATTATAACTGCTGAATTTCACTGGTTTTGTAGGAGTGAAATATGAGCCTAACTATAACTTCTCTGTAACCTTTGTTTTTTTCAGTCAATTTATAAGGTTTTTTTTAATGCTATTTCCTAACTATAACATCATTGTAACCTTTGTGTTTTTTAGCGAATTTTGATGTCTTTTTAAAGTTATTTCCTAAGTATAACGTCCCAGTAACCTCTGGTTTTTGTTGTGAATTTCTAAGATTTTTTTTAAATTTTATTTCCTAACTGTAACCTGTAACCTTCGAGAGTGAGTGTGTGAGTGAGTGCATGAGTGTCTCATTGGGTGTGTGAGTGAGTGTGTGAGTGTCTTAATGGGTGTGTGAGTGTCTGAGTGGGTTTGGGAGTGGGTGCGTGTCTCACTGGGTGTGTGAGTGGATGCATGAGTGTCTCAGTGGGTCTCTGAATGGGTGCATGAGTGTCTGAGTGGGTGCATGAGTGTCTGAACGGGCCTGTGAGTGGGTGTGAGATTGTCTCAGTGGGTTTGTGAGTGCCTCCAGGAGTGTGTGAGCCAGTCTGCGAGCGAGTGCATGACTGTCTGAATGAGTCTGTGAGTGGGTGCATTGCCTCTGAGTGGGCCTGTGAGTGGGTATGTGAGTCTTTGAGTGGGTCTTTGAATCAGTGTAAGAGTCTCTGAGTAGGTCTGTGACTGGGTTGAGAGAGTATGAGAGGTTCTGTAAATGGGTACATGAGTGTCTGAGTGGGTCTGTGAGTGAGTGCATACATCTGAGTGGGTCTGTGAGTTGGTGTATGAGTGTCTGAATGGGTCTGTGAGAGTGTCTGAGTGGTTCTGTGAGTGAGTGCATGAGTGCCTGAGTGGGTTTGTGAGTGGGTGTGAGGGTGTCTGAGTGCATCTGTGAGAGGGTGCATGAGTGTCTGAGTGTGTCTATGAGTGCATATGAGAGTGTATGAGTAGGTCTGTGAGTGGGTCTGTGAGTAGCTATCTGAGTGGGTCTGTGAGTGGGTGTATCAGTGTCTGAGTGGGTCTGTGAGTGGGTATATCAGTGTCTGAGTGGGTCTGTCAGTGGGTATGTGAGTGGCTGAGTGTATGAGTAGGTATCTAAGTGTCTGTGTGGGTGTGTCAGAAATGGAGCAGTGACTAAGTAGGGTGGGAGACGGCGTGTCCGGCGCGAGAAGAGGAAGAAAAGTGGTGGGGGGAGGCTTTATACCCTCCCCCTATCCTCGCGCCCCCCGGAAGTGATGCTGCCTCGCGCGTCACCACCGGGCTGGGGGGACACCTCACCCGAGTCCCTGCCCACCCAAAGGGGGGGGGCTGCCCAGATGTTACTAGAGGGCTGCCCTCCTTAGTGGCCCCCAGCGGGGGCCTCGGACAGCCACATAGCAACACCATTGGCAACGCTCCCCCCCTCCAACCAATACTGCATGCTGATAATAAACACACAACACGTTACTTGTTTGGGTAAAATTGCTGCAGGTTTATTACATACACCGTTATGTAATAAGGTGGGTTATCTTACGGGCGATCCAAGGGCAGGCAACCATCTGAGCCGCCTGCCCGCCTGATGAGCCAAGCAGCACTGGACGAACCCCATCTGTGCTGCCACTTCTGGTGATCCTTCTCCCGGATCACCTGACACATGGTCCCTTCTTACTCACGCCCCTTTCAGGGCGAAGCGTAGCATAGCAAACCCCCAGTTGTTCAGGCCCACAACCGCCCGAAGGACTAACGGGGTGCCGACACGGTTTTCCAGTCACCTCCCATGAGGCTCTTAGGATTTGGCTCTAGCACCCCCTATGGTGCTGCGCAGAGAGAGGTACCCTTCTGTCCCCCTTTGCTTCCAGATGAGTACTTTCTACTGGTTAATTAATAAGTGCTCCCTCCTTAGGTAAATGTCCAGTACGTATTCTACACAATAGCTGTGTAATGGAGCATGAAGAAATGTCACCAGTAACTTGGTGTGTCTTTTGGCAATGGTTATTGTTCCTCGTGTCTTCATCAAGAAATTTGTGATAACATGAATCTTCGTACAGAGAGTTTGCAGTGTTCTGCTATGTGGAACACCGCAAAGCGGCTAAAAGGTCCACTGCGCTATGCGGAGTTCCACGTGCGGGAGGAGTTTGCCAGGTGCCCGTTTGCATTGCCATATGCAACGCAGAGTGCATCTTTGTGTTGCAAATCACACACGAATGCCACTATGCAGTTCTTATGTGCGTCCTCGCGTTGGAAATCACACGCGAATGGCACCACATGGTTTGCATGGGGGCACCCATCTTGTTTTTCTACTCTCTGTTATGGTGCTGGGCTTATTTTCTGAATCCAACTTATTCTCTTTAATTCTCCGCATTTAATACATATCTGATCCTCATTTTTAGTTATTATATTAGTTTGTGTTTTTGTGTTTGTGTATTTTACATTTTTGGGAAAAAGTTTTGGTGTTTTTCATGACTTTTCGTATTTTGTTTTTTTTCCTTATTTCTTCTTTCCTTTCCCTTCCTTTTCCTTCTTTTCTACCCCACCAAGTGCCATGGCAGAGGGGCATTTCATTGTGGGCAGTGCCCAAACCCAGCTGGGCAGCCCCGGGCGATCTTTAGCGAGGAGGAGATGGCAGCACTCATTTTTTTGTGTGCAGCACCACCTCCCTTCCATGCTGAGTCAGTGATATCAGTAAGAAGCCCATTCTCTCTGTGACTTTGCTTATGTAGCGCGTACAGTTCCAAGCTATTTCACAGTGATGTGTAGTATGCATCTATGCATTGCAAAAAAGGGAAACTGAGTTGGTCCATCAAGGGGATCGAGAGATAAAAACAGAATCAAAGATCATTCACTGCAATGCATTATTTCCTAATGTAGGGCCTCATTTATGAGGTTTTGACGTAGGGCAGCGCTGCAAGGAATCTTGCTGCACTGCCCTACGTCAAAACAAAAGGGCAGGAATGCTCCGTATCTATGTGATACAGTGCATTCCTGTCCTTTTCTCCAGCGCCGGCGTACATTGGGCTGCCATGCGACAATGCTGGTACCCTTGCACCATGGTGCAAGAGTGCCTCCGTTGCGGGACTGATTGATTTTGTGCAGGAAGAGACACCTTCCTGCACAAAAACAATCACAAGAAGTGATTTCCTTTTTCTGTGTGCTGCAGAATGCAGCACACATAGAAAAAGGAAAGCACGCGTACCTAACGCCACCCATAAGGTGGCGTTAGGTCCTGAGGTATTCCCAGGTTTACGATTTCTCATAAATCTGGGAATGTATCAGGTTCCATGGGTGTTGCATGGGAACATCCATGGAACACCATTTCCATGCAGTTTTCTGTGTGAAAAGGGCACATAGTTATAACGCTATGAAAAGCCACGTAAAGTTGCTTTACGTTGCCTTATAAATATGCCTTAAAATATGCCGTGGCACATTGAGCCACTGGAACATCAAAAAAGTGATGTTTCGGTGACGCAAAAGTGCTGGTAGGGCCTCATAAATGAGGCCAGTAGTGTAGATTAAGGAAATTTGGAATGCGGATTTTAGGATTAGTATGGACAACTCAATGATAGTCGAGAAACTTGAAACTAGTACTATAGGCAAAGGTGATCTGTTTTAGAGAAGTATAATGTGACTGTGTTTCCCTGACAACATTTTGTGGAGATTAACTGAACCACTAATCTATTTTTTTTTTATATTCGTCATTTCTTACATCAGCACCCAAGGGCAAGAAGAGGGACGTTGAGGAGACAGGTCCGGGAGTAGCTCAACAGCTGGAGGCACCAACCACCAGCGCAGCTGCTGAGGGCTCTGCTCAGCCTAGTTAGTCCTATTATTTATTTTTGTTATTTCCCTGTTGTTGGGTTTTATGATTGTTGTGGGCCTCGGGTAGAATCTTGCGGTATTGGAATGTTGGTGCTGGGAGTTGCTGCCTTGAGGCTGGTGTTGCTGGTGAGAAATAAAGTTTCTATGACACCCTTACCTGCCGTCTTCCTTCCACGTGGCGATGAGGACGGGATACAAATCCACTTGTGGAGAGCAAAATGGATTACATTTTTGTTTCATTCCTGTTATCCCTGCATTATCTTTTTTTCCCTTATGTTACATGGATTTATTTTTTGGTAGCTGACTTTTTCTGGTCTCTACTCTAGTCTCTAGTCCACTTATCTTCTGCTTTGTTGGTAATCGTTCCCTCTCTCCTATATATCTTGTAGTACTGTAAGAGAAGGCTAAGAATAACATATTTTAGTACTCCACTGTCTACTGTGAAGATTGCATGTCCAAATAAGCTTGTATTATAAATAATATTCACATGTATGTTTGTTGAGAAGGCGTTCTTTTTCCTGCTCATCCTCTAACAGTTGAGTTCACATGAGAGTGGCCATGGTCATGGACCACTTCCCACCCCCCAGTGTTGTGTGCTGTCTCATTCATTTATAGAGTAAACCAGAAGTTTTCCATGACAATGCAGCAAGGCTAGAAAAAAGTATGAGGTCTCACTCCCATTACAACCAACACCATATGTCTTTCATTGACCATTATTCCACCCCTGGCTTGGGGGATGAATGGGTAAATGGATGGTTGGAAGAAAGGGTAGATATTGAATGAATGGATATTAGATTGGAAATGTTGGTAAAAAACTGGATGAGAGAAAGTAAAACTTAATCATGGTGGCTATAGGTGAATTAAAATGAAAGGATGAATGAAGATTTGGATTGTTTGCATGAATAAGCAAGGCAGCTCTTCTCTTGAGGAGCGTACTGCTCACCTACCTTGCTTACTGTGTTTATGTATCAAAGCTATGGTTCAAAGTGGGGGGCATTTTTTATTTTTTGTTCTAATCCCTTGACTCGCTGTATTTGTTAAGTGAGCCAGATGTATACCACCCACCATTCATCACCCCCCTCCATGCCCATGGCATTTTGCCACCTATTACCGAAGTGCAGTATGGTTTAATTTGTGACTGCAGTGTTGGCTTTGAAATGTGCGTCTGCTTCAGTTAATGCAGCATTTACAATGTTTTCAATACATTACAAATCAAACATACAAGGTGTGTTGTTTCCCTTCACCCACTCAGTCACTTCTTAGTATTTCACTCCTTCATTTTTTACTAAGTTCTTCCATCCCAGTCAACCAAACAATTGGAAAATCCATTCTTGGCATGAGCCACATTTGATTTTTTAACCATGTGAAGTGAAGTGATTACAGAATATATTTCATAGTTTCCCATAACAGATTTCTTTTACACCTTTTAAGATTTTTCCATTTCGTCTTCCGTCGACTAGTACAGTGACTGATTAAGCCAAAGATAACAAATCCATGATCAGTGTAGTGGCCCCTCTATTCCATATTAAAAAGCTCTACCCTACCCATCTTATCCCTCTAGCCTACCCTGCAGTAGAGTAAGTCAAGTTTACTTTCCTTGCTTACTGCCCAGCAAATTTATTTGTTGGAAATAATATGTGGTGGTGGGCGAGGCCACTGAGTAAAGTGGAAGTAAGTGCATGACTTGATGTCAAGTTTAGCATATGGGATACACTGTAACGAATGAGCTAAATACAATCTATATAGCCCGTTCCTTTCCCTGTAGTGCAGTCCATCATTTTCCCCAACGTCTACTTACGGCAAACAGAATAATATCCACATTTCATATGTCACATGTGTGTCGTAGTATCTTATTTATTATTCATCTGCCCCTTTGGGGTCACAGTAGAAAGAGAAATGCATTTGGAGAAGAGCATTGCCATTGGAATTAAAAATAGATAATTGTCAACTACAGCTGCCCCAGTTGCAGACAGTAGCAAAATACCCAATGTGCTGGTTAGCAATGAGCATTACTCCATTATTTTAGCACAACACAAAACTTGTACTCCACAGTGCATAATACTTCACTCACTCATTAATGAGAGGTAATTTATTTTCCCACTCAAAATGCCTGTTTATAGTTACTTGAAGAGGAGAGTTCAAAGTGGAGAAAGAAAAAGGGAAAAGGTGTCCTGTGCTACTCTATGTGTGGGGACAGTGTGTCCTCATCATGATGCCCACACACACCCCGAAGGATGTCATGCTTCATCATTGGGCTTTTGCTCCTCGTCGGGCCGGCGCTGCAATGCCCTACGGGTCCCCCGAAGGGTCTCTTTTGGAGATCTTTTGATGAAACAAGCCGCTAGGTGCGTGTGTGTGAGTAGAAGTGAGGTCTCAACTAGTGTGTTAAAAAATGACTGGAGGAGAGTGGCTATTATTTATTAAAGTGGTCCCTCTGTCATTAGTAAATGGTGTGTGGTGCTGCTAGTGGGATATTATGTCCTCAGTAGCTAGATATGAGTCCTTAGTGGGTGTCTCTAGTGGTCGACATGTTTCGCGCTATCTGTGGCCTCTGGAGGAGATCCAAAACGCTTCTTCAGGACCAAGGTGAGTTTAAATAAAGTATCACTAGCGGCCTAAATTTTTCAGTGCCGCCAGGTTGATGGAAAGGAGTAGCGTCTCCCTTATTTCTTAGATCAGTGAGGGCCGATGGGAAGGTTCTCCCATTCAGCTGTGCTGCTCCACCTGCATGCCTCTCTCTGTCTCCGCCGGTCTGCGGACAGAGAGAGGCATGCAGGTGGAGCAGCACAGCTGAATGGGAGAACATTCCCATCGGCCCTCACTGATCTCATGAGGCCATAATTATAGGATTAAGGGAGACGCTACTCCTTTCCATCAACCTGGCGGCACTGAAAAATTTAGGCCGCTAGTGATACTTTATTTAAACTCACCTTGGTCCTGAAGAAGCGCTTTGTATCTCCTCCAGAGGCCACAGATAGCGCGAAACATGTCGACCACTAGAGACACCCACTAAGGACTCATATCTAGCTACTGAGGGACATAATATCTCACTAGCAGCACCACACACCTTTTACTAATGACAGAGGGACCACTTTAATAAATAATAGCCACTCTCCCTCCAGTCATTTTTTAACACACTAGTTGAGACCTCACTTCCACTCACACGCACGCACCTAACGGCTTGTTTCATCAAAAGATCTCCGTAAAAGAGACCCTTCGGGGGACCCGTAGGGCATTGCAGTGCCGGCCCGACGAGGAGCAAAATGCCCAATGATGAAGCATGACATCCTTCGGGGTGTGTGAGAGCATCATGATGAGGACACACTGTCCCCACACATAGAGTAGCACAGGACACCTTTTCCCTTTTTCTTTCTCCACTTTGAACTCTCCTCTTAAGGAACTGTGACCCCCCTTTATATACCAGTTACCAATCGGGAGCAAGGGTCACTGGACCTAACAATCAGCTCCCACCGTCCCCCCCTCTCTTTTTGATAAATAGGTATAGTTACTTGAAGCCTTTAGTAGAAAAAAACACAAATCACAGTTTTTTTTAAATCCTGTGTTTCTCTGCCTTAATACTTTTCTGCCACACAGTCGGTGCTTTTTATGCAAGGAATGTGTGGGTAAAACAAAATTGGCCTTGTGACTCTCCTAATCATAATTACATCAAATTCCAGTTGCCCTAGGGGACCAGCAATGTACTGCTACTTTGCCACCCAGTAATTTAAAACAATTGTTTGCACAGAGCATTATTTACAATTGTTTTTCTTTTTCTTAATATAGCTGCTCCTTCTGGTCCACCCGTAAGTCCCAACAGGCAAGAGATAGCGGCCCTTCTGCAGCAGCAGAGGCTGGAGCGTATCCAGCAAGAGTGTCGGCGGCTGTTGGTCCTGGAAGACGAGGAGGAGGAAACAAACGTCTCTCAGCCGGGCCCCAGTGCAGCCGGTCCCCCTCGCCTCCAGCCTCCTGGCCATCCCATCGTCGACGCCGCCTCCAGCTTCCATCAACTGCTGCTAGATCCTCCCACACTGACAACACCAGGTCATTGCTGCGCCGCATCCTGCAGCGGATGGACTCCATCAAGAGTCGGCTCACCACAATGGAGCAGAGCCTGCACCAGATCCAGGCCAACATCCACAATGCCCTCATCTAACCCTTTTTTTAAAAAAAAATTAGTTTTGGTGGGAAGGACTTGTTTGTTGGGGCTGAATGGAGAGGGTGGGAAGGGAGTTTGAACATTTTGAATTTTGGGACATTGAGGCTTGGGTCAGTTCTGTTTGGGAAGAGGGGTGGGCATGTTGTGTGGGTGGGGAGGGTGGGTTTCTTTGTCAAAAAATAAATAAAGGGGAAACTATTTTATTTTATCAGAATTTATGCCTAAAGTAGTTTGTTTTACTTTTACTTTGCACAGCTGCCTTCAGTTTTTACCCAGCATGTCTACGTGCTTGTAAGAAGTAAGTCAGTAAGTAAGTAAAGTATTTATAGAGCGCACGAATACCGAGGCGTCTTGGCGCTGAGTGTAGCATGTGGCTTGTGCTGTTTCAAGGGACAGTAGCAATTCACTTTGAAGGGAATAGCCATATCTTGATCATTTTCCTAAACAGTAGTCTATTAGGTTGTAGCCTGGTAGTCACTGGCAACTTGTTCCAGAGTTTGGCCACCCGATAAGAGAGGCTTCTTACGCCCCATCTGGCCCGTAAGAGAGAGTGTACCGATTTGTATAGAGTAATACCTCTCTAAAAATCTTGACCATTAGGGAGGATGCTGCCATGACCTATACTGTCTACAACAATCTAAATAAACAATAGTAGCAGTTAGTTACTTACTTACTAAGTTAGCTAGTTCCCTTTACTCCATAGTTGTTAAACCTGAATATAGATGAAGCAATAACAGGAAAGGCATCACAACTTCGCAAGCGAGGTCCCACTTCCAGTTCCACCCAGGTGAGCTCCAACTGTAGGATTCATCTGAATGATTATCCATCGTAGGTAACTAAATGGAAATAATAAGACTGTGTTAGTAGGTTATATTAAAACTTTACAAAGAATTGACACCAGAGTACTACATGATGACACAACATGAATTCCTGATAGTGATAAAATAGCAATAGTAGTAATTTGGCTAATGGGGAACTAGTAGTACCTTTTTTTTGTGTCGTAATTTATTTGTTATCGAGACAAAAATTTACAACATGGGAACCATGCAGCAAAGGAGGAAATATGCAATGTCAATCGGTACAGCAATGGGAGAGGGAGGGGGTGGGAAGGATCGGGGGAGATTGTAGCAATGGAGGGATACATATTAACAGAATCAGCATATTTAGCCAATCAACCTGTCGCTGGACCCCGAACAACGGGTGCTAGGTATTGAACATTGAGCAGTCCACCTGGCAGCGCGGGGGTAGAGCCCTTGGGTCATGGATCCTCGAAATGGGGGTAGTAAGCTTCCACACAGGAGGAAGCAGAACGGTTGGGGGGAGTCATTGTCCAGGCCATGGGATGGGAGAGATCGCGAGTTTCGTTCCATAACAATGAATATGTAAAGAAGTAGCGGGCACACTGTTGGTGCAGGAGGGGTCCTGTAAATCGGTCCGGGGCGGGCCATGAGCCACCAGGGTGGTGGGATGGGTGGAACCACCAGGGAGCTAGTATTAACCTACAAAATCCTCAAGTCATAAAAAATTGACTCACAGTCTGGAGTGGACAAGCTTAGGTTAGGCGTTTACAGATACGTAACACAATGCCTGAATAATGATGCTGAGGACTGATGTTCTTTATTCTATACCTAAAATATAGATCAGTTTTCATGTGTGGTTGGGTAAATGGGGCTAGTGTGAGCTATTGCTTAGAAAATCCTATAGTAAGTTGGTGTTGCTTTCACCACATCTGCCCCATCAAGTGTGGGAGCCATTGACAGTGTAAATTCAGACACACCTCAATAAATCACACAGCCCTGGCACAGAGAGTGTAGGGGTCTGAGGAATGGATGGGAAAGGGAATTTGGGGAAAGGTTTGACAAAGATAAACAGTACACAAGGACAACATTCAACTGGGCAATGAGCAGCACATCATTCGTCATCAATCTGTTGTGGAAGGAAACGAAGGAATGAGTATGACAGAGTACAGATAAATGCATTGCAAAAAGTCCTTCTGCCCCCGAGACCCAAGTTATCAGATATCTAAATGTTCTGTTTTAGGTTGGGAGTGAACCCACCCTCCCAGTTCTCCAAATATGATTGTTAAAAGAAAAATGATACTGAATTGCAAAATTAGGTGGTGCATCTGCAATCTCCTCACGAATGTCCACCACACTTGGGTGCCTGTCTGGACTGGTCCAGTAGGTAAGCAGAAGTGTTGAGCTCATCTTTAGCCTTTCATTCATGCAGGAGACTAGAAGTCCCGAGGAATGTAAAACAGAAACTGTATTTTAGAGTCAAGGAGAAGGACAGAAGGAAGGTAAGCTTCAAGAGGAGTGTATCAAGAAGACTTAGAGGCAGAGCAAAAAAAACAGGAGGGGGGCTTGGAGTTTTAGTTGTGCAAAAAGTCAAAAACACACACACAGCAGCATTTAAAAAATAAACGCACCTCTCTCCATTCCACATGGCTGACTCTGAGTCCTCAGATTCTTGGTTTACCTTTGAACTGAAGTCGATAACTTCTTGCTTCTAGCTGTTGATGAGGTAGTCCCGCAGCTCCCGCCCTGAGTTCTTCCATCCTCCTAATGCCTACGTGTAAATCCATCCCAGACCAGTCCCAATCATGATCCGAGCAAGATAGATGTGTAGTGCACTGCTGTTGAAGAACAAGTAGAGAAACAGAATTGCAGCATTTTGCATAGGTTTTTGTTTGTTAACTAAAGTAGCTGTTTTGGTCTCGGAGGAACCAGAAAAAAGAAGAGGACCTTGCAAGTAAATCTGGCTAAGTGTGAAAGGTCCAATCACCTCTAGGGAAAAAAAATATTGCCCATCACTCAGGCCCCAAACATTGCAAATCAATCATCTCAAGAAAGTACCCACATTACAGTTCAACGCACCCTCCCTCACTGTCCGCCACCACATGAATCATTAATCGCTCACGATCACTTGATACTCAGATCACTCATTGGTGCAATGGTTACCTGTTCCAAACGAAGCACAGTGGTAGGTACACTATCTCCCCTTTGATACAAGCAACAGATTGGAATTTGGCAGTCTTGTAAATCAAACGATTGTCTGGGGCAGCCATCCTAGATGATGAAATAAACAGAAGGATCATAAGAGTGGACTGTACAGGTTAAATAATTATTTCGAAGTACGTTTGTAAAGGCCAATAAACTTTAGGGAAAAAGTGATCGCCCATTACTCAGGCCCCAAACATTGCAAATCAATCATCTCAAGAAAGTTCCTGCATTGCAGTTCAACACACCTCCCCTCACTGTCAGCCACCACATGATGAATCATCAGTTATCATCACTCACCGTTGCAATAGTTGTAGTTACCTCTTCCAATCCAAGCACGGGTAGTTAGGTATTCGGTATTCATCTTTGACGCAGGTAACACATTGGAATTTGGTACTGGCACTGTTGTAAATCAACCATCTTCTGGGGCCGAACTGCTAGTGATAAGTGATGCAAAAAGAGATAGGCAATAGGCATGCGAGGGGGATAGGCATTCTCTCCAATGTCATGAAGGAATTGTGCGGGCTTCTTCAATGCACACTGATCCAACTCCAATTCGGCAATACATGTGACTAAAAAACAGTGGGGCAACATAAATCTGACACAAAAATAATAAGTTCCACTAGCTACTTTTGGCAAAGATAGACGTTCACGAGAAATAATTCAAAGTTCAATAGGGGCACAGGCATACTTAGTCCGGGAAGTAGAATTTGTCCTCAAACTCAGGTGGTTCACCCAGAAGTTGATCAACTAACACACTTGATTCTTACCCATCATCCTCCTCCTGTGCTATTTCAGGAACGGTGTAATTGTGTGGTATAAAATGTTGGTTCATTTTGATCATAGTCAATCTCTCCACATTTTGAGGCGAGAGACTGGTCCTTCTCACTGTAACAACTGCACCAGCTGCACTGAACACGTATTCAGCAGACACACTTGCTAGAGGATAAGCCAGACACTATATTGCCAGCCTGCTGAGCTCTGGCCATTGGCGCATGCTCCCATACCAATACATCAAAGGATTGTTATCCACATAGACCTCTTTTGGATCATCCAGATATTCCTGGGACATCCTGCAGATGGTCATTGGTGCTGCCACTTGTCCAACCTGTTTTGCCATCATCTCTGCACTCGACTTAAGCCCTGCCGATTGAAACCAATACAATGCAGAGGTTGGATCCGGTCGTTCTGTTGCTGCTGTTGCCGGTGTTCTGGTTGATGGTCTTTTTGGCGCTGTGAGACAAGACTACCCTCTCTGGAAGTTGAAGGCGACAGCCCAGAACTGCGGGTGGGACTCTAAGTTTCTAACTGTAGAAAAATTCAAAACTGGGGAGGTGCACTTTTTTTACTGTGCCACTGCCTGAAGAAGAACGAGAGGTAGGTGGGCGTGTCGTCGATTGCCTCTCTGCTTCTCCTGAAGTAGGGGTTGGTACAGGTTTTCAATGGGGCTTTGCAAATATGGGAGCTGGGGGTGCTACCTGTATCACATCCCTCGGAGCAGGTTGAATAGCAATGTCAGACTCCTCTGTGTCACCTTCCACAAAGACTGCCTCGTCATCATCCTCCTCCTCATCATACCCTTCCATAAGTCTAAGTCTTTCAGGAACTTTTATTTTCCCTTACCTCTCCTGTTATCTCCTGGACTCTGCCGGGGTCCACTCCATGTCCCTATCGTCATCATCAGAAGTGGTGCTTGGAGAAGATGCTGGAGTAGTACCCTTCCTTTTCCTTGCTGGAGAGCTGGGAGCCAATGATTCTAAAAGAGGAGATTCTTGCTCGGAAGGAAGCTCAACCTCCTGTTCTGCTCCAACATTCTGAAAATGTACTATTGCTGGCTATGCTGCTGTCCACTTTGCTCTGTTTCCTGAAACGATTGTGTACTACTTTGCGAAAGAGACAAATCCAATTCAACGTCACTGCTCATCGATGTTGACATGCTTGCAGTGGCTGCCTCACTGACAGATAGGGTCCTGGGCTTAGGATGGGGTGGTGCTGTTGATGTAGGAGTGCTTCTCCCAGCTAGCTCCCTGGAGGCTGGTGCAGCAGGCACAAGTTTGCCAGAAAAGCACGCCATTGGTGAAAAGTTGCTTCTACTCACTGGGCATTTTCTTGGCAGCATCTTTCTTTGGGGCTATCTTTAAGCATCAGTTTGCAGTTGCATCAAGCTGCACAAGCAGAGGTGACTGGAGGACTGACGAGTGACTGCACAGGCCTTCTGTTTGATAGCACCGCTGGTGATCTCTCTTCTCTTGTCTAAAACACACCTAAAAGCAAACACGAAGAGCAACATTTAGTGTGAAACATTGCATTGTTTGCAGTTTGAATTAGAACAGACAAAGGCAATATTAGTGTTGCTGTTTTATTAACTTAGGTAATCACTTTAAAGTCAAACCATACCATAATTCCCCATCAGAACATAACTAACCCCGGGCGGAGAACTCCGCTCTGCCAGCGGAGCTTACAGAGTTTTGCCTACTCCTCGCTCCATTGAGAACGCGGAGTTCAGGCAAAACTCTGACTCCCTGGTGGAGTGGAGTTAGCCGGCCACTCCAGCCTCCCTAATTGAATTATAACAAAAAAAGGCACTTACTTGCTGTGGCGTCTACGGGCTGCTTCCTGCTCACCATGGTCTCTCTCTCCTCCTCGTCCTCGCCATCCTCGTCCACGCAAACCCCTACGTTGTACGTCTTGCGCACAGCAGGTAAGTGCCTTTTTTTGTTATAATTAAATTAGAGAGGGTGGAGGGAGCGGAGCGGAGTTCCACAGAGTTTTTTTCCAACTTCGTGGAACTCTGTGTAGCGGCACTCCACCAACTCCGCCCAGGCTTAAACATAACACATAATATACAGAATAATAAAGCTCTTTCCTTTATGTTCATATATTCTAAAGGAGACACCTGTAGCACTCGGGGATCTAAATGGGTAAATGGAATAGTAATCTTGATGCTAGCGTCTAAAGTGCACCGCAGCTATGCTGTCCACCAGGATTGAATTGTATACCTAAAAAACTGAATGCTGTTGCGCGGCTGTGCACCTATGGTGTATGGATGGATAGATAATGGATGGACCAAGGCAAAATGGGGAAAAAAATGTACAATAATTTTTTTTTAATTAACATGAATAAAATACCAAAAACTAAAATATAAATTAATTTTTTAACCAAAAATAAGATTACAAAATGCTGTAAAAAATGTTTAATTAAAAAATAATATTAAAAACATGAAAATTTAAAAATGTAAATAAAATATCATAAAAAAATAATAAGTGAAATTATCCTCAAGCATATTATTAAGTTGATGTTTCATCCTTCCATGCAAGCCTTTGGCAAAGGCACACTTGCTGGACACACAAAATGGCTGCCAGCCAGTGCCACATGGTCAACAACAACACTGAGCAAGAAAGCATGGGGAACACATGCAGGCCTATGGCAAAAGCACACTGGCTGGTTACACAAAATGGCCGCCAGCAGCATGTTCTCAACAACCAGCAAGGAGGCATGGCCACAACAAAGCACACATGCAGGCCTATGGACACAGACTATACAAAATGGCCCCTGGCCACATGACATGGGGATCACAGACAGATGGTGGACTATAGCAAACACACACACACTGGCCAGACAAAGGCGGAATGGTAAAACAGGAGAAAACAACATTAATTCAGCAAAAGATTGAAAATTAACAGGGCTAAAAAAACTTTACAACAACGCACATCCTACAAAGGCATCAAATATATTACCCCACCTATACACTGCTTGCAGAAAAAAAGCATGAAGTACCCCAAAAAACTCACATTTTGTAATTCAATGATTTTAATCTAATGACATACATGGCCTAATTGAAGTTTCAATTCAACAGACACCACAGAAACAGTTGTTTCTTGCACCCATGACTAGTACTGGGCTTACTGGTTGGAAGGCCCATTGGGAGACCTGGCCACATAGTGAACTGAATGAATATTGCAAATTTATTGGAAAACAAGGAGAAAATGTACTGAAATATGAAACATTTTACTTTTATAAAAGAAGAAAAATTACATGCAAAAAATAACTAGGCCCCTACTGAAACTGTAGGCCACACACCACAATACAATTTAAAAATCGATTAAAAGTACAACTAAATTCTGGTGCATGCCCCCAGTCAAAGAAACACAACACCCTTATTCAACAATATTTGAACTTACTTTTGAAATCTCCAATGCAAAGTCCTTAAATCCAATGGTATATATGCAGCAGGCAAGGAGAGTGATACTTCCAGCTCCAAATCCAAATGAGAAGTGACCAGGAGGTGGACAAAACATTGGGAGGAGCCTGCTGGACAGAAATTGGAAGTTGGAAAGTCTGGGGCACTTCCTTCCTGGTCGAAAAAAGGTAAAAAAAAAAAAAAGGACATGTCGCACAAAGCACCAGCACGAACAGTCTATTTGAGAAGTTTTTTAACTACAAATTGTCTTTTGAGGAGATTTAGCTGCTTTTCGAGCAGAGAATCTTCTCCATTTTGCAGCCGCGGTCGATCGCGTTCAATCACGCTCGCAGCCTCACACAAAGAAGCACCGGAACTCGCTGGCGCGGACTAAAGCCAGGCTAGCAGTCGCAAAATCTCGTGAGTGCTCGCGAGCGCCTGGCAAGCCTCGTCACACTCATCACACGTGACAAAAGACGCTATCAGCGTGCAAATGGTGCAAAAAACTCAGCTCTGTTGCAAAGTTTATCAGTAACTCTGCGTTCTCTGTGGAACACAGAGTTGCCAAATTCCTCAAACTCCACAAGCAGAGCAGGCTTTTACCCCCAGGCCTACATAAAGCAAAGGGGCAGTACTTCTCCTCACAGCTCTTCAGCTTTTCTCCTTGGCAGAGGTTCCTCTTGATCCAGAAGTGTTCTAAACGTGTGGGGTTTTAGGTCCAATACTTATACCCCTTTTGGCCTTTGAAGTCTTTGTAGTTTACAAGTTCCTGCCTTGCCCTGCTTTGGCTCCAGACACACTCCAGGGGGTGGAGACAGCAATGGAAGAGGACAGACTCAGCCCTATTCAGGTGCAGGTGACAGCTCCTCCCACCACTCTAGCTCAGAAAGGGCCATCAACCTGGTGATGGGCTATCAGCATATGCAGGGCGCTCCTCAACTCCCTTTGTGTGACTGTCTATAGTGAATGCACAAACAGACCCTGTCTGTCTAAACCAGATATTGATTCCACAGGCAGGCAGAGGCACAGGGTGGCTAAAGAAGAAAATGACCGGTTTCTATAAGTTGAATTTTCAAACATACAAGTTAAAAACCACCTTTACTAAAAGATGTTTTTAATTTCTGAGCTCAGAGAGCCCAAACTCTAAATCTCTAGCTGTTCCCAACTGAAAGTTACACTTGTAAAGTGTTACAATGATAGCCTATGGGAGAGCTAGTCCTTGCAATAGTGAAAGACGAAACTGGCCGTATTTCACTATCAGGACATGTAAAACACACCAGTACATGTCCTACCTTTCACATGCATTACACCCTGCTTATGGGGGTACCTTGGGTCTACCTGAGGGGTACCTTACATGCAGTAAAAGGGAAGGTTAGGGCCTGGCAAGTGGGTGTACTTGCGATGGTCGACATGGCAGTTTAAAACTGGGGTTACCTTGGGCCTACCTGAGGGGTACCTTACATGCAGTAAAAGGGAAGGTTAGGGCCTGGCAAGTGGGTGTACTTGCGATGGTCGACATGGCAGTTTAAAACTGAACTCTCAGGCACTGCAATGACAGGCCTGAGACAGTTTACAGTGATACTTGTGTGGTTGGCACAACCAGTGCGACAAGCCCACTAGTTGCATTTAATTTACAGGCCCTGGGCACACATAGTGCACTTTTCTAGGGACTTACCAGTAAATCAAATATGCCAATCAAGGAAAACAAATCATAATCACAATTTAGACAGGGAGCACTTTCACTTTAGCTCTGATCAGTAGTAGTTAAGTGCTCAGAGTACCTAAACAAGAAAAAACGAAGTCCAGCACATAGGCAAAAATACAGGAGGTAGAGGCAAAAAGACAGGAGAAACCACGCCAAGGATGCCAGGTCTAACAGGAGGCTCCATCAAACATGGCGGACGCCCATCAAACTTTTCAAAGATTTTTGTTTTTCAAAAGCAAACTCCTGAAAGCAGGAGTTTTTTTGTGAGAAATTAAAATAAAAGAATGATCCCTACACCATGGGAGTTTTCTCCCAGGAAAACGGCCTTTACAACGCGTCTTTAAGCACGCGTGCCATTTCCTCGGAAGCTGAACAACGCTTGCCTTAACCATGCATATGTATGGTTGAGGCAGTCGGCGTAACCACGCATATGTATGGTAAGGCAGTCGGCGTTCTAGCTGTGCAAGCGGATGGGTGAGGAACTGGAAGGCATGCAGCAGGAAGGAAGGACCGGGACATGGCTGGGTAAGTTGGGCTGGGTCCTGTGGAGGTGGGGGTAGGTTTTAGGGGGCTGAGTTTTAGGGCGCCGGGCTGGGGGCAGGAAAGGGGAAGTTATCAGGCTTGGGGGCAGTTGGGCAGGGGTGTGTGGAGGTGGGGGCTGATTTTAGGGCTCAGGGTGGAGGGGAGGGGTCAGAGTAGTTTTTAGGGGGCTGAATTTAGGGCTCAGGGCAGGGGACAGGAAAGGGGCAGTTTTCAGGCCTAGGGGGCAGTTGGGCTGGGGCCGGGGGGAGGTCGGGGTAAGTTTTAAGGAGTGGGGGCTGGCTTTAGGGCTTAGGGAGGGGGGCTGGGTTCGGAGCAGTTTTTTGGGGCTAGTTGGTCCAGTTTAAGGCTCAGGATAGGGGGTCAGGGTATTTTATAGGGCTGGGGCAGGTAGAATAGACCGCAGGAGGGCCGAATTTTAGGGCTCAGGGCAGAGGGGCATGGGTGTGATCTTTAGTACACATGTCCCTTTACCAATCATGTCTTTACCACAAAATTGCGTGGTAAAGGCATGTGTGGTAAAGACGCGATTGTGGTTTAGACCGCGTGGTTCAGGCATGCTTTGTTGAGGCATGCGTTGTTCCATCTTGGGGAGAGGAGTTGGCCTAACGGCTAGGGTGGTCGACCTCGAATCTGAGGAACTGGGTTCGAGTCTCAGCAATGACGCTGAACATCCTGTGAATCTGGGCAAATCACTTAATCTCCCCGTGCCTAACAAAAATGAATGTGTCCTCATGAAACGCAACTAGTGCTATGTAAAGCGCTCCGATACCTTCGGGTCAAGTTTGCGCTATATAAAACTCCGTAAAATAAAAAAAATAAAAAATCACGCAACCTTTCTCCCATGGTGTGTAGAGTCATTTTGCTTTTTTTACTGTGCTCACTGCCAAGATTTACCGGACGATGAGGGACAGTAAAAAAAAGCCACCCAACCTCCCATTCTGAATAGGGCTCACCTCTGACTGCCCTTACTCCCTCAGGCCATTGGAGGAGGGCTTATGCTGACTGAGTACATTTTACCTCTGAATTGAGCGGGCGGACCAAGAGTTTGGCAGAGAGGGTACTCTGTCATCCCAAAGTCTTACAATCTCAGAACTAAACAAACCCACCTCTTACAAAGTGCAATGCTATGCCTGTATCCAGAGGTGAAGTCAGGAAACTTCACCCTTTATAAATAAGGACAGTTTCCAAACTCCTCTGGAGGAGAATTGCCACTTTACCTCATCCATTACCCAGGGTGTCTTACCAAACATGGACAGGTCATCAAGCTGCAGGAAAATGTGTTTCCTTGCTGTCAGTCAGGGCTATCATAGTCAAATTGTTTCCCTTCCCGTTGCCAGGTGTCCCACCTCGGGAACCTGGCAGCGTGGAAATGAAAAGAATTCAGCGCCACTCCGACAGCTGAAAGCATCTGCTTGGGCTGCATGCTTGCTACCCAGCACGGCTATAGGGCACGTTTTGATTAAAGTTCAACACTTGTGCAGTTCACAGCTTTACACATCCTTATTTACAACTCTTCGTGTAAAACCTGAAGGTTGAGCAGATGGAAAGTGTTGTTGTAGGTCAGGAATACCATAGCCTGTAGGGACATCAGGCAAACATCCTGGCAACAAGGACTGTTTTACTGGGTGAAGTTCAATCGAGCTTGACTTTCTCTACCTTTGGCCTGCTGCTCTTTCAGATGTATAGATCCATTGGAAAAATAAAAATCTATCGATCCATTATGCTATTCACCCCTGTATGAGATTAAATAGTCCACAAAAGGGAACCTAGAGCCCTCAGGAAACCCAGATATCATAGGCTTTTGACAAAGGTATCTGAACTTTAATTTTGGATCTCAAACACAATGTTCTTGTTTTAGAGAGCTCTTTCTACCATAGTTGTCGACATTTCTAGATTTGAAAATAACACTTGCCAAGTTTAAAACGCAGAATGACAAACATTTTATCAACCCTAGATGGATAAAAGGAAGATGTGTCTCTGTTGGTTTAAAAGTTTGTAGTGATCAGTTTCAGAGACACCCTAGCAGTAGCGCTTTACACACTGAGCTGTCTTTCTGGTGTATTTGTCTTTTGCCTGTCACATTCTTACAAGGTGCATATTAAGTGGGGCTCTTTAGCCTCCAATACATTTTCCAGATTCTACGGGCCTCATTTATGAAAAGTGACGCATCGCTGCGTGAAAACAGCGATGCGTCACTTTTCATTGCATCCTCCTTGTGACATACTGGATGCGTCATATTTACAGTATGACGCATCATGTCGCAAGGAGTTACAGATACGTCAGTTTTTCTGATGTATCTGTAGGCGCAAAAATGACGCATTGCTGGAGTGTGTCACAGAAGTGACTCAACTTCAGCAATGGGTCATTTCACATGGGCAAGTCCCATTTCAAATGTGCCTGCGTCAGTCTTACGCCTGCTGTAAGGCAGGCGTAAGATATTGACGCATTGCGTCCTAGAAGTGGCGCAGTGAAATCTCATAGATTTCACTGCGTCACTTCTACGAGGCTTACTTGTGTCAGAACGCCCACCCTGCATACATTATACCTGGCGCAGGTATACTGTGGCGCAGGGGTTTACAAAGTGACGCATCTACCTGGATGCGTCACTTTGTAAATATGACGCAACATGGTGCATTTTTTATGCCGGTGGCGCAAAAGTGACGCAAGGGCTCATAAATAAGCCCCTACAACTGCAGCCACCACTCTATGAGGCCCATTACTAGTTGCCGGGATGTAGGTGCTGAGGCACCAGAGGGCCAGAATCTCATTCCATCTGGCATCCCTGAATGTGGAATAACATGTGGACCCGGGAATACGGGGTCAAATTATACGGGCCCGATTCACAAAGGTAAAATTAGACGAAAGTCTAACTTTACGCCTTTTGGTACTTTTACTACTTGTAAATGCCCTTTGTGAATACCGAAAGTCGTAAAGTTCAACTTTTCGTCTCAGTTTACCTTTGTGAATTGAGCCCTACATCTTTTTCCCCTTTTCATGGGAAAGAACGTACCTAGTTTTGCCAACATTTACTACCTGCTTGAAGCAGGTGCTAAATATGGGTAGAGTCGTTTCTCTGAGCTGTGATGTAGGGGCAGCAGGATGGCAGGGCGGATTTTACTTCAGCTGGGGAAGCTTTTTCTGCTTCTTCCATGGTGTGGTATGTAGGCAATGAGTATGACTGGGTACAGCAGATACAAGTCTGAGTCCAGTGTCTTCGGGCCCAGAATGATCAGCTGGGGAGTTTGCAGACCCCATGATCCCAGCCCAGAGACACCACAAAATTTGGTCTCAACTTCCAGACAACAAACACCCCAAAATAAACAGACTCATATACACTCTAGACCCTAGAGTACCTGTTTATTACTGAGAAGTGCCAGTACTACAACAATAAGGGGCTTATGGATGAGAGCCCTGCGTCACTATTGCAACATGTAAAGTGGTACATGCATGACGCAGGGCTCTCATGAAGATTTATGAAGCCACGCAAAGACACCCTGCGTGGCTTTGAGTGGCCTTATAAATTATAAGTAAATCGCTGCGTCGCCCTACTCTGTGCCCGGGAGGCGTTCCATGGGCGTTGCGGTGGGTTTTCTTTCAACCGCAACACCCATGGAATTTGACACTGCCCCAGATTTACAAAGTGATGTAAACCTGGGGAAGTGTCAAATCCGTGCGCCTCCCGAGGTGAAGCGAACGAGGAGAAATATGTTTATTTCTCCTTGTTTTTTCCTCTTTCTATGTGTGGTGCATTCTACAGCACGCATAGGAAGAGGAAAAACGCCTCTATGGATTGTTTTTGTGCAGGAAGGTTTCCTTCCTCCACAAAAACAATCCTGCATGCAACGGAGGCACCCTTGCACCATGGTGCAAGGGTGACTACGTTGGCGCTAGGCTACCAAGCGGCGCCAGCGCAGGCAGAAAGGACAAGAATGCACCGTATCACTTAAATATGGTGCATTCCTGCCCTTTTAGTTTGGCGTAGGGCAGCACAGCATGGTGCCTTGCTCAGTGGTGTAGCTAGCCCTTTGACCGTCTGAGGCGGTCCCTGCATTTGCCGTGGTGGCCATTGAAGAGCGTGGGGTGGGGGTGCTGGCGAGATTCCATTGATTGCCGCCCCGCGACGGCTGCATTGTAGAGCGGGGGTGATGGCGATTGCCGCACCGAGACAGCAGGTAAGAGCGCAAGGAGGCTGCCGCCCCCAAAATTCGTGCTACCCGGGGCGGACCACCTCCCTCCCTCCCTTTGCCACACCACTGGCCTTGCTGCACTGCCCTTCGCAAAAAAGCCATAAATCAAGCCATAAGTGTATTGCTCAAGTGCTGAAAAGTGCAGGTACTCTCCCCTTCAAAATAAAGAAGTGCAGGTACTCAGTACCGGAGAGCACCTGTCCGATTAAAGCACTGCTAGAGACACAAATGATCAAACTTCTGAAATTATTCGCCTTTTCTCATTTTCGTCGTTGTCTTGGTCGCCTTTGCTATAGGATACAAGACAAAAAAAATACATTAAAAAAAGAGTCCATTTTATATTCATACCTGCAATGTATGTTACTCACTCTCCCTCGCGCTGTTATCTCTCGCCTCCCAGCCCGAGGTGCAATAAAGAGGCGCACCATTTCCTCACATACATTTTGTTTAGGTATCAAACTTGGGGCCTTTATTATCTTCAGCCGCAGCTGCCACGGCCCATTCTTCTCATAATTGCTGATATCACGGCTCATAATGAATACATAAAACATGATTTTTTTGTTGCAGGGAGTTCTGGAGTAAGCGTTGAATAATAAGCAATGGAAAGGCCCTGTTAGCAGGCAGGCTCATGAATAAAACGGAGAGAATGCACTCGGAGCCGTAATGAGCTCCGAGAACGGTGCGGGCTGAGAGAGTGCGCGGAGATGCTCCTCTCCAGCAGCGGGTAATGCTGCATTTTAGCCGGCTGTCTGCAGAGTGACATTGCATCACATTGACAGCGCCGAGTTCCCTTGTTAAAGGTGTTAACACTGCCATGGAGAGACGGGGAAAACACAGGGACCGACAGAAAGGGGAGTGGAGAAGTAACAGGTAGAAAACGAGACAGAAAAAATGAGGAACAATGAGAAAACAGAGGTTAAATTCCGGGAAAGAGGCAACAAATGGAGAAAACGAGAAAGGGGAAAAGAAAAAAAGAAACCTTATGGAGTGGGATGATTGTGCCAATATTACATTCATGGTCCAAACAGGCTTCATAAGGAAAGTGTCATCAGCGCCCCCTGCAGTGGCGCTGGTGATCTTGGACAGCACAAAAGTGACGAACGTCAATCAGTGGTAATTATCTCAAATGCATTCCAAACCATTTATAGCTTGGTGGACTCTCCCATTTTTATTAGGTGTGGCTTAACACCTCAACTGTCTGCCGGAATTTTGTCAATAGCCTTTAAAAAGAAGTATACATGTAGTTAGCTTCGGTGGAGTAAACATCTTTCCCCTCATGCTGTTGGCTTTTAGGTGTATTAATAGGCCTCCAAGGAAGTGTGGCCATTGCAATGTATGCAGTTGTTTCCTGCATGTGGCAGGGGCTTTTTATGAACACAAAGCTATCATGAAAAGAAGGCTTCGACCTCCAACAGTGACACATGCTGCAATTAAAGCAATTATTTATTCAAATTAAGACCTCAAATCTAAGGTTCTTATTCACAGTTTGGCAGGCAGGTGCTCCTCCACAAATGTGACAGGAATACCCTGTCCACCAAACTGGTGGTCCACCCACTCTGTTTGGAGTTGGGTGGATTGCCACATTCCACTGGCGGAAGATGCAGTGGCTTCCGCGGTGGACCTCTTTGACCCACACCTGGACTGGCATTGCTCCATCCTCATAGTACCTCAGACCGTCTGCCCTATTAAGGGTGGACTTGCCCACAAACATTTTTCCTATTCAGGATCACCAGGGTAAGTCTGGCGGTCTCGAACAGGTAAGCAGAGAATGACCCCCCCACCCCACATGCTAACAGAAAACTGCTAGCATGTCAGGGATATTTCTTTGAGACAGAAGTAGTGGAAATGTATTTTTGATGAGCCACAAACTTTGCTGAGCCACCGAATAAAACAAGGGAACCGCTCAGCAAGCTTTCATTGCCTTTAGCGGCTCAACTGCGGTGGCAGCTCCGCTGGAGCGCATAGCTCTCCACCAATCCAGGGAGAGCTCTTAGGGCCTAAGTTACAATATTTTGAAGCAAGGCGGTGCAGCAAGCCTTCCTGCTGCGTTGCCATGCATTAAAATGAAAGGGCAGCAATGCGCCGTATCTTCAAGACACAGCGCATTCCTGTCCTTCTCCCCTGCGCTGGTGCACAAACAGCAGACATGCGTCAGCGCAGACACCCTTGCGTCATTTTTCAAGGGTGCCTGCGCTGATGGGATTATAGTTGTTGTGCAGGAAGGGACACCTTCCTTCACAAAAACAATCAATAAAGGCATTTTCCTCTTTCTATGAATGCTGCAGAATGAAACACGCATAGAAAGAGAAAAAAACGTAGAGAAATAAAAGTATTTCTCCTCGTTGCTCCTCCTTACGCCTCTCCTGGGGAGGCGTAGGATTCTGACGCATTCCCAGGTTTACAAAATGTTGTAAATCTGGGAGTGCGTCAAGTTCCATGGATGTTGCGTGGGAACACCCACAGCAGCACCCATGGAACGCCCCTTTCACGCAGAGTTATGCATGAAAGGGAAATATATTTCAGAGGCCATGAAAAGTCACGTAGGGTGACTTTACATGGCCTTGTAAATATGGGCAAGCCCATTGCGCTGCGCCAATAAAAGCGATGCACTGGTGACGCAATGAGCCTGTAAATACGCCCCTAAGTACGCAGCCAGTCTTCCACAACGGCAGCATGGAAATCCCTCTACTGCCCTGGAGGACCGACGGACTGCCACCAAACTCCCAATAAGCCCTTTGTATATAAATGCTCGTTATTATGGGGTATTTTTTGCTCTATTTTAGGTGTTATGTTTCAGTATCAAAGGCGATCGAGAGTGTCTTTAAACGGAGCCTAAAAACCTGACTGTTCAATTTGGCCTTCTAAAAATCAATCTAGCTCTGAGTAGTGGTTACTGGACCTTAGTGTCGGGACACCCATTCGAGTAGCCGTGCGCTCTGCAAAAAAACAAATAATAATAATCACGTTTTGGTGTTGAAAAAAAATGCTACATAAAAATGTTTTTCTTAAAAAAAATAACCAGATAAATATTATCCAGCATTTACATGTTTGTCACAATAAGCTGCATTGTTATTTTATTCAGGATTCTGCTTCGTTCCCAAGGTCGGATTGGCAATTTTCTTTGCCTTGTGAAAGCGCCCCACAAAGACCTATGTGCCATTGTGTCCCTTCTTCCATGTTGTTGTTTATATATGTCAGTCTGTTCCATCTACAACATCTCTTTTTGGTGTGCCACGTTAGTCCTTCTTTTATGCTGCTAATTGTATTTGCTGTTGTGGTGCTTCTCAAATATAGTACTTTTAGAGAAACAATCATTCCAGTTTCAGTCACATAAGCTCTACCTCATTAATTAATTATTTGTAAAATTATGTCACAGTTACTTTGCAGTTGCGTTGTAATAAATTGCAATTGCTGCTTTATAATCTCAGGACACGTAGCGGCAGCTCGAGGTACTGCAGGGTCGATCTGTTCCCTCTTGGGGCAACTAATAGCAGACTGTGGTGGTCTCCGTTTGCACTGATTAATGTCAGAGCATGTCATAACTGTGTGTGCACTGTAGGATTGTGTAGTTCACTCTCAGGAAGTGTAGTAGCCACCCGTGGTATTGTGGACTTGTGATGCTGCCTCGTGAGACACCTAGAATTGTCGAAGCTTCAATGAGCTAACATATTCAAATAGCATTTGTGCACTCCTGTGTTGCATGTGTTAGCAAATGAAAGCCAGGCCTATTGACTTTGCCAATGCTTGTTTTAACGATGATGCAGGATATAGGAGGGAGAGGAAGCGGAAGAGAAAGGGGTGTAAAAAAAGACAGAGGTAGAGCAGAGCAAAGGAGTAAATGTTTGTGAGTTTGAGATTAAAATGGAGGGACAAAGTGCCAGGAAGAAATATTGAGAAAGCTGGTAAAGAGGCAGTTAAGAAGATGAGAGGCAGCATGAGCGAGCTTTGATGCAGAGCATGCTGCTATCCCTCCCACAGAGCTGGATGTTTCCCTGCCGGCCAAAGCAAACATGGAAAGCAATAATGCATTAAGCTGAAACTTTGCAATGATTGCATTGATTTTGTAGCTGGCATATCATTCTTTGCAGCATCTGTTTTAATTTTCATGCCAAAGAATTCCTATGAAATTAAATTGGGAAAGAGTGGGGTGGGAGAAATGGTGGGAGAGACAGTTGCCTGGAGAGAGGGTAAGATAAACAGAGCGAGAGATAGAGAGAAAGAGAGAGAGAAGCAGAGAGGCGATAGAAAGCAAAAAAAAAAATGAAAGATAAGATAAGAATGCAATTGGAAAAAAACAGCAAAGAGGTGGCCAGAGAGAATTGAGCGGACCCCCCCATGCACAGTTTTTGCATCAATAAGTTTATTGTAAATGTTGCAGTGATAATATCTATGATCCTATAGAAGATCAATGATGTAATATGTGGGATAGTTAGCAGTGCATGGCGAGGGCACAAGTTATAGTTACCTTAGGGCACGAGGTATAGTTACTTGAAATAACTTTTAACTATAGCAGCTGAATTTCTGTGGTTCTGTGCCTGTAAATTCAGAACCTAACTATTAACATCCCTATAACCTTTGATTTTTTGTGTGAATTTCTAAGATTTTTTAAAGCTAATTCCTAACTATAACGTTTCCGTAACCTTTGCTTTTTTCAGTGAATTTGTATGGTTTTTTAAATGCAGCAGGGGGTTGGTAACAAGGCCTCTCTCCCCATTTTTGCCCTTTTGTCTCGTTTTTTACTGCTTTGTCCTTCCCAAGCCCCATTTTTCTGAATGCTTTCACTTACTTTTGCCTTGTGTTTTACTGCTTTCACCTGCTTTGCATTGTTTTTGACTGTTTTCTCCTTCCTCTCCCTCTGCTTTTTTGAGCACTTTCTCCTTCTTTTGCCTCACTTTTTACTGTTTTCTCCTTGCTTTCCCCCCGTTTTTAGCCACGGGGACCACCTGCCTGGGGTTTTGCGTAAATATTAGGGGGGCCGTGTGAACTTCCCTCAATGCACTCATATGAGTCCCGGGGACCAGTACCTCCCCAAGTCTTATTTATTACAATGGAGGGGGGCCATGGGACCAAATATTTAATTGAAAATGGGAGGGGGGGCCCGCGTGGTCCCCCTCCCAGGTAAACTATGGTCCAGAGGTCCCCATCCCCTGGGGCCTATCCATACTTCAATAGGGAAGGAGGTGCCGTGGCCCCCCTCCCGGGCCATTTTTGGCCCCGGGGACCCCATCCCTCGGGGCCTGACCTTAATTGAATGGGGGTGGGGAGCTGCGTGGACACCCTTGCCAAGCCGATTTCGGCCCAGGGGATCCCATTCCCCAGGGATCCCATTCCAGGGGCCCAGCCCTTATACTATAGGGAGTGGGGCCACATGGCACCCCTCCTCAGGCCAATTTCAGCCTCGAGGAACTCATCCCCCGGGGCCCAGCCAGGAACAAATGGGGAGGAGGGCCTCCTCGTCCCAATTTGAGCCTGGGAGACCCCATCCCCCGGGACCAGGCCTTTTATTTATTTATTTTTCATTTGGGAGCGGGCCTGCCTGCACACATATTTTCAAATTCCCCAGGGAGGTGGCGGTGTCCGGGGCTGCGAGGGGCCTGCGCGGGCCCCCCCACATTTATTTATAAGCATTTGCCCCGGTCAAGTGGCGGTCCGTGGGGCGTGCCGTGTGGGTACCCCCTGCATATTTTTATAATCCTGCGAGCTCACAGGACCTCGCCCACCCGGGGGCTAAACATTACAGAAGCCCTTCTATTTTTTTTTTGCCAGGTGTCGCGGATCCATCATGACTCCTGCCAAAATATATATTTTTTTTAAAATGCTTTTTGGCCCAGGCGGTGTCCCTGCGGAACCCCCCAAGAGGCCTAGGAGTCAGGGTATTCTTACATTGCCCCCTTTTCTTTTTTTTAACAATTATTTGTGGACTCAGCTGAAGCTGAGTCCCAAGAAGACTTCCAACACTTCCTGGTTGAAGTGCTGGCAGCCAATCACATTTCAGCACGAGGACTGCCGGATCCTTGGAGGATCCGTGCCCCTGTATAAACAATATGGATTTTGGTTAATATCTCTAAAGCTACTTAGCGGATTTACAATCAAATCAGAAAACAGCACTTCTCTGGACCAATATCTACCTTTCTGCCAATTTTGTTGTAATTCTGTTCAGTGGTTCGGACTCTAGCTGTGAATAAAATTCCCATGTGAAATTTCATGGGAAAAACTGTTTTTGGGACCCTACTTTTTCTTGGCCCCTGCTTGATGGATCACCCCGAAACTTTCAAGAAAGCAGCTGAAGTGAGTGGCAAACTAGTTTTTAAAATATTTCGTGAGGATTTGTCAAATGTCGTCAAAGTTATTAGCAAAAACAAAAAACACTATATATAAATATAATAATATAATATAATTATATATATATATATATATATATATAGCTTTATACGATCCACCCTGGCAGTCGAACACTCGGCGGGTGCTTCAGTGGCGGGGGGTGCTACCGCCTTTGTTACACAACAACTTCCAAACGCAGAGCACTCACGGGGTAATTAGTTGATTTCTTCATGCAAATGCATTTCGGCATCGGCCTTCATCAGTGCATAAAATCAAAATGAATGAGCACAGCTTTGCGATTTTTAAACTTTTCAATATGTCTTTTATTGGTGGGACTGTGACCCAATCACTGAATGGCAACTCCAACATCAGGGATATATGTAAAAACGTGAAGGCATCAATGTCCAATAATGCATTATAAATGTTCATTTTTATGCGTTCCCCAAATCCGGGTAAATTGTTACTATATATATATATATATATATATATATATATTTCCTGAAAAAACAAAGGTAAAAGGGACATTATAGCAAACTATAACTCATACCCCTGCCATGCACAGTCTTGTCATCAATGATGTCATTTAAAAAGTTGTGGTGATGTTATTAGTGATTTCATATATCATGTCATAAGTGATGTAATATGTGGGGTAATTAGCAGTGCATGGCAAGGGCACGAGTTATAGTTACCTTACGATACAAGTTACATGCACTTGACATAGCTATAACTGGTGAATTGCAGTGGTTTTGTTTGTTTGAAGCAGTATGTTTTAATTGATATTTTCACCTAACTTTACCTTTGGTTTTTCAGTGAATTTCTAATGTATTTTTTTTAATGTAAAGCAAGATATAATTGCAATTCCTAATTATAATGTCACTTTAACATTTGTTTTTTCAGTGAATTTCAATGTTTTGTTTAACGAAGTAATATTGTATTGCTGTATATAAAGCCAACCCCCTGCCGGGCACGGTCTGTGGCTGTGGGCTAAGTTGGCTAGGCCACAGTTTCATGAAGGTTCATCAAACTGCCCCAAAGATTCCTAACTATAACTACCCAGTGGTGCGACCACCACTGGGTAATATATATGTGAGCGCCGGCACTCTCTATTATGTACTCTAAGGTGATTTTGTTCCTTTAAATATATGCAGGGAGACTACCTGTTCTGCCTACCACAAACCTTGTTTAAATTGGTCACCATTTTTACATTAATCATAATATATAAAGAGCCACAAGACTTCCTAATGCCTCAAACAAACAGTGTAAATACACTTACGGTAGTTTTTTTTTTACATATGATGAATGATATACTAATTAGCACAACCATGTAGATCATTAAAACGTCATGAAATAGGATATACAAGATCTTTGTTAGTAATAGCTTGTAAACAACACAAGCAGACTAGAACATATGCATCATGTTCACTTTTACTTCAGTTAGAAAATTAATTAAGATAATCAAGTGTTACTCCCCTGTTTATATGCAGTGAATTTAAGGCAGCAGTGAAAACCTTGTTTACCTTGTAACCTACTTCTGTTGTTTCTCCTTGCTGTATATTAATATCTTACTAGGATGCTATCCTAAATGTGATGACTGGTTTTCCAGGAAGTAATTTGCCTATATCAGGGTCTGATCTCACCATATACCAATGTTTTGTCAGAATTTTTCTCACTGATATACATACTCTCCTGACTAAAAACTGTGATAAATCATATATTGAATTCCTTGATCGGTATTAAGTCTTATGACTCAAAAATAATTTTCTCCCTATTCTCAAATCTAGATATTTCAATAGCTTTGCAGACGACAATCTTAAGATAACCTATGTCCTTAAATTTCTTTTTAATTTCTTGACATAGTGCAGGTATGTTACAATTAAACTTCATTCTCCAAATCTCCTTATAGGGAATATTCCATTTCTGAACAGAAAGATGAAAAATTGAAGCATGTAGTATACTATATACTGAGGTGGGCTTCCTCTATACTGTCAAGGTAATCCCTCCTCTAAAATTGTAAGCTTTTTCTCAAAGAATACTATCTTGGTCTTACTGATGGTAGAGATATGATGCAGATTCAATGAATGTGAGCTAATTGTTTTTAAACAAAATCACTACTCTTTGGAGCCATGCCATGTTAGAAACAATATACCTAAATCAAAGTACGATCTTTTCCATATATTCACTCGTCATCACCAGTGAGCACCTATTCCTCCCACTAGCCGGTATGCGAATCAACATATCTGGGGGCAAAACAGGTGCATATGGCTTTCCCTCTTAACTATTGGTAGGGATTGTTATTGAACAAATAGATATTCTCCCCGAAACACTATTAAATCATTTTAATCAGCATATGTGCATGTTCAAAGTATTTAAGGGCTCTATAGCGAAGAAAGTGTTCACAAACTCTAAGACCATGAGTATGGTATATACTAGTATGTAGGGAGAGCATACTCAGAGTTGCCATGATGTAATCCAAATCTTATCTGACATAGATGATGCTTTCTAACAATCTCTTGAATCCTTAATGTTGGAGGGTAATGTCCCAGGAAAAGGTCTTAAAATAGAGTCTATATACATGGATGCATTGTCAAACTATTATTTACAGTAATGATAGGGCTCCCTGATGGATCACTTATACTTTTATGCACCTTCTCGAGCAAATAGAAACACAGGCAGTCTAGGATGAACTTTTCCTAGAAACAAATATTATTCATGCACTATTGAACCTCTCTGGTACCATCAAGGAAAGGTTTGCAAAGAACTTCTGTTCAGCCATCAGGTAGTCTTCTCTAGATATCAGAGACTAACATTCGTTTTGTTCTAATTGTCTTAAGGCTTCTCTCACTCAAAAATCTTATGAACAAAGTACCACATTACCTCCTTTCGCCAAAGGTTTCACAATCAAACCCTTTCTGTCTCTGATTTTTAAAATATTCCTTTGTGTTTTTCTCTAAATTGTAATTCTACTTGCTTTTTTAGTAATCAGTTTCTGTAAATCGGACACAAGCAAGGCATTAATCATATCGATGGAATCGTGTGGTAGATGTGGAATATATATCTACAGGAAGGTCTAACAAATATGTTATTACTAGAATCCGTAGCTAAATTTAAATTCTCAATTATCTCTTCACAGTCCAAGTCACCATCCCCTATATTTTGCTCTCCACTTTCTGAATTGTTAGAAGATCTGCCAATAGACCTAAATCACCTATGCTAAAGGAATTCTCCACTACATTAGCTGTTCTCTCAAAGCTACTGACGTTTTTCTTTTTAACAGAGGGCATAGCATATGATATCTTAATTTTCACATTCTAATAAAGTTATACACATTACTATGTGTCTGGCTATAATTTGAGATGTCTGGATAATAAGACAAGTTTAATTTAAATAATTGTATCTCTGCATTATTGAAGTCAGTTTCAGTAAGGTTAATTTCCATATTAGGTGACTCGAATATTGGTTTATCTTTCCATTCCTTCTCATCGATTTTGGTCTTGTCCCTTTGTTTCCACATTCTTTGCTCCCTTCTGCATTGTATCTTTCGTATTGAATTGTTGCTTTCTTTTATCCCTTTGTTTTTTCTGTTCCATGGTCCTTCCTAAGTTTAAAAGTTGAAACTCTTCTAAAAAAAAGTAGCAGGCCTCTATTCTATTGTAGTGTTGAAACTTCATTCCTGTGGATCAGTCTCAGGCCCTGAGCTGATGTTTGATATACATATATATATATTTTCCCAGCGTCTGGCTCAACTCTCGCTGATTAACCAATGCTCTTTAATGGTGCAAAACCCCTCAGCAGAGCCCAGCCTCGATATATCCATAAGTCCCAGCCTCGATATATCCATAAGTCCTCCCACCAAAAGGAGTTAGGGTCGCACTCACGGACGGTTGTAGACAAATTCCTTATTTTATTTTTTTATTTTCGTTTAAAAGATGAAAGCAACATTTCATCCTTTAAACGAAAATAAAAAAATAAAATAAGGAATTTGTCTACAACCTTCCGTGAGTGCGACCCTAACTCCTTTTGGTGGGAGGACTTATGGATATATATATATATATATATATATATATATATATATATATATATATATATATATATATATATATATATTCTCGTTGTAATCTGGTCCATTCCTTTTTTTCCCTTTTTTTCGCAGTGGTGTACATTTGTGTCCAGAAGTGTAAACTTGTCCTGCCCCATAATCATGTTTGTTCCTTAGGTATTTTGTTACTTTTCATTTTTGATGATCTCCTTCTCTTTATATAATCTACTTTTCGTTTCCTTCTCAAAGCCTGAGAACATCTCTTGATCCCATTATTTTTTTAATTTAGCAGTTAAAACTTTTATTTCCTCCACCACCTTGGCTCTATCCAACTTAGAATATTTAATTGAAATCCTTTACATTTGTACTGAGCCCGTGAATGCCGAGCAGGCACTGTGCTATGGAGCACCGCTGAGTTTACCATAGACAGTTTTTTTTTATCTTATAGTTAGGTTAGGTGCTAAGATCTTAACTTATACAAAAAAGACTGACAAAAACAAAGTTTTAAATGAGATCATATTTAGGCATTTAAATGAGATAAAAATAACATTTAAAAATAAAAAAATACTTGAATTCACTAGATATAGTTTAGTGAGCTAGCTATAACTTGCACTCCTGCCACACACTGCTTATGACCACACATATGACAGCATTCATAACATGTTAAATGACATTACTGCTCCAGGCCCTGTGCTCAACCTTCCACTGGTGCCCAGCCCCCTGCTGCATACAGCGTTTGCCCTATGCCCAAGCCACTGGTGCCCCATTTTGAGCAACGGAATGCAATGATTAATTTGGTTTAACATGTTATGGGAAAACAATGTTACTGTAAAAGATATTTTTCAAAAGACATTTTTCTAAAACTGTAATAAAACCAAAGACCAATGCTTTGTGGTTAATTGTCATCATAGATGTAAATCATATGTTAAATCAAGTTCGCACTATTGAGAGCAGTGTTTTATGAAAAAATGTGTATAGTTAGCGTAAAATCACCATAGAGAATGACTATTGCAAATACGGCAGGCAATTATACAACATGCAGAACTATAAATGTATCTCAGTGGTTTTCCATAGTATAAAGGGTTTTGTAATGGGAACTATGGACCCTATCTTTATGCTAATGTCGCTGGCTTCCCATGAATTAATCATTTCAGGACGAGTACATTAGTAAAATACAGTAGCAAAACAAAGTAAAACAGCAGAACTGAGCAAAATTAGCAAAACAAAGAGTGTGTTTTTCAGGTTTCAATTCTTCAACTTGGCACATGTGAAATGCAGTAGTATGAATAAGAACTGAAGATGCATTTTGTGAATTTAAACTCCAGATGTAGTTAGAAAAAATTCAAGTAGACAAAGAGCCTTCCAGATTTTAGTTACACCTGTGTGTAGAATAATTGTCATTGCATGGCATTTTTTGCCATTAAAAACTGTTTGACAGAGGGAATGAAGCAGTCCCTTGGATGTTGGGATTGCTCTCCTATGGCTGGCCAGTCCCATATACAAGGGCTGAGTCTGAGGAAGATATCTGGCTTAGAGCCAAGCTTGAGACTAGTTTGGATTGGCAACCTACACTTGGAACTTTCATGGTCAGGCATTATACAGCAAAGCTCTTCTTCAATGTATATAGCTGCTAGAGGTATTACCCTTTATGCAATATAGTTATATCCCATGTTTGCAAACTTACAGCCGCAGCAGGCCTCACATAGCAGAGCTATGCCTTAGATTATATAGATTATGCAGGCATAGACTCTACACAGCAGAGATATATATCTCATTACCACAAACATTACAAGCTCCTATCTTCCACAATGTGCCTTAAGTGGCACACGGAAACACATTGACAGTTTCAGGAACCTTCTCTTCCACGTTCAATGCCTACACCATCAGACTGCTCATTGAGAAAAAGAACCACATGCCATCAAATCAAGGCAGCTATCCACCAATCATCAATGGTCTATTCATAGGAGAACTGGTAGAAATATCTGACTTCACTCCAACCTCTGAGTTCATAGGCAGGAGCAACCTATCCTCTGACCACCAAATGGACTTCTGCCTATGCGGAGGCACTGAACCTGCCCTGATATCCAACTGGGATGACTTCACAATGACAATGGACAGAAATGGAGTGGTGGTACTGCCATTGCTGGAGCTATCCACCAATGTTGGCACAGCCCGCATCCTGACTCTCCTACTGACTTCTGAGGAAGCATGCAAGACTGCATCTTCTTCTCCCTTCTTGGGACCTCCAGTATCACCATAGTGCTCTCTTCTCATCAGCTCCTTTCATCACCTACTGTAATCTGACAACTTCTTTTACACTTCTATTGAAAACACTGAACCTTTCCTGCCAAAACATGCATCTTGTTTCCACACTGCCATTCCCCCTGCATTCCTACTTTTGCACAACTCTCAGTTTCCCCCTGTGTAAGTAGCGCATTTCGTTCGGGTTTTTCAATTTTCATTTCTGGACTTGTAATCCTTTTATCACCATTATATAATCACCAGGACTACAAGTTCCAGAAATCGCAGCAAAAACCAGGCCAGAAAAAAGAAAAAAGAGGAAGTCACACATGAACCTGGGTCACTTGAGACCTCTGCACAGCCAGGCAACCTGGAGGTTCAGGTCAGCAATCATCTGTTAGCTTCTCATCATTCTCTACACTCTCAGACCCCCCTCAATCTCCACTGTAACCCAATGCTTAATTTGAGCCAGTGGTTTCCAGTGTTCAGCACCGGCACTTAATTGTCATTAAATACAAAGGGGCAAATGCATAATTGTTTTCATGCAATTCAGTGTAGCCATGCATCCCAGCAAGCAAAGTTGTTGCACTGCGTTTCATGAAAGGGAGAGAGAAAGCCATCGCAATATCTACTGACACATGGTGCTGCTGTCTTTCTTAAAGCAAGTGCACTTTCTGACTGCCTAACACCACGCACATACCTTTGCACTCTAGCATAATGTGGGGTGAAAGATGTGTCACGTTTATAAAGATGTTGTATTTTGACCCATTCTTCCCTTTGCTCCACAAATGATTGTCAGTTGTCTTGATCCATATGTCAAATTGATAAAACATGATTTTCTGTAACTTGAGGACCAACACACTGTTGGAATGGCCTATGGGGCAATCAGGCAGTTCCCAGTGGGCCGGTCTCACAGGTCACTGTGTGGGCTGTGTTTTTGGCAGTTTGTGGGCCTGTTTTATGGTCTGCTGGGCTGGTTTTTACTATTGATTTCTCTGATATTAAAAGAAATAATTGCCTACAGCAGGCTCATATCCATGCAATCGTCCACACCTTGCAAAGCACTTATACAGTATGTCTTTTTGAGTTTAAAACTTCCCCATTGTGTAAATACGGGCCACGTTTTAGCTTTTAGGGCCACTTTTATTTTGGTGCCTGGGCCGATTCTCTTTCCCCGTCTGACCCTGAAGCAGCATAAGTGTCTGTTCAGGATCACAGAGCCAGGTTGGCTGGGCCTGTTATGGCACATGAACAGCCATCACTTGAGAGACAAGCTTTCCACATTCGTGAACCACAGCAAAGGAACTCTGCATCTAGCTCACAGTATACAAGGTCGACACATCTCATCTGCACTGGAAACCACCCACCTCAAGGCATTGAAGACAAATTATGCCTCTGCAATGCTCGGTGAGGTCCTCAGGGTAATGACACTATGCCTGGAGGAATGACCCCTCCTCTGCCAGGACCCTTTGCCTGACAGGCAGATCCAGATATAAGGGGGCATAGGGCTGGGTGGCTAAGTACTAGGCTTGATTGAGCTACTATCAGACAGATTCCCTGATGCACTCGGCATCACAGAGCCCATCTTCATTAGACCGGGGGCACAGAAGATGGAGAGGAGTTGCAAGACACAGACCTGGATTTTTTGGGTTCAAGGTAAAGGGATTAAATGCAGCAAGCCCCCACTAAGAGGTATAAATGATGCAGGCGAGTTCATGTACACCTGCACTTCTAACTCATTCCTACTCACAAACACTGAGTCAGTTATTGATATACAACCTTCCATCATTCAGTTTGAAAACATTGGCATTTTCAGATATTATAGGGGCCTAAGAAGAACTGGAGAGGGGCGGTAGGTGTAGCAAGCCTTGTGGATAGACGACCAATCAGAGAGGGTTTTAAGTGGATGGAGAGATGTTGCCTCACCTGCAAGAGTGAACTAACAGGGTTAAAAAAAAATGAGGGAAGGACGAATGAGCAAATGTGCCCTGAGTGAATGTTTGAATTCAGCTCTCCAGAGTGCTGTGGACGTGTTTATCTGCATTTTTCTCCTGTTGCATCATGGGCTGTCGGTAATCATCGGGGTATTGCACCCATTCAACTTGTCAGTGCGTTTCATTTGCGTTATACACAATTGTGTTTTCCTAAACCTGCAACCCAGAACAGAGGCACTTGAATTAACACTGAATTTATCTCTTCTTTATAGTAAGTTAAGTACACGGACCAATGCCGTCATTAAGAGTTGAACAGTACTGGCGGGGTGCAAACTCCAGGCCTTTCAATTCTTGTGCAGTGTGGTGACACCCCACCAGCTCAGTGCAATTGTGAGTAAAACCCCGAAGAATTGGGAATAACTGAGCAGGTGGTAAATGTATGCCAGGGCTTCTAAGTAAGTGGATGCGGGTGAAGGGAGGAGATTTTACCGACTGGTTTTCCAGCTGGTAAAACTGGGTCCCGGGTTCCTGTGCCCAGGAATTCTAGGTGCAACCACACTGGGCTATTAGTGATCGGTCAAGGTGGAATTCGATACGGGAATTCTGCTTCACCGACTCGTAAAGCTCACGTAGTCCATTTGCGTCTGCAGAGCTAGCACCAATCAGACCCACACAGAGGCCCACGTGAGGTAGACGTCATTGAACAATTAATGGGAAAACCAGGCTACACATAGATCGATACACTGATTTCCATAGACCTCCCTCTCTTCCGCAGTTACCTTTAGTCTCTGCACAACAGAAAGGTAAGATTTTCATGAAGAGTTAGTAAGTTATTATAATGTATCTCAGAACTCCGTGCATGTATGCAGTGCGCATCTCAGTAACTGTGTGGGCGTTTTATTACCACTGTTTCCCTGCAGAGAATAAACGAGCGCGTGGGCGTGCTTCGGCGTGAGTCTATAGCGACTGTCTTAGTTATATACAGAGTGATGTGTGATCTGAGGCACATGAGGCAAATTAGACAGGCTGATCATGAGGCTACAGATGAAGACTGACAGCTGAAGTCTCAACGGGCTAGTTTGTCTGTGATATGGGGGCTAATTATTTCCTTCGCTTGTGATGCTTTGCGTGGGTGTTGGTTTATGGAATGTCTGGCCTAAGGGTTTGTTAACCACGGTATATCATTATTGTGGAAAGAGGGACTTTAGTAAGTGAAGAACGACATAGACAGGCACATGCATACCAGAAGAAATCTAGCTATCTGATTCAGAAAATATTATATTTGAATTAAGGGCTTGTTAACAGCATACCATCTCTTTTTGTGTGTGTGTGTGTGTGTGTGTGTGTGTATATATATATATATACATATATGTATACATACATATGTACATATACATACATATATACATATGCATACATATATACACACACACACACATACAGTCGACCAACCGTAATTCAGACTTCGTGGTCTATTGTCTAATCTGCCCGTGTGGGATAAAATATCTGGGCAGCACAGTCCATGTTGCTAAGAAACGGGTCTTAGAGCACGGCAGGACGATTACAAATCGAGACAACAGAATCCAGTAGCAAGACACTTCGCTGAACATCATCAAAGCAGGAGTGATAGATTAAGGTTTTTTTGTATCGATCAAGTAACACACAGGGAGCGGGGCGGAGACCGAGTGAGATTGTTGAGACAGTTGGAGTCCAGATATGTAATTGAATTAGGAACCCAGGTACCAACAGGGCTCAACAGTGAAGAGGGATTATAGGTACATATAGGATGAACTCAGGCTGTGGTGACAGTGAAATAATTAACCATCAGGAGGTTATTTTGTAAACTATTAAATCCAGGTATACATTTGTGATATATCAGGGACCAACAACAGAGACAGCGTCTATGGGGGAGAATCAAGAGCAGGCATTTATAGGGAACAGATGGCATACCGTTCTTTTACACAACCAGGGGTATAACCCCAGGGAAGATAGAGACGAGGTATTTTAAGACCATACAGGGCTTCATGTCTAAACTTGCAATTAATGCACCATATGACAGGGCCGTCGTTAAGCCCATTCAGGGCCTCATGTTTAATTTAATTAATACATTTTTTAATTGATGCACCATATGACGGAGCCATGGTACAAGACTTATTTCAGACACCCAGGGTAATGTACATCTGTCTCCTTTTCAACAGGATCCCCATACCTCTGTGATAATATATCCCAATTCTCCATATCATCATTGATTTTCCTCTTCATGATGTGTGCTAAAACAATGAATTAGAAGGCATAATCAATGCGAATGATTGACAGGAAATTATGTAGTATTTGCTTCAAGATGGCCACCGTGTTTACTATACTATCTAATGGCGGGGACTGGCTGAGTCCGCTTTTTATGTTACATGAAATGTACTGCCGTACCAATGAAATGTAGGTTTATAAGGGGGTCGTTCACTTTGATTAACTGACATTGACGAAGGCCAGGAGGCCAAAACGCTTCTGTCAGTCTGTTTCACAATGGGTTGCTTATAAATAAGGCTCCCTGTTTTCCATTTTTACTGATTTTTACAGATAAATACAGACAAAAAACAATGTGTTTTCTGTCTGCATTTATTTTTAAAAGTGGATATATACAGAAAATTATGCTGCTTTTAAGTGACTCTCCGTGCTGTCTTTCATGAATTATAGCCCAACAGCTGAGCAGATGGATAGCATGGGTATTGTATTGTATTGTATTGTATTGTATTGTAATTGCATTTATATAGCGCTTACTACCCCTGAAGAGGCATCGAAGCGCTTTTTCAGCGAGTAGCATGCTACTCCGGAACCCAAAAGGATTAGTGTTGAGTTGGTATAGTGAAATATGAAAGTAATTTGAGTGGTGGGCAAGTTAGTCAGTTATTTGGATTCAGAAGGATAGCAGAGGGATAGAAGAGGGAAAAAGGGTTGCATTTATATAGCGCTAGTTAACCCTGATGGGGTGTTAAAGCACTTTTTTCGGTGAGTAGCACGCTACTCCAGAACCCATAAAGTATTAGTGGTGAATTAGTATAGTGAAATATGAAAGTAATTTGAGTGGTGGATATTAGTCAGTTGTATGGATTGAGAAGGATAGCAGAGGGTTAGAAGAGGGAAAAAAGGTTATCATTTATATAGCGCTTGTTACCCCTAATGGGGTGTTGAAGCACTTTCTTGGCGAGTAGCACGCTACTCCAGAACCCGTAAAGGATTAGTGGTGAATTAGTATAGTGAAATATGAAAGTTATTTGAGTGGTGGATATTTGTCAGTTATTTGGATTGAGAAGGATAGTGGAGGGATAGAAGAGGGAAAAAGGTTTGCATTTATATATATCGCTTGTTACCCCTAATGGGGTGTTGAAGCACTTTTCTTGGCGAGTAGCACGCTACTCCGGAACCCATAAGGATTAGTGGTGAATTAGTATAGTGAAATCTGAAAGTAATTTGAGTGGTGGATATTAATCAGTTATTTGGATTGAGAAGGATAGCGGAGGGATAGAAGAGGGAAAAGATTTGCATTTATATAGCGCTTGTTACCCAAGATGGGGTGTTGAAGCGTTTTGTTTTTTTTTTGGCGAGTAGCACGCTACTCCGGAACCCATTAAAGGATTAGTGTTGAATTAGTATAGTGAAATATTAAAGTAATTTGAGTGGTGGATGTTAGTCAGTTATTTGGATTGAGAAGTGTAGCAGAGGGATAGAAGAGGGACAAAGGTTTGCATATATAGATAGCACTTGTTACCCCTAATGGGATGTTGAAACACTTTTTCGGCGAGTAGCACGCTACTCCGGAACCCTTAAAGAATTAGTGGTGAATTAGTATAGTGAAGTATGAAAGTAATTTGAGTGGTGGATATTAGTCAGTTATTTGGATTGAGAAGGATAGCGGAGGGATAGAAGAGGGAAAAAGGTTTGTATTTATATAGTGCTTGCTCCCCCTAATGAGGTGTTGAAGTGCTTTTTTCAGCGAGTAGCACGCTACTCTGGAACCCATAAAGGATTAGTGGTGAAATAGTACAGTGAAATATGAAATTTGAGAAGTGGACATGTTAGTCTGTTATTTCGATCGAAAAGGATAGTGGAGGGATAGAAGAGTGAAGGCTTTAAACTTTTTTTTTTGTTTGTTTTTTTGGAGGTCATAGCAATAGTCGGAGGCTTGGGATGAGTAAAAAGGGATGTGGAGGGGAAGAGACAGAGGGAAGAGTTTAGAAAGGCTTGTTTTGGGGGATCAGTATAGTAAATGAGGTGTCAGGTGGTGCAAGGAGGGGTAGAGTAGGGGAGAGTCTAGAAAGGGCTATTTTGGGGATCATAGTAGTGGTATGAGGTTTGGGATGAATGAGAGAGTGGAGGTAGTGGATATGTTGATAGAGGTATTGGGAGAGAAATAGGCTAGTGCATTGGAAAGAGTAGTAGAAAGAGGTTTGAGTTGAGTCAGAGAGTTGAGGTAGAAGATATATTGAGAGAGGTATAGGGTGAAAATAGGGTAGTGCATTGGATATGCTGAATTAGAAGAAAGTAATAAATATATAGATCCATAAGTACATGGAAAGTTTATAAATGCATAAAGGAAGCAAGTATATGTAGATTAAAGATATTGATAGAGGTATAGGGTGAGAAATAGGGTAGTGCATATAATATGTTGTTTTTTTTGGAGGAAAGTAATAAATATATAGATCTAGGTACATGGAAGGTATATAGATGCATAAAGGAAGTAAGTATAAGTAGATTAAAGATGTATTCGATAAACTCTGGTTTTCAAGTGTTGTACTTAAAAATGTATTTATTTATCTATTTTTTTTTTTAAACATAATTATTCTACATGTTAATACAAAGCAATACACATATATAGTTACGTATCTATAGTACAAATAAATGCTTATACACAGAGGGATATGCTGTATATTTCTGTTTGCGTATTGTGCTTATGTGGGGAAGAGCCAATTCTTGAGTAGTTTTCTGAAGATAAGGTGGTTGTCGGTGGATCTTATGTTGGGGGGTAAATAGTTCCACATTTTGGCTGCTTGAACAGAGAAGGATGTGCCACCCATAGTTTTTTTCTTGTATCTTGGGACTTTGAGGCGAGGTGCCACTCTAGAGCGGAGGTTCCTATGATGAATGTGTTTGGTGATTTTATTCCTGATGAAGAGCGGTCCCATTCCATGTATGGCTTTGTGGGTGATACAAAGCAGCTTGAACGTGGATCTTCTGGCAACCTGTAACCAATTCAGGGCTTTCAAGGCAGGGGAGATGTGGTCTCGCGGTTTGATATGCAAGAGTAGTCTGGCAGCTGAGTTCTGAATCCGTTGTAGTCTTTTCATAGTCGTTAAAGGTGATCCGTGGTAGAGGCTATTGGCGTAATCGAGTTTGGACAGAACAAGGGACATGGTAGCTTGGACCTTGTGTGGGAATCCCAAATGGGGGAAGATTTGTCGCAGAGTTTTTATAGTAACAAAGCTTGATCTTGCTAGTTTGTCCACTTGAACATTCATCGATAGCTTGGAGTCCATGGTCATTCTGAGGTTTCTTACTTCCTTCGATACTCGAGGCGGTGATCCCAGTTCATCAGGCCAGGCGGCAAGCGGGTCATAATGTTTCCAATCGCCACATGTGAGTATTTCTGTTTTGGAAGCATTCAATTTGAGATGGCCCCAAGTCATCCATTGATCCACGGCTCTGAGACAACTGAAAATTGGCGAGTTTCCAATGTCTTTGGGGCATTCCAGTTGAAGGAGTATTTGCGTGTCATCTGCATAGTTATAGCACGTGAGTTGAAATTGATTGATGAGTACCGGTAATGACTTCATGTAGATGTTGAAAAGCATGGGCGAGATGACAGAGTCTTGAGGGACCCCTGCTTTTGTGGAGTATGGTTTGGACGACAAAGGTGGGGTATGGATGACATTAGTTCTGTTTTGAAGGTAGGACGTGATCCAGTCTAAAGCAGTCCCCTCTATGCCGGCTTCGTAGAGTCTTTCTATCAGAGTGTCATGGTCAACCGTGTCAAAGGCAGCCGAGAGGTCCAAGAGGAGTAGTGCAGCAACCCCGTTGCGGTAAGCTGTGTTCTTCAGGTCATCCCAGATGGCAAGGAGGGCAGATTCTGTGCCTCTTCCCGGACTAAATCCTGCTTGGAAGTCTGAAAGTATGGCATTCTCTTCAATGAATTGTGACATCTGGGCCAACATTGCTCTTTCTATCAGTTTGCCTAGGAAAGGTCCATTAGTAATGGGTCTGTAGTTGTCAGGGTTCAGCGGGTCCAAGTTTGTTTTCTTCAGTAAAGGGCGTATGTATGACTTTTTGAGTTCCTCTGGAAATATTCTGGTAGTTAAGGAATCGTTGATGATTCTTCTTACTGGAGTGGCAGTAGAGGTTGTTAGAAGAATACTCTTGAAGGTTTGTGGTGGACACGGGTCAGAAGAGCTGCCGGCAGGCCTGCTTCCTTTGACCAGGTCCATAAATTCATCGTGTGAAATGTGTTAGAAGGAACGGAGAGGCTGAGTTAGAGTATTCTTGGATTGTTCTTTTGTAAAAGGGTTAGTGCTTGTGCTTTGTCTCTGTTTTAAGTACGAGTCCAACATGTCTGCTTTGTCCGTGTAATGATTTCGCAGTTTGTCAGTGAAATCTTGAGTAACGGGATGAGTTCCTTCTAGGGAATTTGGTTTACGAAATTCATTGAGTATTTTATAGAATTCTTTATTTGCACAGTTAGCATTTTGAATTCTGTCTGAATAGTACCTTTTCTTTGCTTTTTTGATAGCTGACTTGTATAATCTGTTAATTTTCTGTAGGTGAAGTTTGTCTTGTTTTTTTTTTTTGAGTCAGGCAAGTTGCAGCTTTCTAATTTGTAGTTTTATGTCTTTTATCTCTGTATTTCTCCAAGGTGCTTGTTTTCTTTTGTTCTGTTGTGTGGTTTTGAGTGGTATCAGGATATCAAAAGCTTCCTGTAGCCACTCATATAGTTTTTTAACAGAATTTATTGTTTCCAGATCTGTACTGGATGTTAGTTGTGTTTCTAAGTGTTCCAAATTGAGTTTGTTCCACGGTCGATAGGTGGATGCACGTGAGGTGGTTTTAGGTGAGTCGCTTAGTGTTGTTTTGTGTTTGAAAGCAAGCAAATGGTGGTCTGACCATGTGACTGGAGTTATAGTTTGAAAGGTAACTAGTTCGGTATTAGCAAAAATGACATCTAGGATATGTCCAGTGATGTGTGTTGGTTTGTGGACAATCTGATGCAGGTTCAGTGCGTCTAGGCCAGTGATTATTGTTTTCGGATGGGTCATATTGGTTATGTCAAACCAAATGTTGAGGTCACCCAGAACGCATAGGTTGGAGTGTATTGTTATCAGGTTTGAAACAGTGTCTAGAAGTGCGTCTGGGAATGTCGCCTTGCTAGGTGGAGGTCTGTAAAGGAGCAGGAAGTTGCAGGAGGAAGATGGTGTAGGATTGCATCTGGTTAGAAGAGCCTCACAATTCTTTATGGAGATGTCGTTAACTTTAGTGACATGTAATGTTTGCTTGAACACAACAGCTAGACCACCTCCTAATTTGCCTATACGATTTTGGGTGATCGTTTGATAGCCTAGAGGAATGGCTTCATGCAGGACTGGAGCCATATCATCTCCCAACCACGATTCAGTTATGAATAGTTTGTCTGGTTTTGCATCGGTGAGAAGGTCGTAGATGTGATGTTTGTTTTTAGAGAGCGATCGAGCATTTATTAGTAGACAGTTTAGAGAATGTGTTTTGCTGACAGTGAGACTTTGTTTTGTAGAAGAGGGATCAGTATTGTGTGGGTTAGTAGCAGGTGTGTTTTTAGTGCTGGTATTAGCTGTATGAGGATAGCAATCGTGTAGCTGTTCTGTAATGTGTTCCTCATCCAGTATACTAACAAGGCATTTTGATGGGTCTGCGTACGTAGGTGGGGGAGACGGTGTTTGAGAGTGAGTTGCTGTGCTGTTTTGATTTTGTGTGTAGCCTTGTTGTGCAGTAGACATGGAGAAGCAAAGTTGTGATGTGTGGCACGTTGTTTATATTGTTTGCGTATGTTTAGGGCGTAAGGTGTATGAGTCAGTAGTGGTGGTGCAGCATGTGGGTCATGTAGTAAGGTTCTAAATTGTCCAACGGATGAGAGGCGGTTGGAAGAGAGTTGCTGTGTTGTTGGATGTGTGTTAGGTGTGGTGGAAGAGAGAAAGCTTGGCATTGGAGTTTGTTCATTTGTGTAGTTTGTAAGGTGGGTGTATGATAGTATTTTGTGACTGTAAGTATTATGAGGTGTTGTGTTTGCGAGATTTTGTTGTGCTGATGTGCATGATATGTTTTGTTTTTGAGGAGTAGTGAAAAGAGGTGCTGATGTATTTGTTTTATCAGATGGATTTGTTTGTATAATATTGTTTGTGAGTGGAAGTTGTAAGGTAAAGGGGGCGGTGATGTGTTTGTGAGTAGAGTGTATGTTGTGTGTAGGAGGGGATGAAGTAGATTTAAGACTGTTTGTTTTAGACCTGTTAGCTGCAAGAGTTAAAATGTGTGGCGCTGTGGCATGTAAGTGTTGTGTTGTTCTGTTATTGTGGTAGAAAGAAGAGGAGGGTGTTGGATGGACGAATAATGGAAGGCTGAGTATGGGTTTGTTAATGATAAAAGGGGGTCTGTTAGGAGTAAATAGAGAATGGGGAGTGTGTGTCTGGATGGGTTGTAGTTACGTACTGTATGGATTTTGGTTGTGTTAGTGATGAGTGGATTCGTTAGTGGTATATGATAGAGTTGTGTACTGTTTGTAGGTGATGGTGGAAATGTGTGGTAGCTGGGATAGAAGGGTATATAGACGTGGTTTGTGTGGTTTTGCAGTGTACGCTGGTGCATTGTTTTGTGCATAGGGTTTGTTTGTAGTAAGTGTGTGGTGTACATTTGGTGTGAGTGTGGTACAATGTTTGTGGATGTAGATGGTGTAGGGTGGGTATTACTGAATGGGAAAATGGGCAGCATTTCTGGCCCTAGAACCGACCAGTCTCGAACAGTCTCAAACAGGCAACTGCCCTTGTCCTCTCCGCCCTTAGCCTCGACTCCCGGGCTGAGACGCCCTAAGCCTTGGCCTTTATAGCCCTAGTAGTCAGGTGACCCCTTCAACCAATGGGAACCCTAGCCCTAACCCTATCCAATCACAACACTAGCCCTAAAAGCTAGAACCAATAGAAGACCAGGACATTACAGCCAATCTTAGCCCTAGTCCAAGCACTCAATCTTGATTCAAAAATCCTGATCTCTATGTCCAATTGATGGGCCTAGCCCTACCAGTAGTGCCAACCCAAGTCCCAGCAACCAGTGACACAGGAAACCCTAGTCCCTACTTCCAATAGAAAGCCTAAACCTACTCTTAGTCCCACACCTAGTCCAGCAACCAATCACATAAGAAGCCCTAATTGCTACTTCCAATAGAAAGCCTAGCCCTAGCCCTAGTCCCAGCAACCAATCACACAGGAAGCCCTAGTCCCTACTTCCAATAGAAATCCTAACCCTATCCCTAGTCCCAACCCTATATTGATTGAGTCACAGACCCAGAAACCAATCAGAACCCTTAAATACCCAACCAATGAGAACACTAACCCTAATCCAATAGAAACACCAGATACAACCATCAATCAGTGCACACATGTACCAACCAATAGCAGACTATATAAGGTCCCAGCGACCTCAGACAAGGTTTGCTGGCCAGGGAGTTGGAAGCTGCTCCTATATTCAGAATCTCCTAGGAGACAGACAGGCTCAATCCACACTTTGAACTTCTGCAGGTAAGGGCCTAACAAACGTTGCCCTCTAACAATACTGTTTGTATCAAACTTTACTCACTGTCCTAGACAAAAAAAAGTGCTCAATCCCTATAAAACACAGCTTAAACAGCTCACAGCAGATTACTGCTGTCTCAGAGCACCCTTTGTTCACTCTCTGATGTAGAATATCCCTGTCGCTAGGGGGGGGAAAAGAGGGGGGTCTGGTTTCACTCACTTGCTAACACAAAATGGGAGCTGGGGTGGATTGCTCAACATACAGGTCTGAGCACAGAGCCAGGGAGAAATTAGGAGGGGAAACAGAGAGCCACTCGGAATGAGAGGGAACAAAAACTACAGATTTTGGACTGCAAATCCAACAATTCAACAGGTTAAATGAGAGCAGTCATGGGCACATAAAAACCACAAATTTAAACACAAAACAGGTGAGGAATTATGCAATCACGGGCAGGTTAAAACTACAAATTTTAAACTGTAACAACCACAAGCAGAACAGTTATAAAAATGATGCAATCACGGGTAGGGAAAATCGCTTTGTTTTTTTTTTAATTGAAAAAAGAGACAGTACTAGTCTGCCTCCTTACCACCTCCTGGACTTTGGCTCACTGCAATCTGGGGCACAGGGAAACTCCAACTCACAAAATGGAGGTGAATGTTTCGGGGTGCACCCAGCAAAGCCTTAAGGGGCCTGGGTAGGTGTGAAATGTTAAATAACGACGTGTCAATATACATTTGTGGTATAATGCTAGTATTTACCAGTGGATGTATTGTTATGTAATATTTGGCAGCTTAAGTAGCTAAAACACAACAAACATCAAAGTATGAGTGCGCGTCTCTCAGTTAAATAAGTATGGAAATGTACAGTTTTACGACTTCATTTATAAGCAAAAGAAAAAATAAATATGGATAAATACAGATAAAATGGGCATAAAATAAATATGGATAAATACAGATGGAAATGCTAAAAAAATAAATACCATAAAACCGGGAGTCCTACTTATAAAATAAATAACCAATAATTTCAAATGCCTGGAGTGCTCAGCGCTTTTCTTTTGTATCATTGAATGCTGACACGAGTCCGCCCTCGCGTGCTGAGGCACCCGCTGTGAGGAGAGCGTCAGCTGTGGCGGAATTTATTGAGGGGATATATATATATATATATATATATATATATTCCATATGAAAGCTGCTCGCAAATAGAAGACACCGCACACAATGTTGTATTTCATCCTCCTTTATTCGCTTGGCGTTAGGGGGAAAGGAGCAGCGTGCATGATTATCGCAGGTGTTTTAAGTTCTTAATCCTGCCTCAGTGGGCGTGTACTTGCTATGCATGCTGGATGTCGTAGTCCAGGTGAGTATTCAGTTCTTTAGTAGAATCCGCTTTACCTTCACCTCCATAATTCTAAATCCATCGGGTCGCTGATATGGGCAAGGCCAGCCTGCTGCTTCACTTGCGCCTCACCAAACGGGTACGTTGTTCCACACTGTGCCTCACATTCAGGGCACATGGACCTGCTTCTCCAACAGTGGAGTGTCTTCGTGGCCGGAGCGGACCACAACATACTCCATATGAAAGCTGCTCGCAAATAGAAGACACCGCACACAACGTTGTATTTCACCCTCCTTTATTCGGCAGGCAGCAGCAAACTAAAACGAGCCCTTCCAGCAAAGTCTTGCACCAATTTACGCAATACGCGTTTCGGAAAAACTTCCCTTCATCATTGGCTTGGCGTTAGGGGGAAAGAAGCAGCGTGCATGATTATCGCAGGTGTTTTAAGTTCTTAATCCTGCCTCAGTGGGCGTGTACTTGCTATGCATGCTGGATGTCGTAGTCCAGGTGAGTATTCAGTTCTTTAGTAGAATCCGCTTTACCTTCACCTCCATAATTCTAAATCCATCGGGTCGCTGATATGGGCAAGGCCAGCCTGCTGCTTCACTTGCGCCTCACCAAACGGGTACGTTGTTCCACACTGTGCCTCACATTCAGGGCACATGGACCTGCTTCTCCAACAGTGGGGTGTCTTCGTGGCCGGAGCGGACCACAACATACTCCATATGAAAGCTGCTCGCAAATAGAAGACACCGCACACAACGTTGTATTTCACCCTCCTTTATTCGGCAGGCAGCAGCAAACTAAAACGAGCCCTTCCAGCAAAGTCTTGCGCCAATTCACGCCATACGCGTTTCGGAAAAACTTCCCTTCATCATTGGCTTGGCGTTAGGGGGAAAGGAGCAGCGTGCATGATTATCGCAGGTGTTTTAAGTTCTTAATCCTGCCTCAGTGGGCGTGTACTTGCTATGCATGCTGGATGTCGTAGTCCAGGTGAGTATTCAGTTCTTTAGTAGAATCCGCTTTATCTTCACCTCCATAATTCTGAAAGCATCGGGTCGCTGATATGGGCAAGGCCAGTCTGCTGCCTCACTTGCGCCTCACCAAACGGGTACATTGTTCCACACTGTGCCTCACATTCAGGGCACATGGACCTGCTTCTCCAACAGTGGGGTGTCTTCGTGGCCGGAGCGGACCACAACATACTCCATATGAAAGCTGCTCGCAAATAGAAGACACCGCACACAACGTTGTATTTCACCCTCCTTTATTCAGCAGGCAGCAGCAAACTAAAACGAGCTCTTCCAGCAAAGTCTTGCGCCAATTCACGCCATACGCGTTTCGGAAAAACTTCCCTTCATCATTGGCTTGGCGTTAGGGGAAAGGAGCAGCGTGCAAGATTATCGCAGGTGTTTTAAGTTCTTAATCCTGCCTCAGTGGGCGTGTACTTGCTATGCATGCTGGATGTCATAGTCCAGGTGAGTATTCACTTCTTTAGTAGAATCCGCTTTACCTTCACCTCCATAATTCTAAATCCATCGGGTCGCTGATATGGGCAAGGCCAGCCTGCTGATTCACTTGCGCCTCACCAAACGGGTACGTGGTTCCACACTCTGCCTCACATTCAGGGCACATGGACCTGCTTCTCCAACAGTGGGGTGTCTTCATGGCCGGAGCGGACCACAAGATACTCCATATGAAAGCTGCTCACAAATAGAAGACACTGCACACAACGTTGTATTTCACCCTCCTTTATTCGGCAGGCAGCAGCAAACTAAAACGAGCCCTTCCAGCAAAGTCTTGCTCCAATTCACGCCATACGCGTTTCGGAAAAACTTCCCTTCATCATTGGCTTGGCGTTAGGGGGAAAGGAGCAGTGTGCATGATTATCGCAGGTGTTTTAAGTTCTTAATATTGCCTCGGTGGGCGTGTACTTGCTATGCATGCTGGATGTCGTAGTCCAGGTGAGTATTCAGTTCTTTAGTAGAATCTGCTTTACCTTCACCTCCATAATTCTAAATCCATCGGGTCGCTGATATGGGCAAGGCCAGCCTCCTGCTTCACTTGTGCCTCACCAAACGGGTACGTTGTTCCACACTGTGCCTCACATTCAGGGCACATGGACCTGCTTCTCCAAGAGTGGGGTGTCTCCGTGGCCGGAGCGGACCACAACATACTTCATATGAAAGCTGCTCGCAAATAGAAGACACGGCACACAACGTTGTATTTCACCCTCCTTTATTCGGCAGGCAGCAGCAAACTAAAACGAGCCCTTCCAGCAAAGTCTTGCGCCAATTCACGCCATACGCGTTTCAGAAAAACTTCCCTTCATCATTGGCTTGGCGTTAGGGGGAAAGGAGCAGCGTGCATGATTATCGCAGGTGTTTTAAGTTCTTAATCCTGCCTCAGTGGGCGTGTACTTGCTATGCATGCTGGATGTCGTAGTCCAGGTGAGTATTCAGTTCTTTAGTAGAATCCGCTTTACCTTCACCTCCATAATTCTAAATCCATTGGGTCGCTGATATGGGCAAGGCCAGCCTGCTGCTTCACTTGCGCCTCACCAAACGGGTACATTGTTCCACACTGTGCCTCACATTCAGGGCACATGGACCTGCTTCTCCAACAGTGGGGTGTCTTTGTGGCCGGAGTGGACCACAATATACTCCATATGAAAACTGCTCGCAAATAGAAGACACCGCACGCAACGTTGTATTTCACCCTCCTTTATTCGGCAGGCAGCAGCAAACTAAAACGAGCCCTTCCAGCAAAGTCTTGCGCCATTTCACGCCTTACGCGTTTCAGAAAAACTTCCCTTCATCATTGGCTTGGCGTTAGGGGGAAAGGAGCAGCGTGCATGATTATTGCAGGTGTTTTAAGTTCTTAATCCTGCCTCAGTGGGCGTGTACTTGCTATGCATGCTGGATGTCGTAGTCCAGGTGAGTATTCAGTTCTTTAGTAGAATCCGCTTTACCTTCACCTCCATAATTCTAAATCCATTGGGTCGCTGAGATGGGCAAGGCCAGCCTGCTGCTTCACTTGCGCCTCACCAAACGGGTACGTTGTTCCACACTGTGCCTCACATTCAGGGCACATGGACCTGCTTCTCCAACAGTGGGGTGTCCTCGTGGCCGGAGCGGACCACAACATACTCCATATGAAAGCTGCTCGCAAATAGAAGACACCACACACAACGTTGTATTTCACCCTCCTTTATTCGGCAGGCAGCAGCAAACTAAAACGAGCCCTTCCAGCAAAGTCTTGCGCCAATCCACGCCATACGCGTTTCGGAAAAACTTCCCTTCATCGTTGGCTTGGCGTTAGGGGGAAAGGAGCAGCGTGCATGATTATTGCAGGTGTTTTAAGTTCTTAATCCTGCCTCAGTGGGCCTGTACTTGCTATGCATGCTGGATGTCGTAGTCCAGGTGAGTATTCAGTTCTTTAGTTTAGTTTAGTTTCGGCTGTGAGCAAGGCTTCACAGCCAAAACGTGTAACGAAGAAGCGGATTAAACATTACTGAACTGCAACTTGGATGTGTGTCCTGAGAGTGCATTATTTCGCCATGAGAAGAAACTTTGTGTGTATATATATATATGCATAGCTGCCAAGTTGCTCAGGTCCATGCGTGATGCGCAGCGCCAGGCCAGGTTTTTTCCTTGAATTCTGGGACTTGTAGTCCAGTTTTAAAATGGAGTAAACAAGTCCACAAGTCCCAGAATGCAACGAAAAAACCTGGACTGGCGCAGCGCATCACGCATGGACCTGGGCAACTTGGCAGCTATATATATGTATATATCCACACGAACCTTGACGAATTGGATGCCCTTCCTAACGGGTCGGGGCTTGCTGGCGATGTCACCGCCCAAATATTCCACAAGAAGAATCACGCTTCCTTCCAGCATGAAATTCAAGCCCATCCAGTCGAGAGGTAAGTAAAGTAGATTTTATTTTAACAGGCAGCTTCAGTAGTAATAGCATGACGCGTTTCAACACAACAGTGTCTTAATGATATGCAGCTGTGGGGAACAAGTGACTTTGAATTTAAATACACTCCGTTAGTAAACAGTAAAGAGGGATGCTTGTATGCACACATCTACTTTAAAAGAGCCAGTCACAACTTATTTTCGTTTTTTTGTTTTTCAATCTGGGACTGCACAACTGGTTTGCTTACACAATATTCTTATTAATTTCATTGACAGTGCATTGTTTTGAAGCAGTGTCCGAATTTGCATGGTTTAAGTCCCAGTACTACTTGTTTCTGGACTACAGTGACCAGCATGCAACACAACTGTTTTGCAAAATACAGCATCGCATCCTTCTTACTTAAAGTCAATTTCATTATTTGCCATGATAAAAATGTTTAATCCAAAGGTTATAACATGCCCACCTTAATGCTTTAAAGGAGTCAATTCCGTGTTGTGCAAGGGGGCAGATATAATTATTTTCCTCCATTCATCTCAAGGGCATTGTTCCTATTCATCTCAAGGGCATTGTTCCTCGTGGTGAAAGATGAAAGTTCCACTCGTTTCCTGGCTGCCCGTTTTTATTGCTTTTCCTGCTCTCGAAGTGCAGGGGAAAACCCCGGCAAACCCTGGCTGCATGCTGATTGCTTAGCTTGTGATAAAGGACTTGACATCCCGTGGCTAGCATTTGTAGAAAAATCTTTTACTGCCATTGGCCTTCACCAAGCATTCACACGCATCGAAGTTGTGTAACATTGTGTAGGAAGAGAATTCGTTCCTTATATTTAAAACATGCTCAGGAGAAAAGGTTAAGTGTAGAATTATCAAAGACCTCCATTTTGGCTTAATTTTTTTTTTTCCAGAGTTTTATATAGCGCGAACTTGAGCCAAATCGGGTATCAGAGCGCTTTACATAGCACCAGTTGCATTACATGAGGACACATTCATTTTTGTTAGGCACGAGGAGATTAAGTGATTTGCCCAGAATCAAAGGATGTTGGGCGTCATTGCCGAGACTGGAACCCAGTTCCCCGGACGACTGCCCTAGCCGTTAGGCCAACTCCTCTCCCCATGAATCATGACAATACCCTTAGTAATTATCTGCGTGGTGGAAGAAAACGATGAGAATGATCTTTGATGTACAGACACAATAAAATATTTACTTTGTTTTCCCTTAGATTTTCAACACAACCTTGAATCACTTGTGTGCCCGTGCAATAACATTTTCAAACAGTCAATGTTGCATTTCACCTTTTTTTGCGGTTTTTATCAAAAATACACCAAAATATTTTTAATGCCCTTGATCAAATCCAGAAACTTGAGGCATTGTATTTAGTCATTGCTCTTTTTGAAACAACTTCATGATGATGAAATATGCTTTTATGTGAGCTTATTTTTAAGGGCTACTGTACGCTCTAGACTATCAATGTGCCCTGACAAAACTGTTTTCTTTTTCTTGTTTAAACAAGTATGGTTACAACTTTCAAATTTTAAGAGCATAAGCTCACTTTAATGCACGGTATCAGTGTTTTGAAGCATACAGCACTTTAGTTAGGCTTCTTTCTCTCAATGTTATTTTTAGGTTGCACAAGATTACCATAACTGTGAACATATGGGTATTTTTTTAATCGTTATTTGGTTTTATGTGGTTTAATGTGTTTAACTGTTTTTAATTTGTCCTTTTAAGGCTGTATTGCAGCTGAATAAAGATGATTTGAATTTGAATATATATAAAAAGGCAATTGACATATACGGAAATAAAAGTGTTGCGCAAAGGACTGTCGTTTTGTCCAACTAACAGATGGGATTATGTACAAACACGCATCGATCTCTACCTTTTTATTAGAAAGTTAAAGTTAAAAAAACTGTTCCAAGGGCGAGTAACTAGACCTACTTCCAATATAGAACGAACTACAGATCCTACAGACTCTCTAATTGGAAGTGATCTTCCGGCACTAAGAACGCTCCATGATTTAGGAGGAGAATCCATGGATGAAAGAATCCCCCCAGCTTTAGATGATATGGAATTCCTAGAACAAATCGATCTAGCCCAAGCAGGAATGTCTAGTAACTTAAAACAAAAGTCAAAATTCAACCCGAGGACAGCTTTTGACATGATAGATAGCTTCCATGAGGTAGTTATAAAAGACTTGGACAACTTACGAATTAAACCTAAAGAAGAGAAGAAACAATGACACAACATCACCTTAGCGGAACGACAAGCTATAAAAACTTTGCAAGGAGACCAGACGATTGTGATAAAACCGTCAGATAAGGGCGGAAATATCGTCCTACAAGATGCCTCAGCATATGAAGAGGAAGCCCTGAGACAATTAAACGATTCTATCTGTTATACTAAGATCTCCAAAAGAATATAATCAAAGCATATTGGAATTCTATTGTATGATTGATTCTTGGAGGGATAAGGGCATTTTAAGTCAAGATGAATATGGATATATCAAAGTAGACCATCCGGTTACCCCCACTTTCTACCATATCCCTAAGATACATAAGGACAATAGAAAGCCACCAGTTAGACCTATAGTTTCTTCAAAGGGAAGTCTTCTGGAGAACACTTCTATCCTGGTGAATTCGATTTTATGTCCTTTTGTTTATGATTTGGTTTCGTTTGTTAAAGACAGTGCTGATTTTATCAAAATGATTGCCAATATCACATGGGAAGATTCCTTTTTTCTTGTGACCTTAGATATTTCTAGCTTATATACCTGTATTAATCACAGGCAAGGAGAAGAAGCTATCAAAACTTTTCTGAAGACGAGACCGCTTAAGTATATGGAACATAGTCAGATGATCATCCAATTCATGTCATTCTGCTTACACAACAATATCTTTGCCTCTGGAGACCAGCTATACATCCAGAGGCAAGAGTATCGCTGATAGGCACGTGCTTCGCCCCCAGCTATGCAAACTTGTTCGTTGGCTGGTGGGAGAAGCACGTGGCCTGGGCGGATACAAATGAGGTCCTGTCACAGAAAATAGCTATTTGGACCCGCTATATAGACGACATATTTTCCGTCTGGACTGGTACGAAAAATGAATTGGATGAATACATAGACAGTCTCAACACCAATGAGGTTAACCTACATTTTACCAAAACCATAAGTTCCCATGAGATAGCATATCTGGATCTATTACTATATGTTGACAACAGTCAACTGAAAACCAAGCTTTTTCATAAACCTACAGCGGGCAATGCCACTCTACACTACACTAGCCAACACCCACGCTGTCTTGTCAACAACATCCCGTATGGGGAGTTGTTGCGCTTAAAAAGGAACAGCACAAGTAAAGAGGATTATGACACAGCTACTAACCAAGCTGTAAATCGCTTTGTCCAAAGAGGCTACCCTCAAAAAGTACTACAGACAGCCATAGCAAGGGTTAACCAACGAAAGAGAGAAGAACTCTTGAACAAAATACCTCGAACACAAGATGAGAATGTCACTAGAATGATATTGACATTTTCCACAGACTCTGGAGAAATTCGCCAGATCCTGGGAAAACATTGGAACATCCTTCAATCTGATGGTGTGATAGGCAAAACTATTTCACACCATCCAAGCATAACATATAGGAAGAACACCTCCCTAAAAGACATGCTGGTGCATAGTCATTTTAGTAAGACAGAAACTAGCTCCAACAATGCAAAGGGATTCTACCCATGCCTTAAGTGTAAGGCTTGCAAAAGCAGCAGAGTAGTGAAAGAGTTCCCAGTCCCGGGTAGGAGTCAGAGCAAGTGTATTACAAAATTATTGAATTGCAATTCGGATTTTACAGTGTACTGTCTGGTGTGTCCGTGCAACCTGCGCTAAGTGGGAAGCACGATACACCAGACAAAAAAGAGAATTCTAGAGCATATGCGTGCTATAACTAAAAAAGACAGCAGCTATCCTGTTGCTAGACATTTTGCGAAACACCACAAAAGCAATAGCCACCTACTAAACTTTTTCTGCATTGACCAGGTGTCCCCCTTGAAGAGAGGAGTTGACAGAATAAGACTCTTAAGACAGTTAGAGTCTAAATATATAGTCGATATGCAAACTCTTGCCCCCCATGGCCTCAATTGTGAAGAAGAACTATGGGTACATGTGGGCTAACTATCTTATGTGAAATATTTATCATTATTTGACTATGAGGATTGTTAGAAATGGGATTCTTGGTAGGCTAGGGCGCGGGCCAAAGCCAGGCAAAGACCACCACTCTAGTCAGGATAAGGGAGTTACACTTCTAAAATAACCCCTGCTCCCCCCCTTGGTAGCTTGGCACGAGCAGCCAGGCCTATCTTAGAGGCAGTGTGTAAAGCATTTGCACATAACCAACAGTAATACAGTGTACGCACTACAAAAGGACACCACACCAGTTTAGAAAAATATCCAATATTTTTATATAATTAAAACAAGACCAAAAATGATAAAGAACCACAATACTATACTTAAAAGTTCACAATTAAAAAATACGCTGATTAAAAAGAGTTCCTTGTGTGGATAGCGCCGTCCGGGCTACCACGGCGTCGTGAACACACAAATCCAAAACAGTTCTGGCTGACCGCGGGGTTGCAGGCCAGCTACGGTGTCGGGAAGACCAGCAAACAGTACCTTTCAGAGATGCAGGGCGATGGGGCCCTCGAAGTCACATGCGTTGCAGGTCGATCTCCTCTCTGATGGAGTCAGGAGCGCTGGTGTCGGCAGGCGTCGGGTGCTGTGGTGCGAAGTGCAGCGGTGCGGCGTGCGGTGCCCTCAGGTCGTGGTGCGAGCAGTGGCTTGGTGGCGGTGTCAGATGGCGTCGTCGGTGAGACCAGGGTCGCGGTGCGAGATGAAGGCGGTGCTCGTCACGGTGCTGGCAGATCACGGTGCAAGCAGCGGCGTTGTCGTTGCTGAAGCGCTGTCGTCGGCTGACGAACTGGAGTCGATGGCGCCGGCGTCGGTAGGCCAAGGCTGCGGTGTGGGATGAGGGCGGTGCGTCGTGTAACTTACGAGCGGTGCCCCCGAACCACAGTGCAAGCAGCGGCGTCGATCTCGGCGGGAAGTGGCAGAGTCAGGCAGGCCAAGGCGTCCTCGTGAAGCCAGGCGGTGCGGAGTGCGGTGCCCACAGGTCGTGGTGCGAGCAGCGGCTCGGTGGCGGCGTCAACAGGCGTCGTCGGTGAGACCAGGGTCACGGTGTGGTGTTGCGGCGGTGCCCTCTGCGGTGCCAAAGCTTCGGCGTGAAGCGAGGCGGTGCGGAGTGCGGTGCCCACAGGTCGCGGTGCAAGCAGCGGCTCGGTGGCGGCGTCAACAGGCGTCGTCGGTGAGATCAGGGTTGCGGTGCGGCGGTGCCCTCTGCGATGCCTTCAGGACACGGAGTCGGCAGTGGCATCGTAGACGTCATCGAATTGGTGTTCTTCGGGTTGCAGCACAAAACACACAGTCCCCAGTGCTGCGGCTCGAAGAACTTGAAGTCTTTGCTGTTCCTGAGACTTCGTGAACAGGGGGCAAGCTCTACCTCAAGCCCTTGGAGAGACTCACAAATTTAGGTTGCAGAAAGTCCAGTCCAGGCCTTTCACTACCCAAGACAAAAGCAGCCACTGCAGGTCAGCCCAGCAAAGCACCCAGCAAAGCAGTCGTTCCTTTTGCAGCTTCTCCGGCTCTTCTTCTTGGCAGTCTTCTTGTCCAGATGAGTTCTAAAGTTCAGGGGTCTGGGACCCAGCATTTATGTCCAAAATCCTTTGATCTCTTAGGCAGAGAGGGCCTGTGCCCGGTCAGGACCAGTTCTGCCTTCTCTGGTGTGAATTCCTGGCAGGAGGTGGAGACGGCATTTGTCAGAGGCAGAGCAGGCCCTTTGAGGTGCAAGGAAATCTCCTCCCCTTTCCCCCATCGTAACCCAGGTCTCTTCAGCCCTTTCATGACCTACCTAGACCATCTGGCGCCCCTCCTGCTCCCCCAGCCTTCTGTCATCCAAAACCCAGACAGGCAATCCACATTCCAGCAGAGGCACACGGGATGACTGAGCAAGAAAATACCTACTTTCTAAAAGTGGTATTTTCAAACACAGAATGTAAAAATCACCTTCACTAAAAGATGCATCTTTAGATTCTGAGTTCAGGCATACTAAATTCTATTCTTTTACCGAATTCCCTGGGCCAGTTATGTTTATAAGATGTTATAAACAAACCTCCCATTCTATCCTATGGGGAACTGGTAGCCTTGCAATAGTGAAAAACGAAATTGACTGTAATTCACTATCAGGACATGCCACACACACCAGGGCATGTCCCCCCTTTCACTTACACTGCACCCTGCCCACAGGGGTACCTTGGGCCTACCTGAGGGGTGTCTGACATGCAAGAAAAGGGAAGGTTAGGGACCGGCCAGTGTGTGCACTGGCCAAGTCGACATGGCAGTTACAAACTGCGCGCAGACTCTGCAATGGCAGGTCTGAGGTACCTTTTCAGGGCTACTCACATGGGTGGCACAATCAGTGCTGCAGGCCCACTAGTAGCATTCGATTTACAGGCCCTGGCACACTCAGTGCACTTTACTGGGGACTAACAAGTAAATCAAAGATCCAATCATGGAAACACCAATCCATAACACATTTTACCACAGGAGCACTTGCACTTTACCACTGATCAGCAGTGAGAAAAGTGCACAGAAACACGAAGCCAGCACATACAGAGTCAAAAACCGAGAGGTCAAAAAGCAAAAAACTCAGGGGAAACATGCCAAAAGATGCCAAGTCTAACACATGTCCCCTCCAGCTGAAAGTAGGGAGAACTACCGAACCTCCTGGGAGTTCTCTTCACTAAGGCGGAAGAACCTGGATAGACCATCGGCATTGGCGTGTTCTGTGCCAGGGCGGTGTTCCACCGTAAAGTCCATTCCCTGTAGGGAGATGTACCACCTCAGCAGTTTCGGATTCTCACCCCTCATTTGCATCAACCATCTGAGGGGCCTGTGGTCTGTCTGAACCCGGAAGTGAGTCCCAAACATGTAGGGCCTCAGCTTCTTCAGCGCCCATACCACAGCGAAAGCTTCCCTTTCTATGGCACTCCACCTCTGCTCCCTTGGGAGTAGTCTCCGGCTAAGGAAGACTACAGGCTGGTCTAGGCCCTCTTCGTTCAGTTGTGAGAGCACCGCTCCCACTCCATGCTCTGAAGCGTCAGTCTGCACAACGAATTCCTTGGAGAAGTCGGGTGCCTTGAGCACGGGGGCCGTGCACATGGTGGCCTTCAGGGCATCAAAACCCTTCTGGCAGGACTCAGTCCAGATCACCTTCTTGGGCTGCTTCCTAGAAGTCAGCTCTGTTAAGGGGGCAACAATGGTGCCATACCCCTTCACAAACCTCCGGTAGTACCCAGTGAGTCCTAGGAAGGCCCTCACCTCTGTCTGGGTCTTGGGGGGCTCCCAAGCCAGAATGGTGTCAATCTTGGGCTGTAGGGGCGCCACCTGGCCGCTTCCTACCTGGTGTCCCAAGTACACCACCGAACCATGCCCGATCTGGCACTTACTGGCCTTGATCGTGAGGCCTGACCTCTGCAGCGCCTTCAACACTTCACCGAGGTGCTGCAAGTGTTCTTCCCAGCTGGAACTGAACACTGCGATGTCATCCAGGTAGGTGGCACTGAAATCCTCCAGCCCAGCCAACACCTGGTTGACCAACCTCTGGAAGGTGGCAGGGGCATTCTTCAACCCAAAGGGCATCACCCGGAACTGGTAATGTCCTTCTGGGGTTGAAAATGCTGACCTCTCCTTGGCCCCATCGGTTAAGGCGATCTGCCAGTACCCAGACGTTAAATCAAACGTGCTGAGGAACTTGACAGCTCCCAACCGATCAATGAGCTCATCAGCTCTGGGGATGGGGTGTGCATCAGTCCTGGTGACGGCATTGAGCCCACGGTAGTCCACACAGAACCGTAGTTCTGGAGCGGCACCAGGTGCAGCAGCCTTTGGGACCAAAACCACTGGGCTGGCCTAAGGACTGTTGGAAGGCTCGATCACCCCTAATGCCAACATCTTAGAGACCTCCTCTTTAATGCTGGCCTTGACCCGGTCAGTCAACCTGTAAATCTTGTGTTTCACAGGAGGGCTGTCACCAGTGTCCACGTCATGGGTACACCAGTGAGTGACACCTGGGGTCAGGGAGAACAGGGCGGCAAACTGTCCCAACAACTGGTGACAATCGCTCTGCTGTTCTGGGCTCAGTGTAGGGGAGAGGATCACACCTTCCACTGACCCATCGGGCTCCTTGGTAGACAGGAGGTCAGGGAGAGGTTCACTTTTCCTCTTCCGTTCCATCATCTGTCGCCAAGAGCATGCTCACTTCGGACCTCTCGAAGTGGGGTTTGAGGCGGTTCACGTGGAGGACCCTCAAAGGGTTCCTTGGAGCCTGCAAATCCACCAGGTAGGAGATGTCACTTTTGCGCTCCACCACCTCAAATGGCCCAGTCCACTTGTCCTGCAAGGCACAAGGTTCCACGGGGTCCATGACCCACACTTTCGGCCCAGGTTGAATTTCGACCAGAGTGGCATTCTGGTCATACCACTTCTTCATTTCTTCCTGGCTTGCTTCCAGGTTCGCCTGAGCGAGTTTCCTGAAGCGGGCAGTTTGGTTTCTGAAGGCCAGCATGTAACTAAACACATCCTGGGGAGTTTTCCTGGGAGCTGCCTCCCAGCCTTCCTTGACCAAACTCAGAGGTACTCTCACAGGGTGACTATACAGGAGCTCAAAGGGACTGAACCCAAGAGACTTCTGTGGCACCTCCCTGTACGCAAAGAGAAGGCCTGGCAAGAGGACGTCCCACTTACGCCTCATGGGTTCTGTTAGACCCTTAATCATGCCCTTCAAGGTCTGGTTGAATCTCTCCAACAGGCCATTACCTTGTGGGTGGTAAGGGGTGGTGAACTTGTAGGTTACACCACACTCCTTCCACATGGATGTCATATACTTGGATATGAAGTTGGTCCCTCTGTCAGAAACCACCTCTCTGGGGAACCCCACGTGGGAAAAGATCCCCATTAACGCCCGGCACACCACTGGCGCCGTCGTTGTCCTTCGAGGGATTGCCTCCGGGTACCGGGTGGCATGGTCCACCAAGACCAGGATGTACCTGTTGCCCAGGGCTGTCTTGGGATCCAGTGGCCCCACAATGTCCATCCCTACCCTTTCAAAGGGTGTTCCAACAACTGGAAAAGGCTGGAGAGGAGCTTTGACCTTCCTCCCACTCTTACCACTTGCCTGGCAAGTTTGGCAAGACCTGCAATGTCCATCTGACTGCCTTCGCATTTGGGGCCAGAAGAAGTGGGTGACAAGCCTGTCAAAGGTCTTCTCCTGCCCCAAATGTCCTGCCAAAGGCACGCCATGAGCCAGACCCAGTAGGAAGGTCCTGAAGCGCTGGGGTACCACCAGCACACGGGCTGACCCAGGCTCAGCGACCTTAGGCTCACTGTACAGGAGACCATTCTCCCAGTAGATCCAATGTGATCCGGACTGATCACCTGCTGCCTGGTCTGCAGCCTGCCGCCGCAGACCCTCCAGAGAAGGGCACTCTTTCTGCTCCTTGCAGAATTCCTCCCTGGTGGGTCCCCCTTCTTGCTGCCAATGGGTCTGCTCAGAGATGTCCCCCAGTTCAGCTACCTGTTCCCCGGTAGGCACTGGGGCGTCCCCCTCAAGGTCCGCCTCCTCCCGGTCCGTGGGAACTTCAGGGGCCGGTTTCTCACACCCCTTGCCCTTTCTCTTGGCAGGGACTTGGGCCACTGTTTCAGGCTCCAAGTCCTCTTGATCACCCTTTCTGGCAGCCATTGACCGAGTGGACACGCATGCCCACTCTGGCAACCCAAGCATCTCCAAGTGAGACCTGAGCTCAACATCCTTCCAATAAGAACTGCTCCAGGTCGTTACCTAGCAGACAATCTACAGGCATGGAAGGGCTCACAACCACCCTCAAGGGACCTGAGACCCCCCCCCTACTCGAAGGGAACCTGCACCACCAGACACTGGCGCTCTGAATTGTCTACAGCAATTACTTGGTGGAATGCCCCTGGGACTACCTGCTCCTCAGAGACCAGGTGACACCGGACTGAGGTCACACTGGCTCCAGTATCTCTGAGAGCCTCTACCCTTTTCCCATTGATGGTCACCCAGGTGCTGTATTTCTTTGTGTTAGAGGGCACCTGGTGACCTGGGACCATCTCACTGTCCCCTAGTGAGACGAGGGTCATTTCTGCGGGATCCCCATCCTCCTGTGGGTACTCCTCCTCCCCAAGCGCTACACTAGCCAACACCTTGGACTGCCCACCGGTGGGTGGCTGAGCCCCTTTGGACACTTGGGGTCCCCCTTCATGTGGCCCACCTGGTCACATGCAAAACACATGCGGGGGCCGGTCTCAGCAGGCTTTCCTGATGAGACCCCTGGCTTCTTATCTCCGGGGAGACCTTTACCCTGGGTGTTAATTTGGGGCCCTTTAGAGAACTCCTGTGTTTTACCTTTGTCCCCCCCACTTTTCTGCTGGGGACCCTGCCCACCTTTGGCTGAGTCTCCCCAAACGCTTTCTTGTGGACCCTGGTACTCACCCAGCGGTCCGCCTCCATAGCAAGCTTCCTGGGGTCAGTCAGCTTACTATCAACTAGGTGCTGGCGCAGATCTGCAAAGCATAGACTAGACAAGTGCTCCCATGCAATCAAATTGTAGAGCCCCTGAAAATCTGTCACATTACTGCCCTTCACCCAGCCATCCAGTGACCGGCAAAACACATCCACACATTCCAACCAAGTGTTGGCATCAGACTTCTTACTGGACCTGAACTGGTCCCTGTACTTTTCAGGAGTAAGACCATACTTAGTGAGAAGGGCGTCCTTCATGTCTGGATAGGTGAGGTGATACCCCTTACCCAAAGCTATTAACGTATCCCTTGCTTCTTCTGGGAAGAGAGGCCACAATCCTGCTCCCCAATTCTCCTCGGGGACCCCATTCATGTGAATTGCTGCCTCGCACTCCTGAAACCACCTTTGTATGTCATCCCCCTTTTTGAATTCTTTGCCTACATTTTTAGGGATGTGCACAATTCTGTCTGCCTGTCTTGACGAGTTGCTGCCACCATCTGAACTGGCTCTATTCCTTAGCTCCAGTTCTTTAAGACTTCGCTCATGATCTAAGATCATCTTCCTTTCCTCCATGGCTATTCTTTTATCCTCCCTTTCACTTTCCATCCTGAGTTTCTCCAACTCGAACTTCCTTGCTTCCCGCCTGTCCTCCAGCTCCTCTGGGGACAGGCCACTGCTGCCTGGTCGGAAGGGTTCCCCCCTCCCAACAGCACATCCACCCTAGGACTAGGCTCCCCGCCTCTCCACTAAGGTCACCAGATTGCCCACTTATGCCTCTGGCTGCTACCCAGGCCCTCAGTGCCTTTTGTAGCTTGTCCTTCCTAGTGAGGCCTCTGACTTGGACTTTTAGGTTTTTGCAAACGGACTTCAATTCTCTCACAGTGTAGAGCTCCAACCTATACTCCTCAAAGGCAATGTCCATGGATGCAACGGATGATGCTATTGATTCTGGCATGGTGAAGTAGAAAGTTCACCTGGCAAGATCACAAAAATCGGCCAAAAATAAAACGGGTTAGTATGTGGTACGTAATGGTCTGCGATATGGTAGTAGTGCACACCAATCACTGTAAGTCAAGTGCAAACGCAAGTCCTATCCTCACCGCTGACAACCAATGTTAGAAATGGGATTCTTGGTAGGCTAGGGCGCGGGCCAAAGCCAGGCAAAGACCACCACTCTAGTCAGGATAAGGGAGTTACACTTCTAAAATAACCCCTGCTCACCCCTTGGTAGCTTGGCACGAGCAGCCAGGCCTATCTTAGAGGCAGTGTGTAAAGCATTTGCACATAACCAACAGTAATACAGTGTACGCACTACAAAAGGACACCACACCAGTTTAGAAAAATATCCAATATTTTTATATAATTAAAACAAGACCAAAAACGATAAAGAACCACAAGACTATACTTAAAAGTTCACAATTCAAAAATACGCTGATTAAAAGAGTTCCTTGTGTGGATAGCGCCGTCCGGGCTACCACGGCGTCGTGAACACACAAATCCAAAACAGTTCTGGCTGACCGCGGGTTGCAGGCCAGCTACGGTGTCGGGAAGACCCGCAAACAGTACCTTTCAGAGATGCAGGGCGATGGGGCCCTCGAAGTCACACGCGTTGCAGGTCGATCTCCTCTCTGATGGAGTCAGGAGCGCTGGCGTCGGCAGGCGTCGGGTGCTGCGGTGCGAAGTGCAGCAGTGCGGCGTGCGGTGCCCTCAGGTCACGGTACGAGCAGCGGCTCGGTGGTGGCGTGAGATGGCGTCGTCGGTGAGTCCAGGGTCGCGGTGCGAGATGAAGGCGGTGCTCGTCACGGTGCTGGCAGATCACGGTGCAAGCAGCGGTGTCGTCGTTGCTGAAGCGCTGTCGTCGGCTGACGAACTGGAGTCGATGGCGCCGGCGCCGGTAGGCCAAGGCTGCGGTGTGGGATGAGGGCGGTGCGTCGTGTAACTTACGAGCGGTGCCCCCGAACCACGGTGCAAGCAGCGGCGTCGATCTCGGCGGGAAGTGGCGGTGTCAGGCAGGCCAAGGCATCCTCGTGAAGTCAGGCGGTGCGGAGTGCGGTGCCCACAGGTTGCGGTGCGAGCAGCGGCTCGGTGGTGGCATCAACAGGCGTCATCGGTGAGACCAGGGTCGCGGTGCGGCATTGCGGCGGTGCCCTCTGCGGTGCCAAAGCTTCGGCATGAAGCGAGGCGGTGCCCTCAGGTCGCGGTACGAGCAGCGGCTCGGTGGTGGCGTGAGATGGCGTCGTCGGTGAGTCCAGGGTCGCGTGCGAGATGAAGGCGGTGCTCGTCACGGTGCTGGCAGATCACGGTGCAAGCAGCGGCGTCGTCGTTGCTGAAGCGCTGTCGTCGGCTGACGAAATGGAGTCGATGGCGCCGGCGTCGGTAAGCCAAGGCTGCGGTGTGGGATGAGGGCGGTGCATCGTGTAACTTACGAGCAGTGCCCCCGAACCACGGTGCAAGCAGCGGCGTCGATCTCGGCGGGAAGTGGCGGCGTCAGGCAGGCCAAGGCGTCCTCGTGAAGCCAGGCGGTGTGGAGTGCGGTGCCCACAGGTCGCGGTGCGAGCAGCGGCTCAGTGGCGGCGTCAACAGGCGTCGTCAGTGAGACCAGGGTCACGGTGCGGCGTTGCGGCGGTGCCCTCTGTGGTGCCAAAGCTTCGGCGTGAAGCGAGGCGGTGCGGAGTGCGGTGCCCACAGGTCGCGGTGCAAGCAGCGGCTCGATGGCGGCGTCAACAGGCATCGTCGGTGAGATCAGGGTTGCGGTGCGGCGTTGCGGCGGTGCCCTCTGCGTTGCCTTCAGGACACGGAGTTGGCAGTGGCATCGTAGACGTCGTCGAGTTGGTGTTCTTCGGGTTGCAGCACAAAACACACAGTCCCCAGTGCTGCGGCTCGAAGAACTTGAAGTCTTTGCTGTTCCTGAGACTTCGTGAACAGGGGGCAATCTCTACCTCAAGCCCTTGGAGAGACTCACAAATTTAGGTTGCAGAAAGTCCAGTCCAGGCCTTTCACTACCCAAGACAAAAGCAGCCACTGCAGATCAGCCCAGCAAAGCACCCAGCAAAGCAGTCGTTCCTTTTTGCAGCTTCTCCGGCTCTTCTTCTTGGCAGTCTTCTTGTCCAGATGAGTTCTAAAGTTCAGGGGTCTGGGACCCAGCATTTATGTCCAAAAATCCTTTGATCTCTTAGGCAGAGAGGGCCTGTGCCCGGTCAGGACCAGTTCTGCCTTCTCTGGTGTGAATTCCTGGCAGGAGGTGGAGACAGCATTTGTCAGAGGCAGAGCAGGCCCTTTGAGGTGCAAGGAAATCTCCTCCCCTTCCCCCATCGTAACCCAGGTCTCTTCAGCCCTTTCCTGACCTACCTAGACCATCTGGCGCCCCTCCTGCTCCCCAGCCTTCTGTCATCCAAAACCCAGACAGGCAATCCACATTCCAGCAGAGGCACACGGGATGACTGAGCAAGAAAATACCTACTTTCTAAAAGTGGTATTTTCAAACACAGAATGTAAAAATCACCTTCACTAAAAGATGCATCTTTAGATTCTGAGTTCAGGCATACTAAATTCTATTTTCTTACCGAATTCCCTGGGCCAGTTATGTTTATAAGATGTTATAAACAAACCTCCCATTCTATCCTATGTGGAACTGGTAGCCTTGCAATAGTGAAAAACGAAATTGGCTGTAATTCACTATCAGGACATGCCACACACACCAGGGCATGTCCCCCCTTTCACTTACACTGCACCCTGCCCACAGGGGTACCTTGGGCCTACCTGAGGGGTGTCTGACATTCAAGAAAAAGGAAGGTTAGGGACCGGCCAGTGTGTGCACTGGCCAAGTCGACATGGCAGTTACAAACTGCGCGCAGACTCTGCAATGGCAGGTCTGAGGTACCTTTTCAGGGCTACTCATGTGGGTGGCACAATCAGTGCTGCAGGCCCACTAGTAGCATTCGATTTACAGGCCCTGGCACACTCAGTGCACTTTACTGGGGACTAACAAGTAAATCAAAGATCCAATCATGGAAACACCAATCCATAACACATTTTACCACTAGGAGCACTTGCACTTTACCACTGATCAGCAGTGAGAAAAGTGCGCAGAAACACGAGCCAGCACATACAGAGTCAAAAACCGAGAGGTCAGAAAGCAAAAACTCAGGGGAAACATGCCAAAAAATGCCAAGTCTAACAAGGATAATAGTAATGTGAACAGATATATGATGCAATAGGGATATCAATTAGATGTATGTTGAATAGCCCTATGATATATTCATATATTCACAATGATCATCCATTACTATTATTGTATGCATTATATCTCATAACATTGGTCGCTTCTCTTCTTCACTCCAAATCTGTCATTATTCCTTTTTTTTCCCCCCTCTCCCTCGATTTTTCTCAGCCCTATATCTAGTTCTCTAAAAATCTAAATTTCTTTTGAATATCCTCTCTTTCTCAATCTCTGTAGCTTTTATGAAATGTTTTTCTATTATTCATTTTATCATTGATTTTATTTGGAGCACGTCAGGAACGGCTTATATGAACATGAAGTAGGACTGCTAGATGCTATTTAGTTGTTATATATTTGAGCCCATTCAGGGCTAGATTGTTGGTCCATCGGCGGATATCTTATCCCAAGAAATGAATTGCAGACAACTATAGCACTTTAGCCCATTCAGGGCAATATTGAGGTGTGTATATATCTATATATATATATTTTGATATAATAATTTTTGATATATATGGATGTATCAATATATGTGATATTCAATATCAATTCTTACTCCAATATGGTGCTATGCGGTCAAAACAGAGAGGATCAGTTTACAAGTATATGCGTACATTTCTCATTATCCTCTCCAAGATGTCCGCCATCTGCAATGTAGACAACAATGTCTGTGAATCTAGAGGGGACAGAGGACTGGGGAGGCAACCACATAACTACTCTTTATGCACATCTCCTCATACTCATTACTATACCGGCTCAATTGCCCATCTGTTGTATGAATATGTCAACCTCCTCAGGATCGCTAATATTGTGCATTTTATTACGCCACATTATTCTTAACATGGCTGGGAATTTCAATTGTACCTGGGCTCCCTTCTCCCGGAGAACAATCATCCTTGTGCCTAGCTCCCACTGTCTCTGAGCTGTCCTCTTACTTAGATCCGATCTAATCTGATAAGTGAAATCTTTATATTTTAAAGAGCCCTCTTTTAGTGCCTTTCCCAGAATAAGCTCTTTGACAGTGAAGCTCAAAATATTAATCAAAATTTTTCTCGGGGCTTTCCTCTCAGGGTTTAACCTAAAGGGGTCCCTATGTGCCCTCTGGATCTCCCTTTCCCACTCGATATCTAATCTAACGGGCAACATTTCTCTCAATAAAGTACAAATAAAGGACTTAACATCTCCCTTCTCGGCCCCCTCTGGAATTTTTAAGAACCTCAAATTATTCCGACGAAATTGTGTCTCCAATCTTGCTATGTCCTCTTGAAGCGCTCTATTCTGTTTTTCAGATATTCCATATCCTTAGAAGTTTCAGAGACAGCCACTGAAAGTACCTTAACTTCCCCTTCCAGTGTACAAGTTCGTTTCACAATGTCATCAAATTTTTCTTCCATTGCTTCACATTTGTCATGGATTCCCCTTTGATTAGCCTCTGAGATTTCAACCTTATCAAAAATATCTTGTCTTAGTCTCGCAAATAATTTTTCCATAGATTGTTCATCTCCCCCATTTCTTTGGAGTGTCACTTCCCCTCGCAAATAGCCCCTTGCTCCTCTCTGTGTTTTAAATCGTCCATTGCTTGATGCAAGGGTTCTGGGTTTATATGCGCAGAAATAGGGGAGCTACGAGGAAAATCCGGATTATGACTACCAGTAAGACTACTAACAGGACTAGAACCGGAACCAAAACTGGAACTAGAACCTGTATTAGGACATAAGGTAGGCTTGGCAGCCAGACTGGCAGTACACCCAGTGGGAGCTGTCTCATTCTCGAACTGTGGCCCTTCTCCATTAGGTTGTAAACCAACTAGGGCAGAAAATCTATTTTCCACAGGGAGAGGGGTGGATTTCATTGTAATATTTGCGTGAGGGACCTGCTTCCCTTTACTTTGTAGGCCTGCCACCTGCTCCATAATCTTAAAATATGACTTCAAGGAGGGAGATGGTCTTACCACAGCTCGCACCTCCTTCTGTCCACACCTCCGAGGTTTACCAACACTTTTAAAGCTTTCTTTTTGGGAGACTGGGACCACCGATATTTCTTCCCTAGGCGACTGTTCCCAAATCGCCCCACCTCTCCCCCTCTGGATTTCTTCCTCCCGTCTAGAAGAGATCTCAGCTGATATCTACTCCTTACTCGGGTCTCCTGTCCTACTGTAGGGCTTAGCACCGGACTCTGCTCACTTAGGGGGGCTCCCTGAGTTAATGGAATAGAGTTTGTTTTTTCTCTTAAGCTATCTTTCGTCTCCAGAAAGTCGCTGTTACCTCTACACCCTCATCCAGAATCATAACCTGGATCCGAATCGCCCTAGAGGTAGAATGGGGGTTTCCCGGGGGGGAGGGAAGGTAAGGGTCACAGGGTGTGGGGAGCAGTGGGAGAAAAAAATAAAAAGATTTGTCCTCATGGATGCGGTTTTTTGTTGGTTTTGGGAGGTTTTAGATGGGGCTGTTGTGGTAAGGGGGTTTAAGTTGTATTTTATTATACGACTTTCAGTCTGTCTTGGGAGGAACTAGATGGGGTTGATAATGCAAAGGGGATGTAAGAGATACCCTACTATACAAAATGTCTAGAGATAATACAAAAGTAATCACTATATTTTCTTGGAACATGAATGGATTAAGATCTAGGAAAAAAGTTTCCCGGGTTGCGGAGTTTTGTAAGGACTGCGACGCCCAAATATTGTTATTACAAGAAACCCATCTTGAAAGAATAGAGTTTAAGCAGTGTTTCGGAAAGTTTAGATGGTTACAGGAGGTTGTTTGTTCCGACCAAAGAGGGAGCACAAGGGGAGTGGCGATTATTGTTAAAACCAACCAGGAAATAAGATTACTTAAATATGAGTCCGATCAGTCGGGTAGGTGGTTGGTAGCAACTTTTTTAGTGTATGGGAGGCCTTTGGTTTGTGCCGTATATTATGGGCCAAATAATGATACCCCGGATTCCCTAGAAAAATTAGAGTCCTGCCTTATGGAGACAACAGCTCCCATTGTGATAGGGGGAGATTTTAATTTGGTTCTGAATAAAATACTTGATAGGACTTCGAAAGCTAAGTATATTAGTCCGTCGAAAACCCTCTCTAGACTGACAAGTATAATGAATGAATTTAATTTAGTAGATATTTGGCGTGTTTTGAATAAGTCTAGGAGAGAATTTACTTTTTATAGTAAAAAATATAGGCACCACTCTCGCATAGATTATTTTTTAGTGGACCAGGAGTTATGCGGAGATGTTACTAAGGTAACTCATATTCCAGCAATACTTTCAGATCATTCTGCAGTAGTAATATCTTTAAGGTATTATCAATCAGAGGAGTGTAAAAGGTGGACCCTGGATAGGTCAATACTTTTAGATGAGAAGGTAGTGGAAGATTTGAGGGTAGAATCCGAGAGTTTTTTGTCAATAACAATGGCTCAGCGTATGAAGATGTGGTGTGGGATGCCTATAAGGCATATTTAAGGGAGTTTTAAGATCTATTATGGTGGGGAAACACCGAGTGGAGAACAAAGACAGAGAAAGCGCTATCCAGGATATTAGAAATAAAGAGGAGGAGCTGCAAAGGGCATCTATGGAGGAACCAACTAGAGTAGGGGTTCTAAGTAAGGAGTTAGAGGGGTTACAAGCCGATTTTATGGCAAAGTTGGATAAAAGATCTATGGATAAGTGGAAGGCGAGTAAACTCCAACATTTTGCCTATGGGGAGAAATGTGGATCATTATTAGCTTGGAAAGCGAAGACAGACAGGGCAAGAAATAACATCCGAGAGCTAATTAGTGGGGAATCAGGGGACCTATTGATTACTAACTTAGATATGTGCAAGGAGGCATGTAGGTTTATGGAAGACCTATATAAAGAAAATATAACATCTAGTCAAACAGATATAAGGGAGTGGCTTGGGCTAACAACTCTTCCGAGACTATCTCCAGAGCAGTCGAAATTCTTGGAAGGAGATATTATAGAGGGGGAGATAAGGGTTCAGTGCAGTAAGATGGCTAAAGGAAAGGCAGCTGGACCAGATGGTCTTCCTGTGGAAGTTTTTCTTTGTATCTTGGATACTGTAATTCCGGTGTTACAAAACCTATTTAATAAAATATACCTCGGTGGAAAAAGGGTTCCTAAATCTTGGTTGGAAGCCACAATTACCATGATTATAAAACCTAACAAAGACCTAAGGAAGATAGACTCGTATAGGCCGATTTCTTTATTAAATATAGACTATAAGATCTTCTCTGGTATCATAGCTGCGAGGGTGGCGAAGGTAATACACGAGATTATACACCCTAATCAGAGAGGCTTTATCCCTGGGCGACAACTAAATGAGTTGACCTTCCAGGTATTGGGAGTTATAGATCTGGCGGAGGCTTGGAAAATACCTTTGACTATCGTAGCAGTCGATGCAGCTAAAGCCTTTGACCAGGTACATTGGCCCTATTCATGGGAGGCTTTACGAGGCTTTGGTTTTCCACCGAATATGGTAAAAGCGGTTCAGACCTTATATCATTGTCCAAAAGCTAGAGTGTTGATTAATGGAAGGCTGTCAGATTGGTTTGATATTTTTAGAGGGACCAGGCAGGGTTGTCCGCTCTCCCGCTCCTTTTAATATATATATCGAACCCTTTGCAAACTTGATTAGGTTAGATACAACTATCCTTCCTTTTAAATCTCATACTTTTGAAGTTAAGTTAGGGCTTTATGCAGATGACATGATGCTCTATACCAGTAACCCGCAAGAAGCAATTCCAAATTTGATGAGGAAGGCAGATGCCTTCGGATACATTTCCGGGTACAAAGTAAACTCAAGTAAGACCGAGCTCATGGAGTGGAATCAGGGGTTGGCAAGTCATGGGGTGAGAAATCAAATGCGATACTTGGGCATCCAAATAACGCAGAAAATCGAGGATATTATTAATGTAAACTGGAAGAAAGTTAGCCAATAAGTCACAGGTTTACTCATGAAATGGGCGAACTTACCACTTAACATATATGGGAGGGTTAACCTCGTGAAAATGATTATTTTACCAAAAGTGACATTTTTGTTTAATTCTATCCCGTTGAACTTCCAAAAGAAAGATATAGCAAAACTTCAAGGAAAGATAGGAAGCTTTATATGGTCATCAAAAGGTTCCAGGATTTCATGGAAAAAGTTACGTTGGCGACTGGATATTGGAGGTCTTGCGTTACCAGACATTTTAGCATATTGTTACGCATTTCAGTTTAAGAACGTGCGAATGTTGGCCAATAAAGTTAACAACTCAACAATTGGGGTTTTATTTGCAGCATTACTGATGGACGTGCCATATGGTCAAAGTGGGTTTCTTTGTAAATATGGGGATCCCAAATTTTTTTAAAAAGTCAGGCTTAAGATCCTAAAGTCTGCTTTGCACACATGGATGCACGCGCGGAAGGCGTTAAGAGTCCCATATTTTTCATCATGGGCGCCAATTTGGGATTCTCCAGGTACCCCTGAGTGCATGAGGGACCAATTAAGTCAGCCTTTAAGAGACGGGGGCATTCAGTGTTGGGCGGACCTTAAGGATGGTATAAATTTGATTAGTTGGGAAGCACTTTGTAATTGTACCAAGGGTTCGCTGACAAGGTTTAAATACTATCAGTTGAGTTCCTGGTGGACTACACAGTATTGGGCAGAGGTGGAAGATCCTAAATTTGACCAAGTGATGAGATCTAGTCGGTGGAGTAAGGAAACATCATTTTGGTATTGGGCCTTTGTAGATGCGGGTGGACAGATGGAGAATGAAATTGAAAAATTGTGGGGCGAGGAGCTTGTTAATCAGGATACAATGCAAATGTGGAGCAATTCGTATAATATACTATGAAAAATAGTAAAATCAGCACCACTAAAACGAAACCATCTTTTCACCACGTATAGGGTGTATTGGACGCTCACAAAACTCTCTAAGGTCACAGGGAATACCTATACTTGTCCCATATGCATGTGTGTTGATGCGGATGATATACACATGTTTATGGTATGCCCAAAAATAATCCCTTTTGGAATGAGATTAGCGCCTTTTTCGGAGAAACTATTGGGATGCGACCAGAAGTATCATTTAGCCTAATATTTTTGGTTTGAGTTGGGATCAAGAAGAGCAACTGTCTGAGGTTAACTCCAAATTTTTGTTTTATGTAACTTTATTGGCAAGACGGGAAATTTGTAAATTGTGGAAATCTGGAAACCCTCCAATGTTCTCTGAGTGTCTAAGGAGTATTATATATGTGAGCGAATCAGATATGACATGTGATCCGAAAAGTAAAGAGAAAGTTTGGGCCCCATTGAATAAGTGGAGAGAAAAGGTAACGTGAGTCCTATGATTATGCCACTTACTCTGTTGGCCTTATAATCTCCAATTCCTTTGGTAGGCCCAGTTAGTAAGTGGAGATGGAATAGGAAACGGATGTAAACTTGTGGGCGATCATCTCAGGGTCTCGTAATTGGTTCACTACGATATGGCCTAGAAAGACTCTGAGTGTTACCCTGCAAGAAATCTGGCAAAATGAGGACAAAAAAAAAAAAACAATGTCTGTGAATGTCCGTTTTCTATTTTGTTGAAAAAAAGCAGAGAATGACGTGTATTTAAACTTTATGCATTACTTGTCGCGCTGACATTGACGAAGGCCGTCATGGCCGAAACGCGTTTGTCAAGCCAGGGATGAAAATGAAAATAAAGTAAAATTGGATTTATACAACTCAAGTGTGCGCCACACCTTTGTGTCACAGAGCGTTTGGAGAAATATATATACATATGTATATATATATATATATATATATATATATATATATATATATATGTATATATATATATATAGATATCGAATAACTAAGTCCCACAAAAGCTCCCGCCCCCAGTGCGACATGTGACCAGGGGTGGGGCCCGATAACATCCGATGGCAAAGAAACTCCAAAGTCACGAACAAAAGTCATGCGCACTCCCAGCAAGTTGATGATCCAAATAAGGTTTATTTGGCAGCACAATCAACGCGTTTTAACACCAACAGTGTCTTGATCACAAGTTTTCAGTATCATACAGAATCAGGCACCTGGTTCCTGGGGCAATTAGTGTTCATTTGACGCCCCTCTTAAACGAGGTCATCAGCTCGGGGGTCTTTCCACAGTCTTGGAAAAAGGCTTGCATCAGGCCTATCCTGAAGAAAGCCACGCTGGACCCCACGGACGTGAAACTCTACCGCCCAATTTCATGTCTCCCACTTCCCACCAAAATTTTAGAAAAAGCCATGAATACAGAACTTACTGATTATCTAGATGATAACAACATTCTTGACTCCACCCAACATGGCTTCAGATCTCGACACTCCACCGAGTCGGCCTTGATCATGGCCACTGAAGAGATCCGGAAGGTGATGGATGGGGGGAAGAGCCGTCCTCATCCTGCTTGACCTATCAGCAGCATTTGATGCCGTGAACCATGCGGTATTGGTGCGGTATGACACCGACAGTGTCTCGTGATCTATGCTTCACTTTGCTATGGTTTGGCAGTAAAGCTGCCGTCAAGCCATAGCAAATAGCCATGTCCGAGGGTGAGCACCCCAGGAAATAGCAGGAGCCAGATCTTGGGGGTGACAGTCCCCAGGGCCATCTTTGGCTACAGGAGGGGGGCTGTGCGGCTCCCCTCCAATCTTCACTTTAGCCTCAGGGAGGATGTGCTCCCCTGGGCTGGGGGTCACCAATGGACCCCCTGCATTATATTATTTGAGCCCCGGGGAGATGGCGTTCCCTGAGGCTGCAGAGGGGCCTAGCAGCCCCCCGCATTTCTGTTATTCATTGCCACAGGGAGGTGGTGGTCCCCAGGGCTTCGGGGGGGCCACGCGGCCCCTCCGCATTACTGTGTTAATTGCCCTGGAGAGTTGGCTTACCCTGGGGTTGGGGGGGCCACGCGGCACCTCATTAATGAAAGTTAAAGCCCCAGAGAGGTCATGGTCCCCGGGGCTGCGGGGGACCACGCGGCCACCGCATTTATTTTCGATGAAGCCCCAGTGATATTGCGGCCCAGCCCCTCTGCATTATTTAAGCTATTTAAGTATAAAGCCCTGTGGAGGTGGCAGCCCCGGTGCAGCGTGGGGTCCGTGCACCCCCGCTTTCATTATATATAAAGCCCCAGGGAGATGGCGGTCCCCGGGGCTGCAGGGGAGGCCATATGGGCCTCCCTCGCACTCATTTAATATATGGCCCAGGGGAGGTGGCGGTCCCCAGGGCTGCGGGGAGCCTAGCAGGCCGCCCACATTTCTATTACTCATTGCCTCCGGGAGGTGGCGGTCCCTGGGGCTGCAGGGGTGCCACGCAGGCACCCCCACATTTCTATTATTCATTGCACTGGGAGGTGGCCTTCCCTGGGGCTGTAGAGGGGCCTCGTGGGCCCCTCTGCATTGATACAGTTGCCCTGGGGAGGTGGCGACCTCCTCTTAGCCTTCCAAGAAATGAAGAGTCAGTGACGCAGTAGAGAATACAAACCAAGCTATTTTATTGTAAAATACGCTGCAGCGGTGTCCAGTCTGACTAGCCTCCTTAGATGCTACCGAGGGGACTGACTTTCCCCAGCATTAAAGTAACAGTTATACATTTCTACAACTAGGCAGAGACACGCCCACTCTGTAACTTTCCACAGGGATACAGCTTGAACAAAGGGGCACACAAAGATGAGCTAAGAGTCTGAGACCGGGCACACACTATCTCTCTGGCAAGGTCATACAGTCTATACTTGCAGCTGGAACAGTGGGAGCAACCTCTGTCACAGGGAAAGGTATGCATTAACAAGCGACTTTCTCATGCTTCAGTGAGGCCTAACCTTGGAGATGCAAATGCATCCCAGCAGCTTTCTGCTGAGACAAGCAACAAGTGACAAAAGCTTAATTTCAATCATAAAGCGAAATGGTGGCTGCATGAGAGAAAATGGCGGCACAGACGCTAACCTTAACTCACAGAGTATTTGCAGGGATTGGTTACACACATATGCAATAGTGATTAATACAAAGTAGCTACATGAATGCTAACATAATTCAGTGTAAAGCATAAGTGATGGAGCAATAACGCATTCAATTCTAACAGGCCCTCCTTTTAGCATTCATTAGCTAATTATTTATTCTTGCTATCAGGTAAGGGTCTTTACAATACTAAAGATAGGAAAAAACTGTTCAGCCACAAGCTACTGTTGCTAACTTATGGACTATCTGTCAGAACTAAATACTCTATGAGGCTAAACACGCGTGGTGTCAGCATTGATACACTGCAGGCACAACAGGCTGGGAGACAGTGTATACAGGGACATATTCTTCGTGTCAGCAACCCTTTTGGCTCAGGGCAGAAACATACTTTTACGTTGTAACTGATAGAATTTATGACAGATAGATGAGGCAACAAGTATTAGGGAAAAAGAAAAGAGAGAGAGACAACATCTGTCAGACCATTCCCTCATAGGCGAAACATAAGTGTGAAAATAAACATTATGAAGTAAGATCCAAGGCAGACTTGTTGTCAAGCAAGCTATACGTGAAGTCACATGTGCTCTTACCCACCTTAGTCTCCCTCGCCCCTGGATACAAAACAAACTGCCATATTAACCATCATTATAGACATTTGCCCAATGGACACATTCATTTGCAGTGCGGAGATCAATAAATGTCATATCAGGAACAGGGGAAAAATGAATTGAATGTGCACCAATTGAAACAATTAAATTGCCAGTGTATGTCTTCTTGTGCTCCCCTCTCTAAGGAGCCAAAATATCAAACATGTGTTCAGAGGGAACAGGTGTCACACCAATAGCAAAAATGCACAGAGTATCTTAACAGACCACTCTGACCAAACAGGCTCATTTTTTTTTTCTCGGCACGCGGGGCTGCAGAGAGAGAGCTGCTCTTCCTCCCTAATGGACAACCAAATGGGTACACATTTCTCTGTTATATTTTTTTTTTTATCAGAGGAAAGGACATGCAATAGGGCCAATGGGGGTAAAACAAGAAAATGGGACAAAGTACCCAGCGTCCATCTGTTGAGCTGTTGAGCACCGGCCGTGGAGCTGTTCGTCTAACTCGGATTCAGATCCCACGTTGCAGGGCAAGGTATTTCTTTCCTTAGAATCACAGTCCCTTTGCCCTGTTCGTTGACTGTCCAAACAATGCACCAATCTCCTTTTCCCTAAGCTATTGTTAGTACCACGGGCAGGGTACATGCACCCTATTCTTCAGCAATACAGTCCATCCCTACTAATCTAACTTTCCCTTTGGTGCACTGTTTCTCCTGCAGGGGCACAAATTGTACCTCAACACTCCAGGCATAGAGGGGTCAGGAAAAAGGGGGTCAGACTCAAGGGGACCAAGGGGCAGGGGCTCAATGGGCTGGGACTTAATCACAGGTGGACCAACAAACTGGGGCTCCTGGATAGCCCCTCCTTCTTTCCTTTCTTTGGTGGTCCTGCCTCGTCCAGCACTTCTTTGCTCTGCAGCTGCGCCTCAATCTTATTCAAGTGGATGGTCCATAACGGGCAGCCTGGCTGTGCATTGCGTCCGGGCCCCTCTGATGTGACTGCAGGGCGTCCCGGACCTATAAGTGGATAGAATGCAAACTTTCAGTTAACTGGCAAGGATAAAGCTTTATATAATTTTTTTCCTCTCAACACTAAGTAGTGGGGTAAGCCTCAATCCATTTGTTAAACTCTTAAAGAACAATCAGGACATCCTTCGAATTGTTATATCTGTCTATTCCTATATTATTCATCTGAAGAACCTCAAAAGGAAAAAATGTGTGATGCGAAATTACCGAGGGCATCTGGATACCCCTTCCAGAATTGTGCGTCATGCGCACTATACAGTACACGAGCTGAGCAATGTCTCATCATAACCACAAGAAATACATATACATCTGGCAACATTCGTCTTTCTTCCTTGGCCTATTAATTCACCATCCCTCGTCCCTTCAAATGTGCCATACTTTCAACTTAGACATCGTGACTTCCGGTACCCACCCAGCAGGGCCTGCTACAAACATTCTTTAATTTCATTTTAATCATTTTCCTTAGCTGTCTTATTTGCAAATATTATCCCTTCCCACATCATTAGTAATTGTCTTGTGGGCACTACACTTACTTACAATTCACAACCCAGTTACTCGGACTAACTAATAAAGGACTCGTGGTGTCTCTGCAACTATATGTAGTGTTGCTGTAACGTAAGCAATAATGGTGGTGCCACCTGGGAATTCAAACTCAAGAGCCATCGACATATTGTTCCCCTTGGAACATCAGTCTAGTCTACTCGTCCTTTCATCTCCTTTTCCTTTCCAATTTCACCAGTTGACAGAAGGGAGGGGCAGTAACATGGCTAAATTCAAAGTGGCACATCCTTTTATAATGACACTTTTGGCAAACAATGCTAATTTATAGCCAGCTAGACTTGCACTGGTGAGGTGCTGTGTCTCTGTTTATTCAGGGCATGTTCACAGCATGGTGTACCATAACTGTGAGATCAGTGGCTAAAGCGAGTCCAATCGATTGTCTTATAGAGACGGCCACCGTCATGACCGCCCCCTGGGCAGCTCGAAAGGGCTCTTGTGGTAGCATCAAAGACAGAAAGCGCACAACAAGCCATCTTGTGTACTTACAACACAAAACGACACGCAACAATATATGTACCAAGCACAGAAGCCGATGAACGCGCAGTTTGTTAGTTGCCCAAGTGTCAGTTGCTCAAAAAAACTGCTTTAGGCATTAAAAATAAAGGCTCATGCAACTCATGCACTTCTTTAATGTGTTAGTTCACCAAGGAGCTTATCTCCTACACCCCTTCGACAGTAGGTGACCTAGCAGGTGACCTCCTGTCGACAATACTTACCTTTTTAAAAGCATTCTTCATGGCCATTAGAAGCCAAACGCAATAACTATTCAACTGCACTGACCCTACATCTGTGACCTCTGTCTGAAATTGAAATAAATAATACTACCAAAAATGTATGTTATATTACTGACAGGAAAACATTGAGCAGCAAGAGGAAACATAGCAATGACTAGAACAGCAGAAAGTTAGAGAACCACATTCTCATTTATTGCACACCATTCAGGCACAAAATTGTAAACACAATCGAAATAATGGGGCTATGACTATTCAACAGTCATCTCCTCAACCACGCCTTTCTCAACCAAATCCTGCAGCAAACACAACAAGGCTCGCTGCCCCGCCCATTGTATCCGACAATAAGGGATACAAGGCGATAGGTGGCAGCGCGCCGGAAAGGCACAGTCACCGGAGTTTTAGCTCTTGGGCATTTTAATTACAACACGTGTTTGCACTACCATTTTTTTACGGCTGCTAACATTGTTTTTAACTGTTATTTGTACTGTGATCCTTACTTTGCTCTTTTGCACGTCCTTGCGGCCAAACCCCGTTCCACCGCAGCTGTTGCTGTTTGAGTGGAGGGTTGTGGCGCCGCCTATGCTCCCACCCACTTCCGGGGCAGTATTTCAGGCACATGTGTGCTCGGCCGCGCAGCGATAGGTGGCAGCGCGCCGGAAAGGCACAGTCACCGGAGTTTTAGCTCTTGGGCATTTTAATTACAACGCGTGTTTGCACTACCGTTTTTTTACTGCTGCTAACATTGTTTTGAACTGTTATTTGTACTGTGATCCTTACTTTGCTCTTTTGCACGTCCTTGCGGCCAAACCCCGTTCCACCGCAGCTGCTGCTGTTTGAGTGGAGGGTTGTGGCGCCGCCTATGCTCCCACCCACTTCCGGGGCAGTATTTCAGGCACATGTGTGCTCGGCCACGTAGCTGACACGCGCAGCTTGCACGCCGCTGGCACGCCGAAGGCGCGCCAAAGGCAAGCCCGTCTGCGCCCGTCCGCGGCCGGATCGCGGCCAGCGCCAGCCATGCTGCCCGTGTTTCTACAAAGGAGGTAATTGCTTGGTCTCGACATGATCTTTTAGCTCTTAATAATAAAAAATGCTCTAAGGTTCACGATCTCAACCTCGCTATAGATAGGGTCCCCAGTACGTGCTCAGAATGCAATTGGGTCTTAGAGGTTGAGTCAGAGTTGCCTGGCACACATGACACGAATAGAAAGCAGAGCAAGCAAGTGGAACAGTTCAGGGCTTGTTTAATAAATTGCAGATCCTTGTCAAAACATGCAGATGATGTTTGGTTATTACTGGCCGATAATGAATGGGAGGTTATGTTTCTGACTGAAACGTGGCTGAAGGATGACACCTTAGCAGCGGTGGCTCTAGCCATTCCACCGGGCTTCAAAATCTGCTGTACTAACAGGGAAACCGATACAAAAGGAGGGGGGGGTAGCGATTATATTAAAGGAGTCCTGGGATATAGCCTCCTCTGCACTGCTAGATATGGATGTGGTGGAGGGACTCAATTTCTGTATTAAGATTAACCCTACCACCTCCTTTGCTGGGCTACTGGTGTACAGACCTCCATATTGCCGGCCTTATATACTATCGGATCTCTGCAATTATATTGCTCAAAAATCTCTATTATTCGCTAATTTTATTGTTTTAGGGGACTTTAATCTCCATGTTAATGACCCTTCTTGTGCCCAGGCATGCAGCTGGTCTCCTCCCTTGCCGGGGCCAACTTGGCGCAATTGGTCACATGTCCCACCCATAAAGCAGGGCATACCTTAGACTTGGTGTTCTCTAATGTTCCACTATTTAAGATGGATGAGCCAAACCAGCTGGTTTGGTCTGATCACTATCTTGTACCATTTTCTTTTAGCTTGGCAAAATATAGCCAGCCAGAAAGCTCCCGCTACTTCCTAAAAAGAAACCGGAAGATGCTTACAGCAGAGGTTTTAGGTCAGTCGCTGCTGGCTAGCCAACCGGTACTGATTTCGGACCCAAATAGTGATGCCCTGACCTTAAATAACTGGATTGCTGCGGCAGTAGAGTCTATTGCCCCGGCAACAGTTACTAAATCTATGAAGAAATCACCATCAGCTCCATGGTTTACAGAGTCACTTAGGTCTATGAAAAGCAGGTGTAAACGTTTGGAACGACAGTGGAGGGCGGATTACGATATTACGGCTAAAATGATTTACAGGAACGCCCTGAAAGCAATGCATAAATTGATGGAGGAGGGACGTTTATAGCTAAGTGTATTGGTGATGCGGAGCAACCTGCTAAAGTCATTTTTAAGGCAGTTAATTTGTTTCTAAAACCCCGAGAACTGGTGATTGATGCCCAGCCCTCTGAGGGGCTGTGTGAGAGGATTTCGGATTTTTTTGATCATAAAATTCGGAAGATCTACAATTCTTTCTCTACTACAGTGGAAACTATCAAGACAGATGTGCTGGAACGGGAGGCACAGGTGCACCCTTCTCGGCATTTGTCCATGTCTCTTAGACGGAGGCATTAGCTGCGATACAGGGCTGTAAATCTGGCTCTCCAGAGGATCCATGCCCCCCTAGATTATGGCATGATTTAGCACATCTTCTTGCTCATGTGCTATGCAAATTATGGAATACCTCCTTCCCTTCAGGTATTTTTCCTGATGCTTGGAAGCACGCCACTCTCCTTCCCCTTAAAAAAAACTCAATGTTGATTCTAGTGAACTGAATAACTATCGACCTATCTCTTTGCTGCCTGCTCCTGCAAAGATGTTAGAAAAGATAGCACAACGTCAACTGGCTAGCTTTATTGAGAATCACAGGCTTTTGCACGATACCCAATCTGGCTTTCGTGCTGGTTTTAGCCCCGAGACGGCGCTGCTAGAGGTGGCGGACTCTGTTAGGATGGCTCTGGATCCAGGGGCATCAGCGGTGCTGATGCTCCTGGATCTTTCTGCCGCGTTTGATACAGTTGATCATTCGCTACTGGTTCAACGTCTTCTGGATGTCGGCATAGAGGGGACTGCTTTGGCCTGGCTGAAATCCTTCCTACATAAACGCACTCAACGGGTGGCCTTACAACCTTATGGGTCCAGCCGCAAAACTTATGGTGTGGAGTGCCGCAGGGCTCGGCCTTGAGTCCATTGCTGTTCAACATATATTTGGCTCCTTTATTCTCACTAATAGCCAACTGGGGTGTGAAGGCGATCTCCTACGCCGACGACACCCAATTGGTTTTTCCTTTCCATGATCAGTCGGAAGATTCTTTTAGGAGCCTCAAGGGATGTCTAAAAGACATCGCCAACTGGATGAACAACAATAAACTTAGGCTCAATGCCGATAAAACAGAGGTACTGTTTTTTGGCACTAATCAACTTCCAGATGCTAATCTCTGGTGGCCATTGGAGATGGGCCCTCCACCTATTCCTGTTAGATCTGCCAAAAATTTGGGAGTTAAATGGGACATTGACCTTTCCTTCTCAGCCCAAATTCAGCAAGTAACAGGGGCATGTTTTGGCAGGTTGAAAAACCTCCGGAAGTTTATACATCTGCTGCCTGTGAATTGTCGTCAGGTCGTAGTCCATGCCATAGTGACATCCCGGCTGGACTACGCAAACGGCCTGTTTCTTGGCCTTCCGGCTTACCTTGTCAGAAAGTTGCAAATGGTTCCAAATGTGGCTGCGAGATTGATCAGAAACGTCCCTTTCCGGCATCATATCTCTCCGCATATTAAAGAACTCCACTGGTTTCCAGTTGCCAAAAGAATTAAATTCAAGGACTTAACTTTAGCACATCGGTCAATTCATGGCGCCTGCCCCAGCTACTTGAGACAACGGTTAGGTGCGTACAAGCAGACTCGCCTACTGAGGTCAAATTTTCAGAACCGACTTTGTACCCCTCGTGTCAGGAAAGCCCGGATGGGTGGCAGATCTTTTATGTTCGGGGCGTCCAGGTTATGGAATTCTCTCCCCAATACGCTACGCTTGACAACCTCTGAACAACAATTTAGAAAAGCAGTTAAAACGTGGCTTTTCAGTTGTGACTAATTTTGCTCTAGCCCTGCTCCACGTGTGTCACTTGTTGCTATAGCGCCGGGAAACCCCCTTCGGGAGGTAGCTGTTCGTGCTTTACAAATGACTGTATTATTATTATTATTAATAAGGCAAAGTAGCATTGCCTATTGCTTAGATCCAAACCGGCGATATCTGTAGCAATCCCACCTCTGCATCGCCTGTTACCCATAAAGTAAATGACGTATCTGCAAAACTCAGGGGGGGGGGGGCAAACACTATTCACTACTTACATTAAGACCCATCATCATACATTTACCTGCCAGAGAGCAATAATAGTAGGATGCCAAACCCATCCCATTCTCACCACAATTAGACATTAACACAAGCGGAAAATCCACGGTAAAGAGGACCAATAATCTGAGCAAGAGGGCGCAAAACATGTGCTACAACTAATGCATGTGAAACACCCACTGAAACACTCATAACACTGTGCTATGTTAAATACGTAACAGAAAGAGGCAATGTAGACCAAATACTCTCAAATGTCTACAACCAAGTCGCTATTGCAAAAAATACAGTAAAAACGAATCTGCCAACAAACAATCAAATCCCCTTTTAAGACACAAATTCTGCCCACTAGAATCTAGAAACACCTTCACTCTCTCATCTTTCCCCTGGCGGCAGCAACTGAAATAGCTGGTTCCCTCTTTTCTGCATTTCCCACCTCAGATCACACACGTTCCTCCATTTGCATCCAGTCTCTATCCTCAAATCCACATACCTGTGTCCCAGTACTCACTAATATCAGGGATGAAAAACCACAGTGGGAATAGCAGCAGAAATAACAGACATTATCATCACTGCTGGCCATGCCACAAGTATACGCGTTAGAGAAAAGGACGCTGAGGCAATATGCGAGTCAGGGGTACTAACTGTTATAATGGCCACAAATGGCGGGACAAAGGAAAGCAAAATGTACCATAGCCTACACAGCCTGGACAACATGGCAGGAGCAGAAACAGCAGAAATAGAAACAACAGCTCAACTATGCTCTCACAAAGCATATTATACACAAAGTACACCATAAAAAAAAGAAAAACCTATTTTTCTATGGAAAAGGAGACATAAGAGACAGTCAGGACTCTGAAAGTGCTCGTGAAATATAATGCAAGGGTGAGTGCAACATATAACTAGATCAATTTTTGATAATTGCAAAATCTCCCATGAAGAGAAATAAATGCATAGGACAAATGAAAACCTTACAAAGCCTGTTAGTCAAAACATAAAACTTAGACTGCTAGCATCTGAATCTGTCCTCATTCCGCACTTCGTATCACAGCAGTCTCTCTGTGCTTGTGCTCAGAAGCTGCCCAATCCCCCACCTTTTCCCTGTCTGCAGAACTCAGAAAACCCCCCACACCACAGCTAGCAACCAATATTCCAACAAAAAGTATTAATCATGTGGAAACAGAGAATGCATATTATAATAATCAAGAAGAAAAAAATGTGTGCTTTGCAGTTTTCACTCTACGTTATGAAGTGAAGAAACCTTTTGTTTAAACAAACTGCAAACCGACAAAAGTTAGCCACAAACGTAAATTATGAGAAATGTCTTTTCATGAAGACGGGAGGAACAGGGAGAGAATTCCATTTCTTATCTCAAGGCCAAAACCCGCAGTAAGCCTGCCAAACCAAACCGAATCACGAACTGTGTGTTTCAACTTTGAAAATCCTCTTTATTCAGCATAAATACGCGCTGCCTGAAATGCTTGAAACACCTTTTCCAAATTAAATACACGTTATATTGCAAGGTCAAATCCAAATTAAACACACTCACTCAAATCAATCATGAATTAATTACTTGAGCATTCCTTACACTACCCATCCGACTAAAAGCATCAGCATTTGAGCAGGGCTCATTCACTCATTTTTACTTTCATGCACCGAACTTTTAGAATGCAACTTCATGTCTGTAGCTCAAAACAGCTTTTGTCATTTTGCAATGTCCAAAGCTAGATGTGAGACCTGGGCGCCATCAGCGCACCCCTGCTTTTCTCTTTTTTTTTATTTTTTATTATTACAACATGCTCTTTAACTGTCTTATTTCACATTCTCCCCCCATTACACATTCCTTCATCCTTTCTCAAACCATTGATCCTATGCAAAAACAAACATATATATATATATACATTATTACTATATTCCCTTTTTTAAAATCTTATTTTATTCAAAAATCCCATGTACTAAACATAATAGGGCCAAGACCACTCTTCGCGCGCATCAATATTAACAATGCCTCCTGGAGGTGCCGACTGATCTTCTTCCAATCAAGCATATGCAAAGCAACAACGACAACAAGAGAACAAATTAAGCTTACTCCAGGCATTTTCAAGAAAGGACCAAATTCATTATTTTGCCTGGCACAGCAATTGCAAGTACCTTTTCCCAAAAGACAGTCCACAGACCGTACCAAAAACAAACTAATGGTGCACCATGTTCACAAAGAATCCAAACAAATGCAAGCGCTTGTTCCAAAGACGGTCCTCAGACCGTGTCAAACAAAGAAAACCACATGTCAGTCCTCAGACTGCACCAGAGAGACAGGCTCAAACCCCAGGCATTTTCAAAAGTAAGCCAAATTCACTAAGTTGCCTGGCAGAGCGTTCGCAAACACTCTGTATCCCAAGGGTCCACAGACCCACCAAGTTCAAACAAGCCAAGAATGGTCCTCATACCATATTTAAGATACCAAGAGACAAGACAAACTCACCTGGTGCACACAGGTCAAACAAAGTTATTCTCCACTGCCGACTCTTCGGACCAAACGGTCAGATCCAAGGGTTTCGCCTTTTCAGGACCCCAGCCAGGACGACCACTGGGCGAGGCACCACCCGATCAGACAGGCGGGGCAGCTGCGAGAACTGAGCTCGGTCGTGTGGGGTACCCCGATCTGACCGGACGCTACCCCGACCTCCACAACCCGACTACGGGCGAGATGGGTCACCTGGTGGAGTCCCTGTTCGGGCGCCAACTGAAGGAAGTGACAGGATTAGGGCCACCCGGGTCACTCGCGACCTCCTCTTAGCCTTCCAAGAAATGAAGAGTCGGTGATGCAGTAGAGAATACAAACCAAGCTATTTTATTTTAAAATACGCTGCAGCAGAGTCCAGTCTGACTAGCCTCCTTAGATGCTACCGAGGGGACTGACTTTCCCCAGCATAAAGGTAACAGTTATACATTTCTACAACTGGGCAGTGACACGCCCACTCTGTAACTTTCCACAGGGAGATAGCTTGAACAAAGGAGCACACAAAGATGAGCTAAGAGTCTGAGACCGGGCACACACTATCTCTCTGGCAAGGTCATACAGTCTATACTTGCAGCTGGAACAGTGAGAGCAACCTCTATCACAGGGAAAGGTATGCGTTAACAAGCGACTTTCTCATGCTTCAGTGAGGCCTAACCTTGGAGATGCAAATGCATCCCAGCAGCTTTCTGCTGAGACAAGCAACAAGTGACAAAAGCTTAATTTCAATGATAAAGCGAAATGGTGGCTGCATGAGAGAAAATGGCGGCACAGATGCTAACCTTAACTCACAGAGTATTTGCAGGGATTGGTTACACACATATGCAATAGTGATTAATTCAAAGTAGCTACATGAATGCTAACATAATTCAGTGTAAAGCATAAGTGATGGAGCAATAACGCATTCAATTCTAACAAAAGTAGGAATAAAATCCATCTTTGTTAATGTTGTTTATTGGTTCTGCTCTGCCTAGTGTATAGAATAGTCAGTTTACTACAAGGTAATGTATTTGCTGGAGTTTTGCTTGAAATAAAGCCTGGTTTAAATGCATAAGCCCAGTCATTGTCGCTGAATTGAAGTCTGACTCTGACACACCTATTAATCAATCTCCTAATTCTGAACTCTAGTCCCAGGTTATCCTATAACAAAGTAAACTTGAAATTGCCACTGTGAACTCTTTTTTTCATTATCAAAGTTAATGAAAATGACAATGTACATATTGCAATAGACAACAAGGAGGTCTGTGAGTCCAGACTACATTGCTTTAAAGTTCCATTGTAAGTTGCTTCAAAGTGCACCATCAGTGTTAAGTATATGGTACATACAAGGAAGTGCTAAGATTCATAACAATTAATATTAAGAAATGATTCATTTGAGATACATATATTGACTTCATTTATTCTCTCATGTGAAAAGTAATAAATATACAAATACTTGTTGGTCCCAAAATATCTTGAATTGTTTAGAAATTTTCCATGTACTCATTTTGAATTTCCTCCTGGAAGTAACTTTCTGATAATTAAGCATGTTAACTTAACTAGGGTACAAGAATTTTCAAAGGTTTTTAACCCTACAGGCTAACCAAAAGTTATTAAGTGCCAACCACTTTGTGCCAGGGCTGCTTATTGCCCCTTTTATTCAAATGGTCCAGAATATCTGATAACGGTCAGGTATGGCATTACATCTCTCGACTGCACAAGGCCAACATAGAACACATACAAAGGACAAGATACAACACTCAACCTAAACTGTTTTCAGATATTTGGGACAGTTCTAGAAATGCAAATGATCAATTTTCTCCATTTATGGATTTAGCCACAGACTTCCTTTTCAAACTCAGGTGGTCAATGATTTACTTGAAAATCAAGGACCAACCATCGTCATTCAACTTTAAAGTGTAAAATTTCCTCAAAATTATGCAAGCTGCTCTGAAATTCAAAGTAATACTATTAAGTTGCAGATTGTTGCTGCATCAAAAAACAATTGATTGAGTTGACCCACTGTACTTTTTACCAAAATGGACTGTCCTGCTCTTGATGTGCCAGACTATATTGCATTTTTCAGAAAGCTGACTTCTGGATGGTCACACTACCAACTTTAGAGTTTCACCGATCATAGTACACTCTTATTTCAAACTTGGCACAATAAATGATGATGATACACAGCTCTACTTGAAAGTCTCCTTTCCTTCAGACAACCCAGAGCTCAAAAACTGTTTGAATAGCACCCAGACCAGGATGTCCAGAGCCAACCCAACCCAACCTAGAGAGAATTCATGTTATTTTCCCAAGAACAACAAACAAGAAACAGTACAAACATAGTGCAATGACATAAACCTTGACTTCTTCAATCCCCAACTTTCACCGAATGCCTAGTCACTTGGATTCATTCTGGACACGAATCTCAACCTCAAGGAACACATTGCCAAAAAAAAACAATGAACGGCCTGGTACCAGTTCTCGCTGCTAAATAAAGTGGAACAGTTTCTTCTAGAACGTGACTTCAGAACTGCTGTTGAACGCCTTGTACACCCTATTACATGGCCTCTCAGACTCCACACCGGCACCCCTTATAGGCATCCACAGCATGTCTCATCCATGGCCTAAAGAAATATGATCACATCACCCCCATCCTGATGGAACTCCTTTAGCTCCCCTTGCTGTACCGCACCATCTTCAAATCAGCTGCCTCATTTCAAAAGCCATCACAAGCTGCCCCCCCTCTTACCTTGCAGACAAACTCGCCATCTCTGGTGTGTCTCACCCTACTGCAGCCAGGACACCATCAGACTGCAGAGTAAGAAGTGTAAAAAAAGAGAAAACTAGACAGCTGACCTTCTCCATGTGGAGAACAACATCCCTCTATCCATCATGAGTGTCCCAACTCACGTCTTTAAAGAACCCTACAGCACAAAGCATTTTCTGTCCACAATCGAAATTCATCTCCATTTACTCATTGACTTCTTGCTTGTCCAGCTCTCCACTGCCTTCTGGCTAGGTGCGCACTACAGAAATTCAAAATACATACATACATATATACCAGGCTGTTTGTGATCAGGACATCTGAGGTCCTGCACAACAAAGCCTGCTTGGGCTCTTCAAACAGAATGCCCTTTCAGTGCAATCTAGTGCTGGCCCATTCTCTGGCTTCTTTTCAAGTAACAGGAAGGAGATCCAGTCTTGTGCTACAGCTGCAAACTGTGGATCCAGAATAAGTTTTCAGATCCCAACTTTTGATGTTTTACTTGTGGCATCTTGGGCAAATTAAGTGATCACCCATTACCTAATTTCCTTAATCTAAACAGGTGTGAGCACTTTACAAACAAGATAATATTAAGCTCTGCATAAAAGTGGAACATTTGCTTGTGAATGTGCATAGGCAATGTATTGTGTTGTAATCTTGAGGAACTTTGCCTATTATCATTGATCAACCTTTTCCATTGGCTCTGAACCAGAACATGCTTCATCTCTCCATGTTTTTGCATCTTTCACAGTTGGTCTTGTAGCCGGTGCCATCACGCCTTTGTTAGTTGTATAGACTTACAGTAAAAGCAGTAGATTATGGTCTCACCAGCAGCCAAGGGAGGATATGGTGACTCCCTAGTTTTAGAGCTCTTATGAGCTATGCCTCTTACTACACCACATTGAGCAACTGAATTCCAAATTCCAATTTTACTAAACACATTTTCAGCCTTTAGTGAATCATTCAAACAACACACAAGATAAAAAATAAATGGAAGTAAATCATACAAGATACATTTGGGAGAATTAAAGTAAGCGTCAACAATGGACCACAACAAGTTTGCTAATATGACTTGTCACAAAAAATAGGGCACTGTCGGGCTTATGTTGGTGGTTGGTTGCTGCAAATGGACAGAAGAGGCTGAAGTGGCTATTTATACATGTCAGAAAATATTTAAATACAGGAAAGGGGACAGAGAACAGAAATATTGGAACTACATTTTTCATTAAAACACAGATCAAACAATAAATATAGAGACAAATGAAAAAAGGAAATCAAAGAAGAAGAGGTCTTGAGATTGGGAATGATAACCGCATAAGACTTTCTTAAATACTGATTTAAATTCGGAGCACACTATAGCCTTTTAGCCTGCTGCTGAGGGCTATATCGGTTGTTAAAGGCCCTAAACCCGAGTTATAGGTCCTTGCCTGCGGCTCAAGCCTATAACAAGGGTGAGGGCCTTAAACAACAGGTATAGCCTGAGGCAGAAGGGCTATAAGGCTACTAGAACATTCCACCCACTAAGGGTAAAATTTTTAAATTAAAAAGGGAGAAAAAGAAAGAAAACATTGGAATGTTGGAGCAGAGGGCTTATACCAGCCATTATAAGCCTGGAGCTACTCCGTTGTCTTCAATGGAGCTCTCAAAATTCCAATGTTCTAATTCATCATCAGTTATTTCTTTGTCAAAATCATTGCAGATCCCAAATAGGAAGGGAGGACACTTTTCCCACAGCACACAATGATATAGTGGGTCACTCTCATTTCTATTCCCCATCTCTGTATTTGAGGGGCTGATCCTCCCAGGATGCACCAGAAATCGAAGCCATGCCATAGACCTTGAAGCCTGAGCTCTTCAGCCAGCTGCTGATCCCATTACTTTGAAGCACAAATGTGTTTACATGGATGACTGTGGGAGCAAAGTGCCACACCACAGTGTCACTCACATCTTTCTAGCAGTAGATTTCATCTTTGGTTGTGCTGATAAAGCTTGCATTGCTTCACTAAATGTGCAGTAGACTTGCTTGGGTGGCATGCCAGGGCTTTGGTTCTATTGGGTTAGTCATCAGTCTGCTCATTAGACTGAGGGCCCAATTATGATTGGACCGCCATTGCGGTGGCCGGGAGTACGCCGTTAAGTCGGTGGCATCCTGACTGCCGCATTACGAGTTAACCACTGGGCTTGCGGTATTGTGGCGGCGGTGTCACGGCGGCTGCATGCTTTGGCTCACAGAGAGCCTGCAGCACATGCCGCCGCAGTGGCACCACCTCTTGCACATCGATGCACTGTGTACCATGCACCAGGTCGTGCATGGCACACAGTGCACACATGACAGTGCAAGAAGAGGGGGGCACAACATGTGCCTCCATGCACACCCCCATGGGCTACAGCGCCCTGGGGCCCTGTTTGGGGCCCCGTCCCTGCCTTTCTGCCGATCATTTCATGGCAGGGTCCCCGCCATGAAAAGTTGGTGGTAAGGCAGGTCATATTCTGCACAGCAGAGCTGGCATCGCCACCGCCGTCAGGAATCGTCACTTTCCCCACCGCCGCCTCATTGGGATACATGATCACAGTGGTGGCAGAGGTCTTGTATCGGGCTTGTGGCGGTCCGACTGCCAACCTCGTAATCCGGCAATTGGACCGCCACGTGGAGTTTGGCGGTCTTGGGACCGCCGTACTCGTAATCAGGCCCAAAATATTTAAATATATGTTAATTATGCTTCTTCCATGAGTTAAAGGTTTAGGGGAAGGTTCTTCATTTCTGGAATAGACAAAGGTCCTTACTTTCAAGCCCACTGGCACTTGACAGCCACCAGAGTTCTTTCACACTCGGTTCCTTCGAAACTGTTAAATATTTGTATTACTTGTAACAGAGTCAACTTTAAAGGGCTTCTATACATTATAGGACTAATGAGTTGACTATGGCAAACTTTCAGTAAATAATTATGTATAATTAACAATTAATCCATTCAAAGTTCTTCTTAAATATGTCTAATTATGTCATTAAATTGATATAATTATTATAAAAGAATTACAAACTGCATCAAGAAATATGTACATAAAGGCCTATTTCCATACTGTAATCAGTCCTGCATTTATGATGCATATTATGAATACCAATTACTACACATTATCATATGAATAGCACTTTTCTTTTCTTCCCAAGCAACTTGAGAATGTTATGATCAGTATTGTTTACATATTCCAAACTGACAGCACTCACTGAGGACCATCCTTGCACCAATAAGCATTGGCGAATCCAATCATTGTGACTATTTGAAACTCTGGTTTGTTGTACTTCATCGAGAGACACATGCAGAAAAAGAACGATGAGTAGGGGAGAGGCCAGATGGAAAAAAAGGGTTCCCCTATGATGACCCCCACAGTGAGCTTTGCACCCACCAAAGTAGAGGCATCCTCTGTCTTCATCTCTGTCCTAAGTCAACTGGGAACATTCCCCAAACATCCTTTCCCATGGAAGTTTCAGTTACCCATCCATCCACTTGCCAGTCTCTTTTTCATACCAGGCAGAGTGACACCTACACCCTGCCAATAGTCTTTGCCAGTGCAAATTGTTACTCCACCGTACCATTGCTAGGGAATCACAGTCAGTTATCTCATGTATAACACTGCCACCAGCTCAGATTCCACTCTTGATAATGATATTGTAAGGAATTACATTCTTTTTGTTGGGGTTGTCTTAATTTTTTACTGTCTAATTTTGCTGGCTTTAGAATTATGTGTGCTTTACCCCTCCTAAACAGAGGCAAAGGGCCTCTGCTTCCCCCCTAAAACATGCTGGGTGTTGGAACTTCATGTTTGCCTATTTAGCAGCCCAATCTGTCATATATATACTCCAATGAGGATTTATACCACCAACATATTGGAGAAAAATATAAGTTTGCCAGGAGCGCTTCCGCTCTCTGGCTGGGCTGCAGTTTGAAGGCAGTGTAGTAGCACATGGAAAAGGAAAGTGTTTTTGCCATGTAGGAAACTTTATATATATATATATCACACACAGACCCCTCCGGTTGCTAGAGAAGTTTAGAGGCCACACAGGGGAATATCTTGGAAGTCTTTAATAAGACAACGGGCATGATGCATTTCGGCGTACAACGCCTTCCTCAGATGCCACTGTAATCCCGGCACTGCTCCACCCACACCTTTAGATGCTGTGCCATGCTCCCATTGGTTAGACCTTTCACCCCCACGATCACGTGATCACACGCCCTCTGAGGTTGTTGTCTTGGACTACAGTTCCCAGAGTTCACTATTGCTGGAGAGTTGGTGCGCGGGGGAAGCAGAAAATGTCCAGCCCAAATGGGCATGTACTAACCAGGGAGGGTGTGAATTGTCCAGATGGATGGCCCTGAATTTGGAATGATGTCCTCAGGTGAATATATATTCACTGGAAAAAACCTAGGTTTCAGGGACGTTATAGTTAGTTGGACATTTCACTCATACAAAACCTGAGAAATTCGGCCGTTATAGTTAGTTGAGCTAACTATAACTCGTGCCTCCGCAATGCACTGCTGATGACGTCAGATATTACATCATTCATGACATGGTCAGTGACATCACTGATGACATCTCAAATGACATCACTGATGACATCACTGATGGCATCATCCACGTGATAATCTGATGCACCTCCTCACACCCTAATATAACCTTTGATACACCCACTCTAAAATACAGACTACCATTTTCGAAACCATAGACACACCAATACCAGTTACTACATACCCACTCACTGATTCCTAGGTCTACACACACGTCCACTCATTCACCCATACTGTCATTCATACATGCAGTCACTTATCAATACAGCACTATCATTTGCACTCATACACCTATACAGACACTCACACATCGCCATTCATCCATACAGTTACTCACACACCTAGTCAATCATGCAAAGAATCGGGGCGTGGCCACGCCGTCGATCAGCATGGCTGCACAACCCTGAAGCTCCGGCCGCCGATGCTCACACGCGGTGAATAATGGCGTGTTGAATCCACCAACGTATGCCAGACTGTTTCCATCCGCTGCCTGAAGCTGCAGGGCCCCTGGGCGGCGCCAGAAATTGGGGCGCCGCATTGGGCTGATTTGGCTCCAGAGGGGCTCTGAGGAGGGTGTGTTGTGAGGCCCAGCCTGCCTCAGAGGCCCAGTAGAGACAGGGTGAGCCTGAGGCTGGAGTCACCCGACTCTGCTGAGCCCAGCCGCCCTGCCGTGATGCTGAGCGCCCTCCACTCTCTGCGCAGTGGGACCGGACGCCTTCGGAAGCGGGGACGGATGACTCGCAGGATCGCCCGGTGAGTGGGGGTTAGTGGGGGGGTGCGAGTCGGGCCTTTTTCCACCCGCTCCTTCCCTGGCCCGGTCCCTCCTTGGCGGTCCCTCGGGCCTCCCCCCGCTCCCTTCCTCATTTCCTGCCAGCGCACTCCGGTTCCCTGATGACGGCCTGGGCGCGACCGTCCTGACCGGCACCTCCAGATTGGGGGCAACCACCTGTGTGGCGTTGGGGCCGGTGGCTGCTCCCCCGGGCCCCTCCTCTTGATCCAACTACCCGGCATTGCACTTGACGTCTCGGGGGGCAGACGAGATCCCCCCGCCTCTATCTCCACCACAGCGGTCTCCCCCCACCGCCAATGCCATTTTCTTCCTGCTCGGGCTTGAACTCTCTACTATTGGGCCTTAGTAGGCCCCGGCTGCCATTTTATTGTTCCTACCCCCGTTCACTCGCACATACGCTCCGGGGGGAGTTGGCACCTGCCGTGAGGTGGTCGGTTACTTCTTGACCCCCCGACAATTTGACTTCGCTTTTGAGATACGGTGTGTGAGGGTGTGGTCATGCCTGGCTTATCGGCTGGTCATTTGTCCCTGCGTACCCCCTCACCGCGCCACTACAGCCACCATTACAGTCGCGCGATGGGCCGAGGGGACCCCAGGCAGCGGCGGCTCACATTTGAAAAACCGGACACATCGGATCGATCCTCCCATTCCTTGGATCGTGGCGGCAACCTCGAGCCAGGCGGACCTTCCACCGGTGGGGGAGGGGATGTCGGCCATTCTGGCGGAGCTCCGCGCCGGGTTCCGCGGCTTGGACGATCGGCTTGACACCCTCACTTCCCGGCTGGACAGAATGGGGGAACGGCTTGATGGCCATCACACTCGACTCAGAGAGGCGGAGCAACGCTTATCAGACCAGGAGGATCGGACCCGAGACATGACGCGTCGTCTGGAGCGAATGGTGCGCCTGCTGAAATCTGTCGCTATAAAGAACGAAGATTTGGAGGCCAGGTCCCGCAGGAACAACATTCGCATAGCGGGGCTGGCGGAAACCACCAACATGGGCCGGCCTGAACCTTTTATTGAGGGCCTGCTGAAGGAACTGTTCGGCGCCGAGAACTTCTCCGGCACTTTTGTGGTGGAGAGGGCACACTGGTCTTTCGGCCCGCGTCCACCACCAGGCAGCCCCCTGCGTCCCATAGTGGCGCGATTGCTTAACTACAGGGACACAGTACTTCGCCTCGCACGGGAAAACTCTCCCGTGAACTATCAAGGGTCGGTCCTTTCATTCTACCCGGACCACACAGTGGTGGTCCAAGAGGCTCGCCGTAAATTCTTGGAGGCGAAGCGTCAACTCCGCACTCTTGAGTTAAAATACGCCATGCTATATCCTGCAAGGCTTAGGGTGATGGTAGATGGTAAGCCTCATTTCTTTGATAATACCCCGGACGTCCTGGCCTTCTGCAAACAGCGCGTGGGGGAGGCCCGTCGAAGTCCTGCCCGTTCCTCGGGGCACTGTTCCAAAGAACATCAGCTGGCCCCCAGCGCTGAACTCTTTACTGCGGACTGAGCCCTGTTTTTGGCGGTTCTGGCCCCTCACGTGCTGTTGGTTCTCGTCCTTGTGCTGGACGTTATCATGCTGCTCTTCCACGTTGATTATCTGCTTTTCAATATGGCATCTTTACTCTGTTCCATTTAAGTACATGCCTTCGGTCTGGTTGGCTTCTCCCATTTAATGTAGTGAAAATGTTACTGTTTAAATGGTGGACTCACTGTTTATCTCACTTTTCACTGACTCCATTGTAAGGGCCGTTTCGCTGCCTTTTTCAATATTACTGTTTCAATCATATATTTCATTGTTGTGGGCATCGGCTGTCCGAGGCGTTGCCTGCCCCCTTAGGATGACTCCGAATTTACCTCTTGTGGGGTTTGTTGTTGTTTTCGTCTTTTCAGGATTTTTAGGGAGGGATCCAATTCTCCGGGCCCTCGGGTGGAGGGTGGGCGTCTGGGAGTTGTGGTGTATGTCGGTGCATGTTTTGTTTTGTATCGATTGTTTTTGTGTATATTATTCCCTTTGTGTATCTATGTACGAGTTCCTAATTTTGATTGCCCCCGCAGGGAGAAATGTATGCTGGCTGTGCACACATAAGTTGTGTTTCCATTGGATATGGCGGTAGCCCCTGCGGTGAAAGTTAATTTGCTTACGTGGAATGTCCGAGGGCTTAATAACCCGAGGAAGTGTAAACTAGTCCTGGCATATTTAAAATGGCATGAGGTAAAAATAGCCTTTCTACAAGAGACCCACCTCCCCCCTCGGGGTTCCCCCCCCTTTGCCTCCTCCTGGGGATCCAACAGGTTCTTCGCCAGTTATAGTACGTATTCCCGGGGGGTTTGTACTTTAATTCACAGCTCCCTCCCTTTTACACTTCGGGACAAAGCGGAAGATCCACAAGGGCGTTATTTACTGATCAAGGGTACACTCCTGGGGCAAACGGTCCTCCTCCTAAATGTCTATGCACCAAATACAGACGACCCGGGTTTCTTTGACAACTTACATACCCTGCTGAACCGTTATGATTATGATATTCTCTTTCTAGGTGGCGACCTCAATCTCTGGCTTGATCACGCCCTTGACTCTTCTAATCCACTGGCGACCCCCAAGGTCCGTTCTGGCGCAGTGTTAAGCGAACTGATCTGCTCCCTGGACCTGCGCGACTTTTGGCGTAGGCATCATCCACTAACTCCCGGCTACACGTTCTATTCAGCACCCCACTCCACACAGACTCGCATAGTTTACTTTTTTGTAGGGGTGGGCGGAATTTGCGTAGTCGCGCTACGCAAAGTTCTGCAAAACGGCAAAAAATCTCCGCGAGCACGCGGAATTCCGCGAGCTTGCGGAATTGCTTGTTCCGCCCGTTACACTACAGTTGTAACTTTGCCACCGCGCCGGAAAGGCGCAGGGGTCCTTTGAGTAAGCTGTTTATCATAGGGGAAAGGGCGGGAAGACGTTGTATACCGCTAGTGTATGTGGGGCGGGGCCAAACGGGGGGGGCTTCCAGTCCAGTTCACATGCCTCTTGTTTATAAAGGGTCAGAGCAGGATCACAGTGGCAGACAAGGAGAAGGAACCTCCTGGTCACAGGAACTACACGAGGATTGCGCTCGAGAAAATCAAGGATGCAAAGACCTCCATCAAGGATTACAGCTAACTTTTCAGGCTGGAAATGGGAAGAAGGCACGTCTGCTTAACCACGCTCACGAATTCTACACGAGGATTGCGCTCGAAAAAATCAAGGATGCAAAGACCTCCATCAAGGATTTCAGCTAACTTTTCAGGCTGGAAATGGGAAGAAGGCACGTCTGCTTAACCACGCTCACGAATTCTACACGAGGATTGCGCTTGAGAAAATCAAGGATGCAAAGACCTCCATCAAGGATTACAGCTAACTTTTCAGGCTGGAAATGGGAAGAAGGCACGTCTGCTTAACCACGCTCACGAATTCTACACGAGGATTGCGCTCGAGAAAATCAAGGATGCAAAGACCTCCATCAAGGATTACAGCTAACTTTTCAGGCTGGAAATGGGAAGAAGGCACGTCTGCTTAACCACGCTCACAAATTCTACACGAGGATTGCGCTCGAGAAAATCAAGGATGCAAAGACCTCCATCAAGGATTACAGCTAACTTTTTCAGGCTGGAAATGGGAAGAAGGCACGTCTGCTTAACCACGCTCACGAATTCTACACGAGGATTGCGCTCGAGAAAATCAAGGATGCAAAGACCTCCATCAAGCATTACAGCTAACTTTTCAGGCTACCAATGGGAAGAAGGCACGTCTGCTTAACCACGCTCACAAATTCTACACGAGGATTGCGCTCGAGAAAATCAAGGATGCAAAGACCTCCATCAAGGATTACAGCTAACTTTTCAGGCTGGAATTGGGAAGAAGGCACGTCTGCTTAACCACGCTCACGAATTCTACACGAGGATTGCGCTCGAGAAAATCAAGGATGCAAAGACCTCCATCAAGGATTACAGCTAACTTTTCAGGCTGGAAATGGGAAGAAGGCACGTCTGCTTAACCACGCTCACGAATTCTACACGAGGATTGCGCTCGAGAAAATCAAGGATTCAAAGACCTCCATCAAGGATTACAGCTAACTTTTCAGGCTGGAAATGGGAAGAAGGCACGTCTGCTTAACCACGCTCACGAATTCTACACGAGGATTGCGCTCGAGAAAATCAAGGATGCAAAGACCTCCATCAAGGATCACAGCCATCTTTTCAGGGTGGAAATGGAGAGAAGGCACATCTGCTTAGCCACAACCTCGCTCACAAATTTTTGGGCTGATTAATGCGTTACAGAATTTGAGCTTCGACTCGGGCACCTGCTTTATTTACATCTGTAAGTGCTTCCTGTTGAGGTTTAATTTTTGTGACAGGAGCCTCGTGCCAGAATGAATCCTGCCCTGCATATTTTATCCAAGCAGATGCCACCGTTTTGTGCAATACCTCTACTCACCATGCTCACGAATTCCGCCACGCCGCGGAATTTTCGGCAATTCCGTGATCCGCGCAGAACGCGGAATTGCCTAAATTTCGCAAATTCCGCGAGCGGAGTGGAATTCACCGCCCACCCCTACTTTTTTGCCACTGCTGATGGGTGTCGCTGTGTTGACGGGGTGGACATACAGCCCGTACATTGTCAGACCATTCCCCCGTAATTTTGCATTTAAACATCCCGCATTCGGCTGGGTGGGAGCATAGATGGTCCTTCCCAGCCTCTGCTCTGCTGGACGAGGTCTTCCGCTCGGAGGTCCAGGAGGCTATTTCGGAGTGCTTCAGCCTCAACACCGGCTCGGTGGCTCATTACTCCACTCTGTGGGACGCCTTTAAGGCATTTATTCGGGGAGTTGTCATTTCTAAACAGGCCGGCGTGTTGCGAGCGATCCCTGGTAGCCTGGCCAGAGTGGAAGCCGAATTGGCGTCGCTGGACGAATCGTCTCCAGACCCGCAAATACAGACTAAGCGCAGCGCACTCCTGCTAGACTTCAACGAACATGCCGACAGGGAGGCTTCCCTGCTCGGGAAATACCAACAGGCTCGGCGATATGGCGAGGGCGAGCTCCCTGGCAGGACGTTGGCTCACCTGGTGAGCCCCCCGAAAGGGGCTGGGCATATAACATCCATTGAACGTGATGACGGTACATCTGCGACTTCCGACGCCGATATTGTGACGGAGCTGGTGGCCTACTACCGCTCCCTTTATTCAACTACACTTCCCAAAAATTCCACCCAGCACTTGCCGTATCTGCAGGAAGTGGCTATGGTCTGGCTCACCAAAGGTCAAGTCGAATTTTTGGCAGACCCCTTTACGGTCGAGGAGATCTCGCTCGCCATAGACGCACTCACAGGTTCAAACGCGCCGGGCCTTGACGGGCTTACAGGAGTGTTCTACAAAGCCTACAAGGACAGTCTGGTGCCTCAACTCCTGGTGATGTACGCTGAGGCACTGGAGTCGGGTATTCTCCCCCCCTCCATGCGAGAGGCAGCTATCTCCTTGCTACTCAAGCCGGGGAAGGACCCCACGCATTGTTCTTCCTATCGCCCCATTTACCTCATTAATTTTGATAATAAAATCCTCGCCAAGATGCTATCCACGCGTCTCTCCTTATTATTGGATCAAATATTGTCCCCAGTACAGTCTGGTTTTATACCTCATCGCTCCACAGCCCTCAATCTTCGAACGGTCTTCTCGGTTATTAACCGCTTCGAGCCCACTACCCCCGCGGCAGTTGCGTTATTAGACGCGGAGAAGGCCTTCGACTCCCTCGAGTGGCCTTTCCTTATGGCGACATTACGCAAGCTTGGCCTTCCTTTTAATTTTATAGCCCTCATCGTCGTGTTATACTCCTCCCCCACGGCCCACCTCCGGGTTAATGGCTCCTTGTCCTCCCCATCTCAATTACACGTGGCACACATCATGGGTGCCCTTTGTCCCCGCTATTATTTATTATAGCAATGGACCCTTTGGTCCGATATCTTCAAGAAAAACACTTGTTTCGCGGCCTGCAATTCCCTAACGGTCCAGTACTTATGTCCTTGTATGCAGACGACGTTCTGCTCTTCGTCCGCCATCCCCAAAATAACCTGCAACCGTTAATAGAAGAAATTGAACGGTTTGGCTCCATGTCAGGTCTTAAGATTAACTGGGGGAAATCGGTGCTGTTTCCCATCACGGACGCAGCTGTGGCGGACGAGACGGAATACCCCCTACAGGTAGCTAAGGAGACCACTAAATACCTTGGGGTGCATCTTCACAGGGACAAAGGCCAGGTTCTACAGCTAAACTACGGACCTGCTGTGGACCAACTCACCTCGCAGGTGGAAAGGTGGATGCAACTACCTCTCTCCATGGCTGGTCGCATTGCACTTATTAAAATGAAGGTGCTACCTCGTTTTCTTTATTCTTTTCGCACCATGCCCATCCCTCTCACTAATGCTTTTTTTGCTCGACTACGCAGCCTCCTTATTCGGCTGATATGGGCTGGCCACAGACCCCGGGTTGCTTGGGACACTCTCACACTTCCATATGCACGGGGAGGGTTTGCAGTTCCGGATCCTCAACTCTACTTCCTGGTGGCACAAGCCCAATTTGCGTACCATTGGTTCCACCCAGATGATCGCATACCATACACGAAACCGGACAGGGAACTGGCTGCCCCAACTCCTCTTGCGTCGCTGCTCCCTAAAGGAATACCCCTCGACCCGCAGGATATTCAGCCCTTGTCTACTACGTGCTGGGCTTGGCGTAAGCTCAACCTGTTACTTGGGACATATGGTGCGTTTATCGTACACACCTGCAGCGAATGCTCCTCGCTTCTCAGGCTGCTTCTACTCAAACAGGGCCCCCAAATGTTGATTGAGTTATAGGTTGGCAGTCACTGCTCTCCGCCACGTCTCATACTGACCCCCCGCATCCCATCATACGTAGCAACGTCTTAGCACAGTCAGCTTTGTATTGTACACTGTCTCTGCCATATATATTAATCGCTTAATGCAATGGAACCTGTCTTTTTTCTCCCCCTCTCATTTATATCCTGATAGCCTTTTTGTCATTTTAATGGTTGTTATGATTTTTTTATGATAATCATTTATGGATTATTTTTTTACGTAAAAATTGTATTTTTTGTTTTTTGAATTGATGGTTTTTGTAATGTTTGCCCTTATGTGTATTGTGTTATAATGTTCTCAATAAAAATCTTTTTAAAAAAATCATGCAAAGAATCATTCACACTCCCATTTACTCTCCTATACAGTTATACACACACCACCTCACTTATTCATACAGATACTAACACATACTTACTCTCTTTTACAATCACTGATACAAGCACACGCTCATCCATACAGCCACTCTCACAATCACTCACTCTCACATATAGTCATTTATATACTCCAACACTCACATATACTGCCTTTCACATATGTAGTTATTCACACATGTACCACTGAGACATCCATTCACTCACCAACACACCCATACACACTAGGGGTGGGCGTAGTGGGTGTAGTGGGGCTACGCGGAGTGCCACGGAGACGGAACCAATCTCCGCACACTCCGCGTAGCTCCGCTACGCGCCACCCGCCTCCCGCCCGCACTATTAAAACATTATAAATAAGAATTTAAAACACCTTACCTTATCGGCGGCGTCCCCGGGCTTCCCTCCTTCTCCATCGCGTCTTCTTCTGGAAAACTGCGCATGCGCGGGCGCACGCGCATGCGCATTCATCGCGAGAAATGCGCATGCGCAGTTTTGAAGAAGAAGTCGCAATGGAGAAGGAGGGATGCCTGGGGACACCGCCGATAAGGTAAGGTGTTTTGAAATCTTATTTATAATGTTTTAATAGTGCGGGCGGGAGGCGGGCGGGAGGCCAACTCCGCTCTGCACCGAGTGTGCGGAGATTTGCCTGTTCCGCCTACTTTGCGAAACGCGGAACAGGCAAAATTCCACACATTTCGTGGGCGGAACGGAGTTGTCCGCCCATCCCTAATACACACACTCACCCACCCATACAGCCCCTCACAGATGCACTCTTGAACCCATACACCCAGTGAATCACCCACTCACACATCCATGCAGTGAGTCACACACCCCCCCCACCCACCCACATGACACTCAGGCACCCATACAGATACTCAGACAAGCAATCAATAACCCATATACACACTCATGTAGCTGCTCTCCAACAGACAGACTGATACAGATATTCACACAGTTTAGTCACTAACCCATTCATTCAGTAAGACACGTTTAATCACTCACTTATACAGTCAGTCACACACCTACTAAATAATCCATTCAGACACTCACACACCCACTCATTCTTCAATACACCTTGGCGTATATTTATATAAAACATATTTAAACTTTACAGAAACACACAGTCACTGGATGATGTCAATAGTGATGTCATCAGTGATGTCATTTGAGATGTCATCAGTGATGTCACTGACCATGTCATGAATGATGTAATATGTGACGTCATAAGCAGTGCATTGCGGGGGCGCGACAATAGTTAGCTCAACTAACTATAACGGCCGAATTTCTCAGGTTTTGTACGAGTGAAATGTCCAACTAACTATAACGTCCCTGAAACCTATGGTTTTTTCAGTGAATTTCTATGGTTTTTTAAATGCTAATTTCTAACTATAACGTCCCTGAAAACTATGGTTTTTTCAGTGAATTTCAAAGGTTTTTTAAATGCTAATTTCTAACTATAATGTCCCTGAAACCTATGGTTTTTTCAGTGAATTTCAAAGGTTTTTTAAATGATAATTTCTAACTATAACGTCCCTGAAATCTATGGTTTTTTCAGTGAATTTCTAAGGTTTTTTAAATGATAATTTCTAACTATGCCTACAGAGGTAGGACATGTGAAGAAAGAGGAAGAAAGGCACAGAAAGAAGCAAGAGAAATGCAGAAAGAGGCAACAGAAGTCCAGAAAGACGAAGAAAAGTGAAGGAAAAGCAAGAGATATGCAGAAAGGACCAACAGAGGTGCAGAAAAAGGCCTTGTTGCAAAGTCATCCTGTGCCCCCAACTTTTTACTGACTGCTACTGGTGGTAACTGACTCTGACTAACCAGGACCGGAGCCAGTGCTATGCTGAAAGACACTTAGAATACAGTGAAAACACCTACATACACTAGGGTACACTATGGGTTGGGGTACCCCTGTGATTGGCATGACCTCCCCTGTAAGGCCCTAGTACATAATAGGGCAGGGGGATTAAAACTACCTCTAACTCAGAGGTGCAGAAAGAGGCAAGAGAAGTGCATAAACAGGCAGGAAAGGTGCAGAAACAGGGAACAGGGGTGCAGAAAGAGGCAAGTGAGGTGCAGAAAGAAGTAAGAGCAGTGCAGAAAGAACCAACAGAGGTGCAAAAAGAGGCAAGAGGGGTGCAGAAAAAGGTAGGAGGGGTGCACAAAGAGGTAAGAGAGGTACAGAAAGAGGCAGGAGGGGTGCAGAAAGAAGGAAGAGAAGTGCAGAAAGAGGCAAGAGAAATGCTGAAAGAAGCAACAGAGGTTTAAAAAGAAGCAAGATAAGTGCAGAAAGAGGCACGTGAGGTGCAGAAAGAAGCAAGAGCAGTGCAGAAAGAACTAACAGAGGTGCAAAAAGAGGCAAGAGGGGTTAAGAAAGAGGTAAGAGAGGTGCACAAAGAGGCAAGAGAGGTACAGAAAGAGGCAGGAGGGGTGCAAAAAGAAGGAAGAGAAGTGCAGAAAGAGGCAACAGAATTGCTGAAAGAAGCAACAGATGTGTAGAAAGGAGCTAGAGAAGTGCAGAAAGAGACAAGTGAGGTGCAGAAAGAAGCAAGCGCAGTGCAGAAAGAAGCAACAGAGGTGCTGAAAGAGGCACAAGGGGTGCAGAAAGAAGGAAGAGAAGTGCAGAAAGAAGTAACAGAGGTGCTGAAAGAGGCGCAAAGGGTGCAGAAAGAGCAAGAGAAGTGCAGAAAGAGGCAACAGAGGTACAGAAAGAGTCAAGAGAGGTGCAGAAAGAGGGAACAGGGGTGCAGAAAGAGGAAAGAGAGGTGCAGAAATAGAAAAGAGGGGTGCAGAAAGAGGCAAGAGATCTGCAGAAAAAAGCAACAGAGGTGCTGAAACAGGCAAGTGAGGTGCAGAAAGAGGCAAGAGATCTGCAGAAAAAAGCAACAGAGGGGCTGAAAGAGGCAAGTCAGCTGCAGAAAGACGCAAGGCAAGTGCAGAAAGAGGCAATAGAAGTGCAGAAGGAAGCATCAGAGGTGCACAAAGAGGCAAGAGGGGTGCAGAAAAAGGAGAGAGAAGTGCAGAAAGAAGCAAAAGTGGTACTCTAAGAGGCAAGAGGAATACAGAAAGAGGCAACAGCAGTGCAGAAAGAACCAAGAGAAGTGCAGAAAGAAGCAACAGAGGTACAGAAGGAGGCACGAGGAGAGCAGAAAGAAGGAAGAGAAGTGCAGAAAGAAGCAACAGAGGTACAAAAAGAGGCAAGAGTGGTGCAGAAAGAGGGAAGAGAGGTGTAGAAAGAGGCTAGAGGCTTGTACAAAGAGGGAAGACAGGTGCAGAAAGAGGCAAGAGGGGTGCAGAAACAGGTAAGAGAACTTCAGAAAGAGGCAAGAGAATTGATGAAAGAAGCAACAGAGGTGTAGAAAGAAGCAAGAAAAGTGCAGAAAGAGGCAAGTGAGATGCAGAAACAGGCAAGAAAGGTACAGAAAGAGGGAAGACGAGTGCAGAAAGAGACAATAGGGGTGCAGAAAGAAGCAAGACAGGTGCAGAAAGAAGCATGGAAAGTGCAGAATGAAGCAACAGGGGTGCTGAAAGAGGCAAGAGAAGTGGAGAAAGAAGCAACAGAGGTGCAGAAGGAGGCAAGAGAACTCCAGAAAGAGGCAAGAGAGTTGCAGAAACAGGCAAAAGAGGTACAGAAAGAGGGAACAGAGGTGCAGACAGAGGCAAGAGAGGTGCAGAAACAGGTAAAAGGGGTGCAGAACGAGGCAAGAGGGGTGCAGAAATTTGCAAGAGAGGTGCAGAAAGAACAAGAACAGTGCAAAAGAACCAACAGAGGTGCAAAAAGAGGCAAGTGAGGTACAAAAGGAGGCAAGAGAACTGCAGAAAGAGGCAAGAGAGTTGCAGAAACAGGCAAAAGAGGTACAGAAAGAGGAAACAGGTTGGCAGACTGAGGCAAGAGAGGTGCAGAAAGAGGGAAGAGGGGTGCAGAAAAAGGCAAGAGGGATGAAGAAATTTGGAACAGAGGTGCAGGAAGAAGCCAGAGCAGTGCAGAAAGAACCAACAGAGGTGCAGAAAGAGGCAAGAGGGGTACAGAAAGAGGCAAGTGAAGTGCAGAACAAAGCAAAAGAGGTGCAGAAAGAACCAACAGAGATGGAAAAAGAGGCAAGAGGGGTGCAGAAAGGGGTGGGAGAGGTGCACAAAGAGGCAAGAGGGGCACAGAAAGAGACAGGAGGGGTGCAGAAAAAGGAAGAGAACTGTAGAAAGACACAGGACAGGTGAAGAAAGAAGGAACAGAGGTACAGAAAGAGGCAAGGTGGTGCAGAAAGAGGGAAGACAGGTGTAGAAAGAGGCAAGAGAGTTGCACAAAGAGGGAAGAGGGGTGCAGAAACAGGCAAAAGGGGTTCAGAAAGTACCAAGTGAGGTGCAGAAAGAGGCAAGAGAGTTACAGAAAGAGGCAAGTGAAGTGCAGAAGGAGGCAAGAGAACTGCAGAAAGAGGCAATAGAGGTGCAGAAAGAGGCAAGTGAGGTGCAGAAAGAAGCAAGATAAGTGCAGAAAGAAGCAACAGAAGTGCAGAAAGAGGGAAGAGGGGTGGAGAGAGAGGCAAGAGGGGTGCAGAAAGAAGCAAGACAGGTGCAGAAATAAACAAAAGAAGTGCAGAAAGAAGGAATAGAGGTGCAGAAAGAGGCAAAAAGGGTGCAGAAAGACGTAAGAGGGGTACAGAAAGAAGCAAATGAGGTGCAGAAAGAGGCAACAGATATGCAGAAAGAGGGATGAGAGGTGCAGAAAGTACAAGAGATTTGTAGAATGAGGTCAAGAGAAGTGCAGAAAAAGAAAGAAACGTGCAGAAAGACGCAACAGAAATGCAGAAAGAGGCAAGAGAGGCTCAGAGGGAAGCAAGTGTGGCGTGCATACCATTAGTACCAATTTAACACCCACATTTAGCAATAAGTAACAGGTGACCATTCTAGGTTTGCAAAGGGCCTTCCACCATGCTGTAACACTTGTCGCTGCATTTTTGATAACGTTTGAGCCATTTGAGCTAGAAACAAGGCTTTTTTTGTTCAAATCTGCAGATTAGGGTGCAGATGATGAATTATGTGTCTAATGCAGAAAATGTATAATTGTGCGAAAGTCGGTGCAGCCAAACAGACACATAATTCCAGTGGCCCTGCTCATACCTCTGACTAGGTCCACAAGTGCTCCCATCTTTTTTTGTCTCACTGAGTTCCTAGTTGAGCTTCTATGGAAACGAGGAAGACTAAACCTGAGGTTACCACTCCACAACACAGACTACCATACCACATAATTACTCTCCATAATACATAATCCCACTCTACATATTTCCTATACACTAAATACCACATACTTTCTATCCACATAATTTCACTGCACAACATACCACATAATTCCACTACACACAACGTACATCCACTCCACTCCACTCCAAAAAACATTAGTAAAAAACTTTTGCATTTACAACGCCAATAGCTCTAATTCTCGCAAATGCGAAACCTATTACATTGCAAACACTTCTTTAACTAGTAGTCGCGTTTGCAGAGTGGTGGAGAAAGGGTGCTGGGCCTCCGACCAGCGCTCAGGAATTCCGCTGCATAGGGCTTACAGGAGATACCAGGAGGGCTTCTTGGCCCGCAAAGTCCCTCAGGAGTAAATTGGACTTCATCCCCCATCCCGTAGTCTGCCAGGAGGCGCATTTGCAGAGTGGTGGAGAAAGGGGGGCATGGCCTCTGAAGACGTTTTAGCAATCCCACTGTGTGGGACTTACTGGAGGTAACAAGAGGGTAGTTGGCCCCCAAGGACATCCTTGGGGGCCAACTACCCTCCTATTACCTCCAGTACGTCCCACACAGCAGGATTGCTAAATTCTCAGAGCAGGCCACGCCCCCTTTGCCCACCACTCTACAAACGCGCTCCCTGGCGCGCTCTTGGATGGGGATTGGAAGTCCCCTTTGCTGCTGGGGTCCTTTAGCGGCCAACTAGCCTACCTCTTACCTCCAGTAAGCCCCACACAGTGGGATTGCTGAGAGGTGGACAAAGGCCATGCCCCCTTTCTCCACCACTCTGCAAACGCGCCCCCTGGCGCGTTCTAAGTTGGGGGATTAAGTTCCCTTGAATACTGATGGTCCCTGGGGGCCAACTAGCCCACCAGGTACCTCCAGTAAGCGCCACACAGCTGGATTGCAGAGAGGTGGTCCGAGGCCATGCCCCCTTTTTACACCACTCTGCAAACGCACCTCTTAGCGCACTGCTGGTGGGGCGATGAGGTCCTCTTGTGTCCTGAGGACCTCAGGACAGAAGTGGACTTCATCCCCCAAGCAGCAGTGCGCCAGGAGCCGGGTTTGCAGAGTGGTGTAAAAAGGGGGCATGGCCTCAGACCACTCTCAGCAATCCAGGTGTGTTGCACTTACTGGAGGTACCTGGTGGGCTAGTTGGCCCCTAGGGACCCTCAGTATTCAAGGGGACCTAATTCCCCAACTTAGAGCGCGCCAGGGGGTGCGTTTGCAAAGTGCTGCAGGGAGGGGGCGGGGCCTCCGGCGAGATGCCAGCTTTTTTTCAAAATATTTTTTTTTTAGAAGGGGGGCTGTGTGGCCCCCCTTCTTTAACTATTTTTGGGGCCCTGGGGACCCCATCCCCCAGGGCCTGACCCTCTTTTTTTTTTTTTAAAACCCCCCCAAAAAAACGGGAAGGGGGCCGCGTGGCCCTCCCTCCCAGGCCAATTTCGGCCCCGGGGACCCCATCCCCTGGGGCATGGCCAGAAACACTTTTTTTAAACATTTAATGGAGGGGGCCACGTGGCCCCCTCCTGAGGCTTTTATCTGCCCCGGGGACCTCATCCCATGGGGTATTGCCTCTTTTTTTAAATTTCTTTTTTTAAATCGCAGGAGGGGGGCCGCGTGGCCCCCCTCCCGGGCCACTTCTGGCCCCGGGGACCCCATCCCCCGGGGCCTGGGCTCACTGTTGGGGACCGTGGGGGGAGCCCCAATGCCTCCACGGTCCCGCCGGCTCCCAGCGTCCTGCGGGAGCTGGCATTGCTTTTGCACAAGGGGAGCTGCTGATATTCAGCTCCCCTTGTGCAAAAGCAATCTGCTTTAGTTTTTGGAAGCGAGAGCAGCTTTCCTGCTCTCGCTTCCAAAAACCAAAGCAGGAGTTTGCTATGACAGGGCGGGAGCCGTGCCATAGCAAACAGCAATGTCCCGGGGGTGGGCACCCCTGGACATTGCAGGAGCCGGCCCTGGGGGGTGGCGGTCCCCAGGGCCATCAAGGGCTCCAGGAGGGGGCCGCGCAGCCCCCTCCCAGCATTTCAAAGCCCCAGGGAGGTGGTGGTCTCCGGGGCCGGGGGTCCGCTACAGACCCCCGCATTGAAATGAGTATGTGACCCGGGGAGGTGGTGGTCCCTGGGGCATGAGGGGGGGCTCTTGCCCCCCCACACATCTTTTTTTTTTTTTAAAACAGAGCCCCGGGGAGGTGGCGGTCCCTGGGGCTGCGGGGGGCCGTGTGCCCCACACATACAATTAAACAAGCCCCGGCGTGGTGGCAGTCCCCGGGGCAGCATGGGGGGGTTGGGACCCCCCACGCATTAATTTTTAAAGCCCCGGGGAGGTGACGGTCCCCGAAGCTGCGGGGGCCGGGTACCCCCCGCATACAATTAAATAAGCCCCGGGGAGGTGGCAGTCCCCGGGGCCGCGGGGGCCCCCGCAAATTAATTACACATTGCCCCGGGACCTGGCCCACCCTGGGGCTTATATAAAATGAAGCGCGGTAGCCCGCGCTTCATTTTTTAAAATGTTTTCATCCGGATTCGCGCACCCAGCACGAATTCGGATTATTTTCTTTTTAAAAAATTTTTTTTGGGGCCCTGGGGGTCCTTGTGGGACCCCCTGAGCAGGCCTAGGGGGTTGGTGTTTGTACCCTGCCCCCTTTTCTTATTTTTCACCTTTTTTTTTACTCTTTTCTTGTGACTCGGTTACCGAGTCACAAGATGGCTGCCAACACTTCCTGGTTTGGAGTGTTGGCAGCCAATCAGAGTGAAGCTCGTGCTCTGGAGGAGTCGCGACTCCTCCTCGGTGCTCAGATATCGAAAGTTTTCTTTTTTAAATTTCTCAGGAACTACTGAACGGATGTACACCATTTAAAAAAAAGGTCGCTTTCTGGACCAAGACCTACCCTTTTGCCAAATTTGGTGTAATTCCGTTTAGCAGTTCGGGATGTAGCCGTGTCTAAAGTTCCTATAGAAATTAACATGGAGAAAGCGTATATTGGGACCCCCTTTTTTTCTCGCACCCCGCTTGACGAATCACCCCGGAACTTTCAAGACAGGAGCTGACCGGAGCGGGCCATTAGTTTTGAAAATTTCGCAAAGATTCGTCAAACGACGCCAAAGTTATTGGCAAAACAAAAAACACTTTTTGAATAGAAACGAGGTCCTAACTATAACTACCTACTGGCGACCGCTAGTAGGTAATATCTATATATATATATATATATGTGTGTATAATTATATATATATATATATATATATATATATATATATATATATATATATATATATATATATATATATATATATATATATATACATATATATATATATCTTCGCTCCACTCCTCTTGGGTAATCGTACCCGAAATAAGGCAAAGCACTCGCGGGGATGAGTACCGTAACTTTATTGAACACGGTCTCCTGGCCACACAGACGCGTTTCGGCAGACGCCTTCTTCGATGTTCATGAAGAGCGCCTGCGTCACCGTCATTTAAACGAACAGTTCATCAAAATAAATGAGGGACTGAAGTCACAGTTTCCAATCAGTCCACCATTACAAAATGTGCAAATTAAATACATTTCACATTAAAAATGCGTGTAAGCCATTGCTCGCCTCATCAAATCTCGGCTAATTTATGAATTATCACTTGTGAATTCATATACACGCATTTAAAAGACAAACCCACTAAATTTACTCAATTTCATTTCGTTCTCGAGGTAGTGATGAAAACCCACTAGATTATCACAATTGCGCCCTAGATGGGCAAACCAGTGGAAGGATTATAAATGTCAACACTGAGCCAATCCTCATGTGTACATTAATAGATCTTGCCCTGAATGGGCAAACATCAATCTTCTAATGAATCTAGCCCTGAATGGGCTGGCATACATCTTCCTACTACATCACTAACACCCTTAACTTTTCATTTTTTGCGGTTGTCATACAGCAAAATTTCTATGCATATATAATTATCTCTAACTGTTCAAAACCATGCTAAACGGTGTCTTAAAGACAGATCCAAAACATGTTAAAAACACCCCCAATCCCATGGTATAGTCTCCATCACCATGTGTAATGGAACCATACTAATCCTCATATTCCATCAATAAAATCATATCACTTTATGCATGCATGCGTCTCATTGACTGAAGAAAATCCTATAAAGTGGAAGAGGAAATCAAAGAAGAAAAGACATGATTAAATCAAATAGAAAATAGAATGTAGAAAGCCCAATCACTATAATATACAGTCTTCCTATTTCTGGGTCTATTTAGTCACCCAAATGTACTGTTAATTCCTCACTACTGTTTAACCCTCCTGGTGCTTTGGTCTGTAAATCGATAATGTACCGCGATTCCAGGCGCCTCAACCTGAGCACGCGGTCACCTCCTCTTGGATGCGCTGGTACATTATCCAAGCAGAAAAATGTAAGAAGGTTCCTGTCTTTATTATGCATTTTAGCAAAATGCCTAGCGACAGGATACGCAACATCGTCATTGGCAATTGCCCTCATATGCTCTAATATCCTGATTTTGGTCGGATGAATTGTAGTGCCAATATATTTGAGGCCACACGGGCAGTTAAGGCAGTAAACAGTGTAAGGTGTGGTGCAGGTTTGGAAATTCCGTATTTTTTTAGGTTTTCCCTTTCCTGGGATCTCATAGGATGTGACTCGTCTACTCTTGTGGCAAGCTTTACACTTACCACACGGGAAAAACCTTCTAGTGGTGTCAAAACAGATCTCTTTTTAATTCCCCAGTTAAATAACTGTGTACTAAAGTATCTCTCAGTGACCTCGCTCTCTTAAATGTCACTAGGGGATTTGTAGGTAGGTCACCCCCTATGATGGGGTCAGTCAATAGAATATGCAAGTTTCTTCTTAGAATTTTCTTCAGATGTCCTGCATCCGAGGAAAATCTGGTTATCATTCTAAACTTGCTTACTCCTGCTTCAGTTTGTTTACGGGAATCTTTCAAGAGATCCTCCCTTCGTAGGGTATTTGCCCTGCTCAGTGCCTGTTGTAATGTAACTCTGCTGTAGCCTCTAGCGTCAAATCTATCCAGACATTCACTGGCTGCCACTTGAAAATCCGCTTCATTAGTGCTATTTCTCTTTAACCTCAATAGTTCCCCATAGGGGATACTATTGATTAATTTGCTTGGATGACTGCTCCCTGCGTGGAGAATAGAATTCCCAGCAGTTTCCTTCCTATATGGTTTGGTACATAATTTGCCATCAAGAACATAGATCTTTAGATCGAGATAATTTACTGTGAGAGGATTAACCTCTCCCGTGAATTTCAAATTATTGTTGTTACAATTCAGAGTCTCAATATATGCAAAAGCTGTTTCAGATGAACCCCTCCAGATCAGGAAGAGGTCATCTATATAGCGATGCCATACTACAATCTTATCTGTCCACTCTTTGTTACATGCTGCCCAGGCCACCTGCTCCTCCCACCAGCCCATGAATAAATTCGCGTAACTGGGGGCGAAGCAGGTGCCCATGGCAGTCCCCGAGATCTGTTTATAGAGTTGCCTCTCGAACAGAAAGATATTGTTTTCTAAACAGAATTGAGTGAATTCCATCAACATTAAGTTATGTTCCAGGTATTTTAAAGGACGATTTTCTAGAAAGTACTTTATCGCTACCAAGCCGTCAGCATGAGCTATGCAAGTGTACAAGCTTGTGATGTCAAGTACCATCAAATGCCATCCCTCTTCCCATTGTACATGTGCAATCTTCCCGAGGAAATCCTTAGTATCTTTAACATAAGATTTCAGATTAACCACATGTTGCGCTAGAAAGTAATCAATATACATCGACATATGTTCAGTTACACTTCCCTGTGATGCAACTATGGGTCTACCGGGAGGGTTGTCTCTATTTTTATGTACCTTGGGGAGGTGATAAAAAGTCGGTACCATTGGATTAAGACATCTCAAAAATAAATGCTCCTCTGTCTCTAGCATCTGTTTTTTGTACCACTTGCAAATTAAAAGATGATAATTAGTCACACTTTGATTATACAATCTCTCAGCAATTGGCTCATAGCAGTTGGTATCTGTTAATTGTCTTTGCGCTTCCAAATTGTATTGCACATCCGTTAGTAGAACAATATTTCCACCTTTGTCAGATGGCTTACACACAATAGTGTGTTCTTCTTGAAGATTGGAAAGCGCAAGTTGTTGTGCCTTTGAGAGATTGTATTTGACTTTCTGTTCTTTGCCTTTGCTTGAACGTAACTTAATGAGATCTCTGTTGACAGACTCCGAAAAAATGTCTATAGCGCCCACAGGCATTTGAGGAAAGAATTGTGAAGCCGGTTTAAAAGGACTCTCCCCTCCACATTGTTGGACACCCACAGTAGCAATTTGTTGAGTCACACTCTCCATAGTCTCTCCACTGTGTGTTTGATCTTGTCTAAGATTCTCAAGGGTAAGCAATGTTTGGAAATCCTTAGCTGTTAGTGAATCTGTGTCCCAATGTGATTTACTCACTTTCTCCGGTCTCTCAATGATTGGTTTAATTTTAAAATACTTAGGTAGTTTTAATTTCCGGGTAAATTTAAAGAGATCGATACGCGTCTCTGTGTATTCCAATGGTTTTTGTGGACAAAAGGACAATCCCAGTTTCAATGTAGATCCTCAATTCCTGATAAAGGTCTGGTTGTCAAATTCATGATCGTCAGGTTGTCATGTTTTAATTCTTTTTGTTGAAAAATTTCCTGCTGCGGGTTACTGGGGGTGAGCGATTGCTTGCTCCGCCCCCCGCTCCCCCCGCCTCGTCTTACGGATCTTTTGTCCGGAGGTTTGCCCCTTCCTCCTTGTAGACGTGATTGACGAATTAATTTGAACTCCTCGTGAAAAGGGGTCTTTTCTGTCAAAGTTGGTCCGCCACTGCCACTAGCTTCTCCCAATGACTCGCTATCAGTAGCTTCGGATTCTGAGGTATCTTGTAATTCATTGTTGAGTTGGCCCTTCTTTTTCAGAAGTTCATCTCTTGGTGTATCAAATTTTTTAGCGAAGTTTTAAACTCCCCCTTGATTATAGTCTCTCTCATCTCTCTCAAATTTTTCTAATTTACGTTGTTTAATCTTTGGTTCATACCCTATCAGTCTTTTCTTCATTTGTTCCCTCAATATTTCCATTTTCGCCTTATCTTCCTCTTTGGCGAGCTCTTCTTCTATCTCCTCGATGTCTTTCAGAGCTTTGTGTCTGTCACTCCATGCGAATTTGACTAGTATCGTAACTGGGGCCAGTACTGGGACAGAAGGCATTAGACCGAACCTCGCCACTAAGTTTATTAAATTGGAACGTCTCTATGAACGTGAGACGAGAAAATGGTGGGAGGCAACATCGTTACAGAGCTACATTGAGGTGGACAGAGTCCCGAGGGGATTAAGAATTTATACTGTCCCAGCTTATGAGAACCCGGACCCCCTTCTTCTCGACAAATGGGCAGAGCATACAGCCCTGTCTTGTAAAGGAATGTTAACGATACTAGTCAAATTCGCATGGAGTGACAGGCACAAAGCTCTGAAAGACATCGAGGAGCTAGAAGAAGAGCTCGCCAAAGAGGAAGATAAGGCGAAAATGGAAATATTGAGGGAACAAATGAAGAAAAGACTGCTAGGGTATGAACAAAAGATTAAACAACGTAAATTAGAAAAATTTGAGAGAGACTATAATCAAGGGCGACTTTTAACCTTCGCTAAAAATTTGATACACCAAGAGATGAACTTCTGAAAAAGAAGGGCCAACTCAACAATGAATTACAAGATACCTCAGAATCCGAAGCTACTGATAGCGAGTCATTGGGAGAAGCTAGTGGCAGTGGCGGACCAACTTTGACAGAAAAGACCCCTTTTCGCGAGGAGTTCAAATTAATTCGTCAATCACGTCTACAAGGAGGAAGGGGCAAACCTCCGGACAAAAGATCCGTAAGGCGAGGCGGAGGGGCGGGGGGCGGAGCAAGCAATCGCTCACCCCCAGTAACCCGCAGCAGGAAAATTTTCAACAAAAAGAATTAAAACAAGACAACCTGACGATCATGAATTTGACAACCAGACCTTTATCAGGAATTGAGGAATCTACATTGAAACTGGGATTGTCCTTTTGTCCACAAAAACCATTGGAATACACAGAGACGCGTATCGATATCTTTAAATTTACCCGGAAATTAAAACTACATAAGTATTTTAAAATTAAACCAATCATTGAGAGACCGGAGAAAGTGAGTAAATCACATCGGGACACAGATTCACTAACAGCTAAGGATTTCCAAACATTGCTTTCCCTTGAGAATCTTAGACAAGATCAAACACACAGTGGAGAGACTATGGAGAGGGTGACTCAACAAATTGCTACTGTGGGTGTCCAACAATGTGGAGGGGAGAGTCCTTTTAAACCGGCTTCACAATTCTTTCCTCAAATGCCTGTGGACGCTATAGACATTTTTCGAGTCTGTCAACAGAGATCTCATTAAGTTACGTTCAAGCAAAGGCAAAGAACAGAAAGTCAAATACAATCTCTCAAAGGCACAACAACTTGCGTTTTCCAATCTTCAAGAAGAACACACTATCGTGTGTAAGCCATCTGACAAAGGTGGAAATATTGTTCTACTAACGGATGTGCAATACAATTTGGAAGCGCAAAGACAATTAACAGATACCAACTGCTATGAGCCAATTGCTGAGAGATTGTATAATCAAAGTGTGACTAATTATCATCTTTAAATTTGCAAGTGGTACAAAAACAGATGCTAGAGACAGAGGAGCATTTATTTTTGAGATGTCTTAATCCAATGGTACCGACTTTTTATCACCTCCCAAGGTACATAAAAATAGAGACAATCCTCCCAGTAGACCCATAGTTGCATCACAGGGAAGTGTAACTGAACATATGTCGATGTATATTGATTACTTTCTAGCGCAACATGTGGTTAATCTGAAATCTTATGTTAAAGATACTAAGGATTTCCTCAGGAAGATTGCACATGTACAATGGGAAGAGGGATGGCATTTGATGGTACTTGACATTACAAGCTTGTACACTTGCATAGCTCATGCTGATGGCTTGGTAGCGATAAAGTACTTTCTAGAAAATCGTCCTTTAAAATACCTGGAACATAACTTAATGTTGATGGAATTCACTCAATTCTGTTTAGAAAACAATATCTTTCTGTTCGAGAGGCAACTCTATAAACAGATCTCGGGGACTGCCATGGGCACCTGCTTCGCCCCAGTTACGCGAATTTATTCGTGGGCTGGTGGGAGGAGCAGGTGGCCTGGGCAGCATGTAACAAAGAGTGGACAGATAAGATTGTAGTATGGCATCGCTATATAGATGACCTCTTCCTGATCTGGAGGGTTTCATCTGAAACAGCTTTTGCATATATTGAGACTCTGAATTGTAACAACAATAATTTGAAATTCACGGGAGAGGTTAATCCTCTCACGGTAAATTATCTCGATCTAAAGATCTATGTTCTTGATGGCAAATTATGTACCAAACCATATAGGTAGGAAACTGCTGGGAATTCTATTCTCCACGCAGGGAGCAGTCATCCAAGCAAATTAATCAATAGTATCCCCTATGGGGAACTATTGAGGTTAAAGAGAAATAGCACTAATGAAGCAGATTTTCAAGTGGCAGCCAGCGAATGTCTGGATAGATTTGACGTTAGAGGCTACAGCAGAGTTACATTACAACAGGCACTGAGCAGGGCAAATACCCTACGAAGGGAGGATCTCTTGAAAGATTCCCGTAAACAAACTGAAGCAGGAGTAAGCAAGTTTAGAATGATAACCAGATTTTCCTCGGATGCAGGACATCTGAAGAAAATTCTAAGAAGAAACTGGCATATTCTATTGACTGACCCCATCATAGGGGGTGACCTACCTACAAATCCCCTAGTGACATTTAAGAGAGCGAGGTCACTGAGAGATACTTTAGTACACAGTTATTTAACTGGGGGAATTAAAAGAGATCTGTTTTGACACCACTAGAAGGTTTTTCCCGTGTGGTAAGTGTAAAGCTTGCCACAAGAGTAGACGAGTCACATCCTATGAGATCCCAGGAAAGGAAAACCTAAAAAATACGGAATTTCCTAACCTGCACCACACCTTACACTGTTTACTGCCTTAACTGCCCGTGTGGCCTCAAATATATTGGCAGTACAATTCATCCAACCAAAATCAGGATATTAGAGCATATGAGGGCAATTGCCAATGGCGATGTTGCGTATCCTGTCGCTAGGCATTTTGCTAAAATGCATAATAAAGACAGGAACCTTCTTACATTTTTCTGCTTGGATAATGTACCAGCGCATCCAAGAGGAGGCGACCGCGTGCTCAGGTTGAGGCACCTGGAATCGCGGTACATTATCGATTTACAGACCAAAGCACCAGGAGGGTTAAACAGTAGTGAGGAATTAACAGTACATTTGGGTGACTAAATAGACCCAGAAATAGGAAGACTGTATATTATAGTGATTGGGGTTTCTACATTCTATTTTCTATTTGATTTAATCATGTCTTTTCTTCTTTGATTTCCTCTTCCACTTTATAGGATTTTCTTCAGTCAATGAGACGCATGCATGCATAAAGTGATATGATTTTATTGATGGAATATGAGGATTAGTATGGTTCCATTACACATGGTGATGGAGACTATACCATGGGATTGGGAGTATTTTTAACATGTTTTGGATCTGTCTTTAAGACACCGTTTAGCATGGTTTTGAACAGTTAGAGATAATGATATATGCATAGAAATTTTGCTATATGACAACCGCAAAAAATGAAACGTTAAGGGTGTTAGTGATGTAGTAGGAAGATGTATGCCAGCCCATTCAGGGCTAGATTCATTAGAAGATTGATGTTAGCCCATTCAGGGCAAGATCTATTAATGTACACATGAGGATTGGCTCAGTGTTGACATTTATAATCCTTCCACTGGTTTGCCCATCTAGGGCGCAATTGTGATAATCTAGTGGGTTTTCATCACTACCTCGAGAACGAAATGAAATTGAGTAAATTTAGTGGGTTTGTCTTTTAAATGCGTGTATATGAATTCACAAGTGATAGTTCATAAATTAGCCGAGATTTGATGAGGCGAGCAATGGCTTACACACATTTTTAATGTGAAATGTATTTAATTTGCACATTTTGTAATGGTGGACTGATTGGAAACTGTGACTTCAGTCCCTCATTTATTTTGATGAACTGTTCTTTTAAATGACGGTGACGCAGGCGCTCTTCATGAACATCGAAGAAGGCGTCTGCCGAAACACGTCTGTGTGGCCAGGAGAACGTGTTCAATAAAGTTACGGTACTCATCCCCGCGAGTGCTTTGCCTTATTTCGGGTACGATTACCCAAGAGGAGTGGAGCGAAGATAAATAACGGGTGCACCCCCGTACGAGCACCCGTCCGCGAGTGCACCGAGTTGGTGCGACACGGAGCTGTGAATATATATATATATAAATAAGTCACCGCTAAAGTATGCCTTGCAAAACCACAAGGCATGGTGCCTAATATATGAAAATGGACACACTATACATTTAGAAAGCGTGTCCTGAAAGTGACTGAAGGGCTAAAAGCTATTTCACTGAGTAAGTTTGGTAGGTTCAGGCACATTTTGTGCAAGACAGACCTTGGTATGATTAAAATCTTTAATTCTTCACTTCATCCTAGAAAAAAATCTAGAATGGTCATCCAAAGTTATTTTCTAATTAAAGTTTCAAAATCTGATTTAATGGTGAGATCGCAATTTTGATAACTTGAGAGAAAATGTAGCTTTATAAAAATTTACTTTATGTTCCCTGGGCCAGAATGTGCCTAAAAACAGTTCTACCACTCATCACACCTCTAGAGCTGGATTACACATCCTTGGCTAGAAGAGTTAACAACCCTGGTTCAGGAGACAACACCCTGCCTCTGAGCCTAGTATAGACAAAGTGCTGTTAACCACTGATTATTTAGCAGGGATAAGCTATTTATGAGTCAACAGGAATGGATGACAGAACAGATAACAGCCTTTTTGACTTGGAGATGACAGGGAGGACATCTCCTATTCAATGCCATGACCCTCATAGACTGCCAGTATCCAGCAGGGTGTGGGAAGTAACCAGTTTTGTCTCTGTCAGATGTGAGAACAGCTCACATAACTAGTGGAGCATCTAAAGGAACTGGCAACAGTCCTGCTGATGGCAGAACGTTCCTATCATATTGAAGTGTGGGCTCCTGAGTAATTCTACAGTACTGCAAAGAGTATGTGCTGCAAAAGGAAGTGGGGGGGCTGTATAAAATAGTTAGAATTGGGTGGACAAATTTTTGCAGTCACACAATAAATTTGGTACCTCAAATTCCACTTCCTCAGAACATTCCTGTACCTAGAATGTCTTCTCCTGAAGAAGGTCACACTGGAAAAAGGCTCCTGGCTCCTGCATGGGGAAGAGGACTCAGTCAAGGACTCAAAGATCCTTGATTCCCACCTGCACAAAGGGACTGGAACCACTCTTCAAGGGTCAAGTTTTGACTTCCTGTTTGCTTGTTTCGATGGACACAAAAAAAGGAGCACTACTGACTGCAAGAGTACCCAGCTGGATCCTGGAGGAGACACGGTCCCTGGAAGCCTGCCCTGAGGAGACAGTGGCAGGAGGGCTGACCTGAAATTTTTTTCCAGGAGCTGGAGAAAAGTGGGACTGTGTTTTGAACTAACCATATTGTGTTTATTAAGCAGGTAGTGGTCAACTTTACCAAATTACTAACCATTTTTCTTAAATTGGTGTTCAAGAGGCTTTTTCCAGCTGTTACCAGTGTAAAGATCTCTTACCAAATTAGGGGCAAAATGTTTTTTTGATTTTCTTCTTTTGGCAAGAAGGATTATTTATTCAATTTTGGTTGTCACTTTTTTGTTTTCATTTTTGATAACATTTTTGCACCTTTATTGTGTTCTTTGGGAAAATGGAGGTGAATCTGTCTACCATGTCTGGTCTTAGTGTGGTAAACATTAAGGCCAGGAGTAAAATAAGGAAGTTGAAAGTGGGCTCGAATGCAGAAAGTTGAGAGTACAAGAGCCTGGTAAGAGGCCTGTAAAGAACAGATATCATCAGAAGAGAACAAAGAGAAAGTTGAGGAGGCATGCATGCATGAAGATGATTTTCCCCTCTGCCTATGTTGTGTACAGATGGGAGCAGTGTGTCCTCACTCATGCTCTCCTCCTCAAAATTGGCCACCCTTGCCTTGGAGCAGAAATAGGCTGCCCTAACTGCTGGTGAGAAACGGCAGTCCTTGCTCATGAAACAATTAGACTGGCAGATGAGGAGAAGTCAGCTGCTGCTTTGGCTGCTGAGGACAAACAGGATAGGATGGATTTGAGGTTTAAGAGGAGATTACAGTCCAGTGAGGATAGTGGGAGCAATACAGAAGTACCAGGTAGACGTAATTTCTATGTCAACATTCCTAAAGACTTTGGGGCACATGCATCAAGCTTTTTACTGGTCGCAAACGGGCCGATTCGCAGAATCGCCCGTTTGCGACCGGTAAAAAGCCATTTCCGATGCATCAACCCAATATGCATTTGCAAAATAGGTAATCGCAATTTTTGCGATTACCTATTTTGCAAATGCATTTTAGGAATCGCAATTTGCGATTTGCTATTAGGTAACGTGTAGGAATCGCTATTATTTTTGCGAAACCTACATGCATAAGAATTGCGACTCCTAAATAGCGATTCCTTATAAATCGCTATTAAGGAATCGCAATTCCTTAGCTTGATGCATGTGCCCCTTTGTGCCTACCTGTGTGTTTGAGGATGACATATATAAAGGATTTGCTGCTTATGAGGTTGTATTGACATGCACAAAGTAGATCAGGAGGTTTGATTCAGTAGCCTGTAGAAACATATGCCTACAAAGGAGAGGGATACCTTATTGACCCTTTAGATGTTTAAGCAGATTCAGTATCAACCCATCAAGGCTGTGCCCATTTGCAAGTCTCACTCCCAAAAACTATTGTCTGATGTTTAGGACACCACAAAGCAGTCACAGCATTCTTGGGAAGACTTTACTGATGTTTCCATTAAAGTATTGGAGGGTTGGAGGACAGCAGAAAGTCTGATGGGCTGTGTAAATTTGACTGTGTGAGCACATTTTGCATCATTGTTTTATACAGTTGATTCTATTGATTGATGCCATGGTGCTTTGGAAAGAGTCTGATTTCTAGGTCAGCACCAGAGTGCCCAAAATAGAAAATCGGGGAATCACCTGAAGGGTAATTCAGGCCGCCAAAAGCAAATGGATGGGGGAGTTAGGAAGATTAGAAGAAGCTGTTCTCTAAAAAGTTGCAAAAGACTTACAAAGAGGTTAGTCCCAGTCAACATCTGAGCAGAAGAAGGCTGGAATAAGAGGAGGAAGCCTACAGTCCCTTCTAAAAAAGGTTGGTGCAATAATTGTCTACAGACAGGGCACAACAGAGGGGACTTGGGGGCATATCATCAACAACCGGCGATAATCATCGCTAAGCGCACTTAGCGCTAGGATAATTATCGCCGGCTATCGCTTGTTTTTATCGCGGAGATAGCGCGCTATCAGCGACGCTTATCTCCAGAGTGATAAAAATAACCGAGTTAGCTGCCAAATGTGCAATTATCGCTGGGATTCCAGCGATAATCGCACAACGTTTGGCGCTACGTTGTTGATAGGGCAGGGCAGACTTAACCATGATATCCACCTTCCATTGGATATCATGGCTAAGTCAAACTAAAAGCAGGTGTAAGGAAACTAGCGATAACCGCGGTTAGCGCTACTTTTCTTATCGCTATGCTTGTTAGCATGCCCATTGATAATTGGAGAAATGTCGGTTAGCGACATTTCTCCAGTTATTTTGGGAAGGAACTCCCACTTTGCATCTCATTAGAGATGCAAAGGGAGGCGTAGGGAAAAAGGGTGCTAACATGCGATTATGCATGTTAGCACTCTCTTGTTAATAGGGTGAAAACATTATCTCCGCTTTTCTGGCTTTTAAAGCCAAAAAAGCGGAGATAAGGCCCTTGATGATATGCCCCTTGGTTTGTTCCAAGAAGCCCCCTCCACCATTGACCAGTCCATGGGGTTTCCAACTGTAGGGAATGGGAGATGAAGTTGGCCCATTTGCAACAGAGGGGTGGACAGGGTTACCCCCGGTATCTATGGAAGAAGGAGAGATTGAACCCATTGAAAACATGCCTGATAATATTGAAAGGGCATGCTGTGGACAAACACCAATTGGCGGAGGACAGAGGCTCCGAGAGACAGAGAGGCCAATTTTACTCTCTGGTGTCAGCTGCTGTCTTCAGGACACAGCATTCTCAATGTTCGCCACTGTGTGGTGAATGCTGACAACCAGATCAGCTACCATTGTGTTGATGATTATCTTGCAGTGGGGTAGGCTCAATGGTTCTCCAACAGTAGCTGCTAGTCAAACTATAATGGTTAAGTGACTGCTGGAAAATTACCTTCAGCATACTATCTGGAAACAAGTAGAGCTCAAGGTTCATGCTGAGATGCTGGGACTGCCTGAGTGAGTGCTGTTGACTACAACTGCCAAATTAGCCTCTTAGGAGAGTCAGGGGAACCTGGATTCTGAAAGAGTATATCAGGAGGCGAAGGGAGAAGGTGCGTAGGACACAGCCCCAGAAGTTCCGAAAGTTTGGGAGGAGTCTACCAATCAGGGTGGACCCAGCACCTACAGGGAGTAAATGTTTATGCTGGGGGAACCAGCCTGAGCTGGCCAGCTGTCAAGCTTCAGAAGCCAATCTCAGGCCAATCGTGCCAGTTGAAGAACAAGTGCCATACTCTTAATGACCCTTGGCAACAGGCTGAGGCACAGAAAAATGGAGGTACCTCTAGGGATCACCTGATCTTTTGGGAGGATGGCGCTCTCTACAGAGAACATAAGCCCTGGGCAAGCCAAAGTGCTTATGGTTCACCAGTGCATTTGGTCCTCCCTACTGGTGTTGCTTCTAATGACATAAAGTTGGCAGGACACCTGGCATAGGTGAAAATCTGTTACAGGCTGGTCAAACATTTACTGGCCAAGGATACGGCAAAAGGTAGCTTCCTTCTGCCACTCCGGCTTGACTTGTCAGGCCAGTGGCAAGTAAAGAGTAAAGCACAAGGCTTTCCTTTAGATCTTCCCTGATAGAGATACCCGTTAAGAGGATAGAGTTGGACATTATTGGGCCCATTGACTTCAGTAGAGCTCCAGGGAACAGGTTTATTCTTGTGGTGGTTGACCATGCCACCCTCTATCCTGCGGCTACACATATGAGGTGGACAACTGTGCCTGTGATGGCCAGGGCCCTGATGAGTATTTTTATTTGAGTAGGGCTCCCCAAAGAGGGGTTTTCAGACAGGGGGGCAGATTTCATTTCTGAGGACCATGTGGGATGAGTGCAGAGTTCTCCACACCTTATCACACATCTTATACGTTTGTGGAGCACTTCAAAAAGACCATAAAGCTCCTTTAGGCCCATGATTATAGGCCTAGAGGAGCTCTTGATGCATAAAAACGATATCCTTGCTACCATGCCTAATGTTTACCTACAGGGAGTATACCCCTCAGAGGGGGTAGGCGCCAGCCCCTTTGAGCTACTGTTTGGGCATGGCACTGTAATAGGGGACTCCTCAGTCTTGCGATATATGGGTTGGAGAAATATCCCAAGAGATCCAATATAGATGCAACTGGACTATATATTTGAACATGTATGTAATTTAGTTTTTCTTTTCGTATCCAGTCTCAATGAGGGATATTGTGCCCTGATGAAGACCTCTTAGAAATGATTATATACCCCACGGTTATTTGAGGTCGAAACGCGTTGGCAGTTTCTTGAGCAAGAATAAGGAGAACCTTTTCTGCTTACAGCAATATAACTTGGTTTTGAAACTTGAAAATTCTGAAGCAAATATGGAATGAAATTGGACTGTTTATGTGGCAGAGGAATAATACAAAAAGTGTCCTTTGAACCTCATGTTGTAATAGGGGTGTATATTGAATGCTGAGTGAATATTTTGATTTATCATTTATAACTCATAGACATCAATAAGTTCTGGATCTTTAGTTTGTTTTTTATTTATGTCTTGGAATTTGTGTCTATTGATTTATGTATTTTTGTTGTCTGTACTCAAAAAGATAAGATTGTCAAAAATTGAAAAACATAATTGTGATAAAAAGTTTTTAAATAAGAACGTAATTAATACTAAAACACACTGGATTAATGTGCATGTTGTGTTTTTTAGATTAATATTGATTAATGGCCAGGTGGGGTCCTGTATAGGCTTTTTGCTGTATTTATCAGATACAGCACATTCCTGTCCTCTTTCCCTGTGCTGGCACTCAATTGGCTGCCATACACCAATGTAGGCACCCTTGCACCATGGTGCAAGGGTGTATGCATTGTAGGGGTGCTTGTTCTGTGCTGGAAGGGACACCTTCCTGCACAAAAACAATCAACGGAGGCGATTTCCTCTTTCTATAAGTGCTGCTGAATGCAGGACACATAGAAGGAGGAAAGAGCGAAGAAAAATAATGTTATTTCTCCTTGTTGCGACTCCCCTACGCCTCCCCTGGGGATGCATAGACTTTTAACGTATTCCTAGGTTTACAACTTGTTGTAAGTCTGGGAATGTGTTGAATGCCATGGGAGTTACGTGGGAATAGCCTCCCCAACGTAGTGTGGGGTAACGCCTCAAGGTGGCTTTACGTGGCCTTGTAGATATGGTGAAGCCCTATACGCCATTAGAACGTCACAAAAAGTGATGTGCTGGCAGCGCACAGGGCTTGTAAGTGAGCCTCTGAGTGTTTAAATGGAAAGGACCTGTTGTTTTGTATTTACTTGTTAAACTTAGTCTGGAGTCTGATGGAGACCTGGCTGCGGGTGTGCCTAGAACCAGCAGAGATGGTGAGCTTGTCTGCAATATAAGCGCGGGTGCTGATTGTAATGACTTTTTAAATGATGCAGTTATTTTTGAAGATGGTGCGGGCTGGCAAGGGGAGTCAAAGCAGTTCCATCAGGGTAGGGGTGATATGATCAGATTTCTTTCCACACTGGTTGAGACGGGCTGCAGCCTGTAGGACGGCCCTAAGGGGTGCCAGTATGGCGTTTGAGAGGCCAGAGAGTAAGGCATTTTCACCATCCAGATGTAAGAGTACAAGGGCTTGAAAAGCAGTTCTGAAGTTGCTTTCTGGAAGAAAGGGTTTGACTTTCTTTTGATAAGAGAGATGGTACCAGGCTATCTTTGTTTTTTTGGCAATGTGTTCTTTTGAGTGAGAGCGTGGTGTCCAGGGTGAATTCAAGTTATTTGGCATTTGGAGAGTTGGGGTTCTAACCCATCAGGGTTCACGTCATTTAGCCAGATCTGTACTGTATCTTGTTTGTTGTTCTTCGCAAATACAAAAGATTTCTGACTTGGTTAGATTGAGCTTCAAGTATGTGCCTGACATCCAGGTCTGAATGATGTGCATGCAGTGTTTGAGGCATAGGATATTTGAAGCAGAGGAGACTTTCAAGTAGAGTTCTGTATCATCGGCATATTGGGGAATCTTGATGCTGTTATCACTGAGTAAAGCACCAAGCAGCTCCATGTAAAGGCTGAATGTGACAAGAGACAGCCTCAAACCCTGGGGGACAGCAATTGTAATAGGTATCTTTTGTGACCTGGAGGTGCCCCTGGGAACAAACTTGTGTCATTTGGAAAGATAAGAGAAGAACCAGAGAAGGATATTGCCGGTGAATCTTATGCGCAACTCGAGGGTGCGTATGAGGGTGGGATTGTCGACTGTGTTGAATGTATCAGAGAAGCCCAGCAATATCTGGTTGTAAAGGTCATCTTCACTTGTGGTCAAGAGGTCATCGTCTATGATGCATAAGATGGTGGCCTCTGTGCTGCAGCTTGATCTGAAGCCAGACTGGTAGCTCTGCAGGAGCAATGATGTGATCTTGGAGTTGAATATAGATATATACATAGGTTTTTTTTCAATGATCTCAGCAAGGAAGGGTCGGTGAGTGACAAGATGTGGTCATCAGGTCCTAGTGTAGCTTTCTTTTGGAGTGGGAGGATATGGCTAGTCAAGTCATAAGAGATTCTGAGAAGATACCTTGAGTGACAGAGACATCATTGACAATGGTAAGTAGGTTAAGAGACCACCCCCAGAGAGAGTTTTGAGAGAGTCCAGTTTTGGACAGTTGTAAGACATCATATTGAGAAGAAGTGGCTTTGAGGGACTTGAGCATGTTAATAGGGCTTTGAAGGTTGACCATTGCAGGATGCTACATGAAGGGGTGGATGTGATAGATGATGCAGGCTTGGTGTCATTGATGTGCTGTCATATCTTCTGTCTTTTTTCTTTGAAGAAGTGGTTGATGGCATTGCACGTTTCTGTGGAGTGAGGAACCGATGAGTATGGCAGGGTATTGATTCAGTACTTGGTTGTCGATGACTATTGGTTGAACAGTGTTAATGGCTTCATTCATGGTGATCGTGTCTGATGTGATTGGCTGATATCATGAACTGACTGTGTGTTGCACAGAAGGCCTTCAGTATCCAGAGCTCCTCTGGAGTTCTGATTTTCTTCCATTTTCTTTCCTGTCTGTGAAAGTATTGTTTATTGTCAGCAATATCTTTAGAATACCAGGGTGCTGAAGGCTTTGGCTTTCACTTGTGTGTTGTGATTGGGATGTGGGCATTCCCATATCTTTTCAAAAAATTGTTGGTGTTGTTTAGAAGGGTGCTGGCATTGGACGTGGAGTTAATAGGATGAGAGGTTAATTCCAGCATTATGTTGTCTAGGAAGAAGTCTTAGAATGATCTAAAGGTTTTGTCTTCTGTGTTGACCTTGGTTTGTTGGTGGAATGCTGAGATAGGGATGGCAAAGTGGTAATTCCAGTCCAAGAGTATGGGTGGGTTGCATTGGATTGTTGGGGATGTCAAGAAGACAAGATTGAGGATGTGTCTTTTGGAGTCTGTGGTTGTGTGGCATGCTGTACCATGTTGAGTTTACCATTGAGGTGGAAAGGGGTGTGTCTTGTTTCTTTGGGAGCTTACATTGTCTGGAAGGTTAAAGTCACCTAAGAGGTTGGTGTGGGCATGTAGGATAGACGAGGTAGTGAGGCGATCTGAGAATTCATCAATGAGGTCCTTGTACTGTCTGGGAGGCCTATAGATGAGATGGTATGTGGCAGTTTGAGTTGCAGAAGGGGGAAATGGTCTGACAGCAGCTGCATGAATGGTTGCTTGTCTAGTGAGCAGGACCAGGAGGACTTATGAATGACAGAGAGGCCTCCCCCTGTCTTATGTGAGTGGTTCACACAATAGATGCCATAGCCTGTGGGCAGAAGGACGTCTAGGATGTGAGAAGATGTGGGGGTGAACTATGTTTCTGTGATGAAGAAGGCATCAGGTTTGTGCTAGTGCTTTATGTCATTCTTCTCTACCTTCCTTTCTTTTTCAATTATTTTTCTTTCCTTCCTTTGATATTGTGCTTATGTTTCTTTGTTCTTAATTTGCTCTCCACTTTTTGCATTCCTTGTTCTTTCTTTCACTTTATTTCTCTACTTCCTTTCATTTTTTATTTCTTCTCTCCTTTCTATCTTCTCCCCTTCCTCCCTCTTTTTTCTTTTTTACTGTCCATCTTCTCCCGTTCTTATATTTTTTTATTCTTCTCTCCTTTTTACTTCCTTCTCCCCTGTCTTTATTTTTCATTTCATACTGTCTTCCACTCTTTCTTACTTCTCCCCATTGCTTCAATTATTAAATCACAACTTTCTCTTTCTTCTCATCTTTCTTTCTTATCCTGTTCTTTCATTTTTCTTCCCACCTCCTTCTCTCTTTCCTTCCTCTATTTCTTTCTCCCATTTCTCTCCTTCTCCCCATCCTTTCTTTTTCAGTCCTTTGTTTCTTCCTTTAATCTCTTTCGCTTCTCTTTCTTTTTTGTTTCTCTTTTTGTTTTTTTTCTTTCTTGCCTTTTATTTTTCCTTATTCCAGTCTCTCTCCTTTTCCTCCACGATTGTTTCTTTCACTCTTCCTCCATTTTTTTCCCCTTTTCTTTTCCCTTTATTTTGCCCATCCTTTCGTTCTTCCTTTCTCTCTTTCCTTTTTCTTTTTGATTTTTCCCATTCTTTCTTTCTACTTTTCTGTCTCCCTTTCCTTCTTCATTTACTTTCATGTTCATTTCATTTCCTTTTTTGTATTTATAGATTGCAAGTTTTACAAAAATTGTGCCCATATCACTGGAAATAGCAAAGGTGAAATGAGAAATGATTCAGCCGTGTTTAGCTGATTTAAAAGCTGTTGTCCCTCAGCCCAACACTGTTCAACATCTACATGGCCCCGCTCGCACGCATCGCCAGACAACACGACCTCAACATTATCTCCTACGCCGACGACACTCAACTGATCCTCTCCCTCACCAAGGACCCCCTCGCCGCCAAAGCCAATCTCCATGAAGGAATGAAGGCCGTCGCCGATTGGATGAAGATCAGCCGACTAAAGCTGAACACGGACAAAACGTAGGTCCTCATCCTCGGCTCCAACCCCTCAGCCTGGGACGACTCCTGGTGGCCAACGACGCTGGGAGCAGCCCCGACACCCACCGACCACGCACGCAACCTGGGAGTCATCCTCGACTCAACGCTCTCCATGGCCAAGCAAGTCAACGCAGTCTCCTCCTCCTGCTTCAACACCCTCCGCATGCTTCGCAAGATCTACAGGTGGATCCCGACAGACACAAGAAGAACAGTCACCCAGGCCCTCGTCAGTAGCAGACTGGACTATGGGAACGCCCTCACTGCGGGAGCCCGGCCAAGCTCATCAAGCGACTGCAACGCATACAAAACGCCTCCGCACGCCTGATCCTTGACATACCACGCCACAGCCACATCACCCCCCACTTGAGGAACCTGCACTGGCTCCCCGTCGACAGGAGGATCACCTTCAAACTCCTCATCCACGCACACAAGGCACTCCACAAAACTGGCCCAGCCTACCTCAACAGACGACTCTTCTTCTACGTCCCCAACCGCCAGCTCCGCTCCGCCGACCTCTCCCTCGCCACCGTCCCTCGCATTCGAAGAACAACCACCGGCGGCAGATCCTTCTCACACCTCGCCGCCAAGACCTGGAACACCCTCCCACTAAGCCTACGACAGACCCAAGACCTGCTGACCTTCAGGAGGCTACTCAAGACCTGGCTGTTTGACCAGTAGCAGCACCCCCCCCCCCCTTCCCTCTCCCCAGTGCCTTGAGACCCTCGCGGGTAAGTAGTGCGCTCTACAAATTCTGTGATTGATTGATTGGGGAATGCCAATTGGAGCTTTTGAGCTTTCAAGGAGGCAAGAAAGGAGTTTCCAAAGGTTGTTAACTTCACATTCTTGAAGAAAGAAGGGAAAACGATTTGAGGGTGCACACGGAGATAAGAGGCAGAGCATAAGAAATGAGAGGGAATTTACAGCTGGGCCTGACAGGGAACATAGGAAGGAAGGAGGCAATGGACAAATTTAGTAATAATACAAAGAAAGTAGAACTGAAACCAGAGAGGGAATGGAAGACAGCAAAGAGAAATGAAGCAAAGAAGCAGACGAACAGTGGTGGGGAGTTTGAAGAGCAGATGAATAGCAGAGGTAAATATTTAATTAGTAGAGTAGGAGGGAAGGCATTAATGTCATAGAGCAAAGAAGAACAGTAATCAAGACGAAAAAAAGGAGTATGAACGATTAGGTGGCCTGAAACGTTAGTAGAGAATGGATATTCTGTAATAAAATGTTGTAGAGCTTTGTAGTGGCAAGATCAGAAGACATGAAATATCCAATGAAAAAAAGAGATCGGAATCAAAAACGAAAAGACGATCCCAGATAGGAATGATAGTAGGTGCAGAGCAAACAAGCACAACATTTAAGGCAGCAACTGCCAATCTTGAAATGTTCATTAGTAGTAACATACCCATGGACCATAGAACTTGGAAACTACCGACCCACTACATTCAAACCCACTATCCAAACCAGAACCCAACATGTCCTTTCCCTTCCTCCCACCATTCAATAACATACATATGAATTGCCCTTCAATTTGCCTAATGCAGTATCATACAATTCGTCTATATTATCATTGAGTCTAGTGCCTACAACCCTGCACGTGAGGAGCACAAATAGAGGGGAAACTGTGCCGGGATGGTGAGTGGTATGGACAGCCCACAATAAGTCCCTAACATTTTTCTTCAACTCCACTTCATTTGCCATGACCAACTGAAATGCTCCTTCCATGCCTTGCTAAAGTGCCAATCTATACCATTGCTTTAGGAATGATAAAGGGACATCCTGGCATTCCAATCAATCAATCATGACTTGTAAAGACCGGCTAATCACCTGTGAGGGTATCCAGGATCAGAGGATCTTTCAGCGGAGGCTCAGTTGAACAGCCAGGTCTTCAGTCCTTTCCAGAATTCCAGTAGTGAGGGTGAGGTCCGGAGGTGAACAGGGAGGTCATTCCAGGACTTGGCCGCAAGGTAGGTGAAGGAAGGACCTTCGCTGCAGCTTTGACATATGTGAGGAGTGTGAGCGAGGTGGTTGGCGACGGAGCAAAGTTATCTAGGGGGGTTGGTGGAAGTTCAGGCGGTGGTTGATGTATGCTGGTTCTTTGTTGTGCAGGGTTTTGTATGTGTGGACCAGTATCTTGATGTGGCATCTCTTAAGAATGGAGAGCCAGTGGAGCTTCCTGAAGTGCGGGTGATGTGGGGAGGTCGATGTTGAGTCTGACATGGTGCTGCAGAGAGACATTTTGCAAGTGGGTAATTACAAAGGGTGCCTGGGACAGTGAACCTTTTCTCTTTTACTTCTATTTCTATTTCCCTACCTCAAACTTTAACATATGATTCAATATTTTATGGCATCATGGGGCTTTAATTAGCAGAAAGTGTGTAAAAAAATTGAAGTTGACCCCCAATATAATTTTTGCTCAGGCCCCCATAATCGTTAAGACAACAGTGGTCCTGTATCACTTAAAATTATTTCCTTTCTATTCCAACAAGTTGGGAGCCCTTGTCTGTCCCCAGCTCCTCAATATAATCTTCCATGCCACAAACATATCACAATTACTCAATTACACATCTTCACGAAACATTATCCACCATTCTAACTTTTAGCCACCTTGAGTAATAATTCAACATGATAAGGACAACCTTCAGAGAACACCATTGCATACCAAATGGGGCTGAGATATCCAGAGCCCACTAGCTCCAAGGTTGGTCCAAACCCTCCAGAGGCTTTACCGGAAGTGAAACAGTAACTTGAGATTTGTCATTACCAAAACATGCCAAACAAGCTCTTGCATACGGTCCAACCATCCTATCTAGTGCAGGCCACCAAAAGCTCTCTGTTATCCTTCACCTTATGGCCATTATTCCATTATGTCCTTAATGAGCCAGCTCCAACTCTCTGGTCCTCAAGCTTTCAGGAATCACCAACAAACTGACCCTTCTCTGAAGACCAATTTATCCACCACATTCGTGTATGAAATCTCTTCCACATACAATTGACTTGCCTCTGGCCAACCGTCTTTCAGTTATATCATCAGTCAACAAATGTGCATCAGCGCTCCGTCCATCATCTCCTTGTCTTTGCTTTGTTCGCCCTAAGTTGGCAGGGTATGCCCAGACGTGGGTCCCTTGCTCACTTTGCCACTGGATTCAAGATAGCCTGGCTGATGAGGGCTGTTAGCCCGAAACCGGTCCCAGGATGCTTGTTTACGGTCCAGGGAAGACATAGCTTGGCAGTTCGGGCTGGACTGTTCCCATGAGGCACAGGGTCAGACTGATTTGCATATGGCCATGTCTGAACTGGGGTGGCGGAGTGAGCTAAAGAATGATGATGGATTAAACCCAGATCAGTTGACTGGGGGTGAGTGTTTGATTAGCTCAAGCGCTCCGTCCATCATCTCCTTGTGTTTGCTTTGTTTGCTCTAAGTTGGCAGGGAATGCCCAGACGTGGGTCCCTTGCTCACTTTGCCACTGGATTCAAGCTAGCCTGGCTGATGAGGGCTGTTAGCCCGAAACCGGTCCCAGGATGCTTGTTTACGGTCCAGGGAAGACATAGCTTGGCAGTTCGGGCTGAACTGTTCCCATGAGGCAGAGGGTCAAGACTGATTTGCATATAGCTGTGTCTGAACTGGGATGGCGAAGTGAGCTAAAGAACGATGATGGATTCAACCCAGATCTGTGACTGGGGGTGAGTGTCTGAAATGTTTCAGAGCTCCGTCCATCATCTCCTTGTGTTTGCTTTGTTCGCCCTAAGTTGGCAGGGTATGCCCAGACGTGGGTCCCTTGGTCACTTTGCCACTGGATTCAAGCTAGCCTGGCTGATGGGGGCTGTTAGCCCGAAACCGGTCCCAGGATGCTTGTTTCCGGTCCAGGGAAGACATAGCTTGGCAGTTCGGGCTGGACTGTTCCCATGAGGCACAGGGTCAAGACTGATTTGCATATAGCTGTGTCTGAACTGGGATGGCGAAGTGAGCTAAAGAACGATGATGGATTCAACCCAGATCTGTGACTGGGGGTGAGTGTCTGAAATGTTTCAGAGCTCCGTCCATCATCTCCTTGTGTTTGCTTTGTTCGCCCTAAGTTGGCAGGGTATGCCCAGACGTGGGTCCCTTGGTCACTTTGCCACTGGATTCAAGCTAGCCTGGCTGATGAGGGCTGTTAGCCCAAAACCGGTCCCAGGATGCTTGTTTCCGGTCCAGGGAAGACATAGCTTGGCAGTTCGGGCTGGACTGTTCCCATGAGGCACAGGGTCAAGACTGATTTGCATATAGCTGTGTCTGAACTGGGGTGGCGAAGTGAGCTAAAGAACGATGATGGATTCAGCCCAGATCTGTGACTGGGGGTGAGTGTCTGAAAAGTTACAGCGCTCCGACCATCATCTCCTTGTGTTTGCTTTGTTAACCCTTGTCTGTCACCAGCTCCTCAAGATAATCTACCATGCCACAATCATATCACAATAACTCAATTACACATCTTCACGACACATTATCCACCATTGTAACTTTTAACCACCTTGAGTAATAATTCAACATGATAAGGGCAACCTTCAGAGAACACCATTGCATACCAAATGGGCCTGAGATATCCAGAGCCCACTAGCTCCAAGGTTGGTCCAAACCCTCCAGAGGCTTTACCAGAAGTGGAACAGTAACTTGAGATTTGTCATTACCAAAACATGCCAAACAAGCTCTTGCATACGGTCCAACCATCCTATCTAGTGCAGGCCACCAAAAGCTCTCTGTTATCCTTCACCTTATGGCCATTATTCCATTATGTCCTTAATGAGCCAGCTCCAACTCTCTGGTCCTCAAGCTTTCAGGAATCACCAACAAACTGACCCTTCTCTGAAGACCAATTTATCCACCACATTCGTGTATGAAATCTCTTCCACATACAATTGACTTGCTTCTGGCCAACCGTCTCTCAGTTATCGCATCACATTCAACAAATGTGCATCCTTCTCAAGCTCTATCATCCACTCGTTTTCAGATGCCCACTGGAAACTCCATCAATTCTACTCACCTCTCATCCCTCTTCATTCTCAACATTTTTCATCTCTCCATCTAGTAATGGGGCAATGACAAAAAGTCTTCAGAATTATTGCTCTTTTCTGCAAAATACTCCAATGTGTAACAATTGTTTAATCAAAACTGCCAATTTGAAAGAGGGGAATTGCCTTCCCTGCCCCTGTAGTACTCAACGCGTCATCTAATTGGGGACAGGGCAAATCACAAATTCTGGCTCGTTTGAGAAAGAAGAGACGTTCAGAGCTAGAAATAGGGGAGGAAGAGCAAAGAGAGGCGACCTATGACTGATGAGGCTGGAGAAGATGGCTTAGCAGAGAAACAGTTGAAGACTAAAAGGTCGATTTTAGAAGAGAAAAAACGGGCAAAATCAGACCCTGAGAGTGAAGAATGTGAAGGGAGATGAGGAATATCTGGGACAAGAGGATTATCAAAAGTGTAGAAGAGAGGCCAGGAGAGGAGATAATCAGGTTCAGGTAAGAACCAGTGGAATGTGAGGGAGGAGAGGCCAGTTGTGCAAGGTGGTGCGAGCCAAGGATTGAAAGAAAATAAATGCTAGCACGAGTGGCTTGTTGGTGGAGATTAAAGTCTAGGAAACGAACAGAGGAGACGACAGTAAGGGAAGCGAGCTAGGCTGAGTATCAAGATGGTGGCAGAGGGAAGAGAGAGGACCGGCAGGCTGGTAGACAATTAAAAATGAATACATAAATGAATCATTCATTGACAATTAGAAATGATATAGAGAAAAGACATATAAAAATGAAGTGAAAATCAGAGGTGGAAAAGACAAGGAGGAGGAAGGACTTAAAGTAATCCAAGGGGATAAAAAGTTTACCAGTCTTTCCCTAGCTACCTCCCTCTATCTCCCTCCCTCCCTCTCCCTTCATTCCTTTTTTTGTTACGCTATATGCCTTATTTGTTACTTTCATTTTTGTGCTTTCATTTTTCTTTCCTCCTTTCTTTCATCCTCACATTCTTTCTCCTGCCCTTTCTCCATTAATTTTTCTCTAGCTTCTGTGTTTATTTTTCTCCCTCTTTTTGTTTCACCCTTTCTTACTCCCTGTTCTTCCTTTGTTATTCCTTTTCTCATTCTTCTTTTGTTACTCATTTGCTTCCATTCTCTTTTTCTTTCTCCCATTTCTTCTTTTCTTTTGCCCATTTTCCATTATTTCTCCTCTCCTCTCTTCTCCTCTCCTTATTTGTGACTTTAATTACTTTCACTCAATGCTTTATTTGTAAAATAAGTGCCAGGAACCAAGATATTTCTCAGGAGGCAACTGCAGCTTCCAATACCTATGGTCTCTGCCAGCGCTGCTAAATACCTGTACCAATGACAACTACTTACCATTACAGTTCTACAAATGTGACAATTTGGAACATATTAGGTGACCCAAAGCTGTAAGAATGGCTTTAGTACATTGTTATTTTTATTTTTTAACTGTATACTATATTGTTAAACACTTTGCTGATTTCCTTTTTCGATAATAGCCTGGCAGCGCCACCATGTGGTGGAGTGCATAAATATGTGCTGGTATTACGAAATATGGGCCAGTGCTGAGCAAAAGTAAACACCGGCACAAATTAAGCACTGCGTTCTGCTTGTCATTCTCTTTCTGATTGCCTCTCTCTACATTTCCCCAGTCATTGTACTCTAATGGTGGCGCTCAACCCCCACCCCTCATGGAATTGCCTTAGTGGTTTTTTTTTCTTTCTGTCTTCATACCTGCAGAGAGATCTGGGCCCATAAACACCAAATAAAAGTTTTAGCATGATCCAGCTCACCTGGCCCCTATTGAGTGGAGTGACAGGCTGCAAACCTTACCTTACCCCTAACTGCACTGCTGAATCCAGGTTCTTAATTGCTTTTTTCAATATCCAATTCTGTCCTGTGCTGATGAAATGATTCGGAACCAGGAAGAACCTGAGGAAGCTGACCAGTATTGGATCAAACCAGCCTAGTTCTGTTCCATCTCGCTGGGGGCTCTCCCAGTATGGGGGCTCCCGGTGTGGCATCATCACCCCAGTGCAGGCATACCCAGTTCAGGCACTCCACCTCACAGACTAAATCGAGTTCCTACATAGAATGTTCCCTTATGTAGCTTCAGCCACTCCACAGCAGGCACACAGCCAGCCAAATGCAATTCCAGCCAAACAATGAGACGCAGCTTAAGCACACTGTGTGCCCATCTGCTAATACTCAAGTAGTCCGCAATGCCCTGCACCCCGTCGTTGCGCACAAGTTGTGGCATCCTCTTGGGGTGGGCGGGGTGTTGCAAGAACACCGCACTCCCTTCGGCGGGTAGATCATGTTGTTTGGTCTCCAGACACATTCCCACTCTTACCTGTAGAGCCACACACATTTGGTGATATATAAGTATCACCCTCACACCCTCAATTACACCAGCACTCATTCCATCACACACTCACACACCCACTCGTAGAACCACATCTCACCTAAGCTAACATTTATCAATGCATATTGATCCACTTACCCACTCACTGCTCAATTACACCAACTATCATCCTCCCACTCACTTTTTTATATTCCCACTCACTGATTCGTCTAGAGCCCTATCCCCTCTCCCACCTTTGGTCTGACATACACTCATGTACTGTCCCACCTACACTTTGCACCAACATCTGTGCATAGTCCGGGCACTCGTCTAACCACCCACCCTACCCTTTCAGTCACTCACTCTCTGAACAATATTAATTGGACATGTAAAAAACTTTAAAGTCCTTTAGTAATAAAAACTTTCACTTGACTTGAGCATCCTTTCACGTGGAATCCATGTCACTTGGGGGCATATTATCAACGGCCAGCGATAATTATCGCTGGCCGTTCACAGCGTGAGAATAGTTATCGCCGGCTACCGCAGATAATTATCGCCATGCTAGCGCTGTATTAACAACGCATAGCGCAATGGCGATAATTATTCCTGCGATAGCTTGTTTTCCATGGAACATCGCTGGTTTTCCAGCGATGTTCCATGGAAAACGGCGATAACCTTGCTGATACGACCCTGTGGTCGTATCAGCAGAATCCATCTCCCATGTAAAGTATGCTTAAGTCAGGAATTTAACAGACGTTAAATTCCTGAGTTAAAGCTGAGGTAGCGCGATTTCTTTTATCGCTGCACCTCCTTGTTAATATCGCGAAGCTGCCTTCGCGATATTAACTTGTGTTGTTTTCACAGCCACGCCTTCTTTGCATCTCATTAGCGATGCAAGGCGAGGCTGTGAAAAAACGGGCTCTACATCAAGGAAACACGCGCTAGCGTGTCCTTGATGATATTGCGATATAATTATCGCCGCTTTTCGCCCGAAAACGGACGCTAAAGCGGCGATAATTATATCGCCAGCCCTTGATAATATGCCCCTAAGTTAGAATGCTAAAGACAGAATAGGTTTTATTTTGACATTCTGCAAACAGCTCAATATAGTTCCGTAAACATTTTACGCCTTTCAGATCAATTGCACTTTGAATCAGGGTCAGGGGAGTCGATGCTTCAAGCTGCATGCCTTGGTTCCAAAGCAGTTGGCATGCCAGTCTTTAGGGAAGGGCTCTCATGTCGATGATCTCCGAGAACCTGTTGTTAGGACTAATTTATATTTGTTATACATCAGTGGAAACATGAAAATCAATGTTAGACAAACTTAACTCAGTGTAATGATCTCTATATCTCATTGAAGGGCAGATAAGTGGAAACAAGATGGAGTCGAACAGATATTATAGAAATGTCACATCCTCGTCTTTTATTTCTTTCGAGCAGCGGGTCTTAACCTGGAATCTGCGGACCGCTGGGCTCAGAGACTCCTACTCAGGAGATCCGCGACTGTCTAGAAAATAAGGGGCAGATTTACAAGCCCCTTGCGCCTTCTTGCGCCGCCATTGCGTCACTTTTTTGATGCAACGGCGGCGCAAAAATGCGGCCTATTTACAACGTGACGCATCTAGGGAGATGCGTCACGTTGTAAAGCCCTGCGTCACATTATACCTGCGTCAGGTATAATGTATGCAGGAGTGGGCGTTCCCAGGCAGGAAGGCCTCGTAAAAGTGACGCAGTGAAATCTACAAGATTTCACTGCGCCACTTTTAGGACGCCACTGCGTCAAAACCTTACGCCTGCTTGAAGCAGGCGTAAGGAGTGACGCAGTGTATTGGTAATTGGCCTCAACACGCATTGCTGGAGTTGCGTCGTGCTTGCGACACGACTCCAGCAATGCGTGACTTTTACGCCAACAGATGCGTCAGAATTTCTGACGCATCTGTCAATCACTAACGCCATAGTGCGCCGTATTGTAAATACGGGCGCATCTATGGTGACGCAAGGGTTTCTAAGGGTGGCGCAGGGAAAGTGACGCATCTATACAGATGCGTCACTTTCTTGTAAATCTGCCCCTAAATATTTAGGGGCTTATTTACAAGGCCCTTGCGCCACTTTTGCGTCATTCTTAACATGGGAAAAGTGACGCAAAAGTGGCGCAAGGGGCTTGTAAATCTGCCCCTTAAAGATTAATATAGTATGCACACATAAAGCTAAATTGAAAATTTGAAAAAGCTCTGTAAATATAAAGTAATGTGAAACTAGGTGATAGAAGTTAAGTTGGTAACTTATCTTGAATTGTAGGAGCAGTGCAACTACAGCAAACAGAATTTAGTATGGATGATTGGTGGCATCAATTAAAGTACTGGTATGTACTGAAAAAAGAGCATTAGGAGCAAAAAGAAAAGTGATATATTTACATCTAGTATAACAAGTCATTTTTAAGAATTAAAAATAACTTTCAAAAGCTTCAGTGTTCCCCCAAAAATTAAAATTTCGATTTTTGCATATTGTTTGTTAGTGAATTAAATGAAATATTTCATAATCTGCGTATTTGCTTGAAGTATAGTGTTTCTGTTTTGGTTCAAAATTTAGAAACTGCATAGGCAGAGATCCCCAGCTTTGAGTCGTGATTCAGTGGGGTTCCTCAAAAGTCAAAAAGCTACAAATCACTGCTTTAGAGTGAAAGTTTGCAGCACTCCATGAATGACACACATGAACACCCCACCTGCTGGGAAACACAACATCAGACCAGAGTCATGAAGGAGGGAGGGTGTGGTGTAGCAGAATAGATCCTATAACCTTTGTCAAGCATCATCAGAGCTGTGGGGCTCTCTTAGTAGTTTGCAAAATTAAATTACCATACATGCTTTTAATTAAATATCCTTATTATTATGTTGGTCTAATTAGGCATCTAGTGAATTCTTCTGTATACCATCAATTTGTCGGGTGTTTTCAGCAATATTCATGTAAAATAAAACATGTTTCAATTATGCTCTTGAATAAAAATCTGGAGAACATTAATAATTTGCATGTGTTTCCTTTCTGCAAAAACTATTTCGAGGATATTTTAAAAATTTCATAAATGGAAATTAGAAAAGATTACACTCACCAAGTTGACAGATTTTGCACTCTTTAAAGTAGAAGGGGTTGGAACTAATACTCCAAGAAGACATTTGCATCTTTACAGCCTCAAAATCTACTTTTAGCTGGTTGTTTCAAACTTTTTAAACAATTTTTTGCTTTTAAAGCTTTCTGAACTTCACAAAATGTACAAGATTTGGAGAGAAAAAAACGCAACATTTGATGAAAACGTGGCAGTCAATTTCCCATATATTTATTATTTATCTTCTTAGCCTACATACATTGACCTGGCCTCCTCCTTCTGGAGGGGCCTGCTAAACGTAGAAGCAACGTTGCTCAATGTTGATTCATGCTTAAAGAGGAATTAACTTCTCCCTCATTTTTGGTAAACTTGAATAGGTCATGTTGAGGAAAGTGTTTTTTTAGGAATGTAGGAACTTGGTTAATGTTGTTAGGGAGAAAGCATGAAAATGTGAAGCAATACAAATTTTGGAATGCCCATTTATAGTTGTGGAGCAAAAAAAGTGTCCTTTAAGAAAGCACCTTTGCTTTATTTTACTTTGGAAGTAGTTTGCCCAGCCCCGCCCCTCTACAATGGGCAGGAAAGACAGTTGCAAGGTTTAGATTTCCTTGGTCTCAAAAGCCCACAGTGTGATGAAGTTTTGAAAACTCTGTGTAAGCTCTTAAAGAGAAATGGCACTGTAACTAGCCTGGGTTCAAGTACTATCTCTGTTACAGGAAGGAAACACACTGCCCTTTCAAACATAGGCCCTCATTACGATGGCGGTTGGACGAGCGCCCGACCACCATCGCCACAGGCAGGTGTCCGTCTGAAAATGAGTCGGCGGTCCCACCTGCCTCATTACGATCAGACCACCGGGCAGGGCCTTTTCCTACTGCGGCTTGTGCTGCGGCCCAGAAAAAGGGCCGCAGCACAAGCCACAGTATGAAAAGACAGTTTGTGCACATCCATGCACCGTGTGCCAGGCACCATGTGGTCACTTAGCAGTGGCCCACGGGGGACGGGGACCCTGCTTGGGGCTGCCAAAGTTCCCTTTCAGCTGCCTTTTCATGGTGGTCGGACCTCCATGAAAAGGCAGTCGGATGCGGACATCCTAATCCCTACGTCTGTGCCAGCACAGGCACTGCCTCCATTGTAGGGATAGGAGTCCGACCGATGCCCCGACGGGATCCTGAATCCTGTTGGAGGCTGCGGTTTTCCCCCCGACAGCAAATGGTCCGACCACCAGTATCATAATCCGGTGGTCAGACTGAAGGGCTGTCAGCTGGTCGGGCCGTCACTGACAGGCTGTCGGTGGCGGTCTGACCGGCATCAAAATGAGGTCTGTAGTATAGAGTTCTGTGGGGTCTGAAAATTATGTCGGAAAGCGCATCCCACTGAGTTTCCTATAAACTGCTAGAGGGCACCTGCTTTTCACATTAGAGCTGCTACCATCAGTAATATTTCGATACAAATGCAGGAGCCAGCTTTGCACATTAAGCATCTATTTACTAAGCTTAAAATTGCTGCCATCAACTATGAGGGGCTTTTCTGGGCAAAAACCATTCAACACTGTTCATAGGACAACCATTGTAGACAGATTTTCTGGATCATTGACTGTTTTTTTAAAGAGTTTATTTTAAGATTTGACACTTGTCAAAAGCATATTTACACTTTTTAACAGATGGAAGTGAATCATATTGAATTATACACAAATATTTGAACTAAACAAGACATAAGGAAGACAAACTGATGTCGAAGATGACACTTCTTAATAAAACACAAGATTACAATTAGAACCCAAAATATATTTTTCTTTGGAAATGTTAAGCAGTAATCATTAGACTAGGAATAACATTCCCAGTTAGATGTGCACAATTAAAGATTTCACCTCATCATTGATTTTTCATGGCACTTCAATTTGAAATTAATTTTCTCTACTAAAGGTAGATTGGCTATTACCATAATCCATTAGTCTGTATATAATATGAATTTCTCTTTTCTCAGTAAGAGTTTTGGCAGTCATAAAACTGGATTGTATTTACAATTTGATGAAAGGATCTTGATTTTATCAGATAGCACTGCTGTGGCTGTTTTTGCTGTTAGCATACAGTGATCAGATTCTCAGTGAATGAGGCAAGGGGGGCATTTGGTCTGGATCTTAAGCCCAAAGTGAACTTCAGATTTAATTTTGTTTTTATTTTTTTTCATTTGATAAAGATAAAATTATGCCTAGGAACTTCAAAAACTTGAAGTGGATTGGATCTCCTGGGCCTTGGGGAGGGTCTGTCTTTAATCGCTTGTGAACCGAGTGACATGGTTTGGAATAATGCAGTATTTATAAGAAAGAGGGCAGAAAAGGCAAAAAGAACAGATGATGGACAGAATGCTAGGCAAATGTAGATTTTCCACAGCCTAGGTGGGCTGAAAATCTGGATTTTATTAAAGACACGGAGGCTAATATTATGCAATAAATCCTTTATTGCCACCACTCAGCAGCATGTTAAAAGCTTCTAGAAAAGAGAATATAGAACTTTAAACAACATTCCAATCCAATAAAACCCCCCAGCAACCAGCGCTCTCCCTTCTTTTAAGGTCTGCGAAATGAAGAATAACTTTAACTTTACGAAAACTTAAAGTCTTTGATAAATCAAAAGAGATGAAAAATCAACTTCTTGCTTCGTTAACCTTGACGAAGAAAAGCTGAAAAAATCCAAGATGCTCCATTCAGCTTAAGCTTGACCTGTTCAAACAAGAAAACAGATAACATCAGGGTAGGGAACACAATGGGAGGGATAATATTAGCCTACGTGTCTTTAATAAAATCCAGATTTTCAGCCCACCTAGGCTGTGGAAAATCAACATTTTATGTCAAAACCCAGAGGCCAATATTATGCAAATTTAAAGCATATTGACTAAGCATCTTGCCGCACTATCAATGGGTTTGAAATAAAAACGTCTAAATAAAGAATCAGAAGAACAACCAGCACAACGAAGAATGTCTTGCAGGCTTCCACCCATGACACATGCTTTAGAAGCAGCCGCACCAGGAACTGAATGCGCTCCAAGCAAACTAATATCAATACCAGCTTTCTTCATCAACTCTTTCACCCATCTCGCCAGAGTTGGTGAAGACACGGCCTTTTAGGGATGTCTAAAAGAAATGATTAATTGCTCCACACCAGGGGGTCTCAAAGACACAGTTCTACGTTCATACTCTTTGACACAACGCACAACACAGAGCTTCTCCTTTTCATCCAAGTAGGGGTAAAAAATAGTAGACAAATTTGTTTTAGTTCTTTGTTTAATATGGAAACAAATAACCTCAGGAGTAAAACACCTACTAGTGATTTCTAAAGCACGAACATCAGAGACTCTGCGGAAAGAGAGGAGGCATAGCAGCATAGTTAACTTAAAGGACAAATCCTTCAAATTCAACCCAACATTATCATTCCAGGATTCCAGAAAAACAAGAATATGTGAAACATCCCAAAGAGTTCAATACCTAGAACCTGGGGGTTTAGCTAACCTAAGGCTCCTCAACAATCTTCGCACCATAATATCTTGCCCAACTGTAATTCCGTTCACCAGAACATGACCAGCTGAAACGGCTGATCTATATAAATTCACTGATCTGTAAGCTAAACCCTTAGAAAACAGATCTGTTAAGAAATTCAACACCTGAACTATATCTGCTGATACGGGATCCAGGTCCCTTTCCAAACACCAACCATTCCATCTATTCCAAGCTGATTTGTAGGCCTTCCTAGTCCCAGGTGCCCAGGATTCTTCAATGAGTTTTGAAGCCTCTGATGAAAGTCCTGGCTTTCTCCAGACAACCCTGAAAGTTTCCAAGCCACAAGTTTAAGCTGAGCCGATTCTATCAGGTAATGAATCTCCCCTAGAGGACCCCGTAAGATCCCTTGAAACATTGGAAGAAGTACTGGGTAATCAACACTCATCTCCAAAAACATAGGGGACCAAGCTTGCAAACTCCAAAAGGGGGTAATCACCACCACTGTCTCCCTCCATTTGCGAATCATCCCTGTAACTCTGCTGATGATCGCAAAAGTAGGGAAAGCATAAGGATGGAGACCCCTCCAATCCTGCAGAAAAGCATGTATCCCGGCCGCCTCTGGATCCAGGTGCCAACTGAAGAACCTCTCCAGCTGAGTGTTGACTCTGTTCGCAAAAAGGTCTACTTGAAGAGGGCCCCATAGAAGATTCAATTTCACGAAAACCATCCTGTCTAAGGCCCAATCGCTGGAATCGTAAAAATTCCGAGAGTACCAATCTGCCACAGAATTGGACTTGCCTGGAATGTGTTCTGCTTGCACATAAATGTCCCTCTCCATGCAGTTCTCCAAAAACACTCTCGCTAAGTCTGCTAGACCCTTTGAACGAGGTCCTCCCAATCTGTTTACATACCGCACTGCAGAAACATTGTCCATCCTCAAAACAACAGAGCATCTTGCAGTCTGATGCCCAAAGCATTTTATCGCAAAAGAGCCTGCTAACAAGTCTAAACAATTTATATGAAGCTTCTTTTCCTGCTTTGTCCATCTTTCGCCAGTTCTCTGCAATCCGCAGCTTGTACCCCAGCCTTCCAAACTTGCATCCGCCTCTACAATCAGATCCGCATTCATTCCAAAAATAGCATGCCCATTCCAGGCTTCCATATTCCTTAACCACCAAGTCAATTCCTGTTTTGCTTCTAGAGAAAAACATACATTCTCCGAATATTTTAAACCATTCCTCAAATGAAAAGCCTTTAGTCTCTGCAAGGCCCTGTAGTGCAAAGGCCCGAAAAATAGCCTGAATTGTGGATGACAGGAGTCCAACAATGCGTGCTAACATTCTTAAAGAAATACAATTCAATGTGAGGATATTCTTTATTTCCTTTTGAATTCTTTTGAATTTCTCCTTGGGCAACTTCAACACTCCTTCCTTTGTGTCTACTACAAATCCCAAAACTTGGGTCTGCTGACTCGGTAAAAATTGAGATTTTTTCCTGTTCACCACAAAACCCAGGGACTCGAGTAAGTCCACAGCTAGTTTTGTATGCGATAGAAGAGTCCTCCTGTCTTGATCCATGATCAGAATGTTGTCCAAATATATAATCAGACGTACACCTCTCTCTCTCAGATACGCAACTACCGGCCTCAGAACCTTCGTAAAGCACCATGGTGCTGACGATAGGCCAAAAGGCAAGCAAACAAACTTCCACATGTGATGTTTCCACACAAACCTCAGAAACCTCTGATGATCCATGCCAATTGGAATTGTCAGATAAGCATCCTTTAAATCCAATCGGGTCATCCAATCGCCATTCTGTAACACATTCTTTAGCAAATGTATCCCCTCCATTTTGAAATGGTGATACACCACCCAATCGTTCAACTCTCGCAGATTTATCACCGGACGCATACCTTTGTTCTTCTTTTCTACCAAAAAGATATTGCTCACAAACCCACTGACACGGTCTCTCTCCTTTACTATTGCCCCTTTGTTTATTAATTCTTGCACCTCTACATCTATCAAGGTCATTTGATCCTTTGGGAAAACTAGATGTCTTGGTAGTACATTTTGAACTGGATAAGCTATAAACTCTATCCGAAACCCCTGTACAGTTTCTAAAACCCAAGGGTCCCTTGTGATCTGAAACCATACATGATAAAATTAGGCAAGTCTGCCGCCCAACTTTAAGGGGATAACAGAAAGGTCTAGACTTACCGGACTGTCCTCTGAACCGCCTGTCTTCGCGACTATTTCTTCCCCTTGATCTTTGTCTCTGGGGGTAAAATCCGCCACTGCGGAACTATTGTTGGCCCTGGTATCCTCTGAAGCCACGTGAAAAGGAACCTCTTGTGATGCCTTGCCCTCGGCTGGGGAACCGGGTCCGCGTTCTCCCGGCGACCCAAAAACACGATCATTGAAACTTTCTTTATATCTCTTTGAGATTTATGAAGTGAGCTAAAAGCCCCAACAAATCTCAAAAGCTCCTAAATAAATGCCTCTCCAAAAAGGAGACCATTTGCCGCTGGCCCTTCTTCCTTAGAAGCCAAATCTACAAGTTTTGGGTCTATCTTCAATAAAATTCCTTTATGTCTTTCAATTGAGAGCGCAGTATTAGCGTTACCTAACAAGCAAAACTCTCTTTGTATCCACTGTCGCATTTCCTCCACATCAACATTGCTTTTGCCAACATATGCTTCCTCAGTCATCTCAAAAATCTTAGCCAAAGGACCAACTGTATCCAACAATCTGTCCTGACAGGATTTTAGGCCTTTGTCAATCCCCTTTCTTGGGTCGCGACCCCCTTTGGCAATAAAAGCAATGATCTTTGAATCAAGCTCTGGAGTCACCAGCACTTTATTCTCAATTGTAGGCCTTGGGCACTCAGACCTGAGTCTTACACACACTTCTTTAGGAATCTCCTTCCTGATCCAGTGCTGAATATAATCAGCCACATGATCTGAAGGGGTCCATTCAGGCGACAGGGGATGCTTATTCATAGAAGGGTCGAACATATTTTGACCCAGGGGGTCTAACAACAAACCACTTTCCTTAATCACATTGTCTTCCTTATACGTTCTCATATTGTATGAGGCGTCATCCTCAGAATCAAAATCGGAAGAACAGCTAATTTATACCTCCGCACTTCCGGAGGATTCATCACACATAACAGCCTTATGTCTTCGACCCTTCTTTAATAATTCTTTATGTTGGCCTTTTGTTTGCCCATCCTTGATGCCCATGGCATCTTCCTCTTGCCTGTCAATACAGCAAACGTGTTCTACCATAGTAGACTTCTTTTTCTTAGACAGTGGGATACTAGAAGCCACATGCTTCCTCTTCCGAGAAGCTTTCTTAGACCCATGTGCATGTTCTTTTTCTGGTGCCGACCAGAAACGTTCTTCTTCCAACCTCGAAGACTTAGCCAAAAGTTCTAATTTCTTTTCTATTCTAAGTGACACCTCAGTTGTAATCTTCTCAATCACCTTGTTGAGCTTATCTTCAATTGACCCCTCTCCATGTTCCATTTTAAACTATTAATATACACCAAATATTAATATTTACTATATTCCTTATACTTCCTTAAAGCCACCAAAATAAAGCTCCAAAAAATAGCAACAGTAACTTTCTAAATGATTTAATAAATTAAACCAAGTTCAAACCTAATTTAAACAATTCCTAGGGAGAATTCTCCAAAAGACAAACAAAAATGCTTTAAAACAGCTCAATCTGGCTTTTTAAAACGCTGTACCGTCAGCCGATCGGTAACTGTCCGCACTCTGGCAGAAATCTCCTGTCAGAGCACGAACGTTCCAATCAGCCGCTACGGAAACAGCGTGCCTCCCAAAATAATTAGCCTTTGTCAAAATCGATTCACTAAGCACGTGCGCTACCAGCGTCGTCATGTGCACAAAGTAAAAGAATACTGCCAGGCTTAGAGCGAGTGCGCTCTACACAGCTATCAGTCTCCGTCACAACTCCGGAGAACAAAACCATGCATGATTGACGCAACAGGCAACAGGTGAGGGGAAAAGAGCTCGCAGCGAGGTTTCCATAGGGACCGTTCCGCGAGCCCTCTCCGTCAATAATACGAGCTTAAGTGACGGTTAAAAACGGGTCTACGATATGAAAAGGCCCCGATCCTTAATAACCGCTTATTCACCAAAAAACAAGAAATAACACCAAGCGGTGCTTTAAAAAAAAACCTAAGCTTAAAACCAAAAGCTTATATGGTTACTACCTTTTGAAAATAAAAACTAAATTGACAGTTAAAAACGGGCCTATGTAATGAAAAGGCCCGATCCTGTAATACTGCTTATTCTTCAAAACCATGCAATTACACCGAACGGTGCTTCTATAAACCATAAGCTTAACTTGAAAAGCTTATATTTCACAAAATACGAACTAAAAACCGCTCATAAACACTAAAAATTCCACAAGATTGACATATGTGCATACCATACATCCAAAGCTATTCTCTCAAAGCCATATATATAACTTGGTTTATATGTCACTACAACACTCATTAACACATATCTCATAATCTATAAATAAGTCGTGAGAGTGTACTTATTTTCATAGAGCAGCAGCAATAAAAGAAGGGAGAGAGCTGGTTGCTGGGGGATTTATTGGATTGGAATGTTGTTTAAAGTTCTATATTCTCTATTCTAGAAGCTTTTAACATGCTGCTGAGTGGTGGCTTAAAGGATTTATTGCATAATATTGGCCTCCGGGTCTTGACATAAAATCAAACATTCACTCCAGTCACAGATCTGGGTTTAATCCATCGTTATTTTTCTCACCATGCCACCCTAGTTTGGAGCCCGCCATATGCAAATCAGTCTTGACCCTGTTCCTTATGTGAACAGGGGAGAGGATGTGGCCTAATGGCTAGAGCAGTCAACCTCAAAGCTGTGGAACCATGTTCTAGTCTCAGCAGGGACGCTCAATATCCTGTGATTCTGAGCAAATTACTGAATCTCCCCGTGCCTAACAAAAATCAATGGGGCATATTCTCAAGGATCTATCGCCGAGTTATCGGCACTTTATCGCAGCCAAAGTCGCGCTAAATTCATTGCCCCATTCACAAGCTGGCGCTAACAGCCCATAACACCAGTTTACCTGCGAAAGCAGTCGCAAAAAACATCGCCACAGATGACTCCGGCAACTAACGCTAATGATATGCAGAGTAGGCGTTCCCGTGCAAACATCCGCGACAACACCACTACACAACATTCTCAACGACCAGCCAGATCGGCGATAAGATCACAAAACATGCGATAAGGCGCGTTAGCAGCAGGAAATTAACACCTGCTCTTACCTGGTGTAAAGTCGGACGACAACCGGCACCAGACAAGGGAGCACAGCCCATAGCCACACATGAAGAACAACAGATGCCCTGGAGCAACCGATCATGCAGCCCGGAGCCCCAATAGGCCAACAACACCCACCGCCACCACCCCTAGGACCGCACCACCCCCACCACCCCCGGGGCCCCAACCCGGGCACCCCCGACCCCCCCCCCCTTTGGACAAAGATATTGCACATCAACTACACGAAATCATGAACCAAACAAATTGCCTGAAGTCGCACAATCACAACACCTAACATACATGTGTGGTCAGAAAAAGGGAAATCATACATTCATATCATAATATCCAAATAATATGTTTATTACAGAATAAACCAAAAACAACAATTCTGAAGAGGCATGGCGGGTCTTCTCAGGACATTCTGTAAGTCACAGCCTGCAAAACAGAAATCTGGATAAGAAGGTGTGCCATGCGCCCATCAAAGTACAGAGAGAGAGAGCGAAAGAGAGAGAGAGAGAGGGAGAGAGGGAGAGCGAAAGAGAGAGAGAGAGGGAGAGAGAGGGAGAGAGAAAGAGAGAGAGAGAGAGGGAGAGAGGGAGAGAGAAAGAGAGAGAGAGGGAGAGAGAGAGAGAGAGGGAGAGAGAAAGAGAGCGAGAGGGAGAGAAAGAGAGAGAGAGAGAGAGAGAGGGAGAGAGGGAGGGAGAGAGAAAGCGAGAGAGAGGGAGAGAGGGAGAGAGAAAGAGAGAGAGAGAGAGAGGGAGAGAGGGAGAGAGAAAGAGAGGGTGAGAGAGTGCCGACACTGCGGACCTAGGCCTCACGTCTCACCTGCTGCCACCGGTGTGTCTCCAACCACGTGCCGGTATACACTGCAGTCCCCCAGGTCCCTTATCTGAAACAGTGTCCAGAGACATGAATGGCAGAGTCCATACAGTTGCACACGCCATCATTGCTTGCCCGCCCCTGCGCACACAGGCTGCTGCACCCCAGCCCCTCCTGCTGCCCAGCGGTGATTGCCCGCCCCTGCGCAACCAGGCCTCACTGCTCACCTTCCGCCACCGGCGTGTCTCCAAGAGGGCCCACCACGTTCCGGTGGGATCTCCAAGCCCGGGGCCCGTGATCATGGCACCCTCCACATCATGCAGCCCCGCACCGCGGGCCACCAGGTCACACACCTGACTCTGGGTCTTGATTTCGCAATGGCAGGGACCACATCAGTGCACACGGCATCATCGCAGGCTGCACACCCGCTCAGCGCTTGAGGTGCCACTAACTCTGTGAACCGCGAGGCAACGCCATGTGGCGGGAGGCCCGCACTGCCCGCTGGCTCAGGCCTACACTGCGGTCCAGCAGGGCTCACACTGATCCTTGCCAGTCCGGACCGCCAGGACGGCGCATCATCGCAGGCTGCACACCCGCTCAGCACTTTAGGTGCCCCTATCTCACTGCACCGCAAGACACCGTCCCGTGGCGGTGTGCCTGTGCCTACCGCAGTGTATCCGGTGCCACAAAGTCTGTGCACCGCTAGCCATGGACCCTTAATGATTGAGTTCCATGGTGCAGACGCCATCATGTCACCCCCGGCACTGGGCAATGTGAGGTGACAGGGCCTTAGGCCCTCATGCATACATGAGAACTACACGGAGACACCCAGTTAGAGAGTGGAAATGGCATCCAGCATGTGCGCCAGGTCCTTTTTATTGGCAGGGTCACATGTCCTGTAACGCCTGTGCTGGATGGGTGTGGTGTGGGTGTACACCAGCCGTGAGGGAGTGGCTGTGGCATGCTGACAACTAGACCTGTGAGCTGCAGATCCCTACAGTGAAGACCTGGGACATGTGGCGTTGTCATCCCCCCCTGTGTGCGTAAGCGGAGTGGGCTGTCCTGGCGTATGCCAGTCCAGCGTAAGGGTGTGAACAATGACCCCGGAGCTCTGGGCGTGGTTCCGTCCTGGGCTGGACAAGGAAGTGACTAATAGATGTGTCTCTGTTTGTAGTGTCGGCGCCACCCGGACCGCAATCGGCAATCTGTCACCCTGTGACAAAAGTCCCACAACATGAGTAATATGGACGTAAGGGGGAATCACTGACCCTACATTCATCCATACTTCCACACTTGAAAGATCATAGACATGACACATCTGTGTAAATATGAATGTTTATTGCACATTCAGTGGAGTGTTGCAGCTGGAGCAGTACAGGGCCATGCCAACCCCACTTTACATTGTTGGCCCGTGGAGGGCCAGCCAGAGTCCTTCAGGGAATGACAGGTACATCAGGAGAGGAGGAGTTCAGTCCGCAGTCTGATAGCTGTGTCATTGGTGACCAAACAGAATATAGCAGTCCATGTCGAGGTCCAAGGTGAGTGTCGCAGAGTGCATCGGGGGACAGTGGAAGGTGATGATGCAGAGGGCAGAACCAAGCAGAAACAGGCCACATGGCGGAGATGAATGCTACTGTGTCCTTCTGACCACGAAGGCAGATTCATCCGCATCTTCGTCCTCTGCTGTTGCATGTGCCTCACATGTGGGTGTTGGTTTTCTGTCTCCAGCACTGTGTGGCACTGACACATCAGGGGCCGGAGATGTGGATGGGGTGGTAGCAGCAATATGCATCAGCGCCAGGCCTTGTGGCAGCAATGCCATGAGGAGGGTCTTTAGGGCATTGAGGGACCCAGCTACCTCGCTCTGGTATGCAGCCGCTCTTTCCGCCTGCGTCCGCTACATGTTCTCCATGATCCTCCGCATGTGTCCCAACTCCCGGGCGAGATCACTGGAGGCACTCTGACTAGACAGTCGTTCTTGTCGCAGAGTCAGGACTCTAGCGCTGTCAGCCATGGTCCGTTGGAGAGCATGGAGCGGACTGTGGGTGTCCGTTAGGGACTGTGAGTGGTCACTGATGGGACTTAGACACCCACGTATGGCGTCTAGTTTGGCTGCCATGCGGTCGAACCCCACCTGCACCTGTTCAGCCAGCTTCTCCTGGCACCCCAACACATGGCGTTGGAAGGCCATGTGTTCGTCGTGGGGGTCCTGGGAGGCAGCCATGGTGGTTGGTGCTGCCTGCTGTGTGTTCTGTGCAGGGGGTGGGTTCTCCTCGTGGCAGCTGGGCTGCCCTGCTCCTGGAAGTGGGCTGCGGAGGCTGTCCACGAGCTGTTGGAGGGCGTCAGAGTCGAAGGTGTGGTGGTCCTCTTCGTCATCAGAGAAGAGAGGTTCGGACTGCTCTGCAGGAGGTGTTGGATTTCCCCTGCAATGTGAAGGGGAGATGCAGTTTAACATTGTGTTCACATGTATGTTGACGCATTGTACATGTTTACATTCAGACTGCATGACAATGTACATTGTGACTGTTTGGGGAGCTGCCTATTTGATGCGGGACAGTGGACATTCCGACTACATCACGGATGTGTGTTTGTACTTGCACATTGTCAACTCACATTTCCCTGCAATGGCAAATGTGATTGGCCTGTTTCTATGCACATGCGGCACCAGTTGTGTCCTCTGTTCTGTTGTGGACGTGTTGCGGTTTGTACCACATCGTTGTCAATGTTGATGTGCTCTGCATGTAATGTGTGTGTTCCGCATTTTGGGGGAGTCGCCCCTGCAGCTCTGATTTAGCTGCCCCTTATCCCTTAAATGCGGTGTGCCTTGGGCTTCTGTGCTTATGCGGTGCTGAGATGTTGCATACCTGTGTGCATTGGACTCTTGGTGGGAGTTGGGGGTCTGGGGCATTGTTTGTCCGCAGATGTGCTATGCTTAATTGTGCATGTGCGCCATTGTGCCCAACTCCCCCCGTCCCCCCAGTCCCTGGTCGTTACTCACCCTGTTGCTGTTGTGTCCGGTCATGTTGAGCAGTGTCCAGTCCCCCAACTCCTGCCACCGTCACCCCACTGATGACTGTGGACACCATTTCCTCCATCTCGTCCAGCTCCTCCTGTGGCGCTGGACTCCCACCTCCAGTCTGCATTGCTGCCTTCCGGTTGTTTGCGAGTTTCTGCTTGGTTTTGCGCTTCACATCATTCCAGCGTCTCTTGACCTCGTCCATTGTCCTCCTCAGCACTCCGACTGCATTTACCTTGTCCACGATGGTCTGCCATATTCCATTTTTAGTTGCCAGTGACACAGTGGAGGTGACGAACAGTGGTTGATGGTGTTCTATCACCTCCGTTATCAGGATCCTGTTTTCCTGCGGACTGAACCACTTCTTCCTACTCTTCTTGTCCTTGCCCTTCCCTGACCCCGAGGTCACAGGCTGGTCCTCCGGGGGGCTTGTGAGGTTCTGGTTGTCCTCTGTACTTGCTCCGGATGCCTCCATTGTGCTTCGCTGTTGTTTGGCTTTTGTTTGTATGTTTTTTTTCTACTTTTATAGTGCATTTTCCCGCATGACGCGTGGGAATTGCAGGCCTGTGGCTGGTTTTCGCAGATTTTTGATTCGCGATTGGCGTAATCGCTACTATTTTCGCGTTGGAGTTTCGCGTTTTTGCGGCGTCGCGTTGATTTTAACGCGTTCATTTGACACGTTATCGTGTGACTATCGCATGGTACCGCCGTGTTGGGAATACCACATTAACACGGCGTTATTTTCCCGCGATGGACTGCGATGTGAAGTGTTGCGTTAAGCTGAATTTGCGGTAGTTATCACACGTTCTTGAGAATATGCCCCAATGTGTCCATCTGTAAAGCAACTGGTGCTCATGTTATAACGCTCTGATACCTTCGGTTCGATTCCGCACTATATAAATCTAAAAAAATAAAAAATAAAAAACAGTCCAGCCTGAACTGACAGGCCAGGTCCTCTCTGGACCGGAAACAAGCATACTGGGACCGGTTTCAGGGTATCACCCGTCATCAGCCAGGCTAGCTTGATTTAGGTTAGTACTTGGTTTAGGTCACAGGTTGCAATGAGGGTTAGGGCGAGTTGAAGTTTGCAATAGGTTAGGCTATGACTCAGTTTTATGGAAAGATCAAAATTAGAGGTTTCGAAAATCTTTTATACTGTTTTTCGTATTATTCAGTATAATGTAAAAAAAAAAAATTCTTGATATTAGTGTCTTGATCGCCACGTTTAAAAAAAGTTATTTCTTGATTTTTGCATTCTTCTTTATCACATAGTTTCTCCTCACACAGCAGCAGCACATGGACAAATTAATGCATTCTATGCTTTGAGTACAGTAATGTCCAGGCAAACCTCAAAATATGCAAAACAATTTGCAAGCAGGTGAGGTGGAAGCGCCGTGCAAAATGCCATTAAAGTAGTCGAATAAAGCTTTTCTCAGCCCTTTTCATGTGCTGCCATAATGTTGTGATGTACTTTACAGTGTCAAGTGGGTCTTTACTGAAGCATGTTGGTTTCAGAAAGCCCCTGCACCCCACCAGTAAAATCAGGATCTAAATTACCCTGGCGGGCGAGTGTATTTACCAGAAATTACAGATCAGGCCAAATAATGGAGACTAAAGTGTGCTCGTGCCTGCTTTGCCCTCAATATTAGCCCTTGTTTCACAATTTGCAGATACATTAACAGTGAGCAAAGACCAGGGGCAAACTCATTTTATGGTCACCTCCTTATAGGCTGCAGTGTTATCGCCAGTTTATCACTAATGCACATGTTTAAGTGATCCCATTAGCAGATATTTCCTTTCATATCTACCTGAATTGGGACAAATTGTGGTCATCAGAACCTGTTTGGGAAACGTTTATTTCTGTCTGGGAAATTCTATGAAATCTTGGGATTAATATATATTTCTAGCATTTGCTATTGTTCGGTCTTACATGACGGATTGTATGACAGTTTCTATATTGCTATCTGTTTATCTTGTCTACTGCCCAGCTTCAGCTTCTCTGTGCTTCAGAGAAATGTGGAATAGATGTATGTTTCAAATACTATTGAAGAATGAAATTAGGTGAACACTTTTTATGTGGAACAATTGTCATTTTGGCGAAATGTTCAATAAGTATAGGTGATTATTGACCTATAAATATTGTATTTTATCTTGCTGGTGCAGAAAGAATCTTTCCAATGCTAGGCAGTGGCGTAGCTAGGGGGGGGCAAGGGGGGCGGACCGCCCCAGGCGGCACGAGTTTTCGGGCGGCAGCCGGCCCCCCTTCCCCCCGCTCTTACCTGCGGCCGTCGCGGCCGCAAGAATCGGCCACTACCACCCCCCCCCCCCTGCTCTTTTATCACGAGGGCGGCAAACGCAGGGACCGCCACGGGCAGCCTAAGGCCTAGCTACGCCCCTGATGCTAGGATTATGTCACATTTAACAGTTCTCTAGCACCCCTATTTGATTAAAAATCTCAACTCTCTTACCACCACTGTTGAAATTCGTGAATATGAAAATAGGGGACATGTTAAATGTCTTAGTTCTTCTTTTATGTCTATTTGTTTAAAAGCAATAATATTGAAAAGAAGGCAGAGGTGTAACTGAGCAGGAACTCTTGCGATAGGGCAGGACGCAAAAGTGGAAGATGGAGGCTGGATGGGCGCTAACTTCAGGGGTCCTAAGGCTGTGGTTATCGATACACACAGGGCAAATGTATTATTCTTTCATGCAGCGCAATGCAGCAAGCCACCTTGCTGTGCCGTGGCTGTGTGAAAGGAAAGGAACGCATTTAGCATTATACAGTGCATTCCTGTCCTTTCCTTTCGCTGATGCACTTTTGGCTGCCTAGTGCCAATGCAGGCACCTTTGCGTCATAATGCAAGGGTGACTACATTGTAGGCAGGATTGTTTTTTGCATGGGCAGGGACACCTTTCTGCACAAAAACAACCATGAGAGGTATATCCTTCTTTCTATGTGTGCTACAGAATGCAAGAAAGAGGAAAAACAATGAGAAATAAATATATTTCCTCCTCGTTATGCCTCACCTGGGGAGGCGTAGCATTTTGATACATTCTCAAGCCTACCACTAATAGTAAATCTGGGAATGCGCCAAAATCCATGGTTAGATAAGTGAGAACATCCACGCTCCACTCATGGAATGCCTCCCTGCAGCAGAGAAACGCAAGGCAATGATTTGTACTGCCTTGCATCACTCTAGATTTATCAATCCATGTAGGGCCATGCAAGATGGCCTTGCGTGGCTTGATAAATCTCACTTAGGGTATGCGTCGCCCTTGTGCCCTCTTGCGTGGTGCAAGGGCTATGCAAAACCTCGATAAATCTGGCCCACAGTTTATAGTTTTCCAAAGAGTTAGAGTTGCATCATATTTGTGTACACCTTGTTAGAGGTAGGACCATCCCAGGGAGGGGCAGGAGGAGAGGGGCATAATATCACGGCCCTTCAATGAAAATTAGTCATGTATTTTTATTTGTAAGAATCTTGCTGGCTTCATAAATATTGAGGGGACTTACATGGCCCTAGATGTCATCAGATGCTACGGTTTCTCTTTATTAACAGATAAAAACAGGTACATATGGCACCTCACACAATAGAAGACGTGTTCGGAGGGCCCCGCATTTCTTTGTCCCAGGCCTCCCAGAAACCTCTGACAAGCCCGATTAGAGAAGCAATTGTACTCTAAGCAGTAGTTCATTGGTACCACAAATGGAGTGCAGGACTGGGCTAGAGATCCTCACAGGAATCATTCTGTTCTCTATTAGAATAAATTAGGGTGAGAACAGGGTTAATTAAGGCTTTCTCCATCCCAGACAAACAGGAGAACATGATTAATTTAGGATTTTTCCACCCCAGCCAATGTGACGAAACATGAGTTTCCGAACAATGCAAGTATACTTCAAGCTCCATGGAAAATACATTTTTCCCTGGAAGGTCCATTTTGGGCCTCTCATTGTAGTGTGACCTCTAGCTGGCACCCCATTTCTGCTGTCCTAACACATTACAGAGCATGGTAAGTTTTCCTGCCTGTTACTGTGTCTTTTACATCACAGGTAAGTCAATAAATTAATATTTGAATGTACCTAAACACACAGTCACACACACACACATATACACACACGCATATATTTCACTGAAAAAGACAAAGCTTGAAGTGCAGTTATATTTAGGTGAAAATGTCAGTTAATAAATACCATTTTAAACAAAAAAACTCAGAATTTCACCAGTTATAATTAACTGAAGTAACCATAACTTGCGCTCTCGCCATGCACAAGGGTAGTAATCGGTGATGTCTATTCAGATATCTCATTGATTTTATCAATGATGCCATAGAATATGTTATGAGTGTTGCAATATGTGAGGTCATAAGCAGTGCATGACGGGGGGCACAAGTTATACTTTACTTCAAGCTACATGACTTCCGTACACTTCTTTACGATTGATAGCAATATAAGTATATATCCTATGAATGAAGTAAAAATATTCAGTATTGTCTAAAGGCAATTTGAAAAAGTTTTAAAGAGACTTGTGTGCATTAATATAAAAACTGAACATGCAGTCTACGAAGAAAGAAGAACAAAGGGGAGGTACGCAAGGAAAGAAACAAAAACACAATATTAGGCAAAGTTGATAAAACAAACTTGGAATATGAGCCTACTTATAACTTTGAATATTAATTTCAAATACAGCCATAAATATAATTAGGATATTGGAATGTTGAGAGCTTCATTGAAGACAATGGTGTAGCTACTGGCTTATAATGGCTGGTATAAGCCAGGGCTCCAATGATTGTCTTCATGTTTCTCCCTTTTAAATTTTGAAACACTCTACCCTTATTGGGCGGAGTGATCTAATAGCCTTATAACCTGCTGCCGAGGGCTATACTGGTTGTTAAAGACCCTCTCCCTCGTTACAGGCCCTAATCTGCCACTTTGGCCTATAACTCAGATTCAGGGTCTTTAAGAACCGGTATAGCCCTTAGATGCAGGTTATAAGGCTATAGCTGAACCTCATTTGTATATAAAACGTTTCCATGGCCACTTGGAAACACATTTCTAAAAACCAGCCTCTCTCTGATAATGTGAAGCTTATTATTTTTCCAAATTTTTAAAGTGCTATTTTAGCAAAGTTCTCCATAGAAATTGTCTCTTCAAATGATTAACTTGTCCTATACATAAATTTAGATTAACAATTGTTTGGAGGGCTTGAATTGTGCTGCAAGAAATCCTTACCAATAATTAATTCAAATAATGAGAGACACTCATAAAATGTATGTCCCAGATAATTGCTTTCAGTTCTAAACACCCAATAAGTTTATCATGTTTCAGGTATAGTTTGTGTACTTTTAGGGCAAATCAATAATTCTTATAGTTTTGTTCTGATCGATCAAAGATATATCTTAGTCCACATTACTAGGTGTGAGAAATTGGATGGTTGTTTGTGGGGACGGGGGTGAGACCTTTTCCAATAACAGCAACAATCCCTGTCAGGGGGCACCACAAAAAGGCACTAAATTAACCTGTCTTGAACCCTCTAGTAACTTAGCACAATAGCCGTTAGGTTTAATTTAGAGTCAATGTGTAAAGTAGTTATGCAGCACACAAACAGCAATAAAGTGAAAACACAACACAAGAAAAATCCCACATTAATTTAGAAAAATAGAGTAAAATTGTATATATTAGTTGACACCCAAACAACAAAAATCTAACCAGTAGAACTGAAGATATGCCGTTTGAAAGGTTTACGGTAAGTATAGCGCCTAAAAGTTAAAAGCACCACTCACAGCTATCTGGTCGTGTGGGACCGGGTGAAAGTCACAAGTTTAGGCCAACCATGATGGAGTGCGGCCTAGATGCATGGACCAGGCTAATCCGGCTGGAAAAGTTACCTTTCAATGTCCAGCTTGAAGAGTTCTGTTTCTTGGTGGAGGGGGCTTCGAGGAGACCGTTGCAGGTAGTTGTCACTGTAGCACGAAGAGCAGTCCAGGCATCGCCGACATTCATCGCTGTAGTGCGAATATCAACTCTGGCGTCACAGACCGTCGTTGCTGGAGATTAGCGTTGACGGTCACCCCAGGCTTTCGCTGCTGTAGCATGAAGGGCAGATCTCACCTTGTCAGTTGTTGTTGGAAATCACTGTCGTGTGAAGATTTGGGTTCATCAGAGCTTCATGTTGGTGGTCAGTGCAGGCGGCAAGATTTTGGCACTTACAGGCTCGTTCGAAATTGCGAAGAGCCCAAAACTTCAGAATTTCTCCTTTTTGAGGCTCCCTGATGCCAGCCAGGAGTCCAAGACCTGGGGAGGCAACTCTTAGGGATCAGGGACTCATTCTTGCTGAGACCAGCATGGCTCAGGCAGTTCCAATTGCACGTCCATTTGCAGGTCCAGGCAGGAGGTCAGCCGGGCAGATGCAGCGAGGTCTCTGGAGTTTGTTATGTTCCTTTAGCTCAAAACAGGAAGTCAGTTAGCTGACCCTTGAAGTCACTGCAGCATGGGATGAAGGGTGCAGGTCCACACTTCCTTCTCAGGAAGTAGGGCAGGCCTCAAACAGCAGGGCAGCAGCATGTCCTTCTTCTGTAGTATCCATAGGTCTAGGAGCATAGTGAAGAGCTGTTCTTAGGGAACCACTTTTTATACCTGGTGCCCACTTTGAAGTGTAAGGAACGTCTGCAGTTTTCCCCCTACAGAGGTGCTTTGAATTTCCTGTCTCCCTGTCCGGATCCCAGTCTATCTATAGTCACAATAGGGTAGTGTGAAGTTCTTTGTGTGAGCTGAGGCAGTGTCTATGAAGTGCAAACAGGGCTGTGTACAGCTCCCCCCCATTCTGCCTTGAAGGGCCCATCCTGCCAACACCCTGACCCTCTATTGTGATACTCTCTGGTAGGAGTACACAAAGGTCAACTGCCAACTACTCCTAGTCATGTGTCCCAGGAACAGGTTGCAGGCACCAAATGATTTGGTCAAGGAAATGCCAACTTTCTAAACATAATATCAGACTACAGGAGGGAGCCCATAAACCCTATTGAGACCAGGGCAAACATGTGTAACATACAACAATGTCTCTAAGGGTGTTAATTAATGGTCAATATTTGGTAGCACAATTGATTGCTAGGAGCACAAGGAGGAAAACAGGGAGACAAAAATTCAATGTGACAACATAAATTGGGTTTTTGGTAACTACATATATTTGTTATAGATAACTTCATATACTTAAACATGTATGAGGACAGCACTGCGTTACATTAAATGACATGTAACCTGTAGGATACTGTGCACAAGTGCTCGTGAAATGGTGAACAGACGCAAGTGACACGTGAGGAAGTATGTACAGCGACAGGAAGGGGCGCAATAAAAAAGTTGGTGACAGAATTTACATTGTAGAGATACCCAAACAATAAATGTTAATATATACAAGGGATTTCAAGATGGGTATCCTCAATTTGATAATCTCGTCTGTCATTCGTTTCTCTAATATAGGTGACCGCATAATTTGGAATTTGGGAGAAGGCATGTTTAAATTAACCCTGGGCGTAGTTCGCGAAGTAGCGCTACGCGAAGCTACGTGAAGTGCATCTCGCACTACGCGAGCTACGCGTAGCTACGCGAACTGCGTAGTGCACTGTGCAAAATGCTGTTCGCACTGATTGCACAGTGCCGGATGCTTGTCCGCACTGTGCAATCATGGAAAACGGCATCTTGCACAGTGCGAGCTGTCTTTACTGCCGCTCGAGTAGATTTTTACTCGAGCGGCAGCTTCTCAACGCGGACTGGTAGTTTCTCATCGCGAGCGGTCGCGAGCATGCGCAACCACTCGCAATGAGAAACCTGACCTCCCGCGTTGAGAATCTCACCGGGAGGTTTTTTCCACGATCGCGATCGGCAACTTGATGTTGCTGATCGCGAACGAGGAAAAGTCTCGCCGGGATGTCATTTTGCTTGCTCGCTGTCGCCAACTTGACGTTGAGGACCGCGAGCAAGCAAAAATGACCGCTACGCTACGCGTGTTTGCACTGTGCTACGTGCAATTCGCGTAGTGCGAAGTAGCGCAAACTTCGCAAACTACGCGAGCGTAGCGTAGTGCTTTGCCCAGGCTTAGTTTAAATTAGTAATTTTCAGAGCTCTGTACATAGTTGATACAGTTGTACTTGACATGTTATGATGAAGTTAAGAAATATGGTGGAGAGAGTGGTGTCTATCCCACGCCCAGAAGGGCTAGATCAAAGCCATATTTTCTGAATATTCATATATGATGCTGATAAAGATTTACGAGTGGCTACCGAACAACACCAGGAAAACTGTCACCCAAGCCCTCTTCACCAGCAGGCTGGACTATGAGAACTGTCACCACTTAACTCACAAACAGACTGCAGACCATCTAGAACGAAGAAGCCAGACTCATCCTCAACCTCCCACGCCAGTCTTACATCACACCACACCTGTGGGAGCTCCACTGGCACCCGACACAACAAGGGCACACAGTTCAAACATCTCACCATCACATTCAAAGCACTACAGAGCACAGGCCCTGAAAACCTGAACAACCACATTCACTTCCATCACACTTACCGGCACCTCCGCTCAGCCAGATTCTTACTAGCATGCGACCCTCACATTCTCAAATGCAGACCGGAGCCAGGATACCCTCATGGGTGATAGAGCACTATGAAAATACAGATGACATAACAACATGACATACAATATATTTACATTCAATTATTCAAAATTAAACTCATTTACATAGTCAATGGTTATCCTGAAAATCTGTCAAGGTTCCAGCAATCCAGTACCTAAGCTGGGCACCTCAAATGCAGATGAACTGAGTGCAAGATGCAGAGATCAGTCAAAGGGTCATGGTTGATTCCATATATTTTCTTTTTACCATCTTTAATAATACAATTGCATTTCAGGTGATTGAAGTATAATATTACTGCATTACTCTATCTTTGATATAACACCTTCGCTTATATCCAAGAAGACCAGATTAGCACACAACTTCAATGTTTAATGAGTTTCTCACTCAAAATCATAGAGTGTTCAAGAATTCAAGTTTGTTTCGCTATGCAGCTACAGCTGACTTTGTCAGATTTTCCAACTGCATCAGTATTAAAAACACTTATCGGTTACATTCAGACTTCACCCAGCCACACGAAAAGCCCTCTTCGCCCAAGAGTCAATTTGATAATTGTTGTTATACAAAAGCAACTGTTTCTATATAAATCAGAACACACCAAAATCTCCCCACAAAGTATTTTTCTTTAAAATTTTAATATAGTTTTTTTCCCTGGCTCCCACATGAATTCTCCTAAAATTGTATTGTTAGGGATGCATCCTTGGCATGGTTTCCCCTAACTTTTTGCCTTCAGACCTCCTGTTTTTGCTGACTTTTTTCTGGCCTTAGGAACCTGCACACTTTACCACTGCTAACCAGTGCTAAAGTGATGGTGCTCTCTCCTTAAAACAGTTTCGATTGGCTTATACCGAATCAACACATTTAATTTACTTGCAAGTCCCTAGTAAAGTGGCACTACCTGTGCCCAGGGCCTGTAAATTAAATGTTACTAGTGGACCTGCAGCACTGAGTGTGCCACCCATTTCAGTTGGACTTTGAACATGTCTCAGGACTGCCATTACAGCCTGTGCGTGTGCAGTTTTAACCTGCCATATAGACCTGGCAAAGTAAACCTTTTGCAAGGCGAAACCTTCCTTTTTAATACAGATACGTCACCCCTAGGGTAGACCCTGCACAGCCCAAAGGGCAGGGTGCAATGTATTTAAAAAGTAGGAAATGTACTTTTGAGGTTTACATGTCTTCGTAGTGAAAAACTCTCAATTTATTTTTCTCACTACTGCAAGGCCTACCTCTCTCATAGGATAACATTGGAATTACCTTATTACATTTTATAAGTGTAATGTCCAAATGGGAACAGGTAACTAGTTCATGTTTGGTGTCTCGAAATTGTAATTTAAAAACCGAACAGAGGCCCTCATTATGATGGTGGGCAGACCGTCACCGGCAGGCTGCCGGTGGCAATTCGCCCGCCATCCACCGCATCAGTCCTACTGCTGCATTACATTGCAGCCAGTCGGACTGCAGAGGTCGGGGTGGGACCGCCGCCTCCGACAGGATCAAAGATCCTGTTGGGACGGTTGTCGGCTTTCTAACCCTACAATGGAAGCGCTGCCTGCACACGCACCACCGTAGGGATTAGGATATCCCTTTACAACTGCCTATTCATGGCGGTCCAACCGCCATGAATAGGCACATGGAAACGGACTTTGAGGGCACCACGCAGGCCAGCGTCCCCCGTGGGCCATTGCTAAGTGGCTTGGGGGGAACATGTAGTGCCCCACCACACATCCATGCATCATGTGCCAGGCACCACATGGTGCCTGGCACACGGTGCATGGATGTGCACAAAGTGCCTTTTTCTACTGTGGCTTGAGCTGCAGCCCTTTACCTGGGCTGCAGCAACAAGCTGCAGTAGAAAAAAGCATTGTATGACCGCCTGCATGGAGGTTCTATCTTAATCGGGCAGGTAGGACCGTCGACACATTGTCGGACTTTCACCTGCCCGAACTGATGGCGTTCGGCAGTACGACTGACCGCCATCATAATTAGGGCCTTATGGCAAAGTCGAAATTTTAATTACAATATTGAAAATGCCACTTTTTGAAACTTTGTACACAAACAACCCCCTGGTACACCACTTTTAGAAATTTGCCATTTTCTGGCCATAGCCATTTGATGCCTGCAGTCTGTCTCTGGGTCACATGACTGGGTGTAGTTGACAGTTGGGCTTTGTGTATTCCTCCTAGGCAGTCACGCACAATGGGGAGCTTAGGTGTGACTGGATGGGCCATCACTGGCAGGATGGGAGGGAGGAGCTGGGCTCAGCCCCACTTATAGTTGAATAGGCCGTGTCCTGTCTCCACACATGAGGTGGAATACCTCCTGTAGTTAGTCTGGAGTCAGGGACAGGAAGGAGGGCACCTGTGCACTTCAACGACATGCCTCCAGAAGCTTCTCCCCACTTCAAAGGCACAATTGGGTATAAATACTGGACCTCAGAAACCAACTCTTCAGTATACTTCTGGACCCGTGGATACTCTGCCAGGAAGAATGGCTGCTATGCTGCTGAAAGGACTGACACTCTGCTAGACTGCTACTCTGAAGGAATTAGTGCCATACTGTGCAGACCTGCTGCCCTCTGGCCTGGGTGAGAAGAAAACTGGACCTGCAACTTCACCCTTGAACTTAGGACACCAGAGTACCTCGAAGGACTAGTCTGCTGACCAACTCATCTGAGCCTCAGGGACCCAAAAGGCTCCTTAACATCCTACTCCAGCCCCTGGACCCAGCTGAGGTGAGTTCCTGACCCCCCAAGTGGTGCCTCTTAGGTCTTGGACCATTGGTGTGGCTCAGGGAGCTGTATTCAAGCTTTTGGACTCTTATTGACCACGAGCGGCCCCATTCACACCAAGATCTCGCGGCTCGCACGGTGATTCAACGTGAAGCTCCAGCAGCCGCCTCTTCACCCTACATCATTGACCACTAGCAGGGAACTGCCAACGCGAAGTTCCAGTAACGCCTGACCTGCTCTTTGCGGTACTCCAGCAGCCACCCGTGATGCTCTCCCTTCTCCTGTTGGACCCCTCCATCGCGAACAGAACTCTTTGCATGGATCAGCAGGCCTAATCTGCTGACTGTGGCCGACCTGCGCTCCATCATAGTGAGTCTGAAAGTATGACTTTGCCCAGGTCCAGCACAACCAAATGGTCGTGGTTGGGGATTTGTGCTTTTTGGCGCTATTTTACACTTAACTCTTTAAATTCATAACTCTGGTTCTACTGATTGGATTGTTATTGTTTTGGTTTATTTATTAAATGCTGTTCTATTTTATTCTATTAAACATTTTAGACATTGCCTCTAAGATAAGCCTGACTACTGTTTGTCAAGCTATCAGAGGGTTGAGCTCAGGTTAATTTGGGGTTGGCTTGGCCTCACCTTGACAAGGATTGTGGTTGCTGCTTGAACACAGCTCCCACCCCAGTCAACTAACAACCCAATTTCTTGCATGTAGATACTGTTAATTCTCTTTTCTTGTGATCATTTGGGGCTAGACAAAATGTATATTATGTGATAATATTTTCATGCAAATTCTATTCATTAGGTTACCTAAATTTTGTGTCAGTTCTACATTTCTGATCATGTAATTTACACTTCTGGGAGATTTGCAGAGCGTAATTCTGAAACTGGATGTTTGATCCACTTATATGTGTTGCAATATCAACTTTCACTATTTGACTTTAGAAACTATGAGCCAATATATAGCGCTGGTTACTCATATGCCTTTTGTATTTGGAATACATTCCATATACAATTTTTATAGAGATGACCATCCATATGTAATGTAATAAACAATTAATTTCCCCAGGCATTTTGCACATTACATGCAGTAAGAATTTCCTATTTTTTCCATCCCTTGTGCTCATTTGTGGAAAGCATCAACATTGATGTAAGAATCCTAGTTCAAACTTCATCTTAATATTAAAATTTCCACTATTGAGTAAAGTTAAAACTAGAACAGCTCTCACAATACATCTTATCTTGAACGTTTCTTGAAGGTTAAACAGTGTTATCATAGAAAGATCCTGGAGGATATAGATTTGGAAGTATTCAATTCTTTTTGAAGATAATATAATTCCAGGCTTCTAAAAATTAATTTTACAGCACATTTTATATAAATTGAACTTGTATTCTAAGACCATCCATAATAATCAGCTGTGCACAAATTGCTGAGGCTTTTGGAGTGGAAAGAAAGATTAGCACCTCATCTGCTTAGTCCTTTTTTTAACTAGATGCTTAGGGTATTTTTATGAATAAGTGTGGGCTAATTAATTGCATAATCTAGTTCTAAGGTAATATGAAGATTATCCTATTTGAAAATATCCCTTTGCTCCATGTCCAACCAGTGACTCCCAATTTCATGTGGTATACAATTATGTAAAAACCGCACATAAAATGTTAAGAAAGCCACAAAAACAAAAATGTCAGGAAATGCAAATATGTCAGAGATTAGCTTTACCTTAACTCTTTTGCTTTTACTGTTAATATCAAATAATAGTGTAATGTATATTGTCATAGATAGCACTATTGGTCAACATACCACATATGAGTACAGTTAAATCACAAAAAGAGCACAGATGGGATTGTTTTGATACTATCAACATTATCAGAAAGTTTAGTTATCAGAGATTGGCCTATGGTGAAATTCGTTGAATACCTACTTTCTGTTTAAGAATTTCTTAAGAGTGGTGGACAGGTTTTATGCAAGGACGAGGGGGTCAGCAGAAGACCCAGAGTGGCAGAATGAGCCCTGTTCCACAACTATAGAATATGTGAAGATTAAATTAGAGAGTGTCTACCAAAATAACTATTTTTAAATCAAGCAGTGTAGTCGTTACTAGTGTAGTGTACTACAGCAAAGTGGCACAGTTCAAAAGGGTTTTAACATCAGTGTATTCTTCTTGGAACATTCCTGTTTTGTGCATTCTCTTACTGCATTATAGTCACTATTCTTTACATATTGTTTGATTTTTTCATTGCTACAATACATTGCTCAGTTTCACAGCCAACACATTCTTCACCCTGTAATGTTATTTTAATGTGACTGCTTTAAATGCTAAGGACACGTTATAGTGTTGTGGACTACTCAGTTTCTCTCACCTGCAATAGATAGAGCTATTGATATCAAATTTCCTGTAATGATTTGGTGCATCATTAGAGCCCGATGAATGTCTTAATATTGGAACCTTCAGTTCTAGTGTCCCACACACACGACTGCACTGACTAGGATGGTCCTGTAGCCACCACAATAGAGCACAACTTTAATCCAAATGAATTGTGCCAAATCAAAATGTATTAGTCATTTTGAGGCCATAGTTGGGTCCCGTGGTGAAGTTGCCACTGAGTTACTGTTGCCCGCCTGGTCAGGTACATCAGGGGTGGGTGGACCACACACGAATCATGAAATGATTACAAGCTCACCAGTAGCTCTGATGTTGACTAACTCACTTGTCATTAGGCCGCCCAGAAGAAGCCAAGAAGGAAGTGGATTTAATGTTCCTCCACAGATGCCCCTCCTTCTGCATTGTAGCACTTATTGAGCAGGGGGCAGAAAAAGTGCTGTCCCTAAATGAATCTATGATATCTGAGCAAGGGTGTAGTCAGTGGAGAAGTCAAGGACTCAACATGAGATCAGCGGCCTTGGGCAGCTGCGCGTCAGTCCCTGAGTAAGAAATAATCAGCACTTGGATTCCCTCCCCCTACGCTGTTCCTGTGCATATGTGGGGGATGCAGGATGACTCAACTGTACCCCCGCTTGAGCATCTCACTTGTTAAACATTGTATCTAGGGCACAAGTCAGGGGTATACGCACATAGATGGCATCTATCTACTATTTTTGCAGGGTAGACGCCGTCCACGCTGCCAACGAGCTGGGCCCCACTGAAATATGCTGAACTTGTACCGGTGTAATTTTCAGATACCGGTAGACGTTCAGCAGCACCTGCACATTGTTTGCTTTCCACTCCCAGCAGCAACTTGCAGGCAGGGAGGGGGCTTTTTTATTTTCTCCGCCAGCTGGGCCAAAGACAAAGGCCAAAGTTAAGGGGCCATCAGGCCTGCTTTTATTCCAGTATGATCCTGGCTGGGCGCTGTCTGGAGCCTCACGCTTAGATGCAAATGCAAAGGAGGGGAAACAAAGGCACACAGCTTGTCATCACTTCACATGTACTTAAGAGAGGCATGCTTTTTTTGACTTTGTTCAGTCCTTGCATATGAGAGATATGCATGCACTGTAAGAATGTCAGATGTGTTGATCTCCCCAGTATTTACCCAAATAACAATTTACATACTGCTATTTTATTTCTTTTATAGCGCTACTCATCCCAATGCAGGGTGCCAGAGCACTTTATGTAACATGCACATTATACATTGACAATAAATCTTGTGTGTAAATCAACGTACTAGATGTGCTACATAAGACAGTGAGGGTTACAAGGTGTAGGAGTCACATGTCCTTCATAGCTCACTCACTGTGCTATATTAGAATGATTAAAATGTATGACCTGCAAGTAACAAAGGGATCTTCATGTTAAAAGCAGCAACCCAATTACCTATCTACATAAAATAAAAATCTGTCATCTGCATGATACACGATGTGCTTTGCAGGAGACACATTACTCTTCCATACAACTTTGATTAAAATCTGGGACTCGATAAAACACAGAGCTCTCCAGCAAAAGCATTAACCTTTAGAGTTATCTTATCTTTATTATTATTCCCTGATATTTACTGGGCACACAAAGATCTCTGCAGCAGGTGCTTTAATCCCATAAGATATTTTAAAATGTAGACTTTGCAACCAATTATGTAGAACAGACCTACTGCCATGTTTATCCTTGTTGCCAATTTCTTTGTGGCAAAGTTAAAAAAAAATAGGGGGTATATTTATGAGTCCTTTTGCGTCGCTCTTGCACCACACAATGTGGTGCAAGAGCGACAAAAATGAAAAATGAGATTTGTGAAGCTATGCAAGGTCACCTTGCTTGGACCTGCATGGCTTCATAAATCTCGAGTAATGTAACACACCACAAATTGCTCTGTTGTATTATTCTGCATTAGGGTGGCGTTTTCATGGGTTTTGCATGGGTGTTCCTATGCAACATTCAAGAATTTTGATGCATTCCCAGATTTAAAAGAACAGGTAAACCTAGGGATGTTCTTCACAAAACAACCCACTGGTCCAGAACAGGAGTCTGAGGGAAATGTGTCTACCTAGCTGAGTCAGGGATCCCTTTTTAAGGACGGTTCCCCTCACACACCAAAGGTGTCATGCTTCATCATAGGGGTGCCTCCTCGCGTCAAGAACCTAGTCTTGGCGCGGGCTACAACCCCCTCGCTGCAAGGGACGAGCTCAGGGATGTTTTCAATGAGTCAGGCGGGTTTTCCTAAAACCCTATGTGAGCGTGGTGAGTAGTGAGAGAAGGTCAGTGCTTGTGTAATGTGGATTAAAACTGACTACCGGGTTAGCTATCGACAAATTTATTCAGCTACCCTGTGTCAGGATTAAAAACTGAAAATCTGGTAATGGAACTGTCAGAATTAAAGACAGCTACATTAAAGTGTGATCAACATGTTTCGGCCTTGGGACCTATCAAAGTGTCATGGCTTTCATCAGGATCAACAAAACAGCTACTGCAAACAGTGAGTGAATGAACAAATACATGTGCGAAAAATAGAAACGAGGGTGTGTAATACTGAACCACAGGTCTTGTTGTTCAGTAGGTTCACCTGTAGGACCTGTGGTAAAACAGAAAAACAACATTCGAATGGTTTCATATAACAGTCAGAAAGCATGTATGACATGGTTGTGTCCAAACCCAACAGACAGTCATTATGGTCAATATGAAGCATAAGACAATAACACTAATTATACTCAAATAGTGTACAAGGGTGCGACACTCACCTACAAAAGTTAGGGCGCTAGCCGCATCTGTCCTGGGCCATTTAGCCAAACGTACATACGCCTACCAACCTGGTAGAGAAAGGAATGTTGTTTTTCTGTTTTACCACAAGTCCTACCGGTGAACCTACTGAACAACAAGACCTGTGGTTCAGTATTACACACCGTCGTTTCTATTTTTCGCACATGTATTTGTTCATTCACTCACTGTTTGCAGTAGCTGTTTTGTTGATCCTGATGAAGGTCATGACACTTGATAGGTCCCAAGGCCGAAACATGTTGATCACACTTTAATGTAGCTGTTTTTAATTCTGACTGTTCCATTACCAGATTTGCTGTTTTTAATCCTGACACAGGGTAGCTGAATAAATTTGTCGATAGCTAACCCGGTAGCCAGTTTTAATCCACATTTCACGAGCACTGCACTCTCTCACTACACACCATGCTCACATAGGGTTTTAGGAAACCCGCCTGACTCATTGAAACATCCCTGAGCTCCTCCTCGCAGTGAGGGGTTGTAGCCCGCGTCAAGACTAGGTTCTTGACGCGAGGAGGCAACCTATGATGAAGCATGACACCTTTGGTGTGTGAGGGGAACCGTCCTTAAAAAGGGATCCCCCCCTCTCAGCTAGGTTGACACATTTCCCTCAGACTCCTGTTCTGGACCCGTGGGTTGTTTTGTGAAGAATATTACGAGTTGGGAGGTTGCCCACGCAGGTCCTTAAATCTCCTCATAGCCCCCTTTTGTGTGTTGAAACCTAGGAATGTGCCAAAAAGATACGCCTCCCCAGGAGATGCGCAACGAGGAGAAATGTCTTTATTTCTCCTCATTTTTTCCTCATTCTATGTGTGCTGCATCCTCTTAGGATTGTTTTTGTGCTGGAAGGTGCCCCTTCTTGCACAAAAACAATCCTGCATGCAACGCAGGCACCCTTGCACTATGGGGCAAGGGTGCCTGCGTTGGTGCTAGGCAGCCCATTGTGCGTCAGTGCTGGGGAAAGGACAGGAATGCACCATATTGCCTTAAATACGGCTCATTCCGGCCCTTTCCCAGTGACGCAGTGCAGCAAGGTGACTTGCTGCACTGGGCTACGCTTAGCTGCACCACGTTTTTATAAATTTTGACCCTAAATGTATTAGTTGAGGACCAGATTTTGCGTTCGGGTTGCGCCACCTTTTTGACACAACTCCGACATCTGTTAAATCTCGTAATGCACTTAAATGTACTCATGATAGACCTGCTAAAGGTATGTGTGAGATCTTTATATCTGATGTCACTTCTTGTTATGTCACTTCCTGTGAGGTCACTTTCTGTGATGCCACATGCGAGTCACGTGCCGGGACGTCACGCACTGTGATTTCATGCACTATGATGTCACTTGCATACTGCCTAACTTGGTTAGTCCCCCCCACTTCTTTTTTTAGGACTTGTGCCCTGATTGTAGGACTGCTCCTGTGCGCAGTCTGTCTTTATTTCTTTAGCATGAATGACTAACCAGTCAGCCACACTGAGGAGAACAAGAAGGATAAAAACATGCTATCCATGTCCTAAGCGTAAGCTGTGCGTGGCTCCTCCTTGGTGTGGTTGAGCTCAAAATCACCCTGTGGCGGACCCCTGACCAGGGCCGGCTATTGCGCCGAGGACGCCGGGTGCAATAAGGTTTTCTGGTGCCCCCCCCCCATGACCTCCATCTCAGATTCCTTCACTACCACCTGACAAAAGTCCCCCTCATCTCACCATAGTCCCTCTGCCACATACATTTCATTTGTTTTAAAGCACTGGTAGAGGCTGGCTTTACTATTCCACTCAGCTATCCATAAAAAATGCAGATATTTTCTTTGCAGCAGGCATATTAACCCTCTGCGCTACTTTATGGCGAGTCAAAATGGCACCAGACAAAACTCTCATCTCTCTCTCCAGCTTGACATTTTTATTGCTGCCTGAAAGCTGGATGCACAAGGAACTCTGCAGCAGGTGCTTTTGAATGGTAAGTTATTGCTCAACACAGTGCCCTCTGCTGAGGTCAGTGCCCCCTCCGGGTCAGCGCCCAATGGGGCTGCACCAGTCTCACTGCCCTAAAGCCCTCTAGCATCCATGTTGAAAAAACACACACCGTGTATCAGTTCTATTGTAAATACAGGCAAAAGCTATGATAACCGAAAATATACATATTTGTGTGCAGGAAAAATGTGTTCACGCTGGCAGAATTGGACTTAACCAAAAATAAATAGGAAACGGCTTAATACAATTGGTGCCTCAAATGGAAAATTGCTAAATGGAATCCTGTATAGAGCTGCGCTTTTGTGTACACCAATTTGATGGGTAAAAAAGCAGATTCGCTGAAATACAGCCTTCCTGCACCGGTTTAGATAATTACTGCATTGTATGTCTTTAGCCAGAGAAATTGCACCTCTTCCTAACTGCGACTCAAGGAAGACGTCTCTGCTCCAAGCAGACGAAATGATCTGTATTGTTACTTATTGCTGCCAAATCACTGTGTTTTCCCAGTCATTTGTGAAATGGGGTGATAAACGATTTTCACAGCGTTCACTCGTCAAACATAGCCCCGGGCAGAAGCGGGAGTGAACCGAGTGATGTGTTTGGCGCAGAGTGTCGAGGCATGGGAGTGAGGTGGTGCCGCAGAGAGTGCTGAGGCATGGGAGTGAGGTGGTGCCGCAGAGAGTGCTGAGGCATGGGAGTGAGGTGGTGCCGCAGAGAGTGCTGAGGCATGGGAGTGAGGTGGTGCCGCAGAGAGGGCTGAGGCATGGGAGTGAGGTGGTGCCGCAGAGAGTGCTGAGGCATGGGAGTGAGGTGGTGCCGCAGAGAGTGCTGAGGCATGGGAGTAAGGTGGTGCCGCAGAGAGTGCTGAGACATGGGAGTGAGGTGGTGCCGCAGAGAGTGCTGAGGCATGGAGGTGAGGTGGTGCCGCAGAGAGTGCTGAGGCATGGGAGTGAGGTGGTGCCGTAGAGAGTGCTGAGGCATGGAGGTGAGGTGGTGCCGCAGAGAGTGCTGAGGCATGGGAGTGAGGTGGTGCCGCAGAGAGTGCTGAGGCATGGGAGTGAGGTGGTGCCGCAGACAGTGTTGAGGCATGGGAGTGAGGTGGTGCTGCAGAGAGTGCTGAGGCATGGGAGTGAGGTGGTGCCGCAGACAGTGCTGAGACATGGGAGTGAGGTGGTGCCGCAGAGAGTGCTGAGGCATGGGAGTGAGGTGGTGCCGCAGAGAGTGCTGAGGCATGGGAGTGAGGTGGTGCCGCAGAGAGTGCTGAGACATGGGAGTGAGGTGGTGCCGCAGAGAGTGCTGAGGCATGGGAGTGAGGTGGTGCCGCAGAGAGTGCTGAGGCATGGGAGTGAGGTGGTGCCGCAGAGAGTGCTGAGACATGGGATTGAGGTGGTGCCGCAGAGAGTGCTGAGGCATGGAGGTGAGGTGGTGCCGCAGAGAGTGCTGAGGCATGGGAGTGAGGTGGTGTCGCAGAGAGCTCTGAGGCATGGGAGTGAGGTGGTGCCGCAGACAGTGCTGAGGCATGGGAGTGAGGTGGTGCCTCAGAGAGTGCTGAGGCATGGGAGTGAGGTAGTGCCACAGAGAGTGCTGAGGTATGGAGGTGAGGTGGTGCCGCAGAGAGTGCTGAGGCATGGGAGTGAGGTGGCACCGCAGAGAGTGCTGAGGCATGGGAGTGAGGTGGTGCCGCAGAGAGTCCTGAGGCATGGGAGTGAGGTGGTGCCGCAGAGAGTGCTGAGGCATGGGAGTGAGGTGGTGCCGTAGAGAGTGCTGAGGCATGGAGGTGAGGTGGTGCCGCAGAGAGTGCTGAGGCATGGGAGTGAGGTGGTGCTGCAGAGAGTGCTGAGGCATGGGAGTGAGGTCGTGCCACAGACAGTGCTGAGGCATGGGAGTGAGGTGGTGCAGCAGAGAGTGCTGAGGCATGGGAGTGAGGTGGTGCTGCAGAGAGTGCTGAGGCATGGAAGTGAGGTGGTGCCGCAGAGAGTGCTGAGGCATGGGAGTGAGGTGGTGCCGCAGAGAGTGCTGATGCATGGGAGTGAGGTGGGGCTGCAGGAGAGGAGCTTTGCTGACAGAGCCTGTCCCACCTTCGAGGCAGCAATGACGTCCACCTCCTCAGACACACTCCTGCAGCCTTGAGGTCTGTGCAGCTCTGACATCACTCTTCAACGGAGGTGGGCGAGCCAGAGAATGCATGGGAAGAGCCAGAGCCGAGCCAGGGGCCTGACTGGGCTTTAAGAGCCCAAGTGCGAGCCCTGTTTAGCTCCTCGATTCAGTGCTTGTTAAAGACTGACATCAGCACAGAGCTTTGCTATGGCACATCAAGCAACCCCTAAAGCGTCCATAGTGTAAGGGCTTCAGAGCAAAGGTCAACCAAAGCACCCCAGTCGTGAAGTCACCCCCCTACTGCTGTTCTAGCACGCCAGCCTGTTTGTGCCCCAGCCTGCCCTTAAGAAAGTCTTGTATATTGCGCTGGGCTATAAACACTGCTCAGCCAAAGTACCTACTACCCAGTGGCGTAACAAAACTTGAGGGATACCCCCTGTAAAGTACACGGAGGAGCCCCCTCTTTGGAGTCGGTCAGGAGCTCTCAGGGCAGGGTACTGTGCTGAAGAGGCCCCCTGAAGCGCGGTCGCCTCCCACCATGCGGAGGCTGAAGGGGCCTATGTTACGCCAACCTACCGCACTCCCTTAAGTTCGCTCTTGACACAGCTCTGCCAATCCACCTCCAACCTGCCTCTCCTTATCATGTGGTATCCTGCTCTGGGATTCACATGCAGAAATGGTAAAGTATAAAGTGCTGAAGTTGTCACTTGTAGCTCTGTTCAGGGCCGGCTTTAGGGCGGTGCGACCAGTGCGGCCGCACTGGACGCTGTCCTGGAAGGGGGAGGCGCATTGTCCAGCAATAACTTACGATTTAAAAGCATGTGCTGCAGAGTTCCTTGTGCATCCAGCTTTCAGGCAGCAATACAAATGTCAAGATAACTCTTGTGATTAAGGTTCCTACTATAGAGAGATAGGAGGTTTGTCTAGTGGCAGTTTTGACTCGCCATAAAGTAGCGCAGAGGGTTAATGTGCCTGCTGCAAAGAACAGATCTGCATTTTATGTGGATAGCTGAGTGGATTAGTAAAGCCAGCCTTTACCAACAGTTTAAAACAAATGAAATGTATGTGACAGAGGGGTTATGAGAATCGGGCACTTTTGCTGGGTACTAGTGAGGAAATCTGAGGAGGAGGTCATAGGGGGAGCGTAAAAAAAGATTGCTGCACCGGGCTCCACCAGTGCAAAAGCCAGCCCTGCCTCTGTTTGCTCCTGCTCTTGTGAATGCTTGCGAGGTGCAGCATTCCTTCCTCCCCTGCATCGTTTCTCCACGAGCCCATGCAGGGATAAACAGCAAAGGGGCATCTTTCAGGCCCATGCCTGACAAAAAATGAGTGCAAAAGGGCAATAGTGTGTATGCCCGTATGCATTATATTGCATGGGTGCTTAGTGATCATAATGATATGGTGGGCGTGATGATGTACGCGCGCATACCTCATAGCACAGCTGCTATATAGTGTTTTATTTACCATCTGAGGATGGTGAATGCCCATCTTGGAGTGATAAATTTAAAACGTGAACAAAATGTGTATGAAAGTGCTGTTCATAGAAGAAGTGACCTTACAGCAAATTGCAGTGGCGCGGCCCTCAAAAAATGTAAAAAAAACAATGAGATCAGTAGAAGTGGGGAGCAAAACGGAAGCAAGTAGTAACAGAATGGAAGCTGGAGGGAGCAACAGAGGAATTTGAAGAAAAAAAACATAATGGAAGGAGTGGGGGAAGCAATGGATGAGCAGACTGGTGTGAGTAGCATTAGGAGCATGGGGTTGGGGGTTTTAGAGAGGAGGGAACACATGGGCAGATGGCAAGAAAACACATGCAATCCTGTGTAGTCCTTAAAGAAAGAGAAATAAGTAGCCCCCTGTGTAAGAAATTCAGTTACTGGTTGAGGGGGTTGAAACCCTACTCAAGCAGCAACCACAATCACAAGCAAACCCCAAAGTAACCTGTGCTCAACCCTCTGGCAGCATGGCACAAGGCAGTCATGCTTCACATAGAGGCAATGTGTAAAGTATTTGTGCAGTTTTTCAAACATTAATAAAGGGAAAACACAACACAAGAAAAATCTTACATTAATTTTGAAAAATAGAGTTGCTTTTAATAAATAAATCAAAGCCAAAACAACAAAAATCCAATCAGTAGAACCAGAGACATTCAATTTTATAGATTCCAGTGAAAATAGCACCAAAAACCACAAAGCACCAACTGCGGTATCTGGTCGTGCTAGACCGGGACAAAGTTAAAGACAAAGACAAAGTTGTGGAGAGGTGTGGTGCAGCGGCCAGGGCAGCTGACTTCGGAGCACAGGGTTCACGGTTCGATCCCCGGCTCCGGCGGCAGCTCAGCTCAGCACCATGTGACTCTGGGCAATAGCTCACTTAATTTCCACTCCGGCCCCCAGCGCCTTGAGACCCGTAAGGGTGAGTAGCTGCGCTATATAAAACGGACTAAGTCACCAGTTCATGCTGACCGTGATGGAGCTTGGGACGGCTACAGGGACCTAATTAGGTCAGCTGAACAAGAGCACCTTAAATCCTGGTTGCAAAGAGATGTGGAGTCCCGTGTTGAGGATGCATCACTCAGCAGGGGCGATCTGAGGTCCGGATGAGGAATGCATCATGCAGCAGCGGTTTCGGGGTTGTCTTTGTGTGGAAATGCGTCATACAGCGGTGGTTCAGGTGGGCTGCTTTCAGCAAGGCGATGTCCTTGGGTGGAGATGCTTTGCACAGCAGTTGTTCCCATGGGCTGCTGTGGGCTATACAGAATCCTTGAGTCGGGGAAGTCCGCGCAGTAGAGGTGATGCGTTGGTTCTGAGGGCGATAAGCAGCAGAGGCGAGTCGTCGTTTCTGCTGCAGATGCAGCATGCTGCAGAGGAGATGTGCCAGTTCTGCTGGGTCCACAAATGAGCTGACAGAGCACCTGCAGGCCCACTTCCAAGGGTCCAGGACTGGGATGGCACCACTTGGGAGGGCCAGACTCACAAATGGCAGAGTCCAGGTGCGGGTTTCAAGGTTGTTGGAAGCCTGTTATGTCCCTGAGCTTCTAATCAGGAGGCCAGCCAACTAGACTTTGGAGTGACTATAGGGTCCTAAGCTCAGAGATGCAGGTCCAGTTCTTCTCATCAAGGCAAAAGGGCAGCAGGGCAGCACAGCAGGGCAGCAGTCCTTCAGAGCAGCAATCCAGCAGAGTGGCAGTCTTTTCAGCAGCAGTGCAGTCCTTCTTCCTGACAGAGTCCACAGGTCCAGAAATGTAATGAAGAGTTGAGTCTAAAGGTCTGATTTTAATACCTGGTACCCACTTTGAAGTGGTGGAATCTTCCAGAGGGTTCCACCCTCCAGAGGTGTCAGGCACCTCTTTCTTCCCTGTCCTGATCCCAGTTTGTCTGGGGTCACAAAAAACTTGTGACAAACCTTGTGTGAGAGTGCTCAGGCAGAGCCTTTGTGATGCGCAAGTGTAATAGGTGGCAGCTCCTCCCCTCATTAACTCAGAGTGGCCCATCCTGCCAATAACTATTTTCCCTTTTGTCTCACTGTCTGAGAACAAGTCTTAAAAGCCCAACTGCCAGGTACACCTAGTCATGTGACCCAGTAATAGACTGCAGACAACAAATGGTTAGGACAAGAAAATGCCAACTTTCTAAAAGTGTCATTTTCAGTATTATGACTAAAAATCTGACTTTACCATTAAAGAGGGCATTTAATTATATTTCTTCATACAACACCAAACTCAATCCATCTATGTGCTCCCAATTGGAAGTTATCTCTTTTAAAATGCAATAAGGTAACCCAATAGTTATCCTATGGGAGAGGTAGGCCTTGCAGTAGTGATAAACAAATTTAGGAGTTTTTCATTACCAGGACATGTAAAACTTAACAGTACATGTCCATCTTTTTAAATACACAGCACCCTGCCCTCTGAGATTTCCAGAGGTTACCGTAGGGTGACGTAAGTGTATTAAAAAGGAAAGTTTGGGTCTGGCAAAAGGTTTATTTTGCCAGGTTGACATGGCAGTGCAGGTCTGAGACATGTTTAAAGGGCCACTTAAGTGGGTGGCACAATCAGTGCTGCATGCCCACCAGTAGCATTTAAATTATGGGTCCCGGGTACATGTAGTACACTTTACTAGGAAAATACAAGTAAATTAAATATGCCATTTGGGTGTAAGCCAATTCTACCATGTTTAAAGGAGAGAGCACAAGCACTTTAGCACTGGTTTGCAGTGGTAAAGTGTGCAGAGTCCTAAAGCTAACAAGAATGGGGTTAGGAAAAAGTGGAGGGTAAAGGCAAACGCTGCAAAGAGGGCCAGGTCCAACACCCTGAATGTAAGCAGTAGAAGGATACAAGTCTTCCAGTCTAAAATACTTTAAATAAGCCATGCTCCAAGCAAGGGTCTGATACAAACATAAGAAGATGAAGGAAATAATTTGATAAGGCACAAGCAAATGAAAGTGAAAAGAAAGCAAACAAATGGCAAGTAGTGAGCTGTAGGTATTTGTATTGTTCATAATAGGTCTTGAACAACAGATTGAACTCAAGACCTAAAACCCTGCATGTGGAGTGAAGCTGGTGCAGTTTAAAAGCTTCACACATGACATCCACATTAGTTCAAAACCCTGCAGCAGTTAGAGATCTATAGCAAATTGGTACACATGTTTAAATCATGATAAGAATTAAATGTACAACTTTTAATGAAACATTTTAAGAACACAGATTTATGTCTTTGACTTTTGCAATGTTTACCTGGCACCTATCTGTACTCATCCGGTGAATTTCCACCATTTGTTTTATTGAAAGCCGTACTGGGCTGGCCCATCATCTGAGAGATTCAAAGGAGCCTCCATCCATTTGTCTATCCGATGGGCGTAACTGGTGTAATTCTGTGTAGAGTCATTACTGCAAAATCACTCATAATTATGTGTAATTGTGTGAGAAGAGTGACCCAGCATTGTGTGCTATCTTCTTAGTACAAAATGCACCCTTGCATCCAAAATGGGCCAGAGAATGCATTTTGAGCAAAGAAAATAGCACTATTTGCTACACGACACGAACAGCAGTAGCCAGTAGCCACTCACTTTCTCATGCTTCATTGTTGCTGTGCTCCTGCGGTAGGATTTTTGGCCCAAATTACTCTTAATAATTACTCAAGCTGGCGTAATTGCAGAATTTCAGTAATTTTGCATCACAAGAGTAATGCGTAATTACTCAAACTACTCCGATTACTCAGAAATAATTAAAATTCTCCCAGGCCTATTATTTATCTGCTTTTCTACAATTATGCTGACTTTGTGTAGTAATTAGAGTGGATTTGTTGATTCTTTAATTCTTTCACTATAAACCATGGAGCATGAAGGCAGAGAGGCACACACTGTGACCCGTATTCATTGAATATTTTTTTCGCAACAGAGATACGGTGGTAACATCAAGGTGCCTGATTGTACAAACATATGTGTTGAAAGATCTATATATCAGAGCTCAGTTTCCTTTGAAGTGAAAGGACACAGACCACTTTATTTAAGTTCGCATACAGTCATTCAGCAAGCTAAAGCATAAGCCATGAGCAACAGGGAGGATCTTCTAGATGGCTTTGCCTTCACCATAACCACTCACTGAAGCAGTACTACAACCCTGCCTAATGTGAGTTAACTGCCTCTATGCTATATGAAGTAGCACCTGGTAGATGCATGGGGGCCTCTGTTTGAAAGGATGTTAAAGTTTAGAATCCCATGTCAAGAGAGATCCAAGGAAGACCTGCAGCAGGACATTGCCCCAAAATGCTGTGCCAGAAACAAGAAGGATCATTAAGATGGCAGAAAGTACAATGTGAAGGTCATTTAACAGCATACTCCAATGAAACTTCAGGTTGTAAGATCATTGAAAGATCTATGATTACATCCAAGAGGAACTCATGGGCTCAGCTGGCGACAGAGTTACTTTGCCCTCACTAGAAAATGATCCTGGATGTTTTAGCACCGACACCACGGCTAATTCAAAGAAATGGCTGCATAGATCTCAGTACATCACTTGCATTGGTCTACCATCTGCACCAGCCCGCATCATTTTCTAAACTACAGGTATCCTTCACTAGGAGGTGTTGTCAACTAATATGAGCTAACAGAACCGGCTCCAAGCTATTACAACCAGCCTCCACTTGAGAGAGCTTTGCTCCACAAAGCTATCAACAAAGAAGCTTCATCTGGTTGTAAACACCGCATTTCCTGTTCTTGGGAAACATTGACTCCAGAACAGCATTTTTTTCTTTAAATCAAAACTCTTTTGCTGTGAGTCTCCATCATTAGGAACCAAGACCGACTTCAAATGTGGTCTGCACCCCACTCAGGTTTCAGCTAAGTGAGCTCCAGAAGACTTTCTTACATGAGATTCGAAAGCTATGACTTTCTTCCATGCTCGATTACTATTTAAAATATATCACATACATTGGACATATTTAAATACCCTGCACTACCCTTACAATCTCTTTCTGAAGCTACATTCCTCTTCTTTGTGCTTGATTGCACAGATCAATCTGACACATGAATATGCTCTATACCCTTGACAATCCTTGTGGGCTGCCCATAAAGCTAGGGCTCTGTTCTTTGTTCTAGAGTACCCTTAAAAATCAATCAGACACAAATATTTTTCACTTCTGGCCAGTCCTTCCGGACTGCTCATAAAGTTTTGGTTCAGAATTTCAGTTGGAAATCAGTTGGATGTATGTGTACCATCTATACTCCAACCCCAAACCACTCTACAAGCCTCCATGTGCTGGATTAACCATAAAAAAACCTTCAAGTATATCAGACATATCGATTATTTCCAAACCCTGGACCATTCTTACCGGCTGCTCATGCAGATATGGTTCTCTACCAAAGGCTGGATTATGTTTAAAATTAAATCTGGAAGCTTCATCTGTTGCCTACCCCAGACCGAACTTGCACATTATTTATAAAGGAGAGGTTCTCTCCAATATGCTGGGTTATGCTTGGACATCAATCACACCTATGCAAATCTTCCATGCCCTATAACAATCTTACACATTTTTAATCAACCTATGACCCTCATGCGTGTGCTGAATTGCTATTAAAATCCATCAGAGATGTTGGACATTTGCATCTCTTGCACACCAAGGACCATTCTTACAAGTGGTTTATTAACGTTATTCCAGGTTATAGAAACAAATTTGAAAGTAAATCACAGATCTCTGGCACTAGGAGCAATGCTAACAAACTATTATTATGATGGCTGACCACCTGCAAAACTGTTTAGAGGAGACAAGAAGAAGGGTCTTAAGGCTCCCTGAACTTCTAACCTCTCCTTATCTTCACCTCTCATTATTGGTGTGTGTCTCTGTACCTCTCAAGCTTCACCATTTTTTGCTTTTATAGACATATCTCCCTGTATCTGTTCCAGCTGTCTCCTCTCCTGTTTCCCTTTGTCTTCTGAGCTCTCCCAGTTTCTGTCTCAGTCTTTCCCTCTTTGTCATCTGAGCATGTCACCACAGAACCCCTAACATCCAAGTGTAGCAAGCAAATATTGCCAGTTCAGAGTGTCAAGTGTTTTCGAGACAGATCAACAGAATTAAGGGTTGCCAAGATTTAGGGGTGACTCTTTTATTACTCTGAACAAACATCTGTTGTTTAGTGAGGTGTTTTGAGGAGGAATAAACCCATTTGATCATGCTTTGTCAGTAACGGCAGAAGAAGGCATCAACCTCCTTACCAATATCTTGCTCAGAATTCTGCAGTCAGTATTTAGTGGGGGCACGCGTCTATGTGAGGACCTATTTGTGGGTTATCAGTGGGATTTGGGGAGGTAGCCCATTATGGCCATCTAGTTGCTGTTCATAGATGGCCATCTCAAGCACTGAGACATACCTTGCTGCGAACTCTGAAGCCGACAGATTGATAAATATGTTATAAAACTCAGCCAGCAGATCATTGGGCCCAGGGGTCTTCCTGATTGTCATATCTGTCAATGCACCCTTCACGTCCTGCACAGTAACTGGCTGAATCAGAGCTTCTTGTTGGTCATAGGTTAATTGGGATAGTATTGCTAAGTCTAAGTAGGATTCAACTTTTACAGAAGAAGTTGCATATCAATCCTTGTATTAATAGTTCAAGAAAACATAATTGATATCACTCTGTGTATGAACAGTCTCTTCTTGTGGGTTTATAAACAGAGCTATGGAAACCCCCACAATTTTCTGTTCTAGTTAAGCAAGCAAGGAGCCTACCTGAATTTTCATCCTGAGTGTGTGTTCTAGTCTTATAGTCTGTGTAGTTTAGGCATCTCAGTCTTTCAAGGAGTGTGGCATATTTCTCTCTCACTGATGCAAGTTTATGGTGTTGCAAGGATCAAGTGCCAATGATTTTCTAGGTCCCACATGTAGGAAGGTGGAGTATTATGTGGTGTGGGGGTTAGACCTCACCATGTAATACCATCAAGATACCCCAAAAATGGTCCTTGAAATCACACTAATAAATCATTAGCTCAGTCCTGGTAGTGTGGCAAAGCGCAATCAGGCTTTACTAGAAGAACACATGTTAAGCAGTTCATAATACCAACATGGACAATAAGTAACTGACGTGACTAAAGAGAAACCCGACACCAATTTATAAAAATAGAGTATGTTTTTATCTTGATTTAAACACCAGAATGAACAGAATAGCATACATATAACCGGAGTTATCGATTTTTGAAGGAAATTAAAATCAGTGCAAAATAATACAGTGAAACTTCATCATTGCGGTCAATGGGAAAAACCACTAGAGACAATTGGTCACTTGCAGGTCGAGTTGCATGGTACCCTTACAGGGTACAGGTGATATGGGTCCCGGGACCAAGCCACAACTGTCAGTTCAATTTTACCTGGCCCTTGGAGTCCGGGTGCAGAGTTGTTCTGACTGTCCCTGGTGCTAAACGGGAGCCGCGAGGGAGTTGCTTTTACAGCTCAGAGGGTACAGCGGGGGAAAAGATGCAAAAACACAACAGCGGGGTGGTTGCTGATGTCAGTCAAAGGTTGGATAGAGTTCCCTCTAGGTGAAGCATCGAGCAAAGGGGTCGGTTCATTGCCGGACTGGCAACCGACAAGCCATGGCAGTGGTAATCAGAGCGGAAAGTAACTTCAATGTCCGGTGGACCCGGGGAACGTGTTATTTGCCTTTAACTTTGTGGACAGAAGGATTACAGTTCCCATAATGCACTAGACCATCTGGATTTGGGCAATCCCTCAGAGAGCCCTATGGCTAGCGATTCTACAGATTCAAAGTGTTGTTTTACCTGCAGTTTGCAGGGGACTAGTGCCACTAGTGCCACTAATGCAGGGGAGTCTGAGGGTGCTTCAGGCTTTCACAGGAGTATCTCTGTCTGAGGTAACTGAGAGATAGCCTGGGATGAGTCTGAATCAGGCAGTTCCAGGAGTGTTGCCACAAGTGCAGGGTATCCCTCTTTCGCTTTGTGCAAGTCCTGTTGTCGCTGACAAGGGGCTCTTCTTCCTTCTTCTTTGATGCAGGTTGTTAAGAACTGAGGTTCTGGTTTCAGGGGTGTCCCTTAAGTCCTAGAGTTAAGGGAATTAGGGGTGTGGGGGCAAGTAGCCAATGGGCTGCTAGTCCCTGCAGCTAATCCGCCCCTGAGGTGAGCACATCTGGGGGTGTAGGTTACCTTTTCTACCCAGAACTGACTATTTCTACCACTTTTAAAAAATGGGAGAAGTCTTCTTTTAGGTGTGCAGACCAGGCAGCTCACCCTAGGTGTGGCTAGCCTTCTGGTGGTGTACCTCTCCTGACTACCTAATTTTGGGGCATATTAGCAAGGACCTGCGATGATTATCGCAAATCGCGCTTAGCGCAATTTGCATTATCGCCGCCTATCGCTGGAGTACATCGCCGTTTTAGCGGCGTATTAGCAACGCTTTGCACAATGGCGATGTACATTCCAGCGATAGACGGCGATATTCGGCATCTGAGCAGGAAAAGCTGCGATAATGGCAGGGCGCTACGGAAATCCTAGCTGATAGGGAGTGTGGATTTAACATGTCAATCCACCTCCCATTGTCAACATAGCTAAGTCAGGTCTGGAGCAGGTGTTAATTTCCGGCGATAATCGCGGGCAGCGCAGCTTTTGTTGTCGCTTGACCCGCGTTGTTAATAGGGCGATGTTGTGTTGGCGAGGGATTTCATTCAGGATTAGGTGAGGTACGCCCACTTTGCATGTCATTAGCGATGATTATCGCTGACATGCAAAGTGGGAAGGAAACAGGCGCTATTTCCAGGAAGCTGTCGCTAACTGCTGTTAGCGACAGCTTGTTAATTGGGCGATAATAATATCGCCGCTTTAGCGGCAGAAAGTGCAGCTAAAGCGGCGTAAATGCCCTTGCTAGTATGCCCCTAATTTTGTTGCCTGCCCGGGTGCAAATGTGCCTGGGGCATGGGGAGGGCTGTTTCCTCATTTGGGAGTCAGCCCAGATGCTTGTCAGAAGGGGTGTAGTCTTTGAAGCTCACAGCCTTGATGTGCCACTTCACTAGCCTTCCTGGGAGAGAGGAGGTGCGAACTCTATCCTGCTCAGGCCTTTGTTCCTGACTCCTGGGAGTGATCACACTGCCTGGCAGGAGGACAGAATCCCATCTTGGCAGCAGCCAGCATGGGCTGTCAGTCCATTTTTTCCTATGGACCGTCTATCACTTATAGAGTCCCTTAATGACAAAGGGTACTACATAGCCATATAAGCTTGCACTTATGTGTCCACACCTTTAATATACTGCACACTGTCTCCTGGGCTTCAGGAGGCCTTCCTTAGGAGTGTCTGCCATATATCAAAGATAGTGTATTGACTTTGCCACACATGGTGTGGGCAAAGTCAAGTTTGACCAGTTTGCACTGCTCATACAGTCCGCAATGGCAGGCCTTCTGTCAGTAGTTTATTTGGGTCACTTAGTCTGCAAACCCTGGGGACCCCTTTACCACCCTTGCCCTGGGTACCTCTGGTACCATATACTAGGGACGTATAAGGGAGTAAAGTCCTTGCCAATTGGGGTTGCCAATTCACACATATCAGTTTTGGGAAAAGAGCACTAGGGCCTGGTTAGCAGGCTCCAGTGCACTGTCAGAGTCAAAAACCAGCATCTAGTAGTGCAACTAGGGGCTAAATGTGGGGGGCATCTGCAAAAAGGCCTGTTTTCTTACACCTCAATGTGATGTTGAAGCCAATCAGATCTTGTTCTATTGTTTTCAACGACCCTGCTATCATTTTATTTCCATGGCCCCTGTCCATGACCTTAAATGCTTCCCATTCTATTGTGTATCCCCATTTTTTATCAAAGTAGCGTTGGAAGGTATTCCTCAAATACTCTCAAAAGGTTCATCATGCAATTATTCAAGCCACAAACTGCTCGCTCCATTTTTGTTTCTTCGAATGGAGGATGGGACCAATCCAAATAGACTTCTAGGATGCAAAGCAATTATTACTTCCAACTGCTATCAAATGGGGCCTTAGAGTTATCCACTCAGAGAGTCTGGCGCGCTCAGTAATTTGTTTGGTGTTGGGCCATTAGTATGTTTCTTCCACCCAATTTACCCTTAACCATTGCCAATCTGCCTCTGTTGTTGATATATGCATCAGTGAAAGTGATAGGAACTCCATGTCAGATCTAAATTAGAGCCCCTTTGGGTATGAAAAGGATGTAGTGGCAAATAATTGTCCCCCTCAATCTATTTTGTAATATGTGTATCTCTGTGTCCACAATGTGTCCACAAGGTTCATTTTCTGCAGCAGAAACTTTATGTGTCTACCTTTGTTTCTCAAGAAGACATCTACAAAAGCACTGATGTGGTTCATCTAGTCATTAGAATTCAGGCTTGGTCCAACCCAGGTACCCTGAGATTTTGCCCAGTCTCAAATGTCTAGCTAGGGTCTATTCTTAATAATAACTGCTGTAAATTGTGTCCACCAGCTACTATAGTCATAGACAGCCCCACAGCCCAGAAAAGCCAATACCTAACTTCTCCACCCTAGATATTCTGATAATGCCCCCGCGATATCTCAATATCAAAACTAGGGATTATTGTGATATCAATATCACAGCCATAATATTCAGGACAAAAATATCAAAAGGTGAATACATTAAGTGAAGTATAGATTTACTATTATTAAACCCACATCTAAGTACCTTGAAGATAAATGTATATATATTCAAGGCAATTAAATTTGGATGGAAGGATAGACAATCTATACATACTTGCCTGTCGATATTTTTGTCCTCGATCTTCTAGCTTTGATATTGATACCACAGGATATCTTGCTTGATATTCTGGACACACAGCAGGACTGGCAATACGTCTCTGGTGGTGCTCAGGAGTATAAATCCACAGTATGCGATGGAAAGCAAGTGAAGACAAGTATGGCCAGATAACTATTGAGGTAGTTTGTTCAAGCGGCATACAGGTAATGACTGCACACTGGGTGAGAAATCGCAAGTAAACATCTCACAGTTTAAGTGTATCTGCCCTGCTAGATTTCAGCAAGTGCTCGGTTCCAGCTCAAGGGAAGACCCCACACATTCAAGTGAAGATGGGATGTGCTCAATAATAATGTTGCTGCTGTTTTTGTACTCACAAGTGGAGACAGACATGTGTGAGGCTTATGACACACGGGGGCATATGTACAAGGAGTTAACGCCGCATTAGCGGCACTTTTCTGCCGCTAATGCAGCGATATTTTTATCGCCCTAATAACAAGATATCACTAACAGCCGTTAGCGACAGATTTCTGGCGATACCGGCCGTTTCCAGCATTGCCAACTATGTTAGCGATAACTATCGCCAATGATATGCAAGGTAGGCGTTCCCGTGCAAAAACGCACGCTAACCCCACTTCGCGATATTTACAATGATCGCCCGGACCCGGGATACGTTAAAAAAACAGCCGCTAAAGCCCGTTAGCGGCTGGGGCTTAAGACCAGAAAATAGCTGGTCTTAAAAATGGAGATAACACTTGGGGCCTCATGTCAGCAGGTTTTGGTGCTGGACAGCGCTGCAAGCAATGTTGCTGCGCTGCCCTGCGACAAAACTACAGGGCAGGAATGCGCACCAACAATAAGATAGTGCGCATTCCTGGGCCTCAGTCATGAAAAGCGTTGCAGCGCTGCGACAAGACAGTGTCGCAACACTTTTCACTACACCCTTCTTGCGACTCCATGGATGCGCTGTTTTCACTGTACAGTGCTCCATGATGCAAGTAATGGCAGATACGTCTGGAATCCTGACCTATCTGTCTGCGCTAATGTCATGCATTGCTGCTGTTGTGTCACAAGCATGACGCAACTCCAGCAATGCATGGGGCCAGCCTATCCCTGTGGCACTGCGTCACCCTTACGCCTGCCATCAGGCAGGCGTAAGGTACTGACGCAGTGCTGTCCTACAATAGTCGCAGTGAAATCTGAGGGATTTCACTGTGCCACTCCTATGAGGCCTTGTTTCGTGGGAACGCACACCCTGCGTACATCATACCTGATGCAGGTATGATGTGGCACAGGGCTGCACAAGGTCACGCATATGCCTACATGTGTCACTTTGCAAATTCGGCGCTACGTGGTGCTAGTTTTGCCTGGTCCATTCTTGAGGGGTGTCAGCGCAGTTGGAGATCCATCGGTGGTGGTTGCGCACTGCAGTGTCATGGTCTGTAAGCGTTAGCGGAGTGGTGGTGCTGAGGGAGTTGACGAGACGTTCTTCGGTGGCCTTGATCCAGCTGCGAGGGGGGGCGATGATGGCGGTGGTGTACGGTGGGCATGGTGAAGACGTGATGTATATATTGATGGTCGGTCCAGGAGAGTCCGGTGGTGTGGCTGTAGTTGAAGTTCCCGCTGGTGGAGGAGACGTGCTTGACCGTGTGTCCTGCTCTGTGGCTTGCTGAGGTGACTAGCTGCTTGAGTCTGATGTTGGGGAGCTTCCCCAGGAGGGGGTGGTGTTCTGGTCACTGGGGTTGTCCAGGTGGAACTTGAGTTCACCGAGTAGGATGTCGTCGGTGGATGGGAGAGCCTGGGGTGCAAGGAGGTGTACAATGGTATCGGAGAATGGAGGGCCATGGCCTGGGGGGCCTGCAGATGAGGGTGCCGCAGAGGATGGCCTTGGGATTGGTCCGGATCTGGGAGTTGAGGTGCTCCATTGTCACCGTTGGGTCATTAGAGTGCGTGCTTCTGTAGGTGATGGCAATGCCTCCTCCTGGAGGGTCGGGGAGGTCCTTGCAGGTGATTCAGTAGCCGTCAGTGATGGCGATGTCCGGTCCGGAGCAGAAGTTGGTCCTGGCAGGCGATGTGGCGTCCAGCGTTGATGGCGAGGAGGGTGCTGGTGTCGTAGCGGTGGAGTGTCCGAGAGGAAGGGTCCTTGGTGCTGAGCGCAGTCCAGGGGCAGATGGACGCAGACGGGCTTGCCTATGGCTTGCCTTTGGCACGGGAGACGTCCATTACAATGCAGGCATTACATCGTAATGCCTTTACAATGCTACTCCAACAACGCAGGTGCCTTTACATCGCATTCCATTACAACGCATTGTGAGGTCAGTAATGGGGTATGTTTAAGTTTTAGGGTGGGTATGGGTTTCGTGTGTTGGAGATTAAATTTGGGGTGTGTATTTGGGTCAAATATGAAATTTGGGGTGTGCATTTGGGTCAAATATGATTTTTAGGGTGTGTTTTGGGGGCTCACAGATGAATTTTAGGGTCCACGGTTTGCTTTGGGGTGCAATGGTTAGTTTTAGGGTTGCACTCACTGAAGTGGGAATAGTAATTTCTACATCTCCGCTATGCAACACCTTCCCTACTGTTGCATTATGCTTAGTATTAGTATGCATTGTAATGGAATGCGATGTAATGGTATGCGTCGTAACTTCATATATACCTTTGGCACACCAGTGGTACGCACGCTGCGCATGGCCGCACAGTGGCCGCCATTGAGAAGTGCTGCGGGGGGAACTGGACAGCTGGGAGGTGGGAAAGGCCGGAAAGAACACTGGATGGGGCGTGGACGCGGGTGTGTGTGTGTGTGAGCGGGTGTTGTAAATATTTAAATGAGGGAAATCTTACCTCGATGCCGGTTCCCGTGTCTTCGTTGCTCCTGCTCTCCTGAGTCTGCTTCCAGGAACAGTAAGTAGGCAGCCAGGCTCCCTCCCCTGAGCCAATCACAACGCTGCGATGCGGCGTTGGGATTGGTCATTGGCGCAGGGGCAAGGCATGCAGCCAGGGGCTGGAGGGGTGGGCATGTTCTCCATGCAGGCTGTAATGCAGCCTGCATTGCGAACAGGGAAGTGCGCATGACTGCTTTGGGCGGCCTGAGCGGGCCGAACAAACAGTCATTGCGCACTTGAGTGGGCATGCCAATCCGCCCCTGCCTTGCTCTGTGAGTGGAGCAGCCCTACCCACCCTCCCGCCCGCAAAGGAAACATAGCACGATTACATCAGGAAGTTATCATCATGTGATGATTTTTCCTCTTCTTGCACTGCTTGAAAGCAGTGGGGCGACACTCTTCCGCCATAGCGGATGAGCCGCCACTGGGGGTGCGTCATCTACAGGGCTAGGCATGGGCGACTCGACCCACGGGCCTCCTCCGCTACGCGTCCCACCTTCTACTTACCTGGACATTGACACCGTGGTGCAATCCGCTGCACTCTCTCAAAATCTGTGACTCAGCCAGCAGGAGCCTCAGCCAGGTGTGATTTCACAAGTCTGGGTACAGCAGTCACCGCCAAGTCCACTTGTGAACTTCCCGATGCAGCTGATGCAGCAGGGCCCCCTTAGGCGTGAAGTTGCAGTGCCCCCGCCACACAAGTTCGGCGCAGCTCAGGGGCCTCACCCTCCACAGCGTCCGGCCAGCCCAACATCATCCGGCCTGTGATGCCGAGAACCCACTGTTGGTAATCCCCTCCGTGCACCCCGGTGTAGTGGTGGATCGTAGTATGCGATGCAGACTTCCCTACGTTGGTGCGCTGGAGCGCCTCTACCATTAACAGCTCAAAGGGGCGCAAGCCGGTCTTCTCACACAGGTCAGCAACGTGTCTCTATATGATCTGCCAGACTTCACCACCAGGTACGGGCGATCGTCGCGCCTCAATGTCTACCGCCACGGCTCATCGACTCCACAGCTCCTCCGCATCCCACTCCAGGTTCCAGACGCAGGTCCAGCGAGGCATCCAGGCTCCAGACGCAGGTCCAGCGAGGCATCCAGGCTCCAGATGCAGGTCCAGTGAGGCATCCAGGCTCCAGACGCAGGTCCAGCGAGGCATCCAGGCTCCAGACGCAGGTACAGCGAGGCATCCAGGCTCCAGACGCAGGTCCAGCGAGGCATCCAGGCTCCAGATGCAGGTCCAGCGAGGCATCCAGGCTCCAGATGCAGGTCCAGCGAGGCATCCAGGCTCCAGACGCAGGTCCAGCGAGGCATCCAGGCTCCAGACGCAGGTCCAGCGAGGCATCCAGACTCCAGATGCAGGTCCAGCGAGGCATCCAGGCTCTCATTCTGGTCATCCTGGATGTTGGGTGGCTTGCAGGGGTTGTTGATGTGTGCTGCACTTGGCCCTGGCTGCTACATTCTGTATTGTTTTTGGTTTTTATGCCTATTTTCTATTGGAGGTTGCAGATAGGCTATTTTTTGCATTAGAGGCAAAAAAAACTCACGTTGGGCTGACTAACGTGAGTTTTTTTGCCGCTAATGGGCCTATCAGTAGTTTTCGCCCACTAACGCCGGAATTCCTATCGCCATCGCGCTAATGTTAGCGGCAGTTTTCACCGCTGATCCCTGATATTATCGCCATGTAGCGACGGCTTGTAAATACGCCGCTAACATGGCGATAGTTTTCAGCGGTAAGCAGCGATAAAAAAACTGCCGCTAACTAGCGTTAGCGATAGTTATCGCCAGTCCTTGTACATATGCCCCACAGTATGCAAAAAGAACAGATAATGGACAGAATGCTGAACCAATCAAACATTCACCCCCAGTCACAGATCAGGGTTAAATCCATTGTTTTTTTGCCTGCCACACCATTCCAGTTTAGACCCAGCCATATGCAAATCAGTCTTGACCCTCCTCCCTAAGGGAACAGTCCAGCCCAAACTGCAAGGCCAAGTCCTCCCTGGACCAGAAACAAGCATCCTGGGACCGGTTTCAGGGTTTCACCCTCCATCAGTCTGGCTAGCTTGAATCTGGTGGCGTAGCGAGCACGGGACCCACTTGTGGGCATACCCTTCCCACTTAGTGTGACAAATGCAAAAAGAACAGATGATGGATGGAATGCTGCATCAATCAAACATTCACCACCTGTCACAGATCTGTGTTAAATCATCGTTTTTGTGCTGGGATTTAACCCAGATCTCTTAACTGGGGGTGAATGTTTGATTTGTTCCGCATTCCGTCCATCAATTGTGTGTCTTTTGCTTTCTTGCCATAAGTGCGCAAGGTATGCCCAGACGTGGGTCCTGGGCTCACTGTGCCACTGGATTCAAGCTAGCCTGGCTGATGAAGGATGTTACCCCAAAACCGGTTCCAGGTTGCTTGTTTTGGTCCAGGGAATACCTCGCTTGGCAGTTCGGGCTGGACTGTTCCCATGAGGAGCAGGGTCAAGACTGATTTGCATATGGCTGGGTCTAAACTGCGGTGGCATGGTGAGGAAAAGAACAATAGATTTAACCCAGATCTCTTGACTGGAGGGTGAATATTTGATTTGTTCTGCATTCCGTCCATCAATTGTGTGTCTTTTGCTTTATGACATACAGTAAGCATATATATATATGATGTGGTGCCAAAATTAGAGAGGAGTCAAAAAGATCAAATCTCTTTCAATATTGTTTCCAATGTGGGCTCTTTTCCTAATTCCGTTACCTACTAGAGCTATATCTTCAGAGTGGAAGGGGGGCAGGACTCCAACAGTCAGTAGGGGGGTCTCCTCAGATTGGCTCTTGGGGTCCAACAGCCCAGGACTCCGCCTGGAGATGCCCACCAGTCAGGTGTTGGCACAGCTTATGACCCATGTCCTCAGCGGTGTAACTCAACTTGAAACACGGAATGCGCATCAGCAGGCCATGAGTTCAGGACTCCTCAATAGTGATGGGCTGCTGGGCACCGAAGTCTACAGCTCTCTTCTTGGTGCCTGTAGACATCAATGCTTGTCTGTTGGGTCGGAACATTGGTTCATCTGAGAATTAGCACTCTATTCAGTATGTTGCTCTGTTTTGTGCCCGCTTTGAGGATGGCGCTAGGGCTCTCAGTGGGCTCAAGGTGGCATTGATACAGGTGGCAGGTGCGGAGTTGCGGCGAGAGGTCTAACTCCATGAGCTGCTGGCCGCGCCCTCCGTATGAATCCTAGCTCACCTCCCTCTAGATTCTGTATCTCTGCCATTTCTTCCTCGCCCCACACCCCCTCCTCTGTCCTATTTCGCAGCCCTCTGAATTTCTCTTAATCTTCCTCATACACTGAAAAAGGGATTAAATTACGTTTAATGTTGTGCTAAAATGACTGTGCTTCAACCATAAATAATTGTACTGTTAAGAGTAATGATGCACGTATTATCTGCTATAGTCCTAACGTCTTGAGTGAATTTTCTCTGCTACTTTATTCCTGTATCCTGTCTGTCATTTTATGTCACAATGCCTGCCTGTCACGCTTTGTCTGCCTTACGCTGCTCACTCCCGCCTCTCAGGAACTGTCTCATTCCTGCAGACCCTGCACTGTCTCGTAATTTCCCTTTTTCTTTATTTCTATCTGTCTTTTTACAAGTGCCTGCCACCCTAGGCCTTTGACTGTCTATCGTTTCCTATTTGACGCTGTGTCTATCATTCTGTATAAGATTGTTGCCTGTTTTATCTTCCTCATTCTGCTTGTACGTGACTGTCGCTACATGTCCACCTCTATGCCAGTCATTGTCACTCTGTTTCCGTCTCTTCTTTTGGACAGTGGTCACAGCACTTAAGCTTCGCAGCGATACTAAAACCACAGGTCAAATCTGTCTGCACCGTTTCCATTGCTTCTGTTACATGGAATCGAGAAAATCATGTTTGCACAAGCACAAAAACAGAAGCAAACTGATTTTGCACTTTGATGCTCACGTTCAAAAATACATTTCCTCCACCTCAAATATAAAATATTCATCTGAGTTTGAGTTTAAAAGCTTTGTTTATGAATTCGGATTTACTCGAGACTGTCTCTTTCATAGTCACAAAGATGTTTAACCAAAACTTGTTTTGAAATTTTGTTGCCCTTCTGCAAAAAGTTGTTTAATTAGATGAACTGTAACAAAATCTGTTTGCAACATTCCATGTTGTGGAAGTTGCAAAAACGGGGCAGATTAATTTGTTCTGTTTTTGTACCTTTTTGGATTTTTTTGTGATACGACACCATGAGGGATATGTACAAAGAAGTGGCGGAGCGCGGCGTTAGCCTCCTTGGCTTAACGCCGCGCTCCGCCACTTCTGAAACGCAAGGCTGCACCATATTTACAAGAATGTGGTGCAGCCTTGCATTTCCCCCTGCGATGGCGCTAAGTTTAGCAACTTAGCCCCAACACAGGCACCCTTGCACCATAGTGCAAGGGTGCCTGCGTGAAGGGGAGGATTGTTTATGTGTAGGAAGGTGTCCCTTCCTGCACATAAACAATCCTAAAATGCCATTCTGTCACTTTCATGTGTGTTGCTTCATGCTGCACACATGAAAGTGACAAAATGGCATTTTTTTAAAAGGTTTGTTTATGTACAGGAAGGGCCACCTTCCTGTACACAAACAAACCATGGCATTTTATGGAAAAAGCAAAAACGAGGAGAAATAATGCATTTCTCCTCGTTTTGCTAATTTAAGACCAGGATTTACCTGGTCTTAATTTTGGCGCTGCCTCCTCTGTACGCCACCCTTGTACATAGGGGGCAGCGTCAAAATGAAGGGGTGTTGCAACACCCACTGCCCACCCCTTTCACGCTAACCATAGCGTGAAAGGGGGCTTTATGTACAAGGCAACTTCTCAGGCATTTCTTGATTGTCTAGTCCTGATGATGATCCCATAACCTTTGTTGGGGATCGAAACATCGTCGACAACCACTTCTTGACTCCTACCTGTATTGTTAGTTTATGCGGAGCACAAGATGTCTTTGTTATTGTGACTGTTGCTATTGCTTATTCTTACCGCCAAGTCACTTTTAAATTTTATGCCTGAGGTAAGGAAATCTGGTGATTTCCAGTTACCCCGTCACGTCCAGCTCACTTCATGCTTGTTTGTATTATTTATGCTTTAATTCTTGAAAATAAATCTATAACATTTTTGCATTGAACACATTTAGACCCAATCCTGATTTCAGCATTGTGGTTACATGTTTGTACTCATTTTTGAAAGGGACCGCTGTCTCTGATAACATTCTGACTTCCACGCATTTGGACATCATTTAGGAATTGACATCCATTCCCAATCCATGCCGGGTTTTGTGGAAGCCAGGCTGCTCATGCTGGGAACTCCATTACCTATATTCCCCTGCTCACTGCTTTGTCTCCACCCCTGCAGGCCAAGGATGGGTGGAGGAATTCAGTTCACCTGTGGCTGGGTGCTGCTAGCCTGCTCACACCTGATGCATGTGATTACTGTGAGCTCTTTTCAGCCCCAGCTCCCTTCAGTCCAGGGTTGATCATTGTAGCTGTATACTGGTGAGGCTGATCCTTGTTTCCAGTGTTTCCTGAGCTTTTGATATTCCTTGATTCCTGAGCTATAGTTGATCCTTGTTCCTTGATTCCTGAGCTATAGCTATTCCTTGTGCCTGAATTAGCACTCCCTGCAGTGCTACCTTCTTTCCTGAGTTCCTGAGCTATAGCTATTCCTTGTGCCTGAATTAGCACTGCCTGCAGCGCTACCTTGTTTCCTGAGTTCCTGAGCTATAGCTATTCCTTGTGCCTGAATTAGCACTGCCTGCAGCGCTACCTTGTTTCCTGAGTTCCTGAGCTATAGCTATTCCCTGTGCCTGAATTAGCACTGCCTGCAGCGCTACCTTGTTTCCTGAGTTCCTGAGCTATAGTTATTCTTTGTTCCTGTGCTTCAGCTATTTCTTGTTCCTGATTTGCACTGCTTGCAGTGCTCTCTTGACTCCTTGTTTCCTGAGCTGTAGCTATTTCCTATTTCCTGTTTCCTTGAACCAGCACTGCCTGCAATGCTACCTTGACTCTTGAAGCTTTAGTAATTCCCTGTTCCTGAACTAGCACTGCCTGCAGTGCTACCTTGACTCCTGAGCCTTAGCTCAATTCTTGTTCCTGCCCCAGCACTGCCTTCTATGCTACTTTGTTTTCTTGATTCCTGAACCTGCACTATTCTAGTATACCCTTGTAGCCTCCCCTTCTGTATATCCTTTTCCAGTCCCTGCCTTTCTTACCATTTCCTTGGTTCCAGTTCTAGTTTGCTGTCTTTCTATTTCTGCTGTCTTGCTTCTGTTACCTTGTATGTTTGTTACCTGCTTTCTGCCAAGTGTGCCCTGTGATTTCCTTCCTTTCCTGTTAAGCACTCCTCCTTGCTAGCTCCTTGTCTATTGTGCTTGTGTTTAGTTCTACCCCTTTGCTGTTACTGCCTTGCGTGTTCCTGTTTGATTGCCAGGATCCGTGGGCACAGCTGACTACCTAGGTGTTTTTTTTGTTCACTGTGAGTATTGTCTTTGAGTTACTGTTATAACATCACCATAGGTATAAGCTCCGCAGACCCTGCCTTTGCATACACATCCTATATGTGGGTATTTTCAGTCAGTATCTGTAACAGCAATTGTGGGTGAGGAACTTACTGAGCTTCAGTCTTACCGTGTGGAGCTCCTGAGTGCTTTACCCCACATTCCCTTTATTGTTAATGGTGTATTATATATATGTCTTGCACGTCCGTCCTGGGTGTAGTTAGTCTGAATGCTAAATTGCCTTGTGAGTGCCCTTCCTTTCTGAGTCTTAGCCATCTTGTTCCTTTGTACAGGCTTCCCCTTTGGATCCCTTTTCTCCTCTGACTTCCTGTGTGATCCTGGGCAGCGCTGTACTCCTCTCTCTGTGTACGTTTTCTACCCCGTTCCCAGTCCTTGCCCAAGTCCCTGACTGTGTTCCTGACATAGTTCCGGACAGTCCCTGACATATTCATTGTTCTCTGGGTCAAGCAGGAGGGCATTCCTGTACAATGAGGTGCAGAGCAACACCCCAGGGTATGACCACATCCTCCAAAGTGTGGCACAGTGACCTCCCAGAAAGCACCATTTCTCCAATATTCAATATGTCAGAATTTTCAGTGCGCAGAGAAGAGCTGGTTAAACACATCTCCAGGAAGGCTAATCTCCATAGTCTCTCCCCCTTGCATATACTCATGCCTTCCTTAATCCTAGCATCTGTCTGGGTTCAAAGAGGAGAGGTGTAAATGAAACTGGTGTCTTCTGCCTGTTTCCTACTTCCATTGAAGGATATTGTTTATGACCCCTCCCCCTGCTCTGGCATTCCTTTATAGCAGAGCCCTGCCCTCCCAGAAAAGGTGGCTAACCCCAGGGGCTATTTATCACCTCATCATAAGCCTGACTAATCCACTTAACTCTGACCAATCAGTACAGACCACTGGGAGGCTAAATTTTGGCTTACAGACAAGAACGCCTTATAACTTTTTGTCTGTACACTTCAGGAGAAATTTGTCTGTGCAATTTAGGAGAAATTCAACAATACCATATTGTTGGATTTATCAATACCATTGTAGGAAGTCTTTGAATGGCATTTGTATGATTCTCCTTGCGGTAATTATTAGGTAATAACTTCTTGCAAGGTCAACCTATGTGGCAGGGGATTTGCGATGGGCAAAATGACTTGGGCCATTTTTCCATCACCAGGGCTTATAAAACATCTTTTATAGGGACCCTGCCTACATCTACAGGACCCACACCCCTGAGATACCTAGAGGAGACCTTAGGGGTTCCGAATATGTACAAATGTTGCAGATCCTCACTCCAGAGGGCTCCTAGCTGAGGCACTTTATCACAATGTGGGGAGTGAAATGTGCAATTTCATTTAACCCAGGGCATATAAAACTCATTTTATCAGGGTCCTCCTTATAAATACCTGAACCCCCGCCCCTGGGACACCTAGGGGAGATCCTGGGGGTACCTAATATGCCTAAACATTGTAGTTTATCATTTTTTAAGTGCCCCAAACACCAAAGTCGAGTTTGGGCACAATTTGCATTTTAAAAGCAGTCCTGCACCCCAGGGCTGTTTTTAAACTGACCTCAGGCTTCAGCAGTGCACAGATGCAAGTGCAGAAACAGCTGCTGGCCTCCAACTGCCATGCCCTATTATATACTAAGAACGTAAAGGTAGTTTCAATCCCCCTGCCCTATTATGTACTAGGGCCTTATAGGGGAGGTCATGTTAATCATAGGGGTACCCTAAGCCATTGTGTACCCTAGTGTATGTAGGTGTTTTCACTGTATTCTAAGTGTCTCTTCCAGCGTAGTACTGGCCCTGGGCCTGGCTAGGCAGAGCCCAGGGTCAGAGTCAGTTACCACCAGTACCAGTCAGCAAAAAAGTTGGGGGTGCCCAGGGCACAGGATGACTTTGCAGCAATCACCATGAAAGAGATTTAGCTGCCAGACCTATAATCAATGGATGCAGCCATTTTGGGCGCATAGAAAAGGTCAATCACCATTATTCAAATAACGGTGAAATTTCATGTTTTTTTTCTCTCGGAAATGAATCCTAGTTCTGCCAATTTCTTTTGGAACAGTTTTCAGACATGCTCGCTTTGCGTGTTTTCTTGTCTCGCCTTGTTTGTTCTCAGAATCTTCTGAGTTCACTTTTATCTCCCGATTCATTCCCTGCAAACCTACATCACTCTCAGGGGGGTTTCTGCAGAGCTCCCTTCAGGAGCAGCTTTAGAGGCGTTTCAGACTGATGGCTGGACACCAAAAGATGGCTGCCTTCTCCAGAAATGTCAGAATCTAGCCCAATTTATAAGGGAATATTTTGGAGCCAAAAATCATATTTGTGGTGCAAAAGAGAGTGGCTTTCTTTGCCACACCCCCAGAACTCTTAGAAATAGTCTTTCTTTGACATCCTTTTCCTAGACCTTGGCTCTTATCAGCATTGTTAGTCTCCTGGGATGCAGTGTCTGCTAATGGCCAGAGAACTGGCCACCCTAAATTTAATTAAACCCAGGGAGCTTTGACCTTTGCTTCTTTGTTTTTTTTAATAAAAACAAATGAATAACATTTAAGTTATGAGGTTGTCATATAATTATCACACCAAAGCTTGTTCTAAATGGAAACTATTCATTATCACCTTGAATGCACATTTATATTTACTTTTGATGATTGTGAACATCATTTATTGTTCAAAAAGGTGGTACAAGATGGCGGAAGGATACTTCCCCAGATGATAACAGGGACACACAATGCCTGTTATCCTTCTCACGTTTGAGAACGTTTTCTCTTCAGCTCTTGACTGGTAAGAAATACCCCCAGTTACCTGCTACTGCAAATGCCTGAAGAGCATCCATGCTTGGAGGCAGGTATGCACCAGGCACCACAGACCACTGTGAACTGAAGGTGGAAGACATGGGATGCCGTTCCCAGAAACCATTCTATTGAGGGAACTCCACCCTGACCTCATTAGTGGAGTTTTGAAATTGAAGGTATGTACTGACTATGATGAGAGAGGAGGCTGCTGCCCATCTTCAAAGGACAGGTAATGTTAACATCAGCTTCCATTCAGTCAAGTGTACACCAGCATCGAAACAGACCTGGGTAGACCATGTTGCGGTGGTGCCAGAATGTGGAGCAGCGGGTTGTTCATTTACTTAGAACTAGGAAAGACTCAATGCCCTGTTGAAAGTCTGCACTGCCTCATGCTGCTGGCCTTATATGTATAGAAGCCCACAGCTGGCTGAAGGGCTCCACAGAGGTGTGGTACGGCAATGTCATTGTCAGAATATCATGTTCTAAATAGTGCCCCTTTGGAGTTTACAAACGGAACAGGCAACCAGGTCGGAGATTTACACCAGCAGAATGAGTGGAGGCTCCACCTGTATATACCTAGTGCTTCCCGTGACTCTAGATAGAGCAGAGGAGCCACACGTTTGTTTGTGCAGAAGCATCTCTGCTTTACAGCAGGACTCCCTCTCCACCAAACTTTAAATAAGGTCCTCTATCTGTTAAGCACGCTCCCACCCTCCAACACTTTTTGCTGTTTTTGAACCCCTGACTCCCTCGGTAACGGTTCCCAACAATAAATAAATTGACATGTTGGGTCATTAATGCACCACTCAGTCTTTAGGTAGCCTCATTAGGGATAGCAGACCATCAAGGCTCATAAGAGGAGGTAAAGGACTGCTACTAGAAAGTTTACTGAAGCATAGAAACACTTGACAATTGTTAAATAGGTACACAGTGTCTTCAGCAAAACACCCTAAATCTTGTCAGCAGTCTCATGTCCCTCTCATGTCAGCAGTTAAGTTCGCAGATACACTCTCACACCCCTCACAAAGTAAGAGTCAAAAACAACTAGAAGCATTCTTATACCCCTCACAAACTAGCAGCCTCACATTAGTGACAGCACTCCCACACCCTTAAGATTTGTTCAAAAACTCACTTGCCAACCTTCAAATCAATAAGTAATACTTTTAGGTGCTACCCTTTAAAGAAACAACCCATTCCTCAGTCAGGTTTTCATTACCACAGTATTAACAATCAAGGGAGCCATCCACAGTTTCAAATCAAACTCTTTAAAAAGAGTCTCCGATTCAGTCAATTACTATGGGGGAATTGGTAAACACAAACAAAACATAAGAAATAAAAGTATGAGATCAAGTTTTGCCAAGCATTGGCAACATAAAACTTCTTTTGGTACAATAACAAAGATCCCTAGCACACGTAAATGTATAAATCCATACAGACAAATAATAGTGGCACATTCGAATATTATCACAAATATATGCACTGGTCACAGGAGATTTCTTTAGTCTTTATTCTTTGTGTAGACCTTCTCACGTTTGAGTACTACGACAGACCAATAGCCAACACGTGTTTCGTCAGCTTCTGATACATATATATGCGACTTTTTCAAGGCTCGATCATCTTTAGTGTAAAACTGTTAACATGTGGTGATAATTCCGACCCACATGGTCCTCCAGCGTGGGGTAATATTTGTGGTGGGGTCCAATTAACGACCGTCACTTCTTCAGTGTCTTGTAAATGGTAACTTATCCGTTGCTCCGTAATGTGTACAAACCCCTCACGCTGGATCCCTCGAGTACGAGGTACTTTTGGTACAAATTGAAGTATATTGGATGTAAGAACTGTGCACTTTGAAACCTAATGGTATAAATGACGACCAAGATTGGGCTTGTTTTTAAATAAGTAATGAGAATGTTCTGTGAATACAAAAATTTAGAGCTGACCCGTTACAAATTACAGCAAATATGCAACTTTTGATAATACCAGAAAATAACGTTGAATTTATAAGAGCCTTGGCTGGGGATGCTTTGTAAAGATTTGAAAAACCTCAGAAGAAGATACTTTGGTAGGATTTCTGTACATAAATGAAGAAAAGGATGAATCAATGATATGTAGCACAATTTCAATTCAAACTTAAGTTATTTCGAAATAACAAGGGCTGATCTCACTACTGTATATGATTATGAATAATATACTTTATAACCAGAAAGGCTTCATGCTGCGCTGCAAGATTTCTAAATAGAATGAACGTCTGTTTTTCAGTACTTTCAATACAAAGGTTGTTTATTTTCTCATCAGGCAAACATTGAAAAAAAGATCTTGTGATGAAGGGCATGTACTAGCCTAGAATGCATAGAGATGAAAATATATGAGTATAAATTGTTTTAAAGAACACTTTGATCTTAATAAAAAAAAAAACATTAAATGTTTTTCTGGCTATTAAAGAGTGAGCTCCTTACTGGAAGATGCTCCCTGAATTCTTAATATTGTGGCAGCTGTACACTAGCAGATGCACTCTCACAATCCTCTGTGGCTGGTAGTCACACAGTACTGACATCACTTACACCTATCACAGATTAGCATTCTGACACAATTGACAACATCTTCGCACACTATCAATATCACACCCGAGACGGCACTCTCACTCCCTCAGAGAGTAGCAGTTTCATAACACTAAAAGAACTTTCACACCCCTTCACCAATTAGTTGTACTCTACCGAAAGCACTTTCCCATCCCTCACAGACTTGACAATGGCAAAGCTAAGGTCTGTGTGATAATTATGGGTGGGCGGAACTCGCGTAATTCTGTGTAGTGTATTCTTGCGGAATTACCCAAAAATCTGCGAGATTCCACAGCATTACGCAAGAGTAATTCTGCTGTTAGCACTATTTTTTTTAGTGCAGAAAATGCCCCCTCGTGTCCAAAATGCATGTGAGGATGCATTTTGAGCTAAGAAATAGCGCTAAAAGCAAGAGAACATGAATAGTGCTCGTGATTGCTAAATGTGCACTTAGGGTCAGATTTCTGCCAACTTACTTCCGCCATTTAGTGTTATTTTCTTAGCACAAAATGTATCCTCACATCCAAAATGGACTCAAGGATGTATTTTGTGCTAAGAAATAGCGTTAAATGCAACAGAACATGAATATTGAGTTAACAGACATTTGAGGTCACTAAATGGGCTTTTGCTGTTTGATTTATTTCGCCAAATTATTCTTAATTATGCGAGTGGGAGTAATCACTTTATTATTGGTAATTTATCATCAAAAAGTAATGCAGAATTACCAAAATTACTCTGATTACTCTGGCGTAATTGAAATTCCTCCCAGGCCCATTGATAATTGAAAGTGCCTCGTTATTAGCTTGTAGATTTGTGCGTGTGGTACTGTGGATGAATACAAGATAGTCAACGGATGAATGAATAGATGCATGAGTGCAACAATGAGTGACCGGGAGCATGATTAATGTTTAAATGCATAGAATCATTGATGAGTGACTACATAGAGAAGCATTCAGGCAAAAAAAGTCTGCATTTTTCAGACTTTGGTTTTAAAAGGAACATACTTGACGTGCCAGGGCACTTGAAGTGCCAGGGCATTGACATACAGTATATGTTTCTCTGGAATTCGCAAACACACTGCTAATGTTTTGACCACCAATGCAGGCAATTTGCATCTAGCTCTGTTAAGGTTAATTCAGTGAAATCTTCAAAATTTTGCAGAAGGAGTCATGCAGGGACAAGGATTGGCATATTAATTTATATTAATTTAAAGTTAATTCTGAATGTTTTTAGGGGTAAAAGCACATATACAGGGCACTTGAAGGCAATGCCCTACTGTTAAATAAAATCCATACACTAGCAGCATCAATCCAAATATTAGGGGTGAACATGCAAAGAAATTACCTTTTCTTACATTCCCCCTTAACAAAAAAATGTATAAGTACACAAAAGCAAATGAGCTCTAATGCAGCACATAGTCCCTAAACTGGACTGGCACTCCACAACTGCTCTTTACCCTACCTTCCACTCCACTTGCACCTCCCAAACCACCAACAGGAATACCAGTATCAACATCGCCATCAGCAAAGCTCTACTCCCCTTGCAACACAACACTTATCCCAGTCTCTTTCATAAACCCTAATCTCTCGTAATTAACATGCAAATATACATTACACTGCATCATCTCATCACTTCCACAATGCTTAGATGGTACCTCCTCCTTTCCCTGGCACCAAAACTCTAGGCAAGTCTCATACTCGATCATCCTAAACCCTGATGGCTGATTTTGTCACTTCTATTAATCTTTGTCAATTAGACCACCTCGCAAAACATTTCACCCCATTATCAGGGTTCTTGAGATACACTTCTGCCTCTCACACATTCAGCCTTCTGTTTCACTTTCTCCACACACAAGCAACAGAAGCAATCAGGGCGAAGCCAATTAGGGAGGACCTGGCCTTGTAGAGCAGACTTTACTTTTCCTATTGGAGCAGGGTCAAGAAGGATTTGCATATTGCCGGATCCAAACCGAGGTGGCATGGTATGCAAAATAACTGGACTGCAATGTGGCCCGAGTAGTCATCAATGTCTGAGATTAATTCCAACATTCCATCCATCACTTTTTTGTATACTTCAGTGAGACAAACAAATGGCAATGGGTATGTGGACAAATACGTTCTGTGCTCACTGTGCCACAGGAACCAAGCTCCACTCGACTGACAAGCCTCAATCACGTTGAAACTGGTTTTGGGTTGCTTGTGTTCTGGTTTAGGGAGGACCTAGCCTAGCAGTTTGGGTTAGACAGTTCCTATTGGAGCAGGGTCAAGACTGATTTGCATACGGCTTAGTTCAAACTGAGGGGGCATAGATTGCAAAGCAACGATGGACTAGAATGTGGCCCAAGTAATTGGCAGTGGTTGAGATTAATTCAAACATTCCAACCATCTCTTTTGTATACTTCGATAATATCTATGGATACTTTCATCTATGGACCCTAAAGCCATTCCACAAGACGCAAAAGCACATGACATACTTTAGCCTATTTATCACTGCAACCACAGGCATGACAGTGTCTTACTCACCTGTTAATGTTCGTATCTATACGTGGCTACTAAAATGTTCCCTCACCTTTCTCTTAGTTCCAAATATACCACATTGATCATCATGTGCCAATCTGATGATTTAACCTCTTATGACCACCAGTGCCGCCATCTTGTCGCCCTCTTGTCACAAAGTTATGCTTCACTTTTAACTCATCTATAATGTTACTATACAGAATGCAATCACTCTGTAAATTTATTTCAGATGGCCAGCCATCATTCATCAAGTGACATATCCCCCTGCAAAACCACATCTGAGAGAACACCACCATGACTCGTTATACTTCTTTCAATGTCCTTATATGTCACTGCTACCTCATACTCCTATTCAACCAGGCAAGACCCCTCATCAGCAACCAAAAGAAGCCTAGCTTCCACAGCATAATAAATTAATATGCCTGCGGTTGAGAAGCTAATCATGCTAATCGTGGTGTTATTGATTTTTCTCCACCAGGAGCCAGTAAATTCACCAAAGGTTTGTGCTCAATTCTAACTAAGAACTTTGTGCCCCACAAGTATGTTCCAAAATATTCAAAGGCCCAAGTGTAAGCCAACAACTCTCTTTCAATTACTGAATAATGAGTTTCAGCTGAACGTTACGCACAAGACTCATACACAACAATCTGCTCATCTACACCATCCTTTTATGGTTTAGATCTTTTTATTGATACACCATCCTTTTAGACCGACGAGTGGCTAATCCATATACACTCACATCCACCACCACAATGCATTTCTCCCCTACAATGAACACAAACATGTACCTTTTGATCAATTAGTTTTTGATTCTTTCTAAAAACTCAGCTCCTTCCCCCATGCATAGTTCATATTTTTTTAACAGTCTACTTAATGCAGGCCGTAGCGCAACCACAGTAGTAGACACCTGGGCACCCAGCTCGCCACTTGACAGTGGCATCCAGATCCTGCTTGTTCTAGCTTGTTCCAGCCTGATCCAGTTACCACCTTTTAACCAAGTAGCACCGCCGCTTTCTGGGCTTTCCTGCTCACCATTCTTCCCGCCAGCAAAAACATTACCCACCTCAGGACCTACTTAATGCCGGGTGCAGCACGACCGCGCAGCGGGCGCGCATCAGGCGCACTGAAGGTGCACCAAAGGCAAGCCCATATGCGCCCGACCGTGCCTGGACCCTGCCCTGCGCCAGGAACCCTGGTCCCATGACCATCCAACGCAACACCAAAGCTGCAGCTGTCCTGGGAGCCAATGACTTCCACCACTACTCCTCTGCCATCTTCCGAAACCTCAACAACACACACCGGCAAACACACTGCAGCTGCGCTTCCCCCAGCACCACCGTAAACCCTTTCTCCCACACCTATTGCAATTTCACCTGTGACACCTGCAACACCAACACCACCACCTCCAAACAACCTATGCACGCCAACACCACCACCCCACACCAACTATCCACCATGCTGTTCAACGTCCAATCCCTTGGGAAACACTCCACCAAAATCTGGGACCTCCTCAACAGCAACACACTGACCTCATCTTCCTGATTGCAACAAGGCTCAACCCAGCCTCCATCCAGGACATCGCCGCAGCCATTCCTCCCACCTACCAAATCATACACCAGGACCAAACCCACAAACCAGGACTGCACCACCTCCATGAACTCAGACACCAACCTCATTAAACACCTCCACTTTAAAATAGGAACAGACTACATTGCCACCCTTAAGGGAACCCTTGCCTACTGTCCAATGAACCTCAGAGCGGAATTCTGCAACCACACAGCAGACTTCATCGTTCCCTCTCCATCAGATCAGCCATCTATCTCCTCCTGGGGGACCTAAATTTCCCCCTGAGAGATACCACAGACCCTAACTCCACGGCCCTACCTCGACAGTCTTAGCAACCTCAGACTCCTCCAGCTTGTCCAAGGACCAACCCACACAGCAGGCCACAACCTTGACCCTAGTTTCTTCTCCAACGGCATGATCACCACCACCCACATGACCCCACTTTCATGGTCTGACCACTACACCATACATTTCAAGATACCCGTCCACCATGCCACCACACTAGAAAAACCCAAAGCACCATAAAGACACTAGGGCAAAATATCAGAAGAAAACTGGACCAAGACCCTACACGAATGTCCACCCAACCACAGCAGGAACCTCAATGTCGACACCAAGCTCTTCAATAAATGGCTTACCAACTGCGCCAACTGCAATGCTCCCACCAGAAACAAGACCTACAAAAACAAAATACAAATCTAGCTAGTGCACAAACGGCCTTAGGGAGCCCAAGCACCGCTGCAAACAACTTGAGAGAAAATGGAGACTCGACAAAAACAACACCACAAAATGCACATACAAAGCCTCCCTCAATCTCTACCACCAACAACTATGAGATGCAAAGAAAAAGGCCCTAACTCTCAGACTCAAAGCCAGCTACAACAATGGAAAAGAACTCTTCACCATCATCAAGGAGTTCTCCAGTACCGCATCTGCCAGCAACAAAATCATCCCATCCCAAGCACTCTGCAACTGCCTCTCAAACTTCTTCAAACAGAAGACTGCCTAGATCTACAACACATTCGACCCACAGCATAACAATTCGAGCACCCCTGCCATCCAAACACCTTCTCCAAGGCCAAAAAGCAGTTAAGCAACTGGAAGCCCCTCTCGAACTAAGAAACCACCGCCTTGATGAATACTATCCACTAAGGAGCCCCCTCAGGCCTATTCCCCACTTAATATACAACCTTGGAAGAATCATCATCTCCCCCGTGCTCTTCGCTGTTATAAACTCCCCCACAACCACCATCACATTCCCATCTTGCTGGAGAATTGCAGAAGTCAACGCCCTATTGAAGAAACCAATAGCGGACCCCAACACCCTCAGCAGCTACAGACCCATCTCGCTCCTGCCTTGTACAGCTACAGTCATGGAGAAAGTCATCAATACCCAACTCACAGACCACCTAGACCTCCATCAACTCCTAGACAGCTCTCAATCAGGCTTTTGCACCAGCCACAGCGACAGCCCTCATTGCGTCCACCAATGACAGCCAAAACATCCTTGACCATGGAGAAACGGCTGCAGTCATCCTCCTCGACTTCTCCGCAGCTTTCGATACAGTCTCCCACAAGTCACTCATTAGAAAGCTTCAGCACTTGTGTATCTGCATACCGGCCCTCAAGTGACTATCCTCCTTCCTCACTAACAGAACTCAATGAGTTAGACTTTCTCCCTAGACCTCAGAACCCAAGAAACTCACCTGCAAAGTCCCTCAAGAATCGTCACTCAGTCCAACACTCTTCAATGTCTGCCTGATGCCCCCTTGGATATCATCAGAGCCCATGGCATTAGCATATCATCTACGCCAACAACACACAGCTCATCCTCTCCCTTACCGATTCAACCACCACTGCCAAAGCAAACTTAGCCAACTGGATGAGCAACGTCACTGCTTGGATGAAAAACATCTGCCTCCAGCTCAACACAGACAAAACCAAAGTCCCAATCTTGGGCAACAACCACTCCCCCTGGGACGCCTCTTGGTGGCCCTCCAAATGTTGCCCCTCACCCACCCCTGCTGACCATGCCAAGAGCCTCGGGATCATCCTGGACACTTAATCTCCATGAGCAGACTGATCAACCCCATCTCCTCATCATGCTTCCACATCCTGCGAATGCTACACAAGATTTTCAAGTGGATCCCACTGAACACCAGGCGAACGGTCACCCAGGCTCTTATCACAAGTAGACTTTATTATGGAAATGCTGTCTACTTTGGAATCCCAGCCCATGTCCTACACCGACTCCAAACCACCCAGAACGCCACCGGCAGACTCATCCTGAACATCCTGCGAAATAACCACATCTCTTCACACCTCAACAATCTCCACTGGCTCCCACAAGCTAATCACCCATGTCTATAAAGCTCTCCACAAGACTGGTCCAGCTTCCCTCAACCACCGCCTCAACATCTACCAACCAACCAGACACCTTCGATCTGTGCCCCAGGCAAGAGCAGACCTCTCTTGCATCAAGAAAACCAGAAGCCAAGACCTGGAATGACCTCCCGAAACACCTCAGAACTTCCCCCTTCCTCCTGGACTTCTGAAGGAACCTCAAGATATGCTTCTTCCAGACGAAACAGGCATGATCTCTTCCATCTCCATCAGGCCTGCTCTACTCAGCGCCTGGATACCCTCACGGATAATTAGATGCACTCTACAAATTAACATATAATTCCTGACCACAAAACACTACCTATGTTGGTATACTTTGAACAAGAGTACACCATAACAATCACCAATGCATCATCCATAAGTACATCGCATGTAGGAGCGGACATAACTGAAATGATTCTCATTCATGTAATTACTCATAATTACTGCAAAATTACTCGTAATTATGCGTAGTTGCGTGGGAAGCATAATCCAGCATTTAGCACTTCCTTTTTAGTGCAAAATGCACCCTTGTGTCAAAAATAGGCCTGAGGATGCATTTTGGTCTAAGAAGATAGCACTAAATGCTAATGGACACAAACAGCACGAGCCAGATGCCATGTAATCTCTCCTAGTTTGTTGGAGGATTTTTGCCCCAAATTACTCTTAATTTCTCAAGCTGGCGTAATCGCATCATTTCTGTAATTATGCTTCACAAGAATAATGCGTAATTACTGAAATTGCTCCAATTACTCCGGTGAAATTAAAAATTTCTCCCGGGTCTAATCACATCTTGGCAGTCCTTTGCTCTAATTCTTCTGATGCTCTCCCCAACACACAAAACCACATCATGACTCACACTCATACTACTATCATCAATCTCAGAGATAACACAATTTCCTTGCCTTTTCAATTCCTTACACACTGTTACAAAATGTCCCCTATTTGTCCACTGGTTGCACACCTTGTCAATCACTGGACAATGCAAATATGTAATGCTTCCGACCTATAACTAAAACCAGTCTTCCTTTGATCCGTCTCAGTACGTTCTTCTCTAGAAACACTTTTCTTTTCCATCTTTCTCCCAGAAACCTTAATCTTGGATCCAACACTTACTCCTCCTGTGCTCTCAGGGGCTATCTGAACTACCTGCTGTAACTTCTCTGATAACACTATACACCTTGCAACCACAAAAGCACCCTTAAATGACAGATCCATCACAGTCCATAATCTCTCTCTTACCTTATTAGATTTGGTCTTCCTTGATGTTTGGTCATGCAGTACCTGTTCATACATGGTCTGTTCAAAATCGCACAACTCTGTCACAGCACATAACGCTGCTGCTTAATAATCAATATCACCCCCCTCCTTTTGACATCTTGAATAACATTTGTAATGTTGCAGAACCACACTATCTTCCCAAATCTCTCTTGCATCTCTTTGACTGCAATTTGATAACTATTCAATTTATCCACTTTCTATGAGGAAGGTAAATTCTTAAACTCTTTCCACCCACTTACCCCAATGAAAATTTCAATAATGATAATTTCCTTTGCAGAGTACTTTCACCTTCCTCCAATAAATCAACAAACGCTTGAGATAAAGCAACCCACATGTCCCACTCAATTAGCATGACTCCTGGTATAGCCAAACATGGAAGAAGAGGTTTCACACTTGACATCCTTGAATATATATCGTATCCAATGAATATCAACATTCCAAATGTTTTTTTTTTTATTCAGAGAGCTAAAGAAAAATATAATATCACGTTTATATCGTATTCCAAAATCCCACTGTAGTATCCCAGTAGTCTTTCTACTCAATGAATTCCCCACCACTGATAATAATATTCATCAACATTTGTTTTCTCTGTTTCCTTCCATTGTCGGGTGAAAAGAATAGAAATCAGTAGTATTAGCTACGTAATAAGTGTTTTGCACAAATATTGGTGTGCTGGTCACTGTAAAGATAGGCAATATATATTAATAATTCTATTCTTCACCTACAAATATAATTCAATGCATTTCTGCACAATACACTCCTGACTGTACAGTCAATTAAATTTCTCCCAAAGTGACAAAATGGCCACCACATTGATGATGTACATGAGTGATTTCCAAGGAAAATTGGCCTCTTCTTTCATCAGCCACAACTGCCAGCCCAATGCAATATGGCCGAACACCAAATGCATGAGCATCACTTTCAACAACTGTTCTCGATTTAAAATGGCCACCGCCCAGCATAATCGGCGCAATTCACAGGCTCGAGTGTCTCCTCACTGCCTCGAAGATTTCTGATGACTGTCAAAACACTGATGGATATCTATGACATAGTTGGTTACTCATTATTAGCATACATACTCCTGTTGCTCCTAGAACTGCCCACTCATTGCCATTGGGGTAATGTAAAAGACTCTTTCAATTGGGTTCCGGTAAGTACTGTTTATTAGCACAAACAACTGGAGCAACAGGTAGTAAACCAATACAGTAATAACTTACACTTATCTATTTGGTGTCACATTCAAACATCCAGTCACCATCAGCATTTCATGTTCCAGTTATACCATGACATCAATCTACATTCCACATTGCATACCTACAGTCACCATTCCATATACCAACATACCACAATACTGCATGCACTTATATTGCCATCAAATGCAATTATTGTTAGGACAAAAATACTCTGTAGCTGTGCATGCCTACACTTGCTTATTTTTTAACTTACTCCGTGTTTCCTCCAATGAATTTGACAATCAATTTAGCCCTCTGGAGTTCCTCCATATTGCTTTTGATTTTGTTGGTATCAGTGCTGTGATATGATATCAGGGATTAACTCTGAAAGTATGATATTCTGAGTGAGAATGGCTGCTGCCCTTTCAACCTGGCTATGTAATGACTAGCTGTGGTATAGTCCAGAGGCATAAGTCCTTTTATCAGCCCTCTTGTGGGGATTCTGCCCTGCTTCTGTCTCCACTAACGATCCTGTACCATTGCTTCATCGTGTCCGAGCTATGGATAAAGGATGGTTGTTGTGTTTGTATGTTTGTGTGTACATTTTACTTAACAGTTTATTTTGTGTTTGAGCTGGTGATGGCCATTTCAGGAATTTAAGAAAGTACATACATCCTTTAATCACCCCTATCTTGTGCATATGGTAAGTGAGGGGAATTTAAGTCCATGCCCTTTGTCTGGTATAGGTTCCCTTACCATGGAATTAACTTAGCCACCCTACTCCCAATTACTTTGTTTAGGCTATGCTGTTTTAGGATTAAACTTTTAATAAGTGATAAAACTCCACCAAAAGGGACAAAACCCTCATTAATGTAAACATATAAACAGTGATAAACACTTGTACAACCACAAACTAAAATGCCATTCAAAGAAAGGAAAGCGAGAGAGAATGAGTCATTTTTTATTTCTTACTGAAGGGGCCGACACAATGTAACTTTGTTAACAGAGGTAGCAGCAGGGAGGACTGGTCTAAGATTATTCGGCTTGAATTTTGTTGTTTAAGAATGACTCTATTATATTGTTTCTTCTTCCTTTTGTTTGTTCCAGTTTTGTGAGCTTAGAATAAAGGTGCATGGTTTGAAAGCATGTTTTACCTTTGATCTAATTATTTTATAAAAACTAGAGAATCTGGGAATATTAATATCATATTTGATATTTTGACAGTGTTTAATCCTTTACCTGACTGGTGAAGTGGCTGGCTCGTAAGACTTTTGGACAATATATACTGGCACATGCACCCACAGACACAGAATGGGTAAAACCCTTTGATGCATCAGCCTGCTTTTCTAAGAAGTCAGTATTGATAGCAGGTCAACTGCCAAACACCCAGGCTTTAAATATTTAATGCAGGTGTACTGACAGGTACCTGTAAAAAGAGTACTGTCACCATACATGGGATAGTGATGAAAGCATGACCACAAGACTTTTCACATACCAACAAAATTCACAGTTGCATGGTCCCAGGTCAGTCCCGTCACCTCCTCATGTTTCCACATCCTCTGCATGTTGCGTAAATCTTCAAGTGGTTCTCACTGGACACCAGACGTACCATCATGCAGGCCCTAATCACAAGCAGATTGGACGATAGCAATACCCTCTATGTCGGCATCCAAACACATCTTCTTCACCACCAGACTCGTCCTTGACCTCATGCGCCAAGCCCACACCACTTCTCAGAGAGCTCCACTTGCGCCCCATCCTTAATTGCTGCCAGTTCAAACTTCTCACACACGCATTCAAGCTGCAACCCAGCAGGGGACCCGCATACTTCAATCACCAGCTTCACTTGCACCCACCCACCACACAACTTTGCTCAGCATCACTCTCACTCGCACACACCCCGCATCCATAGAAGCAGAACAGGAGGTCGACCATTCTTCTCACAAGCCGCCAAATCCTGGAACAACTCGCTCAACACATCATGGCCTCCTCCTCACTTCTTGAATTCTGCAAGAGGCTGAAGACCTGGCTTTACAATTAGTCTTCTTGCAACGCCAACAAGACTGCCTGTACTCAGGCCCAGCCTCACAACACACCCACATCCGTCTACTCAGCACCTAGATACCCTCACGAGTGACAAGAAGTGCTGTACAAATTCACCTTACATTACAAGGTATTCCATTGCTATGTGTGATACCTCCATCTAATCTTAGCTTTTTACTCACATGCACTTTACTGCTGGTTTATTTTTAGCCCATTCTAACAATGTTAACAAGAAAAGTTCAAGTCCCAGAATACAGTGCAATGTCTGTTACATGGTCATGATTGACTTAGACATTTGCCCTGGGGACAGTTGGCAGCTACGAATGTCCACACAGCAGCAGCAGTACCTTCCTGTGGTCAGGAACGGAATAGAATGCAGAAAAGCAGTGGCGAGCATGCTCAAAGCATCACATTTCAGTTGCATTAGAATATAGGGCTACAAATGAATCTGGTGTAATTCAAAATTGTAAAGGATTCACAAAATACTATACTGTTGGCAGGGTTGGCCACCCCTACAATGTCATAATTTGAAGGAGTAAGTAAATGACCCCCAACTATGTCCAGGAATTTGTTTATTAAAACATTTCAATATAGCTCTCTTACTTTTTAATCCATAAACAGTAGTCCTGTAAACCAGACAGAGTCCTAACAGGGTGCGTGTGATAATGAGATTTGAGGGGAGGGGGGGTAATGAGATTTGAATGTAAGTGAGAGTGCAATGCACAGACTTTAAGTACTTAGCACCAAGTAACATAAGTTCATTGGACACATTGTCAATGGGAAGACTCTACTTACCCTGAATTACTATTGCTTTAAATAAAAAATAAAAAACATGCTTTGTAAACACCAGGAAAACAGAGGTTTTGTCTATTTTGGGTTTTATTCAGCTGAATAAACACTGATAAGCACTAACCACAAAAGGTTTGGAAGACACTGAGAAAGCACTACTGAAATCAACAATAAATAAACACTGAAAACAGGACAGCCTACATTTGTTGTGTCACTCCACATGGCAACAGGTACAGATGGTACAGATGCAGCTTCAATTTCAAGCCAATAGCCATTGCACCAGGACCAGTCCGAACTGGTATGAATGGGGACTCTACACTAAAAGCCTTGTAAAACCCTAAAGATTTGAGAACTCCCTGAGTCAACTATGTCTCTTTGTTACCTAGACTAACTCTCAAAGTGCATAATCTAGGGTATGAGCGTCCAATGTTATATTTGGGGTGCTGTTAGCAATCTACGTCAGATTTTCATGAAATATGTATTAGGTAATTTACATACAATTATTACAAAAGGGAAGAATTTGCATAGACTGTGACTTTTCTAAAAAATATGGCATTAATCAGCCCCAAGTGGCACAATGATGAAAACCATGTTGTTGTTGGCAAAACTGGCACAAAGATGTCTCTCCGACCCTAATCTTAAAATCCTTTTTCCACATCATTGCCCAGTACATAAAAATAAAATAAAAGTGTGAATGCCTTATTCTGCAATGACTTGTGCATCTAATTTTGTCCACATACATGTGAATTAGCAGTGATAATGACAGGACTAATGATTATCTGTTCTAGCATATTTTGGGCACATCCCTTAGCCATAGAAGGATGTACTTACCATTAGTGTGTTACCACATCCCTGGCCTTCTGCTGGCGTTGGTCTGACCAGGACGCACATTTCTGACCACTCCCTGTCTTGAGGTGCACCATATAGAAACTCTATTCACTTTATGAGGTAGCTATAATTATGTATTTCCACCAACAACAGTGGAAAGCAATCATTTCTGGGAGTGTTGTCTTTAGCAATAGTTCTTTAAGCAGACCCTACTTCTCTGCCCTTACCCTATGTGCATAATGGGATCCAATATATAATGCGAAAGTCTACCATGCCCTCTACATATTGCCACAAAGCCTATGTGAATCAGACTCATGTATGGGGATAGAAAGCCCTTTACACTTTGCACACAAATTCTAGAACATTGTCTTTCACAGAAGTGGCTGAAGATACTTTGCTTTGCCTAACTTTGGCAGAGGTGACATTCAGCCTGCCTAGCTTGCCACTGACAAAGATTTTCTTTAGCCGCATATCCTGCTCTAGAAGGACCAAGCATCCTGCTGTGGGTCGTTGTTCAGTGCTGACCCTATCAGGTAGTTGACTGTCTCTGATTAAATGGTTCACGGGTAAAACAACACTTGCTTCGACTGGTGACAATTATTTTGTTCTCTACTGCTCAGCTGGGCTTATCCCTGAGTGGCTGTTGCCCACATATGACCCCAACGTCAGAACCTCCAACTCTCAGGGTCTTATTAAAAGAAGGCCCTATTAGATGCAATAATTATCGCATCTAAAAAAATCTGACAATAAGGTATTCGGAATTTATGGGATGCAATAATGATCCCACATTATGAGGTTCTGGGGAATCACATGAGGAGTTTAGTGCTCTGCACACCAAAACTGCATGTCCCGTTAAACACTGAGCTTTTACCCTTGTCATGTTTCAGCCGGTTTGATCTACTGAAATTTAACGAAGGGTACAAACCTTAGCACCTTCAGGGGCGTATTTATGAGAATGTCACGCAGTGCAGCAAGTTAACTTGCTGCGCTGCATCGTCGGACAGGAACAGGCAGGAATGCGCCGTTTTTAAGGCAATATGGCACATCCCTGCCTATTCACCTGCACTGGCATCCTTTTGGCCACCTAGCGCCAGCACAGGCACCCTTGCACCATGGTGCAAGCGTACCTGCGTTGCATGCAGAATTGTTTTTGTGCAGGAAGGGACACAGAATGCAGCATACATCGAAGGAGGGAGTAATGGGAGAACGCTCATTCAGGTACCATGCAGCTAAAAGGTGGAACTTCCCACCATTAGAACTAAGAGTAGAGCCTTGCGAAAACAGATTTCGTAAACAGCTGAAAACATGGCTGTTCGGGCAAACTGAATAAGACTACGGTCAGTTAGTCTGCACAATGCAGCAGTGCAGGCAGATGACAGTAGCCTCTCCTCAGAGCTTATGTGTCTTCGCGGGGACACACCGATGGTGTAACCAGGCACTCTATAAATGAATAAATAAACGCCTTACCTGAGAAGGCATATCTTTTTGGCGCATTTCCAGGTCTACCAGTTCTGGTAAATCATCAAAAACCATGGGGGCAATGTTGTCCAAGGAATGCCTTCCCAGGACAGAGTAAGGCAACGCAGCGATTTGCTCTGTGTTGCCTTGCTCCAGATTTATGGAGCCAGTCAGGGCCATGCAAAGTGGCTTTGTGTGGCTTGGTCAATCACAAGTAAGGTTTGCGTCGCTCTTGCACCACTTGGCGTGGTGCAAGAGCAACGCAAACCGGCCCATAAATAGGCCTCCTGGTATTAACCAGGAGCGATAAACATTGGTCCACTTCTCATAGGTTGTATGTTGGAACAACGAGTTCCTCAACAACGACTACCTCAACAACGCGGTCTCTACAACGACCGCGTCTTATCCACGATTTATTTTACCACGCATTACTTTACCACAAACGTTTGTGGTAAAGGAATGCATGGTAAACGGAATCCCTCCCACTCCTTAAAAACTAATCTGAACCCCTCCCACCTCCTAAAAACTAACCCGAACCCCTTAAAACTACCCCAAACCCCAAGACCCCCTAAAAACTATCCCATACCCCTCACACCACCTAAAAACTAACCTGAATCCCTCACACCCCCTAAAAACTAACCTGAATCCCTTAAAACTACCCCAAACCCCACCACCCCCTAAAAACTATCCCATAACCCTCACACCACCAAAAAACGAACCTGAATCCCTCCCACCCCCTAAAAACTAACCTGAACCCCTCCCATCCCTAAAAACTACCCTGTACCCCCCACCCCTAAAAACAAACCAAACCCCTTAAAACTACCCCAAACCCCACCACCCCTAAAAACGATCTCATACCCCTCACACCACCAAAAAACTAACCCGAATCCCTCCCACCCCCTAAAAACTAACCCGAACCCTCCCACCCCATAAAAACTAACCTGAACCCCTCCCACCCCCTAAAAACTACCCCGAACCCCTCGCCCCCTAAAAACAATCCTGAACCCCCACCCCCTAAAAACAATTCTGAACCCCCACCCCCTAAAAACTACCCCGAACCTCCCACCCCCTAAAAACTACCCTGAACCCCTCCCACCCCCTGAAACCTAAGCCGAACCCCTCTTACCTGTCCTGTTCCTGTCCTTCGCTCCTCTCTCCCCGCCCATCCCGAACACTAGACCGACTTAGCCTTAACTACGCACATGCGTGGCTAAGGCTAAGTCGCTGTTCGGGCAAGTCGTTGTTTGGCTCGCGTGACTCCGGAACTCGTTGTTCAGGATGTTTCCCCTTGTCATAAAGCCCATAGAAGTGGCCCATTGGTAACATGCAATCGCCAAGCACCAGTGAGGCACCCCTGTCACATGCAGCCGAAGAGACAGAGAACAGTTGCCTGCTACCGCAAAGATCTCCTAAGGCTACAGCCAGTGTTGTAGAGGGACTGTTTGCAATCTTGCACATCCCTAGATGTTCAGATCTACGCGGACCCGCTAACCTTTAATCATCCGAGATATATTCTTGATAATCATCCTGAAAGGTGAGGTCTCTCCTATAAAGGACATGTAGGTATTTTAATGAGCACTGATGAACATGCACAATTAACCTCGTGATTTTGGCCTAATGATCTTTAATGGTTAATTATATGCTGTGCTGCATTTGGCTACGCCTCAGGTCTGGGACGCCATAGTCTCTGTTGGCAATGCAGCAATTCAATTAAAACAGACAATCTGAAACTCCCTGACAAGCCACCAACACACTCAGCCGCTCAGTCCCTTCGGGAGCTCGTGTTCGACAAACTCTGCCGGCGTCTCCGAAACCAGCTCGGAGCCAGCACTGGTCCTGAAAAAACGCACCCACCAGAACATCATTTACGCTCTCAAAAAAACTCACAAGCAGTAGAACAGAAAAACTTTGGCAACTCTGCCGAGCCTGTAATTAAAATTAATTTTGCACCTTATTAGTCCAGAAAGCCGTGGTCTGTGCGTATAAGAAAATATATTTAAGCAATTAGCTAAGTCAAATATGTCGAAACTCAATCTTGGCTCTCCCCAGACCCCATTACTTCAAGTGCTGGGAATGCCATTATATCTTTGACAAGCAGGTCTGGCAAAGGCGCAAGCAATATTGCATTTTTTAAATATATCACTGGGCCCTGTGGGAGAAATAGTAGAGGTAAACTGGCACCGCTGTGAAAAGTCCAGCTTCTGTGCATCGAAGGTTCATTCTATTCCATTGTTTGTGGCCCCTCTATGTGCAAATAAATTAGACGCATTTGCCTTTATTATGGGTTATAGGCATTTTCCAGACTACTGTCTTAAACCCTGTTTATTCAAGGTTGTTACTGCATGCGGTAATTGCTAGGGGCCAGATGTACAACCATGACAATTTGCGGCTCGCAAATTGCGCTCGATTGCAAGTCGCAATTTGCGAGCCGTAAAATGCCACTTACAACAGTGTCTGAGACACTGTTTGCAATTCCCTATGGGGTCGCATATTGCATGCCTCATCAATATTCATGAGGCACTCGCAATTTGCGACCCCATTGGGAATGGCTGGCCCTCCCAGGGATGGTGGCTTGCTGGGCTCAGCAGACCTCCATGTCTGGGACTGCTTTTAAATAAAGAAGTTTTTTTTTAAATGCAGTCCATTTTTCATAAAGGAAAATGGAATGCATTTTTTTTTTTAAATTGAAACGTTTTCGTTTCATTTTTTAGGGGCAGGTAGTGGTCCCTGGGACCACTGCCTGCCCCTAAAAAATATTTCCCCCTGCATTTGCAAAGGGGAAGGGGTCCCCTGTGGACCCCTTCCCATTTTGTAAGGTGCTTATTACAAGGAGAACCAGATTTAAGGGAACTGGTTTAACTACACTGACAAGATCACAAGATGCGTCAGCTTGATGCTTTGATGCCAATCCATGAACAGAGGGTCCGATTAACAAAGCCATTTGCTCTAGTAAATCAAATTTCCGACTGTGAATAGCTTTGTTTATGAGTTCAAGGAATTCATAATAGGTAACCTTACACTCATACATCCTTTTACTCCCATGGAATATTAAAACACACTAACGTGAAATTAAGCAGGAGTGACTCCCGCACAAGGTGCGTGGAGTAGTCATTATAAGGCGTGTACAGTCTTGAAACTTTTTGAACACCCACAAGCATGCCAGTGTGTAGCATTTCCCTATGTTCCCTCCAACATTTTCCTGCCTTTAAATTAACGGTGATTTACTCCTGCCAAGGGCTAGAGTAAATCCATTTCCAGAGTAGGAATAGGAACAGAACACCACCTAACTTCGTAGTTGTCCAGGGGATAACGTGTCTCCACGTGGAAATATATTTTTGAGAGTAAACAAAAAAGGAAAAATAGTGGCATGTTGGACTTGGCCCTTTTTGCGGGGTCATCCCAGAACTTTTTGCCTTCCTCCTGTATTTTTTCTGACCTGTTGTTGGTAATTTTATGACTCTGGGCACTTTATCACTGCTGTTCAGTGCTAAAGTGCATGTGCACTCTATGGTAAACTTGGGAAGATTGGTCTATACCTGTTTGGCATATGGATGGTTCTCATCCTTCCTCCACCACAGATCTCAAAGGGTCAAGGCAAACCACTCTCTCTCCCAGCCCTCTCCAGTTCACATGGGGGTTCCCCAAGGGTCCGCCCTATCTCCTATCCTCTTCAACCTGTTCTTGGCACCATTAGCTAACTCTTTAAACTCCACGGATACTCTCTTTCATATGTATGCGGACGATACGCAAATCTATGTGAAAATCTCTTCCCCGGAAAATTTCATTTCTCTCAACACGACCCTATCCTCTACTCAAAACTGGTTAACTGAGAACCATCTCCTGCTCAACACCTCCAAAACGGAATTCATGGTCATCTCCCCTCTGAACCACACCCCCAAGCTTGACCTTTGGTTGAATCACCTCACTGCCTTCAACTGCACTCCTCTTATCATAGACTCAGCCAAATCGCTCGGAGTCACCCTGGACAAGCACATGAACATGAAAAATCACATCAGTAAGGTCTGCAAGAGAGCAAATCACTTGATGAGGACACTCAGGAAGATCAAACCTTTTCTTCCACAAAACGATTTCAAGCAGGTGGTCCAAGCGCTTGTCCTGCCGAGGCTTGACCACGGCAGCGCGACCTTCTGCGGCCTACCCAAATACATTCTGGCTCCTCTAAGAGTATCGCTGAACTCCGCGGCTAGACTGGTTACAGGCTCAAAGCGAAATGAGCACATATCCCCAGTCCTAAAATCTCTCAAATGGCTGCCCTTTGAAGCTTGTATTCAGTTAAAGATTGCTGTTCTGACGCACAAAGCTCTTCACTTCAATTCTCCCAGGTACCTAGCGCAAAAACTTGAGCTTTCTTGTGGGGCAAGAGCCTCAAGGAGCGCCAATACTTTCCTCTTGAAACCACTCATCCTTAAGAAAAAGAGAACCTGTCACAGAGCCTTCTCCGGCGCCGCCCCATAGATTTGGAACTAAGTACGCAGAATCTCGGCAACGACGGCGTTCAAATTGGAAGCCAAAAGATTCTTAATGAATAAATTCTTACCCTGATTGGGCAGGGCTCACCTACTCGAAGGCATTATTCCTACTTCCATTGTACCATCATCTGTTACTGCTCCTCTTTTCCATGCACAACGCTCCCCTCTGGGCCCGCGCAAACTTGTTTATTGTATGACCCTCCATGGTGCAACTGTACCTGAATTTGTAACAATTCCTGCTTGTTTTTTTTTTTACTACTACTTGTTGTTGACTTTGCATTTATGTCCTTCCTTCCATCCTAATGTAAAGCGCTCTGATATCCCCCTGGATCTTGTTCGCGCTATATAACATTTTATAAATAAAATAAATAAATAATGTACCTGTCAGTCCCTTGTACAGTGGTATCCCATACACCCAGGGTCAGTAAATTAAATGCTACTGGTGGGCTTGCAGCGCTGCTTGCGCCACCCACCAAAGTAGCCTTTCAAACCTGTCTCAGGCCTCTGCCACTGCACGGCCTGCGCGCGCAGTTTACTGCTGCTGTGACGTGGCACATAAAATGGTTGACACGTCTGTGACTCCCCTTTTACTACATATCAGTCAGCCCTAAGGTAGGCCCTAGCTAGCCCTATTATGACAAGAAAACAATGGTTCCTGTGGAATAGTATATATCTATAATTATACTAGTGCGCAATCGCGATAGAAGGGTTATGTTGATGTCATAGAAAGAGGGACCAGACACACTAAGGGTTTCGTTGTACACATACGTTTGTATTATTCACACAATATATATCAATCAATTATACAAAAAGTAAAGCATTTGTGAAGAGGTGTCCCAAGTGTAGCATGAACCTAACAGTTAAGTGACACAATGTGACAATATTTACAAGGTTTCACGTATTTTTCACTGAAAACGACCATAATTGAAATTTTCTCAAGATATGCAGCAACTTTATACAATAATAAGTGCTGTGACAATGGTTCGTTTTCATCAAAATTGTCGACGGCGTTTCGACCCTCTCTAAGATGTGGGGTCTCATCAGGACCTATGATACTGGGAACATCTGGGGAAAGAGTGAGAATAGTGTAAAATAATTACGAGGACCTAATAGCATTGCACTAGTAGTGGATCAGGGTAATGAAAATACCTGGATTGTTGACCGCACAGTACAGGTGAGGAAATAGTGCCAACCGTGAGTGAAGTAAAAGAAGAATACTCACAGGGAGACCCAGCCGGGTTCTGTGGTGTAAAGGAAAAGAAGAGTAGTTAGGGGTTAAGGAGAAAAAAGGCGGGGGGCTCCTCTGGTAATCAGCCACATGTGGATAAGTGGGCACTTACCCCTGTAAAGGGTGTAAACTGGCGATCACGATGAGGAAGCGAGATGTAGGTCTAGGTCTAGGTCTGGGGCGGACATCCTGCCAATGCTGGCCCGCTCTCCTCATTAGTCACGATTCAGTGGCTTTTACTCCGGTAAGATTCTTAGCTATGATATTCTATAAGTCCTCATGTTACCCTGTCGCTATTTAGCACGACAATATGTCCCTCCTTTTCTACAGAGTTCCGCCCCAGACCTAGACCTACATCTCGCTTCCTCATCATGATCGCCAGTTTACACCCTTTACAGGGGTAAGTGCCCACTTATCCATGTGTGGCTGATTACCAGAGGAGCCCCCCGCCTTTTTTCTCCTTAACCCCTAACTACTCTTCTTTTCCTTTACACCACAGAACCCGGCTGGGTCTCCTGTGAGTATTCTTCTTTTACTTCACTCACGGTTGGCACTATTTCCTCACCTGTACTGTGCGGTCAACAATCCAGGTATTTTCATTACCCTGATCCACTACTAGTGCAATGCTATTAGGTCCCCGTAATTATCTTACACTATTCTCACTCTTTCCCCAGATGTTCCCAGTATCATAGGTCCTGATGAGACCCCACATCTTAGAGAGGGTCAAACGCCGTCGACAATTTTGATGAAAACGAACCATTGTCACAGCACTTATTATTGTATAAAGTTGCTGCACATCTTGAGAAAATTTCAATTATGGTCGATTTTCGGTGAAAAATACGTGAAACCTTGTAAATATTGTCACATTGTGTCACTTAACTGTTAGGTTCATGCTACACTTGGGACACCTCTTCACAAATGCTTTACTTTTGTATAATTGATTGATATATATTGTGTGAATAATACAAGCGTATGTGTACAACGAAACCCTCAGTGTGTCTGGTCCCTCTTTCTATGACATCAACATAACCCTTCTATCGCGATTGCGCACTAGTATAATTATAGATATATACTATTCCACAGGAACCATTGTTTTCTTGTCATAATTAGCTACCCTGGTTCCGCTGTGAGTAGGGTTCCCTTGTTCTCCCCTCTCGACTTTTTGCGCGGTGGCCACACCGCAAGGGAATTATCCACATACGGAATTCTTCCTTATACCCTATATGAATATAGGGTTACTTCTTCCGTAAGGGTTAAGATGTCAGAGAGAGAGGCACCATTGTACACCGACGAATACATCGCTAAAATTACCAGTGGACCTTCATTGTTTTCTAACTTCTCTCACAATAGCACTAGCCCCAGACAACAATTATTAGATAAACTAGAAAAGGCAAAGAAAAAGCACGTCAGAACGGAGCTACATGCACGTATGCTGACGGAATACTTAAAGGCAGGGATCATTCCTCAAGGCTTACAAGTAAGGAACGTCCCAGGAATTTTCCGCGAGGACCCCAAATTCAAAGGTAGCTTCAGTGGGATCTCTACTACTTGCTCACGCCACTGGATGGTGTTAGGCGTCGAGACAGCGATAGAACACGCCAAAGCTGAGTTAAAAGAAATTGAAGACCTAGAAAAAGAACTTCTAGGGGGTGACAGGGTAACAGAGGCTAGAACATTACTAGATAAGCTCAACAAAACTATAGAAGAATTTAACTCCTTTGAACTTAAAAAGAAAGCTGACAAGGTGTCAAAGGATATAAAGAATTTTTCAAAAGAGAGAGCCTACCCCTATCTTAGGGAGGACTACTACACAACCTCTATGAACCAAAACAGACAGAACACCTGGGGCAGATTCAGGAGAAACCAACCCATTACCTTCTCTGAATCCTCAGGTGGGTCAAGTGATTCGGACGCACAACTAGGTCCTAGCCGCCCGATAACCACCCTGGTCAACCTTTTTTAGACCGAGGAGGCAAAGCAAAGAGGAAGACCTGGTGTCAATATCCGGGGGAGAGACAAACCAGGAACAAGTACTATCAGTGGGGCCCACAACCATATTAGAACCCACCGCTGGCACTATGGAGACCATACCAATCTTCAATCCGTCAAAGCATGTACTGTCCTCATCTGAAATATCTCTACTGAGCAAGGGACTATCTTTTGTGATCACAGAGAGAACTAATTTTTTTACTTTAAAAGCAGAACTGTTCCAGTTCTTCAGAAAAATACGCTTAAAACTTTTTTTTAAGGACAGAGAACTGGTAACACAAGAATCTGTGACGGGTCTAAGACCACCGTCAATATTTTACCCTACCAATGGCATGATGCCACATGAGCTTCTCACTTTTGAGAAAATAATCCTTACCAGCCTAGAGGCCCTTAAACATACTAGACAATTTGTACCATACAATATTACACTTCAGGAGCGACAAGCCCTCAATGCTTTGATAAATGACAAGTCAATAATACTAAAACCTGCTGACAAAGGGGGTGGGATAGTGATTCAAGAACGTGAAGATTACGACAGAGAGATTAACAAACAAATAAATGAAGTGAAACACTACAAAAAGCTCAATCGTAATCCACTTTCAGAGATCAGGGATGAGATACTGCACATAACGACAGAAGGTCTCGAGGAAGGCTACTTAACCAAGAAGGAATTTGAATTCCTCAATACAGACAATCCCAGAACTCCAAAAGTACATAAAAGCATTACCAACCCTCCAGGTAGACCTATCCTGTCAGGATGTGGCTCCATTTTGGAACCCATTGGCAGATATATAGACTTTTTTATTAAAGAGTTTGTTCCCATACAGGAAAGTTACGTCAGAGACACCATGCACATGATCAACCTGGTAGATGGGATGCCCTACAATATCAACACCGACTGGCTAGCAACATTAGACATAACATCCCTTTACACAAACATCCCTCAAAATGAGAGTATCCTGGTCATTGAGCGGCTACTAGAAACCAGAATGAGACCCTTACAGGTACCCACCGCGTTCATAATCTCTCTACAAAAAGTAGCTTTACAAACTAACTATTTTGTGTCAGAAGGGGATTATTACCAACAATGCTCCGGCACTAGCATGGGCGCAGTTTTCGCACCGAATCTAGCGAACATTTATATGGATCACATAGAACGTACATATGCCATCAACAACACAAATCCTCAACGCGCCAACATCAAATGATGGCACAGATATCTGGACGATATCTTTCTCATCTGGTGTGGGAACGAGACGGAATTCAATGACTTCGTAGTATATCTTAATAACATCCAGTCACACTTAACCTTCACTGCCACAATGCACAAATCCACCATAGCTTTCCTAGACCTCACCATCCAACACGCAGAGGGTAAACTGTATACGTCACTCCACAGAAAACCCACTGAAAGAAACACGCTACTAGCATATAGAAGCCATCACCCTCGGGCACTCAGGGATGGGTTACCATTTGGACAGTTCTTGCGAGTTCGCAGGAACTGTACCCGTAAAGAGGACTATATGCGTGAGGCGGAAGTACTAAAAGCTAAACTAGTAGCGAGAGGGTATCCAAATAGAATTGTCAAAAAATCCATGAAACGTGCTTGGTATTGCCCCAGGGAAGATCTTCTCAACACTAGACAAAAAGCACCACTCAACAGAATGGTCTGTGTTACCACCTTTGGAGTACATACCAATAAAGTTCGTAATCTGATTACCAAGAATTGGAACTTAATCAGAAGCACTGACCCTGATATTGAGGTCCCCATGTTCGCCTACAAGCGAGGCAAAAACATAAAAGACCATCTCATCAGATCCTCCACTGAGACTACCAAAAGAAAGACTAATACCCTTGAATCCACCTGGGGGTTACCTGAGGTTAAAGGCCATCACAAATGTGGCAACTGTGTAGCTTGCCCCTACACTGAGAACACAAATTCCTTTAAACACGGTAATTACACTTATATCCTCAAATATTTCTCCAACTGCAATACACGCAACGTGGTATATTGCATCTGGTGTCCCTGCCGACTACCATACATCGGACAAACTCAACAACCAGTGAAAGCCCGCATTGGGCAACATCGCAGTCGGATAAGACGATCAGTTGCGAATGCCCCACTTGTGTCACATTTCAATGAGAAACAGCATACGGCGGATGATATCAGGTGGCAGGTGATTGATATTGCCAGAGTCCCTGAGAGAGGGGGGGACCTTACACAAATTTTGCAAAGACGTGAATGTCATTGGATAGATAGAATTGATTCCATAAACCAAGGACTAAACTCTGCAGAGGAGTGGCGCAGCTTTGTCGCAACATTAAACTGATATAGCCTCTCACGCACCCCTGCTGATCATAGTGAGTCCCGTAATTAACTCGATTACCCACTGCTTCACTGTGTCTGCATATATGCCCCAAGAACCACAGCAGCGGTAGCTTTTAACACACTCTGTGAATAAACTATGAACACTTCCCGGTTATGGATCTGTATTTATTAATATCCTTCTCGTTGATTATTGGTTATAAGTTAAAACATGTTCATTGCCTTTTCATTAACCAACGTGGAGTTTTTCACCACTCATGTATAGAATAACACTGTTATTGATTAACTGTATGATACCTGTGTGCACAACCTTCTCCATGGTTTTATCTATAATTATAATTGAATCCTCTTCAGATAGTATTCCGCTATTGTTGCAAAATACAATTATATCGTTCATGCCCTTTCATTAACCAACGTGGAGTTCTTCACCACCCATGTATAGAATAACACTGTTATTGTATGATACCTGTGTGCACAACAATCTCCATGTTTATATCTATAATTATAATTTAATCCTCCTCAGGTAGTACTCCGCTATTGTTGCAAAATACATTTCAATTATATCGTTCAAGCCGTTTGTTTTCTAAACATGGTGATTGATTTCATGTGATAAGTCCTATTGTTACCCCTCGTTAATGATCCCTGCCTTGACGCTCTAGTTACCATACCTGTGCATACCCGTGGTGCCAACCGCTTTACTATCCTGGACACAAATTTGGGTCCATCTCTTTTTTTCTTTTTTTCCTATCTTGGCAGACAGCTGGTTGCCTGTTTTCACTTTCCTTTAACATTACCGATAACCGGATACTCAGTGTCGCGGCAATCGCTCATTTGCCTGCGCACGATTTCGGGCTCTTCATTATTTAAGCCCATGTGCACGTCGGCTCTGCGTTACTTAACCACGGCAAACGGACTGAGCAGAATTGCCGGTAACACGTATCTATCGTGCTCTGCGGAACGATCCCCCTTAGGTAAGGAACCGGCATCTCGTTATCCTTATACCCGCACACCCCTGACTAACGGGCTCCTCGTGAACCCGGGTGGGTCTCCCTGTGAGTATTCTTCTTTTTACTTCACTCACGGTTGGCACTATTTCCTCACCTGTACTGTGCGGTCAACAATCCAGGTATTTTCATTACCCTGATCCACTACTAGTGCAATGCTATTAGGTCCCCGTAATAATCTTACACTATTCTCACTCTTTCCCCAGATGTTCCCAGTATCATAGGTCCTGATGAGACCCCACATCTTAGAGAGGGTCGAAACACCGTCGACAATTTTGATGAAAACGAACCATTGTCACAGCACTTATTATTGTATAAAGTTGCTGCATATCTTGAGAAAATTTCAATTATGGTCGTTTTCGGTGAAAAAATACGTGAAACCTTGTAAATATTGTCACATTGTGTCACTTAACATTTAGGTTCATGCTACACTTGGGACACCTCTTCACAAATGCTTTACTTTTTGTATAATTGATTGATATATATTGTGTGAATAATACAAACGTATGTGTACAACGAAACCCTTAGTGTGTCTGGTCCCTCTTTCTATGACATCAACATAACCCTTCTATCGCGATTGCGCACTAGTATAATTATAGATATATACTATTCCACAGGAACCATTGTTTTCTTGTCATAATTAGCTACCCTGGTTCCGCTGTGAGTAGGGTTCCCTTGTTCTCCCTCCTAGCTAGCCCTATGGCAGGGTGCGATATAGGTAAAAGGTAGGACATGTGCCTTAACAGTGTGGCATGTCCTGGTAGTGACAAACATCCTATTTGGTTTCTCACTGTTGTGAAGCTGCCCTCTCATAAGGATGCGTTGGGGATTCCCTGATATGTGCGTCAGTGGTAATTCCTGACATGAGGGGGTAGCGCGATCAAGTTTGGTATGTTTGGAATAGTGGTGATAAATGCTGCGTATTGGTGTTAGCGGATTTATTATTACTATTTTAGAAATGCCACTTTTAGAAGTGGGCATTTCTGTGTGCTATGTGTTTTTGGTCCTCTGCTAGGATGTGTATTGACTGTCTGGCTTTGGAGTGACAGGGGCTGGGGATGTGCAGTGGCTCCAGAGAGTCTGGATGAGTCAGCGCTATGCTGAATTGGCCTGGTCTGCATTTGGAGTGGGGGGAGGAGTAGCACCTGCACCTGAATAGGGCTGTGCCTGCCTTCCACAATGATGGCTCCACCCCCCTGTGGTGTGTCTGGAGCCAGGGCTCACACTGACAATGGAGGTTGTTGTGCACTTGCAAAGTCCCCCCAGAACTGGTTTGGACTGGGCTCAGAGCCCTGGGCCATAGGAGAACAAAGACATATGCACTATCAGTATTGGGGCTGTGACCCCAGGTGAAGTAAGCTTACTTGAAACTTCAGGAACTGAGGAGAACACACTGCGCGGACTGCAGTGTGCCAGGAGGAACCGCCACTGGGGACTGACCTGCTGCCCTGCTTGGCAGCTGAAGGGACTGCTGCTCTGCTTAGGAGACCCAGTGTGCTGGCCTCTCTGAGCCCGGTCTTCTGGAATCTACCAGGGCTGTGTTGCTGGCCTTGAAAGAAATTGAGGCAGCGCTGTGCTTTCCTTTCTCCCCCTGTGAGGGGGTGATCCTCAGTCAAGCACGTGGGGCACTTCCTGTATGCTGTGCTGCACCTTGCGGTGTCCGCACACCAGGCAGCATACTTGGTGGGCGTTTTGTTGTATCATTATGGATTGAGCCCAAGAAGCTGGCTCAACCTCCCCCACACGGCGGGCGCAGAGCAAGTGATCGTGCCGGGAGGGAGACCAAAGATTCAAGACCCGATGGAGACTTCGCTCCGTATTCTCGGGCCGCGGGAAGCCACCGGAAGTCAGGCAGAGGACGCCTGGCTGTGGGCGGGGTTCCCGTAAGGAAGAGGAGAGCCCCGCGTGTTTCCTGAGCCTGTTTGTGGGCAGGTCCGACAGGAGAGATCGAGCCGGAGCTTCGCGGGCTCCTCCGTCACCCAGAGAAGAGTCTTTGCCGCAAGGGGTTGCCGGGTGAGTGATCCGCTTCACTTGGTGTCCTGGCCAGAAGAAATGTGTGGAATCCTCACCCTTCCCCGCATTTGGTGGGCCACAGCGCCACGTGATCACCGGCAGCTGCCTTGGGGGCATTTTGATTGCCAAAATTTCCGCAGCAGCTGCTCCGCGGGATCGTGGAGAGCTGCCTTGGCTGTGGAGTACTCGTGGGACGGGATGGCGAGGTCTTCTCACAGCACGGGTGCCCCCTCTCCCCTTTTTTCTCACGCCTGCATAACCGGAGGCATTCTTCATTTGCGGAGACTGGGTATGCTGCACCGCCACCCCCTTACTTGTTGCGCTGGGCACTGGGGCCATTCTTGTTAGACAGGAACGGGGTGAAACCTCGACGGAGTTCCCCGAGTCCCAAAGGAGAAAGGATCTCCACAAGATTACTGCATTTCATGGTGTAGGTGGGCATGTAGCCCAAGGAGCCTACGAGGGGGTGCCATTCTTACGGTTGTCCTGACATATGATAAGTGTGCACACTACTAGTTCGTATGTCTCATGCCCTGATGTGCTACAGTAAGTCTGTGGGCTAATGTGCAAGTAATGTGTACCTGGTGCACTGTTGGCATGATGTATTTATGAAATGTACACTAATGCAAGTGTTTACTTTGGTGCACTGTTGCTGATGCTTATGCACAAGGTGTTGTGCTAAGGGCAATCTTACCAATAGTTATTGGTTATCCCCAACTGTAATGTTTATAACAGTGGCCTGATTGGCCAAGTGATTTATGTAATCCCTTTGAAGTCATGACGAGTGCCAGTAGCACAGTGTAATATATGTGATTGTGTTCTAATGTGTTTTTATGGATAATACAAAGGCTATTTTTATATAACCTTGTGTGGTGTTTCTTTAGTGGTATGCCCAGTGTGTCGCTGCTGTGTGAGTGTGTTGCACAAGCGCTTTACACATTGCCTCTGGGATAAGCCTGACTGCTCTGCCAAGCTACCAATGGGGTGAGTAGGGGTTATCTTCAGTGTGTAACTCCCTTGCCCTGACTAGAGTGGTGGGTTCTGCCTGGCTCAGGCGCATGCCCTAGCCAACCAGAAACCCCCTTTCTAACATGGCACCATGCAAAGATGCTGGCATATGACAGACTACAATTGTATCCTGCATACAATTCCACATTTTTCAAACACCAAGCCCTATTCTAATAAATATTGGTAAAGCCAATAGGTGTCACCCATGAAAGGGTTTAGACTACTCTTGGCTTTGCCAGGGCTTTTTGTTGATGCTGAACAGCGTCAAAAAATAAAAAATGCTTGCTGCCAGTGCTGAACAAGACTGGCAAAATAAGCATAGATCCGGCCTCAGTATAATGACGTTTGCATCGCAATGACGTATGTGCATGCAGGCTTCACAGGTCATGACACAGATATTTGTATTTTTTTTATTTACTGCTCCAACATGTCATGCACGCATCCTGGTGGGGTAAATTGAAATAAATAAAAGGTGGGCTAAAGCACATTTAGAGGAAAAATAATAAACATTGCTGAGTGGAAATGGGGAATGTGACGGAAGAAACATACGCTGGTGATTGGAGAGCAACAAGGAGAGTATGGAAAAAAGGGATGTAAAGTGCAAAGTAGCACACAGAGAAGACAGGAGGCTGCAAGAAAACACATGCACCACATGGAGTGCTGAATGCAAAAGAAAACTGTTGTTCCTTGAATGTAAGCAGTGGAAGGATACGTCCTCCAATCAAAAGGATGGTAAAGAAGCTAGAGCCAGGAAAGTCACTGAATAAGAAGCAAGCAAAGGGGATTGACAAGGAAGGCAACCAAAGAAAAGCAATGGGCTGACCGGGTCAGATTACCCTTAACAAAAGTATTGTAGACAGAAATATTGAGCCCTAAATATTGTTTACATAAATAACGATCCATAGCATGTTTATTTTCTATTACTTACTTCAATGGGATGATTTTTTGTAAACAATATTTCGGACACAGTATTTCTGACAGATGCTAAGTATTTTGATTACAATATTCTAGTATCATATCATAAGATACAAAGCCCACTGCAAACATTGTTATTGTACTGAAAAAGGTCTTAGACAAAAGGCAAGACCTAAAAACAGAGGGCCTCATTTACAAGGAATTAACGCAGCGCGGTGCCGGAAGTCATTTGGCTGCGCCGCACTGCGTTAATTCCGAAGCACAGGGATGCGTCATATCTACAACGATATGACGGATCCCTTTGCTCTCCCCTACGCTGGCGCACAATTTGCTGCCATGCGCCGATGCAGGCACCCTTGCACCATGGTGCAAGGATGTCTGCGTCTCGGGGATGAATGTTTGTGTGCAGGAACACTCTGAAATGGCATTTTGAAACATCTATGTGTGCTGCATTAACACACACAGAAGTTGCAAAACGTCCTTTTTTTAAATGATTGTTTATGTGGATACATAAACAATTACAAGAGGTGATTTCCTCGTTCTATGTGTGCTGCAAAATGCTGCACGCATAGAAAGAGGAAATAAACGAGGAGAAATGAATACATTTCTCCTTGTTGCGCCTCCCTACACCTCCCCATTTCCAGGTTTACGATTTCTCGTAAATCTGGAAACGTGTCAGGTTCCATCGGTGTTGCGTGGGAACCCCCACAGCAACATCCATGGAACGCCCCTTTCATACAAAGTGCTGCATGTAAAGGGGCCGTATTTACAAGGCCAGGAAAAGCCACGCAGGGTGGCTTTTCATGTCCTTGTAAATATGGGGCAGCAAAATGCGCCACCGGTGTGTCACAAAAAGTGACACACCGGTGGCGCAAGGGGCTTGTAAATAAGCCCCAGAATTCACATTTTTCAAAGATTATGCCTCACAAACTTCCACTGGTTGATCTTTCCAGGTGGATAGCTGGAAACTTTTTTCATTTGCAAACATTTAGCATTGTGTCCCTGATGAAGCGTAAACCTTTGCGAGTTGCTTTATACTTGCTTTTGAGAACCGGGCCCAATTTGTTTGTTTTTGCACAGAAATTTTTCACACTGCATTAATCACAGAAAAGAGTAACAGAAGCTTTTTAAGATATGCACAAATGAAAATGGCAGCATTTTTAAAGAGGCGTTTTCATATCTAGTAAATGCTTTCTTTGAGAGTCGAAACCTTTGGAGGGTAATGGCACCCTTCAACTCTCAAATAATCAAACATTTAATAAAACATGTCAACAGAAACTTGCAGACTCAGGCCCTTTTCCACGGGCTATACAGACCCCCTCCAGTGGCGTAACAAAGGCCACCGCAGCCTCCGCAGTGCGGGTGGGCCCGAGCTCCAGGGGGCCCCTCAGGACAATACCTTGGCCTAAGAGCTCCTGAGTGAGCAGGAAGGAGGGCCCCTCCATGTACTTTGCAGGGGAGCCCCCTCAAGTGTCGTGACACCACTGACCCCCTCGGATTAAGCTTTTGCAGTGTCGGTCTGACCTGTTTGACACTCTAGCAGTCTGGTAGTGCCAGAAGGGCCAGCATGAAAGATTGTGGGCCTCATTTATGAGGCCCTACCGGTACTATTGCACCGCCGGAGCGTCACTTTTTTTACGTTACGGTGGCGCAATGTGCCACTGGCATATTTATAAGGCCACGTAAAGCCACATTATGTGGCTTTTCATGGCCTTATAAATATGTGCCCCTTTCACGGAGAAAACTGCGTGAAAGGGGCATTTCGTGGGTGTTGTTGGGGCGTTCCCAGCAATATCCATGATTTTTTGACCCTGCCCCAGATTTACGAGATCTTTATTTCTCCTCGTTTTTCCTCTCACACATAGAAAGAGGAAACAGCCCCTTGTGATTGTTTTTGTGCAGGAAGGTTTTCCTTCCTGCACAAAAATAATCATCCCCGCAACGCAGGCACCCTTGCACCATGGTACAAAGGTGCCTGCGTTGGCACACTGCAGACCATTGTGCGCCGGTGCAGGGGCAAAGGAAAGGAATGCGACGTATCTAATAGATATGGCGCATTACTGCTCTTTTCTTTTGATGTAGGGCAGTACAGCGCTGCCCTATGGCTAAAAACCCACAAATGAGGCCCTGTGTGTGGGATCTCCTGTGGGACTCTTCAGGTTACCAGAAGGATAATATCCTTCATTGGCCCATTTTCTGGGACTTATTATTTAGTCCCGCCCTTTCTATTTTGCCTTCCCCCAAATCCTCTGACATACCAGTCATCATGGATGACAATCCCGGACTTAGCTTTGATGATGCAATGGCTGCAGAAATTCTCAGGAATACACCATCTATCCTGGGAGGTGAAGGTTCATCAGCCTCTGGATCACCATCTGAGGACTGGACCTCCCTTACCAATATGAAAAGAGACTGGGTGAAAATAACGCTCCACGGTGCAATGATGACGGAGTACTTGAGGGCCAATATTGCACCAAACGGCCTAATAGTTAAGAACTTCCCTAGACTTTTCCTGGATGACGCTGTCTTTAAAAGGAATGGTCCCTGGTAGCATGGAAATGCACCAGGGACTTACTTATCCTCATTATTAATTCAGCAAAGAGGATAGCTGATGCCCTCCTTATTAGAATACAGGTTGCTGAAGGGGCCATAAAGACTACCATACATGGCACTGTATTTAAAACCAAATTGACAGAACTCAACCATGAGATTGCTGAGCACAAGGAATTTCTGATGAAGCAGAAGGTTAGCAAGCTTCAGAAGGATATAAGCAGATTTAACAAAGAAAAAATATACCCCTATCTGAAAGCAGACTATACCAACAGCAAAACTAGCTACTCTTCTGATGAAAATAGTGAATCCGACAGAAGAGACTCGGCTAGCAGTAACTCCAGCAATGGGAGCTGGAAGGGTTTGAATCAGGTGAGAAAGAATTATCCACAAAACCCCCACTACCCTGTACAGAATTTTCAAGGACCGCAGCCTCCTTTTTGGCCTTTCCCGATGTATCCCCAGGGCCAACCGCAATACTTCCCTGGCAGCAATCCACCTTTTTTAGGCAGAGGCTGGGGCAGAGGAAGAGGGCGCAAAAGAGGAGGACAAAAACAAGTTCAGTGGCAGGACCAGGAACCGAATATGATGGAAACCAGGAGCAAAACACAGGGCAGGAGAGTCTAGTGGTTAATTTGTCACATAGACAACTGACACCTACAGAACAAACAGTACTTGAGAAAGGCCTTGGCTATGTCCCCACCCCTAAAGAGGACAGTTTTCGGGAACAATGCGAAATCCAGAACCTGTTTAGAAAAATACACCTTAAAGCCCACTTCGATGGTACTGAGGAACCAGCCAGACTGGATTCAGGCCTTCGCAATCCCTCGACCTTCACACCTACCGTTGGCATGGTACCTGTGGAGGTAGTGACCTTTGAGAAAGCTGTCTTAAAAGAACTGAAGAACCAAGATACCAGAGTTCCTTTCCATAATCTCTCTAATCAAGAACATGCAGCGATTAGATCATTGACTGAGGACAAAAGCATTACAATAAAGCAAGCTGACAAAGGGGGCGCCACGGTCATACAATCCACTTCAGAATACAACACCGAGTGCCAACGCCAACTACGGAATAGTAAATTCTATACTCCGATAACAACAAACCCCACGACTCGATTAACGACCGAGATAACCACCATGGTCTATGAGGCAGAGAGTAATGGGTGGATCAGTGGTAAAGAAGCTGATTTCTTGATTACCAAACATCCCAAAACACCCTATTTTTACACTCTGCCGAAAATACATAAGGGGACCACCCCTGTTCCGGGCAGACCTATAGTTTCAGGAATCGGCTCACTCTTAGAGCCGCTCTCAAAATTCTGCGACCATTACCTACAACCTTTGGTCAAACAGACACCATCATACATCAGGGACACAACAGATATCCTCTGTGTTATAGGTGAAATAGAAAACACAGGCGATATTGACCTCCTGGTCACCTTGGATGTGGAACAACTGTATACCAATATCCCACAGAGAGAGACATTGATTATATTATTGTTTTTAATATTTATCTTTTTAATCCGATATTAGGCTGTTAGTGTGCTGCATATGTGTATGTGTGTGTGTGTGTGTGCGTGTGTGAGCAGTGTTATTCTAGTGACCTTTTATTTATTTGTTTTTCCCTGTTTTCTTGGTGATTATGCCTGTCTCCATTGGCTTCTTAGTGAATCCACTGCTGTTTGTCATATATGACGTACTTCAGGAGTACATTGGTGTAAATTTGAGTCTGGTTGGAGTGTAGTACTCGTCAATTGGCCTGACTTACACTTTGGTGGGAATGTTGGTGGAATTGACTACCCTTCTCTCTGCTCCTCTTTGTTTTACCCCTTGCTTCATCCATTTTATGAGAGCTGTGCCCAATGTTTGGGCTCCTCCTACTGTCCACAGCCTTATTTATTCCACAGTAGTACTTTTTTGTATGTGGCATATTATGCACAAGTAGCAGAATATTCCAAAGACAGTACAAAGTCTACTAATGCATGTAAATTTTGAGTGGACGGAGGAGATAGCATGGCACTCATCCTCCTGAACCCCTCCTTTGACATGGTCTCCCGCCCCATCCTCATTCAATGTCTTCACAACATCAGAATCCAAGGACACCCACTCCGAAGAATCTGCTTCTTTCGGGGGCGTGGCCGGACCGCAGACCAAGATGGCCGTGTAGCTCCGCTCGATTCCCAGGACATTTTGGCCATACCGGCGGCGCTGGCCACTGCAGAAGGATGACGAGGGTGGCAGTCGACTCCCTAAGGACTCTGGTCTCTGCCGAGCCCCGCCTTTCATCTTCCCACACTTCTGAGCCGCCACAATGTGCATCGGGTCTAGTATGCTCGCGGAGCCAGGGACCAAATTTGCGCATCTGCCCGCCGGAGCCGGAACACGCACCCGCGAGCACGACCAGAAGTTGCCGCTTCCACGCCAGAGAACCACCTGGGGCTTCTCGACAACAGCACCGGGGAGCCCACCGTGCCACTGCATGAAAGGACAGTCGGGAGTTCGGAGCACCACGGACACAGCACGCAGGTAGGCCCGCACGGTACCCCCGGAGGCCCAGTGGAGACAGGGTCCACGGGTGAGCCTGGGGACCGGCCGCCCAGCCAGATCGTTGCGGTGGCCCTTCTGCCCCAGCTTCCCACTCCCGCCCCACTGCTTGGCTCCCCTGCCTGCCCTGGAACAACGGTGCAGGGGCGGTGCGCTTTGGGCCACGGTCTCCTCTACCCTGGTGCTCTCAGATGCTGCATGGCAATGGGTCCCTCTGTATTGGCCAGTTAAGTGTGTGGTACCGGAGCAACAACAGGGCATAACAATAGGATGGCTTCCACTTCACCCTACCTTTTTGCAGCAGCGCTCCGGAAACAGGGGGCATCGCTCCCACATGGTCGTCCTGACCGATCAGCCCTCCCCCTTTACTCCGCATAACAATAGGATGGCTTCCACTTCACCCTACCTTTTTGCAGCAGCGCTCCGGAAACAGGGGGCATCGCTCCCACAAGGTCGTCCGGACCGATCAGCCCTCCCCCTTTACTCCGCACCAAGCAACCAGTTGCCACCATCTTTGATTCTGCCCCGGTGCTCCCCACCTTGTTTGGTTCTTTCTCTCCCCCTCAAGGCCATGGGGAAGGTCGACCCCAAACAGCGCAAGCTGCCATTTGAAAAGTCGATGGGCGGCACTGAATCCACAGGTGGCACAATGGCGGAGGGGGGTGAGTCAGCGTGCCCTCCCCAACTACCTGGTGCGGGTAACAAGGCCCTGATGGCAGAACTGCGGGCCGGATTCCAAGCGCTCGACTCAAGATTCAACGCCCTGGACAGGAGACTTGACACAATGGGGGCTCGATTGGATAAACATGACGTGCGCCTCGACAGGGCTGAGGGCAGGATATCGGACCTGGAGGACGGGTCTGCCCAGGCGAACAAGCGCCTGGAAAGGATGGAGAAGGTGCTTAAGACCATTGCAATGAAAAACGAGGACTTGGAAGCCAGGGGGAGGCGCAACAACATACGGATTGTGGGTATTCCGGAGTCTACGAACACTGGGCGGCTTGACGGGTTTGTTGAGGGCCTCCTCTGTGACCTCTTTGGCTGTGACTCTTTCACTCCCACCTTTGTTATTGAAAGGGCGCACCAGACGCTCGGTCCCCGCCCCAATCCTGGTTGTCCCCCTCGCACGATTATGGCGCAGCTCCTGAATTTCAAGGACAGGGACACCGCCCTCCGTCTGGCCCGGGAGCGTGGATCATTGGACTGACAGGATTCTTCCATCTCTCTGTATCCTGACTTCACCGCAATGGTTCAGGAAGCCCGCCGGAAGTTTGGACCAGTCAAACTTGCCCTCCGAAAGGCTGGTCTACGATATGGGATGCTCTACCCTGCCCGTCTGAAGGTGGATGTCGAGGGCAGGTCTAGGGTCTTCGATTCACCAGACGAGGTGCAGGAGTTTCTTCGACACAGGTCGAACATTTCCCAGTTGCATCGTTCGCCCCCTCCTGATCGTTCACCTCGCTTACCGGACTCTGGCGCTAGTGCTGATTTGTTCTCTGCAAGTTGACATCGCCCCCGCAATTCGATGAGCTGATAAGCACTGATCCTTTTCTCCTGACTTGCTTCCCTCACTGTTTTTCTGGGGGTCCGCTGGTTTATGGTTTCTTTGATTTGATCTCACAAGACTCTTTTCAGAGCCGGGGGATTGGTTGTAGCGTTGCCTTCACCCCAGTGCTTTGGCACCTATTTGTGGTTTATAAGGTTCGATTGTAGTAACGTTTTCACATGTTTCTACTTGGGATTTGGGATTTCCCCTACGTAACGAGTATGGGGATGGGTGGGGGTGGGGTTGGGGATGTTGTAGGTTCACGATTTTTCTTTCCTTACACAGACTAATTGTTGAATTTATGGCTTTGTCTTCTGATCCAATTCGCAGCTTTGTAAAAATTTATATAAATCTCACGTAACACTCACCGTACAGAATCTATTGCCCTGATGTCCTGGAATGTCCGGGGGCTTAACGATACCCGCAAGCGCAAACACGTTTTACATTATTTACAGCGCCATCAGGCGGATATTGCCTTTCTCCAGGAAACTCACCTCCCCCCCATTCCTCTCCGAAATTTGCCTGCAGCTGGGGACCCAACAGGTATTTCGCGGGTTACAGCAACTACTCCAGGGGGGTCTCAATCCTTGTTCATAAACGTCTGCCGTTCAGAACGGTGGCGGTGCACTCCGACTCGGCAGGCAGGTTCATTTTGGTGAAAGGCTGGCTCCTCGGACATACGATCCTCCTGGTGAATGTCTACGCTCCCAATATAGACAGCCCGGATTTTTTCACGGAGCTCCACTCCCGCATTGATGCAATGGGAGCCGAGCACATTTGTTTGAGGGCTGACCCTAATATTCTCCTTGACCCCCGACTGGACAGTACTGCCACCTCGTCAGACACAAAACCAAGGGCTAGAAGGACTCTTTCTACACTGATTGACACTCTCCGGCTATCTGACGCATGGTGTCATATGCGCGCAACCACTCCTGCATACACACACTACTCCGCCCCCACAACACTTGGACCCGTTTGGATTACCGGTTACTTTCCCCTGGTGCTGCTGCCTGGTCGAGCTCAATTGCACACCTCCCACGCACTCTCTCGGATCACGCTCCAGTGGTGCTTGGGCTGCAAATCCCAGGGGCCGGGGACAGGCTGGGGCAATGGCGGTTTCCTGAAATGGCCCTCCGAGACTATGTGTTTGAGGAAGAGCTACACGCTGCCGTGGAGGAATACTTTGAACTCAATGTGAACTCTGTGCAGTCCAAGGCCACCTTGTGGGAGGCCTTTAAAGCTTATATTAGGGGGATATGCATCTCCAAAAGTGCTGGTATATTGAAGGATCTCCGCCGCACCCTGGCTGGGATTGAGCCCAAATTAGCCGCCCTGGACGTTAGACATGAGTCCCCCCGTTCCGGCCCCGACCTTCGACTTAGAGCTACATTACTGACGGAGTTTCAGGAGGCGGCAGATAGGGAAGCTCACTTTCTGGGGAGGTATGCCATAGCCCGACGGTACGGGGAGGGTGAACGTCCCGGACGCACACTGGCCAGACTGATACATCCCCACCGCGGACCCTCGTATATCACTAACCTGGTTGGCCTGCAAGGCGAACAGATTAACGACTGTGCGGGTATTGTCAACAAGGTTTTTTCTTATTCTCAGGGCCTCTACAGGACCAGGGTTAATTCTGACCCGGCTGCCAGTAACGCCTATCTGGACGAGGTAGCCTTGGTCTGGCTGGAACAAGTGCACAGAGACTTCCTGGCTGAACCCTTCACGATTGACGAAGTGATCCAAGCAATCGAGGATATGGATGGCTCAAAGGCACCTGGCCTAGATGGGTTCCCCGGTTGTTTTGACAAGGTCTTCAAAAAGACCTTAGCCCCGCACCTCATAGATTTGTTCCAGGAGGTCATTGAGCAGGCGGAATTACCCCCCACACTTTGTGAAGCTGTTGTCACTCTCCTCCCTAAAGCTGGTAAAGACCCGCAGCACTGTGAATCCTACAGGCCCCTCTCACTGTTGAATTTCGATTATAAAAATCTGTCAAAAGTGCTCGCTAATAGACTCTCTCTGATCATAGATAAGATGATATCACCCGCGCAGACCGGATTTATCCCCCACCGGTCTACGTTAGTTAGTTAGCGTTAGTTGCCGGTATCATTTGTGGCGATGTTCTTTTGCGGCTGCTATCGCGGGTAAACTGGTGATATCGTCTGTTAGCACCAGCTTGTGAATAGTGCGATGAATTTATCACCACTTTGGCTGCGATAAAGTGCCGCTAACTCGGCGATAAGTCCTTGAGAATATTCCCCTTAGTGTGCTGCATATGTGTATGTGTGTGTGTGTGTGTGCGTGTGTGAGCAGTGTTATTCTAGTGACCTTTTATTTATTTGTTTTTCCCTGTTTTCTTGGTGATTATGCCTGTCTCCATTGGTTTCTGAGTGAATCCACTGCTGTTTGTCATATATGACGTACTTCAGGAGTACATTGGTGTAAATTTGAGCTTGGTTGGAGTGTAGTACTCATCAATCGACCTGACTAACACTTTGGTGGGTCTGTTGGTGGAATTGACTACCCTTCTCTCTGCTCCTCCTTGTTTTACCCCATGCTTCATCCATTTTATGAGAGCTGTCAGTCAGCCTTGCACAATACACCTCGAACTCCTGCGATTCATCTGCGGAGATCCGCCCTCCCTGGACCCCAAACCTTTTTAATGCTTACATGATCACTCTAGCAAGCATCATCATGTCTAAAAACATCAACCTCCTATCCTATGCAGACAACATGCAACTCATTTTCTCCATCATGGGTAAGATGCCCAGTACCTAGATCAAGTTCAATGCCTGCATAACTTAAATCGCCCACTGGATGAAGACCAACTGTCTGAAGCTTAAGCTGAGCAACTGCAAGACCGAAATTGTGATCTTTGGGAAGAACACTTCAACATGAGACGCCACCTGATCTCCACCAGCTACGACCAAGAACCACCCCACAACGCACACCAACAACCTCAGGATCGACATTAAAAGAAAAGGTGACATGACTAACCCAAATCAATGCTGTCAGGGCCTCATGCATCCATTCCCAAAGATGCTAAGGAAGATTTTGAAATGGCTCCCTATCAGCACCCGGAAAACCCTCACACAACCCTTTGTCACAAGCAAGCTGGACTACGGAAATACCCTCTACTACGGGATCAACAAAAAACTCGTCAGATGGCTGCAGACTATTCAGAACTCAGTGGCCAGAATCACTCTCAACCTTCCACTCCACACTCACATCACACCACACCTAATGGAGCTCCATTGGCCACCCCATACACAAATGAGCACAGTTCAAACTCCTCACCCACACTTTAAAGCCACTACATATCAGTGGCCCAGCATACCTCAGCATCCGCAGTTGCTTTCACAAACCTTCCAGACATCTTTGCCTGTTCAGACTCCAACTTGCACACATACTAGGCATACAGAAAACGAGATCCAGTGGTCGAGCCTTCTCCCACATTGCTCCTAAAACATGGAAAAACCTGCCACTACACATAAGAGCCTCCTCCTCACTTCTTGAATTCTGCGAGAGGCTGAAGAACTGGCTTTCGAGTAGTCCCACTAGGCCCTAGGTTGGGCTAGACTCACACCTGCTCAGCGCTAGGATACCCTCCTGGGTGATAGTGCACTCAACAAATATGTATAACATAACAACATTGGGGCCTTCTGGATCGCCATTTGGAATATGCTGCACATGTATGCTTAGCATACTGTTGCACATATAGCAGAGCTAGCTCTCTATCAATGTAACACTTGCAGGTTCAGGCCTGTAATAGCAGAGTTATACCTGCTGCGATGCAGAAGTTACAAGCTCATCTCTCATGCAACAGCGCCATCTCATATACTCAGGAAGTGCTTACTTTGTAAAATAATAAGTGTGAGGGCCCTGACCAGGAGGCCACTGCAGCTTGCACCACCCATTGCCCCCATCATCGCTGCCAATGGCGGTACCAAAACAACTACTAACCATCTCTCTCGCCTGCAAGTGCGACAGTTCCAATTATTTCAGGTCCCCAAAGCTAAGGGAATTGCTGGAGAGGCAAGTATTAGTAATTTTGTATGTATATTGTATTCATAAACAACCATTGTTCTGGTCATCTCTATATTAGCTGAGCAGTGCCACCATTTGGCAGACTGTCATAAGTGCGGTGTTGACAATTAAGTGTTGGTGCTTCGCACTGGAAACCAATTATGTGACAGTGGTGAGCACTGGAAACCACTGGCTCAAATTAAGCACTGTACTCAGGCTACAAACAGAAAAGCTATGTCTTAAGTTAGGCAGATCTGACAAAATAAGACCGTACGGCAGAACTATCCCTCAGGATAAATACTTCTGTTAAACAGCGGATAAAACGTAAGACAGAACAACCAAATGAGTTGTTCAGGATCACACCAAATGTCATTAGGGGAATGGGACCTTGTGATCTAAAGTCAAGGCCCTGCACTGACTTTCTTCACCCTATCCTGCAGCTTCTCTGCATTGTGCAATAATGCTAGGCCTTCACTGTATTTTAATTACATTTATATAGTGCTCACTACCCCTGATGAAATGTTGAAGCTCTTTATGTCGAGTAGCTCGCTATACTACAACCCAAGGTTAGTGGTTTATTTAGCTGTTTTTACTTTTTTGGCCATAGTCTCTCACTCAAATCACTTTTTTCGATACTCTTTTTCTCTCTCCTCCCATATATTTATCTCTCATTTATTTGTTTTTTTCTCTCACTTTTTTATCCTTTCTTTCTCTGAAAATCATACTAATTCAACAACAGAGCTGCAATAGGAATTCATTTCATTATCAAATATATCATTAAATACCAGGTTTGCAATTCATGTAATTTTGAATCATTTTTCTGAAATTTTGCAAAAGGAAATTACATAAATTTTGCACACCCAAAGCCCAGAAAAGGGTGCAATATTTATTGGACCTGATATATTTTGATAACACAGGAATCGGTTTATCGGGTGCGTTAATTGCACCCAATTATAATTATTGTCTTTGAAAATGGTTAATAAAGTATACATTTTGTTGTTTTCCGCCACAAAAGGTGCATGTCACATTTTTTGGGACAATTTTCCCTGTTAAATTTCAGCAGGTTTGGCGTGTCGAAACGTATGTGGAGGTGTGGTGCTTATCGCACAGCACATACTTGTGATATGTGGCAAAACAGGGGTTACCACACATCGCAATTATTCGGGCTCAGTTCACAGAGATATTAGATTAATACAATCGAAATGAAAATGATTATTTTTTATTCAAAATTGACATCTCTTGATGACAATTTGCCATCTTTTTTTTTTTCTCGTCTGGCCTTCATAAATCTTACTGGGAAATATTCCAATGTTTAATGGTTCTAAAGATTAACATAGAAAAAAAAACCAATGTGGTTTTCAGAATAGCTGCTGAGATGGTAACAGGTCCATGACTGAAACGTTTGCAGCAGAGAAGTACATGGAACAATACCTGCCAGTGATTTTCACTTGAACCTCCTGGCAGACTGTGCAACATACACAGGGACAAGTGATGCCACCATTCAGAGGGAATGTAGCTTGTTTGCAGAGCCCGCACATTGTTCTCCTGCTGCACAAGTGCATGGACAGAGTTCACGGAAGCTACACTTTGCAATAAAGTATTGGGACTTTTGCAGATAAATCCCCACCGCAGTCACTTTTAACTGTTGCGGCCAACGACTGCCACAGTCTAAGAGAAAGAGCTGTGCTTAATTTGTGCCTTTGTTTCCTGGTGGTCAGTACTGGCACTTATTTCTTCACACTGGCAGTTATTTTTAACAATCCACCAGTAGGTGGCACCGAATGTCTATTTTTTTTAACAGAGCACATCTTCTACAGTGTGTAACAAATCAATGTACTTAAAAAAAAATACCCCTGACTCAAGGCCATTCTCACAGCCTGGGCGAACTATTATTTTTATTGTGTGAGATGAAATTGTCAGAATTATCTCATTTAATGACCTTTGATGGCTAGTAGGTATCGATGGCACTGGCATTTGGAAGCACTGTCTTGGGCTGTGGGTGGTGCAAGCAGCAGTGGCTTCCCTTGAAACACCTTGTGCCTGGCACTTACTTCTTTATAAATTAAGCCCTGGGAGAATGCAGCAGAACTTTAGTGACAGCATGAGCATACTCGATTTGGATCCAAACTTTACAAAAGGAGTTCTGCCCTGATGCATGATTTGAACTCTTGATCTGTTTGTTATGTTTGAGTTCCTTGCTTGACAAATCCCATCCTCGTCGCCAATATGTAAAAGCGAAGAGGCCACAAAGATAAGTATAGAACTCTTTATTGGAGCATCCATGCACTTGGAGAGTGGCAGTGCAACTGCCACAGGAACACTTCCAAGTATCAGAATGCCAGTAGAACATAAACCTGTACCGACCAACGACACTGAATATACACAACAGTAGCACGTGCATAGCTACGTAGTGTGATTATATGCATGGGTGTAGCACGTACATTACTACTACCCGTGCTCACCCACAAACAGCTACCACAGGCCAGTTTCCGGAGTGCGGGACCCAGGCTGCACTTCAAGAGGGAGGTGGGGACAGTAGGGAGGTGGAGGCTCCAATATACATGAGGTGTATCTGGCCATCCCCCTGCTCTCAACCCCACTCTCCTGTCCCACTTCTATGACTACAGCATTGTGAGGCTCTCAATGCAGAGAGTTTGGAGGAACATTAGCCAAACTGGTAATAGTGACTCTTTAAAGTACGGTTCACTGATAGCATATCGGAAACACAAATATCGTGTGGACAGAATATCGTACCTTGATACATAGATCATCAAGGTAGATATATGTGGAGCTATACATAGTAAAACTTTACTTGCCTATAGAAACTTACCTTCACGATATTTTGGTCCTTGATAATTTTCACACAATATTTTATTCCACGATATTTGTGTTTCCAATGTTTTGTCTAAATACCGGTGTAATCGGAGTCTACCAAAGAGGAAGTGTGCTTGCAGGGGCAGAGTATTTAACCCCCCCTTCCCTAGCAGCCCCTTCCCCTGAAAGATGCCCGCTTCCCTGGAAGTGTCCATGTTGACCCCAGGAGTAGGGCTGGTGGCTGGGAACCTGTTTGGGCCCCTCAAATCCGGATGGTCATTTGGGGGGGAAGGGATTGCTCAGAGCGACATGGGGATGGCAATGTGGTCATGCTGCTCGTGACGCGGCCAGTCCCAGTCTTGATAACAAGAAGAAGCTAAGACAATAAGGATCTTGCTATGGTATTCCATTGGCTGCATTATAGGAAATGGTTCTTCATGTCTGTGACATCATAACCAAATTAAAAAGAAACATGAGTTTTCCATTGGTGTGACTTCAAAGCAGCAGATAACAAGTGTTGGTGACTGATTACAATTGCTAAAAACAGATCAGTGCAAGCAGCATATTGTACTATCACTCCCAGGATACTCAGATAATGAATGCATTTCAGACGCGAGATGATGTCGAACACTATCTTTTAATGGAGACTGGGAAGCAATACGCTTTTCTTCTTTTCTTAATGCTGTTCCTTGGCCGCAGTGACATGCGTTGGCACTGCCAGCTGAGTTCCTGGAACGTGGGAGGCTACATGACTGAAGTCATCATCGCACTTGGCACGGCTGAGGTTGGCACTTGAATGTCGCTGGCAATCTCCCTACAGCTAGAGCATCACAGTCTTGGCCTCTGAACACATTCCTCTCTCTCCAGAGGTGTAGACCCTCTCAAGCACAGGGTTAGAGTACAATAGTGGCACAGGTTACTGAACCCTGCACTATTGCTACTCCACCCACCTTCTGTCCCTAGCACACTCACACTGTCATATTTTTAATTAATGAGTTGTAGATGCATACAAGTGCATACAAGTGTTTTAAAATAGAAGGGATAGCATGCTGAACAGATCTAAATACATTCTAACACAGTAGATAACATGTGCCCATAAAAAATATATATTGTTTTATTTTTTTCACAAAAAAAGGGAAGGGTAAAAAAGAGGTAAAAGAGAAGACGCTGATCCATTCTGCCAGTGTGCATCACGGTGCTCTAGTGTGAGACACAAGCCCCTCTGTTCACAAAGCATCACCCCACTGGCTTGTGATCTGTATCAGCTGCCTGTGTTCTTTCTCACTCAATTCAAGATGGCTGCCAACTGTTGGTCCCGCAGATTCAGATTCCTATTAGAACTTCGGAATAATCACTCATCATTTGAATGCCCACCCATGCCACTCGGACATGCTGAAAGTCTGGCATGAGTCCAGACCCTGTGAGACAAGGTTAAACACCACTTTGTAAGGTCCTGTTAGCCACAAAGGTTCAATCAGTAATTCAGCCTATTTGTGCAGTAGATTAACCACTGAGTCATCTAAACATTCCCTCAGTGGCCCCAGTAGCAGCATGACCATTGACGTCATTGACTGCAAGGATCAGCTCTTTTCCAGGAGTGGTTCAGGTGTAGGGGCTTGCAGTTCAATAATAAATTTTTGGTTGCAGCTTCCTTGCTCTGGAAAGGGTCAATTTTCGTATAATATTTGATCATTATTTTATCTTGCACCGTGTCTTAATGCCCCCTCGTATTGGGTCCACTTTGCAGTTTGGCCTTAGGTGAGACTCAGGCTCACACATGACTTTGCCTCTTTGCGTGTGTTCATAAAAAGTGTCTGTGGCCCATTCCGTCTCCATCACACCAATTAAAAACTTTTCCTGGCAGAGTTAACCACATATAAATAAAATCAATGGCGTAATCAGCACTTTTTTGGGTTATTTGTAAATATTTTGTGACACAGGATGACTATGCTCTCAAAAAGATAGCCAAATTCCACTGCACAAATTCTTTGTAAAAACCAAGCTTACGTTGGACACTTTTTCTGGCTAAACTCTCATCCACAATTTGATAAGTTCTCATTCACAATGGTAGGCAGTTGCACTTGTACATTGTTGGGTGTACTTTCTTTCACAATGATGGGTACTTACTCTAATGCTGAACATAATCGCTTCCACAACGGCCATTTTTGCAGGCAAAAAGATGGTCATATTTCAATGGATAACTGCAAATATTTCGTGGTGCTACTCTGAGATATTAGTGATCAAAAAACACACATCTCCCCACCATTGACCTCTGAAGTCAAATCTAGACCAACACCAAATCTCACACTCCCTATTACTAAATATGTTCTTCAATGAAGAGGTGTGGTGCATCGGCCAGGGCGGCTGACTCAGGAGCACGGGGTCTCACGGTTCGATCACCGGCGGCAGGTTAGCCCAGCACCTTGTGACTCTGGGCAACAGCTTGCTTAATCTTCCCGACTGCCCCCAGCGCCGGGACACCTCTCCGGAGGTAGCTGTGCACTTTACAAATGCTGGTATTTCATTTCATTTCATTTCATTTCAATGAGGGCCATGGCAAAATCTGTTGTTTTTTTCAACCCATTTCTATTTTTCAGGTCCAATGAAAGTTGTCATAGTCTCTACAGAAGTATTTGTTTCTGAGGCCAATATGACATCAAGACTCAATTCAAGATCAACAAAGAAAAGTCTCCGAGGCGGCAGCCATTTTGAATCTTTCATAAATGCAATTAGGAGCAGCAGATAATGAGTATACCAGAGCTTAGAGGCGCCAATTTTCAAAGCAAGGGTGAAAGAAAAGTCAAGTCAGGTGCCAAGCAGACGGTACGAAAGGAGGAAGATGTAAGCTAGTTAAACTCCTGACAACGGCCTTAAACGCATTCTTTAGAGACGGGCGGGTGATTAGCTTCCTGTCGGGTACCACAGTGACATGCTTTGACATTTTGTCACCAGTTGTGAGCAGGGCCTTAAACATTAATTGGAAAGTGGGATAAGTGAAGCTGGTTTAATGAGATACCTTGATGTAGCTTGGAGGTTTACATGTTATTTACGGTGATTCCCCTAATGGCTTCATCTATCAGAGGCAGGCCTAGGGAAGGGTGGCCGGGGAAATAAAAGCGGAATACCTGGATCCAGCTCTGAAAGGTTTTTAACTTGTGCAATTTACCAGTGCATCCTCTTGAGTTTTCCCCTGACATTCTCAGCCCCCACCTCTTCAGTTTTCTCTCCTTTACATTTCACTCTGTTTTCTCTCTCACAGCCTCCTCTCGTGAGCACAAACAGTTTTCCTAATGTGTGGCGCAGAAGGAAGCCTGGACTACTTTGAACACCATTACTGTTGTTTATATATAGATTAAGGTTTTTTTTTATTTTCTTATCTCCTCAGTCTCTTCTTCCTCTTTCAATCATTTGGTTCTGCTCTAATCTTACTTTCGAATATCCAATATTAATATAGTAAAAAAATTGCAAATGAAGAAGCAATTAAAAACCACAAAACTTAAATAGAGGGTGTACGAAAGTAGGACGACTCTTAAATTAGCATTTTTATTTTGCTCATCGTGCATTTCAAAGTACAAAGCTTGCAAATTGCGTTTTCCACCTGCTTCCTCACCCTCTGCATGCTCTGTAAAATCTTCAAATGGCTTCCCGTCTATACCAGATGAACAGTCACTCAAGCCCTAGTCACCAGCTGGCTGGACTATGGCAATGCACACTAGCTAGGAATCACCACACACCTCCTGAAGAGACTACAGACCATACAGAATTCAGCAGCCATGCTCATCCTTGACCTCCCAAATGGACCCACACCACATTGTTCCTCAAGAAGCGCCATTGGTTTCCCATTCACAAGAGATGTCAATTTAAGGTGCTGATCCACACCTACAAGGCCCTTCATAGTCAAGGACCAGCATACAACAACCACCACCTGAACTTCTTCCACCCCTCCAGAAACCTGTGCTCTGCTTCCCTCTCCCTCACCCACACCTCCCGCATCCGCTGAAGCAACAGTGGAGGACGCTCCTTCTCCTACCTCGTGGTGAAATTGTGGAATTACCTCCTACCCTCACCCCCCTTCACCTAGGGACCTCACCCTCTCTTCTGGAATTCAGGAAAAGACTCAAGACCTGGCTGTTCAACTGAATCCCTTAACAGCTATGTTCTCAATGCCTGGATACCTCCATGGGTGATTAGCCGTTCTCTATAAATCCTGTTTGACTGATTGATTGATTGATAAGAGATGGGGCAACAGGAAAAAGTTCTTTGCACTGCTAGTGGTAGCGAGAAGAGACTGGCACCCTTTGGCAGCCACCTACATCCCCAGTGGCATATCCATAAACCAGCATAAGTCCAGCTCCATCCTGCTCCTCGCACAGCACAGTCCTCTTTAGAGTAACCTACACAACTCAAGATGTTCCTTGCACGGCACAGACACCCACACCATCTGCGCTTGCATTCCCTTCACATAATATACATGGGGTTCGCCCAAATAACCCTCCACTGTATGGGCACTAAATATCAACACAATAAACAGTGATGTGGAGGGACAAATACACCCAAAATATTCATAGGATACATTCAATTACTCCTATGTAGTGGTACCTAGTCCCATCTCATTAACATGTACTTCAACAAAGTCACATACCAACGCTTATTCCTGATCGTCGTAACCAATATTCATTTCTTTTAATTGTTTTACTGATTAAGATCGATTGTTCATTTTTCTTTAATTCGTCCGTCATTAAATCAACATAGAACAACAACACAGTACAACATAAACACAGATACATACATAATTATACAAAAAGATCATTTCCTATCTCCCTAATTACAAAAAAAGTGTCCACTTTCTGAGTTCACTGCAGTCCACTGTGAGGTAATCCTTTGCACTCATGAGGTACCCTATCTACCTCTACATCCTTTTCCGGTGTGCATGTCCATTTTTAGCGCAATAATTGTAATTTAACGGATTCCTCCTTCTTCGTCTGTTGACGCGTTTCGGCCCTGTTACTTGGGCCTCATCAGGACAGGGGTGCAAGGAACCACCTAAAGCATAATATCAAAAAGACATAACTAAAACTGTTCCACTTCAGTACCTACACCAAAACTCAGAGATGTGCTGATCACCCAAGTGTCCATAAGTATCCATCAGTACACTTTGATGCATGTATCAGGTTTGCACCATGTCCCACATCTATGATTGGTGCAACACGTGAATAAAAAAAAAAATGTTGCACATTCAGAGCATGGCATTGTAAGAGTGAAACACTGTATAAGGATATATAGAATAGTCTTAATGGTAATGTTTGGGTTCCACTCAAATCACACAGTACTTGACCAATGATGCATAAATAACAATTATAACATACAGCACCAGAAGCATGGGTGCACTGTAGTGTGGTATGTAGTTTGCACACTACAACCACTTGTTTATTGTATTTTATAGCCCTGAAGAAGGCGTGGGGAACTAACCATACGTCAAAACACATGTTGGCTAGGCAAAAGAAGTTAAGAAATAAAGAACACAGAAGAAACTCATGTGCATTGAACTCTTTACATGAATTGTGATATAATTTGATGTGTGCTCAGGATATTGGTTATACTGTTTTGATGATCCTCTGGATCTATATTTGAGGAGGCAGGGTGATTCCTCCTTCACTTGAAGCACCATTACTGATACCAGGTTCTACTAAACAAACCCGGGAATAGTGAGCGCCACAGTCAACCCCAAAAAAAATTCATCCAATCGTTTCTTACATCTTTGGTACCCAAAATAGTCCTGGGCACCAAAATAAAAGGGGCCTCCATTAGCGAACCAGGGGTCGTATTACAGAAGTGCCCCATGAGCGCAACGGGCGTTCGCACCTCCTTTGGATTGTTGTATTCCTCTTAGGGTGTCCATACACGGGCTTTCCTGTATCATGTCCTTATATAGGCACAATTCGCCCTGCCCTTATATAGGCATGAAATCCCAGCCCTTATTTAGGCATTAAACCGTGCACTCCAAATACAGGCATGGTCTCCGACATCCGTCCACCCTAATGTCACAACGAGTTCTTGAAGAACAGACCCTTAGGCTTCGGGAGTTTCCCTAGCACAGGACTATTGATTTCTTCAAGGACTCATCTATTATGCATGAACCGTTATACCTTAAGGGTTCATTCATGACGTCTTCCGCTGTCCGATTCACGTCAATGCTAACATTCTGAGGTACCTCTCAGGTATAAATATACCTTCCCTAGCCCTTGTAAACTAGAGGAGACCTCGACTTCAGAGGAGCCCGTTTCCCGGCCTGACGCACTGAAAAGACGCTGTCATCCCTGCACGCAGAGAGTCCAGCTTCCAGTGATCTGACTTCCCTTGCGGGGTGTTGGAGTTCGAATCTGGCAACAGATTCCCACCTCTCTCATTCTTAAGGTATGGAGATGACTAGAACCTAGAGGGACTCTTGGCATACTAGGCATACTAGGCTTAACATACTCTTAGTATACCATAGTAAGGAATACTTCACCTACTTCATACCTCTCCCTACACCTAGGTTAGGTTAGGTACATTGGGGTAGAACTAGCTTAGAAACGCATCGTATGAGTACTCGCATTTTTAGCTCATGTTATTTATGTATGTGAATATACGCTAAAAGATAATGCTAACGCAGTATTATTTATTTCTACTGCTTACGCTGTACATTATTTATCTTGCATACTGTCTTGTGATCATAACAGCACATTTAACTTACACGAGAAACAAGACTGTTCAATAAATCTTTTATTGAAACGCCCGTCTATTCTTTCTGTGTAACTTTGAGGAAAACTAAGTATGCACGATTGTGCTGAGTGAAATAGTTATCTATTGTTTCCACGACTCTGGGACACGTTCTGATTCTAAAGGGAAACAAAGTTGTCATGTTTTGCGGCTGCCAGAAACTACTCCCTTCTTGTTGTCAAGGAGTTTCTAGTGGCCTCTGAGCTAGCTGGCACAAGTAATTAAGTTTAATATACTCGATAGGGACATACTGACCTTAGTCCTATGTCAAACCTATAGGGGATATTATTCCAATGCGCAGAGCCTATTAGGGAACTACACTACACTACATGGCGCCCAACGTTTGGTAAGGCGGTAATTTAACGCTAGATACTGAGTAACTCAGCCGTGCTTTTTCTCTCAGAGACCCCTACCCATATACTCCAAAAGACGTCTGGAGTGGGCAGGGTTAAGTTTCCACCATGGCTACATAGGGAAACACCCTATATATTAGCTGTTTGGTTTGCTCAACGTTGAAGGATACAGTGTTCCAAAATATTGTGCACCTTATCTTTGTTTCCTTGAAACTTGTTCTACATTTTTCAAAAAACAAAAATGTCCACATGCGGGGACAATGACACCGAGAACGGTGTGGCTGCGGCTGACCCAGTTGTAACAGCTTATAATATCACAGGTTTAATTGAAACCGAGGAGGGTGTTATAGACATCCCTCAAAACTTAAGAAGAGCCATCACTCTAAAACTCATAAAACACGGCCTACCACCAAGAGGCGGTAGAGCAGTTTTCGTGATAGAGGCACACGAATCCTTTCAGACAGAGGTATTCTATTCATGGGTAATATTTCCTGAATCAAATTCAGTAACACACACGTTTCACTTCTACAAAGAAGATGATCCACCAGAGGAATACATTCCTTTCGAGGATATAGAAATTCCACTAACATACCAGTAGCATCAGCTCTGGTTTAAAGGCGCCCTAAAACATCACAAAAACATTACCAGGCTCGGTCCACTAGGTAGACCAGGAGCAACATGGCCGATTCTAGCCGGCTATACACCTCATCCCGACATTGAAGAAATGTCAGACGAGGAACTACTTGTTCAACTACAAGAAATAATAAAAATCTACAGACAACTGGTCCAATATGTCATGCGGACTTTCACAGTCCAGCAACCACTGACACTTCCAAATACAACTCCCCAACAGGGGAATACACTAAAAATTACACCACAGACTCTCTACGCTGTCATGGGTAAAATGCCCACAAAACGTGAGCAAATTCCATTCTAGATAGCTCAAAAAATTACTCAAATCGAAGCAGTATTTCCAAATACTAGCCCGTATGAGAAACACAGAATCCTAACAATCAGTTTACCGATGGGGATCACACCACAACTGGAAGACTGCACCACTTGGGGCTCAGCCTTTGCTGCCATCTATACTAAAGCACATGGTATTCCATCAATTGCGGTAATACCAGATGTCCTGAAACAAATTCAAAATGAATACGGGGCAGAGCCTGCTCTGAATTTAGGTATGAAATTACTGAAAAATTTCGACCAGGTCTCAATAATAATATTATCTAATATTAAAGGGGAGGCAGCAGCAGTGGCGATCCACCAAAAATTAAGGGAATTCGATGTTACAGAACATCAAACTGAGCTACCCAGAATAATAGAACAATCTTATGCAGAATTAGGTAGGGATAGTTTGGGTGGAAGACCACTGAAACCAAAACTATCTTTAAGTCCTGAGAAGGACTCTGTTAAACAAACTCCTACATCCTGTAAAAAGAAGTGGGAGACTAATAAACAAAATTCAAAAGAGAAACGTTCTCAATCCCGAGGTAGGTCTCCTCAAAAGGAGCCCTCTGAAAGGAGGTATAACCTCAGGAATAGGGATAATTTGAGAAAACCTGACAGGTATCAAGATACTGATACACGTTCCTCTCGTCCCTTTCAGATCTCATCACAGACTTCGGAAAGAAGAGGACAGTCAAAACATAGAGAAGAACGCGTGAACTCCAAAGAAGATAAACACGCTCCAAAAAATAAAACAAAACCTCAATTCTCCAAAAAGAAAGTAGCAGGTCTGAAGATCAGACATGCCGAGAATACTGAGAACACAACTCAAGAACGGAGAATGGGCTCAGACAATGCTGGACAGTGCAGCAGAAGTCACAATAGCTCGCCAGAACCTGAAGGAACTTCTGGAGATAGTGGTCTTGAATGAGTACATTACAGTTGAGACTGTAGACACCAGGGTTAGTACTCCACAAAAGTTATATGAAATAACACTCCGATGGAGGGAGACATACCTAGACAGGTGAAAGCACTCTTTTGGGAAAAACTATCAAGGGGCTATGACATACTTCTAGCAGAAAAAGACTGGCAACCACAATTTGTCAGGGAGTGCCCACACGGCGAGGACATTATTATGCCTGCCTTCTCCAACCATATTCCAATTCATCTAAAATATACTTATGGCAGGAAATGGGCAGTAGCCCAGGCCCCAGCATTATATAAAAATCATGTAGGATGGGATGAGGACTCGCCTCACCATAAAATACATCTGAAACATGAACCAACTGCACAAAGGCAGTACCCAATAAAGCAAGAAGCTAAAAAACAGGTCAGGGAGATCTTAGATCAACTTGAATACCAAGGGGTGATTGAAACATGCACCTCCTCAATGAACAATCCTTTGTTTCCTGTCTCCAAACCAGACAATACATATCGTCTAGTTTTGGATTACAGACACCTAAACACTTGTTCTAAAACCTTTGCAGTGCAAAATGCACATAGCACAGCATTAATGAATAACATTGTGCGTAAAAAATACAAAACAACATTAGACATCTCGAATGGTTTCTTTTGTCAAAACATAGCACCTGAAAGCAGGTACTTAACAGCATTCTCCATAATGGGGACCCAGCGTCACTTTTGTCGACTCCCACAAGGGTTCAAGAACAGCCCAGGTTTATTCTCAGCGAGGGTAACGGAGTTACTACAAATTTATGACAATGAGGCATTGTCCTATGTCAATGACATATATCTGACAGACGATGACCTGGACAAACACTTGAGCAGCGTGAGCACCATTATACTGGGCTTCGCCTCTGAGGGCTACAAATTCAACTTTAAAAAGTCCCGAATTGCCCATCTCAATGTCCTATTTCTAGGATATGAGCTTTCAAGTGAAGGCAAGAGCATGGCAGCTAACTTTTTAGAAAAGTGTGCGCTGCTCCAACCTCCAAAAATGCAAAAAAACTTACAATCCATCCTGGGTTTCCTAAATTTTGGAAGAACATACATTCTAAATTACGCAGAAAGGGTTAAACCTCTCTACGCATTAATCAAACCTGATTTTTCAATCAAGAATTGGACACAAGAACACACAGAAATCTTGCGTTCACTCCAGGCTAACATGTTAGCAACAAATCACTTACAAACACGCGTAAGTCAACGCAATTTGGTGATCCGAATAATTTTGGGTCAATGCGGATTCACCTACTTAACCTTCAATGAGGGTGAGAAAATACCAATTGCATACAAATCTCATTTGTACACACAAGCGGAAATGCGCTTCAGTTCAACTGAAAAAATTCTGACAGCAGTTCAAACCGCTGTAGCAAAAGAAAGAGCCCTAGCTCAAGGGAAACGCATTATTGTCGTAACCCCTGTACCAGCTTTAGAAGCGGTAACAAAAGCAAGCATTCCAAATGCTAAAGCATTACATCCAAGATGGATACAATGGGTTAATTCTCTTGCTGCAACAGATGTTGAATATGTTTTTGATCCTGATTTAAAAACACAAGCATTCCTGCAATATGAACAAGAATGTCCTCTGCCCACTGAAATTCTGCCTCTCGATCAGTACGAATGTATAATTTACACTGACGGATCAGCACAACCCGCAATAGGGGGTAAGCAAGCTTACAGTGCAGCGTGTGCAATCGTTAAAGGTCGCATGCGAAATGGCATCTTCAGACCTATGGTCACAAAAACTCAATCTCTAGGAGATTGTACAGCTCAGCGAGCTAAACTACAAGCATTCAAACTGGCACTTGAAAGTACAGATCGCGAATTCCCCACACTAATAGTGTGCGATTCCTTTTACTGTGTTCAGTCGTATAATGAATATATACAAAACTGGCTTGAAAATTGTTTCAAGGATGCGAAAGGTGGCACAATAAAGCATAAAATGCTTTGGGAACAAGTAGTTCAGTTGAAAAATGAACTACCAAAGGCTCACGTGATCCACACACTGAGTCATCAACGTGATGGCGTTCACGTTGCAGGGAATTCATTGGCTGACGAAGCCGCAAAGGCGGCTGTTCAGACGGCTTCCGTAGCTGCGATCACTCGTTCAAAAACAAAAATAGACGGTGAGATAATGTTGGCTGTCAATGCTTCAAGCAAGGGCAGCAGTGCAGCGATTACCAAAAAGTTTCCACTCAAGTACTCTTATGTAATTGATGCGAACAACGTTCCTTTTGCTCGAATCCCTGGAGTGGGGGATAGGGTAATTCCAAACATGGAACGTAGAGCAGCTTTGATTTATGAAACACATTTGGGGGAGGGTCTGTCACATCAAGGGATCTCTAAAACAATTTTGACGTTAAAAGAGATGTACTGGGGGCGTGGCTAGCAGCCACCGAGAATGGCTGCTGCCTAAGTGGGCTCCCTCTTCCCCGCATGGTTTTTTGCCTATCCTGTGCCATCCACGAGGGAAAAAGTCGATAAAGTAAGATGGTGCCGCACTCCCTACCTGTGGGGTTGCAGTTGACGGGCTCGAAAGTCGGAGAGTGGGTGTTTGGAACCCCTTTCTGGGAGACGCAGAGACGGCAGTAATGGCGGCCTCCCGGAGCTAAAACCCGAGGCCTGGAGACGGCGGCAAAGTGACGGTCCCGAAGTGCCCAGCGGGTGTTTGGAGGTCGCGTGGGCGGCCACGAGGACTCGGCAGTCATGGGGAGGAAGATCGTGACGAGCCGCGAGTGGCGCCGGGGCCCGGGAGGTGAGAGCTGAGGGACTGGTGTTCTCAATTGAGGCCCCGGCTTGAAGGCCTGGTACTGCAGCCTGTCGTGTCCATCGCGAGGGGGCCGGCGGCAGGCGGAGCCGGGAGGATTGCGGAGCCTGTCCGTGAGCCCCGGGAGGCAGCTTGCAACGGTGGGGAGAGGAGCAGATCACGGAGCGGTGAGGCACTAGAGAGGTGTGCAGGCAATATCCGGAGGCCCGACGCAGGCGAGGCGGCGGGCCTCGCTACTTGAAGCCCCGGCTGCGAGGCCTGCTGGGCCCCACATTTCTTGATGGCGGCCCGCTAACAGGAAACGGTTTGAGGGGGCGGTGGGCCCCATGCCCTTCAGTACAATATAACCAGCATTCTCACGGCCGGCTGCGCTGCTCGGGGCCCTGCGCTCCTTTGAAGTGCCGTATTTAGACACTGGAGGCTGTGCTGTACATAGAAGTCTGCTGCCTGTGAGACCATCCGGGGTGTGCTTTGGCGTCCTCCAGGAGGTGGTGACCGCGGCCTGTGCACACTGGAGTGGATGCCCTGGCCTCAAGACGCGGTTGGCACGGTCCCTGCATGGGTGACAGAGAAGCCCTCATTGGGAGCTCTGGGAGTAATGTTGGCGTAGTCTGGAGTCGCGGCTGGGTGATAGCGGGGACAGCTAGGTCGGGCTTGAAGTGCACGCAGGGAGAGGACTAAATTGCGGCCTTTGCTGGGTCTCAGGAGGCCTCCACGGAGGAGATACTTCTTTCTGGGTGCCACTAGGAAATGATAAGTGTTGGAATTATTGACACAATGGCGGGACCTGGCTGTGTCTGAGATCCAAACTAGCATAGGAATAGGCCGTGACCGGGCTGGCCACATACCCTGCTGAAGTGGAGATCCGAAACTGATTGACATCTTTGTTTGGGGCGCCTGACCTTCTTTGGGTGGCATAAGAGGAGGACTTGGTCGCGCTGCCCAGGTGGGTGAGGGTACCGCCATACCAGCTGACGAAGGCGACAGACACTTTCCAGAATCGCCCTGAGGTCTCTTCCGGCCCCCGGGTCGCCGCTTTGCATACATGGCGACAGGAGGAAGGGGCCCTAAAGCAAGCGCCCAGAAACAGCTGGCCAAATTTGCCTGGTCTAAGGCCGGAGATAAAGGTGAGCCGCAACAAATGGAGAAGGACGGAGGGCAGAACGCCCCTAAACAGGGAACAGAGCCGACGCTACATGATGTTATGGCGGCGATTAACGGAGTGCGCACCTCACTGGATTCGGTCACGGTGGAGGTCTCTCTCATCAGAGCAGACTTTAGAAAGATGGACGAAAAGGTTAAGGAGCTTAAGACAGCCACTTCTGCTTTGCAAACGGATACGTCGGAGCTCCAAACGCAGGTGGTTGAGCTGCAAAAGAAACAGGAGCGAATGGCACAGCAGCTGGACGATTATGAAGGCCGCGCCCGTCGCAATAATATATGTATTTTGGGGGTTCCGGAGTGGGAAGAGGGGCTTGCTGCGGACCTCTACGTGGAAGACCTAATCACCAAACACCTCAAACCTAAGACGCTGTCCAGCTATTTCTCAATTGAAAGAGCTCACAGGGTGCCGGGAGGTAGGCCCAAACCGGGAGCCCCCCGAGGCCCCTCATAGCCCGAGTCTTTAACTACCGTGACCCCGACATTATCCTGCAGACGGCGAGATCTGGTCCCCCTTTGAAAGTCGACAACTACGAGGTAGCCTTTTTTCCAGACTTCACGGCCAAGGTACAGGCCCAACGGCGTAGCTTCAAGCAGTGAAAAGAGAACTTCGCGACCGTGAAGTGAAGTATGCAATGCTATTCCCGGCTAAGCTAAGAGTGGAATCAGAAGGAAAAGCGTGGTTTTTTGAGTCACCGGAGGAAGCGTGGGACTGGATGGACGGTTGGAGCAAGGCTGAGAGCCAGAGAAGAAATCGTGCAGGCAGATCAGGCCAGCAAGGAAACGGCCGTACGGAAGCGCCTGGGAGGGACCCGGCGGACAGGGGAGACCCGGCAAAGGAGCAGGAATAAGATAATCATTGCGGGAGTCGGACAGAGTTGAAATCCTGCTGGCAGAGCAACTATGGTGGGGTAGAGACTGGGTTCCAGATATGACCTCGTGCATGATGCTGATGGTGGGCGCTGGTGATTTGGCACAATAACGCGGACTTAATTGGTAAGATCCACCCAAGACTTACGTGATCACATACTGTGGATGGCAAAACTCATAGATTGTGATATGTGTATGCGGGGGGAGGGTCTGACCGACCCCGTGCATTTTCAGCATTTTTGGGAGGGAGAGAGGCACTCTGCCATGTGTGGGAGTGGGTAGTTTTAAATCCATGGGCAGGGGGGCAGGGAGGGGGGAGGAGGTGGGGAGGAGGGAGGGGTGTTTTTGCGACAAGTTGAATTGTGAATGTAATATTTTGCTTTGTGACGATCTTCATGTTGGCATTGGAAGTGACAGACACGCGCATAGAAGGGTTGCTCTCGTCCACGTGGTGTGCCATGACGTAGTTACCTTATTTTTGACCTATCATGTTGTAGATATTACCATGCTGTGGGATGGGGGTTGACAGGGAATTAGTGCTCTCTGTCCTGTCTTGGAATGTTAATGGAATGGGTGATAAAATAAAGAGGGGTATTGTCCAACAGTATCTGAAGAGACATTCCCCAGACCTTGTGCTGTTACAGGAGACCCACCTGGTGGGAAATAAAAGTAAAGCCCTCAATAGATGGGGATACAAGCTTCTGGTCCATGCTGATTATACCACGGGTTCCAGAGGTACGTGTATCCTGGTTAAGAAGTGCACGCCCCTTATGGCCCACAAGACATGGGCGGATCCGGGGGGTCGATTTGCCGTGGCCGAAGCCCAATGGGAGGGACGAGCTCTCAATATTGTTTCTGTTTACCTGCCACCGGCCTTGGGTAAGGTGGCCTTAGCAGATCTTGGTAAAGTGTTGACCGGACTCCCCGATGGTAGCTTGATAATGGGGGGGGACTATAATATGACTATGGATGACACGATAGACAGACACCCACAGAGACAAGGGGCCAGACCGAATGACCTCATGGCAGAATTCACCACGGCGCTGGGACTTTCAGATGTGGGGCGGGAACTACAAATGGCAGATTCCCAATATACATACTTCTCTAGTGTACATGGCAGTCTTTCCCGCATTGACTACTTTCTAACATACACAGCCTCGATAAGTAGTTTTAGACGCTCCCAGACGCTACCCAGGGGTATCTCGGACCATTCCCCCGTTGGGATTGAGTTCACTCATGGGGAGCAGCAAACACGTACCACTATAGTTATTAACCCATGGCTGTTGAAAATACCTGACATCAAAGAAGAACTAAGTGCCCAAACCGGGAATTATTTGACGGACAATCTGGGATCAGTGGACTCGGCCCAAACTCTATGGGAGGCATATAAGGTAGTTCTAAAGGGACATGTCCTGTCGCTAAAAACGAGATATATAGCAAAGAGGCGCCAGATATTGGTTCAGCTGGAGGAGGAGCTCCGGAGGCTAGAGGCAGAACACGCAAATATCCCCTTGAGCGATACACAGCATAGACTGACCCTGAAGCAGGATGAATACAGACTCAAGACACGCAAACACATGATGGCCACACATCGAGCCACCCAGCACAGGTTGTACGAACTGGGAGATAGGGCCGGGAGAACCCTGGCATGGTTGGAAAGAAGGGAGCAGGGTACTAGATTTGTGCCTCGACTGACACTGCCTAGTGGGGAGGTCCTTCATCATCCGAAAGATATAGCGGAGGCATTTTCAGATCACCTCGAAAGAGTTTATTCTCCTTCCACTACCTATACAGCGGAGGACTCACGCCATCTTCTGGTAGATAGCGACGTGCCAGCTCTCTCGGAACTAGATAAAGAATCGCTAGATGCAGACTTGACTAATGAAGAAATTCAGAAAGCTATAGGCCAAATTAAGTCTGGGAAAGCGATGGGTCCAAATGGCACCCCCATCGAGTTCATCAAGGTCATGGCCTCTCAGGTTGTCCCGCACTTACGGGCTATGTATGAGGAAAGCTACGAGAAGGGACATTTGCCAGTAGATCAACGTATACCAAGTATTGTTGTTATCCACAAGACCGGGAAACCTGTAGATGACTGTAGCTCCTACAGGCCTATCTCGTTGATTAATGTGGAGGCAAAGATCTTGGCGAAAGTTCTTGCCATGCGACTTGGGACGGTGATCTCCTCCCTGGTGCACCCAGACCAGTCTGGCTTTATGACAGGAAGGAACACGGCTCTTAACATTCGCCGACTGCATAATGTGATGGCGCGTAGGGACTTCTTGATGGAAGACGCAGTCATATTGTCCCTAGATGCCTCTATGGCGTTCGATTCCATAGAGTGGCCGTATTTATTTGAAGTTCTGGCTAGGGTCGGCCTGGGCCCTAAATTTATAGGTTGGGTGAAACTGTTGTACACCAACATACAGGGGCAGGTGAGGGTCAATAATTATACATCTCGGGCGTTCACACTGAGGAGGGGCACCAGACAGGGGTGTCCACTGTCCCCACTGCTGTTCTCCCTGATGTTGGAACCCCTGGCGGCCTGGATCCGTCGAGATGTGAGGGTGAGGGGTTTGCGATGGACAATGGAAAGTGAGGATAGAATATCCCTGTATGCCGACGACGTACTGCTGTATCTTGCCTCCCCGTATAAGTCCATACACACCGTTTTGAACATTTTTACGAATTTTGGGAAGTACTCGGGATATGCAATCAACTGGGGTAAGTCTGTGCTGTTTGTGCTGCAGGGACAGACTCCTCGTCTCCCTAAGGACTGCACGTTAGTAGTTGCTGAGGAAGGATTTAAATACCTGGGAGTCTTTATTACATCGGACCCGGCCCTCTTCTATAGTCGTAATTTAGCAGCCCCATTGACCAGACTACGAGCGGATGTAAAACACTGGAGGTTGCTACCTCTGTCGTTGGTGGGCCGGGCTGCTCTTTTTAAAATGTTGGCGCTCCCGCAATTTTTGTATATCCTCCAGAATAGCCCGCATCGAATCCCAGATGCGTACTTTGTAGCGGTTGAAGGGGAGATACGGACAATGTTGTGGGATGGTGGGACCCCTAGAGTGGCATTTAAGAAACTAACCAAAGGGTGGTACGACGGGGGGATAGCATTGCCAGACCTCAGGCTGTATTACTGGGCCTCTCAGCTGGTGGCCGTGAATCAATGGATGTGCGCCCCACCGACCGACCCGGCGTACGCCTTAGATAGATATCAGATGGATCGCTCAGGATACTTGGGCGCCCTCTATACCCGCACTAAGAAGCGAAGATATATTGGTCCCACACTGCACACGATACAAATCTGGCGGCTGGCAAACTTGAGGCTGGGATGGGCTAACGTTCTTACCAAGGTAACACCGCTGTGGTACACTCAGAAGCTAGGCATGCTGTGCTATCAACCAGGGTTTGATAGGTGGGATACAATAGGAATCTCGGTGGTGAGGGACTTAGTTAAAAAGGGTGCAGTACTTACATTTGAAGACCTCCAGAGGATCTACAAGATGGCTCCAGGGGAGGTATTTAGGTACCTGCAAATACGGCATGCCCTACAGGCGGCTTTCCCGAGCTGCGAGGACATACCAGATTCGTCGCCTCTGGAGGACCGCTTGCTTGATGGGCCACTGCACTCTAAGGCCATATCCTTAACATATAAAAAACTTAGTAATAATCTTTCGGACAATTTTGGCAAGCTTAAGGAGCAGTGGGAGAGAGACCTGGGACCAATTGCAGAAGACAATTGGCGATTGGCCCTTATGTCACCCAGGGAGGCGGCCATTACGCTTAGATTTAGACTGATACAACTCAGAATTCTACACCGGTCTTATATGACGGGGATAACCCTCGCAAAAATAGGTGCGAGACAGGATGACCTCTGTCTAAAGGGTTGCAAGCAGCCAGCTACCTTTTATCACACAATATGGGAGTGCCCCCGGGTACACTACATCTGGGAGAGAGCAACACACCATGTACAGTCTGCACTGGGGAAGACGGTAGACATGACACCGCAACTGGGCTTGCTAAACATATGGGCGGACACTGACCTGACGGAAATTGAACAGCAGCTGGTGACGTTGGGGTACACATTAGTGAAAAGAGAACTCGCAAGAGGATGGGGTGGAGTGACACCGCCTTCCGTATTGATATGGCTGAAGGAACTAGATAGATGCATGATTGCAGAGAAGGAGGTGTTTATAACCAGGGGGTGCCCGAAGAAATGGGACAAAAAATGGATGAAGTGGAACGTTTATAGAGTGGATATCTGTGTATCGCCCATGGTGGAGTTAGAACTGCGTAGAAATACGGATAGAGATGTAGCATCTTGAAATATTTGTTTTATCAACCTCTGTGAAATGTACCATAACGAATGCAACCAGCTAATAATATTTGTCAATAATGTATGCATGTTTGTCACGAAATTTCATGAATTAAAAAAAAAAAAAAAAAAGAGATGTACTGGTGGCCTGGAATGAATACAGAAATACACATATTTATCAATACCTGCTTAGACTGTAAATTACAGCGAGAAAGCCACCAGGCACCATGCTACGAATGTAGCCGCCCATTACAGACACCATTGTTAGACAGCATTAGACTATCTATGCGCAGGGGTCCCTCTGGACAACTGCAATCCCACAAATACTGAATCAAGGTTCCTATGGATATGGCCTCAGCGCTCGGCTGACGCTCGAACTGTTATAAAAGATTTGCGAGTCTTTATCGGCACATACGGAATAGGCACGCTACATTCTGACCAGGGCCCTGCGTTTAGCTCTCGGGCTTACAAAGAAGCCATGGCCAGTCTCGGCGTTGCATTGCGGTACTCCTCTCCATTCCATCCTGAGGGAAATTCGGTTGTGGAAAGGAAAAACCGGGACATAAAGCAGTCTATAACAGCTAGGGTATTAGGTTCGGGTGATGGGTGGGTCAAACATCTCTATGGGGTCCAACGCTCATTGAACAACCTGCCAAGAAGTTCTCTAGGGGGGGTCACTCCATATGAGGTCCTATTTGGGACAAGAATGTGGGTACCAGATCTCGATCACGTAGGCACAGTGGTGGAAAATAAAAAGTTTGATATTAAAGATCGTTTGGCTGTTTTACAGGAACTGAATGAGTTAAGAACGAAACAAAGCAACGTATTCCTGCAGCCAACCACCACTGGGGAAAAACCGGCGGTCCCAGCAAGGCCTGTCTGGATTCCAAAAGTTGGGGATCTAGTCAGAGAAAAGATAGCGGACAAGAAGGAATTTGGACCTTCTTACAGACAACCAGTACCTGTCCTAGCCGTTCAAGGAACAAGAACAGTACTTCTGCCGCCCCTTGCTGGAAGAAAGGAGAAAAGATTTGTGTCCATTGACCTCATCAAACCACAGTATGTGGCCAATACTAAATAGTAGGCCTCGTGGACTCCGACCTAGTAGCAGACGCACTCCTCTCACTACTATCCAAGAGGTTCAGACTGAAAGACTGATAATAATCGAGAATTCCGCTGTAACAGATGAAGGACTAAGCAACAATGCAATGGAACTCATCCCTCTTGAAAACCAAGTAACAGTTCGTCCAAATACACCTGTCTACACCAACGTAGCAAGTGATCAACTGGTTCCAGCGATTTCTACAAATCCTGATGCAATTCCAACAATTGACAGAACTGCTTCTGGCTATTTCATTAACTTTGATACGTTCTCAGAAGATCCGAGTGAACCTGAAACGACGCCAGCATCATTGAAATTCAAGCAGCAAGTACAAGACTTTCTTCACTTTCTGAAAAAGACTTATTTGGTTTCTCCATGGATTGAACTCTGGATTACATCTGGACTTTTTGTTTTCCTGCTCTGGCTAGCTTTGGTAACAACTGTGAGCGTGCTTATAAGTGGCAGATACATCCATGTGAATAATGGAGGAAAAGACGTGAACGTACTTTTGAAACCTCATAAATCTTCCCATCGTGAAGCAAGAGACTTGTCATCAGTGAACATCACAGCTGTTCCTATACAGGATGGTATAGTGTGGGACAAAACAGATTTTGAAATCTTCGGCCCGACGGAACAATTGAACATTCCACATTTGTTTAAAATTTCACTAAGTGATCTAATTACATCCAGTACCTATTCTGATGATTGGGACTTTGAGACTGTTAATGACATAATGTTTGACCTAGAAAAATCTGCTGCATTTTCTAAAAGTGAATATTTAGAGGGTTCATCAGATTATGAAAAGCTGTATTGCTATAACCACTATGGTCATCATTATTTGCATAAATCTGCATACCCTAGAAATGTGTTTATGTTTAACCAATGGGAGCATTGTCCTACACCACCACACGGTAGTTCAAAAACATTTACTAATAAGTTTCCATAGTTTTCAGGTTACAATACATCTGATCCAGAAACGTTTTACTATAAAAATGTAAACGAAACAGGACTGAAAATTATGTTAACAAATACAAAACAGATTTATTCTGCACCATTTATTGCCCAACTGTCTAGACAAGGTTTCAACTTTTGGAAAGACACTATAGACACAAAAACTGTCTGGGGTACTAAAGATTGGCAAGTGCAGGGGATAGAAGCCTGAATCATCCCTGAACAAATAATGTTTTTGAATGAAACTATCCAACAAACATCTTGTCTTGGTCTAGCCAATATTAAAGAGATGAAAACACCTTCTGTACCAACACCTGCAAGTGATAATAATACACAGGCAGTGGTGACAATTGACAATATACTACAACTCAACAGATCTAATCCTGATTGGAGAAAATGGTTGATCTGGCCCACAGACACGATCAACTGTCAGGAAAGATTCCTGAATAAAACTCAGGGCTTTACTATTCAAAGGCCAGACCCAAGATACGTCCAAAGACAGCATCCGGGGGTAGTAACAACATACAGTGTAGGAAAATTATGCCTCGATTGGCTACAGAAATCTACACTACAGGATGTGAAACAACACTTAACCTTACTTAAAGAAGACGCAGACCTTAGGGAATTCTTGCTTGGACCAAGAAAACCGCGTCAAAAACGTTTCATATATGCCGGCATTTATGCTGCCTATAATGAAGCATGGAAAGTGTCACAGATGGAGGCCGCAGAACGAATACGTGAACTTGATCGTATTAATTTAGAGAAACCCTCTCTGTGGTCGACAATGGGTTAACAACTTTGTCCTCCAGAATATATTCATTGGATGGCATTGTATCCTCTGCTATCGACATACTAGAACAAGATTTGGCGATGTTACAGCAAGGCCAATCTCAATTACGTTCTATTGTGTTATTAAGCTGGACGCTGCAATCTTTGCGTGCGGGCTATGTGCCTTGGCGTTTCATCAACACATCGGCTCTGTTTGCAGAATACAATCTAACTGATAAACAGATCGAACTGGCACAAAGAGGAGCAAAGTATACAGTGCTGAGCATTGAAAAACTGGAAAAGTTACCATTCACAGTGGCAGAAAAACCAGCTACAGAATGGCTTATTCATGGCAAAATCACACTACCTGTGACTACTTTTCAGTTTCAGTATTGCCTCAAACAAATGCAAGCAGGCAAATATGAAAGGTTGGGTAAGGAATACATTAAGACATCTTGGGATTTACCGTATACATATAGATGTTGGAGTGGGGATCGTGAAGTGTTTTTGAGCGGTACACACTGTAAAAGTGCACTGAGCGGTTCACTTATATGTCAGGACATTTCTTTACATGGGGCTTGTAATGGTTCTGTGGCAAATTTGTCTTGCCATCAGCAGGGTACACCAGCTGTGTTAATCCAACGTTTGGACAACTTTCTAATGGGAGTTACCTCATGTTGAATGATCAGAGTTGCTGCGGCATGTTGCCAGGCATCCCATATCTAGTAACGGTCAACTCCAGGGTCACTTGCTGTATGCAAGTATTGTTTGCCCCAATAGACACAGTCAGGGAGTCGCCTCTATGGCCTTCGCTGAACGTCTCTTTTATAAGATTTGATGCTTTGAGCAGAATGAAAGCCATGCTTTTACAGCAAACAGTGCCTTTGACCTCAGCCAAAGAAACCTATGATCTACAAGTAGCAAGGACTTCGGCTGAGATACAGACTTTAATACGTACAAACTGCCCTATACATTTCGTGGAAATGATAGGACGTATCTTAAACATGTCTGATACAAGCGGAATTGTACATGTATTTAAGAGCATCTGTTCCGGACTGTTAGCACCTTTCCAGGCAGTCCTCGGAATAATCCCAAACTTTGCACATTCGGTGTTTGGTGGCATACCGTTAATTCTAGCACTTGTTGCCGGAATTCTATTTCTCTTCCTGCTATTACGCTATGGCCAGCCTATTCGCAGACATCACTCCGAGCGAAATGGAGAAAGCTCTCCTTGAACGAAAGTGCCATGAGCGAATAGTACAGCTTTTGGGCATGACTCGTCTACGGGAACTTAATACCACGTGGTTCCTGTCATTCAGACCAATCTGGCAAGATTGCATCTTACCTGTTCTACGATGCCTGCTATGCGGTGAAGAATGCGTGTTGGACAACTGTCTAACATTTCCATCAGCTACGCCAACGGATATCGATACTCTGCTGGACCCGATAACGGCCCATGCTCTGTGTTGTCCCCAGGGGCTGCCAATCCTGATGTCAGCATTCATTGAGATCTCACAAACGCTTCCGGCTGCTGCTGAGGTACGAGAAAGATCTACAGGCACACAGGTAACAACGGACGCGAACATTGCTGCGACAACATATGCTGAAAGCGATGCTTCACATCTCTGTGCAATTAATCTACTACGCGAGGTGTTCCAACTGACACCAACTTCAGTGGACGATGTTTTGTCTACGGAAATAGATGATCTCATGTTTACACCAGACCCGTAAACTGACTCTGATTCAGCCCACAGTGTTCCAGAGATGCAGTAACAATTTGGCCTTCATACTTCAAAAATTTTGAGCTCTCCCCAAAATTGAACTTTTTTCCATTTTTCGAACTAAAATGGCACTTCAATCTGCTTAAAGTAGAACTAGCCTTATAGTACAGACTTCGCGGTACTTACATAGACACTTAGTCATCTTGCTTGTCAAAAAAAAGTTCATTCATTTTCATGACATGAAATGACTTTAATTTTTGAACAACTTATCGATCATTTTCTGTCAAATGTAAATATTACTGCTAATTTCATTCATATTGTATTTTATTTTAAATATATGCCTGAAATGAAAAGCAATGCTTCAAATGTACAGTACCTTCTGCATTCTAATAGGTTTTTTAAATGCCTTTTAAATGGTTTTTATGAAATATTTTAGCAATATGCGGTACTCCATTTAATGTTTAGCATTTTAAATGTTTAGCATTTTAGTATTATCGTACACACGAAAGTGGAGTGGGTGTTGTATTCCTCTTAGGGTGTCCATACACGGGCTTTCCTGTATCATGTCCTTATATAGGCACAATTCGCCCTGCCCTTATATAGGCATAAAATCCCAGCCCTTATTTAGGCATTAAACCGTGCACTCCAAATACAGGCATGGTCTCCGACATCCGTCCACCCTAACGTCACATCGAGTTCTTGAAGAACAGACCCTTAGGCTTCGGGAGTTTCCCTAGCACAGGACTATTGATTTCTTCAAGGACTCATCTATTATGCATGAACCGTTATACCTTAAGGGTTCATTCATGACGTCTTCCGCTGTCCGATTCACGTCAATGCTAACATTCTGAGGTATCTCTCAGGTATAAATATACCTTCCCTAGCCCTTGTAAACTAGAGGAGACCTCGACTTCAGAGGAGCCCGTTTCCCGGCCTGACGCACTGAGAAGACGCTGTCATCCCTGCACGCAGAGAGTCCAGCTTCCAGTGATCTGACTTCCCTTGCGGGGTGTTGGAGTTCGAATCTGGCAAGAGATTCCCACCTCTCTCATTCTTAAGGTATGGAGATGACTAGAACCTAGAGGGACTCTTGGCATACTAGGCATACTAGGCTTAACATACTCTTAGTATACCATTGTAAGGAATACTTCACCTACTTCATACCTCTCCCTACACCTAGGTTAGGTTAGGTACATTGGGGTAGAACTAGCTTAGAAACGCATCGTATGAGTACTCGCATTTTTAGCTCATGTTATTTATGTATGTGAATATACGCTAAAAGATAATGCTAACACAGTATTATTTATTTCTACTGCTTACGCTGTACATTATTTATCTTGCATACTGTCTTGTGATCATAACAGCACATTTAACTTACACGAGAAACAAGACTGTTCAATAAATCTTTTATTGAAACGCCCGTCTATTCTTTCTGTGTAACTTTGAGGAAAACTAAGTATGCACGATTGAGCTGAGTGAAATAGTTATCTATTGTTTCCACGACTCTGTGACACGTTCTGATTCTAAAGGGAAACAAAGTTGTCATGTTTTGCGGCTGCCAGAAATTACTCCCTTCTTGTTGTCAAGGAGTTTCTAGTGGCCTCTGAGCTAGCTGGCACAAGTAATTAAGTTTAATATACTCGATAGGGACATACTGACCTTAGTCCTATGTCAAACCTATAGGGGATATTATTCCAATGCGCAGAGCCTATTAGGGAAATAGGAGCTACACTACAGCATGCCCCCAGGTTACTGTGGTATTACAGAAGGGGGCCGCAGACACTTGTGCATCTCCTTCTGTAATACCGATAGCGCTGGCGCACATAAAGCTTAAGCGCTATCATCAGAGAGCGCTCCCTCATTTGCATGGGGGCTTGGCCCAATCCAAATGAGGGAATCCCTTTGCCTCTGCGCCTGCGTTGTATTACAGACGAGGGCACAGAGGCAAAGAAGCTGTCAGAAGGCGCACTGACAGTGCGCCACCTGATGGCAGCCCTCTGGAGTGGGCAAAGGGGGTTCCATGGAACCCCCAGACATCCCCTTACAGGCGGGTGCTGTCACTCACTGCACCCGCCTGTAAGGGAATCTCTAATCCCCCTTAAAAGTGCAGGTGGGTTGCTGTCTGCACTGTGAAACACAGAGCAGCTTCAAAGCAGCCGCTCTGTTTTTCACATGAATGCGCTGCCCCGGGGGCAGCACGAGTTTGTGCCTGCCCTGGGGGCAGTGCATTCATCCTAATATGGCACATTTTCCTTCTTTGCACAGGATGCACCTTTTAAAAGGTGCGCGCGGAGCAGACAAGGAAAATGCGCCGTATGCATGATATGGCCCTAGTTCGCTAAAAATGAGGCCCACATTTGCAAATCAGATTCCTTTTGAACTGAAGACACGGTCAACAGGTATGTTGCAAAGTATGGGAGACTACATGCATTTGTGTTTGCTGCTGGCAATGTTTGTAGTAATATCATGGAAATCAACATTAAAAACTGGCCCATCTGACCAAGAAATATCCCACACCAGCTGCTAGAAATACAGCACACACACACAGACCTGTCCTCCCAGCCTTTCGGGCCCAGCCAAATTGCCCTCTTGGCAAGCGGGAACCTGTTTCCAGAGCATAAGGTGTAGCGTTAGTATTTATGGATTTAGCAAATATGCCTTGCAATGTGCTGTTCTGTTTTTGTGGCTCATTGTTTCATACTAGTTCTCAGGGCCGGACTGGAAACCAAAACCGGCCCTGTCAAACTGCTCGGCCGGCCCCCCTGGGGGGGAGGGGGGTGCGACCGAGCTGGTTGCTAGTGCCGGTTTCGGATGATTTTGTTTCAGGGGGCCGATATTGCCGCCCCCGGTAACAAAAATGGCCTGTCAGGGGCCCAAAACCGGCCCCCACCCTGGCGGCCCAGCGGGGAAACGCCCGGTGCCCACTACGGCCAGTCCAGCCCTGCTAGTTCTCATCCATTTATACGTCCCTAACTTTTGTTGTTTTCATCTCTTGTTTCTCGCATGTCCAACTATAACTAATGATAATGAAGAGATGTAATGACTCTCCTGCACAGGGCATCCCGGACAAGGGAAGATGCTAGAATTGGTCAGTCTGTATTTCTAGTAGGCTAATCTGCAACCAGCGATGCAATAAAACATCAAGGGAACCACAGAGTGTGCTCAGTCCAAGATTTCTACTCACGTACAACCCACACGCACTCAAACTCAAATCTGTGGCATGCACTCATTCAACTTCATTGTCGAGATACCTCTTTTAAGTGTATATACTACACTATCGGTAGTGTGGTTGATTTCTCTAAAATCGGGCGCTTTGTCCCCTCATGATATTGCCTAGAGCCACAGAACCTCGAGGTATATGTCTGGTACGCATCTTTTGTTTACATGTATGCAAAATATTGTCAATGAAAGAGAAACACCGTTCACTGCCCTGTTTTGGAAACAACTAATAGAAAGTGGGGGTACTAGGAAGCATAGATAACAAATATTCACACAACACAATGTAGCAGGCCACATTGCTGCGCTGCTTCCAAGGGAGAGGGCAGGAATGCGCTGCTTTTAAAATGATACAGCACATTCCTGCTCTGTGTCTGCGCTGGTGCACAAACTGCTGCCTAGCGCCAATGCAGGCACCTTTGCGTCATGTTGCAAGGGTGCCTCCATTGTAGGCAGGATTGTTTTTGCACAGGAAGGGGCACCTCGCTGCACAAAACCAGTCCTCAGAGGCATTTTCCTCTTTCTATGTGTGTTGCACAATGCAGCACACTTAGAAAGAGGAAACTACAAGGAGAAGTAAAGATATGATATTCTGACACATTCCCAGGTTTACCAGTGTTGGTAAAACTGGGAATGTGTCAGAATGCGTGGGAACACCCATGCTCCCCCGATGACACGCCTCCCAATATGCGCTGCCTTGTGTTACTCTAGATTTATCAAGCCACACAAGGCCACACAAAGTCGCCTTGCATGGCTTGGTAAATGTCATTTTAGATTTTGGGTCACCCTGCATTCCCTGCGTGGCACAGGGTGACGCAAAAACTTTCTTAAATTTGGCCCTAAATATTTTAAATCCATCAGCTACCAGCCACGGACATATAGACAACAGAGTGGTTAAACCAGTCCAGAGAACACTATTTAATGGATTTACTATAGAATTATCAGAATGCCTGACACTGATAGTTTGCAACCTGTGGAATTTACATACAACAACTTGTTTTCTTCAGAGGGACGATCTCCCTTCTATTGCTTTTGGGTTCTCTCTAAGCCCGGGCGTAGTTTGCGTAGTAGCACTTCACGTAGCTACGTGAAGTACAGCTTCAACTACACGTAGCTATGCAAATTGCGTAGTGCGTAGCTGTGTGCTTGACTGCACTGTACAATAATTACCAAAAGCAAACTTGTACAGTGCAAGTTAAGATAAAATAAATATCTCTGTCTTTATATGCTAAAAATGCATATAGTCATTTCACTAAAGTGAAAACAAAAAGTTAACAAGCAGTGAGAGAGGTGATGATTTTGGTATCCTCACTAACTTAGGGAGAGAACCAACAACCAAGCAGATGTCTTGAAAACAAAAAGCACATCTTATTGAACGATTCCTCCTAGGACCACCCCAAGCACAGTTATGGGCAAAAATACAATCCCAACCAAAGGCCCTGCAAAGCATTATGGGACGAGATTAGCAGTGGGCAGTGAATATTATAGTGTCCAATATCAAAATAATTCTACAAAGAGCTGCAGTTCAACTAGTCGTCACTGGGTGTCGTCCCTCAAGAGTGAAATGCAAAAGTATTGAAAACCTTTCATGAAGCTTTTGCATTTGACTCGTGAGGGACGACACCCAGTGACGACTAGTTGAACTGCAACTCTTTGTAGAATTATTTTGATATTGGACACTATAATATTCACTGCCCACTGCTAATCTCGACCCATAATGCTTTGCAGGGCCTTTGGTTGGGATTGTATTTTTGCCCATAACTGTGCTTGGGGTGGTCCTAGGAGGAAGGGACCACCATTGAATCGTTCACATGATATGCTTTTTGTGTTCAAGGCATCTGCTTGGTCCTCCCCTAGGTTAGGGGGACTCCAAAATCATCACCTCTCTCATTGCTTGATATGTCAAAATTCATTTTTGTGAATTGGTTATATGCTTTTTAGCATAAAAAATTGCTTTATCAAAGCATTTGAAGGAGTTTGTTATTATTATTAAGCCTGGGCGTAGTGCTAGCTGTGTGCTTGACTCACTGCACTGTACAATAATTACCAAAAGCAAACTTGTACAGTGCAAGTTAAGATAAAATAAATATCTCTGTCTTTATATGCTAAAATTGCATATAGTCATTTCACTAAAGTGAAAACAAAAGCAGTGAGAGAGGTGATGATTTTGGTATCCTCGCTAACTTAGGAGAGAACCAAGCAGATGTCTTGAAAACAAAAAGCACATCTTATTGAATGATTAGGTGGTGGTCCCATCCTCTTAGGACCACCCCAAGCACAGTTATGGGCAAAAATACAATCCCAACCAAAGGCCCTGCAAAGCATTATGGGACGAGATTAGCAGTGGGCAGTGAATATTATAGTGTCCAATATCAAAATAATTCTACAAAGAGCTGCAGTTCAACTAGTCGTCACTGGGTGTCGTCCCTCACGAGTCAAATGCAAAAGCTTCATGAAAGGTTTTCAATACTTTTGCATTTCACTCTTGAGGGACGACACCCAGTGACGACTAGTTGAACTGCAGCTCTTTGTAGAATTATTTTGATATTGGACACTATAATATTCACTGCCCACTGCTAATCTCGTCCCATAATGCTTTGCAGGGCCTTTGGTTGGGATTGTATTTTTGCCCATAACTGTGCTTGGGGTGGTCCTAGGAGGAAGGGACCACCATTGAATCGTTCACATGATATGCTTTTTGTGTTCAAGGCATCTGCTTGGTCCTCCCCTAGGTTAGGGGGACTCCAAAATCATCACCTCTCTCATTGCTTGATATTTTATTGTCAACATTCATTTTTGTGAATTGGTTATATGCTTTTTAGCATAAAAAATTGCTTTATCAAAGCATTTGAAGGAGTTTATTATACTCCTGCTACGCTACGTTTATTAGTACAGTTATTCACTCTGCTACGTGCAATTTGCGTAGTGCGTAGTAGCACAAACTTTGCATGCTTCGTGAGCGTAGCAAAGTATTATGCCCAGGGTTAGTTCTCTCATGATTCTGTCTTGACATGGATCGGGGCTCAGGTGTAGGGCACGTTAGACCTGCTGCAGAGATCTGTATATAACCAATAGGTCAAAAGATAAAATGCTGGAAGGGCCTGGTCAGCCTTTTTATCTTGTACTAGATTGATTAAATCAGTACTGCAAAGTTAAGTAATATTAAGACGTTTATTTTAAGCATCCAAGAAACAACATAAAATTACATAATATTAAAAATCAATATTAAATTGTCCATATTCAGATGTGATTGTCTTTCTTCCTGTGTGGAAACCTGCATGGGGACATTGAAGGAGTTTATCACATGATGAAGCTTTTAGGCAGAGTGAAAGGGACTTATAAATACGAGAAAATGTTTTTCATGACGTTAAATAATGAGGAAACCACACAAATAGCTGAAATTGCACATTTTCCATAACGCTAAACCTTCTGATTGCCCATCTGTGAGTTCCGCATGTAAAAATAAAGATTTGTGAGGATAAAAAAAAGGAAAATTGTTCCATAGCTCCTTTGTTTGTGCATCAGGTCCACAGTCATGCATCTTAAGCACTATTATTCAACATAGATGCAAGATTTTGAGAGTTAGATATTGTGTATGTATTGAGATAATTTTAATTGAGGCCATCCTAGCCCTTATTTGTTACATTTTTGCAAACTTTCCATTACTATACAGATACTCATAATTGTGCTCTTTATATGCTCTTGTGACATAATGTAAATCCTCATTATTGTGTCAGGTGTGTGTTATTATTTAGGGATAATAGAAAGGTAGGGAGGAGAAATATAGTTGATCACTTCTCTATTTTGTGTCCTAAAATGGTGAAGACAGTGTGTCAACCAATGGTTAATTTTATGTCCTCCTAAGAAGAAGAAGTGCACATGAAAAAGCAGTGGTAGACCAGAAACTGTTAGTGTCCACCGGGCACCGCTCCAAGAAGGCCCGCTTATTTTCACACTTCCAGCTATGGAAGGGAATGTGTCCCACTGAGCGACCATCTGCATGGACCGCAGACGCCGCGCTAGCCAACTGTTCTCTGTGAGCTGGAGAATCTCAGGCGGGGACAGAGAGTCTGGTGGCAACGACTTGCAGACAACAACAGAAGCGAGAACCTTGGGAGACACTGTGAAGGCATTGCGCATCGTGATCGCACAGTAGGAACTGATCCCAGACAGGAGCCAGCTTGGGTTGGTCAACGCAAGGGTAAGCAAAGGATAAATAGATTTATTATGAACCTACCTTTGGGAAGTAGTCAATCATTATGTATTAGAATTAAAAAGTAGATGGTTATTAGTGATGAGTAAATAAACACATGAACCCCCGGCTAATATGCCAGGCTTGATTTTTTTTTGTAGAGATCTAAATATGTCATCTCATAGCCACTGAAGCATGATTGTGAGGAAAAGGCGGTTTTAGATAATAGAGTGCCAACCATGGTGGTCAGAGTTAGAGCTTAACAGGTAAAGACGGTGGGTGCAATTTTCAAAAGTTTTTACACTCCGAATTGTCTCTAATATACAAGGGCGGCTGGCATTAATGGTCGAGATGGGCGCTGCCCTCCCAAATTGTAGGGAAAGGAAAAAGAGGATGAAAAATACCACTGGGCAGCTGAAAAAAGGAATCATTTGCATTTGAAAACTATTTGATTCTTTGTTTTCTAGGGGGTGGGAGAGATGAGGGGTTGAACGAATGAGCTGTGACGCTCCTACACGATTGGCCGGGGGAGGTCTTGCTCGCCCTGCAAGCATAAGCTGGACATGTGACGACAGAAGTGGTGGGAGTGGTGATTGTTCATTTCAAGGTGCAGAATTCTTTTTGGGCGCTCTTTGGAATGGCCCAGGGCGTGTCTGGAGCAGTGCCATATATAGCTGTGTAGAGGTTGGCGAGCCTCTGCGACGTTGCTTGGTGATTACATCGGCCGGGACGACCTGACTGGGTAACATTGATCTACCAGGTTCGAATCCCGGCCTCAACTCAGCATCCTGTTATTCATGGCAACTCTCCCTTAGGTCTGTGTGTGTTGTGAAGCGCTCTTATGTTGTTCTGCAAGGTTTGCACTATATAAAATTGCAAAATAGGTGGATTCAATGTGTTACCCATGGCATAACATCTTCCTCCAAGAATTAAGGGCAAATCATTAATTAACTTTTGATGTCATATAAGACACCTGTCTAGTGGCTGAATTGCACAATGTGAAACAGACAAACCTAGGCTCAACCCCGGCTTCCCTGCTTCACAAAATTGTGTAATCCCAGACAAATAGTTATTTCACAGAGCCTCTTTTTATTCTTTATCAAATATGAGAAGCACTTCTAAATAGTCAGCTCAGTGTGTGCGCTGTGCAAAAACGCCTTGCGTCTGATTTACTCAGGAGCGGCCCGTGAAGGTAAGAGAGGTGGGATGGGGTGTGGAGGGAGTCGACAAACGACGACGAGGGAAAATTAAATAATAAAAAAAGAAAAACACTTACCTTGCGCTCGCCGCATCGCCGAGTCGGCCATACGGCGAGCGCAAGGTAAATGGTTTTCTCTTTTTTTTATTTAATTTTCCCTTGTAGTCTGTCGACTCCCTTCCCACCCCGCCCCACCGCTCTTACCAGCACCTGCCGCTCCTGGATTTACTGGCCTACAATGATGCCCCATCTACAATAAGAATCTAGTCCACAAATGGGCATACTTGACGTCTGACTTGCTTTTACTGCAGCAATAGCATTGTCATTAGGGAGGGAACAGGAATTCTTCTCAGTTCATGCTTAAAAACTCTCACCTTTGATACATAGGGGCCTATTAGCAATAACCGGCGATAATTATCGCTAAGCGCAGTTAGCGCTAGGATAATTATCGCCGGCTATCGCAGGTTTCTATCGCGGAGATAGCGTGCTATCAGCAACGCTTATCTCCAAAGCAATAGAAACCCTGGAGAACAGTGTGAATATCGCTTGAAAACAAGCGATATTCACACTGTGACCAGTGTTAGCTTGGCGATAGGGCGAGGGGGATTTAGCCATGTAATCCACCTCCCATTGGATTACATGGCTAAGTCAGGTTTAGACCAGGCGTTAACAAACCAGCGCTAAACGTGTTTAGCGCTGGTTCGTTAATCACCTCCCCTGCCTCGCTAATAGGCGATAGCGACCTTAGCGACTGTTTCCAGTCGCTTTTAGGTTGGGAACGCCTACTTTGCATGCCATTAGTGATAAATATCGCTGGCATGCAAAGCGGCACCCAACCCGGTCGCTATCGCCTAGAAGCTGTCGCTACCAGCAGTTAGCGACAGCTTGCTAATAGGGCGTTTGAATTATCGCCGCTTTAGCGGGAAAACGTCCCGCTAAAGCGGTGATAGAGCCCTTGATAATATGCCCCATAGTTCTCAAATAACCTGATGTAATAAGGAGAAACTCTTCCGCATTTATAGAAATGAACTTGTTTGAATTTAAAAGACACCATTTCATATTGTAACCTGCCAAATATTTTCAAGGCTTGGTGTGTGTACGCAGCTCGCCCCGCTCTACTAATAAACACAAGAATGCATTCAGTAATTCACAATGTGTACATATAATTTGACTAATAATTGTATGAATTTGAAGTAAATTATACTGACAATAAGGGCTTCTTTTTTATGTAGCTTTTCAGTCCAGATTTATGTGATTTACTTTTTCTCCCAAAACGCTCAAACTCAATTGTCTCAATGCACTTACATAATAGTAATTATATTACCCCTTGCAATACTTATAGTATAGCTCACAAACGAATGAGGGTGGTATTCAAACCTGCATGGCCTGTTACACATAAATGTCTTTTGCAGAACATCTGAGCTATATCAATCAAAGGCATATTCTATTATCAGCCATATTTCGTGCAGAAAATCACTTCTACAAGGACAAGTTTACAGCTCTCACAAGACACATCCTTATGTGGGATTTTTGCTAAACCAAATTTATTCTAAAAGAAGACAAACCAAGATGTTCTCAGGCCTTTCTCTTCCATGAAGGGCTGTGACATGAATTTTGAAAATACGCTCTCATAGTTAATCAAAAACTCGTACAAATGGGGTTGCGGCCAGGACAGCCATAATATCTGTGATGATGTAAAGGGAATGTGTAATAGACCTCCAAGTGTATGGGGCTTTACATGCGTGGGCCAATATGGCACCAAGGGTGAAGTCCCAAAATCATTTCCAGCTGCAATAAAAGTCAGCCAAGAATGTGTCCAGATGCTCCTCCCCACCCGTAGTTATTATTGTTTTTATTAATGACCTGCATCATTGTTTTCGAAGATTAAACCGTCCGATTGCCTCATCGCAGATGACATGATACGAGTTGCTGGAACAGAAAACATTCTGCATAATTTATTCTCTACCTTTTAAGGCTATATATTTTTTGTATGGGGGTTAAGTATATACAGTGCTCTGCAGTGCCTTACTGGACCAGATCAGCCTGAACCCACCGCCCCCATCCTCCAGGTAGTCTGCCTGGACCTCGAGCGGCCTTTCTGACCCTGAGGCGTGATGCCCAAATGGACAACCAGCTTGGGGCCTTGCAACTTCCCAGCCTTGCTGTGACTCCCGAGGCAAGGCTCCAGTGGCCTCCCCCTTCCTGACTTGACCAGGAGTGGACACCTGTCCCAGAAGTCAGGTGATCAGTAGTGCTGTAGAATGCCCCATTTGGATCCCATAAAAAATAAATGTAGTAAACGTACCATTGGAATTCCATATTTTTATTAAAGTTTCTTCTAGGTGAGAAGCCCCCTGCCTCTCCACACACACACCTTTTTCAGTTCAGGTTTACTTGCTCGTCTCTCACTCACACATTAGATTCAGGCATCCAAATTACACCCCACCACTTTTAAAATTCACCAGCCACCGCTGGTTGCTTGGTTGAGTTTTTAATAATGAGTCTGGTGCAGGCCTCAGGGACATCTGTACCTTCAGATCTTTTTCTCTGCATGTGTTCCATACTGACCTTGCTATCCAACTGGTAAGGGTGTGAGTGAAGTAGAGATCTCTGTTTGTGCACTAGTGAGGTTTCAATTCACCTAGGTACTAATGCTCTTGGAAAACCATGCACCAGGTGCACATTGGTTTGAATTTTACCCTTTCTTTTACTGGAAGCCACTGGAGTGATTTGCCTGATAATATTAGTGATTCTGTATCTGATTCCCTAAGGTAGGTTTTTCAATAGAAGCTTCCCTTCTTACCCAGCTCTCTGGTTAATGTATTGCAGATTAGCAGAGGGCATTCAAGAGGTTATGGGCCCTTAAGCAGGGTTATCATTCGAAGGAGCTAGGGTTCTTTCTCTTTTGTCATTTATAAGGGTGGTTCTGCAGAAGGTCCAAGACCTATTCCTGGTAGTTTCTGGATGGAAGTATTTACGATGGTCAGTGGGGCCAAATTGTGTGCTGTAAATCATGTGCAGTTAGAGCACGGTCTAGGGAATCCGGAGTTGAGTGTTTAGAGATGGTTGTGTTACCTGACACCAATGTTCTACCATGCATTGCATAGACAAAGTTAAGTTCATGCATCATCTCATGGGCTGACAGAACCTGAAGTGCTCGACTCGAATGAACCTCCTCTAGGATTTGTTTACTAAACTTTGATTGGCAGAGTGTATGACAGATGATGCATCATTGCATTCTGGTTGACTAACATTGGGGAACAAACTTCTACAGACATTCCAGGCCCTTGTTCTAGTAGATCGTCTGCATGATGTAGGAAAACGAATTGCTGAACTAGAGGATGTGGGACCACCCTCTTAATATGAAATGAGCATGATCTCCTACTAGGCACAAACAGTTTGGTCTTTGCTAGGTAAGATGATATTCATTAGAAATACAGGTCTCCCCCATCGTAGCTGGCCGAGGCAGCAAAGTGATCCTCTGAGAAATGGGAGCAACGCATCTACTGCAACTGATGAAAAAGCAATGTCATTAAAAGAGTGTAAAAGATACAAACCAAGTTAGATTAAAAATGTAAGGAAAGAGACACAAACACACAAATCATGAGTGATATAAAATACGTGCTATGCTTTCGGAGTAAAAAAGGTGTCTTTAGAAGTAAAAATTAAACGGATGTTGCAGGAAATTGGGGTACTAGTTGAAGGGGGTGAAACTCTGTTCAGGCAGCAACCACAATTCTTGTCAGGGTGAAATACAACCAAACCCCAAATTAACCTGTGCATAACCCTCTGGTAGCTTGGCACAAAGCAGCAAGGCTGAACTTAGAGGCAATGTGTAAAGTATTTATGCAGCACTTCAAACAGTAATAAAGTGAAAACACAACACAAGGAAAATCACACACCAAGTTAGAACAAGAGAGTCAAATTTAACATATTATTTGGGACCAAAATGACAAAAATCTAATTGGTAGAACCAGAGATATGCAATTTAAGAGAAAACAGTGCCTAGAAGAACAAAGCGCCAAATGTGGTTATCTGGTCCTGCTGGACCAGGGCAAAGTCACAAGTTCAGGCTGACTGTGAGGGAGTGCGGACGGATACAAGGACCAAGTTAGGCCAGCTGAACAAAGTACCTTAAATCCTTTGTGCAAAGTGTTGTGAGACCCCACGTAGAGGATGTGTTGCGCAGTGGCGGTTCCAAAGGGCTACAGACAGTGTAGCAAGTTTCTACATCGGGAATGCGTTGCACAGTGGGAGTTCCGATGCAGAGCTGCGAGGAGATGCATTGCGCTTCGTTGGTTCTGAGAAGCTGCGATGCAAGGTCCTGCGTCAGGGGTGTGTGGCGTGTCGGAGGTTCCGATGCAGAGTGGTGAGAAGATGCTTTGCACTACATCAGTTCTGCCCAAGAGACCACAGCAGGGTTGGAAGAGCACCTTCAGTTCCACTTCCAAGGGTCCAGGACTGGGGTGGCACCACTTGGGAGCAAGAGTCACAGCAGGTAGAGTCCAGGTGCGTGGTTTAAGGTGGTTAGAGCCTTTTCTGTCCTTTAGGCTCTGTCCAGGATGCCAACGAACCAGCCCTTAGAGTGACTCTGGTGGTCCTGGATGCAAGGTGCAGGTCCTCCTACTCACTCAAACAGCAGGGCAGCAGAGTAGCAGGGCAGCAAAGTAGCAGTCTTTCTTACAGAGCAGCACAGCAGTCCTTCTGAGTCTTCCACAGGTCCAGAGATGTACTGAATAGTTGGGTCTGATGGTCCAATATTTATACTTGGTGCCAGCTTTAATGTAGGAGAAAGTGCTGGAAGTTCCAACTCCCAGAGGTGTTTGGAACTTGTGATGGCAAGTGTGGTAGGTGACAGCTCCTCTCCTCACCAAGTCAGAAATGGCCATCCTGCCAAAACGTATTCCCCCTTTGTCTCACTGTCTGGGAGCAATACACAATGACCAACTGCAAGCTAAACCTAGTCATGTGATCCAGGATACAGGCTGCAGGCACCAAATGGTTGGGACAGGAACATGCCAACTTTTTTAAAGTGGCATTTTCAGAATTGTGGCTTAAAATCCAACTTTACCATTAAAGAGGGGTTTAAATTACAATTCTATAGACATCAAACTCGACATTCATACCTGCTCCCAATTGAAAGTTATCACTTATCAAACATAATAAGGTAATCCAATGTTATCCAATGGGAGAAGCAGGTCTTGCATAGTGAAAAATTAATTTAAGCGTTTTTCACTACCAGGACATGTAAATGTGAAAAATACATGTACAACTTTTTAAATACACTGCACCTGCCCTATGGGTTGCTTAGGGCTTACCCTAGGGGTGACGTGTATGTGTTAAAAAGGAAGGTTTAGACCTGGTGTTACACCTGGCATCTTTTGCCGTGGTCTCCCCTGACCTTTTTAGCTGCCAACCTCATGTTTGGACCTTGTTTTGCTGGCTTAGGACTTTGAGCATGTTTGATACTGCCATTCAGTGCAAAAGAGCTGTGCTTGTCATATACATACTGGTGATTTGTGTATACATGATTGGCTGATTCGAGTTAGCTGTAATTCCCTTGTCTAGGTGTAAGACATATACCCAGGGCATGTACCTCAAATGCTCCTCCGTGGGCTTGCAGCACTTGTTGGGCCATCCACGGAGGTAGCTCATCGATCGTGCCACAGGTTTGCCCTGGTGGGGCCTGTGTGCACAAGTTGCTGTTATTCAGCTTGGCATTTCAAAAGCTATGTGCCAAGATTCTGCATGTCTCTTGCTATATCGGGGTTCTCCCTAGGGACAAGGTGCGGTGTTGGGAAGAGGTAGGGTATGTGCGCGTGTGCGTTGCATGCAAGGGTCGTGAATGGCACCAGATGGTGTGTTCGGTACAACGGGGCCTGCTTCTGGCTTTGGATTAACATGGGGGAATGTAGGGAAAGGCTATTGAGCAGTATTTCCTATGTGCAGAATAGTAGCAGTATATTCTGTGATACTGATCAGTTCGTAATGGTGAATCCTCTCTGGTAGTGCAAGTGGATCTGATATTACAGATGTGGAAATGTCACTTTGGAAAAGTGGGCATTTCGTTGATCATGGCACTGTGAGCCTGTCGGCCTGTCTCCAATTCAAACCTGGGTGCTGGGGGAACAGCTACATCTGTGTATTCTTGATAGAAAGCCATAAACTAGGGGCTCAAGGGTAACTGCAGACCTCTGACTCTGAGAGACCTTTCTGGGACTGTTACTTGGGGGTGGAATTCGGACCTGCATTCCAAGGGGTAGGGTTTAGGCCCCACTAAAAATGGTGATCAAACCTCCTGGGGTAGGATGACAGACAGGACAAAATTTAGAGAGGGCATGTGCATTTTAAAGGTGCCTTTTGAACTGATCGCATCTTCACACACCATTGTGGGTATAACTACTGGGGCTCTGTCCTCAGAAGTTAGAGACGCTTTTGGATGTGGAATTATACTCCGCTGGTTCGATGCTGGGACATCGACAACAGGAATCAATAGGGCAGGAGGGACTGCAACTGGATTATCCTCAGACTTGTGGTGACCTGGAGCTCCAGGAAGGGGACTATCACTTGGTGGATTTTGCCTGGACTTTGCTGGCCTGCAGCTAAGTGCCTACTGTCGTGGCCCAGGCCCCTAAGTACTCTCCAAGGAGCAGTTGGGTGCCTCCTGTCCACGAGATCCCAGGGACACAAAGGATCTTGCCATTTCTACATGATAGTAAGGACCACGCAGGGGGCGGCGGAAGTGGGTGGAAGTGATCGTCGGTTGGGACAAGGACCGTCCTGACATAAACTGTCATCACATTGTGCAGAGGAGTGTACTCATATAGATCAGCAGCCCACCTGAGGTGCTGGGACATGAGGAGTTCGAGGAGTGCGGGGGAAGCTTGCAAACAGGGGACCTGTGCTAGCTTGCACTTCAGAGTGTGTGGTGTCCAAGGGGTATTAATGGAACCTGAGCTAAGACTGTCTTCGACCTCCAGATCGGGAGGACGACAGTGCCTGACTTTGCGGCCTCCATCCCAGGTCGTTGGATCCCTCTCCCTGGACCAACACTGCAAGGTACTTTGTTGTGGAGAACATCGTGACGGGGCCCAAGAGGGTTCGTTATGCTTTGTGGGCACCTACAGCTGGCTGTCGGGAGCTATGGCAGCTCGCATCTCCACTTGAGGGGAAACATTTCTCCAGACTTGGAAGCATGCCAGCTTCTTGGGTCACAACCTTTTGCTACTGGGGGATAATGATCCCACTCTCGTGCAGGTGCCGCTGGGAGCCTGGAGGTCTAATCCGAATGGACAAAACTGAGTAACTCCTTCTTTCCGTTTTAGGTGGTTTTGACAATCTAATCAATGCGGTGCCAGCAGGAGCAACATGTATTGCTGGCTGGTGCAGTTGAGTGACTGAGGGGCTGGGTCACGAGGAATAGTCAAAGACCTGTGATTGCTTGACCATTGCAACTGTTGGGGGTATGCGGTATTGGGGAATGTTGTGTTGGATGAATATCTCTGATTAGGGCATATATGTTCATACCGTTCTTCTGCTAATGGGAAAGTTTGACAATTGCATATAACTGTAAAGTGTACAATATGTATTTCGTTATGATTTCAATGTGTGTGCAATACAAAGACCTGTGCTTTATACATATGTTGTGAAGACTGTTTGTGGTGTACGCAGTATGCTGCGAGGGGGTGTTGTGCCAATACTTTAAACTTGGGCCCTGAGTATAAGCCTGACTGCTTGGTGCCAAGCTACCCAAGGGTGAGCACAGGTGATCGAACCGGTGTATCATACTCATCTTATCTAGGATGGTGGATTCTTACTGGCTTCGGTGTGACCCAGCCAGCCAGAAACCGCTGGGTCTAACACTTGGCTACTTAAATGGGTGGCACCATCAGTGCTTCAGGCCCACTAGTAGCTTTAAATCTATTAACCCTGGGTACATGTAGCTCCTCTTTACTAGGGACGTACAAGTAAATTTAATGCGCCAATTGGGTGTACGGTTTATCCTTGTCACTCCCTTTGTAGGTACCTTATTACAGAACCAATTCGAAAAGGCCTTTAGTTGCAGTTCCCAAATTTACAGCTCTTTGGTTTGCATAGATTTCTTCCTCTCTCTTTCCCTTCTGCTCCCAAAGCCTCCCCACTTCAGTCCTCATTGGATGAAAGAAAATCCTATCACTTCTGGACACATCTGCCTTCGCTCATCATGGACAAAGGCTCCTACATGTCTAGAAGGCACCCTTCACTGAAAAGAGAGAAATGTCAGATAATCTATTGAGAGTCAAATATGTCTTGGGAGTTGTCTTCACCGAAAGGAACATTTTTGTCCAGAGAGTGATTTGCGATTTCTAAGGTGGTCACCACAGGCCAGAGATGATGAATATGTATAACATTACATGCGACCCACAGGAGCACCAGCTAGAGAGCGTAGATTAAGCCACCGTTCATGCACATTTCAGTTAACTTACCATACATAATTCTGAATCGGTCATTTAAAGTGTGCAAGTAAATTAGAATATTCTTTGGAAAGCACTTTCTTAGGTTGCTATAGGGTTACGATAAATTCTATGTTGCAGTTTTGGCTCCAGAGTCCAGACATAGTGGTGAATATTTTCTATGCAGGCTTCCATTGCAATAGGACTTTTTGTAGCTTGCTCTATCTGTGCATACATTACTGATAACTTACAAGATGGTTTAGCTTTAGGAAATTGTACATGGAGTTGAGAGTTGTTTATTAGGCCTCAACTGGCCAGAGACCTAAAAGCGATCAAATGCTGGGTAGACCCTGTGAAAACATATATTTTCTGCATTTGCACATTTGAGTGTTTTGTAGAGGGTCTGAAGAAGTCTAGTTACTTGGGGGATTAGGGGGGAACTAAATCAGGCTACTCATTGTTCACTAGCTGTATCTTATTTTATCTACCAAATTTTGCGGAGAATGGGTAGACAACATTATTGCAGTGTGTGCATGTTGAGGTCCTCATCATGGTTGCTTTCTAGTAATGATATTGTTTGAGATCATGGGATGTTGATGCCATTGGCTACTGCAGTTATTATTTGAGGAACAAGGTAGGGTCTGAATTGAAATGTATAGATATCATTTTTACTTTCTTGGTTGGGGCTTGCACTGTTCCTAGTACCAGAATCACTTTTTAGGGCCACTGAAGCAAAAGGAGTTTTCTTTAATACCATGTAGACTTGGTACAGGCACTTCATAGTGTTCCCCTGACTCCTCAATTTTTACTTCTGTGCAGAGGTAAATCTGAGTGTCATTGGCATACATAAGGAATCACATCTTGTGCAGCTCAACTGCCTACGTCAGTGGATTGATAAAACGGTATGCAACAACTGCCAAAGGGAAGAACATTGAAGCGTTTGTTCTGGATCATTCGATGGACCGAATTCTTATGTGTTGGCTGTGGCTTGGTTGGAGTAATGTCATGGTCTAGCATGTGTTAGGCTCTAGAGATTTCAAGACTATCAGCGATACATGGTGGTCTCCACCTATCACAATGGGGCGGTCCCCCATCTTGCTTCCAAGTGTGGTTACAGTCACTCCCATGAGCTGAAGTCTACCCAATATTCTAAATATTGTGATGCAACTGCATGTCTAAATTCTTAGCATCATCAACAGCTTTTTGAGCATGGATAGGTGAGGAGTGACTCTCTCAGGTGTGATGCAATCATGCGCTCCATGGTGCTGTTGGGTGCAGACTTCGGGATTAATTTCTTGACGCTGATGCTTAATAGCAGGTTCAATGCAGCCCTCAAGTTGGGGGCTTTGATCGTTGTGTGCTGGCCTCATCAGTTCATTGAAATCCACCAATGTTTTCAACAATAGTGGAGACTGCACAAGCTATTCAAGTTTCTTTCGCCTGGGATCAGCTGTTTGCCATTAAAGAGTTATGGTGGTATTATAACCAGAGAACTAAAGGTTGGGTGGCTTGTAATCATGTGAGATCTGTAAGATGCCCTTATGTAAAACTGTAATTCACAATAACCTAGTAACTTTTTTGATGTTATATGTTTAGTTGAGCTTAATATGGCATGCCAGGGTATATTTTCAATCCAGACGGGAAAAGCAGAAACACATCAATAACATGTTTAGAGATTTTATATCGAAGTCATACAGTAGGTGAGGGGTTCATGGACAGCTTGGACATTTTTCTACTTTTGAAGCTCTTGTTTTAATTACATATTTTCTCTGATGTAGTAGTTTTTAACCAAAAACAAAAAAGTATGGCTTATTGCATGCAGTAATATTCTGCTTTACCTGCAATGCAGGGTGTTACTGAAGCTAAAGAAAAATGATTAATTGAATTTAATGACTGTATTGCATTGCATTTTAGTTGTATTTATGTAACACGTCATACCTCTTGCCAGTGCGTAGCTTGCTTCTCCATGGGAGTGCTTTGGATGGAATAGTGTGTGACTGTGATGTGGTCTTTTGTGGGTGGTATCCTAATTCTATGCATGTGGGCTAGACTTTTGCTCTTATCATGTTCTTATCCTATGTTTACGCATGCAGTTGAAGTAAACAGGAGGAGGGATAGGACAGATGAGTAGAACAGCTGGCGTATAGGTAGGTAGAAAGAGTGTGAGTGCAGTGTGGGGGAGCTTCACCCAGGAGGGGCAGTGGAGACCACCCAACCCATGGAAGTGTATTTATTACACAACCGTAGCATGTGTTCTTGGGGTGGCAGCAGGAGGAGCAAAGGATCTTCCCACGAATATGGAGATTATATAACCATCCTTAGTATATGTTCTGGGCAGCAAACATAGGAGCACCACATGTAACGGGCATTATACAGCCAGCCATATCCTAACCTATCCTCAGGGGGTCTACACAGGAGCAGCAGGTGAGCAGCCCATGGGAGTAGGTGCTACTGGGCCTAGCTGAGGTTGCTGTGTTGTCTAAATCTGTGGAAAGATCTGGTTAGGTTATGAACATGAAGGGAACAAAAAGTGGGCATAGAAGGAATGGATTTTGGGAGGCTAGATAAGTCTGTCTCGAGCCCATAACATGCCCCAAGATGATTGTTAGAAATGGGGGTCCCTAGTTGGCAGAGGTAGGTACCTTTGTCCAAATAGGGACCCTTGCTTCTAGTCAGGGAAAGGGGATACACACTTTAGATAACCCCTGCTCACCCCCTTGGTAGCTTGGCATGAGCAGACAGGCTTCTCCCAAAGGCAAAGTAAAGTATTTGTACTCAAAACACACAGTAATACAGTGATAACACCACAAATGGACACCACACCAGTTTAGAAAAATAAAGTATCTTTATCTAAACTTAACAAGACCAAAACGACAAAAATCCAACATACAAGTATTAAGAAAAATGACTTTCAAAAGGTTTTAGCAACTGAGCCCATAGAAAACTATGGATGCGTGATTTCTTGCGAAGTACCTATCATTGCGATGACAAATTTCACCAAGCCAAGGGAAGCGTTGAAAAACGAAGAGATGCGTCCTTTCCTGAGACCTTCGTGGATGCGATGCGACAGTTCCGCTAGGCACAGGGGAGCGGTGCCTCGGGTCCGGTCTGTAGGGGGAAGTGATGCATCGATTCTGAGACAACTCCGATCTGCAGGTGATGCGTCGGGGAAACCTTGCCGCAGAGGGATGATGCGTGGAAATCCGGGATGCGTCGGCAAATGATGCGGCGTCGTCGAGCGGCGCTGCGTCGATTTCTTCAGCCGCGATCCCTCGATGTGTGGATTCTTGCAGCGGCGACAGGTGCTGTGTTGATTTCAGCAGCAGCGCGGCGATGCGTGGAGATTCTTCTCTGGAAACTGTCGCAAGAAGAGCGATGCATCTATTTTCTTGTTGTTGTGTGGCTTTCCAGCTCCCGGCAGCAGAAACAACCTCCAGAGGCCCCACACAGTCACAGGCACTTGTTGGCAGGACAGAACTCCCAGCAAGGAAGCTTAGGGGAGCTGGGGGTGAAGTCTTTGTGTTCCTGAGAATTCAAAACAGGAGGCAAGCTCTACTAAAGCCCTTGGAGACTCTCCTCAAGCATGGGACCCAGCACACAGCAAAGTCCTTCTCCTTTCCTTGGCAGAAAAAACAGCAACTGCAGGCCAACCCCAGACACACAGCTAGGGCAGTACTTCTCCTCAGTTTCTCCAGCTCTTCTCCTTGGCAAAGGTTCCTCTTGATTCCAGAAGTAGTCTAAAGTTCTGTGGTCTGAGCCCCTGTTTTTATACAGCAAATGTCTCTGTTCTCTGAAAGCAGAGAGTGTCTGTGCCCAGCCAAAACCAATTCTATCCTCTCTGGTGCAGCTGCCCGGCAGGAGGTGGAGACAGCATTGTGGAAGACAGACCAGGCCCATTCAGGTGAAAGGAAATCTCCTCCCCTACTCTAAATGCAGCCCAGGTCTATTCAGCCCAGCCCTGACTCATCGAGACTCTCTGGAGCCACTGCACCTCCCTAGCTCCTGTCACTCTACAGCCAGACAGTCAATCCGCATCCTAGCAGAGGCACACTGGATGGTTAGGCAAGAAAATACCTACTTTCTAAAAGTGGTATTTTCAAACACAGAATGTACAAATCACACTCACTAAAAGATGCATCTTAACATTCTGAGTTCAGGCATATCAAACCTCATTTTCCTATCTTGTTCCCTTGGGCATCTTAAGAGTAAGGCTCTTAAGATGTTATGAGCCAACTCCCCATTCTATCCTATGGGGACAGATAGCCTTACAACAATGAAAACGAAATTGGCAGGATTTCACTATCAGGACATGCCACACACCTCAGGGCTTGTCCTACCTTTCACATACACTGCACCGTGCCCACAGGGGTACCTTGGGCCTACCTTAGGGGTGACTAACATGTAAGAAAAGGGAAGGTTAGGGCCTAGCAGGTGGGCGCACTTGTCAAGTTGACATGGCAGTTAACAACTGTGCACAGGCACTGCAGTGGCAGGCCTGAGTTACCTTTTCAGAGCTACTCATGTAGGTGGCACAATCAGTGCTGCAGGACCACTAGTAGCATTTGATTTCAGGCCCTGGCACGCTCAGTGCGCTTTACCAGGGACTTACCAGTAAATCAAATATGCCAATCAGGGAGAACCAATTGTAACAACAATTTACCAAGAGAGCACTTGCACTTTGACACTGATCAGCAATGGCAAAGTGCCCAAAGCATCTGAGCCAGCAAAAACTAAATCCAGCACAGCATCAAAAATACATGAGGTAGAGGCAAAAAGTCAGGGGAAACCACGCCAAAGATGCCAAGTCTAACGATGATCTTAACCTCACTGCCATTTACCTAGAGATGGGAGAGCCAACGGATTAACAGAAGTGCCGAGCCAACGGCCTGGCTTGGCTGTAAGAGCCCTTGCGTGAACCGAGCCCTGAAAATGTTCCCATGGAAACTATGCATCACACATCATGTAAAATATGATAACGTTTCTTCAAGATTCTAAAAAGTGTATTTTTTTTTAACATGTGGAAAATCGACAAAATGTGTCACTTATATGGCTGCACTGACAGGTATTTATTAAAAGAGTTTTCAAGCATGATCTTAGAATCATTACTGACCCCGCCCTAGTGACAATGCCAGTAGTGAACTAATAGAAGGTAAGTCATTTGTTATATGCACCCTGTATGAATCCCAGCTCTTATACATAGAGCAAAATTGTAGGCTACTAAATTAAACACAATACATTTTTGTACAGCGCCTGTTCTAAACGCATGTGTTTAAAGGTGCTTTCACAGGCAATAATGAAGATAAAGGAGGATGGGGAAATACAATATTTGCCTAAGATTACACAATTTGGCTAAGCGGAGAAGCTGAGATTAACCCCATGTTTTCTGATTTCACTTTGTTCAAATCACCCTCTAAATGGGTATTAACTTGTCTCTCTTTTTTATCTTAAATGTTATTCTTTTGCTTTTAACTCTCTGTGCATGAGGGCAGAGTTAGGAAGCAAAGCAGAAGCCACAAAAAAACTGGGCTCGTTTTGGGCTTGAGGTTCCAGGTGGAGCCAGAGCCATACATCTGACTCGAGCTTCCAGTGGCTAGCGCACCTCTACATTTACCTGGATGTACAGGCTGGTTGCCCCGAGCATCCAGGTAAAAGGGTGACTCAGGAGTTGAACTGCAGATGGAGTTGGTGACAGCAGAAGGCAGAAGGAAGGGGAGGGTCAGACGCAAGGCCCAGATCACGAGGACAGACCCACAAATGGTGTAGGCCTTAGGAAATATGCCCCAGTGGAGGACATAAATGTAACCACATTCCGGAGTACAGGCCAGAGCATACAAAACCTCCCTTTGAAAGTGTATGTAACCTTCCTGAAGAAGCAGCTCCGAAATTTGTCAGACTTCTCCCCGAAGGTCCCTCTCTCTCTGAATCACAACCAAAGAGGGTGGAAATATGTTTTTTTGTTTATTAAGAGGATTGTTATGCTAAAACAATAAAGGCACTAGCTGACTGGTGAGAAGAAAATAAGATGTAGGGAACTAAATTACTAGAGAATATTGATTTCTGATCAGTGAAGGTCAACCTTTGCACACAAGCTTTGTCTGGGAGTTAAGGGCAGGTTAGCTGCTGCTCTTTGAGTGTGTGAGTGGGTCTGGGTTTGCCTCTGAGGGAGAAGCACAAAGCGACCGAGTTGGGATCACCAGCACAGCCAATCCAACAATGTAATCTGGGGGAGTATGGACAGACAAGTGGGCATCTGAAACAAGCACAGGCATTTTAGTGATGCACCTTTCACATGTTAAGTCAGGTATTATCTCCTTCTGTGTGTATAAAATGATATATATCACCTTGGTGGCTTGTCGGGAATGCACTGAAATTAACACCAAATTATTTGCAAAAGGTCTTAGGGGCACATGCATCAACCTAAATACCGATCGCAAACAGGCCGATTCGCAGAATCTGCCCCTTTGCGACCGGTATTTAGGCAATTGGGATGCATCAACCCAAAACCCATTCACAATATAGGTAATCGCAAATTTTGCGATGACCTAAATTGCGAATGCTTTTAGGGAATCGCAAATTGCGATTCCCTATTTGGGATGCATCAAAGCCTTTCCTAAATGCGGCTTTGCATTTAGGAAACGCTAATTACCATCAACTGCAAGTTGATGGTAATTAGCTAAAACTTTGAAAAATGCACAAAAGTGCATTTTTCAAAGTGCCATGTGGCGCACACATATGCCCTCAGGGCATATGTGTGCGCCACATGAGCACAGATGCCAAATTTGGGGGTGCAGCAGGGTGGCCTTTAAGGCCCCCTAGCACCCTTCAAATTGCATTCACAATTTGCGAGTACCTATTTGGTACTCGCAAATTGCGAATCGCATTTTTGCGGTTCGCAATTAAGGAATGTGTAGGAATCAGAAATATTTTTTGCAAAACCTACATGCATAGGCAATTGCGATTCCTTAATAGCGATTAATAATCGCTATTAAGGAATCACAATTGCCTAGCTTGATGCATGTGCCCCTTAGCTCTTAGAATGAATTTAGACTGTTTACATCCTGCGCAAATCAGGCTGTGGTGCAACACAGCATGACTGCTGAATAATATCTTAATCCTCAATGTCATTTCATACCTTGTCTCTTACGATACAGTAGTTTATTGTTAGAAGTAGTTTATTATTTATTTATCAATGTATTTATTTATTTATTCATGTATTTATTCATTTCAGCATAACGATTTTACATAAACCGAAAGCCACGAACCGAGGGGATCAGGATGCAATGAGATCATAGTCAGCTGATGAATCAAATGGCCTATTAATATGACTTGTTGCTTCCCAGACCTACGTATCATCTTATACAACGTATTGTATTACGTATACATAATGCGGTAACATGGAAATATCGATTAACAATAGACCACAGGGGGTAGTGGATATCAGGCAGTCTGGCAGGCTTGTGGAACATCTGCTCTGTTGTGCTACAGAGGAGTGGCCTGATCGATCCGAGGAGACCAAAATAAACTATAACAATGCAAAGCCCTCGAAGCTGCAATTTTAATAATAATATTAAAATCCCTTTTTAGGCAAGTATGCCTTTAGAGGACTCCTAGTGTCAGTAGGTCCAGAGGATGCTGACATTAGTTCAGCATCTAATTCTAGCTCATCATTACAATAGCTCAGCGAGTCTAGACTGTTTACATTTTCAAAATCTCCCACTGCCCCAGCACAGGCAGCCTGGCTTATTTGTAGGGCAATAAACCTGTTATGCAGGGTGATAACCTCAGGCCAGCTCCCCCTGCAATGGTCCTCCAGTCCAGCTTGCCCGCAGGCCGCTACCCTCTGCTGCCTTTGGTCTTATGCTTACACTGCTCGTTTCCTGCTCGTTTTTCTGTCTCTTCTCTGCTCGCTCCTGCCTTCTATTTTTCCTCTTTCTGCTCGTTCTGGACCTTATTTAGCCTTTTCTGCACGTTTCTGACCTTTATTCTGCCTCTTTCTGCTAATTTCTAACCTTTATTTGGCCTCTTTCTGCTTCTTCTGACCTGTATTTTGTCTCTTTCTGCTAATTTCTGACCTTTATTCCTCCTCTTTCTGCTCTTTTCTGACCTTTATTCTGCCTCATCTTGCTCGATTCTGAACTTTATTTTGCCTCTTTCTGCTTGTTTCTGACCTGTATTTTGCCTTTTCTGCTTGTTTCTGACCTTTATTCTTACGTTGCATCCACAGCGTCCAGATACACCTAGGGGTGACAGTGCTGGGCTATACAAATGCTGATTGGTTGATTGATTGATTGATTGATAATCTCCCTCACCCAGCCCAGGAGGGCGATCCTAGGGTCCATGTGGATTACGTTGTCCGTCATAATGGATAGAGCGGTCATTATCTCCTGCTAATATGCCTGTACTCTGCTGAGAGACCTGGACAAATGTATGAAGCTCGCCTCTGACAGTCTACATCTGGAACTATGTGAGTCCTCCCTAAGGCCAGACCTCCAAAGGGACATAGGAGTATAATAAGCATGTTATAGAAATTTGTAATGAATAATGCGTAATCTGCTATTTGAAGTAATCATGTCAGTCTGTGGACAAGAACATTTCCACCGAGAGCTCTATTCCCATCTTCCCTTCCCTTTCCATCCCGGGTCTGTTCAGTCTCAGGTATCTCATCCTCGATTTACTGGTACAGGTCAGATATTAAGGCCCAAATTGATCAAACTTTCATGCAACGCAGCATGCCACCTTGATGCTCAGCATGAAAGGAAAAAGGCAGGAATGCACCATATTTAACATTATACGGTGCATTCCTGTCCTTTACTTGTGCAGGGGGCACAATGTGCTGCCTTGTGTCAACGCAGGCACCCTTGCACCATGGTGCAAGGGTGTCCGCGTTGTAGGCAGGATTGTTTTTGTGCAGGAAGGGGCCCCTTTCAGCACAGAAATAATCCTGAGAGGCATTTTCCTCTTTCTGTGTGTGCTGCAGAATGCAGCACACACAGAAAGAGGAAATACGAGCAGAAATAAAGATATTTCTCCTCGTTATGCCTCACCTGGGGAGGCGTAGCATTCTGATGCATTCCCAGGTCTACCAGTAATGGTAAATCTGGTAATGTGCCAAAATCCATGGGTGGATGTGTGGTAACTCCCACGCTCCACCCATGGAACGCCTGCCTACCTGGGGCAGTGTAACACGGACTCTAGATTTATCAAGCCACCCAGGGCCGCACAATGTTGCCTTGCATGGATTGATAACTCTGATTTAGTAGTTGAATCGTCCTTGTGCCCCCTTGCGTGGTGCCAGGGCAGTGTATGGTGGTAGTAGCCGCTAATAACCTTTCCAGTGGATTGAATAAGTTGGGTGCCTCAGGGAAGGTCGGAAAGGGCCACTTTACGCATACCTCTCAACTGGTAATATACATAAACAATGGAAGGGAAGGGTGAATGTGTCCCATCTGATCCACATTTTATTTTCCTGATTTGATCACCTGGATCTTAAGCGTTCAAAGGAATTGGTGAGTGGCACAGGTATATTCACAAATAGATAATGCAGGATTATCATCTTCATTAAGCTTATTTGACCCACTGGGGATAGTGGGAGAGACACCCACCCTGCTCCTAGATTTTGCTTATCATTACGCCATAGTTTTCATGCATAACAATGTCTTTTCCCCTGATTAACCCATATGCCGAGGCATTTTAAGGAACCCTCACACCACTCCAAGAGAAAGTCTGGTGTAAAACTAGTGGTGCAGTTGATGAGTGGGAAGGTTTGTGATTTATTCCAGTTAATGGTAATGCCAGAGAGATCCCCAAACTTAATGTACCCTCTCATGACTTTGTTAAGGCATTCACTGGGGCTTCTGATGCAGAGGGTCACACCATCTGCATACACTGATATTGGTATATGCCTGCTGCTGGAGCGCAGAACATGTCTGGAGTATTGTTGACAGAGCCTCATGACGAGGGGCTCTAGGGCTACAGCGAAAAGGAGGGTCAACAGGGGACAGCCTTGCCCTGTGCCCCGTGATATGTTCACAGAGGATGAGGGAAGTCCAGTGATGTGATGCTGGGCAACTGGTGCAGCAGATTGTAATCTAATCCAGTCTGTGAGTGGCTGTGATAGACCCATTCTACACAGTATGAGAGGTACTCCCATTCCAATGAGTCAAATGCTTTTTAAGCATCCAAAAAGATGGCCACTGTGTCCAAGTCTGGGTTTAAGTCTTATAGGAGGGCAAACAGAGGGCATAGGTTATGTGCCATCGAATGGTCAGGAATAAAGTCAGGCTGGTCCGGACTCAAAAAGTCTGGCATAAGTGTCAACCGGTTAATGATCAACTTAGTGAGAATCTTAATTTCACAATTCACACCTTTGGGACGGTTTGTCTAGTTTTAGTGGTGCAATGACCACCGCCTCACACATCGAGGAGTTGGAGACTATGCCACACTCTGGCCTCCTCATAAACTGTAAGCGGGTGGGGGCACCTGAACGCCTGAGTAGCATTTGCAGAATTCTGGTGCCAACCTGACCAAGCCAGTAACTTTGCCAGTGGGTAGTTCTCTAATCAACACCAAAATTTCCTTTGGCGTAAATGGTTGCACAAGATTGAGGCAGTGCGCGTCACTCAGCCAACCCAAAGCAACATCATTTATCTATTCTGAGATCTGTGTAGGGGATCAAAAGCTGCTTGATGTGCATAGGTATGTACAGTATGATGAGAACGCATTTAGGATTGGGGTAGTGTCCTGATAGAGAACCCTTCATAAATCCTCTACTTCTAGTGTATCATTAGCCACCCTGGGTCATTCAATAATGGCTGCTAGGGATCTGCCGGGCGGTCGCTTTCACCATATGTTTTTGCTCGGGCATATTTACCCTGATATTTACCATCCCTCTAGGCAATTTCAGAGAATTCAGAGAGTTTGGCCCTAATCTGTTCCAGTGGGTGCCTCTCATCCTCCCGGCCGAGTGACCCTCTAGTGTCTTGATTTCATTTTCCAATATGATCAAGTGCGTCCGAAGGGACTTTGGTATGTCATTGTTTTTTTGCTGTACGTTATCCCTGTTTGTTGCTTAAAGTCCTCCATCACTATACCCATCTGGTCCAGTGTGCCAATGTTCAGTTCAACTTTTTCTAGGATTTCAGGCTGTAGTTCCTCAGAAAAGATACTGTCTAGCAGAGTCTCGAGATTTCGAGGCCAGCAGCTCCCAAATAGGGCAACCCTTGGGATCTCTTGGCTTAGATGACCAGGTGAGTGATCCCGTAATGTACGGGCCAGGTGATTCACCTCCCTAACCAAGGGCTCCACATCCTGCGCGATGAGCCAAAAATCCAGCTTCAACCACATCCTGTGCACATTTGAGTGAAATGTGCCACCAGTGGTTGTCGTGTTTCAGTGCCTCTATACATCTAACAAATTGTGTTCACTTATATTGTCATTCACCTGACCAGCCACTGAAGATCGAGCACTAACTGCTGGCTGAGATCTGGCTAGCCATAGCTGAAACACACAGTTTAAATCATCACCTTGTATCAGAAGGTGCGGTGCAGTGGTGTGTACTCTACTGTAAGAAACTTGGGGGCATATCATCAACGAGGCGATAAACAATTATCGCCGCTTTTGCGTCCGTTTTCGGACGAAAAGCGGCGATAATTTTATCGCCTAATCAGCAAGGTCACGCTATCGCGTGAATCCTTGCATTATCGCCCTTTCCCCCAACGCCCATCTTTGCATCTCTAATGAGATGCAAAGTGGGCGTTACTGGGCGTACCCCGGATAGACTACGTTGCACATATCGCTGATGTTCACATCGCGATATTTACAAGGCAGCCCACATGATTTTAGCAGAGGTTAGATTTTGGCGAAAACGGCCGTTTTCGCCAAAATCTAACGTCTGCTAAAATCCTGACTTAGCCATCCCTAACATAGGGGTGGATTCTGCTGATACGACCACAGGGTCGTATCAGCAAGAGTTATCGCCGTTTTGCAGGGAACATCGCTGGAAAACCAGCGATGTTCCCTGCAAAACGGCGATAACCTCGCTATCTCTGGAATTTTTATCGCCCTGGAGAAACGCGTTGTTAATAACGCGCTACCAGGGCGATAATTTCCAGAGATAGCCTGCGATAGGACTATTATCGCTAAGCACGGCCAGCGATAATTATCGCTGGCCGTTAATAATATGCCCCTTGGTAGTTGGTTGAGGGGGGCGGAACCCTACTCAAGCAGCAGCCACAATCCTTGTCAGGGTGAGGCACAAGCAAACCCCAAATTAACCTATGCTCAACCCTCCGGTAGCTTGGCACAGAGCAGTAAGGCTTAACTTATAGACAATGTGTAAAGTATTTATGCAGTACTTCAAACAGTAATAAAGTCAAAAATGAGAAAAATGCCACTCCAATTTGGAAACATAAAGTATATTTTAATAAATAAATCAAGACCAAAATGGCAAAAATTCAATCAGTAGAATAGATGATATGCAATTTTAAAGATTTCAATAAAAATAGCGCCAAAAAGCACAATTCACTAACTATGGATATCTGGTCCTCCCAGACTGGGACAAAGTCACAAGTTCAGGCCGCCCGTGATGGAACGTGGGCTGGCTACAGGAACCCAGTTAGACCTGCTGAACAAGAGTACCTTGAATCCTGATTGTGGAGCGTTGTGAGGTCCCACGTCAAGGATGCGTTGGGCAGCCAAGGCGATGCTTCGGTTCCGAGGTTCTGCAAAGCTGCGTTGCAAGGCCCTGCATCATTGTTGAGGAGCCCATTGACAAGGGCTTGTGATGCAAACTCTGGCATCGAGGATGTGGCACGCACCCAGGCGATACGTTGGTTCCGAGGAGCTGCAAGTTTGCTATGCGAGAACCTGCATTGTCGTCAAGGCTTCCGTTGACAAGAGATTTGTGATGTGAGGCCCTGCATCGGGAATGCATCGCACCAGTTCCGATGATGACTGCAAAGTCAGAAAGGAGTCCTTGTGCTGGGAGAATCCTCACAGCAAAGGCGATGCATTGGTTTTGCTCGGGTCATGCCACGCAGCGAGGAGATGCGTTGGTTCTGATGGATCCACAGAACGGACTGGCAGAGAAACTTCAGGCCCACCTCCAAGAATCCAGAACTATAGTGGCACCACTTGGCAGGGTAGAACGCACAGTTGCAGACTCCAGGTGTTGGTTACAAGAGATTAGCCCTTGGAGTCCCTCTGGTGGTCTTGGGTACAGGTTGCTGGTCCAGTCCTTCTCACCCAGGCAAGAGGGCAGCAGGCCAGCACTGCAGACAGCTGTCCTTCAGGGCGGCAGTTCAGCAGAGTGTTCAGCCCTTTTAGCAGCACAGGTGTTCTTCTTCCTGGCAGCGTCTTCCACAGGCCCAGAAGTGTACAGAACAGTCAGTGTCTTGGGTCCAATATTTATACATGGGCCTTCCTTTGAAGTGGGAGAAACGTTGAGAGGTTTCCCTTTGAAGTGCACAGGTCTCCTGCCTTGCCTGCCCTGGCTCCAGACTAACTACAGGGGGTATGCAGCCCTTTTTGTGGGGGCAGGACACAGCCTATTCAAGTGTAAGTAGGGCTGTGCCCAGCTCCGCCCTCCCATCCTGTCAGTGATGGCCCATCCAGCAACACGTAGGATCTCTTTTGGTTTTGGCTACCTAGGAAGAATACACAAAGCCCAACTGTCAGCTACACAAAATCATTTGACCCTGAGGCAGGCTGCAGGCACTTAATGGCTAAGGTAGGAAAATCCAAGCTTTCTAAAAGTGGCATTTTCAAAATTGTAAATCAAAATCTGACTTTACCATAAGAGAGGATTTTTAATTACAATTTTAAAGACTCCAAACATGTACTGGCTACCTGTTGCCACTTAGAAGTTACAGCTTATTAAGTGTAATAAGGTAACCTCAGTGTTATAATATCACAAAAAGAGAGACTAGGGAAAGAAAACCTCCTCTGACTCCCCTAACATCAATGAAAACTCACTTAACAGAGAAGAGCTGTGACCAATACCCCTCCTTATACTGAACCTACAGGAGCGGCGGTATAGAAAAAGTTTTTACTTTCAACTTTACAAAGTCAAAAACAGAGGATGAAATAAGCAAGAGGGAAAACGAACGGGGAAAGACAACACTTGTCTTAATACTGCCCTCACACACTTTGCAGTGTCATGCTTCATCATAGGGCCGCATCTGACGTCTTGGTGCAGACCAACACCAAAGACGGAGCGCAATTATTTTGAGTGTCTATGAGAAGACAAAGTGGTGAGGGTACAGAAAAGGTGACAAAACAACGCACCTACATAAACCCACAATAAAGGGATGTAAAGGAAAGAGTGTTCCCTTTAGAAGGGACCAAAGAGTGCAGACACACACAATTAAAACAACCTAAGGGGAAACTGCCACCATTCTTTATTCAGGAAACCCCTTGGTAGTATTAAAAGCCAAACAACGGGATACTCAGGGGAGGTAAAGGCCCCTGTATCCCTACTGCATTAACCAACATGTTTCTGCCATTAATTCTCGCCCAACAGGGTCGTTCTGGCATTCATCAGGGTGTAGGTCCCACGTTACCCGGTCTTCACCCCAAATTGGAGTTATTACCTTACTTCCACAGGTTACCAAATCCTGTCAGATAGTCTCCTCTGGGAGATTTCCGAGAGGGAACAAATTCCTGTAAAGAGAAGTAGTACATACAATTACTGTTCTACTCCCTTATTCCTTCCCATATTGCCACAATGTCTCATCCTCTATGATGCCAGTCCAATAGGCATAAAATTAAAAGAATACATGTGTCAATATACACACGCCAAGAGACTCATCTCTAACTCACTCACCCTCACCCGGCAATCACACTCACAAAAGCACAACACCATGCGTGTACCCCTTAACGGACTCCCTAAGTGTTGTATTCATGGTTGTGTAACCATTACCCAAAAGCCAACCTGTAGTGCCACTCTACTCGCTTGAAGGTTAGAAAAAACACTTACATTAAAGTTATTATGCAAAACTTACACGGGTTTATTAGAAAATCTCCAAACCCGGGACCTTCGTGGGGCCGTATTCTTAAAGTCACACTCTGAAATACATAGGGTGGGGAGAGGGCAAGACAGAGACAAGGCTTCATTACAATCCAATTATATTTTCGAGTCTGTCCAAAGATCCTACTCCACTCCACCACTCTCATTTAATCTCAACGGTGTTCATAAGATATATCGGCACCCTGATTGTATCTCTGCCATAGGGAATACCGTTCCGCGGCGCACTATGTAATGGCACAAACCGCGGAGGAAACCTCACGATCTATGCATTATCCCCGGTCATACTTAGGGCAGAAAAATTCCTTTCACAACCCAGGAATCAAGTAATAGCAGGATAAACTTTCCCGCTTTGCATTAGCGGCCTTCATCGACTTTGCACCGTAAAGGTTTAAGACTTACTGGAGAGGCAAAATCGAAAACGAACATGACCACTTCTGTAATACACTTACTACTCCAAAGAACCGTGATACTTCAATCCCTCACTTAGGTCCTCCGTCGATATCCCGCAAACAAACTTTCCACGCTTATAACGGGGATGTTAATTGGCGCTCGAATACAGGCCACTCCCTACCTAGGGAGCGTCTCGGGCTCATCATTATTCTCTACCGAAACTGAGAAAGGACACTATCTTCCTTAATTTCTTACAGATAGCGGCCATCTTGAAGAGACCCATTATGTAGCTCTCATTTCATCATGTGTGAGAGGCCAGACGTCGCTTGAAATTCACGTCATTATCCTCTATCCAAAACCTTAATAATGGTGTTCAAGTGGACACAATATCTTTTGTCCGTCTTTTCCGTCATAGTGTTTAACTTTAGCTCTTGCTGTGTTGATTGTTGTCATACAAAGACGATTCTAATGACCACCATTAGTACTGTGGCCCTGTATCCACCAAAACAAAAAGAGCACAGGATTGCCCCACATTCCTATCTGTTGGTTGAGAGAATCCTTTCATTGCGTCACTAACTTATGACCTATCGAGCATGGACTAAATCCTCCTCTACCCTAATGAAATTAGTGCCATCTCATAGCGACCCTCAACGAAATAAGCAAATTATTTTCATCGTACATTCATGTCAATAAATGGATCACTCTATTACAAAAAAAAGAGATTATTGACCATTAAATCCATCCTCCATTTGTTGTTATGGGGGAGGCTCAGATGTCACTTCCTGTAAAGTCTTCATATCCTTACAAAATCTAGTGTGTTATAAAGAACCCAAAATGCCCAATGTATCTAAGAATATTACAAAACCGACATGGTTTGATTTTTGTATATTCTAAATTCAAAACAAAGGTGCCAGGGTCCCCACTCAACACGTTATTCTTCCATTTTTTGATTTCTTTACTTAGTGCTCAGTCCATACAATTGGAACCAGGGTATAGAATCGTTCAGGCCATGAATACTACTTTTTAACCTGTCCACCCACCGTTGTTCCCTAACCAACAAGAAACTGGCTACATCAACAGTATTAGGTGGGATAAAAGGTTTATCTAATACTGTCCACCTCAGGTCTGATTCACTAAGTCTCTTCTCATAGAAGTGAGTCGTGAGTTTTGTATTGGTTTTGCCACACCTTATAGTGCTCATATGTTCCAGGATTCGGGTTTTCACCCGACGAGTAGTCATCCCTACATATAATTTGTAGCAAGGACACCTTATGAGGTAGATGACATTCTCTGTGTTACATGTTGTATGTTTTCTCTGTTCCCAGCGGCGGTTCGTCCCTATATCCACTGATTTGCCATTCAGTGATAAAGGACACGCCTTACAGTAACCACACGCATAATGTCCCATCACAGGAGTTAAAAAATGGTCTTGATTTTGTTCCACAGAATGGTTTTCCAGCATTCTCGGGCGTGTGTTGACAACCATATTTTTAATACTGGCACTTTTTTAAAAGAAAAAAGCGGAAAAGGTTGATCTAACCCATTCGAATTAAGAATTCGCCAGTTCTTCTGTATTATCTTTTTGAGATGATTTGATGCCGTACTAAATGTTGTGACACAAATGCTACTCTCAACTGTCTCTTTTTCATTCGTTTCAAGTAGAGTCTCCCTATTGCAGTTACGTGCTCTTTTTTGGGCCTTTTGGATAACGTGTTCAGGATAGTCTCTATGTCTCAGTTTATCACACAGGTTTTTTGCCTCTTTCTTGTAATCCACAATTGAGGAACAGTTCCTACGTAATCGCAGAAACTGTCCATAGGGAAGGTTTTCCCTAAGCGAGCGGGGGTGAAAGCTCTGGAAGGATAGCAAATTATTCCTATCAGTAGGTTTATGATAGACACTGCTGACTAACACTCCGTTCTCTGCTCTTATATTCAGATCCAAAAAGGGAAGTGAGGTATTGGTCATAGTGTTCGTAAAGAACAGAAAGGGATTTCGCTAATTAAGCCAGCCTAGAAAATTTTCCGCCGAATTCTTACTGCCTCTCCAAATTATGAACACGTCATCAATATATCTCCGCCAAACCCTAATCTGATTATAGAATGGGTTGGCTGGTGAGAACACACTCTCCTCTTCAAATTTAGAAACATAGAGGCAGGCTAAGCTCGGGGCACAAGAACTCCCCATGGAAGTTCCATGGGTTTGAAGATAAAACTGATCTTCAAATTTAAAATAGTTCTTTGTTATAGCCCGCTCGAGGAGGCTCAAAATAAAGGCCCGAGGAGCCATATATTCCCATTCTTCAGAGAAAAGAATATTCTCAATCACCCTAAGGGTTTCTTGCTGCGGAATGTTCGTATAGAGCGACTCTATATCGAGACCGATCATTAAGTCATTATCAGGATCAAAATCCAGATCTTTTATCAAATTCAGAACTTCCCTTGTATCTTTAAGATATGCTGGCATCTTCTGAACTATTGGGCGCAGAAAAACATCACAAAATTTGGATAAGGGCTCTAAGATGGAATTAGTACCCGAAACTATAGGTCGCCCAGGAGGTGGACGTGTGGGTTTATGCACTTTTGGCAAGATATAAAAATACGGGATAGTCGGTTGTTGTTTACAGAGAAAAAGGGCTTCCTTCTGGCTGATCCAATCGTTCCCAACTGCCTCTTCCACATAAGATCCAATCAAAACTCTCAGTTCTTCTGTCGGATCTCCAGTGAGAATCTTATAGTTCCTTCTGTCACCCAAAAGGCAGAGGCATTCGATATTATAAACCTCTCTATCTTGAATCACGATAGCACCGCCTTTATCGGCGGGTTTTATGATAAGCATTGGATCGTCTCTCAGTTCATTCACAGCCTGCCTTTCAATTCTCGATAGATTGCAAAAGGACTTCCCACTCTCTGATGTTTCCATCAATTCTACGTCCCTCATAACAGCCTGTTCAAAGACTCCAACCTCAGGGGGTAGCTGACCCACACTGGGAACAAAAGTTGATTTATTCCTCAGTCCTGTATCGTCCTCTCTCTCAATCATCCCCTTGCCTTCAAAGAACACTTTTAAACGGACATTACGAAAAAATCCAGCCAATTCGCATTTCAATTTAAATGAATCTAGCTGGTTCGTTGGGACAAATCCCAAACCTTTGGACAGGACCCTCTCCTGTACCTCCGTCAGTGTCCTGACACTTAGGTTCATCACTAGGTGTGTTCCCTGCTGGAGCTGGGATCCCCATCTCGTGCCTCAGTGTTATCCCATGGGAGAGGTAGGTCCTGCAGTAGTGAAAAACGGATTTAAGAGTATTTCACTACCAAGATATGTACACTAAAAAGTATGTGTCCAACTTTTTAAATACATTGCACCCTTCCCTCTGGGCTGTAACAGGGCGTACCCTCGGAGTGGCTTATATGTATTAAAAAGGAAGGTTAGGGGACTGGCAAAAGGTTTATTTTGCCAGGTCAACATGAAAATTGGAAACTGCATACACAGTCTGTAATGGCAGCCCTGGGACATGTTTAAAGGGCTACTTAAGTGGTTGGCACAAACATTGCTGCAGGTCCACTAGTAGCATTTAATTTACAGGCCCTGGGCACAGGTAGTGAAACTTTACTAGGGACTTGCTAGTAAATTAAATCTTCCAGTTGGTTATAAGCCAATTCTACCATGTTTGAGAAGAGAGCACTTTAGGACTGGTCAGCAGTGGTAAAGTGCGCAGAGTCCTAAGGTAAGCAAGAACAAAGTCAGCAAAACAGGAGGTTTGAAAGCAAAAAGGTAGGGGGAACCATACCAAGGATGCCTGTTCGAACACCTACCCGTTACAATGTCATAAAAACAAAGGTCACCAATATTCGGGCCGTAGCAATTCACAATAGTAATGCAAGCAGAGCTCAGTCTGCCCCATAATCTAACATATCTACTGTGCTCATCCAAGAGGGAATCTATAACCTTGAGTTACATGGCTTTTATTTTTTAAGATGCGACCCCTCGAGTGTAGGAGGAGTATGAAGAGGTGACCTAATGAAAAGCCCATCTATTAGCAAGTGGCTTTCTGAATAGGTTATGATCTGATTTGTATGTGTGTTAATCATGTTGCAGGACTAGGGTTGAGTCAAAGTCGGTTAGGATATGTAGTGATGTATGTACTGAATGCATTACACTATGGGCCAGATGTACGGCAGATTTTTGCAAGCGCAAATGGGTTTCAGACCCGTTTGCGCATGCAAAAAACCTATGGGCCATGTGCATAGCGACTCACAAAATAGGGTTAGCGACTCACTATTAGGAAGGGGCGTTCCCAGGGCGTCCTTTTCTAATAGCGAGTCTGAACCCTATGTAACAATGTTTTGCAACCGCAATTGCTGTTGCAAAACACTCGCAGTTTACCACCCTCTTCAAGAGGGTGGTAAACCATTCGCATACGGGAAGGGGTCCCCAGGGGACCCCTTTCCCTTTGTGAATGGGTGCGCAAACATTTTTCAGAGCAGGCAGTGGTCCCGGGGACCACCAACTGCCCTTAAAAAATGAAAAGAAAAGTTTCATTTTTTAAATTTTAAATGCATCCCCTTTTCCTTTAAGGAAAACGGGCTGCATTTAATAAAAAAAAACTACTTTATTTAAAAGCAGTCCCAGACATGGAGGTCTGCTGACCCCAGCAGGCCACCATCCCTGGGCGTGCCAGCCATTCCCAATGGGGTCGCAAATTGCGACAGCCTCATTAGTATGCATGAGGCATGAAATTTGCGACCCACTGGGAATTGCAAGCAGTGTTTCAGACACTGTTGTACATTGGCAATTGCGACTCGCAAATTGCGACTTGCAATTTGGCGCAATTTGCGAGTCGCAATTGCCAATGGTCATGCATCCGGCCCCTATATAACAAGTTCGTACTCTGCTCTACATGGCAAACTGACCCCTGGGGTGTATGATTGTTAAGAGTGCATAGATCCATCCACTCTACAGTTCTGTCAATTGATTCAGGGAAGCATACAGTGTCAGTAGGTCGCTCATACCGATATCTCCAGCACAGTGTTAAGCAGTGATCAACCTGGCCTTCCTAGTCTGATCCTTCTTGGTGAGGTGATGACCCTGCCACCCCTTGGCAATCCCGGTTCTCCTGGCCACTGAGGGTGAGCATTCGCAGGAAATCAGCGACGTTTAGCGGTGCCTGGAAGATGTGTTTTTCTCTTGATAGGCGACCTTCCGGTGAGCCAGATACAGCATTGTGTATTGGGTGTTCACTTAAAGGAGATGTTCCTTAGCAGGGATAATTTTGTGCCTAGCCTCCTGGACCATTATTATAAAATGTGGGGAAAAGGATATATCATGGTCCTCGAAATTAATGTTGCATTTCTCCAAGTCAGGCGAAGGATCATATCCCTCCCTGTCTCTTAAGTTTAGGAGACATGCAATAATGGGTCACGCAGGGGCACCTGGCAGTGGCTTCACCTTCTGAGATCTTTGCATCTTCTCCACCACCAGGAAATGGAAGAAGACCAGTGGGCCAAAGGTTGTCAGTGATAGGCGCTCCACGTGCTCGTCCATTTTGACTGTATTTGCAGCTTCTGGTATCCCCAATATACAAATATTGTTTCTATGAGATTTCACCTCCAGGATTTCATTATTAGCAGCAATGACATGCAGCACTTCTTCAACAGTGTCTACTTCTTGCTGCTAGATTGTCCTCTTGCATTGAGATTGATTGCCCCGCCTCTACCAACCCACTGTCATGTTATTCAAGTTTGCAAGTGACTGAGTTCATTCTAATATTGAAAGTACTCCAAGAATTGTGAGATGCCCCATCACAATTACTAGGGGTTCTTGGAATCTTTTAAAGTCCCGTTTCTGGTTACATGTAAAGAGTCCTGGTGTCAAACAGTGAGAGCTGGAAGTATCATTGACCATTTTTTGGACAATAAATATGTTCCAAAGTGTGAACAGTTTTTAGATGAAAATACTCCTTATTCGGCCAAACATTTATATATAAAAATTAGATATGGAATTTTACCCTTAAGAGGTTTTACAAGTTATGGTTTAGCTTCCACCTCTTCATTGCTCCCAAACTGTTGTCCGAGGTGTTTCACAGAAGGAAACAGAGGCACATTATTTTTTCTTCTGTTTACTATACATGGCTCAACGTTAAAGGTGGATTTTTACCAATATGCCATTTGCTATGAGTCGCACAGTACAAAACGCCTTGTGGATATTGAATTCTGGCACAAGAAGTGCAAATGTTTTTAGTATGGCTTGTTTTTTTACAAACAACTTGGCATATTTGAAGCAAAATGTTATTATGATGCAATAAACTGTCTGTATATATACATACTTTAGGTCTTTCTGTATAATTTTAATATTTTTTTTAAATATGGATTTTTAAGTTGATGTATTTAAATCATTATTGTTTTACGGAGAATACCCCATGTACGTCATTTGGGGGTGGTCAGGAGTCACAGCTGTGACCTCTAGCTTGCTCCCTGCTACTCCTGGCACATCCTTTGCGACCCCTGGCTTCTGAGGCCAAGAGTCACAAAGGAAATTCCAGGAGTAGCAGGGAGCAAGCTAGGGGTCACAGCTGCGACCCCTGACAACCTCGAAATGACGTCCGTGGAATATCCCTGAAATAAATATATTCATAAATTAATTTATTCATAACCAGCATTGGCAATCCAAAAGGTCTCTCGTTCACAGTTGCAGTAAGTCAATTGGTGAAGTGGGCTAACCCTATGCTAAGCCTAAGCGCCATCTGAGTGGAAGCAAATGTGGATGGCACTACAACAGCTGTGGGTGAAGATGGCTGACTGAATGCCCCTATAACCAACTATGAACAGTATATGTAATTTTATTACAAACAAAAGTTCTGGGGTAACTCCTGACCTAAAAAGGCAGCTGCTCTATCGGCCCTCTTCTGCATTTTACTGAATCCTTAGACGACAGAGGGAGTTGGCATTTCCAAAGGTGGTGCCGGCACTGGCTCCTCCATGGAGAACAGCATGGCAAACCTGCCAGTTAAGGGTTGCAAGCGCACCACATTTCTTACAGCATCTCATAGAAATATATCACCACTTTTCCTGCAGTCACATTTTGACTGCAGTTCATCCATGTTGACAATGTATGATGAACCAATCACATGCCGATTACATTTTTACCCTAAGACTGCAGGTGGTATGCTACTTTCAGGGGAAAAATATTCCATCTTGTGGGCCCATCTGCTTCCAGCATCCAAGTTTAAACAAGTCCCTTGATGACTTTTATATTTCTCTATCCAGGTGAGAGTTGGCATGCTTGATGCGGGCTGCAGATTTAGGATTTGTTTTTTAGGTGCCAGGCTTTCTTCCGCATCAAATATAGGCATGGGTGTAGTTCGCGGAGTTTTGCTACGCGGAACTCTGCGAAGTTACAAAAAACCTCTGCGAAGTTCCGCGAGTGGCGGAGTGCAGTGCGAACTGCAGTTTGTGCTGGTATTCCTGCCGCTCGGGTAGAATTTCTACCCGAGCGGCAGTTGGTATTCCTGCTGCTCGGGTAGAATTTCTACCCGAGCGGCAGCTCGCGCTTGCGAACTTACCGTTCGCGATCGCGAACTTACCGTTCGCGAGCAGGGAAAAAACTCCGCTACACATCGCGAAGCTGAGTTTTCTGCACTCCGCGAGCTCCACGTAGTGCGGAGTGCAGAAAACTCCGCAAACTCCGCGAACGGAGCGAAGTTCACTGCCCAGGCCTAAGCAAATAGCAAAATGCTTCCTCAGTACAACCCAAATATTGTTTCTCTGAAGCAGTGGTTCTTAACCTGTGATCTGAGGACCCCTGGGGTCTGCAATGCCTACTCAGGGGGTCAGCAACTGTTTAGAAAATTCAAATGAAAGAAGTATATATAAGTAAAGAAGCAAAATTAAAACCATTTTCTACATTTAGGGCCGTACTGGCCGTACTGTGCATCAGGCGTTTCCCTGGGAGGCTAGCAGGGTGGGGGCTGGTTGTCCAATAGAGGGGCGCTTTTGTGACTGGGGGCCAGTTTTGCAGCTGTGTTTCAATATCGGCCCCCAGTGACAAAAGCAGCAAGCAAGCGTTTCCAGTCTCCCGGGACCAGGCAGTGCTTCGTCAGGAGCTGGTCTGAGAAAACTGCCAGGGCTGCTTTGGGTTCCCAGTCCGGCCCTGTCTATATTTGATTGCAAATTAAACCAAATATTTCAATATTTAAATTATTTGTGCATTTGCTTGGTATATACTTGTTTCTATATTTCTGTGTATTGTTTTGAGGTTCAAATAATAGAAATTGCTTATGCCAGGGGTCTCCGGGGTCCAATAATGACTCAGTGGGGTCTTTGAATTCCATTAATGATTCAGTGGGGGGTCCTCAGAAGTCAAAAAGTTAAGAACCACTGCTCCAGAGTTTCAGGCAATAGAGAACAAAGACTGTACCCTTCCTAGCAATATCCTGGTATCCTAACATGGTTTCCATGTGTCAATGCCAAGATGTGTGATAGACATTCCATTTGATGAACCCTCAAAATCAGATCAATTATGGAAAAACTGGGGCCCCACTGGAAGTGTTTCTTCTATTTCTGACACATGCAGAATCATTGTGCAATGTATTGAATCAAAGGTTCAGGCACAAGGAGGAGCAGGCCACCCTCTTGTCTTATGGCAAAAAAAAGCAAAGTGGCCTTTTCCTGACATTAAAAGTACCAAAATATTGTAGTGATATATAGAAGACTATTGCCCACATAGACAAAACAAAGGAGATCTTGTTTATCCATCGCTAAGACTTGTGGGTTGTAATTGCTTCTTAAAATGCACATTGTAAACCAGCCTGCTTGGACCATCAAACACTAAAAATATATGTATTTTTTGCTGTGTAACCTCGTGCGAATTCCCTGGAATTCCCCCAATTATTATTAAACACACCAATATGCAAATAATGATGATAACCTGCATTCATCGATGTTATCAACAAATTATCAATTTAATAAATGCCGAAGTAATTGCTAAACCCCTCTACCGATGTTCTCACCAGAAAAACATCCTCAAATGTCACGCCTGTACATCATAGATTTACATCTAGCATCCAGATTTACATATTTGAAAATCCTAAAGAATGCTGCACAGAAATGCGAGATGCTAGAGATGCAGGGTGCTGACAGGTGCAATTGTGAGTTAATTTTGCCAGAATGAGGAATAACTGTGCAGAATTATTTTCATTGAGTGGCATTCCACATGGTTTTGTATATTCCATGGGGATTAACTCTCACATTTACTGCCTGCGCTGCGAGGGCAGCAAATGTGAGCTGTGGGTGGCAAGTGGTCGGTGAGGGTGGTGGGAGGAGGACTGGGAGGGTATGATGACATCTTTGCAGTATGCAAGTGAGGGTACTGCAGGATTCAGTAGAATAGAGTATCATGGGCCCGATTCACAAAGAGACTTACGACTCGTAAAGTTACGAGTGCGGAGTACCCGCACTTATGGCAGAATCACTGCCCTCATGAAGGAATTTCGCACTGTAGTGCTCAGCGCGGAGATTCTGCCTCGAGTGAGGAGAACGCACTCGTAACTTTATGAGTCGTAAGTCCCTTTGTGAATCTGCGAACACATTGGCCAATAGCAATACCCAAATCCTAAATTAACAACTCTGTATTAATAAACCGAAACAGGCCTCAATAATAAACCAGTCATGCTCATTATAGTAACTTGTTGATTCTTATGTTCACTACAACACATGGAAACTGGCTTCATCCTTCAGCCCTCAGAACCTATTCTCCAGCAGTAGAGATGTTTAATGGCTCAGATTCTCAGGCAATGCTCGCATTCCTCTTATAAGGTTTAGGAGCGATATAGGATTCTAGAATGTATGTGAAGGCTGGAGGGGAGTATTCAAGAAGGGTTCAACCTGTGGCAATTGAATTAGAGATATTTATGAGACGAAGGCAGGCACTTTTGAGCTTTTATCTAACTCAGCAAATATTTGCTTTTCGCTTATTTTAAAATTGTGAAGTGTATGGGGCTATTAGAGGAGACCTTATTTAGAATAACATTAAAGGGAGAAAAATGCAACACCTTCCATTCTTTAAACATATAATTGACACAGTATTCTGATAATTACCAAATAAATATAAGCCTTGGAAAGGCAATCGGTCTCGCATTGTTTGAGTTAGAGCTATTGGACTTTTTAAATGGCAATGGGTTTTACCTCTGTGTTATGGAGTGTATGTATGTGGTGTGTAGTGGAATTATGTGGATTGGATTAGTTAGTTGTGTTATTGTGTGGCATGGAATTGTGCGGTGTGGAGAGGATTTGTGTAGTGGAACTATGTGGCATTGTGTGCTGTTGAATTATGTGGATAGTAATTATGTGGTATTGAGTGTACTGGAATTATGTGGAGTGGGAATGTGTGTTATGGAGTGTAATTATGTGGAATGTTATTTTGTGTTGTGGAGTGGTAAGTAGTGGAGTTTAATAATATGGTGTGACATTGAATTTTGTGGCACGATGTTGAATTGTGTGGTGTGGATCAGATATATGCGGTGTGTTTTGTAATTGTGTTGTTGTATTGTAATATGTGGTTTGCTGTCAAATTATGTGGTGTGGATTAGAAATGTGCTGGGCTGAAATGTGTGGTGGGGAACTGTGTGGACAGCTTCGCGTTTTTGGTGACGAAAAAGAACAAATAGGTAGGAGAAAGCTCTAGATCTGTGTGTTTGGGTGCTAACAAAAAGAAAGAGAGTTATAGCTATTAGCGTTGTAAATGTAAATGTATCCTACCTATGAGTGATGTAATGGAGGGGATGTATGTGGCGTGTAGTGGAATTATCTGGGTTGCATTGGAATTGTTAGTTGTGGCATGGAATTGTGTGGTGCTGAGTGGATTTGTGTAGTGGAAATATGTGGCAGGGTGTGCAGTTGTATTATGTTGATGGTAATTATGTGTTTTTGAGTGTATAGGAATTATGTGGAGTGGGATTGTATGTAATGGAGTGTGAATATGAGGAATGGTATTTTGTGTTGTGGAGTGTTATGTAGCGGAGTTTAATTATGTGGTGTGCTGTTGAATTTTATGGTATGATATTGAATTATGTGTTGTAAATTGAATATATGTGGTGTGTAGTGGATTTCTGTGGAGTTGAATAGTGTGGCATGGAGCAGTGTGGTGTTGAGTGAAATTATGTTGAGTGGAATTATGTGGCATTTTGTGGAGTAGAATTATGTGGATTGTTGTTATGTAGCATAGAGTGGATTTATGTGGGGTGTATTTATGTGATATTGAGTAGCGTGTAATTCGGTAGAGTTGAATTACGTGGTGGTGAGTAGTATTATGTGGATTATAATTATGTTGCATAGGTTGGAATTGTGTGACGCTGAATTGTGTGGCATTGTGTTGAATTATGTGGAGCTGAATGCTTGTTGTTTATTTACAGCAGTGGTGAAGAAGCAGCCTTGGATGGATTGGATTGAGTAGGGTGGACTGAACTGAAGTGGGGTGGATTAGGGTAGATTGGAGTAGATTGGAGTAGAGTGGGGTGGATTGGATTGGACTGCAGTGGAGTGGGCTGGATTGGAGTGGAGTGGATTGGAGTGGACAGGACTGGAGTGGGGTGGATTGGAGTGGAGTGGAATGGATTGGAGTGAGGTGGAGTGGGGTGGGGTGGGTTGCAGTGGGGTGGATTTCATTGGAGTGAGGTGGGGTGGGTTGCAGTGGGGTGGATTTAATTGGAGTGGAGTGGGGTCAGGTGGAGTGGTGTGGGGGGACTGGAGTTTGGTGGAATGGAGTGGGGTGAAATAGAGTGGGGTGAATTGGAGTGGGGTGGGGTGAATTGCAGTGGGATGGATTGAAGTGGGGTGGATTGGATCAGAGTGGCATGGAGCGAAGTGGGGCAGATTGTTTTGGATCGGAGTGGGGCAGATTGTTTTGGATTGGAGTAGAGCAGATTGTTTTGGATTAGAGAGGGGCAGATTGGAGTGGGGCTGATTCTTTTGGATTGAAGTGGGGCACATTGGAGTGGGGCAGATTGTTATGGATTGGAGTGGAGCAGATTGTTTTCAATTAGATTGGGGCAGGTTGTTTTGAATTGCAGTGGGGAAGATTGCTTTGGATTGGAGTGGGGCACATTGGAGTGAGGCAGAATGTTTTGGATTGGAGTGGGGCGAATTAGAGTGGAGCAGATTGGAGTGGCATGGTTTGGGATGATTGGAGTGGTTTGGATTGAATTGGTCTGTGGTGGATTGGATTGAGTGGGGTGGATTGGTGTGGGATGAGGTGGATTAGCATGGATTGGAGTGGGGCGGATTGGAGTGGGGTGATTGGGGTGTACTGCACGATTATGTGTTAAAGCATCATTTCAGAAATTACACACAAGAAAGAAACAATGTCGCGTTGCAATAAGATAATACTCATCTTTTGAGAACAGTGTCCACGAGCAAAAACTAAAGAAACCATCAGTGCAAAGTGAGAAAAGAAGACTAAGCAAAATTAAAGAAAGTTAACTATAGAAAATAAAACTTTGCCATTTTGTTTGTCATGCCGGGCATATTTTCGCCAGCACACGCTTTCTGTTTGCAGGGCACTGGAAGATAAAAAGAGCAAAATAGTACCTCAATCACGTCGGGACCAGCAAAAGGGCACTGATTACGTTGCTTGGTCCCTGATTACATGCTAGGTCCCTGCTCCACACAAAGGAACAGAAATTATATTATGCCTGCAGTGACAAATTATGAGGCTGTAAAGAAGAGTGCTATGCAGGCCAACAAATGGGCAAGCAACGGGCGGACTCCAAGCCCATTTTGGATACAAGAGTGCCTTGCAAGAGAGACACATGCCCTAGTGCATGCTCTCGCAAGCTTGATCCTACAAATGGCACAATTATCTCAAATCTCAGGAAATCGTATAACTATTATTAAAAATGGTATACAACGTGTTTACATAACTCCAACAATCGTCTCTAGGTCCATAAAAATAGGTATTTTTATTATCAATCAGCTCAAAATCATGTGTAGTATCGACCTCGGAAGGATGAAAAGCTGAGTTGGCCTCGCTGGCATTAAAGACTATGACCTGTATGTTGCCCTAAAATATATGTAGTCAGTCACGGCCGGCATGACTCGCGGGTGGGGGGGCCGGAGGTCGCGCGGGGAGGGGTTCGCACGGGGATGGTAATTAAAAAAAATAATTTAACTTACCTTCCCCTGCCCGGTCAAGTCCCGCGTCGCGTCCCTCCAAGTCCCAGGAAACAGGCAACCTCCCTCCCCTCACCTATGCCAATCACAACGCTGCAATGGAAGTGTTGTCATTGGCTAGGACGCCGACCACACAGGCGTCTATGGGAAGGCCGTTTTCTCCATGTAGGCTGTACATGGGGCCGACCAAACAGTCAGCGCCCACAACAGTGGGCAAGCCACTCCTCCTCTGCCCTGAAGCAGGACCAAAAACCAAACCCTTCCGCTTTTTTTGCAGTGCGAGAAGCAGAAACATAAAATGGTATTTATAATACCATTTTATGTTTCTGCTTCTCGCACTGCGAGAAAACAGTGGGGCAACGCTCCTCCGCCCACATGGAGGAGCCGCCCCTCTATGCAGCAGATGCATTAACACCCAGCACGGTTTTAAGGGGTCTTCTGAAGTCAGTCCTTAACGCACTGAGCTAATTTACTGGGATTGATTAAAGTGACCACAAGTTACGTGCATATGTGCTACAGCGGGTGGCTGCCTGGCCTAAGGCAGCTGCCTATGGTGGTGAGAGCAAACTACGGGAATGAGAGAGTGTGGGTCGGCACTCGGCCTAGCCTGCTGGCCGACAATCTGAGGTCTGAACGTGTCGCATATGAAAGTGGGACAAATAAAGAACCTATTGGCTTTTGAGCTAGTAGGAGAATGCATTATGGGACTTGTATTTTAGCTTTTGAAATTGTAATTCATGGCTCGTAAAGTTCCTGCACCCAAGTGGCAAGAATGGATTTATTATGTGTCCCACATTAAGGCGGCTTTGCTTTAATAGTGCATGGGGAGGAAGTTGTCACGGTGGCTTCTAGATCAGTCCTCTTGGTTCTGGGGTGTTCTCTGCGAGGGTTGCCAGATGCACGAGTGGCGACCCGTCTACCTGGTGGATGGCTAGGGGACACTGTGGAGTAGTCGTTTCTGCCTACTTTGATACATGCTGAGGAAAGTGGTTTCTTTTCTCCCTGCGTGGGGGTAGCGGGTACTGTGTTCTGGTAGTTGCTGACTAACTAAATGGAGACTGTCCCTCCACCGGTTAGATACCTTGTTTGTTGCCTGGGAGTGTATGAACGAAGCTAGGCGTAGCCAGGGCTTCTCTCATGCTAGTGGGGTGGGGTGGAGGCTCACGAGGATGGAGGCGTAGAGCCCCAGACGCCTTCTCTCCGTCCTCTGCTTTCTGAGTCTCCTCTGCTCTGGTGCTGCTTCTTATAAGAGCTGCATGTGAAAGGCTTGAGCCCCCTTTCCTACAGAGCCGCACGTATCACAGGCTGACATTCTTCGTGATTGCGCCAGAGCAAGGCAGATGTCCACTGCCCCCCAAACCTTGCCCTCTACCGCACTCCATAATGGTGGCAGAGAAAGTTGTCAAGCTTTTGTTGGTTGTACAAAAGTAGCTAAATTAGCTCAGCTCAGTAGGTTCCTGCATCCTGCTCCAGCAAAACAATGCGGTCGATGGTACAGTAGCTTCTACCAGTGCGGGTGTCAGACATGACGTGACATGGTGCTTTCTTACTGTTCTGAGAGACTTTTATGGGGTGTTTAGGAACCCTACCTGCCCTTTTAGGTATGGATGCGGTCAGGGACTTTCTGTACAGCATCGCTTCATGAAAAGGCGGCTCAAGGGGTGTAACCTGCAGATCATGGATTCCAATCCCAGAGGGCTGTTAACTTGGATAACAAGCAGAAAACAATAAAAACATGCAAGGCATAGGGATTTAATTATTGGAAATACACTAAAAATGACGGGTGGGAGGGGGCCATGGGGAGATGAAGTGAACTGGGAGGACTTGCGCCGAAGCTGAACACTTAAAGAAGACATAAGCAGCAAGGATCCGCGTCGGGTGCCGAAGCTGAATAAGTGCCAAAGACACAAGCAGGAGGAAATAATAAAAAAGCAAGTGAGCGGAGAGACGAGGAGAGAGCACCAAAACTAAACATATGGTGAGAGTGAAAGGATCTATGGAGCTGGGGCAGTCTCCAGGGCGTAACAAAACATCCAAAAGGTGGGAAAAATGTAAAGTATTCACCAATGAAACAAAGGAATTTTGAAAGCCAGACGAAACAACCAATTGAAGGTGCTGGGTGTGCTAATAGCCCACACAGTAGATAACGGCATGTCTTGAAGAGACAGCACATACGCTGCCTAGGCGAGACCTAATGCTAGAAAAGTCTTCCACCATTTTCTCAGCAGTTACCCTTCACCAAAATCCCTATCTACAAATATATATAAAAATTTGTAGCTATCTTTTTTCTACTGAGCTACATGAGAGTTTGTTTGGAGAGCAAACTTCAGGTCTGTGTTTGTTTTTGGGGGTGTTGTTTTCCTACCTGCCCTCCAGAGGACACCACAACCAGTGAGTTCAGTTACAGGAAGTTGCATTCCTCTCTTATTGAGTGGCATGAAGAGGGCTCTGGATGGGCTACCTCTAGCATGAATAACAGTATCTGAAGGCGATCCAGTGGGCGCGAGCCTGCAGGGGGTGGCCAATGATGATAGATGCAATAATATTCTAGTTTGATTTAGTTGACTAGTTAGAGAAAAAAAAACACAAATGGTAAATCTATGGTGCTGGGATTCAACTCACAGGCCTGCCAATCCACATGGTGCCACCACGTGATACACGATATTGGCTCCCAACACATGGTCATCCGATGAAGAACCGATATCACACGGTCAGGGAAAACGAGCTGAAAACCATTGTAAATAGTGGATTTCAAGATCGTTTACTAAGGCTTTGAACTGCCGACGTCAATTAAGGGGTGTGAAAACACCCTAGAAAATGCACACCAGTCCTAACAAGCTCTTTTTTTGTTTTTGGAAGAAGGGGCTTGGGGCAAAAGTGCATCTTAGGTACTTCTTGGCATGATGCGCCGCCCTCTCCATGGCCCCTCCCTCTCCTCACATGGCAAGATTTTTGTTCAGGTTGGCAGGTATGAACTCTGTACCCTCAAGCAGGGACGCGAGGCAAAATATAATTCTTCCAGCTGTGTCTTAGTGGAAGATGCCTCTATAGAAGATGGGGCAGAACCCTTTGGGGTCACAAGGGATAGATGGACAGCACTATGTCACAGCTAAGAAACGTTTCCGTGTCTTCCAGGTCCTGAACTATTTCTGCCACTGATGACAGGGTTGAAGATGAAAAGGGTCCAATTATAACCCAGACTCATTGGACTCTTGTGATCCAACAACCTGGATGGACAGACACACTGCCACTATTTATTTGTTAATGTAGAACTGTCTTTATTTAGTCGGCGAGATGGACTATGGTCGTCCCCCCCCCAGTGTTTAAGGACCCCTCTTTCTGATAATAAAACCAGAGTGAGGCAGCTTTTTAATTCTGGTGAACAACTGGCCGGTGGCACAAGTACATGGTATCAGGGCATTGCTGATCATGGTTGGGGTCGCCCTGTGCATACGTGCACAAAGTTCTCATCTTTGAACATGGACCGAGAGATGTTCGCCCGCTCCTGGTCCGGACCAACACTGGTACCTCGTATGCATGCACCACATCATGCTGATTTGAAGGAAAACGGGTTGCAAAAATATATTTCTGAAGCTGAATAGAGACAAAATGTGACAGAGCCTTGTACATTTTGCTGTTTCCAAAATATACTCCTCAAGCTTTTATATTTTTTAAGATTAGCTCTACAAAAGAAAAGTATTCCAACACAAAATCTTATTTTGCAAGTTGATAATCTTTTGTTCTTTCTGTAATTTAGTGGCAGTGCCCTCACTGTAAATACCAATACGGAATCAATAGAGCAAATTAACTTTTCATTCGCTTCAGGGAGCTCAACTCATCTATAAATAACAAGAAAACGTACTGTTTCTTGCAGCTGTAAGGATGAACTATCAGATGCCAGAGAAAATAACACAAAAAATAAGCTGACAATCTTGAGAGCACAAAGTTATTTATTCTTTTAGATACAGATTTTCATTCTGAACTATAGAAGCCTGCTTAAAGTAAGCTTGGGGTATATGCATTATAAAATTAGAACAAATTATTTGTATGCAATTGTAACTTTTGGAAAATATTGCATTAAAAATGTTGTAATATGGACTGTCTACACAAATGCACAGCTCACACAACCGAGCAAAATCAGCAGTTTTCAAATGAGTAGCATCACTGACCATTTGAATATTATCGAATGATTTGATCTTTGTTTCAGAATGCAGTGCAGATCTTTTATTTTAACTTGCACACTGAACATACTCAAAGGTGGAGGAAGTGTTAGCATGATTCAAGATGTTGGTTTCAAAGCAATCTCTTAATCTTCCTCTGGGAGCCCTGTCTGCTGCCAGATGGATTTTGGGAGAGACAAGCAATATTTTGGGTGTGGGGGGTGAGGGGGGGCTGCCCACACCAGGACTCATCGCTAGACCTCTGATCTGTTCTCTTCTTTGCTGCTTTAGCAGATGAGTATTATGTTTCATTTCTTTCCATAAGTGTATTTAAAGTTTAAATGCTCTGAATGTTTAATAACCATTTTCATATGACATCGTTTCCTTCTGGTTTACAGCATGCGTGGCATTTTGGAACTTGTTGAACGGGCGTAATTGTGCACACTTTTTCTTCCTGTCCTTGTCGTTTTTTCTTCAGTATCTTTCAGAGGTAGGTGTACAGTTTCCGTCCACCTTGATAGGTGGCGGTAGAGAGCGGCTCTCCCACTGTGGGCAGCCCTGATTTTGTTTTGAGCTCGGATGTTTTCTTATGGGCGGCATGCGATGTGCCCGTGTCCTTATCTCCTCGTGTCTTTAATGTTCAGCGGTTTCATTAAAGAGGTAACTTTCAGTTTTTCAATTGTTTTTTATATACTTGGCTGCAACCCTCTTTTTCCTTTAATGGGTATATTATAGCTTGAATACTAGAAGATTCAGCTAACAGGGTTATGCAAGTTAAGTTTCAAAGGCCCCCGGGTGGGCTCTGGGAATTCACTTCCTATTTCCTCCCTAGAGGATGTGAAGGACGTCGTGCAGCATGCTGTAGTGTTTTGTTGTTTTACCATTGTTGCTGGAGGTTCTGCAGTAAATATTTAGGGGCTTATTTACAAGCCCCTTCCTCCGCCAATGCGTTAATTTTCGTCGCTTGGCCGTGGCGGTAGACATTGAGATGCGGCGATCGTCCTTACCTGGTGGTGACATCTGGCAGGTCGCATGGAGACAAGTTGCTGACCTGTGTGAGAAGACTGCCTTGCGCCCCTTGGAGCTGTGAACGGTAGAAGCGCCCCTGCGCACCAACGTAGGGAGGTCTGCATCGCATACTACGATCCACCACTACCATGGGGTGCACGGAGGAGATTATCAATGGTGTTGCGCGCCTCTCTGCATCACATGCCGTAGGATGTTGTGCTGGCCGGATGCTGTGGTGGGTGAGGCCCCTGAGCTGTACCAAACTTGTGTGGCGGGAGCGCTGCAACTTTGCGCCTAAGGGGGCCCTGTTGCCACACCTGCATCGGGAGGTTCCCCAGCGGACTTGGCAGTGAATGCTATACCCAGGCTTGTGAAATCCTACCTGGCTGGGGCTCCTGCTGGCTGAGTCACAGATTTGGAGAGAGTGCAGGGCATTAATCCCCGGTGTCAATGTCCAGGTGGGAAGAAGGTGGGATGCGTAGCGGAGGAGGCCCTAGTCGAGTCGGGCCCAGGTCTCGCACCTGTGGGTGATGCACACTGTGACCTGAGCAATCCCTGCTCTGTGGCTGACCTACATCACCGAGGGCACTGCACACGACTGGTGGGGGACTCCACTAACTTGCTCAATTCGCTGAGAACGGCCATTGGTGGCAGTGGGTGATTGGAAGAGGCAACCGGGTGGTACTGCCTTTCCTTGTCCCCTGTTAGTTTGCTTTTGGGTGTATGGGAAACTAACATTTAGTGGACTTCCTCTTTCCACAGTGCTGCACCGTCTGGTTGCTGCTGCTGCTGTCCCCATCTGCTGCTGCTGGTTCCTCTGACACGGAGGTCAGGTGTTCGAGTCCCTCCTCCACCTGCAGGCTCCAGCCTGCGCCTCATCCCTGGTGGTCCAGTGGTAGCGCGTCACTGCTCTGCAGCTTGACTGCCCTCCTGTTCCTCTCGTCTGTTGTTCCTGTTCATCTTTCTGCTCTTCTCTGTTGCTTTCCTACCTTTTTCTTTATTGTTTTATCTTTGCTGTGTTTGGCTTTGTTTTCCTGTGCTTTTTTGCAGTTCCTTTTTCCCTATCGTCTCCCTTGTTGCCGCTGCGATCACCCGCGTCCCCTCCCCCTCCAGTGTCCTTGCCTGCGTTTCCCGCCTCACAGCTGTCCAGCCCCCCTGCAGCACTACTCAATGGTGGTCGCTGTGCCGCCATATGCAGCAGGTGTGCCACTGGTGCGCCGAAGGGAAGCCAAAGGCAAGCCCGTCTGTGTCCGTCCGGCCCTGCACTGTGCCCAGCACCAGGGACCCTGCCTCTCGGACACTCCACCGCTATGATGCCAGCACCCTCCTCGCCCTCAACCATGGACGCCACGCCGCCTGCCATCTAGTATCACCGAAGAATACCCTTGCACCCTGCACCTGTCGAAACTGCAAACGCACATTTTGCCACATCAGCACACCGCACACCCAGCCGACCAACAGCGCACCCAACCTGCTCAACTCCATCCTCTTCAACGTGCAGTCCCTCCACAAATACGCCACAGACATCTGGGACCTACTCGACGCCACCTCTTCAGACATCGCCTTCTTCACGGAAATCTGGACCAACCTCTGCTCCAGACCGGACATCGCCATCGCCATCCTTGAGGGCTACTAAATCACCCGCAAGGACCACCCCGACCGTCCAGGAGGAGGCATTGCCATCGTCTACAAAAGCACACTCCGACTGACCACGCACTCTAATGACCCAACGGTGACCATGGAACACCTCCCATCCAGATCTGGACCAACCCAACACCATCCTCTGCGGCACCCTCATCTACAGGCCCCCTGGGCTATGGACCACCATTCACTGATGCCATTGTAGACCTCATTGCACCCCAGGTTCTCCCATCCACCGACTACATCCTACTCGGAGACCTCAAGTTCCACATGGGCAACCCCAGTTACCAGAACACCACCCCCCTCCTGGGGAACCTCGCCAACATCGGACTCAAGCAGCTAGTCACCCCACCAACCCACATAGCCGGACACACGCTTGCGCACGTCTTCTCCACCAGCGGGAACTTCAACTACAGCCACACCACCGTACTCTCCTGGACCGACCATCATTTTATACATCACGTCTTCACCATGCCCACCGTACACCACCGCCATGATCGCCCCCCCCCACAGCTAGATCAAGGCCACTGAAGAACTTCTTGTCAACTCCCTCAGCACCACCACTCCGTCAACGCTCACAGATGACAACACCGCAGCACGCAACCTCCACCGATGGATCTCCAACTGAGCCGACACCCTAGCACCCCTCAAGAAAAGACCATGCAAACAACACTCCAAGAAGGCCAACTGGTTCACTCCCGCCCTCCACTAGTCCAGACGCACCTGTAGACGTCTCGAGAAGTGATGGAGGCATAACATCAATCAACTCCCAAACACAGTCACCCTTGCACCATGGCGCAAGGGTGCCTGCATTGGCGCATGGTAGCCATTGTGCGCCAGTGTAGGGGAAAAAGACAGGGGGGCTTATTCATGAGCCCCTTCTGACAGTTTCACCCCGCCAGTGCATCATTTCCTTGACCTACTTGCAGCGTGATTCTTGCACCACGTTGCGCAGTATTTGAAAAGTGACGCATCTAGGCATATGCGTGACCTTGTGAAGCCCTGTGCCACATTATACCTGCATCAGGTATGATGTATGCAGGGTGGGCGTTCCCCCCTCAACAAAGCCTCATAGGAGTGGCACAGTGAAATCCATCAGATTTCACTGCAACATTTGTAGGAACAGTACATTACGCCTGCCTCATGGCAGGCGTAAGGGTGACGCAGTGCCACAGGGATTAGCTGGGCCCATGCATTGCTGGATTTGTGTCATGCTTGTGACGCAACTGCAGCAATGCGTGACTTTAGCGCTGACAGATACGTCAGGATTCCAGACGTATCTGTCATTGATTTCGACATGGAGCGCCATACAGTGAATACAGCGCATCGATGGTGTTGCAAGAAGGGCGTAGTGAAAAGTGTTGCAACGCTGTTTTTTTCGCAGCGATGCAACACTTTTCATGAATGAGACCCAGGAATGCGCCCTATCTTATTGATGGTGCGCATTCCTGCCCTGTAGTTTTGTCGCAGGGCAGCGCAGCAACATTCCTTGCAGTGCTGTCCAGCACCAAAACCTTCTGAAATGAGGCCCCAAGTGTTTGCACCATTTTTAAGACCAGCTATTTTCTGGTCTTAAAAATTGCCTCTAACTGCAGTTAGAGGCATTTTTTTGGGTTTTGCACCATACAAGGAATTCCTTGTAAATATCGCGAAGTGGGGTTAGCAGCAGTTTTTGCACGGGAACGCCTACCTTGCATCTCATTTTCGTTAACTCCCGCTAACAGAAGTGGTGATCTTAAAAATTCACGTTTTTGCCAGAAAACTGCCGGTAAGTGAGGTTAGCGGCAACTTGTAAATAAAGCGATAAAAAAAAGCCACCGTAACGTCAAAAAACTGACGCTACGGTGGCGTTAACTCCTTATACATATGCCCCTTGTCACATAAGTGAGAGAGGTTTTACATTGTATTAATCTGTGGGGCCGGGCAAATACAGAATTGCTGAAGCCATGCCCCCATTTGAAACCTTTATCGACTTCAGACCTATTTAGCAAAAGGAGTTTGCATTCTAGAGCTTACAGGTGTGTCCTTTCTGGTTTTACTCTGGAACTACAAATCTGAGGCTATGTGGTGAAAAACAGGGTTTGCTTTGGTCACAAGGGATGGTGCAATGTGACAATGATGAATAACTTGAGACCTCAAAATGCATTCACAATAAAGACAGTATAAATGAAAATAAGCATGTATAACCCGTGGACATATCCCTCCCCAGGGCAGCCTGGGGTTTGAAAAGCATAAAACAATTCCACAGCCCAAATGTTTCCTGAGTGAAAAGCACCTGATGCTTCACCTCTCTGCTTTCTAGACCCCAGATGGGAAAAAAATGATTCAATTTATTCCAAGTAAAGTCTTACGGGATAATTACGACTACGGCGGTCCTATGAACCACCGTAGCCACACCGGCGGTCCGACTGCCCTATTACGAGTTTGTCGATCAGACTGCCAAAACACCGCTGGAACTGCCAGGGATCCAGATCCAAGTGATTGGCGGTGACACTGTGGCACCGCCAAGCATAGTACGAGTTTCCTCACTGCCACAATTTTCATGGCGCATGGAGCCTCAGGGCCAGGGGATGCATGCAGGGGACACATGGTGTGCCCCTGCCTCCCTATATGCACCAGTTCCACTACGGCATGGACTTCACAGTCCATGCCGGGCTGGAACGCGCTGTGGCAGTCCCACTGCACTGCCTTTCTAAGGCTCACATATGAGCCTTTGAGAGGTACAGCCCTTGGGACCACCACCGCAGGACAGCCAGATCATGAGAATACTCCTAATCTGACAGGTGAGCGACAGAAGGCTTTGGCGGTCTCCCAGCGGGGCGCTGGCATGGTGGCCCGCTGCGAGGCCGCCAAAGTTGTAATTAGACCCTTAGTTCTTTGTCAAGTGTTTATTATAAAAATGTACACAAACCCAGAGAAAGGGCAGAAACAACATTTGTAGAGTGACAGATTTAGGAAAAACGTTTCTTCACGCAGCCACACCAAAGGTACTGAAGACAGCTGCGCCACTGGATTCAAGCTAGCCTGGCTGATGAGGGGTGATGCTTGTTTCCGATCCAGGGAGGACCTAGCTTGGCAGTTCAGGCTGGACTGTTCCCATGAGGATCAGGGTCAAGACTGATTTGCATATAGCTGGGTCCAAACTGGTGTCCTGTGGTGAGCAAAAAAATGATGGATTAAACCCAGATCTTTGTGACTCGGGGAGAATGTTTGCAGTGTTCAGTATTCTGTCCATCATTTGTTCCTTTTGCTTTTGTCGCCCTAAGTGGGAAGGGTATGCCCAGACGTGGGTCCCGCGCTCACTGCGCCACTGAATTCAAGCTAGCCAGGCTGATAAGGGGTGATGCCCCGAAACCGGTTCCAGGATGCTTGTTTCCAGTCCAGGGAGGACCTGGCTTGGCAGTTCGGGCTGGACTGTTCCCATGAGGCTCAGGGTCAAGACTAATTTGCATATGGCTGGGTCCAAACTGGGGTGGCGTGGTGAGCAAAAGTACGATGGATTAAACCCAAATCTTTGTGACTGGGCGTGAATGTTTGCATTGTTCAGCATTCCGTCTATCATTCTTTCCTTTTGCTTTTGTTGCCCTAAGTGGGAAGAGTATGCCCAGACGTTGGTCCCGTGCTCATTGCGCCACTGGATTCAAGCTAGCCTGGCTGATGAGGGGTGATGCCCCGAAACCGGTCCTAGGATGCTTGTTTCCGGTCCAGGGAGGACCTGGCTTGGCAGTTCGGACTGGACTGGTCCCATGAGGCTCAGGGTCAAGACTGATTTGCATATAGCTGGGTCTAAACTGGGGTGTCGTGGTGAGCAAAAGAATGATGGATTAAACCCAGATCTTTATGACTGGGGTGAATGTTTACATTGTTCAGCATTCCGTCCATCATTTGTTCTTTTTACTTTTGTTGCTATAAGTGGGAAGGGTATGCCCAGAAGTGGGTCCTGTGCTCACTGCGCCACTGGATTCAAGCCAGCCTGGCTGATGAGGGGTGATTCCCCGAAACCGGTCCCAGGATGCTTGTTTCTGTTCCAGGGAGGACCTAGCTTGGCAGTTCGGGCTGGACTGTTCCCATGAGGCTCAGGGTCAAGACTGATTTGCATATGGCTGGGTCCAAACTGGGGTGGCGTGGTGAGCAAAAGAACGATGGATTAAGCCCAGATCTTTGTGACTGGGGGTGAATGTTTGCATTGTTCAGCATTCCGTCCATCATTTGTTCTTTTTGCTTTTGTTGCCCTAAGTGGGAAGGGTATGCCCAGAAGTGGGTCCCGTGCTCACTGCGCCACTGGATTTAAGCCAGCCTGGCTGATGAGGGGTGATTCCCTGAAACTGGTCCAAGGATGCTTGTTTCCGTTCCAGGGAGGACCTAGCTTGGCAGTTCGGGCTGGACTGTTCCCATGAGGCTCAGGGTCAAGACTGATTTGCATATGGCTGGGACCAAACTGGGGTGGCGTGGTCAGCAAAAGAACGATGGATTAAACCCAGATCTTTGTGACTGGGGTGAATGTTTGCATTGTTCAGCATTCTGTCCATCATTTGTTCCTTTTGCTTTTGTCACCCTCAGTGGGAAGGGTATGCCCAGACGTGGGTCCCGTGCTCACTGCACCACTGGATTCAAGCTAGCCTGGTTGATGAGGGATGATGCCCCAAAACTGGTCCCAGGATGCCTGTTTTCAGTCCAGGGAGGACCTGGCTTGGCAGTTCGGGCTGGACTGTTCCCATGAGGCTCAGTGACAAGACTGATTTGCACATGGCTGGGTCCAAACTGAGGTGGTGTGGTGAGCAAAAGAACGATGGATTAAACCCAGATTTTTGTGACTGGGGGTGAATGTTTGCATTGTTCAGCATTCCGTCCATTATTTGTTCCTTTTGCTTTTGTTGCCCTAAGTGGGAAGGGTATGGCTAGACATGGGTCCCGTGCTCACTGCGCCACTGATGAGGGGTGATGCCCTGAAACGGGTCCCAGGATGCTTGTTGCCGGTCAAGGGAGGACCTGGCTTGGTAGTTCGGGCTGGACTGTTCCCATGAGGCTCAGGGTCAAGACTGATTTGAATATGGCTGGGTCCAAACTGGGGTGGCATGGTGAGCAAAAGAACGATGGACTAAACCCAGATCTTTGTGACTGGGGGTGAATGTTTGCATTGTTCAGCATTCCGGCCATCATCCGATTTAAGATCTGCTGCACTGTGCACATGGCACTAAACAGCAATGGCCCTAGCTATTTAGCAGATAGACTCACCCGTTATCAGCCTTCCAGAACACTCCGGTCAAGCTCCAAATCGCTACTTTTGGTGCCCCGTGTTAAGAAATCCCGCATAGATTGGAAAGCTTCCTACTACCTAGCCCCCTCCTTCTGGAATCGGCTCCCCAGCCACCTCCGGAAATGCCCTGACTATTTACTCTTCCGAAAGCTCCTCAAAACTGAGCTTTTCTGATAACCTCTTCTTTTCTTAACTGTAGCACTTCCGTAGCACGGAGATACCCCTTCAGGGGTGATTCGGGCGCTTTATAAGACACGAAAATAAAATAAATAAATAAATAAATAAACAAATAAATAAATTGGTTCTTTATGCTTTTGCCGCCCTAAGTGGGAAGGGTATGCCCAGAAGTGGGTCCCATGCTCGCTTTGCCACTGGATTCAAGCCAGCCTAGCTGAAGAGGGGTGACGCCCTGAAACCGGTCCCAGGATACTTGTTTCCGGTCCAGGGAGGACCTGGCTTGGCAGTTCGGGCTGGACTGTTCCCATGAGGCTCAGGGTCAAGACTGATTTGCATATGGCTGGGTCCCATCTGGGCTGGCATGGTGAGCAAAAGAACGATGGCTTAAACCCAGATCTTTTTGATTGGGGGTGAATGTTTGCATTGTTCAGCATTCCGTCCATCATTTGTTCCTTTTGCTTTTGTCACCCTAAGTGGGAAGGGTATGCCCAGACGTGGGTCCCGTGCTCACTGCACCACTGGATTCAAGCTAGCCTGGCTGCTGAGGGGAGATGCCCCAAAACTGGTCCCAGGATGCTTGTTTCTGGTCCCGGGAGGACCTGGCATGGCAGTTCAGGCTGGACTGTTTCAATGAGGCTCAGGGTCAAGACTGATTAGCATATGGTTGGGTCCAAACTTGGGTCGCGTGGTGAGCAAAAGAACGATGGATTAAACCCAGATCTTTGTGACTGGGGGTGAATGTTTGCATTGTTCAGCATTCCGTCCATCATGTGTTTCTTTTACTGCAGACAGTGAAGCCAGTATCTGGCTTCGCTGACAGGCTGAGTGCTGACACGGGGCCCTGTGGACATCCAAGTGCAGTGGTAGGTAGGTCAAAGTGCAGTGGTTCCCCCACCCCATTCCATCTCCCATTTGATCAATGAACATGTTTCTCCTTGGACTTTTTTCTCCCTTATTTTGGAAATAAGCCTTTTTGCTTGGCTGTGTTCGACACCATACAATCCTCTTACTTGGCTGATCCAATGCCTCTGTTACCACAGCTAAAGGCCATGCTCAGGCTATCATCCTCATTGGCTCTCCCTCCCCAGTTCATCGCTGCAAAATGACATTGTAGCAAACTTGGACTGGTAAATATCAAATTAACCCTCATGTCATTTTGTCGGTGTGCACATACGTGGTGACGTATGCATGTGCATATATCACACACGCATGAAATGCATCAGTCGCCCGCAGTAGCTGCATAATCATTCCTTGTTTGATTTTTTTGATTTTTTTAACTTTTGGACAATGCTGCATAGCATCAGCAAGAAATGTGTTTTGTCGGTGCTGCACAGAATTGGTCAACCCAATAGGCCCCCAAGGATGTGACCTATTGTCTATGCCATTGCTTGTTTACGAATGGTTCAAATCCTAGCTTTTCCTGTTAGCCACAGGCTAAAAAGTAAATGTGTTTTCTTTAAATGCGTTCTTATCACTCTAAAATAGAGCTCCTCTCATGGCCCTGGGAAGTCAGAGTTTGTCTCACACAGACAAGTTTATTCTGAACACTCGCCCTTTGTTGAGAAAATCTTCGATTGAACGAGTCACTGGGATGATGCTCAAAATGATTTGCAAGATTGGGGGCACGTTTCATTTCTTTTATTGGCATTCTTTGTTGACGTAGCAGCTGCATCAATGGGCGCGTGCTCGATTCTGGTCAGGGATTGAGACAACGTCATTCATCTCAAGATAACTATTCGATTGACTTTTTATATTTTATAATTGCGAATAAAATGCTTCTTTTAAAATGAATCTCCTCTTCAGCAAAGCGCCTAGCAGATATAACAGTATTGTCCTTCAGTGAATCAGTCATTTTGTTGCCTGCAAAATAAGGCCCGCTGCAATCATACAGATTCTTCTAGGGGTTCTCCCTGATTAACACAGAAAGCATTATAAACAGTGGTGGCTGGCATCTACTGAGGGTGGGGGGGTGTACAAACAAAAGAAAAAAAAATGAGAAACACTTAACGGATGCTGACGACGGCGTCCTTCTCACTCCGACCTCGTCTCCTCCGACTGCAATGCAGGCACAGCAAACTCCGTCAACCAATCCTGGCCTGCTCACGTATTGTTAACCAGCATGCAATCAGTGCCCTGATTGGGGGGAGAAGCCTCTCTCGGTGCTCCCGAGGGTACTTGATGCCTGCACTTGTTCTCAACCCAGCTGCCCTAAGACAGCTGGGTTGAGAGATTTAAAGTGCGCATGTGTGGCTGGCCGTCTCAAGACAGCTGGCCAAAGACACATGCGCACTTTAAACAAGTGCAAAGGCAGCCCTCTGCCCATCACTCCTCCCTGCTCACTCAGCAGGCCCCGCCCTGACGCTCGGTTCAGGACGGGACGATAAAAAATAAAATGGTAATCAATTACCATTTTATTTTTTATCTCTGGGGCTTTGGGGGGACGTAAGTGGGGTGACGCTCCTCCGCTCCAATGGAGGAGCCGCACCTGATTATAAATGACTATCCAAGCTTTTTTGAGTGAATACTCAGATATAACAATTGTAACAATTGGCACTCAGATAGCAATCTCCATAAAATGATGACCGAATTCAAATGAACTAGAAGTGGACTGACACCAAGGCACACACAGTTCAGGCATTTCTTAAATTTGGTAGTGACAATTGGTTTATGTGGTAGCATATAGGTCATGCTGACACTGTTTTTATGGCTTCCAAGACAGTGGCGGCCATGTCTCTCCATGCCTTACCTTTCCCCACTGGACAAAATAAACCTTTGAGTAGGTCGTCTTTGGATGCCATGCCTCCAGATAGCCAGAAACAAATGAAGGACCCAAATACCACACCTAACAAAATATTGATAGAAAAAGGACTACCACAAACTCTCCCCATGGTATCAGAAACAAAAGGAGGACTACAGGATAATGTCCCACCTCCACAGTAACAGAAATTAAAGAAACCCTTACCTAAACAAGCCTAATTGCTAAGAGTTCCTGTTCTCAGTTTTAATACCAAGAACAGTCAGTTAAAAGTAGCCCAAATCAAACCTACTTCTTACCAAAACAAGCCCAGCCTAAAGCCAGCTTAATCCTTTGCCAAAAGCAGCCTAAATCGTCTTTTTCTCTCTCCAAATCAAACAAAGTGCCTCACTAGAAGAATATTTATTGGGTTGACACTTTTCCCAGTGACAAACACCAGCCTACTGTTCTCTTTTTAACAATTTGCTCTCAAATAGAACTTTATATGAAATCATCTGTATTCATTTTTAAAATGTGCGTTCTGTTTTGTTTACCTTAATTATGACTCAGAGGTCATTAAGGCAACTGTAGATCACATTTTAAAGTGTTCTCGGGATTTTCCATCCCGATGTACACTTTGCATAATCATGACATTGGCACTACCCGACACCGCATCGCCCTCAAACCGTTTATCTAAATCAGGTGTCAATGCTTTCAAGATTGCACACCCTCTTAAACTCTCTACATACTCGACTACAAATTTGAAGCATAAAGGGGCAGATTTACAATGAAAGTGACTCAGTGCATTCCGCAAGCCATTTGGCTGCGCTGCACTTAGTCACTTTCAAAGCACAGGGATGCGACATATTTACAACAATATGTCGCATCTCTAGCTTCCCCCTGCGCTGGCACACAAACTGCAGCCATGCGCCGGCGCAGGCACCCTTGCACCTTGGTGCAAGGATGCCTGCGTCGTGGGGAGATTGTTTTTGTGCAGGAAGGGGCTCCTTCCTGCACAAAAACAATCACTACAGGCATTTTCCTCTTTCAATGCATGCTGCAGAATGGAGCGCCCCTTTCACGCAAAGTGCTGCGTGTAACGGGGCCATATTTACAAGGACAGGAAAAGCCACGTGTGGTATTTGCCTGACATGCTGCTGCATGTCAACTAACTAAGCCCATCTAGAACTCTTAGGTGCCCTGGAATGTTGATCCTTAAGACTCTGTTGCTAAGTGTCCAAGAGACAGTTATCACTTGGGTGCCTTGTGGGTAGGACGCTTCTGTATGAGGATCTTGCAATAAAGAAGATAGCCTTCTACATCACCCTCTCTCCGGTGTACTCCTTTACACTGGCGACGAGCGGAGAACAGCGGACCCCAGCAAGACTAAGTCTCCTTCTACGCTAACAGTAACCTCCTAACACAGCTGTATTTCTATCTGGAAACATAAGGTACTGTGCGCGCTGTCTAGGAAATAAGCCTGCGATCTTTCTCTGTGCCCAGCAGCTATTCTACATTTCTTCTAAGCGTTTCCTGCACTTCATAAACGCTTTGCTTGCTTTTCCACACCGTCACACAAGGCTACCAGGCGCCCTTCATATTGCGCGACTTCTGACCTCTGACTCGTGCCAGCGTGCATTCAAAAATATATTCCTTTGACTTGTCATAGCGCGCATTCAACATTTTCCTCATTTTCCACTTTGTTTGGTCCTTGAACTGTGAGCATTTTTCAAACGCGCTCTGTTACCTGCGCCCGCCGGCTGCTGCCTTCGTACATGCTCCTCCATTCTTCAGCGACGTTACCGTCTTGAGTCACACGAAGTTGACGCACCGCGCATTGACGTAGAGCTCCGTTGGCGCTGCTAAGCAACTAGCTCCCTTAGCAACCAGCTCTTTTCATGGACAAGTCTTTGTTTCCCTGACAACGCGCTTGCCTTCACGAATCAACCTGCTCGGCTCCTCAACATCTATAACGTCTACATGCTCCGTTTAATTTCATTCTTCTGGATGGGTTGAGAGCTCTCGCAGCAACTCTGTGCACTCTACAACTTTGTACTTTTTACACATCTAAGTTTATATTCCTACTGAGGTCACCAGAAGACACACTGCCCATTATTTCTACGGTGACAAGCACACCTGTTTGTCAATCTACTTCTTCGGTGACAAACACACCTTCTTACCACATTACGGCTCATCATTTTTCTTCGGTGACAAGAACACCTGCTTGTCGGATTCCTTCATCGGTGACAAGCACACCTGTTTATGTGTGAACTATACAATTATTTTAAACTCACCGGTTGTTAAAAAAAGTTGTTATTGGTAAGGTGACATATTCACCTATTTCTATGACATTTGTACCAATTCTGTTAATTTGTCAACATTTCTGGGACAATTGTATTAATCTTCATAATTTTTCTTTTCTGCACACCTACCTAAAATGCAGAATGTCACTCCTCCTCCGCTTTTGCTCTCTAACCCTGGTGATCCTGTTATACGATGGTCTAAATGGAAAAAAGTATTCCTCAACTACGCAAGGGTTTGTGGGGTATCACTAAGTGCTGAGAGAAAATCGGCTTTACTATTACACTGTCTGGGTTCTGAAGGACAGGAAGTGTTCGAACACCTCCCTGATTTGTGTGATAATGAGTCAGATAGCCTCAATGAATTTGAGATTTGCCTAAAAAGCTTGATAAGCACTACCTTCCAAAGGTTATATCCTGGAGCGGTATCATTTTGGAAGGCGAGTACAAAAACCTGAGGAATCTGTTGAGGCATACATTACTGTTCTCCGTAAGTTAGGTGCCACCTGCAAGTTTGAAGGGTCTCTCGAAGAGCGCATTCACGATCAGTTTATGTTAGGATGCAATGTTGAAAAAATCAAAGACGAAATATGGCAAAAGGACGACCCGAAATTAGACGAGGTGCTATCCATAGCTAAGAGAATAGAACACTCCCTTGCCTGTGTCGAGGTCATCAAGAAGGAAAACTGTATTTTGGAAGAAAAGGTGCACGCTGTGACAAAGAACTCCTTGAAACCTGCTTTGAAACAGCGTGAATCCGCACATTCCTCTTCAGTTAAACCCAAAGGAAGCTCCAAGGTGAAGTGCTACCGTTGTGACATGTTTGGTCATCTTTCTAATGACAAATCATGTCCTGCCCTCACATCTAAGTGCCACAATTGTGGGAAAGTTGGGCGCATAGCTAAAGCTTGTAGAGCTCAAAAAAACAAGAAGGGCAGACGTGTCAAAGAAGTTTCCCTAGAGGATGAGAGTGATTCTGATTATGATGAGTTACACTGTGGGGAAATTTTGTTACAAAATGGGCAGAACAAGAGTAAAGGCCCCGTGGATGAGGTGCAGGTGAATGATTGTAAAATTAGAATGCTTTTCGACTCGGGTGCAAAGATTTCACTTATCCCAAAAGTCTTCTTGGACAAGGAATTGAATGGGAAATTGAAAGTCTAGAAGCCCAACATCAAGCCGCTAGCTTACGGTGGTCAACCCATAAAGTTGTTTGGATATTTTATGGGCAACATTGAATATAAGGGGAGACTAACGGCAGGGAAAATATATGTCTCTTGCAGAGGAGACAGCATTATCAGCTGGTTCCACCAGGCTGATCTAGGTGTGTCATTGGCTCCCGGGGGCGATCCCTGCATCATTCTCAGAGACATCCCTTCACATTCGATTCCTTTGAATGTCGTGTCAAGTGATGTAGTAGAAGTAAACCAAAGATGTGATTTGCGTACTGAATTCAAGAGCGTCTTTACTGAGAGGTTAGGATGCCTCTCGTGGTACACACGCAAGATCACACTCAAACCTGATGTTATACCAGTGACGTGTAAGGTGCGCAGTGTACCATTGACCATGAGAGAATCTATGCGCTCTGAACTTGAGAAGTTAAAGAAAGAAGGGATCATTGTTGCGACAGAGGCCAGTGAGTGGTTGGCTCCGGTCATTCTAGCACGCAAGGCCTCTGGAGAAGTGAGATTGTGTGTGGACCTCCGTGCTCTCAACCGGGCAGTTGTCTCGGACAAGTACCCTCTTCCTAACATCTCAGAGATGCTAGCTCAATTAAAAGATGTTCGAGTTTTCTCCACTCTGGATCTTAAGGTGGCCTATCATCAGGTCAAGATTGATGATGAGTCCATGAACTTGACAGCCTTTATAATCCCTTTTGGAACATACAAGTTCACTCGCCTCTCTTTTGGCTTGAACTCTGCAGCCTCCGTCTTTCAAAGAGTCATGGAAGACGTGTTGGATGGTGTGGAAGGGGTTAAGATTTATCAGGACGACGTCCTGGTTCATGGCTCATCTCCACAGGAACATGATGAAAGGCTTAAGGCCGTCCTCGAGAAGTTCAGTGCAAGAGGCTTAACCTTGCGTGAGAGCAAATGCAAGTTTAACCTCTCAGAAATCGATTATCTGGGCCAAAAATTGACTGAAGGTGGAGTTAGACCTAGAGATCGCCTGGTGAAAACCATTGAGGAGCTCCCTGTCCCACAATCCAGAGATGACCTAGTCACCTTTTTAGGGATGGCCGAGTACTATAATAAATTCGTTCCCCAGTTCGCAATTCGCACCTTCGCGTTAAGGTCCCTCCTAAAGAAGGGAGTGACATTTTCTTGGTCTCCCCAGTGCCAATTGGCATTTGAGGACGTCAAGAAGGCTCTAAGTCCTGCTCCCTCCCTTCAGAGCTTTGACACTTCTTCAAGCTCGATTCTAGTTACCGACGCAAGTTCGAAGGAGTTGGGCGCAGTCCTCAAGCAAGTAAGAGACGGTAAAGAAGTAACCATCATGTTTCTTTCACGAACACTCATTGGTCCTGAGGTACAATACTCCGTGATCGAGAAAGAAGCACTGTGTATCTTCTGGGCTATCAAGAAGTTACAAAAATTCTCTGGGGTAGTTCGTTCGTTGTCCATTCATGATCACAAACCGTTAAAGGATGTGTTCTACAAGAAAAGCCTAGATGCTCCAGAATATGTAGATGGGTGATTGCCCTACAGGATTATGACTTCGTCGTAAACTACATACCTGGGGCAGAGAACAAAGTCGCCGACTGCCTCTCTCGTTTAGTCACCAAACAGTGTGAGAGTTCCCCAGCTGACCCCAACGACTCATGGGAAGATGATGACTACAAGGTGTGCGAGATTGTGGAAGGAGTGATTTCTGAGGTAGAATGGAAAGACAATTGGTGCTAGTGCGTGCACAACCTGTGTCTATTCTTTAATGTAATTAAGGTGTCCCGTGCCTCCTGGGAATCACTCCCTGAACCCGAGTGAATCAAAATAGAAAATGTAGCTGCATCCCCACTGATGTGGAGTATGTCCCCAGGGCATTGGTATGTTGTCCTCTATATGAGGTTAATCCATTCAATCTCCAAATATATATAAAATCACAAGAAATGTTTCTCTTGATTTAATTTATTTCTTTTCTTTAATGTTGTTCATTATTGTTCATGCTATAATATGTGTAACAAGTAGTTTTTATAGGTGGTTTTCTTCCGGTATATTGAGCGATGGCTCTTATTATTATTTTCAGATTGTCCCCAGATGAAGGCCTGATAGGCCGAAATGCATTGGGACCAGTGAAATGCATGTTGGGATATGTAGTGTTTAAACTACTCATACAAATGAATTTATTTGAATGAACAACATTAAAGAAAAGAAATACATTAAATCAAGAGAAACATTTCTTGTGATTTTATATATATTTGGAGATTGAATGGATTAACCTCATATAGAGGACAACATACCAGTGCCCTGGGGACATACTCCACATCAGTGGGGATGCAGCTACATTTTCTTTTTTGTAGAATGGAAAGACACCATGAAGGATGATGTGGTCATGAATGAGGTATGTAAGTTGGTTACTGAAGGTTGGCCTGGGATCAAGACTTTGAGTGATTGTGTCCGGAAGTTCTGGAACGTTCGAGATGAACTCTCTGTAAGTGGGGGCTTACTTTGGCGGGGCACCAGACTCATCCCTCAGACACAAGTCAGAATGAAAATCATCCACTTAGCCCATCAGGGACACCAAGGTATCTCTAAAACTAAGGAGAGGGTTCGTTTACACTTCTGGTGGCCAGGCATTGATATCCTTGTGGAGCGAGTGATAAGAGACTGCACGGAGTGCATTGCTTGTGTTAAGACTTACATGACTAGAGTGCAACCGATGGTTGTACGTGAAGCTCCCACAAGATGTTGGCAGCACGTAGCCTTAGATCTTTTGGGGCCGATCACTAGTAAAGCGGGCCAAGCTTACGTCCTCGTGTTGGTGGACATGTACTCAAGATGGCCTGAAGTTAAAGTGACACAGAGTATAGAAACTAAGGATGTTACATAGGGGCATATTACCAAGGATTTGCTATAATTATCGCAAAGCGCGCTTAGCGCTGCTTTTTTTATCGCCGGCTATCGCTGGATTTCATCGCGGAGATAACGCGTTATTATCAACGCTTATCTCCAAGGCGATAAAAAATCCAGCGATAGCGGCGAAACCCAGCAATAGCACGAGAAATCCAGCGATAAATTCACTGCGCTAATGAAAAGCTCGCTAATAGGCAGGTGAGGACTTAACCTTACAATACACCTCCCATTGACAAGATGGTTAAGTCAAGTTTTTAGCAGGTGTTAAATTCCAGCGATAATCGCGGTTAGCGCAACTTTTTTTATCGCTTCGCGGGCATTGATAATAGGGGGAAGTTGTGTTTGCGACTGTTTGCAGTTGCTTTTAGTTGGGAACGCCTACTTTGCATGTCATTAGCGATAATTATCGCTGACATGCAAAGCGGCAATGAAACGGCCGCTATCGCCATTAAGCTGTCGCTAACAGCTGTTAGCGACAGCTTGCTAATAGGGCGATAAAAATATCGCCGCTTTATCGGCAAAAAGTGCCGCTAAAGTGGCGATACTGCCCTTGGTAATATGCCCCTAAGTTCTTAGAGGATATCTTTTGCAGAGAAGGTCTCCCAGAATCTCTGTTGACTGAAAACGGCGTTCAGCTTGTGTCAAAAGAAATGGAAGTGTTTTTGGACAAAAAAGGGATCAGACACAAGCGTTGTTCTCTCTACCATCCCGAGTGTAATGGAATGGTAGAGAGGTTCAACCGCGTGCTGAAGGAGCCAATTCAGCTAGCTAAAAATCAAGGCAGAGACTGGAGGTCTGGAATAATGGAATGAGTGATGGTCTACCGCTTGACCCCCCCACTCGACCACAGGGAGAATCCCTTTTGAATTGTTTAGGGGCCGCACTCCCAACACTCACATGTTCCAATCTTGGATGAGGGAGAAAGGTGTTGAGATTGAAAATCACAGGGACACCCAATGGAAGGCAATGCAGGATCTCAAGTCAGCCAAGAGAAAAGATAACTTTGACACTAGACATGCTGTTTCTCACACGAAGGTATGTGTGGGAGATAGTGTGAAAATATGTTATCCCCAGGTGCGAAATTCTCTCCGCCTTTTAAGGTGACGAAGCTATTTCATAATACTGTGAAACTTGATGATGGGCGCATATGGAATTTGAGTAGGATTGCCCTAATGCGTTCTAGTAACTGCATTAAACATGATGCTCTTGATGTTCCCTCCAAGGTTGCCTCTTCCTTACGCAAGAGCTCCCGCATATGTAAAGCTCCTGGGGCACTACACGATTTCGTTTTAAACTAATTATGCTCCATGTTCTTATGTCACATATTTGTTGTATTTCTTTGTAAACTTGATTTAGTCTTGTTTTTCCAATATGTTCATATGTTCTTGCTTTAGGTTTCGGGGGAAGGTGTGTGGTATTTGCCTGACATGCTGCTGCATGTCAACTAACTAATCCCATCTAGAACTCTTAGGTGCCCTGGAATGTTGATCCTTAAGACTCTGTTGCTAAGTGCCCAAGAGTCAGTTATCACTTGGGTGCCTTGTGGATAGGATGTTTCTGTATGAGAATCTTGCAATAAAGAAGATAGCCTTCTACATCATCCTGCCTCCGGTGTACTCCTTTACACCACACAGGGTGGCTTTTCCTGTCCTTGTAAATATGGAGCAGTAAGTTACACCACCAGTACGTCACAAAAAGTGACGTACTGGTGACGCAGGGGGCTTGTAAATCTGCCCCAAAATCTTTACAGACTTCCCTGAATCCTTGCAGACCATTACCCCTGCATGCGGAAAGAAGCCCTTAAAAGAGATCTCCTTCTCGTCATACACAAAACTGACCTTTGTCACATTTCCTTACAAAATAAGCTTCAAACCTCCTCACTGTCAAACATCCCCTTTGAACGAAAAATGAGAATTACCTGCCCCCTTGACCTACCTGGTAACCTTGCAATTTCCATCTTCGATAATGGAAAATCATGTTCCAAGTGAACAATATGATGTTGGCTGTCAATATTTTTCCCCCTCTCAAACTCCTCCCAGCTAACTCATATTCCAACCCATCGGGTTGCCCCCTCTCTTACCCTAATCCCACATCCTCAGCTCTCCCAACATTGAAAGCTTCACACCCTTGACTTCTCCTCCACTCAACACACCTTCATACAACTCTTTAATCTACCACAATTCCTCTTAACCTCATACACCCTCCTACTCCTTGGCCTCAGTCTACCATCCACTAAATACCCCAACAGGACCCGAACACCTACCCTCTAAGTCCAAGACCTCCAACAAGAGTCTGCACACCTTCCCACCAACTGCAAAATAACCACCCTCCTTCCTTTAACTCTCTCTCTACATCTCCCACAATTTGCTCGCCAACAACTACCCAGGCCATTAACTCATCCCCCCTCACCATCATATCCAAAAGAAGCAATCACCTTCTGAAAACTTCTCTTCTTAACTCTTCACTCCTGACCACCCCACCTCCGTATCCGACTGCCATGGGAACCACAACAATCCCATCCCAACCCCTACCATGACAGAACATCATAGGCCTCAGCCCTCCCCTAAACACCACACGCCCCCTTTCTCTACACTCCTGCCCTCTAAATCTTATCTCACAGAGAAAACAGACATCCTTACCCAGGCCTTCTCTAATTTCAGCAACTGGCTTACCTTTCACAAATTCTACCCACTACAACTGGCGCATTTCAAGAGCCCTCCTCCAATCACGATCCCTCAGTATAATCAGTCCTCCAGACCCAAACATGCATACTCCCCACTCAAAGAGAATGAAATACAAAATCTGGTAAAAAGCTATGAAAACACCACTGCCTCTAACACTCAGATCTTCAGCCAAATATAAAATGGAATTTCTATCCCCACCATCATCTCGAACCGTGCTCATGATCCATTCCCCATCCCCACCCAAAACAACAACTTATCCTCTAACCTGATCCATATTGCCACCCTTCCTCTTGGCCAAACAGAGCACAAAATCGCCAGTTTCTCCCTTACTTGCATGCTGCACAACTGCCGCTCTGTGTGTCAAACACTGCCTTGAGATATCAGACAAGATCATTGACCACAACATAGACATCCTGGTCCTCACCGAAAGCTGGCTGAACGATACTACGAACAATGTTCTTCAGCTCCTGATGCATTCTGAGAAACGACCGGGCAGGCAATCAAGGTGGGGGCCTATTAGCCGTATACTGAAACTCTTTGAGCTGCAGGCTACTCCCCAATACCCGCTTTCAATCTTTCCATTGGTAATCACTGGAAGTCATCTTACCAGCTGCCTCTAACCTCGGGTTGAATGCAATCTTCCACCTCCAGGTCAACCCAATGCCTTCATCAAAGAGTTCATGAAATTCTTCACAGCACAATTAATCATCTCTGACAACATTATCTTTCTCAGTGACTTCAACCTCCACTGGGGTTCTGAAGAAAATAAATCACTGAACAACTTTGCTGCTTTTCTAGAAGACAATGACCTCCACTAACCCTGCCAGACACCAACACACACTGCAAAGGTGCCACTCTCGACCTGATCATCTCCAGAACCCTCATCTATTGACCAGTGATCCCATCCTGGTGGATTTGGCTGATCACCTGCAGATTCCATTCACAGTGTCCTTCTAAAACAAGAAAACAGTTGGACAACTGAAGAAAGAAAAAATCTGGTTTAGAAACACCAGCAACTTTGATACTGAAACCATGGCTGACTTAGCCCTATCAAACCTCTCCTTGATAGTTCCTCAACGCATCATCAATGAGGCCATGGACAATTTCAACTCCTGCATAGTCTCCTTGATCAGGGAATACACACCCATCTTGAGCAAATACAGTACATTCTTACCCTCTTGTCCCAGGTACTCTAAAGCCCTCTACAGACAAAAATATCAGAAAGTTGGAGAAAGACTGGCAATGAGCACCCTCACCATTGAGTCTAACACAGTTTCATCCGTCCTGTGAGGCAAATGTCCAAAGGCCACATATTTAAATCCAAGGCAAGCAATTAATCAATCCTACAACCCTCCCTCCAACCACCCCCCATTTAAGGCATCTGAGATCTTATGCAATAACTTTACAGAGTTCTTCAACAAAAATGTCAAAGATTAAGCTCTCCCTACCGGTCACACTTGACAACATAATCAAGGAGAAACAGCCTTGCAACAGTCTGCAGACATGGTCCTCTTTCTCCTCAATCTTAGAGGTAGATCGACTACTAACTCTATCCAAGGTGAAACCGTCTAATCATCTATGCAACGCCATTTCAGGCTCCATCAGTAAATACCTAGTTAAAGTGCTTATCCCCATTTGGACAAACCTGGTTAACTCATCACTGAATCAGGGCTCATTCCCAAACTGTCTAAAAAGGGGTCAAAGAAACAATCACTGGACCAGTGGCGACTGGTGATATTTGAAAGTGGTGAGGCATAAAAGTTTGGTATGACTTTTATGTAGTGAGCGACGCGGGCAAGCTTAATGAGCAAATGTGGGGTCCAGGCGGGATCCTCCTCCAGAAGAAAAAATTTAAAAAAAAGATCTGCACATCTTCAACCACCTCTCTTTCCTCTTCAGCACCTTGTTTTCACTCTTCCCCAAATGCACTTCTTTGCATCTCCCTCACTTCACCACGCCCAATAATACACTGCACTCATTCCCATTTAAGAAATTTATTTTACTTTTGCTTTTGCCCTGTAAATATTTTGCCATCTGTGCACCCCTTCACACACATTTTCACAAAATTGCAATTACAACTGGAAAACATGACCATTGTTCTGTGTGCTCTGCAGAGAGGCCAACCCACTGACAGGCACTTTGCTTTGGCTTCAGTGTCAGCGTCAGAGTCAAAGCTCTCAATCAAAGCCCATCCTAAAAACCTGCACAGCTCAAAGTATGCACAGAAAAACATACAGAAAGAAACACAAGAGGGAGGCAGATTAAGTAAAACTTGAAATAAGAGAGTAACTAAATCGCTGACATGCATTGCCTTAACATTTTTAACATTCATTGTTCGTTAATAAATCCATGTTTTTGGCATTAATGTTGTTAAGGGCATGAAGATTGGGCCAGTTTTAATGTCATACAGCAGATAACTGTCTATTGTTAGCACATATCTCGTCTTTGTCCTTGACTCAGATATTTGTATCAACTTCACAAGGGAACAAGAACACTGGTCTCCTTGTCTATTTCCATTTCACAGAGGAACAAATGCTGCAGCTCCACTTCTAACGAAGCAAGTGACGTGCAGCCAGGGCCTGGGGTGTCACAGTGGGGGAGGTCAGGGTGGCAAGGGGTCTCAGAACAAGATACATAATAGAAGATTAGGGTTTTAACACTTACTATTACCGAGAACAAGGCACCAAAACACATGTGCACGGGGCGTGTGAGGAATGGGAAAGGGTGGGATCTATGCCTGTGAATGAGGGATGGCTGCTCTCACTCAGGGAGAGAGACTCCAACGCCCCAAACCATGATGCTGATGCATCACTGGCCTGTAGAGAATACTGTCATAAACTACAATGGCAATGATTCATTATGAAGGGCTTTAGAACAGTAAGCTCTACGTCATGTGTCACAGTTCAGAAAGTTGATTTATTGCTTGGCTTCCGTCTCCTGATTCAGAGCGAGGCGGGGCAGGCAGCCTGGGACACACAGCCCAGACTTAAATACATCGATTTGTTTAGAGATATGATTGTATCTCTAAATAAATTGATCTATTTAATATTTGGAGAGGAATGTGAAGGAAAAAATTGCAGGGGGGCAGCCCCAGAGCCCCAATGGAGAACCCGCCCCTGCACTGGACCATGAAAACTTTAACAACTTCTGCCCAGTGTCCACTCCGCCTCTCTTAGGCAAGATGATTGAAAGCTGTGTAGTCTCCAAAATGTCATTCCATATCCAAGACAAAAAACATACTTGGCCCTATTTAATCAGGGTTTTATTAGGGCCACAGCACTGAGAATGAAATTCTGCAGCTTGTGGATGATACCCTACGCATCCTCGACACTAGCAACTTCTGTCTTTTCACTCTCTCTGCTGCATTTGACACAGTCCACCACCAGGTTTTGTTAGATACCCTGAAGCATCAAATGGGTATTGATGGGGTGTAATGGATGTAATGATACTTACCCGTTATTGTTACGTTTCATGTTGCTATGTAGGAATGTTTCATGACATGTTTATATTCTATGTTCTGTATTCTTTTGGCATGCGCCCTTCAAGCATGTTTATGTTTGAAGTAGCCCCGGGCGGAGACCTCCGCTCCGCCCGCGGAATGTGCGGAGATTTGCCTCCTCTGCGTTCCGTGGAGATCGCGGAGAAGGCAAATCTCCGCACACTCCGCGGCGGAGCGGAGTTGGCCAGCCCCTGCCTCCCTCCCCCCTATTAACAATTAATTATAAATGACATAAAAGTAAAGAAAAACAACTTACCTGGACTGCGGCGTCCCTGGGCTGCCCTCCTCCTCTTCCTCGCCGTCTCTCTGCAAAAATTCATTCTCACAAGAAATGCGCATGCGCGGGCGCTCGCGCATGCGCAGTTTTCGCAGAGATGGCGAGGAAGAGGAGGAGGGTAGCCCGGGGACGCCGCAGTCCAGGTAAGTGGTTTTTCTTTACTTTTACATCATTTATAATTAATTGTTAACAGGGGGGCTGGAGGCGGGTGGCGTAGTGGAGTTTGTTCTCAACTCCGTGGCCCTCCGCGTAGCCCCGCTACGCCCAGGGTTAGTTTGAAGGTGCACTTCTCGTGCACTCCTTCATCGAAGAAGTACGTTAATGTTCAACAGTCTTTGACGGGCTGTACTTCATGGAGGAAGGACGCACTCCAGTGATTTGCTGTTCTTGAGAATAAATCTACTTTGAGGATACCTTACCTGTCAGCTTCTTCTGTTCCTCTGGATATATTCCCCTACTTTACATTTGGCGACGATCTACGAACAGCTTTTTCACCATTTTTGTGCATTAAAGAGGCTTTTTCATATTTCAAAGCCTGTTCCTTGACGATGGCTACACCGGACGCCGCTATCTTTGCATTTTCAATCTCTTTGTGGTTTCAGGATTGAGAGACGGATTTATTCTTACTTTGAGAATATTTCATCGGACGGCATTTCCTCAAGCGCATGCTCGCGCGACTTGTCATCTCCTAAAAAAGTGATGACATCATCAAGTTACTATTCACGGCGGCCATCTTAAGTGTGTAATACTTTACCACGGTACTCTCACCCATCAGCATTGCTCACGTCATCACGCCTCTCACATTTTGGTGGCCATCTTTCGGGAAGTGCAAACATACTACTCTTTCAGGATAAACCTTCTTCCCGGCAATTTCAGTCAGAGCAAAAGTTCTCGACTGCAACGTTTTCATCGATCTCCACACGGAGCAACTTAAAAGTGACTGTGTTTTCATTTTCAACGATCTTCACACGGAGCAACTGTCAGTTGACTGCTATTGATTTTTGAAAGTTATTTAAAAATTTAAACTTAATTTATTGAATTGAATATTTAAAAATCGGTACTTTCTACAATTTAAGAGGTGACATTTAAAATAAGATTATACTTGATTCTTTTTGGATTTTATTCTTCCTGCATTAACTCTTCAAAGTCATGTCAACCAACCAGATAGTACATTTCAACCACTTTTTACCTTCACCTGGCAAACCAAAGGAAACTTGGAAGATTTGGTTTCGTAGTTTTGAAAATCATCTTGTCGCCATTGATGCTGAAGACTACTCACCCAGGCGTAAGTTGGCAATTCTTTTTAGTCATTTGGGTAGTGCCGGTCAGCAAATTTTCGATAATCTTCCACCTTCTCTTCCTCCATCTGACAATGGTGATCGATGGAATGTTTACACTGACACAATTTCAAGACTTAATAAGAAGTTTCTTGAACAACCAAGTGTGATTTTGGAGAGGTTCAATTTTATGAAAAGGAAGCAAGATCCCAACGAAACAGTGGAAGAATACATTTCGGCCTTAAGAAATTTAGCATCTGATTGTAACTTTGGTCTCTCTTTGGATACATACATTAGAGATCAGTTTGTTTATAGTTGCTTTCACAAAAAGATTCAAGAAAGAATTTTGAGTTGCAGGGATCAGTCATTATCAGAAGTAATAGATATGGCAAAGAGTATTGAAAGGGCTAATATTTCTTCTAAATGTATTTCAAATGATAATATTTTATCTATAAATGTTGTACAGAATGTTCCTTCTGTTAATGCTGTTACCCTTAAAAACAGATTTTCCAAGCCTTTTCCCAGAAAATTCAACACCATATGCTACAGGTTTGGTTCAAGATCTCATCTAGGAAATAGTCCAATTTGTCCTGCAACAGGTAAAAAGTGTGTGAATTGTCACAAAATAGGTCATTTTCACTTGGTTTGCAGAAGCAAACAAGTAGTTCAAGTTAGTTCTGTTATTCCTCCTCAGGAGTGTGATGATTATAATGCTAATCCTATTGATATACCTTTACAAAGTCTTAACATTAACACTGTAGATGTGCCTTTACAATCTGTTTCTCAAAAAATTATTCTATCTATTGACACTAACTCCAAGACTATTTTTAATGACTGCGTGAAAGATCCCACTTGTCAGGTAATGATTGGTAACCTTAACATTTTAGACAAAAGCCTAAACATGCAGAAGCACATCAGTTCCCTCACCAAAGGAGCAAACTTCCAACTCAACATCCTCAGAAAACTCAAACAATACCTTCCTGCTCCTGACCTTAAGGTTGCAGTGCAAGCCCTAGTGATTTCAAAGCTGGACTATGGAAGTGCTACGCTGTGTGGCTTGCCCAGAGTGAAGACGGCTCCTCTTAGGGCTGCCCTCAATTCTGCTGCTAGGCTCATAACTGGCACAAAAAAGTCAACCATATCTCTCCGGACTTGTTAGCCCTTAATTGGCTTCCTTATGAAGCCCGGATACACTTAAAAATCGCATGCATGTCACACAAAGCCATCCACTACCAGACTCCGCAATACCTCGCGCAGAAATTGGAGCCCACATGTGGTTCGAGAGCCTCCAGACGTGCCAGCACCCTATTACTCAAACCCCATAAATTCATGAAAAAAAAGACCTACAATTGTGCCTTCTCGGGTTTGGCTCCAAGGATCTGGAACTCCCTCCCCCCCGAACTCAGGACGAATCCTTCCACGTTCCTCTTCAAGAAAGAAGCCAAAAGGCTCCTAATGAAGAAATTCTTACTTCAGCCTGGCCCCACCTCTTGATGCCGTGGCCTAACTGTCGATCCGTGGCCCGGCGGCCTGGTCCATTTGAATGCCCGGACTTTTCATGTCTGTGAATTTTCGCTCTGTATATTACGGCCTTGACATTTTATGACTCAGGAGAATGTTTGATCACTTTTGACTGTGAAATTTTAGCTGTGTTTACCATTTTGGACAATTAAGGGTCATGAGGATGCTCGGACACCTATGACTGTGTAATTATCACTTCGTTTATTTTCTACTGCTGTGATATTTTATGTATATGATTCCTTCTCTTTGGTTACTCTTGGTTGTTTACATGTACCCTCTTGCCACATATATTGTAAAGCGCTCTGATACCCCCGGTGGTCATGTTCGCGCTATATAAAACTTTATAAATAAATAAATAAATAACATTGACATGATGGCAGACTCAGGTGCCCCAGTGACTATTATTTCTGATGTTCTGTTTAAAGATCATTGGTCATCATACATTTCTTTAGAAGCTACAGACATAATTCCAAAGGCATATGGTGACAATGTAATTGTTATGCTTGGCTTCTTTTATGAAAACGTAGCTTGTTTAGGGAAGAATTTTTTTACAAACATTTATGTTGCTTTAAAAGGAAAAACATTGCTGGCTGGCAAGACCTTGCTAGAATGGGTCTCAAACTAGTTCCAGGTTCTGACAACCCAGTTCAAATCAATGATGATGTCTCCGTTGCCATGGTATCAGAGAGTTGTGATACTGACGTTCAAAAGATTACTTTGAAATGAAATTTGTACTTGTAAAGCGCACCCATACCCCCAAAGGGGTGTCCAGGCGCTGTACGCATACCGCTGCGGAACCCTTCCTGGCTTTTCCCTGTGAAATGTCCACTCCTGGGCACCCCCAGGGTGAAGCCAGGCATCCCAGCGCTGTTGGGGCCGTTGTGGAGATTAAGCAAGCTATTGCCCAGAGTTGCACCCATGATTAGAATAGGCACCGAGGCGAGAATTATCAGGGCCGAGGAAATTGAGCCCAAGACCCGCCAAGGCGGGAATTGAACCCTGGTCCCGGGCCAGATCTCTGCATCAGGGTCTGCCGCTCTAACCATTGAGCCACACTTCTCCACTTTGGAGTTTCTTGAAGTCTTTAGTACATCAATAGGTAGAATTTCTAAATTTGAACATCTCTTTAAGTTAAAGCCTAATGCCATTCCCATAGCACACAAACTCAGATCAATTCCTTTAAGTGTTAGAGATGACCTTAAGAAATTACTTGATACAATGGTTTCTCAAGAGATTATTGCTCCCACAGATTCCTCTCAATGGGTCAGTCCGATTGTCATAGTGAGAAAAAAGGATGGCAGTATCCGTTTATGTGCCGACCTTCGCTCTCTTAACAAAAACATTTTAGTGGACTGCCATCCCCTGCCTAAGATACAAGACCTCCTAACTGGCATCAGTGGTTCCAAGTTTTTCACCTTGCTTGATCTTCGCTCGGCTTACCACCAAATTCCCCTTCCATCTTCTTGCACTGATTTAACTACTTTCATAACTCCTTTTGGAGCATTTAAATATTTAAGTTTACCTTTTGGCCTGGCCTCAGCGGCCAGTGTTTTCCAAAAATGTATGGAGCATATTTTGAAAGGAATTGAATCTGTGCAAGCTTATCAAGATGATGTATTAATTTTCTCTAAAGACAAGGAGGAACACATAATCACATTAAAAAAAGTCCTCAACAAGTTTAAAGAAGTTGGAATCACCTTAGGCAAAGAAAAATGCAGATTTTTTGCTAACTCAATAGATTATTTGGGTCATTCCATTTCCTCTTGTGGGATCAAACCTAAACTCTCTCTTACTCAGGCCATTTCTAAAGTTGCTATTTCCAAGGATAAAGATGCATAGAAGTCATTCTTGGGCATGACAGAGTACTATTCAAGATTTATTGCAGGGTATGCACAAATTGTACAACCTTTACGTGCCTTCTTGAAAAAGAACTCAAATTTTATTTGGTCTCAGGAGGTTAATCATGCTTTTGATTCTATAAAAGCTTTGATTACAGAAGCACCTGCTCTGTCTTCTTTCTCACCAGGTCAAAGATGCTCAATTTCAGTAGATGCAAGTCAGCTTGGTCTTGGGGCAGTTCTTTGTGAATGGACTGGTGGGAAAGAACACACAATTGATTTTGCCTCAGGAGCACTTTCTCTTTCAGAATCCAAATACAGTACCATAGAGAGAGAAGCTCTTGCTTGTACCTGGGCTGTCGAAAAATTCAAGACTTTCATTTGGGGCACTGAATTTGATTTGTATTCTGATCACAAACCCTTATTACACTTATTGAGTGGAAATGGCACTGGGAAAGCTTCAGCTAGGTTGGTTCGTATTCTTTCAAGGTTACATGAGTACAATTTTGCCATAAAGTACATTCCTGGAGGACGCAACATCAGAGCTGATTGTCTTTCAAGTTTACCTTTGGAAGGCAGTTGTTCTGATACTAAGTTTGATGACATTGAATGTGTTGTCGCTTCAGTTGAAAACATGCTCAGTTCTTCATTCAATTTCACTCACAATGATTGGATTCAGGCCTCCAAAGAGGATGCCATTCTTCAAGCTGCTAAAAATATGGTTGTTTCAGGTTGGCCAAAAGAACGTTCTTTACCTGCCTCACTTAAATCTTTTGCACAAGTTTCAGATGAACTCTCTATTGTTGATGATATTCTCATTCGAGGGGATCAATGTGTTCCACCCATTTTTCTTTGTTTCAAAATCTTTGAGAATGCTCATGAGGGTCATCTAGGCGTTGGAGCCACTTTGAGAATATTAAAAGAGCATTTTTGGTGGCCAGGTTTAGATAAAGATGTTTCACAATGGATAGACAAATGTCAGACTTGTCTACTTTCAGACAAACAATGGAAAACCACCAAACTTCCTCTACATTGTGTTCCTGTTCCTGAAGATGCATGGTGCAAGCTCGCCCTTGACTTTGCTGGCCCATTTGATTTACTTCCCTCTGATAAACGTTATATCATTGTATTAATTGATTATTACTCAAAATGGGTCGAATTTGAATTCTGTAACACACCTAATACCTCGTCGGTTATTAAGTTTTTAAGCAGAGTTTTTAAGTCTGAAGGTTCTCCAAAAGAAATTGTCACTGACAACGGCACACATTTCACTTCTTTATTAATGCAAGAATTTTTAAAATCACATGATATTAAACATTTAAAAGTTGCTTTGTATTCTCCTTCTTCCAACGGACTCGTTGAAAGGATGAATAGGTTTATAAAAGAAGGTATACAATCTGCTTTGGCTTGCAATCTCCCAGTAGATGATTTTCTCAGAAAGAAAATTTGGTCATATATCATTACCCCTCATTCAACAACTGGGATTTCTCCTTCAGACTTCTTAAAAAAAAGGGATCCCAATGGTAAGTTGTGTCCCAATTGTATAAAAATGTTGAAGAAAGATGAGAATTCTTGTCTGGCATGTCAAGACAAACTTAGCATGCAGAAAAATGTTTTAATCCAACAAAATATTCAAAAGAAAAATTTTGACCATCCATTTTCTCATGTTGCGCATGATTTTGAGATTGGTAATTGGGTCATGGTGAAAAATCCAAACAGAGTTAAAAAAGGTGCCTCGAAATTTTCATTGCCAGTTCAAGTTCTCAAAACTGCCAAGGGTTCACTCTTTTTAGACAAAAAAGGATGGTGGAACAAAAGGGCTGTGGTCAGGTTATCCCCTGTACAGGCTTCAAAGATCTTGATGTCAAAAAATAGCTTTACTGAGGATAATTTGGATGTATCACACTTCCCTTTAGGTACTTCATCATTTGAAGTTTCAAATACATCATGTTTATGTTTGAAGGTGCATTTCTCATGCACTCCTTAATCGAAGAAGTACGTTAATGTTCAACAGTCTTTGACGGGCTGTACTTCGTGGAGGAAGGACGCACTTCAGTGATTTGCTGTTCTTGAGAATAAATCTACCTTACCTGTCAGCTTCTTCTGTTCATCTGGACATATTCCCCTACTTTACATGGGGTCATCCTTAAGTGGTTCACTTCATACCTAACAAACCTCTCCGAAATTGTAAAAATTGGGAAGGCATTTCAGATCCAGTCAGCCTGCATCAAGGGGTACACCAAGGTTCGATTCTCTCCTCAGTGCTTTTCAGCTTCTACCTCAAACCCCACTGTACAAATCCCTAGAACCTAGGAGTCCAGAACCACCTTTATGCTGGTGATACCCAAATTTACTTGAAGGTCTCATGCCTAGAAGACCTCACCTGCCTGTCCAACTCCCTGAATGGAATTCAAGCTTGGATGGCCAGTAACCACCTCAAACTAAATCAAGCAAGAACAGAATTTCTTCTCATCTCTCCAAAGAAAGCTAACTCTTTAATTCAAAACTGGATGGATCTCCTCCTGGACATTGATGGCCGCCCCTCCATCATTCAGAATGCCAAATCTCATGGATTCACCCTCAACAGATTTCTTAACCTCCAGACCCATTTCTCCTCATTGTCTAAGAGTGCTCAGTTCAAGCTAAGGCTGCTTGAGGGAATCAAGAACCTCATCCCAGTAAACTAACTTAAATCTGTTGTCCAGGTGCTTGTGCTCTCGAGACGCAACTATGGAATTGCACTCTTTTCCAGCATTCCCAAAGTCCATCAATGTCCACTCAGAGCAGTCCTACATGTGGCAGCCCACTTCATGACAGCATACAAGAAATTAGATCAGATCTCCATTATACGCTCACTCCAGTGGCTTCCCATGAAGGCAAGAGCTCAATTTATAACTGCCTGGACCACCCATAGAGCTCTTCACTCCTCTTCACCCTCGTACCTCTGCAAGAAACTAGAAAATCTCAGGTGCCAACCGAGTTTCAAGAAACAATTGCTTATCCTTCAACCACCCACTTTCAAGCACGAGTGATACATAAACCAATCCTTTTCCGGAAGTGCCACAAGAATCTGGAACTTCCTTCTGCTGAGCCTCTGTCTGACCACGTCAAGTCACCTTCAAAAAGCTCTTTTCTTTGAATGTCACCTGGACTAAACATCCCCTACCTCTCCATGCTCCCTCCTATAGCATACTAACCTCAACCAGTACAGTCAATTGATGATCCCACGTGGTACTGTACCACCTGCTTTTAATTGCTATGCTTTACTATGAATATGTGTGAAGCGCACTACCTCCCGGTAGAGGCTAACTTTATGATCATTATACCTTTAATGTACGTGGATATTTTCTATTTGTTATTCATATTTTTTGCTTTATCGTGAAGCGCTCTGATGCCTCTGGACCAAGTCCGCGCTATATAAAATCACAAAAATAAATAAATAAATACATACATGTTTTTCGGCGGTACCTTTGTTAGATTAGAAAAATTGGCATGTACTGGAATAGCAGAAGAAGGGGCAGTGTGTAATTGAGTTTTTTGCTATTTCTTCACAAATGGAGTCAAACCCACATTTTCTGAAGGTTGCGCGTGAATGTGAATATGGAGTCATGCAGTTAGCGATGACAGAGAGTTTTGCCATAGCATCTGTGAAGCAATCATTATTCATTTAGATCAGAACCAAGTGCCAGACGGGGTGAGAGGAGTGTGCATTTCTCTTTTTTTATTACATGATATGAACCACATTTGAATAACGACACAGCCATGTGGGGAACCGGATGACTGAAGTCATCACTGGAACTGGGCCAACACAGTTCAGCTTCTTGGATTGCACTTCAGTGGTGTAATATAAAACAATGGGGGGCAACCTGCAGAATGTGAAGCAGGGCCCCTGAGTCTCCCATATCTCACATATATTTGTTTGTCTTGGATGGAATGGGTCTCCTCTATAGGTTTTGGAGGCCAGCCATGAATGGTTGTGGTCCCACCTGCACCGCAAGGGCCTGTGTTATGCCCCTGCTGCACTTACGCACAAAGAACAATAGTGGGAGTGAGGTGTGGGTAAAAAAAAAGCAGACATAATAACCCCAAGATATAACAGAGTCAGAAGTGTGTAAAGGCTCACAAATTGGGATCACCACTACCTGCAAGTCGCCAGAGAGTATGAAGCATGGGCACAAGAACAGAGGTGGGCGAGCCAACAATTTAACAGGAACAGCTGAGCCAGAGCCAAGCCAAGGGCCTGGCTTGGCTCTCAGGACCTGTGCATGAGCTGAGCCCTGAAATTAGCTGGCATGTAAATCATGCCAAAAACATCATGTAAGAATATGATGAGATTACTTTAAAATGTATTAAAGTGTCCGTCTTTAACACACGGGGCACTTTACTTTAGTGCATCAGATTATTTGAACATTATTTATTAAAAGTAAAACTTTTAAAACGTGCACTGAGAAACATTCCTGCTCCTGCCTTGATGACAATGCTATTAGTGAACAGGGAGGCCGGGATACACAGGATACTGAACTGATGCTGGATTTGAACGTGGTTCTTAAAGACACATTGTTGGTGGCAATATCCCTGAGGACACATCACCTTCCATTAAAGATGGTTTGTTTTGGGTTCAGGGTTCAAAGAGGACCTTGAGCTGTGACACAGACAAGCATCTGGTTCGAGGCTGCCTCGAACTTTCAGCAATTCGCCCAGCTCTATAAGAGAATAATATTTTTCGAGTAGGGGTGGTCGTAATGTTTCATTCAGCCCACGGAATTTGTGGAATTGGCGGCATTCTGGCCAAATTCTGCCAATTGCTGTGTGGCAGGATTTTTGCTGTGAGGCTCCAGAAATGCAAGCAAAATTTGGTATCCTCTAGTGTCATTTTCTAATGTGGGATTTTGCAGGCAGTCTCAAGCGGTCATGATCAGAGGGCTGCTTCTCGAGTAGATTTGCTGCCGCTCGCGTAGATTTTCTACTTGAGCGGCATCAAAATTTACTCAAATGGCCACATGCTCCTGCTTATTTTGTCAGCGCTGCTCGCACTACTGGTGATAAACTGCAGCACGAGCAGGGCGACATGCATATTTTATGCCTGTTGGCGGAACTCTGCTGAATCTCACAAAGTTTTTATGTAACTCCACGAGTTCCTCACTGACTATAAGTATGTGGCAGTGGAGGGTCAATTTATGTTATAAGGTTGATTTTAAATTATGCGGTCAAGGACAATGACTAATGTGGCCTCTCGTTCCGAAAAACTGCTTTCCAGAGTAGCGTATTACGTTCAGTATTTAATCTCTCTAGAATGTGCTTTAGGATTTCCAGAAAAGTATATTACAATTCCTATTTATTATCTCTGGACGTGCTTCAGGATTCAAGCTAAGGACCCTTAAAGAGTGATATAATATAATTGTGAACCTACTGAAGTCTGAGTATCCTGGTGAAACAACTGATGCTTTGACAATAGCTTTTGTTGCGTAACATGAATTTGTATTAATAGTAAAAAATTAAAAAATGACAAAGAACAAATCGTTCTTGCACCTTATCTGAATTGCACTTAAGTATGTTAGATTTCGGTTTTCTGCTGCTGACAATAGCAGGACTGGGTTGTAGTCCACAGTGATTGTCAGTGGCTATGAATAATTCAAGTAATCCACTCATTTCTTTTTTTACTCGGTGTAATGCCCGAAATGCAATGGATATACCTAGACGTGGGTCCCCAGCTCACTGTGTCATAGGAGTGAAACTGCATTCTACTGGTGAAGTCCAGATAGGCCGAAACACATCTAGGGTTGCTTGTGCTCCTCCTCAAAGGGATTCTGGCCTAGCAGTTCAGACTAGGCTGCTGCTACTGGGCTGGACTAAAGCTAATTTACATATAGTTGGTTCCTGTCTGAAGTGGCATGGTGGCCAACAAAACAATGGACAAGATTGCGGCCCTGAGTAACTATTAGTAGTTGATATTAATTAAAACAATCCACCCATAACTTATTTGTACTCCTCAGGTTGACCAGACCCCTTTATCTAGTACCTCATATTGTGATGCTTAAGCTAAATGGGCAACATTGCCTCCTGTTGAAATGCCTGTTCAAAGTTATCAACAGGTGAAGGCACCAACCTCAGATCAACAGCTACCACCTGTAAAAGTTATCTTGTATACATGGGCAAGTTGTTCCTTGTATATTAAAGTTAATTCATTATGACCACTTAAAAAAAGCTTAATTATTTCACAAATTTTACATTCATATGAATTTACTGAGGCCAGGATTAATTTCCTTTGCAGAACATACAAACATTATTTCTTCCATTCCAGGATTCCAGAAATATTATTACAGCAGTGCACTTAAATAATATATATGGACTACATCAGAAACACAGTCAGCAACCTTTGAAGTTCTTAGAGGACCTTAGGGGAGCTGGTTGTGTATGCTTGATGCCACTCCTGACTAGGAACGATTTGTGCCAACTTCAAGAAGTGATGCAACGGCCTACTGGCATCACTCCTAGAACACAGCTATCTCTCCAATCACTTGTTTAATGTATGCTTGCCTTTGACCCTTCACAGTGCTCCACTATCTTTTAATGTAGTGTTATTTAAAGTAGTGTGTATCTCTTTAAACAATACTACATCACGATGCAAAAGCAGTTCAATGCTTTGCTTTCGACCTTGTGAGGCGCTCTAATTCCATACATACATGCATACATGCATGCATACATATAAATATTGCAAGGTCCCCCACTTTTGGCCCTGGACAAATCACTATACTGGAGTCTTATGTCTTCTGCCTTTTCAGTGGACTTTTTGTACATTTTTTATCGCTCTTCAGCAGAGCTTCTCTTTAGGCTAGGGTCTGTAGTGTCAACATGAACGGTGCACTTGTGATCTGAGGTGTAATGTAAAATGACAAGCCCCCCCTGCAGAATGTGATCATGGATCTCTGAGTCTTTCATATCGCACATATCTTAATTGTCTCCACAGGGGTTGCAGGGGCCTGTGTTTTACCCCTGGCTGTAGCACATTGTTTCAAACAGTCTGTTTTGGTACATGTGTTTCTTCAAGCACATGTCGGAGTGTAGAGGTGAAGCCAGGGAAGAATGCCCCGGACCACTTTGCGATCAGACACATCCTCAGCTCTGAAAATTAGCATGGTCGAAGCTATGCTCTCTAAACTCATAAGCTGTATGCAGTTTGAAGTAAAGTTTGGTTATCCATCTTGATGTATTTGTGTGTGTCAGTGCCAAACTCCTTAACTTGTTTGGGGTGGGCTGAACTCTCAAAGTTTCACTCCACGGAATTCCGCAGAGTTAAAACTCTGCGAGATTCTGTGGTGTTCAGCGAATGGGCGGAAACCGTCAAGTCGCCTTGCTCATGCTGATTTGTAGCTCAGGGAGCTTGTTCTGCGCTGAAAAATCAGTCCGAATAGCACAACACAGCACTCCAGAGGGTGCTGCTTTTAGAGTTGGTTTTGCTAGCACTCGAGTAGATTGTCTACTCAAGTGTCAGATTTCTCACCGCGAACTGTTGCTGCCGCCCATGACCGCATGTGCTGGGAAAATCTCACCGGGTGCCCTCCTAGAGTCTGAAAATCGCGCTAGGGGATGCCAATTCTCACTCGCACTCGCCAACGTACCGTTGGTGAGCCGTGCATGAAAAGAAACTCTGCCACGCTGTGCTAGGTGGAATTTGGCCAGAACATGCGTGAAGTAGAGTGGTCAAAACTCCGACATGTCTGCCGCAGGAGCAGAATTTATCTCCCATCCCTAAATTACATATACATTAGCTCATTAATGGAGTACAGTTGCTGTCCCAGCATGAGTCACTACCAGGAAGTAGATCACAGTTTTCTGGCTGTTTTAGGGCATATGGCTGCTGTGGTGGGCATGGGGAAATGCTAAGCCTTTCTGTTTTATCTGAGCATTTTTGGTTCTTGCAGAAGAGTGAGGAAATATTCTTATATTATATTTGCATTAGAGTCATTGCGGCTTCTCCAGTGCATTTTAGCATTTCCAGTGTTGGGACTACATCCTTCAGATAAGAATGCGAAACTACCTGATCACCTGGCCTTTTTCCACAGTAGGATATGTGTACAAGTAATTTGTTTGTGAATCTTTTGGGAGATGGCAGAGGAGGAATAGTTTTAGTCTGAGTCGTGCGTAGCTTGGAATGGTTGATGATGCAAGCATGCAACTAATTGGAAGGAGTGTATGCTCGAGACAAGAATATTCTGATAGTAGTTGTGTGCTCAGAGCCAGCAAGCCAGGTGGCTTAATGCACCAAATTAGGGCAGCATGTAAATGCTGTCCTATAGTAGGTCAATTAGGAGGACACCCCTGGTGGTCGAAGAGGACCTTGGGGAACCCAAGCCTGGATGGGCAATAATAGGTTGACTCAAGCTCTCATGGATGATTTTCCACAGTCATTCTGCTCCATAAAAACCTCTGCAGCCTGAGAAAACCAGCAGGAGATGGTGCAGAGCCAAAGTAACCAAGACTCATAAGGGTCCAGGTTAGACAGTAAAAGGGAGCCTCATAGAGGGGATAATGTTGCAGGTAACCAACCCAGTTGGGTGAGTGCGAGATAGACTGATCCCTCTCTTCTCATCCTGAGGCACTAGAGGGGTTGCCTTAGTACCAATAGATGCCTGTGATGTATTTTAGCTCATCTCACAGGGACCTCTAGAAAGTGTTGATATTGGTCAAATTTGACAAGTGTATAAATGGTGCATAGTCCCTTTACCAGCGCATTCTTATATTTGCCTTATCAAATTTCACTAGTGAAAGACAAAGAAGCACATTTTCCTAGGTTTCATAGATTTGGTATTTTACCCAGTCGGTACATGAATTGAGACAGGAGTGGGTGCCTGACTTTGTATATCACAAAGATAGGCTGAATGAGGGTAAGCGATACACACTGAGCCAATGGTTGTAACATCCGCCTGGCAGTCCAAATGGCATTGATCCCTTTGATGTAATATGATGTTTCCTCATGTAGTCTAGGTTACAGCCAGTGGTTCTCTTATCTGTATCCTTGGCTCATTTTAAATGAAAAAAGTGAGAGTGCGCCGCCCAGCCCACTTCACGGGTATCTATTTAAGTGTACTTTGCACTTGGGCATATATATTCAAAGGCTCAGAGTGACGTATGCTTTTTTATTGCAATTGCTGTGTGTGTGGAGAGTTATGACTCACAAGAGGCACAGGCTTGAGTGGGCCATGAGTCACCTCTCCTCCCTCAACAATGTTAATAAATAGGATATTACATTCTGTTCATCTGCAAATATGGTTTATGCCATGACATTTTCTTTGTGTATTTGTTAAAAAAGGTATTTAACCAAAACCAGGATGCAAAGCATTAATTTTGTGCAGAAAGGGAAAATCACATTGTAGAAGTCTTGAGAGGTGTGCTATTGTTCTATGACAGGAGTTACATCAGGAGTCATTACATCGAGGTTAGTTTTCCAGTCTTTTACATAGCAGGGATTTACTTTGCAGATAAGTTAGTTTTATGTGTCCTAACCTTAAAAATATACATGTATACGTATTTTTACCAATATACATGTATATTGTGATAGGTTGGACAGATAAGATTATTATTATAATTTAACGTTAAGAAAAAAAGTAAAATACATCTACTATTAAGTAATTGAAGAATTAATAAACATTTTTTTTAAAATTGATTCAAATTTGAGCAATTCAAGTAATAAGTAAAATGATTTCAATTGTAAATTGCATAATGTAAACATTTGTTTAATAATAAGTTATTTTATAGGAAATTAAAAATATATGAATTAATAATTTGACTTTTATTAACTAAAAATCAATAGTTTTTTTTAGGGTTTATGGCTGGTTTGTGAAAAGAGGGTAGTAAGGTGTTTTTAGGGTTCAGTGATGGGTAGTGAATAGGATTAGTACATTTTTTGGGGGGTTCAAGGATGGATAGTGTATGGGTAGTAAGGGATTTTTACATTTAGGGTCAGTAGTGTATAGAGTTAGTAAGTGTTTTAAGGGTTCAACGATGGGTAGTGTATTTGGGTAGTTAGGGATTTTTAGGGTGGGTTCAGGTGTGTATTATATAGGGATAGTAAGTGTTTTGAAATAAGCAAAATATTCCACAGTTCCTTGTGAAATATGAGTTGACAGCACCCAAACTACTCTGTAGAGCATTACATTGTCATGGCTACTATGGTCATGCAGCATCGAGGATCAAATTACGCAACAAGGGTATCTAAATTATGTGGAAAACTGCAAATTATCTAGCATATTGTCTAGAGGTATTTATTTTTCATCTGTCTGAGCCAGAAACAATATTTTGTGAAATCCACAAAGTACATAGCAACTTATGTGACAAATGTAGTAAATCCATAAATCTTTAAATTCTGCAGTCACAGAATCACATCAATACATCATCTTTGAAACTGTCCATTATTTAATCAGAAATGTATTGATGAAAAGTAAGCAAAACCTAAAAACTTTAAATTCAATCAGTCCCACTGCTAGTCACACTTTACAAAAACATGAATGGCAAAGTGTGGAAGATGGCCCTAAATTGTTATCCTGGGGGGCTGGAGTCATTTAGAGACCACTTGGCCCTTTCCCTCATAGTTTATGATGTCACAGGAACATCAAGCTGTATAATTGGACCAGACTTTCCAGTTACCTGTAACTGATTCTCTCTTTTTGATAAATAGATCGATAGCAAGCTAGATAGATAGATAGATAGATACATACATACATACATGCATACGCTGGGTCTGGAAGCTTAGTGGACTAATACCTCCACTGTAGGGTCCTGTGCTCGACCTCATGGGCACAGGTTCAAATCCCGGTGGGTCCACTCAACCTTTCATCCTTCTCAGGTCGATAAAATGAGTACAGTTGAGTTGGCTAACAATAAACATCTGTTATTTGGTGCTGAGACAGAATATTGAGTTGGAAATGTCGACTTACACAAATATCAAGTTGGAAATATCGTGATTCAGAAATATCGACAGCAAGAATATCGAGGTCAAGAATATCGAATTTAAGGTAAGAAATATCGTTTTAAAAAATATAGAAGTCATTAATATTGTTTGCAAAAATATAGATGTTTAAAATATCGATTTTTTAGTTAGTGTTATGTATTTTAGTTTATATTTTAAATGTATGTTATGTATCTTTCTTTGTATGAGTATTGTTTATGTGTTTTAATATATGTGTTAAATTTTTAGTAGTTATGAATTTTATTTTAATTAAATTTTGCCTTTTTTAGTTCCGTAGCAGGTTGTGGGTTTATAGGGGAATAGGGTGGGAAGTAATTTATTTATAATAAATTAATGATTATTTTTTATTTATTTAATTTAGATTTTATAGTGTTAATTGTGGGAAGTAATTTATTTGTAATTAATTATTAATTGGTTGTTAATTAATATTAATAAATTAATTGATAATTATGGTAATTGTGTAATTTTTTTTAGGTGCGGGTTGTGGGGTTTATAGGGGTAAAGGGTGGGATGTAATTTATTTTTGGTTCATTAATATTTAGTTGTTAATTTATATTAATTAATTGATAGAAAATTAATTACGGAAATTTTGTAATTAATTTTAGGTGCAGGTTGTGGGCTTTATAGGGGTAAAGGGTGGGAAGTAATTTATGTTTAATTCATTAATCATTAGTTGTTAATTTATATTAACTAATTAATTGATAATTAATTATGGTAATTATGTGATTTTTTTTAGGTGTGGGTTGTGGGGTTTATGAGGTAAAAGGTGGGAAGTAATTTATGTTTATTAATTAATAATTAGTTGTAAATTAATATTAATTAATTAATTGAAAATTAAATATGGAATGTGTGTAATTAATTTTAGGTGTGGGTTGTGGGGTTTATAGGAGTAAAGTGTGGGAAGTAATGTTTGTTTAATTAATTAAAAATTAGTTGATCATTAATATTAATTAATTAATTTACATTTAATTAGGGTATTTGTTTATATTTTTTGTGTGGGGTTTATTGTGCTAGGGGTACAGTGTGGGAAGTAAATTAAATTTACTTACTTTATAATTAGTTGTTAAATACTATTAGTTTTTTAATTGAAAATACGTTTTAATTGTGTAATTAGTTGTTTTACAGTTTAATTTTAGCTGTGGGTTGTGGGGATTATAGGGCTAAAGTGTGGATAGTTAAATAATTTTTATGAGTTTTAATTCGTTTTTTTAATTAATGATATTTCTTTATTTGGTAATTAATTATGTTAGTTGAGGAAGTACATTTTTTTAAATTTAGATGTGGGTTGTGAATTGTTTGGTCTTAAAGGGTTGGAAATAAAAAAAAGTAAGTTTATGTAATAATTAATATTTTTGTTTCTAAATACATTTTTATTAAAAATAATCATTTGTTTAGAAATTATTTTTTATTTTATTTAATATAATATTTGTAGGTATTTGTTATTTGTATTTAACATTATGATATATATATTTTTTTATTTAATATTAAATATATTTGTATTTGAATTTTTCATATATTTATATATTTTTTAATTTATTTTGTTTTTAAAATATTTTTATTGTTGTTAAAATGTTGTTTGTTTTTAGTTTTGAACTGACTGGAGTGAGAATATTAATTGTTACTCCTCTGCAATCCAACACTTTCCCTACTGTTGCACTCACTGGAGTTGGAATAGTAATTTTTACCCCTCCGCTATCCAACACTTTCCCTACTGTTGCACTCACTGGAGTGGGAATAGTAATTTCTACCCCTCCGCTATCCAACACTTTCCCTACTGTTGCACTCACTGGAGTGGGAATAGTAATTTCTACCCCTCCACTATCCAACACTTTCCCTACTGTTGCACTCACTGGAGTTGGAATAGTAATTTTTACCCCTCCGCTATCCAACACTTTCCCTACTGTTGCACTCACTGGAGTGGGATTAGTAATTTTTACCCCTCCGCTATCCAACACTTTCCCTACTGTTACACTCACTGGAGTGGGAATAGTAATTTCTACCCCTCCGCTATCCAACACTTTCCCTACTGTTGCCCTCACTGGAGTGGGAAATTTAAGTTTGAAGATTTTTAAATAGTTTAATATTTTAATTTATAATAGAATGATTTTTTTAATTAGATTTTATGGGGTCGATTACGATGGCGGGCGGACAAAGTCCGCCCGCCATCGCATTGGCAAAAGGGACCGCCCGCCATAGGTGCGGCGGTCCCGCCATACGAATTGCGATGCCGTATATTTTACATTGCGGCGGCGGTGCTGCAAGCAGCACCCGCAGCACTGTAAAATATACATGTCGTGCTTTTACATGCACAATGTGACAGGCACCGCGCGGTGCCTGCCACATTGTACATGCAAATGCAGGGGGGTACCATAGGTATCCCCCATGTGCACCCCCCACCCCCCCAACACCCTGGGGGCCCGCAACGGGCCCCCAACTGCAGGAACCGCCAGCCTTTCCATGGCGGCAATGCAGCCATGGAAAGGATGCTCTCAGCCTGCATCGTAATATCGATGGCAGTGTCTTCCAGACACCGCCACAATATTCAACACGTTTTCCGCCGGTTGACGAGTCGACCGGCGGAAAAGCGGCGGACGGTCTTTCCGTCCGCCGCGGACCCCCCAGACATCATGATATGGCGGGGGTCTTTGCTGTCTGGATGGCGGGCGGATCGCCCCCGCCGGGCCGGCGGTGACAACCGCCGGCCCGGCGGCGGCGATCCGCCTGCCATCGTAATCGGCACCTAAGTTATTGGTACACATCGTAATATGGATGGCGGTGTCTTCCAGACACCGCCACAATATTCAACACGTTTTCCGCCGGTTGACGAGTCGACCGGCGGAAAAGCGGCGGACGGTCTTTCCGTCCACCGCGGACCCCCCAGCCATCATGATATGGCGGGGGTCTTTGCTGTCTGGATGGCGGGCGGATCGTAATCGGCCCCTAAGTTATTGGTACACATATATATATATATATGTCTATATATATATGTATATACATATATACATATATATGTATATATATATTTATATATATATTTGTAATTTTGTTTATAATTTTAAAATTATAAAATAAATAAAAATTTATAGTTTATTAATTGTTTTAAAGTAAATATATAAGAATTATTATGTATGTGTGTTTAACTTTTTTAACTAAGTTCATTTATTATATTTTTTAAATTTATATTAAATCTACTTTTTTTTCATATACATTTTATTATTTAACATATTTAATATTTATTATTTTATTATATATATATATATATATATATATATATATATATATATATATATATATAAAATTCGATATTTTGTACAACTATGGGGCATATTAGCAAGGGTGTTAACGCCGCTTTAGCGGCACTTTTTGCCGCTAAAGCGGCGATATTGTTAACGCCCTATTAGCAAGCTGTCGCTAACAGCTGTTAGCGACAGCTTAATGGCGAAAGCGGCCGTTTTGGGTGCCGCTTTGCATGTCAGCGATATTTATCGCTAATGACATGCAAAGTAGGCGTTCCCAACCACAAGTCAACAGAAACAGCCGCTAACACAACTACCCTCTATTAGCAATGGGGACCCGGGTAGCGATGACAAAAGTCGCGCTAACCGCGGTCATCGCTGGTATTTTTACACCTGCTCCAAACAGTACTTACCCATCTTCACAATGGGAGGTGGATTGTGGGGCTGAGTCCACCGTGGCATATCATCAAGCATTCCCCTATCGCTGCCCTATTATTGCTGGGTTCCATGCGATTAACTGGCATTCCGCCGCTATCGCTGGATTAATTATCGCCTTGGAGATACGCGTTGCTAATAACGCGCTATCTCGGCGATCAAATCCAGCGATAGCCGGCGATAAAAAAATAAGCGCTAAGCGCGCTTTGCGATATTTATCGCAAAGCGTTGCTAATATGCCCCTAGATTTTTTACATTGATATTTTTTTTCAATATTTTTGTACTTACCTGTTTAAGTAAAGGGAGTCGATATTTTTGCATTCTATATTTTTGATATTTTGTCAGTGAACCTGTTATTTAGTGCCAAGATACCCTTCTGGGTGAACGTGCGCTTTACAAATACACGTTATGTTATAGATAGATAGAAATTGGTCAACTGCGCCCTTCACGGAAGCACAATCTTTTTAAATGTGGTGATCCTTGGTTCCAGACTCAATTTGTCCCATCTTTTTCTGTAAATGTTATTGCTGTTTAAATGTATAAGTTACCATTTGCACCACTTGAGAAGGTGTGTGACAATAAAGTGAGGGCTCTAATGGGGCAAAACTGAATATATCTTGGCTTTTATCCTCTGATCTATTCAGGAGCCTTTTGTAGAATCCGAGGCGGGCTGAGAAGCTTCTCGCCTCTCGGTCGAATGCCTCGAGTGGCCTGTCTTAGTGTCCTTTTGACACGTCTCCACTATGTAAACGTGAGCCGTCACGAGGTACATGCGACATCACAGCAATTATTTACATGGTAAATGGGGGAGGAGCTCCATCATGGATGTACTGTATTATACGCAGCTTTAGAAAAATGTTAAAGCTACTTATATCGATAATGTAAACAGCTACAGCGAACTGCAGAGAACCAGCAGGGCAGTTACAAAGAACCAGCAGGGAAACTGCAGAGAACTAGCAGGGAAACTACAGAGAACCAGCAGGGAAACTACAAAGAACCAGCGGGAAAAGTGAAGAGAACCAGCGGGAAAAGTGCTGAGAACCAGCAGAGGCGTTACAAATAATCAGGAGGTAAAATACGGAGAACCAGCAGAGGGGTTACATACAATCAGCAGGTAAACTGCAGAGAACCAGCAGGGGAGTTACAAATAATCAGCAGGCAAAATGTAGAGAACCAGCAGAGGAGTTACAAACAATCAGCAGGTAAACTGCAGAGAACCCGCAGGGGAGTTACAAAGAACCAGCAGGGAAACTGCAGAGAACCAGCAGAGGAGTTACAAACAATCAGCAGGTAAACTACAGAGAACCAGCAGGGGAGTTACAAATAATCAGCAGGCTAAGTGCAGAGAACCAGCAGGGGAGTTACAAATAATCAGCAGGCAAAATGCAGAGAACCAGCAGGGGAGTTACAGGAACAATCAGGGAAACTGCAGAGAACCAGCAGAGAAGTTACAAACAATCAGCAGGTAAACTGCAGGGAACCCGCAGGGGAGTTACAAAGAGCCAGCAGGGAAACTGCAGAGAACCAGCAGGGGAGTTACAAGAAACCAGCAGGGAAACTGCAGAAAACCAGCAGATGAGTTACAAACAATTAGCAGGCAAAATGCAGAGAACCAGCAGGGGAGTTGCAAAGAACCAGGGGGAAACTGCAGAGAACCAGCAGGGGAGTTACAAAGAACCAGCAGGGAAACTGCAGAGAACCAGCATGGGAGTTACAAGGAACCAGCAGGGAAACTGCAGGGAAACTGCAGAGAACCAGCGGGGGAGTTACAAAGAACCAGCAGGGAAACTGCAGAGAACGAGCAGGGGAGTTACAAAGAACCAGCAGGGAAACTGCAGAGAACCAGCGGGGGAGTTACAAAGAGCCAGCAGGGAAAATGCAGAGAACCAGCAGGGGAGTTACAGGAACTATCAGGGAAACTGCAGAGAACCAGCAGAGGAGTTACAAACAATCATCAGGTAAAATGCAGAGAACTAGCAGGGGAGTTACAAAAAACCATCAGGGACGCCGTAGGGCGCAAGCTAGGAAACTGCAGAGATCCAGCAGGGAAGCTACAGAGTACCAGCAGGAAAACTGCAGACAACCAGCAGTTCTTCACAGAGCTGGCAGGGAAGTGGCAGAGAACCATCAGGAAAGCTGCATAAAGCCAGCAGAGGAGCAACAAAGAAGCAGCAGGGAAACTGCCGAAAACCAACAGGGGAGCTGCAAAGATTCCGCAGGGAAGCAGCAGAGAACCAACAGTGAAGTTACACATAGCCAGCAGGGAAACAGCAGAAAACCAGCAAAAGATCTTTACAAAACCAGCAGGGAAGCTGCATGGAGCCAGCAATGGAGGTACAAAGAACCAGCAGGGAAACTGCAGAGAACAAACAAGGGGAGCTACAAAGAATCAGCAGGGAAGCTGCAGAGAACAAACAAGGGGAGCTACAAAGAATCCGCAGAGAAGCAGCAGAGAACCAACAGTGACGCTACACATATCCAGCAGGGAAACAGCAGAGAACCAGCAACATATCTTCACAAAACCAGCAGGGAAGTTGCACGGAGCCAGCAGAGAAGCTACAAAGAACCAACAGGGAAACTGCGGAGAACCAACAGGGGGAGCTACAAAGAGTCAGCATGGAAGCTGCAGAGAACCAACAGTGAAGTTGCACAGAGCCAGCAGGGAAACTGCAGCGAGCCAGCAAAAGATCTTCACAGAACCAGCAGGGAAGCCGCAGAGAACCAGCAGGGAACCTGCAGAGAACCAGCAGAGAGGTACAAAGAACCAGCAGTGAAGCTGCACAGAGCCAGCAGGAGAGGTACAAAGAACCAGCAGTGAAGCTGCACAGAACCAGCAGGAGAGGTACAAAGAACCAGCAGGAAACCGGCACAGAACCAGCAGGAGAGGTACAAAGAACCAGCAGGGAACCTGCAGAGAACCATGCTGGAGAGGTACAAAAAACCAGCAGTGAAGCTGCACAGAACCAGCAGGAGAGGTACAAAGAACCAGCTGGAAACAGGCACAGAACCAGCAGAAGAGGTACAAAGAACCAGCCGGGAACCTGCAGAGAACCATGCTGGAGAGGTACAAAGAACCAGCAGTGAAGCTGCACAGAGCCAGCAGGGGAGTGGTGGCACCAAGGCTTTTAATGCTGCCCGGCTCGTCCATCATAAGCCGAGATGTTTTAATTGTCAGTCTGTTCCTGGCAAGTTCTGATAACTCCAACTAAATACTTAAAGTGCTGGCAACAAATATTCTAAGACAAATCATGGACAGGCAGCAGTCACTCCCCACCCCCACCAGTCAATCACTCCTCACGTACACCAGGGATTCAATGATCATTTCGAGCCAAGAGCATCACTCCGCACAAACTGAATCAGAGCACGTTTTCTTCTAATTATCAGCAGGAATATTCACTGCGTGGAGTGCCCTTAGTTACCAATCTGCGCTTTAATTGCATTGTTATTTAGAGGGGTCAAAGGTGACCATGGAGGTGAAGCTGCAAAGCAATGTGTGGGTGGAGTTTCTAATGATCCCCCTTGTTATACCAGCAGCTTGTCAAAATACAGGAAAGTGATTAGGTTCAAGTGGTGGAAAATAGAAAAAAAGCATTTTTTTCCATTTAGCTGTCATTCCTCTAAGAAATAGCTTTATATAAGGAAACAATTCAATAGAACCCAGCTAAGGAGAAAAAAAATGTAGATTAGTAAGCAATCTGCTTCTGAATACTGTACTACAACTATTTTTTATTAACTTTGTATTCAAATCGCTGCCTTGTTTTTAGGTCATTTCGATTTTACTAAAATGATATATATCATATACTTACTCACAGGGACTTTTAGTCAGACCGCTTCATCCATTGGGCTGTCGGTGTGTTGTTCACATTTTTCCTCTGCCCACTTCAGCATGCAGCCTAGGGCTAATTTCACTGGAAGTGATGACATTAACTCCTCCACAAGGTGCACACCCTCACACAAAGCAACAAATTAGTTCTCTCTGGTGCCAGGAACAACTTTGGTGATGTGTTTTTTGAGACTAAAACAAATTTTGCTTTTAGCTAATTTTTATCAGGTTGGCCAGGGCCAGACAGCACCCCAAACAACAAAGTTGTACAATTACCATGACAAGTAAAACAAACATCCTCGAAGCCAAAAGGATGGCAGCTAACCCCAGATCTTATATTTTTGCCAATGGCTGCTTTTACTCACTCTATTTACAGCAATGGCGATACACAACTGCGACCTGAATCAACAAGTGCTCTCAAATTAAGGAAGTTATAGGAACACGGGCACATACCGATGAGGTAATTTGCCCAGAATCACACAATTTGATCCAAAAATATAACCTAGGCTGGCAAGTTCTGAAATCATCAATGTAACAAACTTTGGGGCAGATGTACGACCGTTTTTTGCGGTCGCAAACGGGAATCCGGCCCGTTTGCGAGCGCAAAATTGGTCAGCCCCATGTACAAACCATATTTTGTGAGTCGCTAACCTATTAGCAACTCGCAAAATATGGTTTGCGACTTGCTATTAGGAAGGGGCGTGCCAAGGGCTTCCCTCCCTAATAGCAAGTCTGACTGCAATGTATGATTGTTTTACGACCGCATTTGCGGTCGCAAAACACTCACAGTTTACCACCCTTTTCAAAAGGGTGGTAAGCCACTCGCAAACGGGAAGGGGTGCGTAAATATTTTTTAAGAGCAGGCAGTGGTCCCAGGCACCACTGTCTGCCCTTAAAAAGGAAACTGAAAAGTTTCATTTTTCTTTTTTAAATGCATTCGTTTTCCTTTAAGGAAAACGGGCTCCATTTAAAAAAAAAAATAACTGCTTTATTTAAAAGGCAGTCACAGACATAGTGGTCTGCTGACCCCAGCAGACCACCATCCCTGTGAGTACTAGCCATTCCCAATGGAGTCGCAAATTGCGACTGCCTCATGAATGTTAATGAGGCATGCAATTTGCGACCCCATTGGGAATCGCAAACAGTGTCTGAGACACTGCTGTACATTCAATTTTGCGAGTCACAAATTGTGAGTTGCAATTCGACGCAATTTATGACTCGCAAAATTGAATGTTCGTACATCTGGCCCTTTGTGATCAATAGGCAATCAGACTTAGCTACGATAAAATTGATTTGCAAGAGTTGACTCGCAAAAATCAGCAAGGCAACTTACTGATTCGCTAATAGTACAATGAAAAAAATGTACATTGCATTGTCAAGTCCTGATGACCGTACCAAGAGTTCCAGCCCTCTGTCATCTCAGGGTGAGATCTGAGCAGGTGTGCTGTGTTGCAGAGAACATTTAAGGCCACTACATAGAAGAACAAATATCAATGTTGAACTACAGGAACCAAAGAAAGATATAGCTGGTCTGAACTAGGAAGGAAGAGCAGGATGTAGTTTGCAGGCTCAGATATAGGCATTCTCTGAAGGAAGTAGCAGAGGAAGAAGAGAAGGTCTGTGTTGGACTTGGCCCTTTTTGAAGGGTCATCCCTGAACTTTTTGCCTTCCTCCTAGGGGCCGATTCCGATTCGGGCCGGAAAACGTACCGACCGACTCGGATCTGGAATTTATTCCGACCGACACGTACCGGTGCAGCCCGACTGCAAAGTACGATGAAATGCGTGCAAAATCCGACCAACTCGTACGGAACACAATACGAACGACCGAAACGCGCGGAAAACAGCTATCCGGCCGGAAAACCACGCGAATCGAACCGACCGACACGCACCAGGAAGGAACCCGAACGAAACGTACCCGCGAACTCCGACCCGCGCAGTACGATGCAACGCGTGTAAAACCCGACCGAGTCGCATGGAGTACAAGCCGTACGAACGACACGCATACAAAACAGCGAGCCGAAGCAACCCAATACTCCGCGACCGACGCGTACGCCGCACATGAAACAGCACAAACACAGCGTGAACGACTCGGAGAAGCTCGCACGAGACAACTGCAGGGTCCGACTCGGTCAGAAGAACGTCTCCTACATGCACAAAAAGTACAAAGGGAAAAACACAAAAAAAAAGGCCAAACAAGCAATTACAAAGCCAATAAATACTGGGGGGGGGGAAACAGGGAACAAAGACACACCCACAACTCCACCCATATAAAGGACACAAATCCCTACCATGATCCTTTGCAAATTCAAATGACCTGCCAGCACAGAACACCAACAGACAGCAACCACACACACACTCACAGCTCATCCATCACACAAGCCACACACCATCAGCACCTCAACAAATAGCAACCTCACATACACCCAGCAAAACACACACTCACACACCCTCACTTGCACACCAACACACACAACACTCACCACCACCACCCATCACCATGCCCCCAAAGAAGAATCCAAAGTTCCTAGATAGTGAATTGGAAGTCCTGGTAGATGAGATCCTCAGGGTAGAGCCACAGCTGTTTGGTACACTGGTCCAACAGACCCCCATGTCGCAGAAAACCAAGATGTGGGAGAGGATCGTCGACAGGGTGAACGCACAATCACCATGTTTGCGCACAAAGGAAGACATCCAGAACAGGTGGTATGACGTGCGCAGGAGGGTCAGGGACCTACTGAAGAAGGATTACATCTTGAGCCAACACACCGGCAGTTGCCCTCCTGCCAAACCAGTATACCTCAGGCCCTGGGAGGAGAAGGTGCGGGCCATCCTACCACCAGTGAGCGTATATGGACTATCAAACATCCCAGAGCCTGGTGAGTACACAACCAATATACCCAATATTGTGTGACAATACACACACATCACTGTCAAGGGGATAGTCAAACCATGCACCCTTAGCAAATCCACAGCAACAAAACCAGAATCATCCCAAGATGTGTATGTCAGTCAGATAAACACAATACATGCCATCTCATAGTGATATGTAACTGTGTCATGACTTGTACAAACCTGACAACAAATAAAGCTAGGCAGTGGCACAAATCTAACCAACAAACACTGTCAGATATGTAGCCACCACTACAACACCACCACACAGGGAATCCCACAGAAAGGAAGGAATTCTGTGTATGCTGGTCAAGTCAGTGTAGCCAATAGCATCATGGGAGTTGTAGTCACAGATATTACCCACCCTCACAATACGCCCATCAACACCACTCTGAACCATGCTCACATCACAGGGAGTGGAAAACAACTGACAAGATGGCTGACACTGGCTACTGCTGTGGGGAGCACAAGGCCCTGCTGGGAACTGGGCACCAACAAACAGCAGGACACCACTGACTGACATCCTGAAAGCCAACATGCACTCCCTGCAATGGAAGCACGTTCCATGGTGGGATATCTGGCTGGGTGGGAAGGAGGACTGACAGCTATGACCATAGTTACCAGCAGCTCTTCTCACACACGCCCCTAACACAAACTACACACAACTCACCTGGGAAAATGCATTGCCTCACACTAAAATTAATTATCCCACAAAGAACCACCACCCTGGGTCATGCTGTGGGAAGCACAGTGACACACATGGGACTTGTAGCCAAACAAACGCCAGGACAACACTGTCAGCCATCCATTCAGCACAGGCACACTACCCCACAGGGAAGCAGAGTCAGAAGGAAGGAAGTATGGGCATGCTGGGAAGGGGGGTGTAGGCAATAGCATGATGGGAGTGGTAGTCACAGCTCAACATCCCCCACCCACATGGCCCAGCAAGCTCACACTGAAGCATGCACACCTCACAGGGAGTCAAAAGCCACTTCAAAGATGTCTGACACAGGTGCTCTGTTGTGGGGAGCACAAGGCCATGCTGGGAACTGGCCACCAACCAACAGCAGGACACCACTGTCAGCCATCTTGCCATTGCTGTCACACCCACACACAGTGAAGTACACTCAAAAGGAAGGAAGTATGGGCAGGCTGGGAAGGGGGGTGGAGACAATAGCATGATGGGAGTGGTAGTCACAGCTCAACATCCCCCACCCACATGGCCCAGCAAGCTCACACTGAAGCATGCACACCTCACAGAGAGTCAAAAGCCCCATCAAAGATGTCTGACACTGGTGCTCTGTTGTGGGGAGCACAAGGCCATGCTGGGAACTGGCCACCAACCAACAGCAGGACACCACTGTCAGCCATCTTGCCATTGCTGTCACACCCACACACAGTGAAGTACACTCAAAAGGAAGGAAGTATGGGCATGCTGGGAAGGGGGTGGAGGCAATAGCATGATGGGAGTGGTAGTCACAGCTCAACATCCCCCACCCACATGGCCCAGCAAGCTCACACCGAAGCATGCACACCTCACAGGGAGTCAAAAGCCCCATCAAAGATGTCTGACACTGGTGCTCTGTTGTGGGGAGCACAAGGCCATGCTGGGAACTGGCCACCAACCAACAGCAGGACACCACTGTCAGCCATCTTGCCATTGCTGTCACACCCACACACAGTGAAGTACACTCAAAAGGAAGGAAGTATGGGCATGCTGGGAAGGGGGGTGGAGGCAATAGCATGATGGCAGTGGTAGTCACAGCTCAACATCCCCCACCAACATGGCCCAGCAAGCTCACACTGAAGCATGCACACCTCACATGGAGTCAAAAGCCACTTCAAAGATGTCTGACACTGGTGCTCTGTTGTGGGGAGCACAAGGCCATGCTGGGAACTGGCCACCAACCAACAGCAGGACACCACTGTCAGCCATCTTGCCATTGCTGTCACACCCACACACAGTGAAGTACACTCAAAAGGAAGGAAGTATGGGCATGCTGGGAAGGGGGTGGAGGCAATAGCATGATGGGAGTGGTAGTCACAGCTCAACATCCCCCACCCACATGGCCCAGCAAGCTCACACTGAAGCATGCACACCTCACAGGGAGTCAAAAGCCACTTCAAAGATGTCTGACACTGGTGCTCTGTTGTGGGGAGCACAAGGCCATGCTGGGAACTGGCCACCAACCAACAGCAGGACACCACTGTCAGCCATCTTGCCATTGCTGTCACACCCACACACAGTGAAGTACACTCAAAAGGAAGGAAGTATGGGCATGCTGGGAAGGGGGTGGAGGCAATAGCATGATGGGAGTGGTAGTCACAGCTCAACATCCCCCACCCACATGGCCCAGAAAGCTCACACTGAAGCATGCACACCTCACAGGGAGTCAAAAGCCACTTCAAAGATATCTGACACTGGTGCTCTGTTGTGGGGAGCACAAGGCCATGCTGGGAACTGGCCACCAACCAACAGCAGGACACCACTGTAAGCCATCTTGCCATTGCTGTCACACCCACACACAGTGAAGTACACTCAAAAGGAAGGAAGTATGGGCATGCTGGGAAGGGGGGTGGAGGCAATAGCATGATGGGAGTGGTAGTCACAGCTTAACATCCCCCACCCACATGGCCCAGCAAGCTCACACTGAAGCATGCACACCTCACAGAGAGTCAAAAGCCCCATCAAAGATGTCTGACACTGGTGCTCTGTTGTGGGGAGCACAAGGCCATGCTGGGAACTGGCCATCAACCAACAGCAGGACACCACTGTCAGCCATCTTGCCATTGCTGTCACACCCACACACAGTGAAGTACACTCAAAAGGAAGGAAGTATGGGCATGCTGGGAAGGGGGGTGGAGGCAATAGCATGATGGCAGTGGTAGTCACAGCTCAACATCCCTCACCCACATGGCCCAGCAAGCTCACACTGAAGCATGCACACCTCACAGGGAGTCAAAAGCCACTTCAAAGATGTCTGACACTGGTGCTCTGTTGTGGGGAGCACAAGGCCATGCTGGGAACTGGCCACCAACCAACAGCAGGACACCACTGTCAGCCATCTTTCCATTGCTGTCACACCCACACACAGTGAAGTACACTCGAAAGGAAGGAAGTATGGGCATGCTGGGAAGGGGGGTGGAGGCAATAGCATGATGGCAGTGGTAGTCACAGCCCAACATCCCCCACCCACATGGCCCAGCAAGCTCACACCGAAGCATGCACACCTCACAGGGAGTGAAAAGCCCCATCAAAGATGTCTGACACTGGTGCTCTATTGTGGGGAGCACAAGGCCATGCTGGGAACTGGCCACCAACCAACAGCAGGACACCACTGACTGACATCCTGAGAGTCAACCTGCACCCACTGCAAGGGTGGCATGCTTCATGGTGGGATAACTGGGCTGGAGGGAGAAGGATGTCCGGATGTCAACCAAATACCACCAATGCTGGCCATGCACACACCTCAACATTCACATTGAAATTCTTCAGGTTGGCAGGACAATGCGCTACACCAATATCAACATCTGACTGTGACAACTTAGGACAATGCAATGTACAGGCCCTCATCCAGAGGTACAGTCACAACTGTCAGGTGTTTGAACCATTGATGCCTGTAGAAACATTACATACATTGTGTGTCTCTTCCAAATACAGGTGATGATGGGGACACAGCAGCAGACGCTGAGGAGTCCCTGTCCCAGGCTCCGGGGGACACTGAGCTCACTGGTGTGGAACAGCCTCTGCCCACCTCGGATGACGAAGACCTACCTGGCACCTCCGGAGTGAGTCATCATGCAGCACCAGCAGGACCACCAGCTGTACCCCCTGCACCCACCCCTCCAACAACTGCCAACACACAGACCACCCCTGCTGACACGGACAGACCAAGGACCACCACCACCACCAGCACATGGACCCCAGACCAACGTGGAGCTACGGACACCAACACCAGCAACAACCCCCAAGGGGGCCCAGGGTCACCTGTGCGTGCCACCGCAGGTCCTGCACGTGTCGCCAGGGGTGGTGGGAGGGGTGGTAGACATAGGTCGCTGCTTGAAGAGGGGTCTGGACTGCATGATGACCCACAACTGGTACGCATAGCTGATGCGTACCAGACTAGCACCGGAGAGTTCAGCCAGGTAGTGGGGATCCTCAGGGACATTCAACAGCAGCAGGCTGCCCATCATGCCCGCTTGGACTTACACATGTCCCGCATGGAGTCCAAGTGGGACACATTGCAAGAACTGACGGCGGTGCATAGGGACATATTACAATGCCTCCGCCAGATTTGCACCAACATGTCAACACCTCCCTGTGTGCCCACAACATCTGGTGCTGCAACAACTGCAACTGCCACAGGGAGGGAGGATGACTCTGGCGGAGAGTCCCCTGCACCGCAGCAGCCTGCACTTGAGGGTCCCCCCCAAAGAAGAGGGGTCGTCCGAGGAAGGGCGACTGAGAGGCCGATGGCCATGCACAACCCCCAGGAAGCCAACACCTGTTCTGGAAAATCACCTTTGTGCGCAAACTGTTCACCCTGTCGAATGCAACATAACTCTCCCACATGACATGGGGAGTTCAAGTTGGACCAATGTATCAGATGACTGTGGACTTTACTCTGGACATTTCTGCTACCAGGACTTCCAAATCATCTAGGAACTTTGGATTACAATCACAATGTACAGCACCCACCATCCTGTGCACTATACTCACACATGTATGTCAATAAACTCACTAATACACCATACTTGCCTCTGTTGTGATTCCAACGTTGTTTCTGTCATGGAGATGATGATCTGCGAAATGACACTGTGCATGCTAACTGCTACAGCAAGTACAACACCGGCATGTGAGTCATGGCGATGTGACACATATGAGGGAGACACACCACCAGGGCTACACAACACATACACACCAGGGCCATCTGACTCATCGCCTACACTGATGTTGCCAGGAAATACGGTGCAATGCACAGACACAACACCTATTCACAGTCTTTGTCAACTAGCCCACTGGTGCAGTAAGCAAATGTCAGTCAGATGTGTGACCACAGACAACGCACATCACAAAGTGAAGCACAGGTTTATTACACATTTGCAACATGTTGTAACCACTACAGATGCAAGGTAATCCCACCTGGCAGTGGGCACACAGTCAACAAGTGTAGAAGAAAGTAAGTCCATGGGTGTGGCGCACATCACCTGTAGGGAAACGACAGTTGATTCACGGTGTCGGGGGATCACAGTTGACCAAACAACCCTGAAAGTACACGGTGAAGGACAGAAATGACACACAGTCAAAAGCACTGAAGAACAGGACAGAACTGCAATACTCATGCCCAATACATGTCACAAGATACCCACCCAGAACCAAGTTAGCATGTCAACACTGTTGGGGAGTACAGACTACCTGTGAGGACACATCGCTGCACGCATACAGTCATGTAGCACATGGACACACTCAAACAGCACCAGAGCACCACCAACACATATCATGCAAACTCACAACATTGACATGACATCTCCGGATACTCACATTCAGCTGAAGAAGTTGGTGATGAGCTGTGTGCGGACATCACCCTCATCACCATCATCATCACTGGCATCGTGGTCCAGGCCAGGATCCTCCACAGGTGGCGGATGTTGGTCATCGTCATCCAGGATGAGAGGCAACTCCTTCCGCACTGCCAGGTTGTGTAGCATGCAGCAGACGATGACAATCTTGCACACCTTTGCTGGGGCATATGGGAGGGCCCCTCCTGTCTTGTCCAGGCAGCGGAAGCGGCTCTTCAGGAGACCAAATGCCCGCTCAATCACTCTCCTGGTCCGACCATGTGCCTCATTGTAGCGCATCTGGGCTGGTGTCACAGGGTTCCTGAGGGGCGTCAGCAACCACGGCATGTTGTGGTATCCGGAATCACCTACATATGGACAATTGCACATTAGCTGAGTTGGAAAAGAGGGTGGAATACTACATTGCAGAACACACACAATGGTACAAAGTCAGTACACACCAACAAGCCAGGCACGCTGGTTCCGCATCTGTGACATCATCCTCGGGATGCGACTACTCCTCATCACGTAAGCATCGTGTGCAGAACCGGGGAAACGGGCACACACGTGTGAGATGCTCATATCTGCAAGACATACCACCAGTGCATTGACCGAATGGTAATGTTTGCGGTTCCTGTATGCCTGCTCATGTGCATGTGGTGGTATCAAAGCCACATGTGTCCCATCAATGGAGCCAATGACATGTGGCATCCTCCCCAGGGCATAGAAGTCACTCTTGATGTCAGTGAGTTGTTGACGTTTAGGGAAATAGATGTACTGGTTCAGGTATCCCAACATCGCCTCCAAAACATCGCGGAGCACACGGCTGAACATGGTCTGTGACATCCCACCAGCAGACGCCACAGTGTGTTGAAAGGTACCGGTGGCAAAGAAGTGTAGGGCTGCCATCACTTTCACCTTGGGGGTCAGCGCTGTAGGGTATGTCCGGCCAGGTTGCAAATGTGGGGCCAACCGCACCGTCAATTCCTCAATAAGTGGCCTGGTGAAGCGGTACCATCGGATGCAGTCCCGTTCAACCACTGTTGCAAGGTCAGGGAATGGCCGATGGACAGCTGGCACCCTGCAGTGCATAGGTGGAGGAAGAAAGATTGTCAGTCACACCACATATGTGGCATAGACCATACTCAATATCACATGATACATCATTACAAAACACAAGTACATGATGCGTGTGCCGTTCCGTAAGGACATGTATGTCACCTACATGGCTAACAACTAACATCACAGTTCAACATGTGTCCTCAACAAGTCCCAGCTTGTGCTATGGGATATCATTAGGCTGTGTCACAGTACCCATGCACTGCTCCCACGTTCCAAACACACACCACAGTGACATGTGAGGACAGATGTGCCCCAGGCATCACAGCTCATCGACAGGTAGATTCCCAGGGACCCTGTATTGCCACATGGACACTGGCATGACATGGTGCATCATGAATACACCACAGCTAAACAACCATGACCCCCACAGGTAGTGGTCCCTGTTGCCTTGGCAGGACAGACATGGACGTCTGTGACACACACATGCACAACATCAAAGTCCATGCACAAACAACGTGGATGTGGAGACTGTCTCCCATTGTGCACATGGAATCAGAGACATTGTAAACACAACATGCACACAGACTGTGGAGGGCCATCACAATTCTGGCAATGGGTCACCTTGTGACGTACATACCGTCCCACATGGGACTCAGGGGGTATGTGACATGACATACACATACACAACCGTGAAATGTGACCATGCCACATGCTCTGAAATGAACAGTTGCACACCACAGTGTTCATGTGCACAACACACCAAGGATACGGTCCCCATGAACACGTGCACAGCCTGGGAGTGGCTGCCCCCAAGTGCCACCCACAAAACCACATGTTGACCCCCATACATGGAACAGGTGATGCAGCCTTACATGCCTTAGGATACAGTGTGGACAGGCTGTGGTGTTGTAGGTGTGCCCCTCACTCCCTGGGAAGTAAATGTGGCTGGCATACGTTCACCTGTGACAGGCATGGTGACATATGCCAGTGACATGTACAGGGACGCGTTGTACAGCAATGGACCGATCGGTGCGCACGCATTGGCCATTGCATACAATGTGAGCGGGTACGCTTTGTATTCGCAATACGCATTGTACAGCAATGGACCGATCGGTGCGCACGCATTGGCCATTGCATACGATGTGAGCGGGTACGCGTTGTGTTCGCAATACGCGTTGTACAGCAATGGACCCATCGGTGCGCTCGCATTGGCCATTGCATACAATGTGAGCGGGTATGCGTTGTACATCAATGGACCGATCGGTGCGCACGCATTGGCCATTGCATCCAATGTGAGTGGGTACACGTTGTATTCGCAATACGCGTTGTACAGCAATGGACCGATCGGTGCACACACATTGCCATTGCATAAATGTGAGCGGGTACGCGTTGTATTCGCAATACGCGTTGTACAGCAATGGACCGATCGGTGCGCACTCATTGGCCATTGCATACAATGTGAGCGGGTACGCGTTGTACAGCAATGGACCGATCGGTGCGCACGCATTGGCCATTGCATACAATGTGAGCGGGTACGCGTTGTACAGCAATGGACCGATCGGTGCGCACGCATTGGCCATTGCATACGATGTGAGCGGGTACGCGTTGTATTCGCAATACGCGTTGTACAGCAATGGACCGATCGGTGCGCACGCATTGGCCATTGCATACAATGTGAGCGGGTACGCGTTGTACAGCAATGGACCGATCGGTGCGCACACATTGGCCATTGCATACAATGTGAGCGGGTACGCGTTGTATTCACAATACGCGTTGTACAGCAATGGACCGATCGGTGCACACGCATTGGCCATTGCATACAATGTGAGCGGGTATGCGTTGTACAGCAATGGACCGATCGGTGCGCACGCATTGGCCATTGCATACAATGTGAGCGGGTACGCGTTGTACAGCAATGGACCGATCGGTGCGCACGCATTGGCCATTGCATACGATGTGAGCGGGTACGCGTTGTATTCGCAATACGCGTTGTACAGCAATGGACCGATCGGTGCGCACGCATTGGCTATGGCCTGGCCTGGCAACGGACGCGTTTTCAAATCTTTAACGAGTCTGATGCTGTGAATTCAGTTGGTCACCCACAACAATGTTGCTAATTCATGGGTGTCATGAAGTTGAACTTTTGAAGGATGCTGTGGGCGTGTGTAAGTGGTGCAATTCCATGGATTGGCCAGATTCAGAAGATGCAAACGACTTGGACCTATCACTTTGGACACATGGGACAGTATCTGCCTCTGCAGCACACATATAATGCTGGCTGTTCTCCTGAGAGCTCACTTGCCTGCACTACATGCTCCAGGACGACATCTGCCACCACCACTGCTGCTGTATCTGCACCCTCTGGATCATGTAATGGCATGTACTGTGGAGAGAGCCCCAGCCTTCAACACTGAGGAGAACCAGGCCCTGCTGGACAGCCTCCTTCCACAGTACAACAAGCTGGTTGGGAAAGCAGGGGAGCAGGTGAGTGTGCTGTCCACTGCCTTACTAAATGTGCATGTTGTCTGACTAGCAAGACTTACAGTGTGTACGCCACTGGCTAGCAGGCTCACTGAGTAGTTGTCACCCCCCATAGTGTGTAGTTACATGCACTGAACAGGTATAGTGCAGTGACAGTGCATTTAAACAAGGTTTTACTTCCCAGGCAATGATACCATGTAGTAACTGCTGGCAAACTGTCCATAGCCATCGTTGCACTGCCTGTGTACATCATGTGCCCCTGTGATTGAGACATGTATATCCAACTGTGTAATGCACGGATATGTTGAATGTGTAGTAATGGCATTTTCACTTTGTCATCCTCACAGGTTGATGCCCACCAGAAGCAGCAGATATGGCTGACCATCGTCCGGGCAGTGAGATCCGGGGGGATACAAGCGCCGGATCCGGAACTGCCAGAAGAGGTGGCAGGACCTTCGGGGCTGGACCCGGAGGATCGCACGGGTCCAGCTGAAGCTGTCGCCTCCTCGCAGGAGGGGCGGACACCGGACCCTGACCCCCCACATGCTCAGGATCCTGGCGGTGGTCTTCCCTGATCTGGATGGGCAGCTGAAGGCCAGAGAGCAGCAAGGAGGGGGTGAGTCTATGACTGCATTGTGAACTTTGTCTGCCATGCTATGTGCCCTCCTCTGGCCTGGTTAAACTTCCACAGTACATCAGTCATGTGGTCCAGGACCCATGTCCCCCAATTGTGCACTGCCCACTCCTCATCTGATACCCAGGTGAGGCCCTTACAGTCAGGAAATTGTGTCACTTGGCTACTGTGTCCTTGCATTTTGCTTAGCTCAAGGTGGGGGACAGCATTTGTTCCCCTAACTCTGTGGTGGGCATCATGGGTGGGTCCATTGCTTACACAATGCCTGTGTTCTGACATGTAATCTGCGTGTTACTTTGATATGTGGTCCAATTGCTGAGCTGATCCACCACATGTGCCTGGGGTATCTGGCACACACCCATGCTGCGGGTGTGAACAATGTTTGGGCCCCAGGAGTGTGTATATTACGTGTGTCACACATACTTAGCCACCTGCCTACTGTCCAGGGCTCATCCCTCATTCACGTGGGGCAGGACAGTCATGCCTACTCCAGGCCATACAATACACTCTGTACTCCCACTCCTGTGTATCAGCTGACACGTTGTGCTCAGTGATATGTCCCCTCAGGTGTCTGCCTCTGTGTCAGTGTGCTGTGGCTTCGTTGTCAGGACTACTGGGGTGTTTCTCGGTTGGGGCTCAGCATGCCACCGGAGATGTGACCATAGGAGACGATACTTGTGTGACACATAGGTGTTTGATCACCTGACCGTGCAGACTGGGGTATGCGAATGTGAAGTTCAGGCAGCTGTTTCCCATTCACAGCAGATTGTGAGGTGCTTAGGTTCAGAGGGTTGTGTTACAGGTCTCCCATATGTCCAATTGGTATGACTTGGACAGATAAGGGTTCAGATGATGTGGTGTGTGGGGGATGTACATGTGCACTTGTTCAGCTCCAGGACTTGCATTCCCCATGACCTACGATTGTGACACAGTGCAGACTGTTGTTGTCTGGCTGCCCTGCCCATGTGACTGGAGACAGTGATGTATGACTTAGCAGGCATGCCTGTGCCATGGCATGAAACTTCCAATGAGTGATCCTGCAGGGGAGTGACATGTGCTACATGCACACCATTGTGGCAATGACTATCAGGACATGGGTGCATCATGGTGTCTGTCGCTGGTATGCATCACATGCATTTCAAAATTGACTCTGGGCATCCCTTCATCCGGACACCTGTACTGACTCAGTGGCAAGAGTTGTGATGTGTGCATGTTCACACGCTTCACCGTGTTCTCTGCACTGTCCAACTACTGTGTAGGTGGTGCATGTGTCCACACTGGGGTATTGCCATCCAACAGACACCAGACAGATGGGTGCAAGGCCAGGAGGGATGTGAATGCCATGGTTGACCATCAGACTGACAATTGGCTTCTCCTACTCTGTTTGGGCACTTTTGGCAATGTTCAACTAAGGATGCCAGGGCTTGCTCTGTAATGTGCTGTACTTACTGTGGTGTGTGCGTTCGGTGCAGGTGACTGATGTTTGTCTGTTTCCCTATTGTTTGCAGATACATCCACGGCCACAGGAGGGGACAGCTCCACGGACCAGGAGGAGCCGCAGAGCCAGACTGGGTCAGCAGCCGAGGAGTGGTCGGAGGGACCCAGTGGCACGGAGGGTGAGGGGAGCCACACCGAGGAGTCCTCAGCAGCATCCACCTCAGCTGAGGACCACAGCAGCTCGGAGGATGACTCCCTTGTGGAGGCGGGTGTCAGCAGCCACCACACCCCAGCTAGTGTTGCTGTCCCCGCCACCACCACCACCACCACCGCCCTCCCATCGGCTCCCATTCCCAAGGTCCGTGGAGGCTCCCATGTTCGGGAGCGTGTCTCCTTCGTGCCAGGCACCGCACCCCCTGCCCCTGTGTCCCCTGCTGCCCTGAGTGAGGAGTCTGTGTACCTCCTTCGCCAGCTCCATGTAGGGCAGACAGCGATGCTGAGTGTCCTCCATGCCCACACCACTCTGTTGACTCAGCTGGTGTCGTTCATGGAGGGCATCTCATCGGGCATGTCTGCCCTACAGAGGGGCAATAGGTCCATGGACTCCTCCCTGACGGCAGCAGTGTCCCTCCTCCGACAGTCCCTCACCCCTCCTACCTCTGCCCCATCCACACTCCCCAGCACCTTACCTGTCCCAAGCACACACACACCGGCACAGGCACACACCAGCACAGACACAAGCAGCACACAGACACACACGCCAAAATCGAGGAAGAGGAAGCCCACCCACACGGAGGGGAGTGCCCCTCGCCCCGGACACCCTCCCCCAGGCGCAAACCGACTGACGCCCCCACCCGCAAGTCCCCCCGGACCCGGAAGAGCAAGACCCCTCCGCCGCCCTGCAGCTCAAGCACCAAGTCTCCTTCCTCCATCCCTCAGGCCCCCACTCCACAGGTGCCCCCACCACACCCTGCCCCAGGTTCCCCCACCCACAGATACACCATCCCCAAAAGGATCCGGCCTTCTCCCCCTGCCACTTACTCTTCCGGCACCACACCCCCCGCTGCGCATGTCTGTGCCACTGGTGTGGAGACGGTGTCCTCCCCCTCTGTCCTGCCCACCTTACCTGAACCCCATTCTCCTCCCCTGGAGGTAGGCACTGCAGTGGAGTCCACTACCACCCCATCTGACTTGGGCACTGCAGTGGGGAACCTGTCCACTCCATCTGCCCGGTCCACTGCAGTTGTGCCGGCACCCACACCATCTGAGTCATGCCCCCCAGTTGTGCCGGCACACACCATGTCAGACACCTCCACTGCAGTTGTCAGTGGCTCTCCAGCACCCACCACCCCTTCCCTGCCTCCTTCTGGTGAGCCCTGATCCTGTCCCTGCGGTGCCTGGCCTGCCCCCCCGTATGTCCCTCCGAGGGGATTGTCCCTGGTGTGTAGCAGTGCAGGCATGCGTAGGGTGACATCTGGCACTGGCACCCTGTTTGGACTCTTATTATGGACTGGCCATTGGCCTTTGTTATATATTTTTTCACTTCTATCACCCAAATGCTGAATAAAGCAACTTTCTGTTCTCTAGTGGTTTTGCTTCTGATGTACATGATGTTGATGATGCTAACCGTGCCCTTGCTGCAGTGATGGTGATTTTTGGTCTCATGGAAATGAAGTGTTACTGTGCAGGAACCCATGTGGTCCACGGGTAATGTGTCCTATCCTGTAGTGTATCCATGTCATCCTTAGCAGCATATGAGGGTGTCATGTTTTCAATATTTGGCAATGGGATTTCCTACTTACATTTGCAATATCACATCTGTGGCTTACACCCCTGCACATCTGTTGTGCTTGTCATTGTTCAATTAGTCTACTTCCCTGACCGTGTGGCCATCTCCACTGGACATGCAAGTTTGGGCATCAATGGGGAAGGACTCATCTGTGTTGTCAGTGCAACTTGCTATACATGTGTGTTGGATCTGTGCTGATGATTTCGTTGACACTCCCATGACCAGGCTGATATGACGGGAGCCTTCATTTAGTGCTAATTGTTGACTGTGTGACCAAGTGTTCTGCTGACATGATGGAGCCCTACTGAGGCAACATATGGCACAGCTTTCCTCACACAGAAGTGGAGTCCCCTCATGGCAGTGTGTAATCCTGTGACATTGCCTGAGCCCAAGGTGTGTGTTGTGTGAGCATGTCTGTGTGTGTTCACTTCCATTTTGCTGGGCATGCTGGGATCCCTAGTGATGTTCCTGTTTGTGATGCTTGCTGAGTTGACCTATGTTCCCCCAAAGTCTCCGCCCTGGGTTCTCTGTGATGTGGGTGCATCGCACATTACTGGTCATCAGGGTGTCACCCATAGGTGTGTTTGCTGTCAGGGCATAGTTTGTGGGCAAACGCAGATGGGACACAGTCAGGACTCCCCTTGGCACTTGTTGTTTAGACCTGTCATGTAATTTCCAGTTTGTGTTAGCTTTCAGTGATTGTGACACGTTGTGTGTGTGACTGCTGGCACTCCTCAGGGTCAGGGCTGCAATGTTGGTAGTTGTCTATGTGTGTTCTTTGTGGGTGACCTTGGCTTCTTCATTGGTGTGGGACTGTGGCTGGGATCCCATTGGTTGGTGTGGTATTGCCGTCATGTCCATGTACAGCGTAGTGTGCAGTGTGTCAGACATTCAGGAGTCTTGTTGACTGGCCATGTGTGATGTGTTTCTGCACCTTAGTTCCCACCACCACCCCTGGGATTGTCATGGGTGCATGTGCAATGTCACCAGTGCATGTGAGCTTCACTGCTGCACATTGTTGGAGGTCGAGGTGTGCGGTGTTGAGTGTGTGCAGATGAGTGTTGTTGCCCGGCTAGACCCCTGCCTCCATGTTGGCCTTGGCTTACTGGCCGTGCTGATTGATTTGTGCTTGTGTAGGTTTGATGGTAGTTTGTTGCTCAGGACACATGACTGTGGTTCACAGTGTGAACGACATCTAGCTTTGTCATCACAGTGGGATTGTCATGCAGCCCAGGGTCACCACATTGTGGGGACCCTGGGGGTAGTGCTGTGGTGTGTCTGTGTCTTGCTGTGTCAGTTGCTGTTCCTACATGCTTGTGTGATGTGTGATTTGTGCTCCCTCTCATCTAACAATGCCTGATTGCCCACATAGGGGATTTGGATCCATGAGTTAATTTTGTGTGGCACTGTATGCGCATCTGTGTAATTGGTATTCAGGCCTCATCATGTGTTGTGTGGTTGCCTGGGGACACTGGCACCCCCCTCACCTGTTGTGTTTGATGTGCAGTGTGGGGCTGCCTGTTTGTGTTTGTGCATCTGCACCACTGCATTGGCATGACTTTAGTGTGCCATTGGCTGTATGTTGTTTGGTGGGTTTGACCTGCTGTCCCTGGGACTCCTAGGTCATCAGTCAGCACGATGATCATTGTTTGTGTGTCCCATTGCTGCCATGGTATGGTATCTGTTCACCTCACATCTACAGTCTCCACAGGATGTCTACATTTGTGTGCCCATTGGAGCAGATATGTGTTCTGCATTATGATGGTCACTTCTGTCATTGTGTTATTGATGAATGTTGACAGTGTCATCCCCCATGGGTGATGTTTGTCTGCACATGGCCAAAGGTATGTCTTACTTGCACTGCACTGTTTGCCTCACCCAATATATCTTGCTATGGGACACAAACACAACTTTGCCACTGATGTGTTTGTTGTTCTGTGACCAGGATTCAGCCATGCTGTTTGGCAGTTGCAGCTTTTTCCATGGCCACACTTACCTTATAGTCACTGTGATGATGGGTGTTTGGACCCCATTACCACAATGTTCAAGATGTGCTTCAGCTATGGACCCCACACTTACATTTTGGTCACTGTGATGATGGGGGTTTAGACCCCATTGCCACAATGTTCAAGATGTGCTTCAGCTATGGACCCCACACTTACATTTTGGTCACTGTGATGATGGGGGTTTAGACCCCATTGCCACAATGTTCAAGATGTGCTTCAGCTATGGACCCCACACTTACCTTTTGGTCACTGTGATGATGCGGGTTTAGACCCCATTGCCACAATGTTCAAGATGTGCTTCAGCTACGGACCCCACACTTACATTTTGGTCACTGTGATGATGGGGGTTTAGACCCCATTGCCACAATGTTCAAGTTGTGCTTCAGCTATGGACCCCACACTTACATTTTGGTCACTGTGATGATGGGGGTTGGACCCCATTGCCACAGTGGTCATGGTCTGCTTGCATTGTGGAGGCCACACACATTTATGTGTGACACATGTGATAGGGGGTCACATTGTATGTTCAAAGTCATGTTCAGTGTTGTAGGCATTTGACACAGTCTACACACGCTTGTCATGGTGTCTTTTTCTTGCATTCCTTAGGTTGTAGTGTGCTGGTTGTGTCATGCATTGCCCATCCTATGAGTGGGGGTGGTGTTGGTGGTAGGCATCCAGCCCCCCATGGGTAGGGGTGGTAGTAGTGACAGGCATCCAGCCCCCCATGGGTAGGGGTGGTGGTAGTGGTAGGCATCTAGCACCCCCTGGGTAGGGGTGGTAGTGATGGTAGGCATCCAGCTCCCCCTGAGTAGGGCTGGTAGTAGTGGTAGGCATCCAGCCCCCCATTAGTAGGGGTGGTAGTAGTGGTAGGCCTCTAGCACCCCCTGAGTAGGGGTGGTAGTAGTGGTAGGCATCCAGCCCCCCATGGGTAGGGGTGGTGGTATTGGTAGGCATCTAGCACCCCCTGAGTAGGGGTGGTAGTAGTGGTAGGCATCCAGCCTCCCATGGGTAGGGGTGGTAGTAGTGGTAGGCATCTAGCACCCCCTGAGTAGGGGTGGTAGTAGTGGTAGGCATCCAGCCCCCCATGGGTAGGGGTGGTAGTAGTGGTAGGCATCCAGCCCCCCATGGGTAGGGGTGGTAGTAGTGACAGGCATCCAGCCCCCCATGGGTAGGGGTGGTGGTAGTGGTAGGCATCCAGCCCCCCCTGAGTAGGGGTGGTAGTAGTGGTAGGCATCCAGCCCCCCATGGGTAGGGGTGGTGGTAGTGGTAGGCATCCAGCCCCCCATTAGTAGGGGTGGTAGTAGTGGTAGACATCTAGCACCCCCTGAGTAGGGGTGGTAGTAGTGGTAGGCATCCAGCCCCCCATGGGTAGGGGTGGTAGTAGTGACAGGCATCCAGCCCCCCATGGGTAGGGGTGGTGGTAGTGGTAGGCATCCAGCCCCCCATGGGTAGGGGTGGTAGTAGTGACAGGCATCCAGCCCCCCATGGGTAGGGGTGGTGGTAGTGGTAGGCATCTAGCACCCCCTGGGTAGGGGTGGTAGTAATGGTAGGCATCCAGTCCCCCCTGAGTAGGGGTGGTAGTAGTGGTAGGCATCCAGCCCCCCATTAGTAGGGGTGGTAGTAGTGGTAGGCATCTAGCACCCCCTGAGTAGGGGTGGTAGTAGTGGTAGGCATCCAGCCCCCCATGGGTAGGGGTGGTGGTAGTGGTAGGCATCTAGCACCCCCTGAGTAGGGGTGGTAGTAGTGGTAGGCATCCAGCCCCCCATGGGTAGGGGTGGTAGTAGTGGTAGGCATCTGGCACCCCCTGAGTAGGGGTTGTAGTAGTGACAGGCATCCAGCCCCCCATGGGTAGGGGTGGTAGTAGTGGTAGGCATCTAGCACCCCGTGGGTAGGGGTGGTATTAGTGGTTGGCATCCAGGCCCCTATGTGTGTATGTGGCATTGGTGATAGCCATCCCGCCCCTATGGTGCTTCTGTTGCTGGTGTAAGTAATTTCTGCATCCCTATGTGTGTGTGTGTTATATGTCGGGTACATGTGGTTTGTTTGTGTGGTGGGTGTCTGACTTACCTTCTGCGCCGTACACGTCCGTACCAGTTCCGGTAATAGATGTAGAGTATTGGTAGGATTTGCGCAATGGGATTCATGGTTGGTTCGTCTCGTTCGTCTTTCTCGTTGCTTCGCCTCGTCCTCGTGGCTGGCGTGTTCGTCTCGTAGCCGTGGATCGTCTTGTGGCGCGAATTGGAGCTTATGTGCGCCTCTCCCGGATGCTTTGACGTGCCGTGCGTAGCGACGGGTTCGGCGCATACGGAAGAAGCATCGTACTAGTCCGGCCGGACAGGGCTGTATTTTGGCTTCCGTGCGACTCGATTCTGCGTTTCCGGATCCGCATCGGTCGGAGAACATGAGCTGGATTGGGTGAGTGCGACTGGGTCGGGATCTGGGCTGTTATGCGCATCGTACTTGCTCGTCTCGGACGTATGTACGAATCGGTCGGGAAACACGCATTCGCCTGGTTTTTTTGCCGGGCGAATGGTGTTAAGTGCGCAGCCGACCGGGATCGGAATCGACCCCCTAGTCTTTTTTCTGACATGGTGTTGGTGGTTTTAGGACTCTGGGCACTTTATCACTGCTGTCCAGTGTAAAGTGCATGTGCTCTCTATGGTAAAACGTGGTAAGATTGGTCTACACCTGTTTGGCGTATTTAATTTACCTATCAGTCCCCAGTAAAGTGGTATCTCATATACTCGAGGCCAGTAAATTAAATGCTACTGGTGGGCTTGCAGCGCTGATTGCGCCACCCACCAAAGTAGCCTTTCAAACCTGTCTCAGGCCTCTGCCATTGCAGGGCCTGCACGCGCAGTTTACTGCCGCTGTGACGTGGCCCACAAAGTGGGTGCCACGTCTGTGACTCCCCTTTTACTACATATCAGTCACCCCTAAGGTAAGCCACTAGCTAGCCCTATGGGCAGGGTGTGGTGTAGGTAAAAGGTAGGACATGTGCCTTAACTGTGTGGCAGGTCCTGATAGTGACAAACAGCCATTTTGGTTTCTCACTACTGTGAGGCTGCCCTCTCATAGGAATGCATTGGGGATTCCCTGATAAGTGTTTCAGTGGTAATTCCTGATCTGAGAGGAGTAGCGGGATCAAGTTTGGTATGTTTGGAATAGTGATAATAAATGCTGCACAATGGTGTTCGCAGATTTATCATCACTATTTTAGAAATGCCACTTTTAGAAGTTGGCATTCTTGTGTCCTATGTGTCTTTGTGCCTGACTGGTGTGTATTGCATGTCTGGCTCTGGAGTGACAGGGACTGGGGAGGTGCAGTGGTTCCAGAGGGGCTGGGTGAGTCAGCGTTAGGCTGAATAGGCTGATCCGCATTTGGAGTAGTCCCTGACCCTGAATAGATCTGTGCCTGCCTTGTACAATGCTGGCTCCGCCCCCCTGTGGTGTGTCTGGGGCCAGGACCTACACTGTCAATGGGGACTGTTGTGCACTTGTTAAGTGCCCCCCAGAACTGGATAAACTGGGACCCCCAGCACTGTGCCAGGGCTGAACAAAGACTGTACATAGTATAAATATTGGGGCTGTGACCCCATGTAAGGTGGTGTACGTTTTGTGCTTACTTGGTGTGAAGGACGGCTGGGCCCCAGGAGGAACCGCCACAAAGTACTCCCTCTCTGTTGGAGGGCCCTGTGAGCTGGCCTGCCTGGGCCCAGCTCTGCCCCTTCTAACTTTGAAACCCAGCGCAGGGTGAGCACGGTGCTCCCCACCCCTGTGCTATTTCTTGAGTGCTGTGCTGGGACGGGAGAGTTGTTTCCTTTGTCTCCTGGGGGCTGACAGAAAGAGCGTGAAGGATCACTGTTGTGGGTGGCAGCGAGTGGCAAGCGCCCTGGGGTGCCGCTGGTATCCCTAAACCCATTGGGGATCGTTCCAAGGCGGCTTTGAGAGCCTGAGGCCAAAGCTGTTGGTGGCTGTCCGTCAGCTGGATGAACGCCGCTGGAGTCACAAGCGTTGCTGGGCAACTAGCGGGCCGGCCAGAGTTTGCAGTCTTGCCCAGCCACGCCCCCTGAAGCCAGTGAGGACGCCGTGTCCAGAGTTGCCCTTCAGCACACCCACAGCGGGGCCGGAGAGCAGCTGAGTGAAGGGCAACACAGAAAGGAGGTCTTGCCCGCAATCCGGCAGTCCGCGCAGCACTGCATTGCCCTGAGAGTCCGAGAGGAACAGTAGAGCCGAGAAAAGGCAGGAAGTCAGGCAAGTCTGCGCCTGACTGTGGGCGGGGCCTCCCCTGCGAAGGGAGTCCATGAGGAGACCGGAAGCCAGGCGAAGGACGCCTGGTTGTGGAAAGAGTCCCACAAGAGGGATCGCGACGGGAGCCTCGTGAAGGCTCCGTGCTTGGGAGGAAGTAGCGGTCCCCCTCTCCCAGCCCTTAACGGACAGAGAAGCCGCAGTGCCCGCGGCCATTGAAAGGCCACACAACACACAACTCCAGCGAGTTGGGACCGGACTCGCTGGAGTGAGGGTGAGGCAGGCCATTGGGAGGGATTGTCTATGCGGGGGAGACCAAGGGAGGTCTTCCCGCCCTCAAAGGCATTGCGCGCTCTGTTGGTAGCAGTGCCGCCCCCCTCCCCTGGGTATTACGGGCCTTGTTGCTGCTGCATCGGCAGCCAGGGGGTCAGTTTTGGAGACCTTGTGTCAGGAGGGACATGCAGTGGGGAGAGCCCTCACTTTGGGGGGGCAAAGGCCTTATTGGAGGTCTTGGTAGCTCGGGGTGAACCTCGACGTAGGCCCCCGAGCCGGGGTGGAGGAAGGGCACTTCACAGAACTACTGCACAGTCCAGGTAGAGAGCGGAGAGGCGCTGGGACTGCCATTTGGGGGCCAGTGGGCTTTCGTGTAGGCCTACGTGGTGAACTCAGCTCGCGGAGTTTGCGGAGTTTTCTGCACTCCGCGTTTCGCGGAGATCGCGGAGCTCCCAAAAACTCTGCTTCGCGTTGCGTAGCGTAGTTTTTTTCCTCGCTCACTTTCGTCAACGTCAAGTTGGCGACCGCGAGCGAGGAAAATCAACCTCCTGGCGAGATTTTTCCTCATTCGCGATCATCAACATCAAGTTGGCGAGCGCGAGCGTGGAAAATCAACATCCCAGCGAGATTTCTCAACGCGGGGGTCAGGTTTCTCATTGCGAGTGGTCGCGTATGCTGGCGACCGCTCGCGTTGAGAAAGCTGACGCTCGAGTAAAAATCTACTCGAGCGGCAGAAAAGGAAAGCTTGCGCTGTGCATGATGCCGTTCGCAATGATTGCACAGTGCGGACAAGCATCCGGCACTGTGCAATCACCGCGAACTGCATTTTTCTATTATACTCCGCCGCTGGCGGAGCTCTGCGTAGTGCGACAGAGTATTTTTTGCACTTCGCGGTGTTCCGCGTAGTGCAACTGCGCGAACTCCGCCCAGGGTTACTCTCGTGGACATGGTGACCTATCGTGCAGTTATGGGTTTGCCTATGAGGGGCAGGATGTGTTGCAGAAGGTGCACAGCTATTAATGTATGGCCTTCTATGCTATGCTGATGATTAGGATGTTTGCCTAACATGTTCATGCAAGATGCAATGTAACCAGTAGTTACTGGTTGCTTCCTCTAACTGTGAGTTAGGATGGTGATGCCCTGTTGCTAAGGCTAATGCTTAATGTGTTTTTGCTAAGTGCACTATTGCCAGTAGTGACTGGTTGTTTTCTCTAACTGTGAGTTATGATGGTGATGACAGTGGCCCGATTGTCCCTGTAATGTATATAATCCCCTGTAAAGTAATACCTACTGCTAGGTGGCACAGTGTATATATGTGATTATGCTCTGATGTGTTTTATGGATAATACAAAGGCTATTTTTTATATAACCTTGTGTGGAGTTTCTTTTGTGGTGTGCCTAGTGTGTCGCTGCTGTGTGTGTGTGTTGCGCAAACGCTTTACACATTGCCTCTGGGATAGGCCTGACTGCTAGTGCCAAGCTACCAAGGGGGTGAGCAGGGGTTATCTTCAGTGTTACACCCTTGCCCTGACTAGAGTGGTGGTTTCTGCCTGGCTTAGGCGCATGCCCTAGCCAACCAGAAATCCCATTTCTAACAGTGTTTTTGGATAAAGTTACCTAGGGGTCTGAGGTCCACCAGGCAGTAGTGCTCTCAAGCTAGGGCCAATAACCTGGGTCTAATTAGAGCCCTATCTGGTCATTCACACTGGTCTACATTAGAGGCTGTAGACGCTTGCAGGGGCCATCCAGTGGCCAGGATGAACAAGCAGTTATAGTGTTATCACCAACTAGCAGTGACAATGTAGTAGTTACTGCCCCATGGGAGCTCCAAGTTGTATTTCCTCTGGCAGAATAGCCTCTATCTGTCAAACTGAGAAGTGAGTGAATAATAACAACATTTTAATTATGCCCTTGTAAATTACATGATTTGGGGTCTTTGTGTTACGCTTTTTATATGAAAATATAAATTTACACCAGTATGCCAAGGGGTATATTCACAAGAACGTGTGATAACTACCGCAAGAGTAGCGTAACGCAACTTTCAATAACGCAGCCTATCGCGGGAAAATAACCCAGTGTCAACATGGAATTCACAACAAGGCGGTACCATGCGATAGTCACCAGATAACGTGTCAAATGTCAGCGTAAAAATCAACGCCACGCCGAAAAAATGCGAAACGCGAGAAATCATGCGATGAGGCCAATCGCTGTACAAAAAGTAGCGAAAAGCAGCCTCAGGCCTGCAAATCCCACGCGTCTGGCGGGAAATTGCACCATAAAAACTACAGACACAACACACCAGAATCAAGCCAAAGCACGTAGCAACATGGATGCACCCTGACCCAGCGCAGAGGGCAACGCAAACCCCACAACCCCCACAGACCACCAGCAAGGAGCAACTGGCTCGGGGAAGGCCAAGGAGAAAAGGGAGAGGAAGACAGGGTGCAGACCGCAGGAAAACAAGACCAAGGCCACGGAGGCGACAGAACACTACCAGCAACTGACCCACAAGCAGACCACCTGGACTGCAGTTGGAGTGCCCAGGAGGCCAATCCAGGAGGCCAAGAGGCGCCGGCAGGACGTGACAACCTAAACCAGGTACAAACCCGCTGCCAACAGGAAGGCAGCAACGGCGACAGGAGGTGGCAGTCCAGCGCCACAGGAGGAGCTAGAAGAAACCCAGGCCACAGTCATCAGTGTGGAGAGGGTGCAAGGATTAGGGAGTACGGACACAGCTCGAGAGGACCCGACACAACAACAACAGGGTGTGGATCCAACAGGGACTGGGGGGACGGGGGGTGATGGGCACAATGCCACACATGCACAATGAGGTGTAACACACTGCACACCCACAATTACCCAGGGACATGTCCCCCATCCCCGTGGTACACTGCAGCACACACACATAGCAATCACAGCACATACCATGACAATGTGGCACAAAGTGCAACACCCACACTGCAGAACAGGGGACACAACTGGGTCCACCGAGGTGCAGAAACAGAACAATCACATTGGACAGAGCAGGGAACTGTAAGATGCACATCTACCCCTACAACCCCACATCAGCCATGTAGGCCAAATGTACACTGTCCCAACTCAAATAGCCACCACCGCCCAAACAGTCACAATGTACATTGTCACACAGTCTGCATGTCGACAAGAACAAGGCGCCAACACAATGCCAACATGCACCTCCCCTTCACAATGCAGAGGGACAAACAACACCTCCAGCAGGTCAGAACAGACAACCCATCAGTGATGCCCGAGACGAACACCACACCCCCGACACCGACGCCCTACAACAGCCCATGTACATCCCACACAACCCACCACCAGGACCAGGGCTGACAAGCTGCTCAGAGGAGAACCCAGCCCCTGCAACAGACCACACAGCATGAAGCACCCGCAATCACGGCTGTCTCACAACACTTCACCCACCCACACATGGCACCCCAATGCCAGGTGGCAGAACGCCAAAAGGAGGTGGCCCAACAGGCGAGGGTGTTGCCGAACCCATGGAATGCGAACTAGAACACATACGTGGGTGTCCAATACCCTTCAGGGACCACCTACACCCCACAAAGGAGACCCACACCTCCACAGAGACACATGCACATATCATGTTGAACTGGCTACGGGCACGTGTGCCCGGCCCCTTTATTGGCAGGGCCACATGTACAGTGACGCCTGTGCTGGATGTGTGTGGGGTGAGTATAAGCCAGCCCGCACGGAGTGCTTGGTGCTGCCAACAACCTGAACTGTGGACACCAGTGTAATGGACACAGAAAACACCAGCATAACAGAGTCAAATGCAGAGCAACATGGAGGGATCCGGAGTAAGGACAGAGGTCACCCAATATTCAGTCTGGAGGTTCCGTGAGTTGCAGTGCACTGAGGTAGGGGCACTAGAGAATAGCGCGCTCATGTGAAGAAATTGCTAGGATTGTGTCCCTTCGGGTTAGTCCTGATGCAGATGCAGTTAGGTGTGTTACACCTGCATCAACTTCCTCATCAACGTCCCAGGTCTCCCACACTGCCTGAGGTGACAGTTGCGTCCGCAGTCCACAGCGCAATACCCAGTATTAGATCCGGGTGTGTAGCTTGACTACCGCCACCAGTCTGCATTCCTGCCTTGGGGCTGTTGCCACCTGCCCTCCCATTGTCTGTGCCTACTCCCGTCCGCACACTTGACACATCCTCCTCCTCACGGTCCCAGGTCTTCCCCACTGCATGAGGTGACATTGCTGCGCAATCTCACAACAGCACAAAACTCAATCAGTAACGGACAATGGCTTGCGGTGCACTGAGTCACTGGCATCTGGAGTGCTGAGCAGGGTATCAGGCCGATGATGGCATCCAAGACAGGTCTGAGCAACTCCGTAGGTCTGTCAGGACCACCCTTTCGACTCTGGCAGATGGCGGTTGGAGGTGGTCCTTGCGGTGGTGGCGTGTGCCTCCTGCGGTGATGCGACGTCTGGGCCGGTCAAGACTCAATGCCATGTGTGGGGCCTGGTGGCCCGCAGTTGGGGCCGGAGCAGGCGGACAGCGCAGGGCCACAGACACATGGCGTTGATGACCCCAAGACCATCGCTACAGAGGCCATTCAATGTCTCAGAAGAAGGGGTCCCAGGCCTGAGCAGCACAGAGTTAGTGGCCCCGGATGCACTGCGGCCGGCACAGGCACCCAGCCACGGGACGGTGACTTGCGGTGCAGTCAGATGAGCCATGCGACCTGAGCGGGTCCCCATCAATGTCCGAGGTGTATGTTGCGGAGGGTTTTGGGGGACAGTGGAAGGTGTCCTCCAGGGCATGATGCGGAAAGTCTGATGTTATCTGGAAGCAGCAAATGGAGGAGTGGAAAGCGCAACCCTCGTTTGCACCAACAATTCGGGATCAGCTACATGAGGATGAAAACTAGCCCCTAGTCCATAGATACAAACGCCACCAATGTACGACCAGTGAGTGTCCATGAATGTCGGGGAACAAACTTAGTGGCACAGGTGCTGTGAGGGGATGCAGTCTGCGATGATGCCGGTACACATATGTGAACTCCAAGAATGCCAAATCAAGGCTCTGTGACCTACTGGACCGCAGTGTAGGCCGGAGGCAGCGGTCAGCAGTGGCCCACAGCCACGGGTCGTTGGCTCGCGAGGCACAGAGTTAGTGACACAGTGGCAGTTGTCGGTAGTGTTCAATCACCTCCGTGACGCTGATCCTGTTCCCTCCGGACTGCAACGTGTCATCCTCTTACGCCCCTCCGTGTGTGCGAAGAAATTATTCTGCCTTTTGAATTACCGATGTTCAGTTCCAAATCTGTGATCCCACTCGTGCGCAGTGTAGGCCGAGGGCAGTGGTCCGCGTAGGCCCACAGACACGTGTGGTTGTGATGCCATGCACAGACTTGTTGCCAGCACATCGGAGGGTGTAGTGTGAATTGTTCTCTGCCTTAAATAATGTTCACTGCCATGGTGTAATCAAGACTCAGTTCCAAATGTGTGACCTACCTGACCGTGGTGTAGGCCTGAGGCAGCGGTCAGCACGGCCCATTCACCGAGTGTCTCCGGCTTGGGTTGGATGGCCCCACCGGCCTGCGTAGTTCAGGTTCAGTGGCACCACGTGTTAAGGTCACCTCCGTGTATGTGACCCGGCATTCGTCCGGACTGAGCCACATCTTCCTCTTACACCTCTCCGTGTGACCACTGGTGTGGACTCTGCCATTTGTACTTTGCGACTAGGTGCTGGATGTGTGACCTACTGGTCAGCAGGGTAGTCCTGGTCCCTCATCCACGTGTAGCCGGCTGGCGTTGAACAGGGTTAGTGGCACCACGTGTAGCAGGCTGGCGTTGAACAGGGTTAGTGGCACCACGTGTCGCAAGATGCCCATATGGAACTATGCCTTACTGATCGGGGGGGGTCTGGTGCTGTGGCCACTGGCCCGGATTTGGGGTCACTGCCATTCATGACTCAAGACACAGTTCCACATGTGGGACCTACTGGTCCAAAGAGTAGGCCGGGGGCGGGAGTGGAGTACGTCAACGAAAAAGGAATAAAGCGGGCCTGTGTCGTGGAGGCCGTGATGGTCTGAGGTGGCTGCCAAGGTCTCGGGCCTCGGGCTTGGGGCTTGCGCCGGCACGTGGTGGGCCCTCCTTGACACACGCCGGTGTCGGAAGGTGATCAGTGTGGCCTGGCTGCGCAGGGGCTGGCCTGACGGGTTCGTGGTCCAGCGTGCCGGGGTCCGGCAGGCGCACGGCATCGCAGGCAACTCCGCTCACGAGGATGGCGTCGGCCTCGTGGCGAGGTGGGAGGCGCCGCCCTGGCAGAGACGTGGGTCTTTCCGGAAGAGGACCACGCCCAGGCCTACGTGCTTTTTATTCACACCCCTACGCTGGCGTGGCGTACGCCGGGCCATCCCACTCCGCTGACGCTTAGGGGGGGCGTAACAGGCAACATTTCCGTGAGGTCCCCCACTGGCTGGGGTGACATGGTGGCGTCCACTGTCCACTACACTCCATACGCAAGCGGTGTATGTCGCCATGGATATGGGTGTGTTCTGCATACTGCGAGGTGTCCAGCACATCTCCGGCACTCTTGGCATTGTGTACTTTCCCAATCATGGTTCTACTGCATCCTTCACACATGCCTGGTTGCCACCTCTCCCCACATTCGGCTATTATGTGGCTGAGGTGCCATGCCGTTGCTGGCTCATGTTCAGGGCTTGCCCATGTGGACATTGTAAGTTGTTCTGTTGTGTCTGGTGGGTGGGCATATTGTTGTGCCTGTTGTATGTGATTTTGTGACGTGTGCATTGCCAGCGTTGTGAGTTGCATGGTTGTGGAGTTGAGGTGTGTGGGGTGTTCATTTGTATATTGCCAAGGGGCTGTGCATTTCCCTTGTTGCCATCCTGGGAACGCTGGTTGATGATGGACTGTCGGAGGATGAAGGTATCATGCACACTGGCTGTGTATTTGAAGGCGACATTGTTGGGTGTTCCACGGTGTTCTGTTGTTGCCTGCACATTGGTGTGAGACGTGTGCTTCCTGTTGTGATTGTGTGCTGTGTCACCAGGGGGCACAGGTAGTACATGTGTGCTGTGGATTGCCCCCAACACGTGCGTGCATCCTGCTATGGCGTATGGTCCTTGCTTGGTCTCCAGCGGATCCTGTGCATTGTGTTGTACGTATGGGGACTGGGGTACCAGGGTGATGGTGATGTCCAGGACAGGTGTGGGGGACTTGGATGTGGCTGGCTGTGAGACTCCTCCGACTCTGGCGGGTGTTGGATGGGGGTCCCAGGGGCCAACAGGTGCAGCCACGCCATCAGCTTTGTGTGGGGTGGGATGTTGGTTGTCCGCTGTGTTGTTGCCGTAGGCCTGTTAGGCGATGATGGTCAGGATGCGTAGGTTGGTTGTCCCTTTCAGCCTGTAGTGGACGGTGACATTGTCAGATGTTGGGTCTGTGCGGCTGGTACGTTTACTGGGGTTCCGCTGTCTTTGTCTGCGCTGCGTCTGTGGTGGTCCAAGGGGGGGGGGTGTTCCGGGTGTGAGTTGGGGTCCTGGGGTGGTGGAGGTGGGTGTTGTGGCCCTCTTGGGTGTCCGGGCCGCATGATGGGTGGCTCCATGGCATCTGTTGCCCTTCGGATGTGGCCCTGTGCTGTGCTCCCTTTTGTGGTGCTGGCTGCCGTCCGACTTTACACCAGGTCAGAGCAGGTGTAGATTTCCTGGTGCTAACGCGCCTTATCGCCTGTTTTGTGTTTTTATCGCGGATGTGGCTGGTCGTTGTGAATGTTGAGGTGTGCTGTTGTCTCGGCTTTTGTCACGGGAACGCCTACTCTGCATCTCATTAGCGATGTTTGCGGGGGTCCTCTGTGGCGATGTTTTTTGCGGCTGCTATCGCGGGTAAACTGGTGCTGTGGGCTGTTTACACCGGCTTGTGAATGGGGGGGGTAAATTTATCACGACTTTGGCTGCGATAAAGTGCCGTTAATTCGGCGATAGCTCCTTGTGAATATGCCCCCAAGTTGTGTAATTACAGGGTGTTCATGGCAAACAGTATAGCGTGAGGACGGGGGAACAACACGAATAAGCAGAATGCGAGTCACAGTTTTTTGCAGCATGTGTTTTTGGAGCCACCTTTTAGTACAAAATGCGTCTTCATGTCCAAAATGGATTTGAGGATACACTTTATTCTAAAATATAGCCCTAAATACCAGCTTTGCATTTGCCTGAGTCACACAGAATTTTGCATAATTTTTCTGAAATTTCACGTAATTGTGTGAAAGCAACGTAAGCAAATTTCACACACCCCTGGTGATGTGACATCGGAGTTGTGAAAGGCAATGGTTTTCTGGATTTCTTCTCACTGTCCGTTTCCAAAACAAGCCCTGTGACCCTGCTTGTCAGCGCCCCTTCAGGGGATGAACAATCTCCTTGATCAAATGCAAACAAATTCTCCAGATGTAGTAGATGGAAGAAGTTAGTCCAGCAGGTGCCTTTTGAATAATAATCACAGAGTCTATTTTGTGCATTTTACAACCTCCCAACTTTCTTGCTGATGCTAAGATGATTTCAGCGGTGACGCACCGGATGTACCCTCCAGCCATGGGACTTTTTTTCTCAGGATTGCTAATGGATCGACTTCTCCCCATAAATATTTCACCGCCCTGCCATGTTGATTATGTTTCTCTTTAACCCGGCTCGGTTCCTTGCCTTTATAAAAAGATTGTCATTTCCTTTCACAGCCTCGGATGTTTAAAATACATACCCCAAAGCCGGGGAGGGGGAGGGAAGCCTGCTTCTCCCGCAGGCTCCGGGTATCTTTTCCTGCAGATAAATTCACACATTGCAGGGTGATGCGGAAGACCTTTCTGCACTGGCAGGTGCATCACTTACAGGTTTGGGCAGGGGCGGGAGCACTAAACAGGATCAAAATACTCTTCAAGAGTAGATGGAGTCAAGTTTGTCAGTTCCAACTCACTACATTATACCACTCAAATATAAAAACCCTTACCCACAGGGCAGAAAATGCATTCTCGACCTTTGCAAAGTAGTACTGCAAAGCTCTTGTGAAAAAGTCACAAATCTCTTCATTTAGTGTTACTCCTACTTCTAGAGTAGATTTCTGCCTTTTTCTGGACTACAGCCAGATGCGGGTTTCCCGGAGTACTCCAAGGTGCTAAGGTTACAAATGCAGAATTACCATCAGGCGAGAAATGTTGCAAACATAAATGGTGCTTACATTTGCATTTGCAAATGTTACTTTTTTAGCTCAGAGAGAATACTTTCCCCTGTGAAGGAAACTATTCCCTTAAATTCCCTCAATATTCCCGCCAGTTAAATCTTTGCTTGATAGGAGTAAATTTGCAGTTTACAATTTCAGTTCTGTTGGTTTATGGCCTGCTTTTCTAGGTACACCTCACAAACTTACAATTCCACCAATCATGAAGGAGGACGTGGATTTTGCTCCATAAACTGATGTTTTTGAGTACCAAAAGGACCCCGGTGCACAAAAGTTGTGCAAATAGTTTTGTGAATATGAAGTGGATGCACCCATTAATTTCATTATTCATTGTATTTGGATGGCTCCTCGTTGAAAATGCTCTTGCAGTTATTACATGCATGAAGCGTGCCTGGGCTGATTGTAGCTAAGGCTTTTTGTCATAAAAGACAATGCTGCACCATACATAGTTCTGACCATCCCAGTGTGGCAACAGCATAAGGCCACCCACATGCTCTTTGCATCCTCTGGGGTGCTGGGACACTTACCTAGAGAAGTTTGAAGTGAACGTAGATGATCACCCCCCTTGAGGACGTGGTGCACGGGCTCCGATGTATGGGGCCCCTGCCCTCACCCAGCTGTTCTTGGTATTTTAGACGATGCAGAGACCCAGTGGCCGTGTGCACTGACCGGCCCTGCAAAGAGGTATGTGGGGTCACTATGAGATATCTTACCCCCTGGCACATGGGAGACAGAGATTGGTTGGGATAGGCTGAGTTGGGGCACACTTGTGCACACACACGCACACATGCAGCTTGGGGATGAGGGATCTTGCTTTAGTATTTTTGTCTTGTATTGTTCAGATTGCAGTGTGTCAGCACTTGGTACAATTGTTTGGTTTTTGCTATACAGATGTTTTTGCTTTGTGTTGTTGGCGAGTGCTGCCTACTCTACTGGTCGGACACTTCGATCCTGCCGGGATATAGGTTTTGAAGAGAGGATGAGTGTCCTAGTGCTTGATATCTGCCGACATTCCGAACCAATATGATGGAACCGTGTCTGGCCTCCTTCCTCCGCTGTGGAGTGTTGTTGCTGTATACCAGATGTGGTCCTGTTCCATATGTCATTTCAACAGAAATGCACTAAAGATATTTACAAAAAAAAACTTGTCTGGCATGCCATTAAAGAACATATTTTGCCATCTTTAAAGCACATTTTGTTTTGCGGTGCACAGAGATCTATTGAGATTCGCAGTCGTGTCTCTTTGGAAAGTCATGATATCTGAGAAATACTGTGAAATTCATAACTAAAGAAAAAAAATCTAAACCATCTGTCTTGCCAGTTCTACTTATCATACCTTGAGATGTTGTTGGACTACAGCTTATAGCTCAATTACTTAATTTACAACTCAAGGGGAGGTGAGTGTAACAATTCAAGAACTGATTAATTCAGAATTTACATTCAAACATTTGCTTGCGGTCCCAAGTTGGCCTCAGTTCCTCAGCTTATGGCCACAGGGCTATGCAGAGGTTCAATTCTCTCGCCTCACTCTCTTCTCTTGTGGTAAAGATGCCTCTCCACAAAATGAGTGATACTTGTCTCCGTGTGGACTCCAGGTAAGCAGAATGAAGTGCGAAGATTCTACTCATTTGAAAGTCTTTAGGCAAATTAAGTTTAGGTGTTCTAGGCTGTGAAGACTACATTTTTAATTCATACATTTACTTTTCTTTTTATTCTAGCCATAACTATTCTATTCTATTCTTGGCATTTCTATAGCGCATGACTCCTCAACAGGCCTCCTAGCGCTGACAGATCATACCCAGTACTAGTATCTTCACACAATTACATAAACATCAAGGTCTTTAACTGCTTCCTAAAACGTAGCTCATCTTTAGTCTTCCTTAATACTATAGGCAGTGAGTTCCATAATTTAGGAGCCAGGTAAGCAAAAGATATTCCTCCACTCCTTGCTTTGTTTATTTTAGGGTTTTAGGGTTAGTAAGGCAGAAGAACGTAAAGTACTCTTGGGGAGGTAGGGACAGAACAAGTGTAATAGCTGTGGGTCCTCACTCTGTAAGGCCTGATGGGCCATACATAGAACCTTAAACTGTATCCTCTGAGAAACTGGCAGCCAGTGGCATGAAACAGCCACTGTAACGAGGCTAGTGCAGCAATATCCGAGCAGCTGCATTTTGTACTGCGTAAAGTCTTCTAATAACACACTGAGCACTTCCTAGTTAAAGCCAGTTTCTAAAATCCAATTGTGATCGCACCAGCACTTGCACCATCACTCTCTGCGCAGAAGAGGATAGCAATTCCATCACTTTCCTGAGTATCCTTAGCAGACCAAAGCAGCTAGTGGCTAGCTTTCTAGCCTGTATCTCCAAGGTAAGAATACTATTAATCCATACTCTGAGACTTTTTACAGCTGATTTGGGGGTAGGATGGTCTCCTAGTTACCGACTACTAATACCTCAGTTTTATCTCCATTAAGCTTAAGTCAACTGGCTGACATTCATTCTGCTGTCTCATTTAAGCAGACGTTCAGCCAGTTGGAAACTGCCTTTGGATCGGGAGTAGGCGGGATATCAGGATCTTTAATTGCCTTAACTGTGCTGCAGCAGCCGCCTTGGGCTCTCAGGGTAATCCGCCACGCACTTGGCTAGCAGATTATATCCAACAATTAGCAATCATAATCCAGTGGGGGGTCCTTCTCTTGGTCCCCTGGTGGGGCCTATTCCATAAACAGAAGGGGAACGGGGCTCGTTATGCAATGGATCACAGGACAACGTTCTATTAGCAGTGACCCTGCACCACGATGCCACTGACTCCATACCTGTTACTTTTGCATGTTATCTTCCAGAGTGTCTTGACAATGATTAGGATCTCAGATTGGGTCCAGGGAGTTCCATAGGCAGGGCCCTCCTCACCGATGGCTCAGCCACAATGTCTCTTACTCCAGAACTTTACCTAATAGATTGTCCTGGAACAGTAAGATATGAGACTTTAGGTGTGGCTGTTGCTGGGTGCAAGCTTTTTTTAAGTTTGTGTCCAGTCACCTTTCAGTGTGGTACATCGTATTTTGCGGTCTACTGGAATCCATTTATGATAGCCATTTTGTCACCCATTTTTCCGCAAAAACAGTCAAAGTCATGCTGTTTGTTTTCATAACCTTCAACATGTGATTTATGGGAATGTATGTGTTGCAAAAAGCCAGGCAGAACTGCACCATTATTCTCATAATCTCCACTCAATGATTGGACCACTGAAATAGTGATGCTTTTGGGCATCTTGATTTGAAAATTGTTTCCTTAGCCAATACCATTTACCTGTACGAGTAGAAGAGAGCTGTGGGGGCGTGGTCTGGCCGCGCGGCAAGATGGCCACTTAAACCGGAGCTCCGTGTCGTGAGGAGCCCCGGACGGCGGCGAATGCTTTTCACTGGCTTGATAACAGCCGAAAATCAGATGTTTGCATCGCGGAGAGCCCGAGGTTCGAAATGCGATGTTTCCTGTGCTGAAGGACGACCCCTGTCAGGAGTTCTCACCAAGTGCTGAGGGAGCTCGTGTGACAGGAGGAGAGCCACCGCGTAAAGCGCGGGAGCAGTGCTCCTGAAGTGCCTCACAAGTTCGAGTGGCTCCAGTCAGTCTGGGGATTTTTTGGCAATCTGAGGCAAATTCCTTCCTTTATCAAAAGCAAGACGTTGTGCTGTCATGACTCCCATTCTTCACTCCAGACAGGTCTGTCTTGTTTTTTATTCCTGTCAACTCTGAGGAGATTATACGCATTACCGGTTACACTGTTGCAAATAGTGCAGACTTCACCGGAGCGGTGTCTCTGCCTGTCCTTCTGCTACTGTTGCTACTTTAACAACACAATAGTGTGCTGAGCTCTGAATTTTAACTTGACAAGACGAATTTGACCCACACTATGGTATTATATTACTGAACAATTACCAGTATACTACAACTATTGGTTTGCTACGCTGAGAAACAGGAGGAGACTTACCTAAGATAGAAACTATGTATTGATTTGTATGGATATTTTAATTAACTGTGGTGTAACACTACAAAAACCATATGCAGTAGTAACTTTACATTATCAAGCGCAAACATTGAAGGAGACCTGCCTGACCCTCAGAGATTAATCCTGTTCCACTGCAGATAAATATTGGATTTACATTGCGCTGATCCGGATTCAAGATAGTTATCGAGATTAATAACTATTCATTATCCTCTATATATGCAGCTTGTTACCAACTAGGATTTCTGATAAGTGAATTCCGCTGCGTTCTTGACTGGGACAGTCTGATTCATATATTAGCAGTTAACATACTACTTTCTATATTGCATGCTTGCTGCCCAACTACTGCTCCCAGATTTGGATTGACCCTATCTGACAAGCATATAAGATGAATGAGAGGATCTCACAAGAAATCTCTAAAATATAAAATTGAAATAGAAGTATAGACTTGAACTTATTTCTAAACCATAAAATAAATTACTATCTGCTGTTCTTCAGTAATCCTCCTTGGCATATGAACTAATCCTTTAGTCTGAGTGAAGTATTTTTGAAAAGAAAAAACGGCCCTCACAGTTCTATATCAGAGAATTGACGCTAAGAAGTTGAAGATGTCTTCTGGTAAGACAAATGGGAAATCTGTAAAACAGTCCCTTTTCTCAGAAGCTCTAAGCCAAGGTCGTTCTACATCGGATGCAAGGATACTGCTACTTTGACATTAAACCATCCTAATCCTACGACGTCATAATCCTCAGACTCCACTATGGAACGTATTCTCCAAGAAATTTCTGCTGTAAGCAGACGATTATAGAGTATGGAAACTTCCATATCTACTCTTACGACTGAAACCAAATCTATTCGCACGGATATTGCTGGATTCCAAAATCGGATGGATGGTTTGTCTGCACGAATGAAAACAGTGGAGAACCGACTTGATGCTATACCAGACCGTGACCAAGAACTTCTGTTTCTCAGGAGTAAAATAGTTGACTTGGAAGACAGGAAGCGGCGCAATATTTTTAGTTTTTTTGGTTTCCCGGAAAAATAGAAGGGTTGGATGCCAAATCCTTTCTCAGAGAAACCCTACCAAGACTTACAGGTCTCACTTTCGAACCACCATTAGAGATACAGAGAGCCCATCATCTTGGACCGCCCAATATGGGCAAAAACATACGACCACGCACGCTCATCGCCTGCTTCCTGCGTCATGAACAAGCCAGTCAACTGATCATAGCGGCTCGTACTCAAGGTCTGTATATATTCCTAGGTCATGAAATCAGAATGTCTGCAGATTTCTCGAAAGAAACTAATGACCGTCGTAAAGCTTTCCTCTCTCTTAGATCCCGTCTTCGTCAGCTTGATGTCAAATATGGTCTTTTCGAACCTGCACGCTTACAAATCACCAAGGATGGGATTTCCAAAGACTTCTTTGATCCAGACGACCTCTGTAATTTCCTGGATAATCTCTCCTCTCAAAACAGGTAATGTGCGGAATCTCTACCAGAAGTCCGATCCCAACTTCTATCATTGAAACCCACAATATCTCCTGGTGAAACTCGACGTAATTCAAGCCGTTTCCAGAGTAGAGGATGAGACCTAGATCGACCCATACGTTCCCTGGGAGATCAAGCACAAGCCCTTCAGGCAGTAGCTGCCCTTACACAGGAAAGAGATAGAGATAAATCACGCTCTCCTCTTAAATCCCCTTCATTTGAGGAGGGTGTATCTTGAACTATAACTGATTGATTGACTTTTCTACATTAACCAACAGATGGGAGCTCACCCTGTTGATGATCGCTGGAAATGATGACTGGATGAGTACTTGAACATCTGTTTATTTGTAATACATATTTGTCATATATTATTTGTAATTATTTGATTTGTTCACCCTTATTCTCCCCTCTACTTCCTCTCTAAACATGAACCAATGATAATATCTAATTATTATTCCCTTCTTTTACTCTATTCCTCCTCCTACTATTCCTCAATCTATACACATGTTAACATTTCTTTGTTCTTAGAATTTTTCGTTATGTAATGTTAAATCTCATATGATAAAGAACCAAGATACTTTATTATATACATAAATTCTCGCTTATGTGTTATGAACTTGTTATAAGTTTGTCATGAATTATAAGTACTACTATACTCTTTCTTTCTTAATCCATTTCATACATCTTTCTCTTCTCCGTTCTTAGCTATCCCATACATATGACGATAAATTAACTGTTTTAATATTTAATATTTAACTGTTTTGATATTTAACTATGGTGATATATATTTATACTATGCTGGTTCTTAGGAATGGTAGCACCTAATTGTTATAATAGCCAATTAGGAAATATTTAATATTATTTGTTATTTTTTGCTATTCTGTGTAAAGTTTGTTTTACTATAACTTATATATGATATATTAATAACCTGTTTGCTAATACTCTTCCCTCTCATTAGATATTGTTAAAACCTTATAATATAGATATTAGACTTACTGACCATATACATGAGTAATACAAAAGGGGATGATGGACGGAACGTTTGAGCCAATCAAACACTCACCCCCAGTCAACTGATCTGGGTTTAATCCATCATCATTCTTTAGCTCACTCCACCACCCCAGTTCAGACATGGCCATATGCAAATCAGTCTGACCCTGTGCCTCATGGGAACAGTCCAGCCCGAACTGCTAAGCCATGTCTTCCCTGGACCGGAAACAAGCATCCTAGGACCGGTTTCTGGCATTTCAGCCGTCATCAGCCAGGCTTGCTTGAATCCAGTGGCAAAGTGAGCAAGGGACCCACGTCTGGGCATACCCCCGCCAACTTAGGGCGACCAAAGCGATACAAAAGGGGATGATGGACGGAACGTTTGAGCCAATCAAACACTCACCCCCAGTCAACTGATCTGGGTTTAATCCATCATCATTCTTTAGCTCACTCCACCACCCCAGTTCAGACATGGCCATATGCAAATCAGTCTGACCCTGTGCCTCATGGGAACAGTCCAGCCCGAACTGCCAAGCCATGTCTTCCCTGGACCGGAAACAAGCATCCTAGGACCGGTTTCTGGCATTTCAGCCGTCATCAGCCAGGCTTGCTTGAATCCAGTGGCAAAGTGAGCAAGGGACCCACGTCTGGGCATACCCTTCCCACTTAGGGCGAAATGCAAAACACACAAGATGATGGACGGAATGCTGCACATTGGCAAACATTCACCCCCAGTCACAGATCTGGGTTTAATCCATCGTTATTTTGCTTCACCACGCCACCCCAGTTCAGACATAGCCATATGCAAATCAGTCTTGACCCTGTGCCTCATGGGAACAGTCCAGACCGAACTGCCAAGCCATGTCTTCCCTGGACCGGAATCAAGCATCCTAGGACCGGTTTCAGGCTATCAGCCTTCATCAGCCAGGATAGCTTGACTCCAGTGGCGTAGTGAGCACGGGACCCACGTCTGGGCATACCCTTCCCACTTAGGGCGAAATGCAAAACACACAAGATGATGGACGGAATGCTGCACATTGGCAAACATTCACCCCCAGTCACAGATCTGGGTTTAATCCATCGTTATTTTGCTTCACCATGCCACCCCAGTTCAGACATAGCCATATGCAAATCCAGTCTTGACCCTGTGCCTCATGGGAACAGTCCAGACCAGAACTGCCAAGCCATGTCTTCCCTGGACCGGAATCAAGCATCCTAGGACCGGTTTCAGGCTATCAGCCTTCATCAGCCAGGATAGCTTGACTCCAGTGGCGTAGTGAGCACGGGACCCACGTCTGGGCATACCCTTCCCACTTAGGGCGAAATGCAAAACACACAAGATGATGGACGGAATGCTGCACATTGGCAAACATTCACCCCCAGTCACAGATCTGGGTTTAATCCATCGTTGCTTTGCTTCACCACGCCACCCCAGTTCAGACATAGCCATATGCAAATCAGTCTTGACCCTGTGCCTCATGGGAACAGTCAGACCGAACTGCCAAGCCATGTCTTCCCTGGACCGGAATCAAGCATCCTAGGACCGGTTTCAGGCTATCAGCCTTCATCAGCCAGGATAGCTTGACTCCAGTGGCGTAGTGAGCACGGGACCCACGTCTGGGCATACCCTTCCCACGTGGGTCCTGGGCTCACTGTGCCACTGGATTCAAGCTAGCCTGGCTGATGAAGGATGTTACCCCAAAACCGGTTCCAGGTTGCTTGTTTTGGTCCAGGGAATACCTCGCTTGGCAGTTCGGGCTGGACTGTTCCCATGAGGCACAGGGTCAGACTGATTTGCATATGGCCATGTCTGAACTGGGGTGGTGGAGTGAGCTAAAGAATGATGATGGATTAAACCCAGATCAGTTGACTGGGGGTGAGTGTTTGATTGGCTCAAACGTTCCGTCCATCATCCCCTTTGTATCGCTTTGTTCGCCCTAAGTTGGCGGGGGTATGCCCAGGCGTGGGTCCCTTGCTCACTTTGCCACTGGATTCAAGCAAGCCTGGCTGATGACGGCTGGAATGCCAGAAGCCGGTCCTAGGATGCTTGTTTCCGGTCCAGGGAAGGCATGTGGCAGTTCGGGCTGGACTGTTCCCATGAGGCACAGGGTCAGACTGATTTGCATATGGCCATGTCTGAACTGGGGTGATGGAAGTGAGCTAAAGAATGATGATGGATTAAACCCAGATCAGTTGACTGGGGTGAGTGTTTGATTGGCTCAAACGTTCCGTCCATCATCCCCTTTTGTATCGCTTTGTTCGCCCTAAGTTGGCGGGGATATGCCCAGACGTGGGTCCCTTGCTCACTTTGCCACTGGATTCAAGCAAGCCTGGCTGATGGCGGCTGGAATGCCAGAAACCGGTCCTAGGATGCTTGTTTCCGGTCAGGAAGACATGGCTTGGCAGTTCGAGCTGGACTGTTCCCATGAGGCACAGGGTCAGACTGATTTGCATATGGCCATGTCTGAACTGGGGTGGTGGAGTGAGCTAAAGAATGATGATGGATTAAACCCAGATCAGTTGACTGGGGTGAGTGTTTGATTGGCTCAAACGTTCCGTCCATCATCCCCTTGTATCGCTTTGTTCGCCCTAAGTTGGCGGGGTATGCCCAGACGTGGGTCCCTTGCTCACTTTGCCACTGGATTCAAGCAAGCCTGGCTGATGACGGCTGGAATGCCAGAAACCGGTCCTAGGATGCTTGTTTCCGGTCCAGGGAAGACATGGCTTGGCAGTTCGGGCTGGACTGTTCCCATGAGGCACAGGGTCAGACTGATTTGCATATGGCCATGTCTGAACTGGGGTGGTGGAGTGAGCTAAAGAATGATGATGGATTAAACCCAGATCAGTTGACTGGGGGTGAGTGTTTGATTGGCTCAAACGTTCCGTCCATCATCCCCTTTTGTATCGTCTAGTTATACCCCGACAGGTGCCAAACGCTCCTACTTTCTCAATTTAAATCGCCTTCTTGTGGAGATTGGAGCATCCAGTTACGTCATTGATGGCGACTGGAACTTGGCCCGGGACGCGATTTTAGATAGAAGAGGCCCCTTAGACAAATGCAATGTTGGTGACAGAGCTGTACTGGGCGATATAACATCGGACCATGGTCTGGTAGATCATTGGCGCCTTTGTCATCCATCAGACCAAGAATATAACTTTCTTTCCTCTGTTCATGGTACACAATCTAGGATAGATTATTTTCTTATTTCCTATTCAGTAGTTGCAATTACTAATGAATCCCGTATTTTAGAAGCCGACATTTCTGATCATTTTCCGGTTCTACTCGCTCTGGCAGTAGGTTTAACCTCTCCAGGTAGAAAACCATGGCGTATGAACACTCAAAGATACCGTTCACCTCAGGGTAAAACCCAATTACGTTCCCGAGGAACAGCCGCCTTAAACTGAACTCAGACAAGACGGAAGTCCTCATCCTGGGCTCATCACCCTCCGCCTGGGACGACTCCTGGTGGCCCCCGGCCCTGGGCACCGCACCCAAGCCAACGGACCACGCACGCAACCTGGGCTTCATCCTGGACTCCTCCCTGTCGATGACCAGACAAGTCAACGCCGTCTCATCTTCATGCTTCAACACCCTGCGCATGCTCCGCAAGATCTTCAGATGGATCCCCACTGAAACCAGGAAGACCGTCACCCAGGCACTCGTCACCAGCCGACTGGACTATGGGAACACCCTCTACGCCGGAACCACAGCCAAACTTCAAAAGAGACTCCAGCGCATCCAGAACGCCTCCGCACGACTCATCCTGGACATCCCCCGACACAGCCACATCACCGTACACCTGAAAGACCTGCACTGGCTCCCCGTCAGCAAGAGAATCACGTTCAGACTCCTCACCCACGCACACAAGGCCCTCCACGACCTGGGCCCAAAGTACCTCAACGACCGCATGACCTTCTACACGCCCACACGCCAGCTACGATAAACCAGCCACGCCCTCGCCACCGTACCACGCATCCGCGAGAACCACCGCCGGAGGAAGATCCTTCTCCTACCTGGCGGCCAAGACCCTGGAACTCCTCCCCACTCACCTTCGGCGAACCCAGGACCATCTCTCCTTCAGGAAGCAGCTCAAGACCTGGCTGTTCGAGCAGTAACTTACCCCCTCCCCCAGCGCCTTGAGACCCTCCCGGGTGAGTAGCGCGCTCTATAAATGCCGTGATTGATTGATTGAATATTTAACTAATAACAAATCATCAGTTACTTCTTGTAGAACTGTCTGGGCAGCTGCAAAAGCAACTATCCGCGGTCAACTAATGAGGGATGCAGCCTCGGCTAATAAGGCAACATCTTTACGTAGTACTGAACTTGAGACTCAAATTAATTCTCTTACTCGTTTATATACTTCTTGTCCTACTGTAACTAACCGCAAAAGCCTGGAATGAGCTAAAATGGTACTTAATAACTTATACACTTCCAAAGTGGAGTATGCTCTTCAACGTCTAAAAGGTAGACATTATGAAGACATAATATTCACTGCACTCTAGAATCTCGTCCCATAATGCTTTGCAGGGCCTTTGGTTGGGATTGTATTTTTGCCCATAACTGGCTGTGCTTGGGGTGGTCCTAGGAGGATGGGACCACCACCGAATCGTTCAGCATGATGTGCTCTTGGTGTTCAAGGCATCTGCTTGGTTCTCTCCCTAGGTTAGGGAGGATCCCAAAATCATCACCTCTCTCACTGCTTGCTTCATTTTCATTTTTGTGAGATGACTATATGCATTTTAGCATGTAAAGATAGAGTTATTTGTTGTTTAACTAAAGGTACTGTTTGCTATATTTTCATTTTCGTTTTTGTGAGATGACTGCATGCATTTTAGCATATAAAGATAGTTATTTGTTCTTTTACTAAAGGTATGTGAGATTTCTGTTTTATTAATTGGGATGAGATGAGGGGAGTTTCACAAACACGGAAACTCGGGAGTAAGCTATTGCACCCACAACCCTATGATAACATTTTTTACCTTTACATGCTAAAAAAGCATATAACCAATTCACAAAAGTGAGCTTTGAAAAATATCAGGCAATGACAGATGTGATGATTTTGGGGTCCCCCCTAACCTAGGAGGAGGACCAAGCAGATGCCTTGAACACAAAGAGCATATCATGCTCAGGATTGTGGTGGTCCCATCCTCCTAGGACCACCCGAGCAAAGTTATGGGCAAAAATACAATGCCAACCAAAGGCCCAGCAAAGCATTATGGGGCGAGATTCTAGAGTGCAGTGAGTATTATAGTATTAGCTCTCAGCTGAGCCGGTAGAGCCTGCCCCTTGAGGAATGTTTTGATATTGGATACTATAATATTCACTGCACTCTAGAATCTCGTCCCATAATGCTTTGCAGGGCCTTTGGTTGGGATTGTATTTTTGCCCATAACTGACTGTGCTTAGGGTGGTCCTAGGAGGATGGGACCACCACCGAATCGTTCAGCATGATGTGCTCTTGGTGTTCAAGGCATCTGCTTGGTTCTCTCCCTAGGTTAGGGAGGACCCCAAAATCATCACCTCTCTCACTGCTTGCTTTATTTTCATTTTCACTTTTGTAAGATGATTATATGCATTTTAGCATGTAAAGATAGAGTTATTTGTTGTTTAACTAAAGGCACTGTTTACTATATTGTCATTTTCATGAGATGATTATATGCATTTTAGCATGTAAAGATAGTTATTTATTGTTTTACTAAAAGTATGTGAGACTTCTGTTTTATTAGTTGAGATGAGGGGAGTTTCACGAACACAGAATTCATGCAAAAACAGTGGAGTAAGTTACTGCACCCACAACCCTATGATAAAACAATTTTTACCTTTTATTTTATTTTTATTTGAAGAGTTTTTATATAGCGCTGGTTAGACCCGGAGGTATCAGAGCGCTTTACATGAGAACAGTTGTACAGAAGTTACATCAGTTACAGAAACATAAAATAAAAAGATATGTCACTTGGAGCATGGGGTAGGCGGGGGGATTGAGACAAGGGGGTAGGAGGAAAACAAACAAAGTCAGGCAGGGCAGGGAGAGGGAGGCAGCCACAGGATCACGGAGGGAGGTGGCATGGGAGGAAGGAAACATAGCAGAGACGAGGAAAAACATTGTCCAAGGTCCGGCTGGGTAGGTGATGGCCAAGGGGTGAAACCAAAGCCAATCTCCTCTATAGCTGCCTAAACAGCTCCACCGGGCATCGGCCATGGTTGCTCGGGCTCAGCAGTCAGTACAAACAAATAGTATCCGCCCGGGGGGCATCGTCATATTTAAGTCAGCGGCATCAATCTCGGTGATACTGGTAAGGGTCGCCCGCATCAACCTCCATCACTCTGGCAGTCGTCTCTCCTCAGCAGGTCTAGGTTCACTTAGCGTGAAGAGTATGCAGACTCTGGTCCATGTTTAGGGGCAGAACACCACTCAGGAGGCTGAAAAAAGGGTTCACCAAGGAGCATCAGCTCCGAGCGGCCATGATGGGGACTGGCTACTCCTCCATTTGCCCCCCATTTTGCTCCCCTCATCCTTGCTTATTTTCATGCACTGCTTAGGCACAGAGGCCGCCATCTTAAGGTCAGGCAGCTGGGATCTGGTCGGCCCGTGCAGCATCCCCCAAAATCAAGGTATCTCGAGAAGCACACACTCTCACACACACACACTCTCACACACCTTTACATGCTGAAAATCATATAACCAATCCACAAAAGTGAGCTTTGAAAAATATCAGGCACTGACAGAGGTGATGATTTTGGGGTCCCCCTGACCTAGGGGAGGACCAAGCAGATGCCTTGAACACAAAGAGCATATCATGCTCAACGATTGTGGTGGTCCCATCCTCCTAGGACCACCCCGAGCAAAGTTATGGGCAAAAATACAATGCCAACCAAAGGCCCAGCAAAGCATTATGGGGCGAGATTCTAGAGTGCAGTGAATATTATAGTATTAGCTCTCAGCTGAGCCGAGAGAGCCAGCCCCTTGAGGAATGATTTGATATTGGATACTATAATATTCACTGCACTCTAGAATCTCGTCCCATAATGCTTTGCAGGGCCTTTGGTTGGGATTGTATTTTTGCCCATAACGGTGCTTGGGGTGGGCCTAGGAGGATGGGACCACCACCGAATTGTTCAGCATGATGTGCTCTTTGTGTCCAAGGCATCTGCTTGGTTCTCTCCCTAGGTTAGGGAGGACCCCAAAATCATCACCTCTCTCACTGCTTGCTGTATTTTCATTCTCACTTTTGGGAGATGACTATAATATTAACAAAGGTATGTGAGGTTTCTGTTTTATTAATTGGCATGAGACAGAACGGAGTTCAACTCTGCAGAATTCCGTGTAGTGTTATTTTGCCAACTACTCCCACTCTTACTTAGTCCAGACATCATCTCCTGGACCTATTTCTAATAGAGCATTAATTGCAGTTATTCCTAAGCTGGGCAGAGATCCGCTCGCTTGTGGTAGCTATTGCCCCATCTCCTTAATAAACAGCGATATTAAAATTATGGCATGTATTTTAGCATCAAGACTCCGCAAAGTTAGTCCTTCCCTTATACATCATTCACAAGTTGGCTTTGTCCCAGGTCGTTCCTCTAGAAATCATCTTTGAACACTAGCCCATACTTTATGGTCTGCCAAGGGACTGACGAAAGATGCGGTCGCTCTTTCTCTGGATGTAGAGAAGGCGTTTGACCGTATTGATTGGGTCTATCTTTTCGCCGCCATAAAACGCTTTGGCATAGGTGACTAATTTCTTTCCAAGGTCCACTTACTCTATGACAATCCCATAGCCCAGGTCAATTGTTGAGGTTTTCTTCTGACCCCATTCTAATTCTGAGAGGTACTCGCCAAGGCTGCCCGGTATCCCCCCTTTTATTCCTATTAGCGATGGAACCCCTAGCTTCACTCATTCGTCAATCATCGCAGATTCAGGGTATACCTATAATGGGAGGAGTCTCAAAACTATACTTATACACTGATGATATTCTTCTTACCCTTAAGGATCTCTCTCATTCTTTACCAACCCTACTTGAGGATATTAATGAGTTCTCAGCCCTTTCTGGGTACAAGGTGAATTGGGACAAAAGTGAAGCTCTCCCTCTCTCTTCGGGTACTACAAAATCTTCAATTGATGGATTTCCCTTTTGCTGGAAATCATCCCAATTAAAATATTTAGGAATTCTGATTAATCGCGGTCTAGTGGGAATGGTTTCGGATAACCTCTTGCCTCTTATAGTGCAAATGGAAATGGACTTTGCCAAATGGTCACTCTTGGGCTTTTCCATGTGGGGAAAAATACATGCTGTAAGAATGGTCACTATACCTCGCTTTTCTTATGCACTAGGAAGGCTTCGATTGTAGTACTTCTGGACACACTTTGTTGTATAGATTCCAGTATATGTTCTTTGTTTGGGGAGCTATGCATTCTCGTTTAGCTGCTGCTAAATTAATTGCTTACCGTTCCCATGGTGATTTAGGCTTTCCATCATAAGAACACTACTCCTTAGCCTTACATCTTTCACAACTGGCTTATCTACTCCCAGGTGTGAATGATCCTCCACAATGGGTCACAACAGAACGCTTAATACTTGAATGTGAAGATGGCCTGAACTTCTTATACAGTACTCGTAAGCCTCGAACTTCCCCTTCGCATCCTGTGCTTTAGGCTACATATCAAGCATGGCAACATGCGCATCGCCTGTTAGGGACTGGCCATCGTTTGCATTCTAAAGCTCCAAAATGGGGGAATGAAAGTATTAGAATTAATGGTCGAGCGCTTTACTGGACTAATTGGAGTTCAAGAGGTATCCAGACATTAGATCAGATCATAATAAATGGTGAATTGAAATCCTTTGATCTTCTTCATGAAGAATTTGACCTTCCCTTGCATCAAGCTCCAGAGCATCTACAATTACAGCATTGCTTGAGGAGATGTCTTGATTCTTCTCCCTTGACATTAGAATCATTGCCGATATTGGATTATCTCCATACTTGGGGTCGACATAAGGGAGTAGTGTTGGGACTATATTCCACTTTAACTAATCACCCATACTCACAACCACTTCTTAAAGCTCTTTATGAGAAATGGCAGGAACACCTACATATTACCATAGACAAAGATGCCTGGCCGGACATACTGGAAGCCCTGGATAAAAACACTTGTGCGGCCCGCCTGAAATTTTGTCTTTTTAAAACTTTACATGACTGGTACTGGACGCCATTGAAATTGCAACGAGCAGGACTACTATCGCACTCTAATTGTTGTAGATGTTCTGGAACTAACTGCGACCTTCTCCATATACACTGTGAATGCCCTTCTATACAATATTTTTGGACTCAAATAGGAAATACACTTAAGGAGACTATTCCCCTTCCAACTCCCTCTTACTCCTCCTATTATTTTATTGCATGATCCTCGGAGTCCACCTGTCATATCATGTCACCAGAGTAGCCTTTTACATACTGCACTCTCTACAGCCAAAATCTCTATCTTAGAATTGTGGCGATCACCTAGCCTTTCCTCTATGGAGGATTGGATGGTTGCAATGATTCAGATGGCATCACATGAGCGTATAATATATAAATTAAGGGATCAAGAAGAAATATTCCAACAAGTGTGGGCTTCTTTTCTCCGAGATTCTTAAATGTTTTCCTCTTATCACCTTGTCTACTATCTCCCCCCTTTATTTCACCTTTTCTTTTCTTTCCCTTCTTTTTCTCTCTATCCTCCTTTCCCCTCATGTTCTCTCCCCTTCTGTCCTTTCACTTCTTCTTACCTCTTCTTACCTGGTAGAGAGATGACTTTGATTTTTACTTTCATTCCTTCTCTTTTCACTCCTCTATCTATTCACTCTTGCATTTATTCTTCCATCCTTTTCCTTATCTATTTCACAATTATCTATTGTTTATTTATCTATTTATCTATTTATTGATTTATTTATTAATCTTTATGATCTTTCATCACTCCCAATATATATCATATTACATATTTTATACATGTAATACCTTAGTGGTTCTAAATATATTTGCTCGTTCGATAATTTATTCTGTCCAACTTATTCGGTGATTATAATAAATCAGAGTTAGGATCTTTTAGAATTCTTTAGCTTATTATGTTCAATACCCTTCTTTTCCATTATTAGCTTTCTGTCTTTTATCTTACCCCCCCTCCCCTCCCCCTCCTTTCTTCTCTTATATGATATGCTTTATCTCTTTATATTACATTGTACATGTAATGTCATTAGACCACTGTGGGTCTATTATGTTGTATTATATTTATTTATTTATATACCTTTAATTTATTAATAAAGCATTATGACACAAAAAAGAAGAGAGCTGAATTGAACAGGATGGTATTTGTGGTCATTCGAAAAATACCTACAAAAATCTCCTAACACTGGCATCTAGGTTTGAGTCTATCCAATCACCGGTAACTCTCCTTCATCCAAAGGCAGATGTGGTGATAATTTCACAAACACAGATTCACTCTTCACTCAAAGATGAAGTTAGATATTATCAGCAAACTCTGCATGCATCTGCGATTAGCGGCAGTGTTGCTCGATCGTTTGAGTCAGTGGCCGTGCAGTTGAACAGGAACAGCGCTGTGGACAATCTCCCAGGATCGCAATAATACTTTGAGAAGAAACACAGAGATGCTGGTTCTGATATTCTGTCTGATGTCTGGGAGGAAATATAGGACCCAGTTCTGGAGTGTACCTGCCTCAGCTTTCCAATTCTGAAAGCAGTCCAAGAGGATGCTGAGAAGTATGGTGTCACAGGCAGAGTAAAAGTTGCGTGAGATGAGATAAGTTGGCGCTTCTCACCAGGTGATGTGTGAAAATCGTCTTTGACTCTGAGCAGGGCAACCTCACCTCTAATCCTTTCGGGTACGTAATACCTTATGTCCAATCAAACATGAAAATGCTAATTTTTACGAAGTTCTTTTGTCATGGGACCCTGCTGTATAGGTTCTTGTTGGGAGGCCAGTGGTTGGAAGATGTGACAGGACTTCGACAGTTCATTTAAATGCGAAAGACAGTATATTTCGTTTATTTTAACTTTATAAAAACAACTTAAATGTTCTTATGATTAGCCTGCTTATAAAAAGCAAATTCAGGAAACATTACCATAAAGAATTGTATTTAAAATTTTATAATTAATCAATATAATTGCACCTCATTATAAAAAAAATCATAAATGTATTCACTAAATAAGACAATTTAACATGACACAATCCATAACATTATACATACTCCCATTAGACTACATATCACCTTCTGATCCTATAGTTAAAAACATTTGGATCTTTAATCAAGTTGATATAATACATATGCATATTATATGTTTAAAGTTTCTTCTTCTTTCAGAGGTAATCAGCATTTCATATTCTTTTTATCCTTTCCTTGCCAGTTGACCTTCACTGATAAAACATGTAATTGATTCAGTCTAAACTGCATTTGTGTTCCTTAATTCCATGCATTTCATCCAATTTAGACTGTGTTAACCATAAATGCAAGCATGGCCTTTCTCTTAATAGGAAAGACCTTTGCATAGTTTTTCGCTTAGACACATTGAATCTCTTTTTATATTGTCTCTCACTAAATTCTTCCTTCAATCCATAGGAGGTTGAACACAACAGCACCATTATAAGACATGAATCAATGTTGGTCCTGCTCAAAAGGATGTCATCGTTTATCAAAAAAGTAAGCTTCCTTCCTCAGCATGCGTCACATTCCATATACAACTCGGAATTGCAAAGGCAGCTTCCGCCTTAGCGCAGGACAACTGTAGCTACACTCTGAGTACTCCATGATGATTCCTCTATAACGCACAACCAACTCATGCTGCAACGCATCGAGGCTAGAGCACTGTAAACCAGATATAGATTATAATTTATTTTATAGGGTTTTTAGAGGCATGAGAGTACTATCAACAAGCCTAGGGTTTGATCTATTTAGTGTCATTGCTGTTTCTGATTTAAAGGTACACAATTTCATTTGGAGTCAATCCCAGCTCCTAAACCTATGTACCAATATACAACCTCTAGAGAGGCAACACCTAAATCCCCTGTACCTCATTCGCCTACAGCAAATGTAATAACTTTAGTTTTACTACAGTTTATTACCTTGACAATATTCCAAACGTTTAGTCAAGATAATCTGAAATCTGATAAAAATTGAATTACATGTAACAATGTCATCCACGTACTGCAAAGCAGGTATGTGTTTGCCACCAAAATTCAGTGTTAACCCAGATCTGGGGTGCATCACCGAATTATGCATGGGTCTTTCTGACACCCATATTCTACCTGTCTTATTCTCTTCTGTAGATGTCCTCTTATTGTCAATCAATTGCAAACTCCCCAATGATGCCTTAGCTGACTGAATCTTTGACCATGAGCTGAAAGCCACCCAATCATCTACTTTGTTCTTTCTCATTTCCTGGCAACTCTTTTCAAAACGGAGAACCCTTACTCTCTGCCTCACTCCCCATCTTTCTCCCTCTCTCTTTTCCCCCTGTGCTTCTCTCCCATACCTTTCTGTCTCTTTAACATGTCTGCTTTTTAAAACTACTCTTATCCTCATACAAAGGAACCGGGACTTATACTTTTGAAAGCTCAGAGATGTTCCATTATCTCCTGCAAAGGCTATTTCACTTGCTATTTTTCCTAATTATTTTCTCACCCTTACTGTTGATCTCTACAGCCATGATTTTCCACTTTTCAGGGTCCAGATTATGTAAATTGCCCTAGTGACACAACTGGCAATAACACTCAATCTTTGTGTCCTCTAATGCAAATGTTATTGAACGGTAGGATATGGTACCATCCTCTATGAACTCCCTAGGTACCTAGCTCATTTAGGCAAACCTGTAAAAAATGCTTAAAAAGGATACATATGTTCTATCGGTTTTACATTAAAAATTGTAATATCCATGAGATATTTGCGTTCTGTCAGGCAGCTCTGCTCCAATTTCCACTCAATTTTCCAATTTTAAATAGCTCAGGACAATGAGACTTAAAGAAACCCAGTGTTTGAAATTGTAAATGTTTGTAAGAGCCATGATATTGTCATTTCCAGATGCACACAACAACTTTATTTTAAGAGTGCTGTGAATGCAAACACATGGACAAAGGGTCAGTATTGATACCATATACTACCAGTAGGAACAGAAAAGCTTTACCACACAGGGGGCCATTTTTTCCATGTGGACCATAGAAGGACCAATAATTTGCATGTACACTGAGGACAACCTCATGAATCAGTGCATGGAAGTAGGAGTATGCATGGAAATGTATGAATTGCATACATTTCCATGCATACTCCTGTACATTTTTCTGAATCCCCATATATGAAAAAAATCTAAGCACACAGCAGGCTTACTTCTATGATGTATAGATGTTCAATTTGTCTACTAAATTGGTGCTTTGCATACTCATAGGTGCAATCTATTACAAAAAAAAACCTGCATAATTGAGTAATTATTGCTGAACGCACATCTCTTTGCCTTGAAATATGCAGGAAGAAAAATAGGATAGATTGGTTACTGGAGATGTGTACATTTCTAGCCTTCACAAATCATCTGCAAACCTGGCACAAGAAGTCATTGTGAATGGTCCTGGGAGTAGGTCTACTTTGATCTATGCTAAATCTTGTAAGAAATCATATAAACACACATCAGCGGGGAACCATTATCTACTAGCTAAATATCAATTAACCCACACACCTTCATTCTTTTTACTTTTTCTTTTATTGAAAAACAATTTTCTTTTAAAATCTTCTTTCAAAAAACCTTTTACTTGTTATTCCTGTACATTTCATCCAAAACTTCTTTACAGTGATAACTTTGTAATCACATTTAAAATAATAATAAATAATAATAACAAAGTGCAAGTCCCATGAATAGTTCTTGATAGTCTGATACGGTCATAGTCAACACTTGTTTCGCGGCTCACCAATTGCTTCTTCAGGACTGTGTAAAGTGAGCATACAAAGCACAGTAAATATCACTTATTATTTACAGCATTCACATTTTTATAAAAATACCACATAATAGACAAAAAGATCATTGTGTACCTACATACAATAGACACATACTCAGTGTTCTTTTAAACCTGAAAATGGAATACCTCAAATCTAAATAGAGTGCTAAACCTTGACATTATTGTCTACTGTATTGCAAAATAATTTTCAAACTTTAGTCAGCATGATTGTTTTTTCTCATGTTCTCATGCTACATACATTTATAGGTCCCACTGCGCTTCACTGTATTTATAAATTGTCTAAGGTTCCTTTCTATCTTTCTGGGAGGACTGGTAGTAAGCATACAAAATATCCCTATTATATGCTCTCTTCCCTCATGTAAGGAAAGTGAAGAGAAAAATAATTAACGGGTTCAAAAAATAAGATGCCGATAATTTTTATGTTTTGTAGATCATCTTGGTACGGAACTACTATGACAGCAATTCATCGAGGTTAAAAGACACATCTTCACAGTCTATCATGATTTGATTATGTACCATTCCTCCCAGAAAGGTAGTGAGATTTTAAGAGATTGAGAGGAACCTTAAACAATTTTGAAATTCAAGTTTGGTTTCTCTGGAATCTAATTTAAAATAATAACATGGTGAAGTCGGATTTTAAAATACAATTTTGAAGAGCCGGACTCAGCCTCACTTACACCTGCATAGGCTGTGTCCTGTCACCAAAAAAAGGCTGCATACCCCCTATAGTAAGTCTGAAGCCAGTGCTGGCAGGGTAGCACATTGGTGCACTCCCCACTTCAAAGACACATCTGGGTATAAAAGAAGGACACACTTCTTGACCTGTGGATACTCTGCCAGGACAAAGGACTTATGTGCTGCTGAAAGGACTACCACTCTGCTGGAGTCCTGCTCTGCAGTGCTGACCTGCTGCCTGCTGCCCTCTTGCCTAGGGGGAAAGGACTGGACCTGTATCTCTAGAACCCAGAGTGACTCCAATGGCTAGTTGGCTGGACCTAAAACACAAAAAATAAAGGGGTAAGTGGTAGCTCTCCTCATCCACCCTCCTCCATCAATAACCTTAAGCACACAAAAGGGAAAAGGAGATTATAAGAATAACCGAGGATGAGTGTGAACAGAAAAAACACAACCTTTGTTAAAAATGTCCTCACCCACTAGTAGTGGCATGCTTTATCATCGGGCTTGCTAAAAACATCCCTGCACAGACCAATGCCTGGGATGGAACAAAGGGGAGGGGAAGACAATACAAACACATTTGTCTACAGGATCTAATTGTGCAGAATTTCAACGTAACAGTGATAAAAACTGGCTTGTGTATATCCTCAAAAAACCTCATTCTTGGAATTCCTGGTCAGGATTAAAAAATCTCTAAAAGACGATGAGGATAAGGGAGAATTATTATCTCCACATCTCTCCTATCTGCAAAAACATCAACATCTTTCCGCTATATATTTTGCCCAAACAGATTATTTGGCCTTCACCAGGACTACAGATCCCACAATGCCCCAATTACCCTACCAGCAATATTCAGTAGGGAGAGATCTAACCAAATCTTGTCATTACCTTGTAATCACACTGCGGTTATTCAGAGTTTCATAAATCCATCCTCTGAAACTGGTGTACGAGCAGGAGCATCTCCCTATAGTCACAGAGTTTTCAAGGAAAAGACGCCACCCCCATAAGCCACTTGCTACACCGTGTTTAACAAACATTGGGGCATATTCCCAAGGAGCCATCGCCGATTTATCGGCACTTTAGCGCCGCAAAAGTGGCGATAGACTTATTGCCCCATTCACAAGCTGGTGCAAACTGCCGACATCGCCAGTTTTCCCGCGATAGCTGCCGCAAAACACATCGCACGGATGAGAGCGACAACTAACGCTAATGATATGCAGAGTAGGCGTTCCCGTGCAAAAACACACGAAAACACCACTTCGCGACATTCCCAACGAGCAGCCAGATCAGCGATGCGATCCGAAAACAGGCGAAAAGGCGCGTTAGCAGCAGGGATTCAACACCTGCCTCTCACTGGTGTTAAGCAGGACGACAACCTGCAGCATGAAAGGGAGCCCAGCCTAGAGCCACATCTGAAGACCAACACATGTCATGGAGCTACTGATCATGCAGCTCGGAGACCCAAGAGGGCCACAACACCCACCGCAACCACCCCCCGGACCCTCCCCCCCAGGTCATTAAATCAGCAGTCAACGGTAGTGGAAAAACAGAACTTTATTACAAATACATAAACAACAAGATGAAAAGCTCAGCCAACGCGTTCCATTCCCAACGGGGAACTTCACCAGGACAATGTGTGGATCCAAAAACTGTAAATGCTGCGGGAACTCCCCAATACCATTCCACATCCCGAAATCAGTAGTCAGAAACCTGTTGGAGAAATGGTGACAATGGTCAAGCGTCCTCATAGTCACAAACGTAATCTGGCACAGTGTATTGCACATGGACAAACCGGAATGCATACAGGTACTATGAATCCAGTCCAAACATACTGTAACAGAAGTCCGTGTGCTCATAACCTCCGCAGGAAAGAAAAGGAAGTTGGCGACCACACAAACATCTGTTACGGTCTCATCATGCAAGATTCATCATACCTGTAAACATCACAGTTTGTATCATCTTGATACCCCTGCACCTTCACTTCCCCCACGCTGTGCATGAACAGCTGGAGACCATGCAAGGGAATTACGCCATAGCTGCCTTACCGCACGTGTCGGGGGCAATTGACTGTACACATGTACCACTTGTGCCCCCTGCTGACCCTGCACACAATAACCGCCACAGAAAGCACACGCATTCCATCAATGTGCAGGCAATAGTGGACCACCGGGGACAGCTCCCTAATGTCCTCGCCAACTTCACAGGCAGTGTGCATGATACATACATCTTCCGACAGTCCATCATCAACCAGCGCTTCCAGGATGGCACCCATGGCAATGCACTGCACATTGGTAAGTACTAACTGAACACACCACACACCTCAACTCCACAATCACACAACTCACAACTGTGGGAGAGCACACGTAACAAAACACATACAACATGCCATCCAACAGGCCCAACTACCGGACACGACAACACAAGTAACCGTGGTAACAGGGGTCAGACATGTAGACAAACCATCCACAAAGGCAGAGCCCCTCTGCCACACAATTGCAGAATGTGGGGAGAGGTGGGAACCAAGAATGTGCGAAGGAGGCAAGTGACCCAGCAAGAAGAAAGGACACAATGCCAAGTGTGGCGGAGATGTGCTGGACAGACTGCAGTATGCAGAGCACAGACAGGTCCATGTGGACATCTACTGCTGGTGTTTGCAGTGTAGTGGACAGTGGACGCAAACAGGTTACCCCAGGCAGTGTGGAAGACCTTGGACATGTAGCCATGTGGTCCCCCCCTGCAAGCCTGAGCGGAGCGGCCTTGGCCGGCGTATGTCGCGAATGAATAGCCTGGGGCCCTGGGTGTGGTCCACTTCTGGGATGGCCACCACAGTAACTACTGCGTGTGCCTCTGTATCCACCATATCATGACCATAGGCCTACACACACGTGCCCGACCACATTCAACGGCCGTATTCACACTGGAGATGAGGTGACTATGTCCCAAGCCAAACCCCATACATCTCGCCAGCGCATGCAGGCTCGTGTCTGCCAGGGCGGCGCCCCCCACCCAGCCACGTGGCCGGCGCCGTGACCGGTGGTGCCTGCGCGATCCTGTGCGCCTGCTGCACCCCAGCCCTGGTCCCCAGACCGGTCCACCGCCCAGCGATGACTGCCCGCCCCTGCGCACCCATGCCTCAATGCTCACCTGCAGCCACCGGCGTGTCTCCAAGAGGGCCCTCCACGTGCCGGTGCAACCTCCTCAGCCGGTCGGTGGTTTCCACACCACAGGCCCCCAGCGCACCCTGCGGCACCGCACCGCGGAGTCATGTGTGTGCTGACTGCTGCCTGCGCGTACACTGCGGTCCAGCAGGGCTCACACTTCAATTCGAGTCTTGATTCGCTGGTCGCCGTATGAGGCCAATGCATCATCGCAGGCTGCACACCCGCTCAGCTCTTCACGTGGGCCTAACTCAGTGCAACGCAAGTCATCGCCACGTGGCGGTAGGCCCGTGCCGGACGCAGGCCATCGGGTGCCACTAACTCTGTGCAACGCAAGTCATCGCCACGGCCCGTGCCGGACGCAGGCCATCGGGTGCCACTAACTCAGTGCAACGCAAGTCACGGCCCCCTCATGATTGAGTCTCGTGGTGCGGACGCCATCATGTCACCTCTGGCAGTGGGGGATGTGCTGTGGTGGGCCCCTTTTATTGGCAGGGTCACATGTCCCGTGATGCCTGTGCTGGATGGGTGTGGTGGGGGTATAAACCAGCCCTCAGGGAGTGGCTGTGGCATGCTGACAACTAGACCAGTGACCTGCAGATCACTACGGGGAGGACCTGGGACATGTAGCTGTGTCATCACCCCCTGTGAGCGTAAGTGGAGTGGGCTTGGCTGGCGTATGCCAGTCCAGCGTAGGGGTGTGAACAATGAGCCCGGGGCTCTGGGCGTGGTTCAGTTCTGGCCTGGACAAGGAAGTAACCATTGCGTGTGTCTCCGTTGTAGTGTCTGCGCCACCCGGACCGCAATCGGCAATGTTGCACCATGTGACCCAAGGCCCACAACATGTGCAAAATGGACGTGAGGGTGAATCAGTGACCCGACATTCATCCATACTGTCATACTTGAAGGTTCATAGACATGACACATCTGTGTGAATTTGAATGTTTTATTCACATTCATTGGAGTGTAGCAGCTGGAGCAGTACAGAGCCAGGCACACCCCACTTGACATTGTTGCCCCGTGGAGGGCCAGCCAGAGTCCATTAGGGACGGACAAGGTCATCGGAAGAGGAAGAGTTCAGTCCGCAGTCTGATTGCTGTGTCATTGGTAACCAAACAGTATATGGCAGTCCATGTCGAGGTCCAAGGTGAGTGCCGCAGAGTGTATCTGGGGACAGTGGAAGGTGATGATGCAAAGGGCTGAACCAAGCAGAAACAGGCCATATGGCGGAGATGAATGCTACCGCCTCCTCCTTACCACTAAGGCAGTCTCATCCACATCTTCGTCCCCTGATGTTTCATGTGCCTCACCTGGCGGTGGTGGTGTTTCGGCTGCAGCACTGTGTGGCACTGACACATCAGGGGCCGGAGGTGGATTGTCGGCTGCACTGTGTGGCAGTGACACATCAGGTGCCGGAGGTGGAATGTCTGCCGCACTGTGGGGCACTGACACATCAGGGGGCGGAGATGTGGATGGTGTAGGAGCAGCAGCATTCATCTGCGCCAGGCCTTGTGGCAGCAATGCCATGATGAGGATCTGCAGGGCATGGTAGATCCCAACTACATCTCACTGATGTGCAGGCGTGGCAGCCATCCTTTCCGCCTCCATCCGCACCATGTCCTCCATGAGCCTCCGCATGTGGCTCATCTCCTGGCTGAGATCGCTGGAGCCCCTCTGACCAGACAGGTGTTCTTGCCTCCGAGTCAGGACTCCAGCGATGTCAGCCAGGGCTCGTTGGAGACCATGAAGCGGACTGTGGGTGTCCGTTAGGGACTGTAAGTGGTCCCTGATGGGACGTAGACACCCATGGATGGCATCTAGTTTGGCTGCCATGAGGTCGAACCCCACCCGTATCTGATCAGCCATCTCTTTCTGGCCCTCTAACACACGGTGTTGGAAGGCCATGTGTTGTTCGTAGGGGGCCTGGGAGACAGCCGGGTGGTGGGTGCCTCTTGCTTTGTGGTCTGTGCAGGGGGTGGGGTCTCCTCGATGCAGCTGGGCTGCCCTGCTCCTGGGGGTGGGGTGCCGAAGCTGTCGATGAGCTCTTGGAGGGCGTCGGTGCCGAAGGTGGGGTGGTCCTCCTCGTCATCAGTGAGGAGGTGTTCGGTCTGCTCTGCAGGAGTAGATGATTCTCCCTCTGCAATGTAAAGGGGAGATGCAGTTTAACAGTGTGTTCCATGTATGTTCACGCATTGGCCAAGTTTCAAAACAGACTGCATGACAATGTACATTGTGACTGTTTAGGATGTGCTGCCTATTTGAAGCGGGACAGTGGACATATGTGCACCATCAGGGATGTGGGGTTGTACTTGTCCATTATCATGTCACAGTTTCCTGCAATGCCAAATGTGATTGGCCAATTTCTACACACAAGCGGCAGCAGTTGTGTCCTCTGTTCTGTTGTGAAAGTGTTGCAGTTTGTACCACATTGCTGTCAATGTTGATGTGCTCTGATTCTTGTGTGTGTGCTGCATTGTGGGAGAGTCGCCCCTGCAGCTCCGACTTTGCTTGGCCTACTCCCTTTCAGGCGGTGTGCCTTTGATTTCTGTGCTTATGCAGTGCTGAGATGTTGCATACTTGGGTAAATTGGGCTCTTGGTGGGAGTTGGGACTCTTGGGCATGGTTTGTCCGCAGATGTCTTGTTGCCATCATGGGTTGTTTGTGCACGTGGATGTGTCAGTGTGTGACCTGCTCCTATCCGGATGTGGACCACACTCAGCCACCTAGGTGTCGTGGCGTGCAACATGTCATGATGAGTGACCTGCAGACATGCTCATCGTCATGCAGTGTCACTTGCATTGTCAGTGGGGATCACGGATCCGCAGCTTTGCTGGGTTCAGCACATGTGCATGGGTTTGTTGTGAAATTGGTGATGTGTGGGGAGAACCCCCTCTGGGCACATTGTGGACGGGGGACTACTTGCTCTTACTATGTGGGCTGCAGTATGGCAAGGAGATCAGGGACATGATCCAGAGTCATTGTGGTTGTGCAGTGTGCTATACTCCATTGTGCATGTGTGCCATTGTGCCCATCTCCCCCCGTCCCCCCAGTCCCTGGTGGTTACTCACCCTGTTGCTGTTGTGTCAGGTCATGTTGAGCAGTGTCCGGTCCCCCGACGTCTGCCACCGTCTCCACACTGATGACTGTGGACACCAATTCCTCCATCTCATCCAGCTCCTCCTGTGGCGCAGGGCTCCCACCCCCAGTCTGCATTGCTGCTTTGCGGTTGTCTGCGAGTTTCTGCTTGGTTTTGCGCTTCACATCATTCCAGCGCCTCTTGACCTCGTCCATTCTCCTCCTCAGCACTCCGACTGCATTCACCTTGTCCACGATGGACTGTCATATTCTATTTTTTGTTGCCAATGACACAGTGGAGGTGACGAACAGATGTTGATGGTGTTCTATGACCTCCGTAATCAGGATCCTGTTTTCCTGCGGACTGAACTGCGTCTTCCTCTTCTTCTTCTCCTTGCCCTTCCCTGACCCCGAGGTCCCAGGCTGGTCCTCCGTGGGGCTTGTGGGGTCCGGGTTGTCCTCTGTACTTGCTCCTGCTACCTCCATTGTGCTTCGCGGTTGTTATGTGTTTTTTATTTTTTATTTTTTTGCGGGAATTGCAAGCCTGGCGCTGCTTGTCGCCGATTTTTCTATCGCGGTTGGGCCGATCGCAACTTTTTTCACGTTTGGGTTTCCTTTTTTATCGCCATCGCGGTGGTTGTATCGCAGACATTTGAGGCGTTGTCGGGATACTATTGCATGTTACCGCCGTGTTGGGAACGACGTTGACACAGAGTTATTTTCCCGCGATAGACGGTGATAAGAAAAATTGCATTAGCCTATTTTGGCGATGTTTATCGCACGTTCTTGTGAATATCCCCCATTGTGTTTTGTCTGCTCACACTCATCCTAGGTTATTCTTATGACCTCCTTTTCCCTTTTGTGTGTTTAAAGCTAGCTGGCTGGCCTTCTGATCTGAAGCCTCAGGGACGTAACAGGCTTCCAAAAACCTGGCACGTGGACTCTGTCATTTGTGAGTCTACACTGCCAAGTGGTGCTACCCCAGTCCTAGACCCTTTGAACTGAGCCTAAGGTGATTACCAGTGGAACCGACGCATCTTTTCTGCTGAGCTGCACATTCCAGAGAAGAACCAACGCATCTCCTCGGCTGAGTAGTGCATCTTCGAACAGAACCTACGAATCACTACTGTTGCATGGACTGGACCTGACAGAGAAGGCCCACATCGCCCTCACAGTCCTCGAAACTGACACATTGTGAAGACGTAGAGCAGCTCTGGCCTAAGTCCTTGCATCTCTCATTGACAACAGTCTCAACAACAGCTCTTCGGAACCGACGCATCGCCAGCTGTGCTCTGCATCCCTGACGCCGGACTTCACATCAGAACTTCACAAACTCCACCAAAAGGGTCCTTGTCGAGGATGCAACAGGGCTCTTCACCTGAGCCTCGATGCATCTCCGAGCCAATGCATCGCTTCGACTGCATGGTGCTTCTTCGACCCGGACCCACGCAACACTCTGTGACCAGGATTTAAGGTACTTTTTTCAGTGGACCTGACTGGGTCCCTGTAGCCGTCCCGTATCCATCATGGTTGGCCTGAACTTGTGACTTAGGGGGTCATTAGGATGGCATAACGATTGCCACCGCCGGGTCGGCGGTGGCGATCGTTACGCCATCCTACAGTGAAATACCACCGCCATATTATGAGGGGTATTGCGGTGGACGCAAAGTGCGTCCGCCGCTTTTCCGCCAGTCGGCAATCGTTACGATTGCCTGCCGGGCGGAGCAGGGGCCTAAATATGGTGGCGCTGCCCAGCAGGCACCGCCAGTCATATTAGGATGTGGAGTTTTGAAGGCCTTTCCATGGCGGTATAAAGGCTGGCGGGGATTTGCTTTGTGGGCCCGTTGCGGGCCCCTGGGGGGGAGTGGGGGGTGCACTTGGGGGGTTCCCATGGTACCCCCTGCAGTTCCCTGCACCAAGTGGCAGGCACTGCGTGGTGCCTGCCACGTGGTGCAGGGAAATGCCAAGCATGCCTTTTTGACATCGAGGCGGGTGCTGCTGTAAACAGCACCCGCCGCAATGTTAAAATGCGGGATGCGACCGCCAGGGTGGCGGTCGCATCCTAATTCACGGTGTGGGACCGCCGCATGTCTGGCGGCCGGTCCCAACACCGCGAGGATGGCGGGCGGACCCAGGTCCGCCCGCCATCATAATAGGCCCCTTGGTTCTGGTCCTGCATGACCAGATATCCCTTCTTGGTACTTTGTGCTTTTTGGCACTATTTTGATCTAAAACTTGAATAAAATCGAATATCTCCGGTTTTGCCGATTGGATATTGTCGTTTTGGTCTTGTCTCATTTATTAAAACGTACTCAATTTTTCTAAATCTGTTGAGGGCTCCTTTTGTGGTGGGTTTTCACTGTTTTACTGTCTGAAATGTTGCACAAATACATTACACATTGACTCTAAATTAAATCTGAATGCTCTGTCCCAAGCTACCAAGGGGTTGAGCACAGGTTAATTTAGCGTTTGCTTGTGCCTTACCCTGACAAGGATTGTTGTTGCAGCTTGACCAGGGCTTGCATCCCTGTCAACCAACAGTTCAAATTCTTGCAGCACATACCCACAAAAGGTTCTTATGCAATCAAAAACTAAAGCACAAAATATTCCAAGACAGACCTTGTTAATGGATAGGACTAACTAAAAGATTGAAATCAACACATTTGAACAAATTAGTTTTATAACTAAATTCTGTGTGGAGAATGGCAAGATATATACTGCCTTGAAAAATCATTGGGTTATTCTTAAAGTTGATAAAGACTTCAGTATGATCATAACAGACTAGTCATCGGTTACATATAGGGGAACGTAAACACTGAAGAATATTCTCAGTGCTAGTGATACTGTGAGATTTAAGGCTAAGAAATCTAAGGATTGGCTTACGAATAAAGTTAGTGATTGTTTCAAATGTACCAACTGTGTTTGTTGTAAATATATTGCTGATTAAACTAAAGAGTTCCCCAACTGTGATGAAAGTAAAAGTTTCAAAGTAGACCATTCATCAATTGTAATTACACTTACTGTGTATACATGATCACTTGCCTATGTGACAAACACTATGTTGGATCAACTATACGTCAATTGAAAGAAAGAATAAAAGAACATATAAATGCAATTAATATGGAGACAATAAAGGCCCACTTAGTCATCACATCCAAGGTGAACACAGGTCTGAAAGTGTAACAAAAGTATAGGCTATTGCCATAGACCACATTAAGGCACATCATAGAGTAGGAGATAGGATGCTCAAATTATGTATGAAGGAGACTTGGTGGATTGAAACATTGAGAACGGTTGATTATAGACTGTACATAGAGTGGGAACCACACACTATGTTGTAAGTCTCTTCCAAGTTGTTATATATGTTCATCTTGTGTGGAGATAAAATGTACATGGGGAGTGTACTTTTATGAAATCCTATTATGGACCTTTGGTTGCAATACAGTGAAAATCTAGTACTGGGAATTGTGAATAATAGGTATTGTAAGTATTGAAGTATTGAATAAGTGTGTATGTTAGCCTTATGGGTATGAAAGATTCCCCAGTAACCTAGGTTGCCTGGAAACAGAGTGCAACAACCATATAAGCCCATAGGCTGAATCTTTTACAATTTATACAATTTACTCATTGGTAACAAAAATATTTTTTCAAAAACAACTCATATGCAGTTAAGGCAAATCTTCTGTTTACCGAATCATTTCGTAAACCAAGTCCATTCAATGTATAATTCTGTTGGCAGCAGTTATTTGGATCAATCCCAATGCATTTCGGGTGGCCTGCACCCTTCTTCAAGGGTAGGAAAAATGCAGCCAAAAAGAAATAAGTCGGGTAAACAGATCCGAAGATCGCCAAATTCGTCCTAGTTACGCCTGGATTTCTTAGTATGCAAAGCGCAAAAGCTCTATGTACAAAATCCTGGCCTGACTCAGAGTGAGTCTGTCCTCGCTTTTTTTAGTCGGAAAAGGAGAAAGGAAGAGACCCTCACCTGTCGTGGCCCTGCTAGTGTTCGTTGTTGGGTATACCATGTAATGACCTTATATGTTTTAGGGGTTCGAGACAGGTGTTGGTTAGGTAGACAAGGAATGAACTGGATAGGTAGACAATATTCTGACTGCTCTCGCTTCAAACATCTTCTGGATTTGTCCTGAGTTGAGTTAGAAAGATGACTTGTGTTATTTCAACTAGATTTATGAGTATTAGCAATAAGCCTCTGTAATAGCACAAAGGCTTGAGTGTAGTGACATGACTGTTACTGGTAAAACATTGGTGTTTCAAGACTGCCACGGATGTGAGCTGGTGGTGATAGCTCTATGCTCTAATACGAGATTTTTATTTTTGTTTTTTGAATGACACGTTGTGAAGTTGATTTCAAGTATTTTAGGATTGAGTTTTATGGATGTGTACCGGGACTTAAGTAATAACTGGTCAGACAAAGATTGGGAAATCGGAGTCTCTGTATCTTGTTTTTTTCACTGACTTTTTGGAAGTTCGTGTCTACATAATCCAATTTGCCTCTTAGGAGTATCCAATTTGAAACTTTGGTGGTTTTGGGGCACGTGAATGCACAGGAAATGATGTAATTGAAATAGAGGTTTTAAGCACGATGATGAAGTGCAGGAATCTTTTGGTTTCTTGTAAGAACATGAATGCAAAAGATTGATTTAAAGAAGTAATTGGACTGTTTTTGTTTGGAGAACCTATTGTTATTGGATTGATTCTTATAGATTGAATGGAACGTTATAGTTTTAGATGCAGATTTTCAGCATTGTAGGTGTGCTTTGGCATTGTCTAATGCGATCTATCAGAGACCTTTGGTGGCAATACAGTGAAAACCTTGGACTGGGAATTGTGAATATTTATTTTGAGGTCTGATTACGTGAGTATGTTAGCATTGAATCTGTGATTTTCTGATCCATTACAGTAGTGGATGCTATGGCACCAAGTCTTAGATAGGGGTGTTCCATGCAATTACATCACAGGTTCTAGGGACTTTGAGACCTCTATTTTTTATTGAAAAATTCCCTTGAACCTTAAGTCTTTAATTTTCAGGACTGAATAGGAAGGCAATATTCTGACTACTTTGGCTTCAAGCTTCTTTTGAAATTGTCCTGTTATAACTGTTGACTATTCTTGACCTTTGGTTGCAGTACACTGAAAATCTAGTACTGGGAATTGTGAATAATATTAATTTAAAAGTATTAAACATATGAGTATGTCAGCCTTGAATCGGTATTTTTTGTCCATTCACAGTGGTTGATGCTAAGGCACTAAGGGGCACATGCATCAAGCATATTTGCGAACGCAAAAAATGCTTTTCAGATGCAGCTAACCCTATTTTACGATTTAGTAACCTGTTACCGAATCGCAAAATGGGTTTGCGATTCGCTATTAGGAAGAGACGTGTTTAGGGCGTCCCTTCCTAATATTGAATCGCATCGGTATGTAGGAATGTTTTGTGACTGAAATGCGGTCGCAAAACTTTCGCATTTTACCACCTACTTTAAGCAGCTGGTAATCCATTTGTAAATGGGAAGGGGTCCCCAAAGGACCCCATCCCCTTTGTGAATGTTTGTTACAGCGTTTTTAAGAGCAGGCAGTGGTCCCCTAGGAATCGCTATCTGAAACTCTTTGAGTTTCATACATTGTAAATTGTGATTACCTAATTGTCATTCTCAGGAATTCGCAATTAGGTATGCGCAATTTACAATTTTGATGCATGTAGCCCTAAGTCTTAGATATGGGTTTGAAAAATTCTCTTGAACCGTGGGCTTTTAACTTTTGCTTTTGAATGTTTCTCAACATTTAAAGCATATTAAAAGGCCCATGTGACTATTAGATTGCAAGCTTTTTTTTGCTACTGTTCTGGATTTTTTTGGTAAACAATACATATGGTGTTTTAGATTTTTGCAGATTCAAGGTGCAATTTAAAGCCATGAAATAGACTGAAGGACCGTAATGTGATGTGGAGATGATATAATTAAATGAAATTTGCAGTTATTTTGCGCTGAAAGATAAGACATAGCAGGACATGGTTGTTGTAGGAGATTCTGTTTACTCTTAGAATTCGATACAGGAGAAGCAGCCTCTAATTGTTATGTTTTGTAGATCATCTTAGTATGGAACGACTATGACAGCAATTCATCGATGACAAAAGAGACATCTCCACAATCTATCATGCTTTGATTATGAGACCTACCTGGAGGCATCTTATTTTTTGAACCCGCTTATTTTTTTTCTCTTTACTTTTCTCACACGAGGTAAGAGGGCATATAATAAGGATATGTTGTCTGCTTAGTACCAGTCCTCCCCGAAAGATAGCGAGATTGTAATATATAGCCATGATTGAGAAGAACCTTAAACAAATTATGAAGACAGTGAATCCTAGTGGTACCTATAAATGTTTATAGGATGGGAACATGAGAAAAAAATGTCATGCGGATTAGAGTTTGAAAATCTTTTTGCAATACCATAGACAATAATGTCGTGAGGTTTAGCACTCTATTTTGATTTGAGGTATTCCGTTTTCAGGTTTAAAAGAACTCTGAGCATGTGTTTATTGTATGTAGCTACACAATGATCTTTTTGTCTGCTATGTGGTATTTTTGGTAAACAAATGCTGTAAATAATAAGTGATATTTATTGTGCTTTGCATGCTCACTTTTCACAACCCTGAAGAAGCAGTGGGTGAGCCGCAAAACAGATGTTGTCTGTGACTGTATCAGACAATCAAGAAACATTCATGGGATTTATACTTTGTTTTAAATGTGATTAAAAAGTTATCACTGTATAGACATTTTGGACGGAATGTACTGATATAACAAGTAAAAAGGTTTTTTGAAAGAGGATTTTAAAAGAAAATTGTTTCTCAATAAAAGAAAAAGTAAAATGAGTGAAGGTGTATGGGGTATTTGATATGTAGCTAGTATAGTCGGGAAACTATGAGTCGGGAGCACTGTTAAACAAGATGTATTTGTTGAATTGTAGGTTGCTTTCAACACAGGGAAACATATGTTTATAGAAGATTATCATCCTGATGTGATGTTTCTAACGGAGACGTGGTTAACAGAGGATTCGGTACACGATGTAGTAATGACACCCCCTCGCCCCTCCCCATCCCCCGGATATACAACAGCGAACCTCAACCAGGAAGGTAAAAAAACTGGTGAGTGGCAGGAATCCTCAAAGAAGAATGGAAAGGAACAATCAACCCTGTCAATCTGGTTGTGAGACCTTACAATTCTTGATAGAATTCTCATCAACCTTCACTTTCTCTCCTCTTTTACTGTATAGAGCTCCTGGAGCAGCTTCCCATTTCGCTGCATTTTTTCCAGATATAGTGGCGGAATGCTGCTTAACAAAGGCTAACTTTGCCCTTTTGGGGGATTTGAATATCCATTTTGATGATATAAATTCCGAGGTAGCCACTAGGATGGGTCAGGACCTGGAGGCTTTACGACTAAAACAAATTGCTGAGAGAACGACTCATAGTCTTGGTCATTTATTAGGCACGGTTTTCTCTAACCTCTCTAATCTCGGTACTAAAGGGGTTATTCCTATTCCTTGGTTTGATCATTTTATTGTCCCAATGAAGCTCAAAGTGACTAATATGAGCTCGAAGAGGCCTCTGCAAAATAAGCTTAGAAGACCTTAGTCAAGATTGGATAGCATGGAGTGGGAGAAAATTTTTACCAAATATGTACCCACCTTGACAGGTGGCACTACTGAGAGGTATAACAAGTTGGAAGGCTGGTGGAACAAATGTCTGGATACGCCGGTCCTATATAAAGCTCCTAAAGGGAATCAAATCAAAAAGACAGTCCCCTGGTATTCTCTGGAGCTTTCCATAATGAAAAAAGACACTAAGAAAAAGGAAGGGAAATGGAGAAAGAAATATGATGACGCTAGTAAAATTTGCTATTGAAGACTACAAGCATTTGGTAAAAGAAGCAAGAACTACGTATTTTAAGGAAAAATTAGATACCTCACAGAATTCTATGAGAGAACTATTCAAGATAGTGAGCTTACTAATGAACCTCCCTTATAGCTCTACTAATTGCCCCTCATCAACAGAGAGGTGCAGTAGGCTTGCGGAATTTTTTCAAAATAAAATTCTGAACATTCTCAACTCACTCCCAGGAATGCCTCCAGCTTTAGAGATAGGAAGGAAAAATGGGAGTCAGCCAGAATATGGCCCTGATCTTAAATCTTTTCCGGCATTAGATCTTGAATCCCTGGAGCCAATCCTTAAATCTATTAAGTCTGGGTCTCCATTATACCCTTTTTTGCCAGATGTACTTTTAAAAGGTGGAACCATACTTACCACCATGTTAATAGATGTTTTGAATCTCTCGCTGGAGAGCAGTGACATTCCCATGGTCTGGAAGTAGGCAGTAGTTAAACCGCTCTTAAAAAAACCTACGGTCTAGAAAACTAGAGCTATTTCTCTTCTCCCATTGGCCAGCAAAGTCCTATAGAAGCATGTTAATAGACATCTATCTGCTTATCTAGAAACCCACAACATCTTGGGGCCCACACAAGTTGGCTTTAGAAAGGGGAGCAGTACTGAGACTGCTTTACTTGCGGCCACTGAATAGTTAAAGAGGATTCTAGACGGGGGGCACTACCGCCCTGATCATGTTGGATCTAAGTGCGGCATTTGATACCGTTTCTCACACTACTCTTATACAGATGTTAAAAGAAGTGGGAATTGAGGACAGTGCTTTAATGGCTTACAGCCTTCTTGACAGATCGAAGTTTTATGGTATGCGAGGAAGTCTTTTCTTCTGATGATTTTTCCCTTACATGCGGGGTGCCTGAGGGCTCTTCCCTTAGCCCCACGCTTTTCAATATTTACATCCGTCTTCCGGCGGAGTGCATTTGGTCATTTGACCTGGACCTGATATCGTATGCGGATGACACACAAATTATTATGGCAATCAATACCATCCCTAATCATACCCAGCCCCAGCTTGACCAATGTTTAACAAAGGTCACTGAATGGTTAGAAATTAATTGGCCAGAGCATTTGGGTGATTGTCCCAAACCAACACAGGCCTTAAAGAACCTGGGATTCTGGATTGATGACAGGCTTAATATGGAAACTCAGGCCCACAAACTCTCAGGAATCTGCTTTGGCTTCCATAGATCTTTAAAGAAATGTCTTAAATGGCTTCCTCTGTCCACAAAGAGAGTGGTGGTGCAGAGTATGGTCTGTTCTAGGCTTGACTATGGTAACACTCTGTACATTGGAAGTCGTAATTGAGGGCCTAAACATGATGTTGGGTGGAAAGTCTCCGACCAGCTGTTGGAGGCTTTTTGCCCGACATCATAGGTTTCAGTCCGACTGCAGTATTAGGATGACAGCGGTCTTAGTGAAACCTGCAGGGGGATTCCAATGCGCTTTTGACGGGTTCAAGGAGCCTGTTGGAGCGCCGGAAGCCACCATAATCGCTTAATGATGGCGGAGCAGGCTCAGCTCCACTGTCAGGATTATGATGGCACTTTCCGACAGCCTTTTCATGTCGGGCTTTCTGACATGTAAAGGCTGTTGGAAAGTGTCTTTGGGGGCCCAAAGCAGGGTCCCCTTACCCCCTGTCCCTCTGCTATGGGGCATGGGTGGCCCCCTAAACATCCCTTCACCGAGTGGCAGGCACCATGCAGTGCCTGCCACGCAGTGCAGGGATGTTTGAAAACATCCATTTCCCAATGGAAGGTTGTGCTGCGGGCCTTTCTCGCCCGCCGCACAAGTTGCCATTGGGAAATGGATGTTTCCGACCGCCCATAGGGCGGTCGCATCCAAATCCAGCAGTCGTAACCGCCGACCTATGGTCGGTCGGTTCCAGACCGCGTCTGGCCGACATCGTAATTATGCCCAGAGTTATTAAAAGACTACAGGTAGTCCAGAATGCCGCTGCTAGGGTTTTATGCAAAATACCCAAATATCACTCAGCGACCCCAGCATTGGCAGCCTTACATTGGCTGCCCATACAAAAGAGGATTCCATTCACAGCTCTTTGTATAACCCATGAGATAATTCATGGCATAAGTCCCCCGATAATTTCAAATTTGATCTCCCCATATGTTCCCACACGAGCTCTTCTGTCACTCTCCCATGGTCTTCTGTAAGTCCCTGTGATCAAAAGAGCAAGATACGGTGGCCGTTCTTTTTCTCATTGTGTACCGAAACTGTGGAATGATCTACCCAAATCCCTGAAACTGGAACAGCCTAAAGTAAAGTTCAGGAAGCTATTGAACACATATTTGTTTTAGATAGGTTGTTTGTGCTGTCTTGGTCAAAGTTGGTGAGTTAGCGCTTGGAAGCCTAGATAAGGAAGCCATGCGCTCTACAAAAACCAAGTAGATTGGAAAGGAATAGAATAGTTAATGGCTCTCCGCTGATGTGTATATATGTTTTCTTGCAACATATCTGTTTATTGGGTTAATAATATAGTGAGTAGTAGCCTACCACAGGGCCGTTTACTTCTGCAACCCATAAAAAAATCAAATATGCTAAATCTTGGCAACTGAAATCTAACAATTTTTGGAATATACAGCCACCTGATATTTTATGACGATATTGCAAATCACTGCAGCGTTCCTATATAGGTGCATGAAATGCCAAGGTTAACTGCACTATCAATTAAAAAAATTATGGGATATTTTATTCCGAATAATATTTGGCAACAACATCAACTTCATTTTACAAAATCAATCTTCTAGTTGCAGGTGAAGTGCTAGAAATTGTGACTCTTTATGAAAATAGGCACATCAGTGATAGTGCGTAATTTATTTTAAAAAACGTTCTTCAGTTGTTCGAAGTAGATCAGAAGCCCAGTTGCCTTTGTGTTTTAGAATACTTGCGAACATGCAGATAGATTCTTGCACCCCTGTGCAGAACCTCAGCAGTCCAATAAATAAAAAATGACCCAAACAGCTAATGGCTGGTCTTTCCAGACAGAAAGTTTAAAAGAGGGACACATGCAAAGCTAATTAAGTGGCCATTGCTGTTTATCACATACAGCTGATTTTCCCAGAGTCAGCGGGCTCTGGAGGAAGGGACTTTGATATCACAACTCAACTGTAATGAACTATTACAGTGGAGTAGTGTCCTTTTCTTATAACAGTTGAGTAGTGATGTCACAACAAGGCTGTAATAAAAAAATTAGAGACAGGTTTTTTATACAGGGTTTGAAGGCTTTCAATTGGTGTAGTAATTATCCAGAATAGTTTACAAGGACATTTGAATTGACAGTTATTATTGAGCATCACAATTGGTGCTCTTTTTATCTACTTCGGAATGATGAAAGGCTAAGTCAACACTGAAGGCATCCAAACCTGCAGCTCACAGCCCATAACACCAGCAAGGGTTTCAAAAGCTGACCCACTAACTGGATTACTTGTAAAATGGACATGTCCTGAGCCTCCACCCTCTGAATCCATCAGACAAAACACAGACCCTGAACAAACTCCCGTGTGAACGTGGGATTTAATCGTATACCGGGGGTGCAGGACAAGATGCCTGCAGCTGCATTTCTCTGGGTTCCTTCATGTGACTGACTGCCTGGAATCAACGCGTCCTTATCTTGAATAATAAGGTCACAAGTAACTTCTCTCTGGTAACAGACGAGAACATTGTGTGTTGTTTATTTTGGAATGAAATGAAGCGAGGTAACCTTTCGTGAAGGCATAATGTGGGGACTTGCACAGAAAGCTGAGGTTGGTATCTCCCGCGCGCGGCTGCGGTGACACGCGGCAGCTAACAAGCACCGGAAGCTCGGTTTTGAGCGGAAACCTTTCCTGCCTAACACGCTTTTCACAGCGTGTGTCATATTGGGTGCCCCTTTGCCTTCTCTAAATAACAATGCAATTATAGTGAGCGAAAAACAAGGCAACTGGGCAAGCAGGGCAGCAGCAGCAAAGCGTTTGGAGAAATGTTTCTCTGATACAGAGGGTATTATCCAGTCTGAAAAAAATCTAATTTGCAACCTCCTTCCAATAGAGGGCAGGGATAGCTCAGACACCTTGGTGTGTCTCTGCTACAAAGAAGGAAGGCAGTGGCTTGGATGTGTGCAGAAATGCTGCCTATTTTTTGCAGATGTTCAGGGGGAAACTAACATTACAATACACCCAATCACAATTATTATGTTTGGGAAATACCTCATCAAGGAAATGCTGATACTGCAAGGGGCTGTATTTACCAGATGTGGTACTACCACCACAATCTGAATTCCATGCCTTGAAATGGAGGATAACATGGTAACGATGCATGTTTTCCCCCCGTTCCAAGCTGCAAAAATTCATATGCAAAGCACTCGGACACCCCTGTGAGTGTGGGATAAGGAAGAGGTAGGGTCTTCGTTACTCCACTATCAGATTGAAGAACATAGTTCTTGAAAACACTATGCAATTTGTTAATGGAGACCAGGGCCAGATTGGGAACCCAGAGCATCCCTGGCAATGTTGAAGGACCAGCCCTCTTGCTGCTTTTGTTTCTGGGGGCCGATATAGCAGCACCGCTGCAAAACCGGCCCCACTAACAAGATTGGCCCCAACCCTTCCTGCCTCCCGGGGAAATGCCCGTTGCTAACTAAGGCCAGTCTGGCCCTTATGGAGATGGAGAAGATTAAGACATCAGTTTTCATATCCTAGCAATTTATCAAAAGAATCTGGTGAGTCTTGACAAATCACTGTATGCCCATGTGCAGCAAATTGTAAATATGTGGAATGTGAACTTGTGCAATGGTATAACAAGTCTTTGCAAAGTCTCCTGTTAGACATATTGGCTTTGCCAATGCTTGTTGTTTTTCACCAAAGGTTCATTGTGCATGCATATACTGCAGCCATCTTTAAATGATTTTCTTAAAATAAAGGAAAAACCTACAAGCACGGCTGCAGTGAGTGCGCAAACGTCCTATGGCCCTTTTAAATTTGTTTTTCTTAAAATTAAGGATTTTTTTTTTTCTCCAAGATTGCCACAAGCATACGTGGGAATGCATGTGCACGCACACACATACACACATTAAATACAGATATTGTGTAATGTTTTAAAATCATTTAAAGATGGCCGTCCCTGACATACAGCAGCAGATGGCGGTGAAAGCACAAATGGGTTGGGAGGCAAGAAGGTGCAGGGGAATAATAACTTATTAAAAGAACGGGGGCCCTAGAAGAGGGAAGAAGGAGCAGTGAGATGCACGCAGGGAGAAAATAATCCCTCCAGCCATGCAACACATGGTTCTGACATTAGCAGTGGAAGGATGCCAATCCTCCAATCAAAACACGGTGACACCTAAGTGCTCCTTGCGTAAGACAAACACAAGAATGATGAAGGAACGCCATCTAGCCAGGAGTAGAGAACTGAGATAGACAAGAAAGCCCTTGTATCATGAGTAAGTGGTCAAGCTATTCTAAATCTATATTGGATACAGCTGTCTATAGATAAGACCTAAAAATGTTAACATATACATAACACTGCAAAATAGCCGCTTAAGGCTTTGAATTAATCAGTGGTTGAGGAGTTATTCAGTGGTTCAGCAGGAAACTATGATCCGAAAACATCATGAGATGTTGCAACATCTAAGGTCTAACCAATTGCATCCTACTTGGATCGTTAGGAAGATAGATCTGATAGGAGACATCTTTGCTGTTTTTCTGTACCATTTTGCATCCTTATCCAAAACATCTAAAGAAAGGTTCCAATCCACAAAAATGTTAAATCTAGTCATGTTCGGGTTACGAATATATTTGAATTAGATTGGCATTTTTTGGGGAATTCATACAAGTTTCCAGGCAGGTCCCCAGGAAGCATTGACTGTTGCAGATTTCCCATCGATACAGATGAAGGTTTCTTTGTGATTTCCATTCTTACATGAGAACATACACACGTGCACATTTGCTAGTGAATATTCAAGAGGAAGTATAAATGCACGTGCTTTCTATTTTTTTTTCTTAATGAAAAAATACTTTTCCCGTGGAGCATCTCTTCCAATTCACCCTGGCCATTCCCACCCTGGGAATGGATTTGCTCTTGCCCGTAACAAGTGTAAATCTCTGGATGTTTACACTGTGGTAATGGGCTAAGAAAAAGAGCTCGTGGATGCTCACAAACTCAAGTTTATGGATGAGCACAAACTTTCTAGGGTACCCTAGCCCAGAAGCACCCACTGGTCGTCTAGTTATTAGTATAAAACCACATTTCGTAAATCACAAAGTGGCTTTAAAGTTCTAAAAAATTGTATTTGAGGGTGTAATTTCAATTTACATACACAGTTGCTTTTGTGAATTGTTCCAATGTGTCTTAGTTCATGCATCTATCCAGCAAGGTTATGGAATACTTTTTATTATGCAAGCAAAATTTCAAGTAATTCCCAATAATTTGCCTTTGGCTACTTCACGGATTTTCCCCTTTTGCGTTCACATTTTCTTATGCATGAGCGCAGTTTATCTCTCGCAAGTTTAGTTAACGTTGAAACTGGGGTTTTTTCCCGTAAGCACGACAAAAAAGTGATTCCCCAGACAAATCATTATTGTTTGGTATGCAAGTGCACACCTTGCTTAACTTTTCTTCAAGTAAAAGGTTCGTCAGTTTACAAATGCGTACACAAGGACAGCGAACTACGGGGCATATTATCAACGGCCAGCGATAATTATCGCTGGCCGTGATTAGCGAAGTATTCCCTAACGCAGGCTATCTCTGGAATTTATCGCCCTGGTAGCGCGTTATTAACAACGTGTTTCTCCAGGGCGATAAAAATTCCAGAGATAGCGAGGTTATCGCCGTTTTGCAGGGAACATCGCTGGTTTTCCAGCGATGTTCCCTGCAAAACGGCGATAACCTTGCTGATACGACCCTGTGGTCGTATCAGCAGAATCCACCTCCTATGTCTAACATAGGTAAGTCAGGATTGCAGCAGACGTTAGATTTTGGCGAAACGGCTGTTTTCGCCAAAATTTAACGTCTGCTATAATCCTGTGGGCTGCCTTGTAAATATCGCGATGTGAACATCGGCGATATTTACAACGTAGCCCATCCGGGTACGCCTAGTAACGCCACTTTGCATCTCATTAGAGATGCAAAGATGGGCGTTGGGGAAAGAGGCGATAATGCAAGGATTCACGCGATAGCGTGACCTTGCTGATTAGGCGATAAGATTATCGCCGCTTTTCGTCCGAAAACGGACGCTAAAGCGGCGATAATTGTTTATCGCCTCGTTGATAATATGCCCCTTCGTTCCCTCTAAGGTGCGCGCATGAGTGGCCGGGGAGCTCTTCTTACTCTACCGCGCATTTCAATTGCAGGAGCGCGCACACTTCAAATTCAATTCAGGAATGTATAAAACACTCTGGCAGAGTCATTGTCACTTCTTCCTTTTAAGTATGAGCTAGATAGACCAACATTTTCCCCTCCCAAACACGAGGGCAGGGTGCAACAAAGGGCAGCATCAACAAGCATTCATACTGATGACTTTGTAAACATCCCCTGTAGAGAAACCCTTTATGTTTAAAACAGTGCTTTGCACCTTTTTGCTCTGTGAAACAAATGCTCGCCTGGGGGCCCAGGGACGCGCAATGTAAAACTATTGTTGCCAATATGTGGTGGCGGAGAGCAGTGGAAATGTGTGTGTTCTCCTGTTTAGCAGTGCTTCTGGTTTTTGGGAGAAAGAGAGAGGCGTGCACCAATAGCAGTCCAACTGAATATATGCGTTGCCTAAGAGCCCGCAGCATCACACAGCAAGTAAACTTTCGCGCATTGTTCAGTAGGATTGCACGCATTTGGGCTGTCTGATGTGACCTTGACAGATTACCAGCCCCCTGGAGGTCAGTGAAGCTGAGACAGTAAGCTACAAAAAAGAGTAAAGTCATGGAATCAAAGTACATAGAAAGAGGGGCTGGGAGAGAGAGGGTAGGGTGCGATGAGTGGAAGCTGAGAGAAGGAAAGGAACGTTTTTTGTGTTTGTTGTTTATTGTGTGCTTTCATCATGCTTACCTGGGTCTACTTAGTGTAATTTATTCAGAAGGAGGCCACTTCAGCTTGCACCAGAAATTGCCCCTGCCATGCTACCAATGACAGTAACAACATGACTATTAACCATCACACTCCTAAAGTGTGACAATTCGGACTATTCCAGGCCCCTAAATCTATAAGAATGGCTTGGCTGTCAGGTAATAGTCATTTTTAATGAATACTAAATTAATAAATAAAGTTGTTGTGGTAGCCAGACAGTGCCACCTTGTGGTAGACTGTCATAAGCGCCAGTGTTGACAAATCAAAGGACGGTGCCGAGCACCAGAAACCACCGGCTCAATTTAAGCACTTATATCAAATATTTGCGATGTAAATAAAGCAACAAACATTGCGTAACATATGGTAATGTCTTTTCAAAATTCAATTATTTCTTTAACATGTGGAAGCTTTAACATTAATAAGGCACTTTATAGCACTGCATTAAGAAGTTCTTATTAAAAGTGATATTTTGTACAACTGGTAGTCTGAACTCACATATTCGAAAGTGCTTTCATATGAGTTAGGGTGAAATAAAGTATTGGCTTAAGATCACACTTTAAGCGGGGAGGCTGTGATTTATCTAGGTTTTCTGATTTCACTTTGAACAAATCAGCCAGAAAATGGGTCTCTATTTGTTTTCCTTATATTAAGGCTTTTTTTTTACCTCTTAGTTCATTTTCTGCAGTTTCTAAATACAGAGCAAATTCGACCCAAAGCCTAAGAGCTTTACATGAGCACCATGGGCCATACTACTGAAAGTGCCCAGGGGGCGCAACAGGCATGTGTGCCTGAGTGTGTGCTCCTGGGGCACTTTGGTATTACAGAAGGGGCGGCAGACGCTTGTGCGGCCTCTTCTGTAATACTGAGATTGCTGGAGCAGGTGCAGTTCTAGCACTTTCTCAAGAGGGCGTTCTCTCGTTTACATGAGGACATGACCCCATGCAATGGGGGCATCTCTTGCCTCTGCACCCGCGCCATACTATGGACGCGGGCACAGAGGCAAAGAAGCTGTCAGGAGGCGCACTGCAAGTGCGCCCCATGAGTGCAGCCGTCTCGAGGATGGACTTGGGTCCCATGGACCCCTAGACATCCCCCATCAGGCGGGTGCAGTCACTCACTGCACCCTCAAGCAAGGGAATCTCTAATCCATTTTGAAAGTGCAAGCGGGTTGCTGCCTACACAGTGAAATGCGGGGCAGCCACTCCATGTTTCCCCTGATTGCGCTGCCCCCAGGATGCCCTAAGAACAGCTCATTCAACATAATCGGGCACACTTTCCCTGTTTACGGATGGCGCACCTGTTTGAAGGTGAGCAAACAGGGAAAGTGTGCCCTTGTCATGATAGGGGCCCAGTTGCATTAAACAAGGTCACATGCATTGTTTATAGGCATAGGGAAATTAAGTGATGTGCCCAGAATCACAGGATGTTGAGCCAACATTGAAACTGGATCCTGGTTTGCCAGTTCCACAGCTGGCAGCAATGCCACATCCTAGGTAGAGGGACGGAGGAAGGCAGAAGCCACATGAAAGCTCGCCTTATTATGGGCTCGAGGTTCCAACAGAACCCAGAGTTGAGCCAGAGTCAGGCTTCAGGCTCAAGCCTGGCTTGAGATCTCAGTGGCTCGCCCACCTCTATAAAGCTGGGAGCTCTGCCTTCCGTAAAATAGAAGCCAGTCAAAGTGACAAGGGTACCATAAATTGGCAAATGTTAATATCTGTTATTTTCAGCACTTAGAAATACCTCGTGTGGTGTGTAGTACTATATAAAATATGAATAACATAAGGGAGAAGGCATGAGGGAATAAGAAATTAATGGAGGGAAGGGCAAAAGCGGGAAGAGGGCAGTTCTGCTTTTCTCTTATCTTCTTCCAGCCATAGAATGAATCAGTCCTAACTAGGCAAAGTCCTGCTTCACTCTTCTCTCCTCCCATAGATTTTGCTAGTCCTGTCAAGAGCAGTTGTGCTTCACTCTTCTCCCTTTCCACAGACTTTATCAGCTCGACCCAGGCCAGTTATATTTTACTCTTCTGTCCTTCCACAGTTTACAAGTTCCACAAAAGCCAGTGCTGGTTTGCTTTTCTCCCTTTTTATAAAGTTTACCTGTACTTTAATGTTCATATTTTGTATGGTCTTTTCAGTTATAGTCACATAAAACAGATTAGATACACAATTTGTACTCGTATGTAAATTATTGTTTGACCATGAAAATGGATAAATTCAGTGAGAGATGTGATATTTCTGTACCCAGTCACCAAGTGATGTGCTTTCCTAAATCCCTCTTCCAGAAGGTCATACATAAATATTACCATAAGAGTTAGCAAAGACCATAGCATGTGAATGTGCACTGCTATTCTTCTTTAATCAAATTTGTCTCTAGCACTTACTTCCATGCAGGACATGATACTTAAGTGCCTAGAGGTGATTCAGTTCATAGAGTTCACTCTAGAAAATATACTTTCCTACTTAGTTTTTAGGTTCAAATCTACTGTGCTTTTCTGGTGCACTGCATACCATAGTGGAATGTGCTAGTTGTTAACAGAGCTTGAGTTATGAAAATAAAATAATGTTATTGTTGGGATGGGGACCTCAAAGATGAGAAAGGCACGCCTTTTGGAACTGTTTTTTTACAGCTTGTCAAGCTATTTGTCTACAAACTCTTGTGTTTTAATTCAGTATTTATATAAAAATGCTTTAAAATTGCATGATTTTATTTTGCACAAAGTAGAAGCACAGTGATGGAGGATACCTCTTACATTTCCCCTACCCGATACATAGCCCATTCAGTGTGGGATAGGGCAGTGACATAGTGATATAAAAAGCCACTCAGGTTTGCACATGGCTGATGAAAGTGCTTACACAAATGCTCAATAAATGCATATGGAGAAATAAAATTAGAGGAAACATTGCTTCCGCAAATCTGAGCTTTCCACTAAGTCACTTCCATCCCCAACTCACAGGCTTGAGTCATCCCTACTGGAAACTACTTCACAGTAAGTGACTGCATTTGAACAAGAAATTTGAATCTATTGATGAAAAGTCGACTTATTGAATCATGTTGTGCTGCTGAGGAGTGGCTAAATGCCCTTGAAACTGTGGCTCAAACTAGCAGGCATACAAATGATGAAAGATGTTGGGTCCTAGATCGTATGCTTGTGGACCAAGAGAATCTTTAACCTCCAAATTGCAGTTATCACTGAAGGAATAGACTGCGAGGACAGGGTGGGACACTAACCAGTTGGATAGCTTAATTGATTAATGAATGTTACTGGGTTTACCAGAATTGACCATGTCTAGGACAAATAGAGCTCCTCTATGCTCTATTAAATCAGGGAGTCAGGCGTGTATTATTTTTGTTTATCTTGAGGATTTTCTATTAATGGAAAAAAAAACTGGTTGAAGCCTGAAAAAATAGCTGAGAGTGTATGTTTTCAATTTTCCATAAATGAACCCAAAGTACAAGATGTTGATGTGACCATTTTGGTTTGCGATGCAATAACATTAAATCAGTTGCCTTAAAAGTGGCTTTCACATGTTGATAAACTGAATCAAAATGAAGCATTTTGCATTAATTTTCACATAAACCTTAAGCGGAGCGAACACAACTAATTTCAGAAGCTCACGCACCACACTCACTTGCATAGTGAATTTTCACTAGTCTCCAGAGCACACAGCCTTGGTTACAGTGCACAGAAGCCCTTAATTGCCGCACACAGAGGAAAATAATTAGAGGGAACATTGACAGCGAGTATTGTGAAACTGTGTCACAACATGCATACAAAAGAGACTTAACAACTTTGCTTACCTCTCCTATCACGTGAGAAAACTTCAAATATGATAGAAAAAACTTGCAGAGTTTTTAATAGTCTTAGCTGCATCATCATGGGGCATTTTTTCATACCAGCTACCTTCAAGACTTAGGGGGTCATTACGATGGCGGGCAGACTCGAGTCCGCCCACCACGTAGCGGTGCCTGGGACCGCCCGCCTGCAAGGCGGCGGTCCCGCACGTCAGATTAAGATGCGACCGCCCCCGTGGCGGTCGCATTGTGCATGGTTAACATTGTGGTGGGTGCTGCTGGCTGTAGCACCCGCCGCAATGCTAAACATGCAGGTCGTGCTTTTCACTGCACTACGTGGCAGGCACCACGCGGTGCCTGCCACTTAGTGCAGTGAAATGTAGGGGGGAACCATGGGTACCCCCGCAGTGCACCACACCCCCCCAACACAAGGGGGGCCCGCAACAGGCCCCCGAATGCATTCTCCGCCAGCCTTTCAATGGCGGTTTACCAGCCACGGAAAGGCTGGCTGTGACCAGCATCGTAATATGGCGGACCGCTCCACCAGGCAATCAGGACGATTGCCCGTGGTGGAAGCATGGCGGGTGGTCTTTGCGATCGCCGCGCTCGGAAAGTGATTCCCCCCGCCATTGTAATATGGCGGGGGGAAAATTGCTGTCCGATGGCGGAGGGCCCACCACTGCATGGCTGGCGGTGGCGGGCCTTCCGCCATCGTAATCAGGCCCTTACTTTTTTGGCCAGTGTATTACTGGAATCCAGTGAGTTACACAATAAGTCAAATGTTTAACCGATTCTAAAGACTCCTTATTAAATTCAGTTGGTTTGGCAGCAGCAGTGAGTTGAAATAGTAATGTCTTTTTAGTATGGGATCATTTAGGTTAGGCATAAGCTGTCCAAGATTCTCACATGAGGGGAGGAAAAGAAAGGGGTAATAAATTGAGTAGAAGACAGCATGCCATGCACAACCTTTATTCCACTTTCGGATATCCCTCTAATTGTTGAAAAGAGGGCGGGTGAAGTTTTCAAACCTTACACGTCAATTTGAGCAAAGTTTCTAGACAGCGCACTTTAGGCAGTTTACAAAGCTAGTTGAGTTTATTAACTTCCCAGATCTTGCTTGCATGAAAGGTCTTCTGCAAAAGAAATGTGTTAGAAAATGTTCTTTAAAAGAGGCTTTGCAACATAGTTTAACAACTAAGCAAGTTAGTTTATCATACAATTAGCTTGAATTTGCTCTAACCTTTTTTAACTTTCCAAAATTTGTGAAATTCACAAAGAAGTTCATTAAGTTACTGAGGAAAAACATTGCGATTTTTTTTTTGCACAACACGAATGTTTAAAATAAAACATGTCAAGATGCCCAAAGTCCAACTTTCATTTAATGCAAATTATCAAACACCATGGCAAAATAGTTAAAAGACAATTGTCATTTCAACTGACCAGAGCACTCTCACTAGAGAAGGGTCAGTTTAGTATAGTGCCAAAATGCACAAACTTTAGGACAGTATATGGGTTTTCTCTCAATACAATTCTATGGAACCCAATCACATGTCAGAAACGTGTTACATTGAGAAAAATATTATCTAACAAGCAGGTGGCAGGATCTTCTCTAGAGGAAGTGCAAGTCCTCCTTGAGGAGAAAATATCATTTATGAATACAAAACTGAGCTCATTACTGTTCCAAAATCCCACTAATAGTAGACAGAACAAAAAGTGAAGTTATGGTTCACAAAATGTGTAAATGTACAACCTCTAATAGCATGGCTTCTGGCCCTACTACAGCCATGACATTTAGCAAGCATATGTGAGGTCAATAAATATTTAAAACCTTTTAAAAAACAATATCCATATTTGTTTATAAAATATATTGGTGTTGTGAGAAGCTGGCCTGGTGTATGATATCCACTAATGTAAGTGGGCACCTTGCACCAGTCCAAACAACACTTATGGTGATTTAAGAGGTCTTACACATCCTTAGAAAGCTCTCTAAGTGGTAGCTGTGGCGAGCAGCCTTCAGGCTTAGCCCAGAAGGAGTGTAAAGCAGCTTGTTTTACCAGAATGCAATCTTATAGTATAGATCAAGTGAAAAAGAACCACACCAAGTATTTATAAAAATATGTATTTATTATATAATACTCTCTAGTATGTCCCAATATCTCCTACATGGAGATAAACACAATGCACACAATACTTTAGCAAAGAAACACAGTGAATAGCACGAAATACACAGTGGCCCGGGGGGGGGGACCAAACCATATACTAAGAAAGTGGTATAAGAACCACGACTCGGATCAAGACAGGGGTCGAGAGGACGTAGAAGTGCTGGGACCCCAAGGAACCACCCAAGGTGAGTAGATAGGGACCCCACTAAGAGAGTATGCAATGTGGAAACATGATTGCGTGCTCCGTACAACTCTATGTGCAAGTCGCGGTTGGATTTCTAAAGATTAAGGACCCTTCCCAGTGGACCCTGAAGAAACCCTGTGGAAGACAGAAGGTTGGAGAGCCACCCCACCCTTGGATACCCTAGTACCCACGTTACCTACACCAGGGAAGCCGGGTGCATACGTGTGAAGTGGTGTCGGAAACCACTGTCGAACCAAATGGAGGACTTCAGGAAAGTGCGGCTGTGGAAGAAGGAAGAAGTGTCCATTGGAATTTAAGGATGGATTCTTGATGAAAGGTACCTGCAAGCAGAGGGGACAGAGTCTATGTCACTCAGAAGTGACCAGGAGACTTGGAAGACAAAGGCCCTCCGATGTCGGGTGTTGCAGGATGGATGACGAGGACCTTGACTCTGCAAATGTGAGGACCAGGCGATGCTGAGGAGGACCAGGAGCCGTGCACAAGCTGGCCCACGAAGGATGTCGAGTGCTGAGGGGTCGGTGTCCGGCGGGAGCATCAACAAGCCTTGGCAAATGCAACCAACCCAGGAATCAAAGAAGGAGCAACGTCGGGACCAGCAAGGTCCAGGGGACTCACTAACAGCAGGAGAGTCAGGGCAGGCCCCAAGCAATCAGAGGAGCCCAAAAAAAAGAAGTGTGATTCTCAAGTGGACCCACAGGCCGGAGGCACTGGAGTCGCGAGAGGACCACAAGCATCTCACCAAAAGATGCAGGCCATGATGCACATGATGTGGTGTGGCTGAAGATTCTGGTCACGGGAGGTGCTCGAGGTTGGGGCTACTTGGAGCCCGAAGATCTTCTTGGAAGGAAGCCAATAAGCCTTTGCAACTGCAAGTTGGATGTGGTGCACAGGGGTTTGGTTATTGCAACCCCCACGAGGGATACTGGCCTCAAACTTGGTGAGAGGGCAGGGCAGGCCTCAGGAGCTGTGGAAAACTACCACCTGTGTTGCAGAGCCCACGGAGTCCAGAGGAGCTCAGGATCTGCGGACCGGTTGACTTAGTTATGGTGCCTGCGAATGCAGGGGAGTGATTCCTTCACTCCAAGGGAGATTTCTTCAGGTGTCTTTGATGCTCCACAGGCCTTGGAAGGTTCCTGTATGATGCACAGACACAGACGATGCAGCAGACTAGAAAGGAGATGAAGTCATGCCCAAACGAAGTCCAGCGAAGTCCAGAGTGCCTAGATGGTAGAAGTGCAGTGGTGTCTGATCTGAATCTTATCCCACGACGAATCTAGGGACCTACACCCAGGTAAGCCCTTAAGTACCCTAGGGAATGGGTTGGGAAGATTCAGGGGACCCTGCCAGGGGAGGGTCTGGACAGGGGGGAAGTTACTCCCATGTCCTTTGTCCAGTTCCGCACCAGAGCGGAAGCCAACGGCTCCCAGAACTGGTTTGAACTGGACTATGCACAGGAATACCAAGTGTGCCCCTCATGCCGACTTTCTGGCACTGGCAAGTGCACCCACCCAGTCCCATTTCACTAAATCCTGTCTGGGAGGTGGTCACACCTCCCTGTGACAGGATGCCTATTGTTCCATATTCCTCTGCTTGAGCTTGGCTCAGCAGCAGGAGAGCAGAAATGTGTCTCTGGTCAGCAGCAACCATTTTGTGCTGTCCGGGTCCAGAAGGTTGGCACCGGGAACACTGAGAGCCTAACGGAGGGCTCTACCAGTGCTTAGAATCATACACCCCACACCGTAAATGGTGTGGGGTTATGATTCCAACATGTTTGATCCCAAACATGATCGGTCATCGCGTAATTACACAGTGCCCCTCTATATAGTGTATGGCTGCTTCACTGACAACCCGGGAGATGGACTCCGTAGGCTGCTGGGGTGTCCTTCTCATGCAGGGGCACACTCTCACTTAGAACCAAGCACCCTGCCTTCAGGATTGCAAAGGTCTGCTATAGGGGTGACTTATAGGTTTTAAGTGCAGTGACCCTAGATATAGGAAACCTATATCTAAAGTAAGTGGTGTAAGCACCAACTTACACAGGCTGCAATGGCAGGCCTGTAGTTCCCTTTTGCATGGTCTCTCATGGGTGGCATAATACATGCTTCATCCCATGGGAGACCTCTGGGGTACCTATGCTCTGGGTGCATGGGTACCATATACTAGGGACTTAGAAGGGTACCCCAGTATCCGATTTGGGGATGTTCCTAAGTACTGAACATAACAATTTAGGGAGAAAGCAGATAGACTGGGGTCTTGATTAGCAGGATCCCAGTCAGACTAGCCAAAAACAGCATCACATCAAGCAAAAAGTGGGGGTAACCATAGAAGCAGATCCTACTTTCCTACAGGTGTACTCTATGTCGCCGATATATAAACAATAATACTGTAATGTATATGTAATGCATTTTTCATCTACTTGGTGGGCACTTTTATCATATGTCTACCAGCATTGCTAACAGATATTTTAATGTCTACAAGAGAATGACGGTGACTGCATTTAATCCAGAACATAAACTGTCTATAAAGATACAAATTATAATTAAAAGCCCATAGCAATGTTATACTTTATGGCACACATGAGATATGTTCCAAGAAAGGGGCACAAGAGAACCATTTCATTCATATTTCTCTTTTGCATTCATCTTGCTTGTGATTAAAAATCTTGTAAAATGACTAGTTCATCAAACTCAGAAATGTAAATCTTCAAAAATGTGAGACATGGGTGGATTTAAAAATCTCCATTTAACAATGTCAGATATCTTTTTGAGTTACGAGTATTACCAAGTAGGGCTCGTGCTCCTCAAGCAGGTAGATTCTCTGAAGTGCTGCAATGTCCAGGATAAGATAAAATGGCAGCCTTTAAAGAGAAAGTCTGTTTAGGCCAAGTTGGGATGTCTCAGCAAGTGGGAATGGGCAGCTAGACTCTCCTCATGAACCCATAAGGGTTGTGAAGTGATCCCTGTGTGTCTGGGTGGGAGGTGGGAGGGAGTGGGGAGTCTGACGGGGAATAAACCCTATCCCAGACAGCAATATACCCAATTACTTTTTAAAAATAGATTATTAGGTACAGTCAGCTACTGGTTTTGTAAAATGCTAAATTCCATGCTTTATCTGCCCCTTATGCACTTTTGGGCAATTTAGTCTGCGGGCTCCATACGGGCCATCTTTCGGCTTCCATGGCAGACATCAAATTGGCAAAGGTTGTTTTGCATGTGGTCCAACATTGATGGTCCTCATTGGGGTGCCCCAGGTGATGTCATGTCAGAAGATGCAGGCTGTGCTATTTATGTGTGCTGTCTCTGTTGCACTGTTGTCTGTATGTACATTCTGGGTGCATGACTGTTGCCTATGGGTGCATGTGTGTCTGCATGTATGTTGCATGTGTATCGAAGACTGCTGGTTTGTGTAACGCACGTGCTTTCATACATGTGTGTTCATTCCACAAAGCCTGATGTATCAGCTGTGTGGATTCTTGTTTGCAATAGATGAAGCTGGTCTCTTCGTGTGAATCAATTTCAGCCATACCTTGATCACCGCACATGCCTCCACACCAGCAGGGTACATTGCAGTAAGACTTGGTAATCTGTCTTCCTTCTCCTTCCATGACAGCTCATGTATGATAATTCTAAACCCCCTCCTCCCTGCACCTCATCAGCAGTAAGTGATCTCAATGTCATGGGCAATAAGGCTTCCTGCCACTCACATCAATGGATAAACCTCCACTCTGGAGGTTTGTCTCATCAGCTGCAAGATAAAACACCCAGTGAAGACCTTCGTTGACCCCCACCTTTCTTCACTCGACACCCTGACTGCTCTGCTCCCGTTTATACCAATTGATTCTGCTTTTCATTATTAAGAAGAAGGCGGAGGCCGTTGACGCTTGCATTGGTCGGCTAGATGGCCTCTGTTGATGGAAAGTGAATCCCTCATAGAGCTTGTCTGTGTTTTTGTAGGTAGCTCTGTGCTTGAGTGTGCATATGGAAACCGAGTTTATATTTGTTTGTCCTAAATGTATTAAATCTCACCTAGGTGCACGGTCTAAATACATATATAAATATATATATATTCACACTCACACACGCACATGCTCGCACACACACACACACACACACGCACACCCACACACTCACACACGCACATGCACACACTCACACACGCACACAAACACACAAACACACACACACACATAGTTTCAAAGCTTGCTTAGGTCTACATTTTAATTATTTTCAGGAATTCACAGTGCTGGATTTATTTGCACCATATTTAGCATCGCTAAACAGCTAAAAAAGTTAAATGACTATTTAACATAACATTTTGTTGAGTGCTGATTAAAATAAACACCTTCACAGTGACAGTGCTGCTCTCATAGCATAACTCAGCACACCTGACAAGCTCACCCTTCCAGGCCTATCCTTGATGCAAGCATCCCCTTTGCAAATGGAGAAACCTGTAAGAAAAAATTTCAACTTTCCCTCAATGCATTTTATTTCCTTTCTTTTATATGTGTCTTGTCAAAACTCCTCAGGATCTGAGGGGACTGAGTTCCAATTTGTGCCGGGCTGGCGGGAGGTGGAGATATTGGCCTAAGATATGGAGCAGGCTTCAGTGGTGATGGTGCGGCACTTGAGAACACGAAGCTGAAAAGGCGCAGCAGAATGGGAACTTCTTGATTTGGTGGTGGTTAATGTAGGACTTGATTAAAAAATGCCTCATTTGGCAGCGGCCATGCTAGATGAGGAGGGTGAGAGGACAAGAGAGACAAAAAAAGCCAATGGACGTAGCTCCACTTAGTATAAAAGAAGAGAAGGAAGGAGTTGGAAGCTCGTGAAGTGATCAGGGACTGTTGAGCCCGGAGAAACTGGAAGGAATCTTCATGCACAGGGCGTAAGGTCCATGGGCACGCCCTGGGGCAAAGAAAGGGAAGTAGGCACTGGATGGAGTTACAAACCACATCAAAGACTCATGGCCAGATGCTTACCGTGCTTGGGATGTGATAGGCTTCCATGCAAGGGCCGAGTACCTCTCTTGAGGTCACCACCCACAAACTAGCCCTGGTTTACTGAAAGGAAGCAGACTCGGGGTGCAGGTAAGCGCTCCTTTAATTATATCCATCCGTCAACTGCGATCGGCAGCAGCTGCCGTCCTCCCCGCTCCCGAGTTCCACGCAGGGAACCCCCACGAGCCCCCCGCATTCTCCATTCCACATAACCCAACATTTACCATGCATGTTAATTACATCAGCCCTGTTCCACAGACGTGTAAAGATAAGAAATGCAATGTAGTTGCTATCTGATTAAGAGACTTTGGGCCATATGTATCAAGCATTTTTGCATTCACAAATGGGCCGATTCTCAGAATTGGCCCGTTTGCGAATGCAAAAAATGCTTTTCACATGTATCAAACCCTATTTCGCGATTCGGTAACCTGTTACCAAATCGCAGATTGGGTTTGAGATTCGGTATATGGAAGGGGCGTGTTTAGGGCGTCCCTTCCAAATACCAAATCGTAACGGTATGTATGAATGTTTTTTTCCCATGAATGCGGTCGGAAAACATTTCATTTTACCACCAACTTCAAGTTGGTGGCAACCCATTCCCAAACGGGAAAGGGTCCCTTTGGGACCCCTTCCCCTTTGTGAATGTATGCAAAATCTTTTTTTAAGAGCAGGCAGTGGTCCCACGGACCACTGCCTGCTCTTAAAAAATGAAAAGTGAACTATTAATTTTTTTTTCTAAACGCAATCCATTTTCCTTTAAGGAAAACAGGCTGTATTAAAAAAACAAAAAAAAGATTTCTTTATTTAAAAGCAATCATGGACATGGTGGTCTGCTGACCCCAGCGGGCCACCATCCCTGTGATTTTAGTGATTCCTAGGGGTCGCTAATTGCGACCTACCTCATTAATATTAATGAGGTGTTGGAGTTTCATACATTTGTAATAGCGATTACCTAATTGCGATTCGCTTAAAATCGCTATTAGAAATATTGATGCATGTGGCCCTATGTGAAAGGATGCATCTTTTACTAGAAACCGACATTACATTGCCATGGAGTAAAGTGTTTGTGAATAGTGTGTTTATGACTTTTAGCATTCCTTGAGTAATCAGTTTAGAACAAAGGAATATTTGTGATCAGTTTTATCAATGAACTATGCTAAGCGATAGAGACCAGTCCATGGTTGCACCTCCTATAATGATCCAGAAAGACTGAAATACTGAATAAAGTCATACATCTGTGTATAAAACAAGAGTTTGTCAGAAAAAGGGTATCTTGGGACAAAGCCATTCCATTTATTTGAATAGAACCCAGAATCCAGAAACAGTGTCATATGTCTGTCCTCCTATGAAGTACGGGGAATGGATGGGAAATGCCAAGACGGCTGATGTACTACAGCTGAAGAGGGCAAAGTTTGAGGCATGAGGTGCAGCCAATGAATAGCATCTACAGGGTCTGCTGGACACCCCATGGACATTCATGTGCCCATTATATCACACGAGGAAGAGACCATGGAAAGTGACTGTGAGCGATAACTACCAGTCAGACACCAGATAAGCGCAGGTTGGAGACAAGGGAATAGCATACGCTAATGAGCAATGTATACTGTGACCAAGAAGTAGGTGGGGAGATTGCATTTGTTATGAGGCAACTATTCAGCTGCAGCATATGCAAGATGTAACCTAAAATATGATAGAAGGAGAACAAAGCAGGGACTACATGAAAAGGAGATCCAGTAGGGAACCTGCAAGAGGAAATGCAAGAAAGGTTGTTTAAAAAAAGGAAAACGGTCGTCCTACACAACAATGTCAATAACGAAAACAGTGCACGATTAACCGGATCGCACGTCCAAATGCCATTTGATTACGTTGCCTATCTGAAATTCCTTCGCCTTTTTGTTTTCAATTGATTTTATTATGTATTTATTCTTTATTCATTTGTTGTTATTATCATTTACAATCACATCTGTAACTGTATTTCAACTGATGCCATTCTGTGATTTTCTATCTGTACATCTATGTTCTTGCTTTTCTTGAAAAGTCAATAAAAATTATCTGAAATTAAAAAAAGGAAAACCAGACACCTTGATCTGCCTTCAGCTGTTGTACTTTTTCAGAGAACAGGATGAATGAATGTCTAATCTGAGAGGATTACCAAATAGAAAAGTAAGTAACAAAGATGAAAAGGAATCTCAGCCATGTTCTTTTGTGTTAGACCTGGCATCCTTGGCGTGAGTCTCCCTTCCATTTTTTCACTATGCCTCCACTGTTGTTGATATGTTTTTGCTGGTCTAGATGCTTTGGGCACTTTGCCACTGCTATTCAGTGCCAAAGTGCAAGTGCTCCCTATGGTAAATTGATGTATGGATTAGTGACTCCATGTTTGGCCTATTTGATTCACTGTCAGACCCTAGTACAATGCACTGGTTGTGCCCAGGGCCTGTGAATCAAATGCTGCTGGTGGGCTTGCAGCACTGGTTGTGCCACCCACAGGAGCAGCTTGTAAAGTGTGTCTCAGGCCTGCCATTGCAGAGCCTGTGTGCAGTCTGGTACTGCCATGTCAACTTGGTAAGTGCACCCACTTACCAGTCCCCAAACCTTCCCTTTCCTGCATATTAGTCACCCCTAAGGTAGGCCCTAGGGCAGGGTGCATTGTATGTGTAAGGTAGGACATGCCCTGGTGTGTGTGGCATGTCCTGATAGTGAATTACAGCCATTTTCGTTTTTCACTATTGCAAGGCTACCTGTTCCCCATAGGCCAGAGTGGGCAGTTTGATTATAACATCTTATAATCCTAACTGACCCAGGAAACATGGTAGAAAAACGAATTTAGTATGCCTGAACTCAGAATGATAAAATACATCTTTTAGTGAAGTTGGTTTTAACATTCTGTGTTTGAAAATACCACTTTTAGAAAGTAGGTATTTTCTTGCCAAACCATCCAGCCTGCCTCTGCTAGCTTGTGTATTGTGTGTCTGGGTTTGTGAGTGACAGGGGCTGGGGGACTCCAGGAGGCAGGGTGAGTCAGCACTAGGCTGAATAGACCTGTCTGCATGAGGAGTGGTGGGAGGAGTAGCACCTGGGCCTGAATAGGGCTGTGCCTGCCTTCCACAATGCTGGCTCCACCTCCTGTGGTGTGTCTGATGACCCTGGCCCACACTGACAAAGGAAGAAGTTGTGCACTGGCAGAATGCACCCAGAACTGGTTTGGACTAGGTACAGGACCCTCTGCCTTCAGAGGACAAAGGATTTATGGGTATAAATACTGGCGCCCAGACCCCAAGATTTTAGATCACTTCTGGGAAACAAGAAGAACCTTTGCTGAGGAGAGGAACCAGAGAAACTGAAGGAGGAGACTATCCCTATGCTGTGTGCTGTTTGAGGGATTGGCCTGCAGTGGTTGCCTGATTGCCAAAGAAAGGAGAAAGGAACTTTGTGCCTACTTTCGTCATCTTGCAGAAAATCTCCAAGGGCTTGAAGATTGAGCTTGCCTCCTGCTGAAGTCTCAGGGATACAAGACTTCACCAACCAGCTCCCCTGAATTCCCTTGCTGGGAATTTGAAGTGCCTACTGTTGTGTTGGGCCTTCTGAGAGACTGCGGTCGCTGGGAGCTGGAAGCGCGACTCACGAAGAAGAAGCGCGTCGCCGCCGCAGCAGCTGTCGTCACATCGCCGAGAAAGCGTGCCGCCACTGCCGCTGTCGCCATCGCATCACCGAAGCGCCTCTCATCACCGGAGAAGAGTGTCGCCGTCGCAGCAGACGCCGTTGCATCATCGGAGAAGTGTGTCGCAGGGCCTGTCGCGGCTCAGAAGATTCGGCGAGTCGCCGCACGGCCGTCGGGCATGCACGCATCGCTCCCTTCGTTGTCGCATCGAGAGGAAGACGCCATTTTGTTTCATTGCACCGGGTCGGCATCGCATCGAGGCGCTGCTGGTCGCATCGCCACAGAAGCGCAGTAAGAAACCGACGCATCACCTCCCCACACAGTGAAGAACCAACGCATCACCTCCTCTCCGGTAAGGAACCGACGCATCACCGTCCCCTATGCAGCAGTAGGGAACCGACGCATCACCTCCCCCGGAGCAAGGAACCGACGCATCACTGTTCTTGCGTGTAAGGAACCGACGCATCACCTTCCCTGCAACTCTTTTGTTTGTATCGCGTTACGCATCCAAAGGTACATTGAACGTAGAGTGTCGCATTTATCACCTGCATTTGAACTGAACTATTTTCTACTATTTTGACAGTCATATTTCTATTGTATTGTGGATTTTTGTCGTTCTGGTCTTGTGTTAAGTCTATATAAAGAGTACTTATTTTTATATACAACTTGGGTGGTGTCCATCTGTAGTGTTGTCACTGTATCACTGTATGTATTCACAAATGCTTTACACACTGCCTCTGAGATAAGCCTGCCTGCTCGTGCCAAGCTACCAAGGGGGTGAGCAGGGGTTATTTTAGGAATGTAGCCCCTTACCCTGACTAGAAGCAAGGGTCCCTATTTGGACAAAGGTACCTACCTCTGCCAACTAGAGACCCCCAGTTCTAACATTGGTGGTCAGTGGTGAGGATTCTGGACTTGCATTTGTGACTCATATACAGTGATTGGTGTACACTACTAGTGAGTGCAGACCAAACGCAACCACTTACATTTTGGTAGATTGTTTTTTCCTGGGATTTCTGTTTTTGCCAAGAACTGCCAAGTTTCACCATGAGCAAAACAGCGTCTGTTGATTTAGATTTTGAGGAAGAGAAACTAGAAAGTTACACTGTAAAACAGCTGAAACACTTCTGCAGGAGATTTAAAGTTGCTATGACCGGTCTCTCCAAGAAGGATGAGTTTCAAAAGGTGCTGAGGGCCTGGGTGGAAGCAAGGAGTTCCCCTTGTAGGAAGGTGGAATCTGACTATATGGTTGCCCCCACTTTTTTTATGGTGTTTTGCTGGTTTATGACTTAGTTGGACTGGGATCCTGCTTTTCAGGGCCCCAGTCTATCTGCTTTCTCTGTAAAAAGGTTTCCATGTGCCTTAGGCACATCTCTGATTGGAGTCTGGAGTGCCCTTATAAGTCCCTAGTATATGGTATACTATGTACCAAGGGCATAGGTACCTCAGAGGCCTACCAGGGGCTGCAGCATGTATTATGCCACCCCTGGAAGGCCATCCAAACTGACACCACAGGTCTGCTACTGCAGCCTGGGTAAGTTGGTGCATGCACCCCTTACTGTGATATAGGTTACCTATATCACTAAATACATACACACATATAAACCTATAAGTCACACCTATGGCAGGCCTTATCAATCCTGAAGGCAGAGTGCGTGGTTCCTATGTGAGAGGGTGCCCCTGCATGAGCAGGGCCCCTCTGCAGCGTTCGGAGACCCTTCTCTGATGCTGTTTGTAGTGCAGCCTGACCATATACTCTTAAGCGCATTATAACCTCGCGTTAAATGCTAACTTTGGAATGGCTGCACCGAAACATGTCGTGTTTGGTGTCAAACATCTTGGAATACTACCCCCCGCCAATTCTGGCGGCGGGGGTAGCATTCCACCCTTCTAGAGGGAGAGACATGTTAACCCTGGCTTGGCCGGTAACTTCTTTCTAAAGCCCTGGCATCACAAAATGGATGCTGCTGCCACAGACACAAGTCTGGCCTCCTGCTGCTGGCCGAAACTCCGGCAGGGGAGGCCTGGACAATAGGTTTCCTGTCCCAGGGAGGTGTGACCACCTCCCCAGACAGGATAGTGTGTATTGGGGCTGGGCGGGAGCACTTTTGGGTGCTTTGAAGTCCTGCACTGGGGGCACACTTGGTGTCCCTGTGCATACCCCAGTTCAAACCGGATCAGGGGCTTGCAGCCCCTGCTTTGGCGTGAACTGGACAAAGGGAAAGGGGTGTAGCCACCCCTCTGCCCTGACCCACCCATAGGTGGGGCCACAGAGTAGTCCAACCCCTAAACTTAGTATAAGTATAGGAACCCAGTCCTTAGGACTTTAGATTATCCCTGGACGAAACTCTGAAACAGAATCCTGGACCTTTGACGCTCTACTCAAGACTAGAGGACAGAAGAATCTCCCTTGGAGTGACTCCCCTGCTTGGCAGGCACCAAAGAAGCAATTGTCCGGTCTGCATCGCCTAAGCTCCCGTCGGACGTCGAAGTCTTTGCATCACCAGAGATGGATTTCCAGACTTCCCCGAGGCTGCCCTGAGTCCCCAGTAAAGCTGAGGCCCGTAGCTGTCGTGGGTAACGTGGAACCGTGACCCCTGGACACCGCACGCATTTGCTAGTGCATCCTCTTCTGGGTCTCCCACGAAGTCGTGCTTTGGGCTCCGAGTAGCCCTAACCTCCAGCACCAACTGCACCGAAGATCACTAGCCTCCACTCCACAAGTGTCCTGTGAGCCAGCTCCACGTGCGATGTCTCGAGGCTCCTTCGCGGTCGCTAGCCTGTTGGCTAGTAGCCCTTCACGAAGGCCAATCCTTTTCTTCTTGGGCTCCCTGGTTGCTCCAGGCTTGCCCTCACTTACCCTCACTGGGTGAGTTCCTCAGACCTTGATGGTCTGCATCATCGTCATTCTTTACTTTCATCAAGACTTGCCGTTGCCAAGGCTTGTTGGGTCCAATCCGGTCGTTGACACCTCAGCACTCGACAGACATCGTGTACCAGCCCGAATCCTGCTCCTGGTCACTGACAACGCCTCCTGGACCTCGTGGCCGAAGAGTCAAGACGACCGTCAACCTACCTGAAGCACTCGACATCGGTGGGCATCCGCTCATCGCCTTCCTGGTCACTGGCTAGTGACCCAGACTCTGTCCCCTCTGCTTTCAGGTTCTTCAGATCTCCGATCCACTCTTGGATCCACCCGGACACTTTCCACTTGGTCGCCAGCAGCACTTTGCAGCAGATCGCCATTCAAATCGACGACGAAACCCGACCCCGAAAGGCACCTATGCACCCGGCTTCCCTGGGTGAGGTAACACGAGTACTCCGGTGCTCCCGTGGGTAGAGACTCTAGAACGACCTAGTTCTCAAAGGGTTTGCTCCAAGTCCTCCTTTAAGTGTCCCTTTTCTTTAATTTCCTGATCGCGACTTTCTCCATAGAAGTTAACGGCGTTTCGCGGTTGTGTATTTACACTGCACGCGTCCCCCGTGGGTCCCCTGTGTCACTACCTTGGGTGGTTCCTTGTGGTCCAAGCACTTCTAGAGGCTCTAGGCCTAGTGACTAGCTCAGTCGTGGTTCTTATACCACTTTATTGGTATATGGTTTGGTACGCCCCTAGGGCCCAAACGTGTATTTGTGCTATTACTGTGTTTAAATAACTTATAACTTGTGTACTTCGAACTCTAGCCTCATAAAGAGACTAGAAGGGGTGTGTTTAGCAATAAATACATATATTTTGAATATATACCTGGTGTGGTGCTCTTTCATTTGATCACTCAAGAGATTATAGACTGGTAAAACAAGCTGCTTTACATTCCTTCAAGACTTAGCCTGAAGGCTGCTCTCCATAGCTACCACTAGGATAGCTTTCAATAAGGTTGTCTTTAACCTATCTCCAATAAGGGGTTGTTTGGACTGGTGCAAGGTGCCCACTATAATTAGTGGACAGCATATGCCAGGCCAACTTCTCACATTGGTGTGCAGCGTGTGGGATTCCAGCTTGCTATTGTTTTACCAGATAATCTCAATTGAATTGATCAACTGAAAACCACTAAAGGTACCTAAGGTACATATAATTTATGCTTAGAATACAGTAAGTTCTACTGAACTTAGAGTTGTGTGTTAAGGGATAGCACACCCTTTCTACAACTCAAGAGAGTTTAGTAGGCCACACTAGAGTAGGTAGTGCATACACCACACCTCACTAGTGATGTCTTCAAAGCCAGGACCCAGTGAGTCCTTGCCAGAAGCCCATGGGCTTCTCCCCTCCAAGTATGATACACTCCCATTCTTGGAATTGAGAGCATTATGTAACTTGAGGAAATTGAAGACAGGACAAAGTCCCACCACCCAACATCTTAGAGAGATGTTGGAGGCTTATGATCTCAGCAGGCCCTTAGGGACTGAAGGGGTAGGAGCAGAGGGTGGGGCAGAAGATGAGGATGGGGCCAGGGGTAGCAGTACCACCAGCCCCCCCTCTGGAACTGACCAGGAGGGTGACAATGACCCTGACCTGGAAAACCCAATTCCTCCTGTGGATGAGGAGGAGGCTCAGGATGACCTCCACTTTGTCCCCCCAGGAAGGATTGTGAGTGTGCCCAGAAGGTCTAGATCTCCTTCTCAGGAGTCTAACCACTCTGGCACCTCAATAGGGACCTCTGTCTCCTCTCATAGGAGGGAATCCTCACATGAGAGGAGAAAGAGGCTGATTCAATATGAGGAAGCTCAGCTTGAACTCAGAAAACAGCAATTGGCTATAGACAGGGAGTCCCTAGATCTCTACAAAGAGAGAAAAAGTTGGGACTAGAGTCCCATGGTGGCAGCAATATCCCTAAAGATAGGGAAAGGTCTTATGACCATAGAAACCTAAACAAGATTGTCACTCCCTACCAGAGTGGGGATGACATCCACAAATGGATAACTGCACTGGAGAGGGCCTGTAAAGTTCAGAGGGTCCCCCAGAAGCAGTGGGCAGCAATTTTGTGGCTCTCCTTTGCAGACAAAGGTAGAGACAAGCTCCTCACTGTAAGAGAAGAGGATGCTGACAATTACACAGTCTTGAAGAGTGCTCTGATAGATGGGTTTGGCCTAACCACTGAACAGTATAGGTTGAAGTTCAGAGACACCCAAAAAGCTCAGACTCAAGACTGGGTTGATTTTGTAGATTGTGCTACTAAGGCTCTGGAAGGTTGGATACATGGCAACAAAGTGCAGGACTTTTTAGGATTGTACAATTTGATTATGAGGGAGCAGATCCTTAATAATTGTCAAAACCAGCTTTTGCACCAGTATCTGGTGGACTCTGATCTGACCTCTCCCCAAGAATTGGGAAAGAAGGCAGACAAATGGGTCAGAACCAGAGTAAAAACTAAAAATCAGGGTGGTGACCAGAAGAAAGATTCTACTAAGTCCCAAGAGAAAGGTGGGGATAAATCTAAAGATAAGTCCCCTACAGGGCCCCAAAATTCCTCTTCTGGGGGTGGGTCCCAAACTCCTTCTTCTCCTGAAAAGAAACCATATTGCCATGTCTGTAAAAAGCCTGGGCACTGGAAAACTGATCCCAGTTGCCCGAGGATTGGCAATAAAGAAAATGTTCCTCCCACAACTACTACCACCCCTCCTGGTACTACCAGTAGTAATCCTCCAGTTGGGAGTAGTGCACCCAAAAAGTTAGGTGCTTTTGCAAGAGGAACAGAGGTGGGCCCTAGTTTAGACAGGGACCCCTCAACAGACTCCTCTGACTCTGATGGTGGTATAGGATTTGCCACCTTTACCATGGGTCCCACAGCATTGGGCAGGTACAGATTGGAGCCAATAATTAATGGTCAGAAAGCTGTGGCATTTAGGGACACAGGGGCTAGTGTCACCATGGTGGCAGGGAAACTAGTCCCCCTCACCAGCTTTTACCTGAGTTTAAATACCAGGTGACCAACATTGATGGTGTCAGAACAGATCACCCCATGGCCATAGTCAATCTCAGCTGGGAGGGGGTCACAGGCCCAAAAGAGTGGCAGTGTCCCCAACCCTACCTGTAGATTGCCTGATGGGCAATGATCTGGAAATTTCAGCCTGGGCTGAAGTTGAACACCAAACCCATCTCAGGATGCTGGGCGTCCCTGTAAAGGTTAGTGGGGCTGTGATGGCCACAGCCCCAGCCCAAGATTTTGGAGAGATGGAGCCTGGAAGAATGGCCCACTCTCCCCCAAAAGAGAGCACGAGGGTTGAAGAAAAGTCTTCTTCCCTCCAGACAGTAGGTAAGGGTCAGCCTCCTCAGGGAACTGACCCTACCCCTAGTGAAGGAACTGCCCCAGAGGTAGTCAGGCCTGGCCTGGCCACACCCCTGATGGCAGAGGACCCTTCCAAGGTGGTACCCAGTCTGGAGCAGGTAACCTGCCCCTCTCTACCCTGCCTCAGCCAGCCCAGGGCTGCAGAGGTCAGGGAGGTCAGTGGACCCCCAGGGCCCCCTGTCCAGAGGAACCCCCATCAGCAGATTAGGGGCACCCAGGCTAGCAGCTCTAGCCAGGTGAAAACTCCTCTACACACTGAGGGATCCCCCATACCTTTATGTAGGGACCTCCCCCAGAAGGACTCTGGTAGGCAAGGGCAAACCTGGGACCAGAAGGTTCCAAACCTGCCATGTCCCTCCAGTAGTCCATCCAAAGGGACCCAACCCCCAGCTGTAGGCAGCCAAAGGTTGACCCTTAGAGCAAAGTGCAACTCAGTCATAGAAAGACAGGCATACATGGTGACCAGTGATCTGAGGAAGCTGAGGCCAACATTCCTAGGGCCTCACTTCCCTACTCAGACACCTCACCAGCCTTGTACTTTACCTAAGCACACCACAGGTAGTGATTCCCCATGGTGGAGACCCTCTCATACCCTTAGGGTGAGGGATTGCTTAGTGGACCATAAGACAGGGGGCAACCATGCTAGTGCAGATGCTTCCTTATATGGCCACTTAGTCAATGAAGGCTCAACTGGCCAAGGTTAGCCTTATCTCCTTTCGTTTGGGGGGGGTTATGTAGGAAGGTGGAATCTGACTATATGGTTGCCCCCACTTTTTTTATGGTGTTTTGCTGGTTTATGACTTAGTTGGACTGGGATCCTGCTATTCAGGGCCCCAGTCTATCTGCTTTCTCTGTAAAAGGTTTCCATGTGCCTTAGGCACATCTCTGATTGGAGTCTGGAGTGCCCTTATAAGTCCCTAGTATATGGTATACTATGTACCAAGGGCATAGGTACCTCAGAGGCCTACCAGGGGCTGCAGCATGTATTATGCCACCCCTGGAAGGCCATCCAAACTGACACCACAGGTCTGCTACTGCAGCCTGGGTAAGGTGGTGCATGCACCCCTTACTGTGATATAGGTTACCTATATCACTAAATACATACACACATATAAACCTATAAGTCACTCCTATGGCAGGCCTTATCAATCCTGAAGGCAGAGTGCGTGGTTCCTATGTGAGAGGGTGCCCCTGCATGAGCAGGGCCCCTCTGCAGCGTTCGGAGACCCTTCTCTGATGCTGTTTGTAGTGCAGCCTGACCATATACTCTTAAGCGCATTATAACCTCGCGTTAAATGCTAACTTTGGAACGGCTGCACCGAAACATGTCGTGTTTGGTGTCAAACATCTTGGAATACTACCCCCCCGCCAATTCTGGCGGCGGGGGTAGCATTCCACCCTTCTAGAGGGAGAGACATGTTAACCCTGGCTTGGCCGGTAACTTCTTTCTAAAGCCCTGGCATCACAAAATGGATGCTGCTGCCACAGACACAAGTCTGGCCTCCTGCTGCTGACCGAAACTCCGGCAGGGGAGGCCTGGACAATAGGTTTCCTGTCCCAGGGAGGTGTGACCACCTCCCCAGACAGGATAGTGTGTATTGGGGCTGGGCGGGAGCACTTTTGGGTGCTTTGAAGTCCTGCACTGGGGGCACACTTGGTGTCCCTGTGCATACCCCAGTTCAAACCGGATCAGGGTCTTGCAGCCCCTGCTTTGGCGTGAACTGGACAAAGGGAAAGGGGTGTAGCCACACCTCTGCCCTGACCCACCCATAGGTGGGGCCACAGAGTAGTCCAACCCCTAAACTTAGTATAAGTATAGGAACCCAGTCCTTAGGACTTTAGATTATCCCTGGACGAAACTCTGAAACAGAATCCTGGACCTTCGACGCTCTACTCAAGACTAGAGGACAGAAGAATCTCCCTTGGGGTCAAGGAGTGACTCCCCTGCTTGGCAGGCACCAAAGAAGCAATTGTCCGGTCTGCATCGCCTAAGCTCCCGTCGGACGCCGAAGTCTTTGCATCACCAGAGATGGATTTCCAGACTTCCCCGAGGCTGCCCTGAGTCCCCAGCAAAGCTGAGGCCCGTAGCTGTCGTGGGTAACGTGGAACCGTGACCCCTGGACACCGCACGCATTTGCTAGTGCATCCTCTTCTGGGTCTCCCACGAAGTCGTGCTTTGGGCTCCGAGTAGCCGTAGCCTCCAGCACCAACTGCACCGAAGATCACTGGCCTCCACTCCACGAGTGTCCTGTGAGCCAGCTCCACGTTCAACGTCTCGAGGCTCCTTCGCGGTTGCTAGCCCGTTGGCTAGTAGCCCTTCACGAAGGCCAATCTTTTTCTTCTTGGGCTCCCTGGTTGCTCCAGGCTTTCCCTCACTTACCCTCGCTGGGTGAGTTCCTCAGACCTTGCTGGTCTGCATCATCGTCATTCTTTACTTTCATCATGAATTCCCGTTGCCAAGGCTTGTTGGATCCAATCCGGTCGCCGACACCTCAGCACTCGACAAACATTGTGTACCAGCCCGAATCCTGCTCCTGGTCACCGACAACCCCTCCTGGACCTCGTGGCTTAAGAGTCAAGACAACCGTCAACCTACCTGAAGCACTCGACATCGGTGGGCATCCGCTCATCGCCTTCCTGGTCACTGGCTAGTGACCCAGACTCTGTCCCCTCTGCTTTCAGGTTCTTCAGATCTCCGATCCACTCTTGGATCCACCCGGACACTTTCCACTTGGTCGCCAGCAGCACTTTGCAGCAGATCGCCATTCAAATCGACGACAAAACCCGACCCCGAAAGGCACCTATGCACCCGGCTTCCCTGGGTGAGGTAACACGAGTACTCCGGTGCTCCCGTGGGTAGAGACTCTAGAACGACCTAGTTCTCAAAGGATTTGCTCCAAGTCCTCCTTTAAGTGTCCCTTTTCTTTAATTTCCTGATCGCGACTTTCTCCATAGAAGTTAACGGCGTTTCGCGGTTGTGTATTTACACTGCACGCGTCCCCCGTGGGTCCCCTGTGTCACTACCTTGGGTGGTTCCTTGTGGTCCAAGCACTTCTAGAGGCTCTAGGCCTAGTGACTAGCTCAGTCGTGGTTCTTATACCACTTTATTGGTATATGGTTTGGTACGCCCCTAGGGCCCAAACGTGTATTTGTGCTATTACTGTGTTTAAATAACTTATAACTTGTGTACTTCGAACTCTAGCCTCATAAAGAGACTAGAAGGGGTGTGTTTAGCAATAAATACATATATTTTGAATATATACCTGGTGTGGTGCTCTTTCATTTGATCACTCAAGAGATTATAGACTGGTAAAACAAGCTGCTTTACATTCCTTCAAGACTTAGCCTGAAGGCTGCTCTCCATAGCTACCACTAGGATAGCTTTCAATAAGGTTGTCTTTAACCTATCTCCAATAAGGGGTTGTTTGGACTGGTGCAAGGTGCCCACTATAATTAGTGGACAGCATATGCCAGGCCAACTTCTCACATTGGTGTGCAGCGTGTGGGATTCCAGCTTGCTATTGTTTTACCAGATAATCTCAATTGAATTGATCAACTGAAAACCACTAAAGGTACCTAAGGTACATATAATTTATGCTTAGAATACAGTAAGTTCTACTGAACTTAGAGTTGTGTGTTAAGGGATAGCACACCCTTTCTACAACTCAAGAGAGTTTAGTAGGCCACACTAGAGTAGGTAGTGCATACACCACACCTCACTAGTGATGTCTTCAAAGCCAGGACCCAGTGAGTCCTTGCCAGAAGCCCATGGGCTTCTCCCCTCCAAGTATGATACACTCCCATTCTTGGAATTGAGAGCATTATGTAACTTGAGGAAATTGAAGACAGGACAAAGTCCCACCACCCAACATCTTAGAGAGATGTTGGAGGCTTATGATCTCAGCAGGCCCTTAGGGACTGAAGGGGTAGGAGCAGAGGGTGGGGCAGAAGATGAGGATGGGGCCAGGGGTAGCAGTACCCCCAGCCCCCCCTCTGGAACTGACCAGGAGGGTGACAATGACCCTGACCTGGAAAACCCAATTCCTCCTGTGGATGAGGAGGAGGCTCAGGATGACCTCCACTTTGTCCCCCCAGGAAGGATTGTGAGTGTGCCCAGAAGGTCTAGATCTCCTTCTCAGGAGTCTAACCACTCTGGCACCTCAATAGGGACCTCTGTCTCCTCTCATAGGAGGGAATCCTCACATGAGAGGAGAAAGAGGCTGATTCAATATGAGGAAGCTCAGCTTGAACTCAGAAAACAGCAATTGGCTATAGACAGGGAGTCCCTAGATCTCTACAAAGAGAGAAAAAAGTTGGGACTAGAGTCCCATGGTGGCAGCAATATCCCTAAAGATAGGGAAAGGTCTTATGACCATAGAAACCTAAACAAGATTGTCCCTCCCTACCAGTGTGGGGATGACATCCACAAATGGATAACTGCACTGGAGAGGGCCTGTAAAGTTCAGAGGGTCCCCCAGAAGCAGTGGGCAGCAATCTTGTGGCTCTCCTTTGCAGACAAAGGTAGAGACAAGCTCCTCACTGTAAGAGAAGAGGATGCTGACAATTACACAGTCTTGAAGAGTGCTCTGATAGATGGGTTTGGCCTAACCACTGAACAGTATAGGTTGAAGTTCAGAGACACCCAAAAGCTCAGACTCAAGACTGGGTTGATTTTGTAGATTGTGCTACTAAGGCTCTGGAAGGTTGGATACATGGCAACAAAGTGCAGGACTTTTTAGGATTGTACAATTTGATTATGAGGGAGCAGATCCTTAATAACCAGCTTTTGCACCAGTATCTGGTGGACTCTGATCTGACCTCTCCCCAAGAATTGGGAAAGAAGGCAGACAAATGGGTCAGAACCAGAGTAAAAACTAAAAATCAGGGTGGTGACCAGAAGAAAGATTCTACTAAGTCCCAAGAGAAAGGTGGGGATAAATCTAAAGATAAGTCCCCTACAGGGCCCCAACATTCCTCTTCTGGGGGTGGGTCCCAAACTCCTTCTTCTCCTGAAAAGAAACCATATTGCCATGTCTGTAAAAAGCCTGGGCACTGGAAAACTGATCCCAGTTGCCCCAGGATTGGCAATAAAGAAAATGTTCCTCCCACAACTACTACCACCCCTCCTGGTACTACCAGTAGTAATCCTCCAGTTGGGAGTAGTGCACCCAAAACGTTAGGTGCTTTTGCAAGAGGAACAGAGGTGGGCCCTAGTTTAGACAGGGACCCCTCAACAGACTCCTCTGACTCTGATGGTGGTATAGGATTTGCCACCTTTACCATGGGTCCCACAGCATTGGGCAGGTACAGATTGGAGCCAATAATTAATGGTCAGAAAGCTGTGGCATTTAGGGACACAGGGGCTAGTGTCACCATGGTGGCAGGGAAACTAGTCCCCCTCACCAGCTTTTACCTGAGTTTAAATACCAGGTGACCAACATTGATGGTGTCAGAACAGATCACCCCATGGCCATAGTCAATCTCAGCTGGGAGGGGGTCACAGGCCCAAAAGAGTGGCAGTGTCCCCAACCCTACCTGTAGATTGCCTGATGGGCAATGATCTGGAAATTTCAGCCTGGGCTGAAGTTGAACACCAAACCCATCTCAGGATGCTGGGCGTCCCTGTAAAGGTTAGTGGGGCTGTGATGGCCACAGCCCCAGCCCAAGATTTTGGAGAGATGGAGCCTGGAAGAATGGCCCACTCTCCCCCAAAAGAGAGCACGAGGGTTGAAGAAAAGTCTTCTTCCCTCCAGACAGTAGGTAAGGGTCAGCCTCCTCAGGGAACTGACCCTACCCCTAGTGAAGGAACTGCCCCAGAGGTAGTCAGGCCTGGCCTGGCCACACCCCTGATGGCAGAGGACCCTTCCAAGGTGGTACCCAGTCTGGAGCAGGTAACCTGCCCCTCTCTACCCTGCCTCAGCCAGCCCAGGGCTGCAGAGGTCAGGGAGGTCAGTGGACCCCCCAGGGCCCCCTGTCCAGAGGAACCCCCCCATCAGCAGATTAGGGGCACCCAGGCTAGCAGCTCTAGCCAGGTGAAAACTCCTCTACACACTGAGGGATCCCCCATACCTTTATGTAGGGACCTCCCCCAGAAGGACTCTGGTAGGCAAGGGCAAACCTGGGACCAGAAGGTTCCAAACCTGCCATGTCCCTCCAGTAGTCCATCCAAAGGGACCCAACCCCCAGCTGTAGGCAGCCAAAGGTTGACCCTTAGAGCAAAGTGCAACTCAGTCATAGAAAGACAGGCATACATGGTGACCAGTGATCTGAGGAAGCTGAGGCCAACATTCCTAGGGCCTCACTTCCCTACTCAGACACCTCACCAGCCTTGTACTTTACCTAAGCACACCACAGGTAGTGATTCCCCATGGTGGAGACCCCCTCATACCCTTAGGGTGAGGGATTGCTTAGTGGACCATAAGACAGGGGGCAACCATGCTAGTGCAGGTGCTTCCTTATATGGCCACTTAGTCAATGAAGGCTCAACTGGCCAAGGTTAGCCTTATCTCCTTTCGTTTGGGGGGGGTTATGTAGGAAGGTGGAATCTGACTATATGGTTGCCCCCACTTTTTTTATGGTGTTTTGCTGGTTTATGACTTAGTTGGACTGGGATCCTGCTATTCAGGGCCCCAGTCTATCTGCTTTCTCTGTAAAAGGTTTCCATGTGCCTTAGGCACATCTCTGATTGGAGTCTGGAGTGCCCTTATAAGTCCCTAGTATATGGTATACTATGTACCAAGGGCATAGGTACCTCAGAGGCCTACCAGGGGCTGCAGCATGTATTATGCCACCCCTGGAAGGCCATCCAAACTGACACCACAGGTCTGCTACTGCAGCCTGGGTAAGGTGGTGCATGCACCCTTTACTGTGATATAGGTTACCTATATCACTAAATACATACACACATATAAACCTATAAGTCACTCCTATGGCAGGCCTTATCAATCCTGAAGGCAGAGTGCGTGGTTCCTATGTGAGAGGGTGCCCCTGCATGAGCAGGGCCCCTCTGCAGCGTTCGGAGACCCTTCTCTGATGCTGTTTGTAGTGCAGCCTGACCATATACTCTTAAGCGCATTATAACCTCGCGTTAAATGCTAACTTTGGAATGGCTGCACCGAAACATGTCGTGTTTGGTGTCAAACATCTTGGAATACTACCCCCCGCCAATTCTGGCAGCGGGGGTAGCATTCCACCCTTCTAGAGGGAGAGACATGTTAACCCTGGCTTGGCCGGTAACTTCTTTCTAAAGCCCTGGCATCACAAAATGGATGCTGCTGCCACAGACACAAGTCTGGCCTCCTGCTGCTGACCGAAACTCCGGCAGGGGAGGCCTGGACAATAAGTTTCCTGTCCCAGGGAGGTGTGACCACCTCCCCAGACAGGATAGTGTGTATTGGGGCTGGGCGGGAGCACTTTTGGGTGCTTTGAAGTCCTGCACTGGGGGCACACTTGGTGTCCCTGTGCATACCCCAGTTCAAACCGGATCAGGGGCTTGCAGCCCCTGCTTTGGCGTGAACTGGACAAAGGGAAAGGGGTGTAGCCACACCTCTGCCCTGACCCACCCATAGGTGGGGCCACAGAGTAGTCCAACCCCTAAACTTAGTATAAGTATAGGAACCCAGTCCTTAGGACTTTAGATTATCCCTGGACGAAACTCTGAAACAGAATCCTGGACCTTCGACGCTCTACTCAAGACTAGAGGACAGAAGAATCTCCCTTGGGGTCAAGGAGTGACTCCCCTGCTTGGCAGGCACCAAAGAAGCAATTGTCCGGTCTGCATCGCCTAAGCTCCCGTCGGACGCCGAAGTCTTTGCATCACACAGAGATGGATTTCCAGACTTCCCCGAGGCTGCCCTGAGTCCCCAGCAAAGCTGAGGCCCGTAGCTGTCGTGGGTAACGTGGAACCATGACCCCTGGACACCGCACGCATTTGCTAGTGCATCCTCTTCTGGGTCTCCCACGAAGTCGTGCTTTGGGCTCCGAGTAGCCGTAGCCTCCAGCACCAACTGCACCGAAGATCACTGGCCTCCACTCCACGAGTGTCCTGTGAGCCAGCTCCACGTGCAACGTCTCGAGGCTCCTTCGCGGTTGCTAGCCCGTTGGCTAGTAGCCCTTCACGAAGGCCAATCCTTTTCTTCTTGGGCTCCCTGGTTGCTCCAGGCTTTCCCTCACTTACCCTTGCTGGGTGAGTTCCTCAGACCTTGCTGGTCTGCATCATCGTCATTATTTACTTTCATCAAGAATTGCCGTTGCCAAGGCTTGTTGGATCCAATCCGGTCGCCGACACCTCAGCACTCGACAAACATTGTGAACCAGCCCGAATCCTGCTCCTGGTCACCGACAACCCCTCCTGGACCTCGTGGCTTAAGAGTCAAGACGACCGTCAACCTACCTGAAGCACTCGACATCGGTGGGCATCCGCTCATCGCCTTCCTGGTCACTGGCTAGTGACCCAGACTCTGTCCCCTCTGCTTTCAGGTTCTTCAGATCTCCGATCCACTCTTGGATCCACCCGGACACTTTCCACTTGGTCGCCAGCAGCACTTTGCAGCAGATCGCCATTCAAATCGACGACGAAACCCGACCCCGAAAGGCACCTATGCACCCGGCTTCCCTGGGTGAGGTAACACGAGTACTCTGGTGCTCCCGTGGGTAAAGACTCTAGAACGACCTAGTTCTCAAAGGGTTTGCTCCAAGTCCTCCTTTAAGTGTCCCTTTTCTTTAATTTCCTGATCGCGACTTTCTCCATAGAAGTTAACGGCGTTTCGCGGTTGTGTATTTACACTGCACGCGTCCCCCGTGGGTCCCCTGTGTCACTACCTTGGGTGGTTCCTTGTGGTACAAGCACTTTTAGAGGCTCTAGGCCTAGTGTCTAGCTCAGTCGTGGTTCTTATACCACTTTATTGGTATATGGTTTGGTACGCCCCTAGGGCCCAAACGTGTATTTGTGCTATTACTGTGTTTAATAACTTATAACTTGTGTACTTCGAACTCTAGCCTCATAAAGAGACTAGAGGGGTGTGTTTAGCAATAAATACATATATTTTGAATATATACCTGGTGTGGTGCTCTTTCATTTGATCACTCAAGAGATTATAGACTGGTAAAACAAGCTGCTTTACATTCCTTCAAGACTTAGCCTGAAGGCTGCTCTCCATAGCTACCACTAGGTTAGCTTTCAATAAGGTTGTCTTTAACCTATCTCCAATAAGGGGTTGTTTGGACTGGTGCAAGGTGCCCACTATAATTAGTGGACAGCATATGCCAGGCCAACTTCTCACACCCCTGAGCATGTGGGAGAACATGAGGAGGGGGCTGAGGATGCAGGAGGGCAGCTAGATGGGCTATTGGGTCCAGGGGGGAGGAAAGCACCTTCCCCAGCAGGTAGCAGTGTTTCTTCCAAGGACTTGTCCCCAGGAGAGCTGGAGGACAGGGAGAGAAGTAGGGTGCATGAAATGGAGCTGACCAAGCTTAAGATGGGTGGGCAGTTAGAATTGGAAATTAAGAAATTGGCCCTAGAGGAAAAGAGGATGCAAATGAAGCATGAGAGAAGTTTGAGGTAGTTGGAGTTGAAAGCTAGGAGCTTAGAGATTACTCCCTCTGGTGGCAGCACACTGTCCGTGCCTGTTGAAGCAAGGGTGTATATACCTAAAGATGTGGTGAAAGAGTTTTTATAAAAATGATGACATTGGGCAATGGTTTAAAGCCTATGAGGTAGCTATGACCTCACACCGGTCCCTGAGAAGGATTGGGGAGCGGGGTTGTGGGGGCGTTTCCTTAGTGAGGGGCGGGATACCTTATTAGACTTGCCCTCTGAAGTCCACAATTCTTATGGTCATATGAAAGAAGCATTGATGTCCAGGTATGGGTTGACTCCTGAACTGTATAGGCAGAGGTTCAGGAATTGCAAAAAGTTGGAGGGCAGTACCTGGGTAGAATATGTGACTTTTTTTTGCAGAGCATTGGATGGTTGGGTGAAGGGTAGCAAAGTGAATGATTTTGAAGCGCTCTTTGAATTGATTGCATGGGAGCACTTGTCAGGAAATTGTTTTCCAGAGCTACGCCAGCACCTTATTGATAGTAGGCTGACTAACCCTAGGAAGCTTGCTGAGGAGGCGGACTGCTGGGTGAGCACCCGGGTCCACAAGGGTCACGTGGGAGACTCCGCCAAGGGTGGGCAGGGTCCCCAGCAGAGGAGTGGGGGGGACAAGGGTAAACAGAGGGAGTTCCAGAAAGGGCCCCAAAGTAATCCCCAAGGGAACCAAGGGAAGGGTTCCCAGCCTCCCCCTGAAAAGAAGCCAGGGGGCCCAAGACTTGCTTTAAGTGTGGTCAAGTGGGCCACTGCTCCTGGGAAACTAGATGTCCCTTGTATGGAAAATCAGCACCCACTGGTGCACCACCCCGGCAGGTAGATAGTGTAGCCCTGGGGGAGGAGATGGGTGCCCAAGGTGGGTGGGGTCCCGTAGCAATGTCCTTGGTCTCTTTAGGAGACAGTGAGATGGTCCCGAGGGCCCAACTGCCTGATAACACTAAGAAATACAGGCAGTGGGTGACCATCAATGGCCAAAGGGTGGAGGCTCTGAGAGACACCGGAGCCAGTGTGACAGCTGTCAGTTGTCGGCTGGTGTCTGAAGAGCAGGTGATCCCCAATGCATTCTGCCCAGTAGTTGCCACGGACAACTCAGAGAGCCACTGCAGAGTGGCTCAGGTTCCCTTTGAGTGGGGGCGGGGGGGTCTCAGGTACCTTTCAAGTAGCTGTGAGGCCAGCCATGCCTGTAGACTGTCTGTTGGGCAACGATTTGGAGAGTTCACCTTGGGCAGAGGTGGAGAGAAGGTCTCATTTAGAGATGTTGGGTCTGCCTGAGTGGGCGTGCGCGACCACTCGGTCTATGGCAGCCAGTAGGGGTGTTCAAGAGGACCAGGAGCCTGAGAGGGTGGCCCAGGTGCCTGCCTTGAAGAGAAGAGGCAGGGGGTGCGGGAAACCGGCCCCCGTAGTTCCCACGGTCCAGGAGGAAGCAGAACCTGAGGGGGATGCTCTGGAACCTACAGGGGAGCAAGTGGCCGAACTGGGGGACCTACCTGAGCTGACCCATTGGCAGCAGGAGGGAGGCCCCTCCAGGGAGGAGTTCTGTGAGGAGCAGAACAAGTGACCTTCTCTTGTGGGTTTGCGGCAACAGGCCACAAACCAGGCAGCAGGTGATCAGTCTGGATCACATTGGATCTACTGGGAGAATGGTCTCCTGTATAGTGAGCCTAAGGTTGCTGAGCCTGGGTCAGCCCGTGTGCTGGTGGTACCCCAGAGCTTCAGAGCCTTCCTACTGGGTTTGGCTCATGATGTGCCTTTAGCAGGACATCTGGGACAGGGCAAGACCTTTGAAAGGCTTGTCACCCACTTTTATTGGCCCCAGATGCGCAAGAGTTCAGACACTCATTGCAGGACCCGTCAGACTTGCCAGGCAAGTGGAAAAAGTGGGAGGAAGCACAAGGCTCCCCTCCAGCCATTCCCTGTGGTCAGCACCCCCTTTGAACGGGTGGGTATTGACATTGTGGGTCCACTGGACCCCAAGACAGCCATGCGCAACAGGTTCATCCTGGTCTTGGTGGACCATGCCACCCGGTACCCGGAAGCCATCCCTCTTTGGACAGTGACGGCCCCCGTGGTGGGACGTGCACTGATGGGGATTTTCTCCCGTGTGGGGTTCCCCAAGGAGGTGGTGAGTGACCGTGGTACAAACTTCATATCCAAGTATATGAAGTCCCTGTGGCAGGAGTGCGGTGTTACCTATAAGTTCACCACTCCTTACCACCCCCAAGGAAATGGGCTGGTTGAGAGATTCAACCGGACCCTGAAGGGCATGATTATGGGTCTGGAAGAACCCATGAGGCGTAAGTGGGACGTCCTCTTGCCATGCCTTCTCTTTGCTTACGTGAGGTGCCACAGAAGTCCTTAGTGTTCAGTCCCTTTGAACTGCTCTATGGTCACCCTGTAAGAGGACCGCTGAGTTTGGTGAAAGAAGGCTCCCAGTAAACCTCCCCAGGATGTATTTAGCTACATGCTGGCCTTTAGAAACCAAACTAGGCAATTCAGACAACTCGCTGAGGCGAATCTGGAAGCCAGCCAGGAGGAGATGAAACGATGGTATGATCAGAATGCCACTCTGATCGAGTTTCAGCCTGGACAGAAAGTGTGGGTCATGGCCCCTGTGGAGCCTTGCGCGCTCCAGGATAAGTGGACCGGACCATTTGAGGTGGTGGAGCGCAAGAGTAATGTCACCTACCTTTTGGACTTGCGATCTACCAGGAACCCTTTGCGGGTCCTACATATCAACCGCCTGAAGCCCCATTTTGAGGGGTCTGAAGTGGGCATGCTCCTAGCAACGGATGATGGAATGGAAGAGGAGACAGAACCTCTTCCTGACCTCCTGTCTGCAACAGAGCAAGATGGGTCAGTGGAGGGTGTGAACCTCTCTAACTCCCTGACACCTGAGCAGCAGGAAGACTGTCGCCAACTGTTAGGACAGTTTTCTGACCTGTTTTCCCTGGTTCCTAGTGTCACTGATTGGTGCGTCCATGATGTGGACACTGGGGACAGTCCTCCTGTCAAGCACAAGGCTTACAGAGTGACTGACAAGGTGAGAGCTTCCATCAAGGAGGAGGTCTCCAAGATGTTTGCATTGGGGGTGGTTGAGTCCTCTCACAGCCCTTGGGCCAGCCCAGTGGTCTTGGTCCCAAAGGCTGCCGCGCCTGGTGCCACACCCGAACTTCGGTTCTGTGTGGACTACCGAGGACTCAATTCAGTCACCAGGACTGACGCGCACCCCATCCCCAGAGCTGATGAGCTCATCGATCGGTTAGGGGCTGCCCGGTACCTCAGCACGTTTGACTTAATGTCTGGGTACTGGCAGATCGCCTTGACTGATGGGGCCAAAGAGAGGTCAGCATTCTCCACACCAGATGGGCACTACCAATTCCGGGTTATGCCCTTTGGGATGAAGAATGCCCCTGCCACCCTTCAGAGGTTGGTCAACCAGGTGTTGGTTGGACTAGAAGATTTCAGTGCCGCCTACCTGGATGACATCGCAGTGTTCAGCGCCAGTTGGGAAGAACATCTGCGCCACATCTGGGAAGTGTTGATGGCGCTGCGGAGGGCAGGCCTCACGATCAAGGCGAGTAAGTGCCAGATCGGGCAGGGTTCCATGGTGTACTTGGGACACCAGGTTGGGAGCGGCCAGGTGGCGTCCCTACAGCCCAAGATTGATACCATTCTGGCTTGGGAGCCCCCCAAGACCCAGACAGAGGTGAGAGCCTTTTTAGGACTCACCGGGTATTACAGGAGATTTGTCAAGGGGTATGGCAGCATCGTTGCACCCTTGACAGAGCTGACTTCTAGGAAGCAGCCCAAGAGAGTGATTTGGACTGACACCTGTCAGAGAGCTTTTGACGCCTTGAAGACTGCCATGTGCATGGTCCCCGTGCTTCAGGCGCCCAACTTCTCAAAAGAGTTTGTGGTCCAAACAGACGCTTCAGAGCATGGTGTAGGGGCTGTTCTGGCACAGTTAAATGAGGAGGGCCTAGACCAACCTGTAGCTTTCATCAGTAGGAGGTTACTTCCACGGGCACAGAGGTGGAGTGCTATTGAGCGTGAGGCATTTGCTGTGGTCTGGGCACTGAAGAAGCTGAGACCATACCTGTTTGGGACTCACTTCCGGGTTCAGACAGACCACAGGCCCCTCAGATGGTTGATGCAGATGAGGGGTGAGAATCCAAAGCTGTTGAGGTGGTCCATTTCCCTACAGGGGATGGACGTCACGGTGGAACACCGCCCTGGTACAGAACACGCCAATGCTGATGGTCTGTCCAGATTCTTCCGCCTTAGTGATGAGAACTCCCTAGAGGTAGGATAGTTCTCCCCACATTTTAGCTGGAGGGGACACATGTTAGACCTGGCATCCTTGGCGTGGGTCTCTCTTCCATTTTTTCACTATGCCTCCACTGTTGTTGATATGTTTTTGCTGGTCTAGATGCTTTGGGCACTTTGCCACTGCTATTCAGTGCCAAAGTGCAAGTGCTCCCTATGGTAAATTGATGTATGGATTAGTGACTCCATGTTTGGCCAATTTGATTCACTGTCAGACCCTAGTACAGTGCACTGGTTGTGCCCAGGGCCTGTGAATCAAATGCTGCTGGTGGGCTTGCAGCACTGGTTGTGCCACCCACAGGAGCAGCTTGTAAAGTGTGTCTCAGGCCTGCCATTGCAGAGCCTGTGTGCAGTCTGGTACTGCCATGTCGACTTGGTAAGTGCACCCACTTACCAGTCCCCAAACCTTCCCTTTCCTGCATATTAGTCACCCCTAAGGAAGGCCCTAGGGCAGGGTGCATTGTATGTGTAAGGTAGGACATGCCCTGGTGTGTGTGGCATGTCCTGATAGTGAATTAAAGCCAATTTCGTTTTTCACTATTGCAAGGCTACCTGTTCCCATAGGCCAGAATGGGCAGTTTGATTATAACATCTTATAATCCTAACTGACCCAGGGAACATGGTAGAAAAACGAATTTAGTATGCCTGAACTCAGAATGACAAAATACATCTTTTAGTGAAGTTGGTTTTAACATTCTGTGTTTGAAAATACCACTTTTAGAAAGTAGGTATTTTCTTGCCTAACCATCCAGCCTGCCTCTGCTAGCTTGTGTATTGTGTGTCTGGGTTTGTGAGTGACAGGGGCTGGGGGACTCCAGGAGGCAGGGTGAGTCAGCACTAGGCTGAATAGACCTATCTGCATGAGGAGTGGTGGGAGGAGTAGCACCTGGGCCTGAATAGGGCTGTGCCTGCCTTCCACAATGCTGGCTCCACCTCGTGTGGTGTGTCTGATGACCCTGGCCCACACTGACAAAGGAAGAAGTTGTGCACTGGCAGAATGTACCCAGAACTGGTTTGGACTAGGTACAGGACCCTCTGCCTTCAGAGGACAAAGGATGTATGGGTATAAATACTGGGGCCCAGACCCCAAGATTTTAGATCACTTCTGGGAAACAAGAAGAACCTTTGCTGAGGAGAGGAACCAGAGAAACTGAAGGAGGAGACTATCCCTGTGCTGTGTGCTGTTTGAGGGATTGGCCTGCAGTGGTTGCCTGATTGCCAAAGAAAGGAGAAAGGAACTTTGTGCCTACTTTCATCATCTTGCAGAAAATCTCCAAGGGCTTGAAGATTGAGCTTGCCTCCTGCTGAAGTCTCAGGGATACAAGACTTCACCAACCAGCTCCCCTGAATTCCCTTGCTGGGAATTTGAAGTGCCTACTGTTGTGTTGGGCCTTCTGAGAGACTGCGTGTCGCTGGGAGCTGGAAGCGCGACTCACGAAGAAGAAGCGTGTCACTGCCGCAGCAGCTGTCGTCGCATCACCGAGGAAGCGTGCCGCCGCTGTCGCCATCGCATCACCGAAGCGCCTCACATCACCGGAGAAGAGTGTCGCCGTCGCAGCAGATGCCGTCGCATCATCGGAGAAGCGTGTCGCAGGGCCTGCCGTGGCTCAGAAGATTCACCGAGTCGCCGCACGGCCGTCAGGCGTGCACGCACCGCCCCATTCGTTGTCGCATCGAGAGGAAGACGCCATTTTGTTTCATTGCACCGGGTCGTCATCGCATCTAGGTGCTGCTGGTCGCATCGCCACAGAAGCGCAGTGAAGAACCGACGCATCACCTCCTCTCCAGTAAGGAACCGACGCATCACCGTCCCCTACGCAGCAGTAGGGAACTGATGCATCACCTCCCCCGGAGCAAGGAACCGACGCATCACCGTTCTTGCGTGTAAGAAACCGACGCATCACCTTCCCTGCAACTCTTTTGTTTGTATCGCGTTACGCATCCAAAGGTACATTGAACGTAGAGTGTCGCATTTATCACCTGCATTTGAACTGAACTATTTTCTACCATTTTGACAGTCATATTTCTATTGTATTGTGGATTTTTGTCGTTCTGGTCTTGTGTTAAGTCTATATAAAGAGTACTTATTTTTATATACAACTTGTGTGGTGTCCATCTGTAGTGTTGTCACTGTATCACTGTATGTATTCACAAATGCTTTACACACTGCCTCTGAGATAAGCCTGCCTGCTTGTGCCAAGCTACCAAGGGGGTGAGCAGGGGTTATTTTAGGAGTGTAGCCCCTTACCCTGACTAGAAGCAAGGGTCCCTATTTGGACAAAGGTACCTACCTCTGCCAACTAGAGACCCCCAGTTCTAACATTTTGGTTCTGACATTTGGGAGTAAGGTTTATTCATTCAGTTGTCCACTTATTATAAACATCTGGACTGTTCATTATGAGGACTCTTTACATCATAAGAGAGCTTCTTCCTTTAGGATTACATCGAGATTGGTTAAACAAGCTTGGGGAATCATAGACTTGATGCCATTTCATGCTTGTAAGCTAGGGTCGTAGTATTGGGGTTGAAGTTTAGCTAGCAAAATCTGTAGTTATAGGATTGAAATGTATCTGGTGAACTGAAGCGATGCAGTTGTACCCGCTTGACAACTGTCTATAAATGAAGAGAGGAACATGGATTTGAACCATATTCTAGATACCATTGTGAACATGATCTGGAAAGCAGGACACATTTTGAGATTATGGGAGGTCCTGGAAGCAGTAGAATTGCATTTGAATAAGGTGGATAATAACCTATGGCTCATGTGAAGGCATGTTCACCCTGCATCCCCCCCCCCCCTCGGGAATGTACATAGACAGTAAAGGGGTGAAACAGCATCGGTTTCATATATCAGCCAAAAAGTTATGCATAGCAAAGGCTAAAAAACAGTGGTTATTTACACCAGGGATTGTTGTGAACACACCTTCAATGGTGCATCAAGGTATTAAGGGAATGCTACACTCACATGGCCATCGTGCTGGTTAAAAGTGGGAAGGTGCGAGCACTCAGAAAACAGGAATTATATGGCAAGAGTTCTTTCAGTGTACAGAGAATCTATGGGAGGAAGTCACAGTTAGGGAACCCACTGCCCCATCAGAATTATGGGGGAGAGTGGGCAACAACTCATCTGTGCATAACACCAGGGGTAGGGAACATTTTAAACTTTGCCTGTGGACACAAGCAATGTCGGGAAACCTTGCCATTCATGGAGGGTGAAGTTACACAACTTGTTAAACTCACCCAACCACTGGAAGTCTATTTAGTGGTCCAATTATTGTGCACTGTACCCTTGTGCCAGGTGGTTTCCTCAGCCTTATGTCTGCCCATGAAGGGAGGGACTCAGAGCTGTGTGGAATCGTTGTGTGCTTGGTTGTACTTCTACCTAGTGGGCGGTGGGGTGATTTACTCCACTCAGGGCTGCCTTAAGCCATCAGCAGAGGCAACTGGTAATTGGTTGCTGCTCAACATCTGCGACCTGAAAATCCTCACCATCCTTTAGAGCACAGCTACTCGCAAACATTTGCCCGGGAGCCACAAAGTATGGTCTGTGATGTGACCGAGGGCCGCACTAATGCCAGCAGGATGGCGGTAGGGAGTCTCGATGGATGTGTAAGGAGGTCTAACAAAATGTTAAATAAATTGGCAAGCATTTATTTGCAGGTTAATTAAAGTTAAGTGGTGCAGGACACCACCATACTTACTTCATAACTTCATTTAACCTGCAAATAAATGTGTGCCCGTTTATTTAACATTTTTCTGAACAAAAGTGCTCAGCAAGTAAACATCAGCTTGTGCTGCTGTTCATGGGGGGGGGGGGGCACATGTAAAGGGCAAGAGGGCCACAAGCGGCCTTTGAGTATCACTACCTTAGAGGATAAAACTTCCAGTGGCCAGTGTTACAAAAGACAATCCTCACTCATTGAAATGATCCTCACAGCGTCGTAAGTAGTTATCAGGACAACACCCTTTATTACGTATTAAGACAAGTCCATGTTAACAACTGAATGCTGCCAGCTGACAGTCCCCAACCCTATATACACAGTCTACCATTTGAATAATTGCAGCTCATGAGCATCCGCACGGTTGAGCCCCAAACATGCGAACAATAACAAGTAGACACGAGAGTGCATAGACATGACACGCTCGTGTACCCAAAAGTAGGGCATCATTTGAAATAGTAAAGGCACGAGAAATGGCTACAAGCATAACATACATGTCACGCTCGTGCACACCCCTTGTGCACATTAGTGCATGTAACACACCTTCCCCATTTTGAAATGAAAGGTTTTTTTTTCCCTTCTCCTCGCAGCAACATGTAATCTCGGAACCTCACAGGAGGTTTGCGCAATGGCGGCTCCTCCGCTAAGGCAGAGGAGCGTCGCCCCACTGCCTTCAAGTAGGAAAAAATAAAATTATAATAACGTAATGTAATTATCATTTCATTTTGTCCTCTTGCTGAGGCAGCTTGCGTGAGGGAGCGGGGCTGAAGAGCAGGGGAGGAGAGTACAACCCTCCTAAGTGCGCAATGACTGTTTGATCGGCCTTCTCGGGCTGCCCAGACCAGTCACATGCACTTTCCCTGTTCTCCATGCAGGCTGCATTACAGCCTGCATGGAGAACATGCCCACCCCTCCAGCCCCTGGCTGAAAGCCGTGTTACGGCACTTAGACCAACCATAACGCTGCATTGCAGCATTGTGATTTGCTGCGGGGAGCATGGGAGCCCTGGTGCTTCCTGTTCCTGGAAGACGAGAGCAGGAGCAGGGACACGAAACCCTTCAGGAATGTAAGTATTTTTTTTTAATTGTGACCTGCGTGCCCCCCGCATGCTGTCCCCCGTGCCCGCCCCGCTGCCTGCGAGCCGTGCCGGCCGGCAGTGGGTTTGCGGGTCCTCATGCTTCTAGCTGCATCAATGTTAGACTTGGTGCAAGGCCACTTTCTGGGAGGTTGCCTTGCTCGCAGCTTACTGATGCTGGTGGACAGGCTACACACAATTATATGCCCACTTCGGCACTATGTTGCCTCTTGGCATGAGGGAGTTTCACTGGTGGCACTTGCTATTTTCTCTCTGCCTTCTTCTACCTTAAGCCCACTTGTTCATTCTCTCACTCAGAGATAGGGACACTTGTCTTTTCTATCTCTCTGTCCCAACCTATTCAGGCGCAGCATGATTCCAATGTGTGGGCAGTGATGTGTACCAATTAATGCATTTTGACAGTGCAATCCGTTTGAATACCGAATTGATGCCTTTAACTCCATTAATACTTGCCGTATATCTGATTAGATGCGAGGACGACTCTATGTGTACAACACGCAGGTATTTATGTTTTACGGTTGAATGCATATGAACACTATATTTTCATTTGTATACATATTAGATGCTGTTATTTAGTTTACATTTCATGCATCAGGTCATTTTCCGCTATGTGCATACCATTTGTACATAACTTCATGTATTTGACGTGTTCTTAATTTTGTCACTTTTCACTTGCCTGAACAGACTTGATGATGACCTTGCACTACCGATGCACTGTTCTTTGACACTCACCCGCCTTTACATCATCACTGCCACATTTATCTGATTTTACAACATGGTGTAACCGCTTCAGTCCATCTTTCATGTTTGTATAAGCAGCTATGTACCGCCACTCGCCGCGGGTGTGATCTCATGTGATCAAGACTTTGTGGCAGCCAATGCGCGTTATGAGAGGTATGGATAAAACCTGACACTGCAGCTCGGACCGTGTCCTGTGTGTGCATTTTGCATGTTGGCTGATAGATATATATATATATATTCACTGAAAAAACCATAGGTTTCAGACACGTTATAGTTACAAATTAGCATTTAAAAAACCTTTGAAATTCACTGAAAAAACCATAGGTTTCAGACACGTTATAGTTACAAATTAGCATTTAAAAAACCTTTGAAATTCACTGAAAAAACCATAGGTTTTAGGGACAGTTTTAGTTACTTGGACATTGCACTCGTACAAAACCCGTGAAATTCCCACGTTATAGTTAGTTCAGCTAACTATAACTCGCGCCCCGCAATGCACTGCTGATGACGTCACATATTACATCACTCATGACATGGTCAGTGACATCACTGATGACATCACTGATGACATCTCAAATGACATCACTGATGACATCATCCAGTGACTGTGTGTTTCTGTAAAGTTTAAATATTTTTAATATATATAGGAAAAGACGTATTGAAGAATGAGTGGGTGTGTAAGTGTCTGTATGGATGATTTAGTAGGTGCGTGACTGACTCTATAAGTGAGTGATTTAACGTATCTTACTGAATGCATGGGTTAGTGACTAAACTGGGTGAATGTCTGTATCCGTCTGTCTGTTGCTGTGTAAGTGGCTGCATGTGTTTGTGAATAGCTAAATGAGTGTCTATATGAGTTATTGAATGCTTGTCTGAGTATCTGTATGGGTTCCTTGAGTGTTTGTGTGGGAGGGGTGTGTGCAACTCTGTGCATAGATGTGTGAGTGGGTGATTCACTGGGTGGATGGTTTCAAGAGTGCATCTGTGATAGACTGTATGGGTGGGTAAGTGTGTGTAAGAGTGTGTTAGTGAGTGAATGTATGTCCCAGTGGTACATGTGTGAGTAACTACATATGTGAAAGGCAGTATATATGTGTGTTGGAGTATATAAATAGCTATAAGCAAGAGTGAGTGATTGTGATAGTGGCTGTATGGATGAGTGTGTGCTTGTATCAGTGATTGTATAAGAGCGTAACAATGTGCTACTATTTGTATGAGTAAGTGAGCTGGTGTGTGTATAACTGTATAGGTGATTAAATGGCAGTGTGTTTAATTATTTGCATGACTGACTAGGTGTGTGAGTATCTCTATGGATGAGTGGCGTTGTTTGAGTGTCTATATAGGAGTAAGAGTGCATATGATAGTCCTGTACTGAGTGACCGTAAGTATGAGTGACTGTACGGGTGAGTGAGTGGATGTGTGTGTGTAGACCTAAGAATCAGTGAGTGGGTATGTAGTTATTGGTGTTGGAGTGTCTATGGTTTTGCGAATGGCAGTCTGTAATTTAGAGTGGGTGTATCAAAGGTTATATTAGGGTGTGAGGAGGTGCATCAGATTATCACGTGGATGATGTCATCAGTGATGTCATTTGAGATGTCATCAGTGATGTCATCAGTGATGTCAACGACCATGTCATGAGTGATGTAATATGTGACGTCATCAGCAGTGCATTGCGGGGGCGCGAGTTATAGTTAGCTGAACTAACTATAACGTGGGAATTTCACGGGTTTTGTACGAGTGCAATGTCCAAGTAACTAAAACTGTCCCTAAAACCTATGGTTTTTTCAGTGAATTTCAAAGGTTTTTTAAATGCTAATTTGTAACTATAACGTGTCTGAAACCTATGGTTTTTTCAGTGAATTTCAAAGGTTTTTTAAATGCTAATTTGTAACTATAACGTGTCTGAAACCTATGGTTTTTTCAGTGAATTTCAAAGGTTTTTTAAATGCTAATTTCTAACTATAACGTGCCTGAAACCTACGGTTTTTTCAGTGAATTTCAAAGGTTTTGTAAATGACAATTTTTAAATGTATTAATTGTTATATTAATTTTTTTCATACTGATTTACTACATTTTTAGAAACAATTTTTTTTTACATATTTTATTTTTTAAATTACATTGTAATTACATTATACATTACATTACAAAAAATACTTTCTCAGAATGAATTACTTTAGTTTAAATACTTTGCAGATAGGCAATAGACTTTTAAGTACAGTAGTTACAGTTGTTGCAATGGGCAACACATTTTCAAACACAATGCAACATTCAGCTCAATGTGAATTTCTAGTTAAATGCAATTAGTTACTTTATGGATTACTTTTGTAACCACAGGACTGGATCCTAGATTCAGTCCTGGTACATCTCCTGTAAACAGTTGAGTAAAAGCGTTTTGGTTACAGTCGTGATTTTTAAGGAATATTATTGTATTTTAAAAGTTGACACTTAGAAACTTTTTCTCATAGAATCACCAATGTTATCCTATGGAAGGAAATTCACTTAGCAGGTAAAAACTGTTATCATTACTGTTTCTTACTCAGTGTTGGATCCTGGATCCAGCACTGGTGCATCTCCTGTAAACAGTTGAAAGAATGCGTTTAAGTCATACAGGCGATTTTTAAGGAATATTTGTAGTTTGTGAAAATCAACACTTTGAAACTTTTTTGCTGAAAACCAGTCAATCTTAGCCTATGAAGGAAATTCAAGTTACCGGTAAGTACGGTTAAAATTACTTTTGAGGACCAGTACTGGGCTGAAAGATGCAGCACTGAGGTCTCTCCTGATAACAGGTGAGTAAATCGGAATTCGTATTTCGGCTGATTTTAGAGGAATATTTTAAAGTTCCAAAACTCCACACTTAGAAGAATTTCCAAGTGAAACCAGTCAATGTTAGCCTATGGAAGGAAATTCAAGTTACTGGTAAGTACGGTTAAAATTACTTTTCAGGACCAGTACTGGGCTGAAAGATGCAGCACTGAGGTCTCTCCTGATAACAGGTGAGTAAATCAGAATTCGGATTTCGGCTGATTTTAGAGGAATATTTGTATGTTTCAAAAATCAACACTTAGAAACTTTTTCAGCAAAAAGCAGGCAATGATATCCTATGGAAGGAAATTCAAGTTACTGGTAAGTACGGTTAAAATTACTTTTGAGGATCAGTACTGGGCTGAAAGATGCAGCACTGAGGTCTCTCCTGATAACAGGTGAGTAAATCGGAATTCGTATTTCGGCTGATTTTAGAGGAATATTTTAAAGTTCCAAAACTCCACACTTAGAAGAATTTCCAAGTGAAACCAGTCAATGTTAGCCTATGAAGAAAATTCAAGTTACCGGTAAGTACGGTTAAAATTACTTTTCAGGACCAGTACTGGGCTGAAAGATGCAGCACTGAGGTCTCTCCTGATAACAGGTGAGTAAATCGGAATTCGTATTTCGGCTGATTTTAGAGGAATATTTGCACAATGGTGAAGGGCGGGGGCGGGGCCTGAGGTGACATCTGTGCAAACGCGCCCCGTTGCGCGTTTTAATTTGGGGGATTAAGTCCCCTTGAATCCTGAGGGTCCCTAGGGGCCAACTAGCCCACCAGGAACCTCCAATATGCGCCAGGGGCTGCGTTGCAGAGACGTGTAGAGAGGCCACACCCCTTTTTACACCTCTCTGCAACGCAGCTCTGTGGCGCTTTCTGGATGTACCTGTTGGGCTAGTTGGCCCCAGGGACCCTCAGGATTGAAGGGGATTTAATTCCCCATCTTAAAACGCGCCACGGGGCCTGTTTGCACACATGTCACCTGAAGCCCCGCCCCCTCCCTTCACCACTGTGCAAATGCGCCCCGTGGCGCGTTTTAAGTTGGGGGATTAAGTCCCCTTGAATCCTGAGGGTCCCCGGAGTCCAACTAGCCCACCATATACCTCCAAAAAGCGCCACAGAGCTGTGTTGCAGAGAGGTGTAAAAAGGGGTGTGGCCTCTCTACACGTCTCTGCAACGCAGCCCCCTGGCTCATATTGGAGGTTCCAGGTGGGCTAGTTGGCCCCCAGGGACCCCCAGTATTCAAGGTGAATTCGTTCCCCTCTGCAAACGCGCCAGGGGGCGCGTTTGCAGAGTGGTGAAGGAAGGGGCGGGGCCTGCGGGCCCGATCGTTTTAAAAAAAATAATAATAATTTGTCCCTGAAGGGGGACTGTGTGGCCCCCTTCCTTTTTCCTGTTTTTATGCCCTGGGGACCCCATCCCCCAGGGCCTTACCCCTTTTTTTTTAATTTTTAATAAAAAAAAAACGGGAAGGGGCGCGTGGCCCCCCTTCCCTGGGCCTGTATTGGCCCCGGGGACCCCATCCCCCGGGGCATGGCCTTTTAATTTTTATTCTTTGGAGGGGGCTGCGTGGCCCCCTCCTCTGGCCATTTAAGGCCCCGGGGACCCCATCCCCCGGGGCCGGCCTTTCCTTTTTTTTAAATTTTTAAATTTTTCATATTTGGGGAGGGGGCCGCGTGGCCCCCCTCCTGGGCCACTACTTGCCCCGGGGACCCCATCCCCGGGGCTGGCCCTCTCCGTTGGGGACTGTGGGGGGTCCCCAATCCCCCCACAGTCCCGCCGGCTCCCCACGTCCCTTGGGAGCCGGCATTGCTGTTCCACATGGGGAGCAGCTGACATGCTGCTCCCCATGTGGAAAGCAATCGCTTTGAATATTGGAAGAGAGAGCAGGTTTCCTGCTCTCTCTTCCAATATCCAAAGCAGTTTGCTATGGCAGGACGGGAGCCGCGAGGCTCCCGTCCTGCCATAGCAAACTACAGTGTCCCGGGGTAGGCACCCCGGGACACTGCAGGAGCCGGCCCTGGGGGGTGGTGGTCCCCAGGGCCATCAAGGGCTCCAGGAGGGGGCCGCGTGGCCCCCCTCCCTACATCAGCACAGCCCGGGGAGGTGGTGGTCCCCGGGGCTTCGGGGGTCCAAAACAGACCCCCATTTTAATTCTGTTAGTGCCCCGGGAGGTGGCGGTCCTCGGGGCGTGTGGGGGCTGGAGCCCCCCACACAGGTTATTAAATTATTTAAAAAAAGCCCCGGGGAGGTGGTGGTCCCGGGGCTGCGGGAGGGCTCAGAGCCCTCCCGCACCATTTTTAAAAAGCCCCGGGGGTGGCGGTCCCCGGGCTTGGGGGCCCTTTGAGGCCCCCCACACATTAAATTATCCCCCCACCATGCCCCCGGGACTTGGGCCACCCGAGGCCAATTAGCATTTTCGGCAGGATTCGCGCACCCTGAGCGCATCCTGCCGATTTTTTTTTTTAAAATGCTTTTTTGCCCAGGGGGTCCTTGTGGGACCCCCTGAGCAGGCCTAGGGGTTAGGGTGTTTCTACCCTGCCCCCTTTGTGCGTTTTGCGCACTTGTTTCTTTTTTTTTTCTCGGCGGGATACGCGCACCCTAAGCGCAACCCGCCGATTTTTAAAAAAAAAAAATCTTTTTCTGCCCAGGGGGTCCTTGTGGGACCCCTGAGCACACCTAGGGGTTAGGGGTTTCTACCCTGCCCCCTTTTGCGCTTTGCGCACTTGTTTCTGTCCCTCGGTTCTACCGAGGGACAAAATGGCTGCCAACACTTCCTGAATCGGAATGTTGACAGCCAGCTGACAGCCAATTAGCATGCAGCTCGTGATCGGGACGGTGCGCGCAGGGTGCGCTGAGGGTACGCGTATCCGACGCGCCCATAGATATATATGTACTTTTACTTTTGATTTTCTCAGGAACTACTGAACGGATTTACACCATTTAAGCAAAAGGCACCATTCTGAACCAAGGGCTACCTCTTTGCCAAATTTGGTGTAATTCCGTTCAGCAGTTCGGGCTGTAGCTGCGACTAAAGGTTCCTATGGAAAAATGAATGGGGAAAACGCGTTTTGGGACCCCCTTTTTTCTCGGCCCCCGCTTCACGTATCACCCCGAGACTTTCAGGGTAGGAGCGGAGCGGAGCGCCTCAACAAGTTGGAAACTTTCACGAAGATTCGTCAACCGGCGCCAACGTTATTTCAAATAGAATGTCGCGGATTTCCTATGGATAATAGGTTGTAACTATAACTATCTACTGGCGACCGCCAGTAGATAATATATATATATATATATATATATATATATATATATATATATATATATATATATATATATATATATATATATATATATATATATATATATTTTTTTTTTCTGGGCCATAAATATAGTGCCACTAAAAACAAATTCCCAACAATACAGTAGCAAGCACTTGACAACTAGTGATTGCTAGTACCTATATATACTAAGCTCTCTTTACAAGTGTTACATAGTAATCAAGACATGTATTGAAAGCTGTGATATTGATTCATCAACATATACCAGCATTGGCATATTTACTTATCCTATTGAAATCAAGCACAATTTATTAGAGTAGCAAAGGTGTACATGTCCGTTTTTACGTTGAAGCCACATCCCCTCTACTTTGTGAAGGACATTTTAAGAGGTTGCATCTTACTCAAGAGGGACATTTAATAACAGCGTGAGTTACTGCAGGTTTGTGTCACACTAAATAGTAGCTTCTGACTTGAAAGGAACATTTAGTAAAGTTCTGAAGGGCTGCAGTCTTGTGAAAGACTTTACACAGTTTTTTCTGACTTGAAAAGGACATCTAGTACTTACTTGTAACTGTAGCTATGTGAAAGGCCAAAGGGATTCACTTTGCCAATGCTTGTTTATTGTATGCTTCTCCATTCTGAATGGGTGACCAGGCTGCAGCAAAGGTTTATTTATTTTTCCAAAGGGATTTAGAGGCCCCTTTGGGGTTTTATTTTTGCTGGTACATCCAGACTCCAGCAGAGCCTTTGTGATTTTTCTACAGGGCCATACAGACTATGTGCATGATGTTTGCTGGGTCTGCTCTTCCAGAAAGGGCCATATGCAGAGTTATTTTAATAAGAGGCCCCATTATTTATTTATTTTATTTTATTTTATCAATTTGTAGAGCGCATGGTTACACCACCGGTGTGTCCCCGTGCTAAGACATAGACTCTGAGAGAAAGTGACTGCTATCTGCATGTCCTACCGAGTAGTACAGGCTAATTGAGAAGTTACCCTTATTCAGTTTTAGCGAACAGCCAGGTCTTTAGCTGTTTGCGAAATCTGATTTTGCATGGCTCTGTTCTTAGGGCAATCGGTAGGGTATTCCATGTTTTTGCTGCAAGGTACCTACAGGAGCGTGCCCCCATTCTTGCTCTAAATATTCTCGGTACCGTCACCAGTGCTTTTCCCATAGATCTTAAACTCCGTCCTGGGGTGTATTGGGTTAGTAGTGGTTGAAGGTATCTAGGGCCGTTCTTTACTAGAATGCGGTGACAGTGGCACATTGCCTTAAACACGACTCTTTTTTCCACTGGCAGCCAGTGCAGTACTGTCAGGGCTTTCCATTATGTGGTCCTCCTTCGAACATTTATTGCAGACAGCTGTGTTTAGTTGCCAAACTGCTTCAATCCTGTCTGGCACATGGGCAGTTAACAACTGTCTCTCCCACAAGAATCAGAATGACACATATGGGGACAGTAAATACTTGATGAACATTTATGTCTGATACCATTTTTGTATGTTCCATCTGCAGACAGGTGGAGTGAAATGGGCAGATGACAGGTCACCTGGCCCTTCAAAGCATCCCTGTGATGCATTCATAGTCCATAACATCTACCTGCTGCACTCTGCACTACACCCTTACCTGGGGAACACATATTTGGATGTCTGATCTTCGTAGGGGGTCAGGAAGCATGTGGAAAACACTGCTGATGGAATTTCACACCTACGTCCTATGGCCAGCATGCAATGTTGCAGTCAGGAGCTGCTCCTACCCTTAGTCATTGTGCTAAATATCCTTGAATCAGGTCATCAAACTAGGATGAGTCTTTGTGGCTCCACCTTGCATGATATCACACTCTAGGCCCCTGGACAAGGCTGCCAGTATTATTACCCCACCCATCCATAACCGTCTCCAGGAACCTCTTCATGAATATGGTGGGTGCGGAGGGGAGAGGGCCTGAGACACAGGGGATTATAGAACTCCATCCTATCCTCATTTTGTGTCTACTGTTGATCAAGATCTATGAAAGGCCTTCAACAGCATTTTTATGTGCCTACTGCCTGAGTACGAAGGGAAAGTTGAGTGGTACAATGAGACTCTGAAAAATAAGGTAACCATAATGTGCAGCGATATGGGTCTTAAGTGGCCGGCAGTGTTACTCTAGATACACTGATCAATTCGAGCCACCCCTCGCTAAAGGACTAAATTGAGCTCTTGTAAAAGTTTGATGGGCAGACCCATGATCCTTTCTGGTGCTCTTCCTGTAACTTCAGCTGTACTTGATTTGCACTTGAATGTTGAAGTGACTTTAGAATATTGATAGCAACTATGGGGAGAGGATGTAGCCTTACGGCTAGAGCGGTCGACCTCGGACCTGGGAAACCGGGTTCGAGTCTTGGCAACAACGCTGCATATCCTGTGATTCTGGGCAAATCACTTAATCTCCCTGTGCCTAACAAAAATGAATGTGTTTGTCTGTAACGAAACTGGTGCTCGTGTAAAGCGCTCTGATACCCGATGCCTCGGGTCTAGTTCGCGCTATATAAAACTCTTTAAAAAAAAAAAAAAAACTATCTCATTGTACAAGCATTTTCCATACTGAGAAGCAAGCTGCAGTGCCTACGTGCCACATAAAATCTTGTCACAATCTGCAGCCAGTCAGCTGGTTACACATCAAGATCTACTAAGGAAAATCAGCACTTCAGCCTGGTGGTGTCAACTGCACCAGATGCTGCTTATCACCAACACTGCTGTGAAGTGCCAGAGACAGCCTCTTTGGGTTCATAAATCACAATGGATGAAAACCACAGAACAGAGAGACAACTGAAACAGAAATCAAGCTGCTTCTGCCCTTGTTCCTGTTCCTTCCAATGGACTGCGTAGACAACATCAACAAGCGGCCCCAACTTCTGCCCGCAGCTATGGCTTGCAACCCCAGTAGTCTTCCGGGTACCTGATCCCTCAGGGGGTTTGGCCAGCCCTCTTTGCTGCAAGCCTGTTTGCTTGGATTGCATCCTGTGATTGTCTCAGAGGGGGCAAGTGTCAAGTGGAAAAAAGCCACATTGAGCCGACTGCCCTTTCCTGCAAGTATTGGAGCAGTACAGGCACCTTCCGAAACTTTCTTTATGTTGTGTTAGTACTCATGAGTTCACCTACTCCACTGGTAGAGGAGAGGGCCCATGATTACAATTCCATTTTAGTGGTTATTGAGCTGTATGAAGTCTGTGACTCCTTCCAAATTTGGAGCTTCACTATGTAATCTACTTATCAGGCTATTTCCAGGTTGGTGGTGGATGATTACATGAGAATGTTAGTTTGACTATAGATTAAGACTAACTTGCCTGCAACTGTACCTTGCAGAAGCTCTTTGCAACCTTTATTCTGGCTTTATACCCTTGCAAGCTTCCTATCTTTTGCACCTCCCCCCACCCCAATGCCAATGAATGGTTTGTGCCTGCTGGTTGGGGTCCTGGGAAGTGTGAAATCTAACTCAAGGACCACATACCCTACCTGGACACAGTGAGGCCTGAAGTGGGAGAACAGTGGAGAATACCACAGATTTTGAGTCACCCTCTGCTTCCTGCCGTTATAACCAATCTAATTGGAGGCACGGCTGAGTTTGGATCCTCCCTTTACGCCTTCTGTTAGAACTGACGTCCTTGGCGTGGTTTTCCCTCTAACTTTTTGCCTTCAACCCTCCTGTTTTGCTGACTTTGTTTTTGCTGGCCTTAGGACTCTGCACACTTATCACTGATAACCAGTGCTAAAGTGCTTGTGCTCTCTCCTTACAACATGGTAGAATTGGCAGATTGAATCTACTTCCAACTCAAGACACAATCTTTTGCTAGCCTCTTGCAATGGCTAACTTTTGTACCTTAATTTTTTTAGATATGTTTATGTTTATTGATGTATTTATGCCTAAACTTTGCTGCCTTTCTGGTGATTGAATTATGTTCCTTGTAAACTTCCTGATGATACCTCAGTTAGGTTTGTCATTTGTGATGAATAAATATTGTAGGTAAATATGTATCACAGGAAGCCCACCAGCAGCACACCACGACAGGGATACACCTGGACAATGTTCCTGGAAGGAAACTCGAGAAGAATCGACGAGCTAGAAGAAGAGATCTCAACAAGGTCCTTAAGCTCTCAGTATCGTCGCAGGTTGTGACGTCATGTGACCCTTAACCCCCACTGTTAGGCCACTGCATGTTGATTTTATAACATTTTTGTTGAAACCTCTATCAGCTGCTCGGCGATTAACAGTTATTGTCAAAAGGCAGCTACTAAAACTAGTAAAAACTGAAGACATACTTTCTATGACAATCTTCAAATTGGTGAAATCACAGGAGTTTCTAAGCAGACCAGAGGGCTTGCAAACAATATCTACGGGATTCTGGTTCCTGTCAATATCCATCCCCAAGTGACCCTATGACAAAAGGTACTTCAGCATACTTTTTAAGATTCCATTAGTCATGAAAAATAAATCTGTCGCTCTGGAAGCGCTGGTGCGTTTTATTCCATCATCTTCAAATTAAAATTAAACATTGCAGTAAGTTAATAGTACCGAGACTCACAGATTTCTTCGCCTGATGTCGCACTAAATCAAACATTTAGTTTAAAATATATGCAGTGGGAAATATGGGAAACAAATGCAAAACGAGAATTACTAGTTTGTATCAATAACATATTGTCTGCATAAATTAATGACTTAATTATAATTTAAAGCCTATGTGCGTTTAATTCTACATACCAGTGGCCATCTATAGTATTTTCAGGTCTCTTTCTGCTGATGGCCGGGTCTTTACATCAGGGTGACTTTACATTTGTGATGGTTACCCAATGGTGTGAGCAGAAGAGGTGGAAGGTCTTGCTTCTACACCATTCGAAAAAACGAAACTATTCTGCAATAGCTTCTATATATGATTCATGAAGTGACTCTATGCTGTTGTAATGGGTCAGTGGTACAGAGAGACTTGGTACCTCATTAGACATGCCCCAGGACCCACACCCAATAAGTCTGCACCCCCTTAATAAACATTATTGAGGATCCCGTTAGCCCTGGGGGTGTGGAGTTAGCAGATAATCTGAGTAGACCCAGAGGTTCAACTGAGAAATGGGGAACTACCCAAGAATTGGTCATTCTGTGCCGGGGTTACATTCATTCAATATATTTTATTGCTATTGCTTGCGCTACATTATCACTGTATCCGATTGTAAAGTAGACCACGCCCACTTTATAGATGTAATAGAAATACTAATAGTTCTATGATGTTGGGAGTGGGGAGTTAGCTCTGTGTTACCCTATGGAGGAATGCCCTTTTCTGGAGTCCATTAACAAAAAACACATGTTCCCCAATGTGAAGCTCTGACTTTTTCCCGTGAGGCTCTTAAAATAAAAAATAAAAAAACAAGAAGTGCCCTTCAGGAGCCTGCCCTGTCCATTCCTATTCTTCAGTTCAAGCCTTAAAAGCCACAGAGATACCAGTGCTATTCAGCAGACTACAACAGTGTATTACTGCAGGATTCTCCTGAGAACATCTGAATAAACACAGAAGATGGGGGGTGAACTTGCAGGCAATGAGAACGCCTCTGCCAGAATTATCCTGGACATCCCCCGCCGCAGCCACATCTCCGGTCACCTGAGAGACTTTCACTGGCTCCCGATCAACAAATAAATCACCTTCAAGCTCCTCTCGCATGCATACAAAGCCCTCCACAACACCAGACCTGCATACCCCAACCTCCGTCTGTTCTTCTACACACCCACCAGACATCTCCACTCTGCCCAACTGGCCCTGGCCACCATCCCACGGATCCACAAGACCTCGGCTGGAGGAAGATCCTCCTCCTACCTCGCTGCGAAGACCTGGAACTCCCTCCCTCTACATCTCAGGCAATCACTGTCACTGCTTCCATTCAGGAAGGACCTCAAGACCTGGCTCTTCGACTGAGGCTCCAGAATCCCTCCACCCCCTGCCTTGAGACCCTAACGTGTGATTAGCCGTGCTTTATGGGGAGAGGATGTAGCCTTGCGGCTAGAGCGGTCGACCTCGAAGCTGGGGAACCGGGTTCGAGTCTCGGCAACAATGCTCAGCATCCTGTGATTCTGGGCAAATCGCTTAATCTCCCTGTGCCTAACAAAAATGAATGTGTCCATCTGTAACGAAACTGGTGCTCATGTAAAGCGCTCTGATACCCGATTTTCTCTGGTCTAGTTCGCGCTATATAAAACTCTAATTAAAAAAAATATTTTTATAAGAATCCTGATTGATTGATTGATGAGGAAACAGTGGGTAAGTCAGGTTAGTCACCCTGACCCCTGGCAGACCCTCTGGATATAGATGTATCTTGCTGCCATTCTGCCATGGCAAGTAGTGGTAGGTCATTCATGACCACACATGTAGAATAAATATAATTGCACAATGTGGAAATCCGTTTTTGAACCTAGTAGGCGAGAGAACACATTCCTGTTCTGAACTCCTAAAAGGCTCAAATCATCTGACCCCTAAAACGTGGCACACCCTTCCTAACTTGGCTCATTTAGGAATGGTCTCCTCAAAGAGATACATATGGTACTTGTTAATAACGAACTAGAGCAACAATAGAGACAAGAACATTAAGAAAGTTAAAGCTACCAGTGAAGTTAGCGATGAAGATAATAATTTAATAAGTAAAGTACAACAAACTTGAATGATGTCTGATCCAGAAATCAAATGCTGCAGCAAAGACTAATTGGGGTTACTGAAGCTGGAAACGCCAAAAAATATATGTGATCCTACGGCCTCCAAAGAACTTTAAATTCAAGGTCTGACTCTCATTTCAAGCTCACCTTATGGTGTCAAACTTCCACCCAATTCCTCACTCTAAATTGTATCCAAAATTTGCTTTTGAGAGGATAATCCTGGATAATCTCTGGTGGAAATCCTCAAGAACTCTGGTCTCGTCTGCTCCGGTTGCTTCTTCCAGCAGCTGAACTTCAATCACCTTCTCGTCGCTGTCCACACAACTTCTTCTCACTGTTTTTTCTCAATGTTCAAATCACCACACCCAATCCAAACACTTAGGGCCTCATTTATGAGATTTTGACGTAGGGCAGCACCACAAGAAATCTTGCTGTGCTGCCCTATGTCAAAACAAAAGGGCAGGAATGCACTGTATCTATGAGATATGGTGTATTCCTGTACTTTACCACTGCGCCGGTGCACAATGGGCTGCCATGCGCCAAAGCAGGCACCCTGGCACCATCCTACACAAAATCAATCAATTCAGGCGATTTCCTCTTTATATGTGTGCTGCAGAATGACGCACACAAAGAAAAAGGAAAAAACAGGGAAAAATTAAAACATTTCTCCTCGATGTGCCTCCCTAATGCCACACCTGGGATGGCGTTAGATTCTGATGCATTCCCAGGTTTACGATTTCATGGGCTCCGATTCCATGGGAGTTGTTTGGGAACACCCCCAGCAACACCCATGGAACGCCCCTTTCTCGCAGTGTTCTGGGAAAGGGGCACATATTTACAAGACCATGAAAATCCATGTAAAGTGGCTTTACGTAACCTTGTAAATATGTTGGGGGCACCTTGCACCACCAGAACATCATAAAAGTGACGTTCCGGCGGCGCAAAAGTGCTCATAAATGAGGCCCTTAGCTCTCAAACACTGCACATACTCCACCAATATTCATCTTTCTGATCGCTCACTTGTGATTCAAAATGTGCGCTGTAGCCTGTTACTTGTTAACTGAAAGTGCTTTAGCACTTGGTCGAGGGTATGAAGTGCCATATAAGGTAACTCTATTGCATACTGTATCACATTCAAGTTCAGGCAACTTCCCATTTCATAACTCTGGTAACCATACTATATGTCTGTTGGAATATGGGGTTTCCAAGGGTCTGATTTTCTGTTTCGGAACAATCCTAAAGGCACCCCGAACAGCTACTTCTCAGGTGTCACCTTGTCATGGGGTCTACATCCTCAAGGCTGTAGGCACCTGATATTCATGCAGACTCCAACTGGTGTTGTTTGCCCAACCTACAGAGTAGCAGCGACCTTGCCCATGTCTCAGTGTCAAGAGTATAAGCATCCTCTGAAACCAAGAAACAACACCAGCAGCACAGACTCCAACACATGCACCACCTCAGCTGCAAACTGTACTTGAGGATGTTCCACTGAAGAAATAATCACCTTTATCTTCCTTCGCCCACCAACAAATCACTAATGCAACAAGAAGGATAAATATCCCCACCATGTAACCCGTACTTACTCCAGGTACAGTCCTAGAATACTGAGTAGTTGAAATAGTTCATTTCGGAAACTTCTTTCCTTAAAAACATAATACATTGTAAAACAATTCCATCAACATACAATTTTAAAAGCCAAAGCATTTGTCAATCAATTTTCTAATAGTATAAAAACCAAAAGCATGTTAAAATGGAAATTATGCTTCATATCACTAGGACTTAGTCGAGACCACTTAATTAATCACTAATTGCAAAAACCTATGTGCAGTCAAGAGCTGGTTTCAGTTTTCCGTGCAAAATTCGTGAAAGTTCTAAGTAACATTTTCCATAGTTCCTGACTTAAGCACCATTGACTTTGTTCAACACATATAGAAACTCAAATATCATATTGTGAGCTAAACGCATTCAGGTTCCGTTTATGACTGTGACTAATACACATTATACAGTGAACAAAGATTCCATTAAGGTCATACTACCTTGCATATACGTCCACAAGTGCCAATCACTAGGTAACAGTTGGTATTAAAAAGATGAAAGTGCAAGTGCTTTGACATGGCCATCTACATTTACCTATGAGATCTAATTCCCTGATTGTTTTTGGAGTAAACAAAGCACACAGTAAGCATAGAAAATAGTACAACTTAATCATCATCTTCAGTAGTGTTACCTTCAAAAATATAATATAAATTACAAATGCAGACCCCTCTGTTTCCGCAGGAATCCTACTGCAAGTCGATAACTGCTCAGAAAGAACATTATCTGACTGGATGTGTCACTTTTCAAAACCCTTAGGGCTTGTAGATGTTGCTTAAACCCTGGGTTACGGCATAAAGGTTGTAACCAAATGCTCACTAAAATGATTTTAAAAAAAAATATGTTGTATCCATTTCTTTCTGGGCCTCACATATGCAGGGCAAAAAAACATGTGCTACATTTAATTTGGCGTGGAAGTGGCACAAGGTACAATTGTAATCTCCAGGTTCGCCAATACCAATTTTCCATTTCATTGTGTGAGATCTGATTTCTAAGATGTCATATTGGAATTTTATATAGTGTCTTTGCCAGCTGAGGTTGTGTAGTATCCAGAAACAATTCAAAACGCGGCAAGGGAGTAGCATTTAAAAATTGCGCAGATAATCTCTCCAGCCTGGTTGTATGGAGAGGGACACATGGCTGAACCGCCCGTGCATCTACAACGCGGTCCCAACCAAGAATGCGTCTTAACCACTCATTCCTTTACCATGCATGCCTTTACCACGCAATTTTGTTGTAAAGGCATGATTGGTAAAGGGATATGCATGGTAAAAATCACCACTACCATGTCCCCTCCCTCTCCCCGCCCCAAGCCCTAAAATCCTATCCTCCTACCAAGCCCCTCCCCACCCTGAGGCCTAAAATCTACCCCGCCTAGTCCTTAAAACTACCCCTTCCCCTCCCCCCGCCCTGAGGCCTAAAACCCTGCCCCTACTAAAAACTACCCCCACCTCAGCCCCCCGTCCTGAGCCCTAAAACTTACCTCTGAGCTGCCCTTAAAACAACCCCCACCCCTTCCTCCGCCCTGAGGCCTAAAACCCCGCCCCTTTTAAAGGAACTACCCCAACCTCCCACCCTGAGCCCTAAATCTGACCCCCACCCATAAACACTTCCCCAAACCCAGCCCCATACCTTAAAACTACCCCGACCCCTCCCCATGCCCTGAGCCCTAAAACCCTGCCCTCTTTCAAAAAGACTGCCCCGATCCCCCCACCCTGAACCCTGAACCCTAAAACCAACCCTCACCCCTAAAAACTACCCCATCCAACCCAGCCCCAGGCCTTAAAACTACACCAACCCCCCTCACCCGCTGTGAGCCCTAAAACCCTGCCTCCTTCCAAAAACTACCCTGCCCTGAGCCCCAAAAAACTGACCCCCACCCCTAAAAACTACTCCCAAAACCTGATCCCAGCCCCACTTACCTGTCCGCGTCCAGAGCTTTCTGTTCTGATGCTTCCTCTTCCTCTCCCCACCCATCCGGACACTAGAACGCTATCTGCCTTAACCACGCATATTTGTGGTCAAGGCAGATGCGTGGTTCAGACAAGCGTGGTTACCCTTGCGGGGAAACAGCACGCGTGGCTCAGCCTGCATTGTAAAGGCCATTTCCCCTCCAGTCTAGAGCTTTGATGAAGGTTGACAGTGACATATTCCCAATAAGTCAGTTTTAATTGCTTTTTCGAAAGCGTGGTCAGAGTGAGGGTCGGTTCCGTAAGATCTTAAACCTAGCTTACCCAACCAGGTTTCAACATGCCAGAACCACGGAAAGCTGGTGGAATTATCAAGCTCCAAGAGTTCCCTCATGCCCTCCCTGTATGGAGTAAGCTCCTGGACTGTCCAGATTCTCACCCAATATAGTAGGGGTCTTATGGGTGCCACATGTCCTATTCTCTTTAAGGCTACACCGTGAAACAGGGGAATAAGGGGAGTGCTTTTGGGGAGGTGAAGTAAGGACCTTATAAAGGTATTCTCACCCCATGTCAAGATTTCAGCATTGTCCGATCCCCACCTTTCGGCACCATATAAAGCAGCTGCCTGTGCTTTTGACTTGTAAACTTCAGCTACAGGGGATACTGAATGCCAAATAATGTGATATAAAATATTGTAGCAAGAATATCGCTGGCCAAAATGTCGACAAGGTACATTTACATAGGTAAGTATAGATGTATATTTCTTAACTCCATATAGACCTGACTTGCCTTTATACATTTTCATGGTGCGTAGATGTAAAGTTAAGAATGGTAAATCTATACTAACCTTGCCAATATTTTGGTTGGTGATCTTTTTGCTATTATAATTTTGTAGCACAATATTGTTGTGGTCCAAATTCTGACATATGACCCTCCCCGCACACACCCTCTACACCCATCGACCAATAAAACAGCATAAACGGAGAGATGGCTGAAATCCTACGGTATTGAAATCCCTGTTCTTCCTCCATAAACAATCTGGCAAACCCTTTCTGATGTTTGAAGCAGAAAATACAGATTGATGTACGACTCTCCCCTACTTCATCACCTGTGTGGAATTGGTCATGCCACTGGGGTCTGAACCAATCACAATCATTTTTACATTCGCCTCACAGTTTGAGATAGGAATATCGACCATGCCATGAAGTGTCAAGAGATGCAAAGTTGGTGATGTAAAGAGAAAAGGTTTGGAAACAGAATCCCAACTGGGGTGGTGGTGCGGGTTTTTTTCAGCATTATAGTCCAAATAGCAGTTCTCCATTAGAGACCCTGGTCACCTCCGATGGGGGTTTCCTTGTTACTTGGTAGCACCTAGTACTGGCATCATAAGGCCTTAACTTGTGGCCCTACATGCCTTTACATCACAAAACCAGTGGCGGCTCCTCCACTAAGCCAGTGAAGCATAGCCCCACTGCTCTCTGAGCAGTTAAAAAAGAAAATGATAATAATGCATCATTATCGTTTTTTTTTCCATACTTCCTCAGTTCTAGGTGTGGGGCTGGGCTGTGCACAGCAGGGAGAGGAGTGCTGGGCACAGGCTCATAGTCCCCATCTGAGTGCCAACCCACGCACTCAGACCATTCACGACGCTGGTCATGGTGACAGCAGCATTGTGATTAGCTTTGGGGAGCCTGTGTGCTTCCTGCTTCAGACCGGGAGTCAGAAGAGACGAGCAGAGGCGACGACCGTACCCAGGAAAGTGATTTTTTTTTATTCCTTCCCCCAAACCCCTCCACCCACCACCCCGTTCTGTTGCAGCCGCCACTGCACAAAATTCAGAGCACAGAAAATCAATCAATCAATCAGTAGATTTGTAGAGGGCGCTATTTGTCACCTGTGAGGGTACCCAGGCGCTAGTGGCACTAGTGCTTAAGGTTGTCAAGCGCTCACTAACAGTCACAAGATGCGAGGCACTACTTACTGCAATCTTCACTGAATTACAAATTGCCCAGAATTATTCGGATTCCTCCTCTGATCCATAGCGGCTCCTTTTAACAAATATGCTTATTCCACTTCAAAGAGGATCCGTCACAGAAACGTGCCTTGTTTATCAAAGATGGTGCAGGATGTACAAAGCACAGCTTTGAAGACAGGGCCTGGGGTCTGTGCTGAGGATGCGCGCGCTCGGCCGGAGGACGGGATGCAGAGAAACCGCTGGTTCCTCCCAGGGCCTCCGCATAAACTCCTGGTACCTAGATCAGCCCTGCCATGCCTATTAAAGGACCTGCTGATAGTTTATAAAGATACTATTTAACTCAACTTCAAAGAGGAGACGCCAGTCTGCGTGACCTGTTTACAGAAGATGCTGCCCCAGGGTACAAATTACAGAAAGGAATAAAACTGCTTTGAAGATGGAAACACATATCTCAATTTTGTAAGAGGAAAAAGGGTCAACTGGGGTGATGATAAAAAAGCAGTAAACAGCGCGGCGAGTGCCACCTGAAACAATGCATACATTAAAAATAAACAAATGATGAATGCATGTAATGATGGCACTATTCCATCCGCTTCGACTCTTCTGTAATGTTAAATAAAATTGGCGCCCTTTATATGGAGATTCTTGTAACAATCTGTGCGATCTAGGGCTCAATCCTGTTCCAGGGAAATTATGGGGTCGCATGAAGAAAAGTTTTAATTTCCAGAAAAAGTGATTCCTCAAAATAAAGACAGATTTTGGGGGTCTGTCTTTAGAAACAAATCGGCCCACAATGCAGTCCTGGCATGGTGAGCCAAAGTCTCTGCCCCCCTCCCACCAAATCTTCTCCCTCCTTGAAGGTGGAAAAATGTGCACCTTTCATGTGGAGAACTCTAAATACGCCAGGCCGGCAGGGCTGGGGTGGCAGAGACTGTGCCTCTGCGGAGTCAGTCTTATTACTGTAGGCCCACTGAATGCTGGAGTACAGTGTTGTGAAAAAGAAAGTACACCCTCTTAAAGTTCTATGGTTTTACATATTAAGACATACCTGATTTCCATCAGGTGTTCACCATATCCCAAAGGCGAATACATATAACCTCGTGTTACAAACAGCAGACATATTGTAATTTAATTTTTATTTAATTAAATATGATATTCCGCTCACATTCAGTAGCTTTGTGTGAAAAACTAAGTGCACTTGTGATTCATTAATGTGTCCAACCTCCATTAGCAGCAATAATTTGAAATAAAATCTTCCAGGAGGTGTTTATCAGTCTCTCAAAATGTCCTGGAGGTTTTCTATCCCACTCCTCCTTACAAAGCGGTGCAGAGACAGAAAATCGAGTTCAAAATATCGAGTTGCACAAATATCGAGTCATTAATATCGTGGGTCAGAAATATCGACAGCAAGAATATCGCGGTCAAGAATATCGATTTTAAAAATATCGAAGTGTTTAATATCATTTCTAAAAATATAGTTGTTAAAAATATCGTTTTTCATTATAGTTATGTATGTTAGTATACATTTTATATGTATGTGATGTATGTGTTTTTGTATAAGAATTGTTTGTATTTTTAATATATGTGTTAAATTTTTAGTAGTTATTAATTTGTTTTATTTGAATTTTGCGCTTTTAGTCCCGTAGCGGGTTGTGGGTTTATAGGGGAATAGGGAGGGAAGTAATTTAAATATATTAAATATATTACATATTTTTTTATTTGAGTTTTGCGTTTTTAGTTCTGTAGTGGGTTGTGGGTGAATAGGGAAATAGGGTGGGAAGTAATTTAATTATATTACATTTATTGATTAATTTTTAATTATTAATATTTGTTTAATTGATATGTTATAGTATTAAATGTGTAAAGTAATTTATTATTAATTAATTAATAATTGATTATTAATTAATTTTAATTAATTAATTGGTAATTAAGTATGGTAATTGTGTAATTAATTTTAGGTGTGTGTTGTTTCAGTTCATAGGTGTAAAGGGTGGGAAGTAATTTATTTTTAATTTATGAATTAATAATTGGTTGTTAATTAATTTTAAATAATTAATTGGTTATTAATTTTGGAATTTTTTTAATTAATGTTAGGTGTGTGTTGTGGTGTTTATAGGTGTAAAGGGTGGGAAGTAATTTATTTTTAATTGGTGAATTAATAATTGGTTGTTAATTAATTTTAATTAATTAATTGGTTAGTAAATTTGTAATTAATTTTAGGTGTGTGTTGTGGTTTTTATAGGAGTAAAGGGTGGGAAGTAATTAGTGTTTAATTAATTATATATAGTTGTTAATTAATGTTAATTATTTGATATTCATTTTGGGTAATTGTTTATTTTTTGTGCATTGTTTTTACTTTTAAAGGGGTAAAGGATGGGTATTAAATGAATTTTAATTATTTAATTATAAGTTGTTAATAGTAATAGTTTTTCTTTAAAAAATGATATTTAATTGTGTTTGATTATTTTATAGTTTCATTTAGGTGTATTGTGGATATTATAGTGTTAAAGCATGTGTACTCAATAAATGTTTATTATTATTTTTCTTTTAATAATATTTTTTAATTGATTATTAATTATGGAAATAAATGTAATTAAAAATGTTGAAGTGTTTTGTTATAGGGTAAGTAATAAAATAAATAAATTTATGTTTTAAATAATTTTTTTGTTTGTTAATATTTGCTACTTTTAAATAATTATTGTTTATAAATGCATTTATTAATTTATTTTCTATCTTATTTGAAGGTTTTTGTTATATGTAATTAATATTATAATATGTGTTCTTTTTATATGTTTAAAATATTTAATTTTATATTTTTAAAATATTGTTTATTTATTTTTATGATTTTTAAAATTTTGTAATATTTTTAGTTTTTTTCAATTGTTTAAGTGTAATTAGTAATTTTTGTTTCTCTGCCATCCAGCACTTTCCCTACTGTTGCACTCACTGGAGTGGGAATAGTAATTTTTACCTCTCCGCTATCCAACACTTTCCCTACTGTTACACTCTTTGGAGTGAGAATAGTAATTTTTCCTCTCCGCTATCCAGCACTTTCCCTACTGTTGCACTCACTGGAGTGGGAAAAGTAATTTCTACCCCTCCGCTATCCAACACTTTCCCTATTGCTGCACTCACTGGAGTAGGAATAGTAATTTTTGCCCCTCCGCTATCAAACACTTTCCCTACTGTTGCACTCACTGGAGTGGGAATAGTAATTTTTACCCCTCCGTTATCCAGCATGTTCCCTACTGTTGCATTTACTGGAGTTAGAATAGTAAATTTAATTACTCCGCTATCCAACACTTACCCTAGTTTTGCACTCACTGCTATGGGAAAAGCAATTTTTACCCCTCTGCTATCCAACACTTTCCCTACTGCTGCACTCTTTGGAGTGGGAATTGTAATTTTTGCCCCTCCGCTATCAAACACTTTCTATACTGTTGCACTCACTGGAGTGGGAATAGTAATTTTTACCCCTCCACTATCCAACATTTTCCCTACTGTTGCATTCACTGGATTTGGAATAGTAAATTTAATTCCTCCACTATCCAACACTTACCCTAGTTTTGCACTCATTGCAGTGGGAATAGTAATTTTTACCCCTCCACTATCCAACACTTTCCGTACTGTTGCACTCTTTAGAGTGGAAATAGTAATTTTTGGCCCTCCGCTATCCAACACTTTCCCTACTGTTGCACTCACTGGAGTGGGAATAGTAATTTTTATCCCTCCACTATCCAACATTTTCCCTACTGTTGCACTCGCAGGAGTTGGAATAGTAAATTTAATTCCTCCTCTATCCAACACTTACCCTACATTTGCACTAACTGTAGTGGGAATAGTAATTTTTACCCCACCCCTGTCCAACAATTTCCCTACTGTTGCACTCTTTGGAGTGGAAATAGTATTTTTCCCCTCCGCTATCCAACACTTTCTTACTGTTGCTATCACTGGAGTGAGAATAGTAATTTTTACCCCTCTGCTATCCAACACTTTCCCTACTGTTGCACTCACTGGAGTTGGAATAGTAAATGTAATAATTCCGCTATCCAAAACTTTCCCTACTGTTGCACTTATTGTATTGGGAAATGTAAGTTTAATTTTTTTATATAGTTTATTGTTTTAATTTATTATAGAATGTTTTTATTTTAAATTATTGATATATATATATATATATATTTTTTCTATTTTTATATAATTTTAAAGTTTAAAAATTAAATAAAGATAATAGTTAAACTATTTTTAAGTAAATATATGTATATGTATACATTTCTGTTTGTGTGCTTATATTTTTTTAAATTAAGTTTATTTGTTATATTTAGTTAAAATGTATATTAAATGTAATTAATTTTGTTAAAAACAATATTAATATTTAATATATTTACTATATAATATTTTATTCTATATATATTTTTAAATCGATATTTTTTATATCTATGGTGTCCATTACGATGTCGGGCGGATAAAAATCCGCCATCAACCACAGTGGCGAAAATCCGCCCGCCTACACCGTCTGAATACCGACCGAGCAATTACGATGCCGCGAACCGAAAACCGCCGGATGCGGAAAATAAACAGAAAAAACCGCCCGCCCATGTCCGAGTCCAAGTCCATCCGCCCGCCACGGACGGAAAGACGCACGACAAGCCAAAACCGCCCGCCCTGACGACCGAGACACCGCCCGTTAAATTAGGATTGTACCGACATGAGCGCGGGAAATCCACAAATACACCGCCCGCCAGCGCAAACAACAGTGACGAAAATGGACACGGCGGAAGCCCTGGCGGGCACGTCCATGCCCAGAAACCATCCGCTGACGAAAACAAACACACACAACATGGTTAACAAGTCCACACAGCAACCCACGCACAAAAACCCAAACACAGTACACATCCCTGAAACACCCCCCCCTGGACAAACAAATCAACTACAAATCCCAGAACACCAGCCACAACACACCTGAAAACAACAGACCATCATGACACACCCACATAGGTAAGTACAAAACCAGCCCCTTCACAGACCACAACCCCCTGCAACATTACAAACTGAGGACGAAAGCACACAACACAGCGAGACAGAAAGGACAGCAGCACACCACAGACATGCACCCATCACACCCATCACCACCACCACCACCAAACACCGGCAACACAAACCCCCTGCACATCACACACCACACACCGCACCAGCACCACAAACACCAAAACACACACCATGGCACCACACAGAATGCCCAAGTTCACTGCCACCGAGTTGACGGTCATGGTCGACGAGATCGTCAAGGTGCACCCACAAATCTATGGCAACCAGGTCCAACAGACACCACTATCCACCAGAAACCGGTTGTGGAGCAGGATCGTAGACCAGGTCAATGCAGTCGGGAACGTTCCACGCAACAGAGGAGAAATCAACAAAAGGTGGAACGACCTCAAAAGCGTGGTCAAGAAGAAGGAGACCAAAAATCGAGAGCTGGCTGCCAGGACTGGCGGAGGGAATCCCGCGCTATTCAAGACCTTCAAGGCTTGGGAGGAGAAGGTGCGAGTCATCATACATCCGGAGATCCTCACCGGATTACCAGGGGGAGTGGAGGCTGGTAAGTACAAACAAACGTATACCAGCACACCACTATGTAATCACATGCACTACCACCATGCCATAGCTCCTAGGGACAAACACCCCCATGTCCAGTACACAATACACAAGACATCACCCACACATGCAACAGACACTCACACACACTCAGCCCAAAGCTACCAACTAACAAAACCATGGGGGCATGTGTACAGTCAGCCAGCACCGCAACTCCCACCAGGTCCCCTTGTACTCCAGATGCGCCAGAATGAGCACTCCCCACACCCACATCCATGTGTCCACCATAGCTGCACTGACCGACAAGTAACAGGTAAGTAGCCGGAACACAAAGACAGTGGGTCGGAGGGGGACAGCTGAAGTAAAACACCCACCAGGCCCCCACTATCACAGACCAGCAAGGTGGAGCACCCCTCCCTCCCAGTACCATGTGGCATCCATTGCATTGCGCACTCAGAAACAACCTGTAGGTGGGAAAATGTACAGGGCGGGGCGTCTGTAGGCATGAGGACTGTACTACGACTGACACATGGGACATGTCACGTAGCAGAGGAACACGCAGCACTGCTCCCAGTCACAATCATGAGACCAATGTGCACACGGACATGTTCAACAGAGTCAAACCCCACATGACCCATCACAGATACAGCAACACCTAAGGAGCCACGTCTGCATGTACAAGTCCCACTGGAGCACAGACCCACACGGCAGGCACTGTGCCACCCATCACACACATCAGCAACACCATCGAAGTCCTGTCCATGTAGTCCTCACTGCCTGTCACCCACACATCGTACAACAACGCCCACGTAAGACAGACCGTACTAGAAGTAACAGCTTGGAACCACAATATTGCACACAAAGACAACTGGACCCATGAAACACACAGGCACACAATGCACATTCAACATATCATCCATCTCACCTCTCAGCCACAGTGTCATGAAAGGTATGACATCCGAACAGCTGGCCCTCATACAGTAGACATGCAAAGATACCTGCCCATGACAAATCAAGTGCCTGCAGTGACTGAAGCGCACGTCACACTGCGAGTAACGACACACATAATATAGTCAACACCCCAAGAGCACAGCACTGATGCACATGTACCAGGGCAGCACGCACACAAAGGAATTGGCCCATCTGCAATACGTCGTGTGGCACACAACAAGCACGAACTCACAACATTGCTACCAATGTGATGTCCATGAATGATAACAGTCAGCAGATAATCCGGCCATGTGAGACAGACACACACCTTTGTCAATGCACTGTCACGTTGCCAGAACACATGTCACGTTCTGCACCCATTACCCACAGCATGTACCCCAAAAGCATATTTCAACCCAAGAGCGTTTAGGGGCTGTACCCCCTTTTGGCATCAGCGTACCTAAGCGTTCCATCCCTCCCCCTAAACCATCGTTCAACCCAACATCGTCGATGGTCCTGGAGCACGCATACACACGAGCCACAAAATGTAGGAGCATAGCAACACACACCCATCGGCATTGCTAATCCGTCCCATGCCACATGTCCACATCACACAGACCCATTGCCTAGCCCACGCATACACACATCGTACATCCACACACACGCCACTGGGAAACCTGTGCACGACAGTGCACGAACTGTGAATGTCAGACAACCAATACATACTTTGCTAGGTGCAACACAATGACCCATCTCATCCTCCCCACAGGTGCCGAACTGCTGGATGCTGGAGAGGGTGACAGCAGCCAGCACAGCCAGTCCGCAAGCCCCCGACCCGGACTCACGGATGTAGAGGAGCTGGACACCTCTCCGGACACGGACCACCCAGCAGGCCCATCTGGAGTGGCAGGGCACAACCGCTCCCCAGGGCCCCTCCTGCCCACCAACCCATCGCCCAGGGCTGCTGACCAGTCACAGACCCCTGCTGCCACAGCCGTTGCGGCCACCACCACCGCCGCAACCACCACCACCGCCGCAACCACCACCACCACGCCATCCCTCGCCACAGCCCCTGCGCAAGGGTCGGCACGGCCGTCGGGCTCCACCCTGGGAGCCAGAGCGAGGACCGTGGTGAGCAATGTGGCTAGTGGGCAGGTCGGTGGCAGCAGTACTGGTAGGAGGAGCAGGGCCAGGCCAACGCCAACTGTGCCTGGGAGCCAAGCCCTGCCGCCAATCGACAGAGTCCTTGGGGCCTATGAAGAGGCCCAAGGCGAATGGGCCAGGTCGGCAAGCGACACGCGGGAGGTCCTTGCGATGTTGAGGTCCATGGACGCCCATATGGCCCAAATCGCGGCCCTCATGGGCCAGCTGGTGGTGAGGGGGAGGGCACAAGCAAGGCCAGCAACACCACCTCCGCCACCACCTGCTGTGGCGCAGGCTCGTGCAGCATCGCGTTCCCCTGCGTCCACAGCGAGTGAGCACTCCTCAACCACCACCAGCGGAACATCAACACCCCCCCCTACCAAACATGGAAGGGGCCGTCCGAAGAGGAAACAGGTGTCCAGAGAGGACTTCGCCCGCACCAAACGCCAGTGAGTCAGCCAGCCACCTTGACCACCTACTGCATTGACTTGTAATACGATCCTACCCCACACTGCCATGTGAATGGCATGTGTCTGTTGGACTGTGGACATAGAACTTCATGGGTACACCTTGACCATCACGCAGCCATGACCGTCTACTCATTGTTACAGCATGCACCACGTTTGTCATCACCTTGCACACAATCACATGTCACCGCTGTAAATAAATACACCTTGATCACAATCTGCTTTATGTGTCCTGGGTTTATTCAACGATGTGCAATCGCCACCATGAGCAGAAATGCATCTGCTGTGTGGCATGTCGATGGGACAGGAGAGGCTGCAGGGACCTAGGGGTGAAAAACAGAACAAGAGTACATTCAATGAGTGTGTCACACACTCATCACACAGTACTTGTCACCAACTACAAGCAATGCACACACATCTCACAGAGCAACAGGGCACAATGCTACAGCCACTGTCAGTGGCATACCAACCTGGACATGGACCATTGACACACAGCACTCAGTGAACAAAAGGCCCCCGTGACAGAGCACACATACACCTGCACAACTACAGCTACATCAGCCGTCGTACATGGTCACTCACCGTCAAGTGAAGTAGCGGGCGATGAGCTGCTGACGCACATTCACAGCTTCATCCTCTCCACTGTCCTCTTCACTGGAGCTGTCCTGGTCTGCAGGCTGGGGCCCTGGTTGATCTCCGTCATCCACTATCAGGGGGATCTGCTTGCGGATCGCAAGATTGTGCAGCATGCAGCAAGCCACAATTATCTGGCACACCTTCTGTGGGGAGTATGCCAGTGCGCCCCCGGTGCGGTCCAGGCATCTGAATCTGGACTTGAGGAGGCCAAAGGTCCGCTCAACCACACGTCTGGTCCTCCCATGTGCCTCATTGTAGCGGACATCAGCTGGGCTCCCAGGACGTCGTAATGGGCTGAGCAGCCAGGGCCCATTCGGGTAAGCAGAGTCACCTGGGTGTGAGGGACACAGAGAACCGTTGCAATTCCAACTGGACACAAGACAGCATCGCACAGCCAGCACGCTACACTACTCCACATACTCACCAACAATCCAGCCATGGTCCGGTTGCAGATCGGTCATCAGACGTGGTAGGATGCTGTTGCGCATGTTGTGCGCGTCATGGGCCGATCCTGGGAATTTCGCACACACGTGTGTAATCACCATGTCCGCAAGGCACACCACTTGCACATTCAGGGAGTGCGTGTGCTTCCGGTTGCGGTAGAGGTGCTCAGTGGCCTGTGGTGCAACAAGGCCAACATGGGTGCAGTCTATTGCACCAACGACGTGGGGGATTCGTCCAAGAGCATAGAATGCACCCTTCACTGCCGCCAATTCACGAGCCCTGGGGAAGCGGATGTATCTGTTCCTGTACAGCATCATGGCTGACAGTACATCCCTGAGCACCATGCTGAACATGGGTTGGGACATCCCACCTCCACTGCCCACTGTGTGTTGGAATGACCCAGTGGCGAAGAAATGCAGTGCAGCCATCACCTTAGCCGTGGGGGTGAATGCTGTTGGATACACCCTGCGAGGACGGAGGTGGGGTTCCAACAAGGCACATAGACGATGCAGGGTGGGTCGGTCCAGACGATATTTGCGGATGACCTCCACATCCACCATGTCTGACAGCAATTGGTAGGGGCGATGAATGTTTGGTCTCCGCCTAGGAAAGATGGAAGTGGACACATGTCAAAGCAACACGCCACATGGCATATTCACATACACAAAACATAAATGACTGAGCAGGCAATTGAATGACAGAACGGCTGACAAGTAGGGACAGCACAGCCACAATACACTTACACAGGTCCCCTACCAATAGCAATGGGCAGTGACACACACCATTGCTATGAGCATGCACATGGGGAGTTAGGCCTTAACAACTTGTAAGGCATGCTGATGGTAACAGACTGCATATTCGGTAAGCTGCAACACCACGGCAACATGACTAGCTGCTGTGCATCACACTGCTTCCGAGGCTGGGTGTGTAGGGCACACACCAACAACGCTATGGACACAGGCTGAGCGGCCAAAACAAGTGGGACCTGTGGCACGAGGGGATATGAGACAGTCATTGATGTCCCTACTGCACCCTATGTACAGCACTGTACGGATCACACCTCCAGAAACATTGACAGGTGTACACATTGACAGCCCCATGCCAACACGGCTGTGTGCTTGCAACTACACATCACAAGTGACACGTAACATTGCACATGCCAAGTGGCAGATGTACATAGTGAAAGATGGCATGTGTGTGCATATGCATATCCCATGCTCCCATGCCAATGTGTACATGATGATGTGCCTACAGACATGTGGAGGCTGAGCACTGGCCGTCCCTGCCTATGCACACAGCATGTTGTGGCCCTGTCCATTGTGGACCTGCACCCACACGCAAATCATGGCCACACCTGCAGATGCATTGTGCACATTATACTGTGTGGTGCACATGGCATCAGCGGACTGTACCCGGCATGGGCCAGGCCCTTATGGCCAACTCCAATGACCCTCGCGGTTGCACCCTGCGTGTTCCACTGTGGAGGTAGGCGTCCATGGCCAGCTGGGAGCAGGCCAACGTCTGCAATTGAAGCTGCCAGACATGGTACACGAATTGCAGCAGCTTGTACCCACTGAAACTGCCCCAGGGGGTAATATGTGTGTGTGAGTGGGACAGGCATAACCACAGCTACCTGGCACTGCAGCCTGGCACCCCTCGACAACACCTGCTGCTGCCACCACTCCACCTACACGTGGATGACGCTGAGGACATGTCCAGGTCCACTCACCAGCGAGGAGCTGGAGAACCTGGATTCCGTGCTCCACGCACACTGCACATGGCTATTCCTTGCGAAAGTTGTGTGTGAGAGACAACTGCAGTGTGTGTGGGTGTGCATGTGGGGGACACACATGTCGTTGCTCCGCAGCACTATGAGTCAGAGCCTGTGGAGTACAAACATGCACTGCTCACCATGCTGGCTGCAGGTGGCATGGGTATGTGAGCTCTCGGGCGCTTTGACCTGTCTGTCCCTCCCGAGTGGTGGTACATGGCAACTTCATGTCAGACATCCAGTGACACAGACAATTGGCAATGCAGGTCTCAGTGCACTTGTTGGTCGTGTGGAAGTCAGGCTGGGGCCATGCTGCCCTTCTCAGTCCCAGCAGGCCTGGCCTGCACGTTGACTGCACATTGCCAGTAGGTGCCGACACAGACTGCCTAGTGGGTTACATGTGTCTCCTGTTCAGGACCCCCCGGATGAGCGCTTACTCTGCACTGTCGATTGGACACACCATGACTCGTGATAGGGATGTGTGTGAGAGATAGTGGCACTGAATGTGACCTTCGTTGCGGGGTGGGCCATGCACAGGGCGAGTACGCTCATGGTTGCGCAGTGTTGGTCACAGTGGGTACACCCACACAGATGTGTTGCCTTGTGATCTTTTTCTAGGTCAGCCTGACAATGGACAGTAGATGTGGGCAGGCTACACATTGCTCGATGTGCTGTCTATATGCATGTGCCTTCACACCAGGCACAACTGCCCCTGCACATGTGACCCCTGCTGCCCTCAGTGCTGGGTCTGTTGAGCTGATGCACCATCTGTGCGTGGGGCAGACAGCTCTGCTCCTTTCCGTCATTGCCCATGACATCACTTTGCCGCAGGTGACATGGATCATGGAGGGCCCACATGTACGCGTGGGTGGACTACACAAGACTGTCCAATGGTTGTCATCCCCAGTCAGTGCTTCGAATGGGTAGTATGTGGTGCTGGTACTCATTTTAATGTGTCGAGTGGGCGGGGCTGGGTGCGGGGCTACATGCAAGACATGGGTAGTTCATCGGCTGATCTACTAGTTGCAATACACACGAGACACGTCTTTTTCCGACCACATCAGGGTCATTCCTTAAACTGGCTGAAAATCAAACAGTCAACTTTTGCACTGTCCTCATGGCCTCCCCTCGCTCGCCCCAATATGCGTTTGCACCTGAGCAGCTAGCGCATGCACAGGCAGCTCCAAGCTCGCCCCAGAGAGGCCAAGTAGTGTATGTGTGGGTCCAGTTGAACAAGTGGTCTGTCTCACGGTATAATAAGTGGCGGGACGCCGTCCACATGCGTGGTGCCCCGACTCGAGACCCGGGCAACATTGACAATGCATGACAGGCTCCGCAGTCCGGATACACCACCTGCAACACACAGAGGCTGTAGCTGCCCTAGCGGGCCAGTTCGCGTCCAACTGGAGCTCATGGCCCCACACATTCACTCTTTGGCCTCTCTGGGGCGAGCTCGGAGCTGCTTGTGCACGCGCTGGCTTCTCTGTTGCAATGGCATGTAACGTGTGTGGGTGTATTGTCAATGGGTGGGATGGTGCGAGCCACCTTCCGTGACGTCACTCCTGCTTGTGATGTGTGCGTCCCCCCACTACTTCCATTTGACTTGTGCCATACTACACATTGTGGATGTGTTGCCTGCGTGATGTGACCAGGATGAGCGCGCCATGACCTCTCACCCACCATGCTCTACTGCCATCCCGTGCCCTGGATTGCCTGTGCAAGTGGACAATGTTGGGGATACACCAGGTCGGCAGGGGATGTGAGTGCCTTGGCAAGGGCCTGGCGGACGCGCAGCAGTATCCGGCATGTCCACGGAGGGTGGGCTGACGTCTACACTTGATGCGGCATTGATCGTGTGCCCGCCTGTTGTGCACACACGAGTTCACATTCATCACCAGACAGGTGGTCTTTACAGATTCCCAGGAGTGCGCCAATGTACTGTTCCTGAGTCCTCCCAACACAGCGTGTTTCAACATTGCATGTGCGCACCTACCCATCACACCCACCCACCTGAGCCATGCGTAACTCCCGCTTCACATGACACATGTGTGTCTCCCACAGTTGTGCTACTCATTTGCGTTGACATCCAATGACAGTGGACTACATGGTCATCTCACGACTGCCGTGTACTTCACACACTCTCATCCTCTCTCATTCGTACTTGTGAAATGAATCAGCAGAGACACATTTTTGCTTCAAGCCATGTATTGGGACTTATGTCCTCTGTGATGCAGTATAGTGAACACTACTGGCAGCGAAGTGCATGTGGAGGATATACTCAGCATGATTACACATAGCATAGGGTGTAGGGGTACAGTGATTAGTTGTTGACTGTGGGATGTGGGCTTCAGAGTTACAACTGCTTAGCCGTTGGTGTGCTAATGTACATTTGCTAATTACTGTGGTGCTGCTGACTTTGACACAGACAGTATAGATGTAGCCTACCAGTCCGTTTGTCATCATGGGCACAGTGCATCTCAGTTCCATGTTACAGGTTTGCTGCTATAGTTACTCATACACACGTGCGTGGAGGTGACATCAGGGCATGGGCTTACGTGCATGCAACGGCGTCCCACTTGTTGTTGCGATGTGGTGGGTACTGGCCATGTCACAGTCACTGGGCTCATGTTGTTGGTGGATGCACTTGGTGTCCATGCAAAGCTCCTGGCACGGACGTTCAGAGGGAGGTGAGGTGACAGCTCTCACATACTACAGCAGGACGATTACTGTCCACTGACCGGTGCATATGTTCATGGGCGCAGGATCCATATCATGGCATGGTTGTACGTGCAGTTCTGTCCATGTGGTTGCCATACACAAATCCCATGCCTCTGCCTCCCCCTGTACATGCAGAGTTACTGGATGTGATGAGGAACAGGGTGCATGTCCCGAAAAGTATCAGATGTCATGGCAGTGTAGTTGTTGTTGTGGTGTCAGTTGCAGGTTGCATGGTATAGTTGTTGTACTGGTAACTGCCTAGTCCGTGCATAAGCCAAGCATGGGTAAGGTGTGGGACATCATTGCTCAATTGGGGGTATGGTGACGGGGCCCGACGAATTGACAGGTTGTCAGGAATGCAATACCTTCCAGCAGGGCTTCCATGGCATTGGTGGTGGACATGGTTGCCATCCAATGTAGCGGATGGTGGCTGTCAAGGTGTTGGTCGTGAGTTGTCCCTTGTAGGAGCATGATGGGACATGTTGGATGGCATTCGATGTAACTGTAATCCATTATCCGTCGTGTGGAGGCACAGTGGTCCCATTGCAGTGTGGGTCCGATAGTCGCCACATACGCCATGCCCCCATAGGCTGAACAGACCCTGTCGTGGGCGTCCAGGGGTTGAATAGTTGTAGCAGGTCCGCCCTTGGACATGCCGGGTTGGAGAGACATAACTCCACAGGATAGTAGAAGGGACACCTCCGACAGTAGAAGACGGGGATGACGCAGCTGAACAATGCGATGCGGTAAGTTAGTCGGTAACTTACGTTCAGCAAGGCCAGATTGTCACATCCCAATATCTGTATCAGGTTATGTTTGTACAGCTTGATCTGTCCGGCGTAGTTGGGTAGGTGTGGTGCAAGTGCCATTTTGCTGCAGGGCGCTGTGGTGGCGTGCTCCGGCTGTCTGTGCAGTCTGCAGAGTGCAACCTCCGATGTTGCTGGGAATTCTGTAATGGTCGTAGGGAGGCAGGACTTGTGTTATGTTGGCTTGTGCGGAGGACACGGGCCCTCATCCCACATGCTTCTCTGAATGGTCAAGGTCAGTGGTGTCTGACTCCTTCCAGATAACTTGCATGTGAACCACATGGGGGAGTGTTATCATTTCTTCTTTCCGTTGTGAATGTACTTTGGTGTTATGCGCTATCTGCCCTGTGGCCGCTTCCCTCTGCATGCCTGTGTTGGGCTTTGTTTGGTGCAATGACTGTTGTCTCCGGCTTGTTTAGTCGGGATGTGGTTTCACAGTGGGAATGGAAGGTCATTCGGTGCTGTCTCCTCTCCCGTGTGTGGGCAGCAGGCTGCGTTTCCGCTATACGTTGGGCTTTGTGTTATAATTGGTCCCACCTGTTGTCTGTCCCTGGTATCTTTGATGTTACGTATTGCATGTCTTGTTATTGGGTGCAGGGTGGCATCGGTGTTTCTGTGTGGTACTGGCGTACCTTTTCCCGACGGGGTCCATATTCTGCTGGGTGATGTTGCCTCCGCTGTGTGCTTCGCCGTGTTTTGCACACAGGGGTGTGTCCTAATGTGGCGTGACGTCACTGACATGTTCGGGTCACTTGTGTGACGTCAGGTTGGCGACAGTGAATTGCCGGTTGGGGACATGACTGTGGCAGGGCTGTCACGTGACATGTGCGTTCTGGGTGGTGCTGGTGTGTGTGGTGTTTTGTTGTATCCCTGTGTTGTTTGTGTGCGGCGCATGCATTGCGCTGCCGTTGGCCTCTGCGTTGTGCGCATGTGTGGGTGCAGTGGTGGATGTGTCGTGTCCACGCAGGGTTGTCGGGGGGGGGCCATATACAGTTTTACCGCCCTTGCGCTGTGTGCGCTGTTTGCGTGCCCCTGTTGTGTGTCTGCCTACCTGCGTCGCCGCGGTGCATTGACTCCTCGGTGCTGCATCAGGTAGAGCATGGGGAGGGCCTGCAGTGCTGGATTCATGCTCGGGGGTCCGCCTCTTTGCTATCCGTACTGTGCGTTCGGTTTTCCGCCTTGCTTTCACGTGCGGTGTCTCTTAGCCGGGGGAACTGTTTGGTTCTGGCATCGTAATTTGTACGCCGGGCGGTACGTGATTTCGTCGGGCGTTGTGTCTCCATTAGGCCGCGCCGCTCCGTGGACGGGCGCACTTTGATGGCGGAGGGCGTAGCTGGCTTACGGGCGGTGTTTGGCTGTCTTTTCGCATCCTAATTGGGCGGGCGTGTGTGCTGTGGCGGGCGGACGATAACTGGTGCTTTTTGCATCCGCCAGCACGGCGGTGGTGCTTCCGCCCGCCATCCTACTGGGCCCCTATATTTTTTACCTCAATATTTTGATTCGATATTTTTGTACTTACCTGTTAAGGTACTGGAGTCAATATTTTTGCAGTCGATACTTTTTTTCGATATTTAGAACATCGATGTTTGTTACATCGATATTCTATCAGTGAATCTTACAAAACTGCTTTGCTCAGTGAGGTTTGAGGGTATTCATTTATGCACAGCACCACAATGGGGGGTGGTCTGGATTTGGACTTGCCAGTACGAAATCCTGGTTCTTTTATTTTCCATCCATTTAGTCATAGATATTTTGGTGTGTTTTGGAACATTTTCTTATTGCATGGCCCTCTTGTGGCTAAATTCTTAAATGGCTGCCTCATATTGCCCCACATTTTCCTCCAGAATGCGTTGATCTAGGGAAGCCTATGTGGTAGACTCAATTATTATTATTAGTAGGCATGGTATTCATTGGACAAAAGAATTCCTCAGTACACGTCTGTTATGTCACAATATACATAGACATGCTTGATGTGAGCATAAATTAAATACAAGTGGGTGAGTTCTTATTCCGTTTTCTTTTTATTTCTGGATGTTCAGACAGCCGACACGTGTTTACGTCGCATACATGGGAATTTGTCCCGCGACTTTATCAAGGCTGCATAGAAAACAAAAATGAATACTCAATGTATCACCTTCTTTACATTAGGTGTACAGAACTAAATGAGCGTTGCATTCAGTGGCCGGTGCCATACTTCATCACAATACGATATCACATTGGCTGTGTGCCCACATGCACAAGATATAATCCACCAGAAAATTACAAATTTCCTTCTACGGTGTCCCAATACTCTCAAGATCAAAAGATCCAGAATCCCAAAGACGAAGATGGAGAAAGAAGATCTCAGTGGTAAGGTCTAAGTAGTAGGTGCAATATAGGCCATATATAGTGCCAGTCGATAGTGTGGAAATATAATCTACTCAGATCGTGCGTGACGACTCCAAGAGTGAACCATTCCTGGAGTGAGATGGGAGTGGAGCCCAGAAGAGTATCAATGTAAAAACGTCTAACAAACAACCAAGTCATGTTGCATAAATACCTATTGTCTTCTTGTATGTAATCCCTGTAAAGACACCAGAGAACGCCCTGAGCATAAGTAAGACCATTAGGCCAACGTCACATATAGCTAATGTTGCAAACACAAAGAACAGTTGGTCCACCTACTTTATTAGTGGTGTTAATTCCAACCCACAGTGGGATTCAGTTTCTCGCGACGTCTCAAATATCCAATCTTATATCCAAGGGATCCCTGTATGTCCCAGAAGCTCAGAATCTACAGAAATATAGCCAATCATGTGTCACTCCATAATAATAAGTTGTGCAAGATAAATACATTATCCAATTTTATCAAAAATTACGCAAAACCAGGAAGCTCAAGAGGGACGAACGTGACTATTCAAGTGGCAGAATTTTGACGTTCGCAAAGAAATATGATCACTTGATACCCAGAGAGAGTCAGCCGGGCACACTTGATGGCAAATCAGTCAGCTCCAGTTCTACATCTCTTGATACAGCACAAACGAATGGGAGTGAGTCTGACCAGGGGGATAGCACCAGCAGGGTACCCAATAGTGAGAGCCGTTTTTTAGCCGAAGTACTGAGAATAAAGAAAGGAAACAGGGAGAACAGACGCCCCGCCCCACCAGGAAAACAAGGAGGGGAAAGAGAGGGAATGCAGGGAGAGGAACGTCCAGGGATGAGAACCAGATCCTGGAACCAGGGGAAATGAACAATGTAAATGTTGTGAACCTAAGAGAAAAATGCCTTTCTGATGATGCTCTGTCTGTTTTAACAAAAGGTATGAGTTTTTGTCCAAAAAGTATTGGTGACATCTGTGAAGTCAAAATAGATCTGTATAAATTTATAAGAAGAATGAAAATTAAGAAATATTTCAAAATGATGGATTATGGCAATAAAAATACTGAACAAAGTCATGGGGTCTTTGCCTCTAGTGAACATACCATCCAGGAGATACTAGACACTAGACTACTCCTATCGATTACAGATTGTGAGGATGAAATTGTGACATCTGAAATGATTATGCGTGATCTGAATGTAGCGAGTGACTGGAGCATTACTAGCAATTTGAAAGAGAAATCGAAATGGACTCCTGCGTTGTTTACGGGTAACAACATAGACATTTTTTACAAGCTAGTTAGTTCAGATCTAGACAGACAGATAGACAAGAAAACACATATCAAGACCAGAAATGATAACCTCACATATGGTGAACGTAAGGCCCTTAAGAATCTGATGAACGACAGAGACATCACGATTAAGGAAGCTGACAAAGGGGGGAACATTGTGGTTATGCGCAGCACAGATTATGACCATGAACTCTTATCACAACTGGGTGACCAACAGTGCTATGAGCCTCTCCCTAATAACCCGATATGGACTTTGACAGAACACCTTAACAGACACCTGAAACAGTGGCATGGTCAAGGGCTATTGGATGATAATGAGTACACATACTTGAGAGTAGACAGGCCGAAGTATCCCTGCATTTACACATTACCTAAGGTTCATAAAGATATGCCCTTTCCACCAGGTAGACCCATCATCTCTGGCAATGATGGACCGACGGAGAGAATCTCAGAGTATGTAGATACATTTCTGCAACCAATGGTGAAGAACCTACCATCGCATATCCGCGACACTAAACATATACTAGGAGTCTTGGCCGACCTGAATTGGGATGATCATATGACATTAGTTACCCTTGATGTAACCGCGCTATACACAAGCATCAGAAGAGATACTGGCTTAAGTGCGATCAGGAGAATACTGAACACCAGATCAGCCAGCACTTGGAGTCACACTGAAATGCTGATCAAGATGATCGAGCTGATCCTGGACAATAATGTCTTTCTCTTTAAAGAACAATGGTACAGACAGAAGCAGGGGGTGGCCATGGGCTCCAGATTTTCTCCTTCGTACGCGAATCTGTTCATGGGCTGGTTCGAGGAGAAGATGATCTGGGGCCCTTTAGGAATGGAATGGAATGATTCCATTCTATACTGGGGCAGGTATATTGACTGCCTTATGATCTGGACAGACTCAGAACACAAGTTGACTGAGTTCTTCAGTTACTTGAATGAAAATGAATTTAACATTAAATTTACTTTCAAGTACAGCAAAAGTTTGATTTCCTTTCTAGATGTAGAACTGTACATAAGGGAAAATAAAATTCACAGCAGACTCTTTCGTAAAGAGACAGCCTGTAATGCACTACTTCACGCATCTAGTGCCCATCCTTCACATCAGATAAGATCAATCCCCTATGGGGAACTCGTTAGAGTAAGACGGAACTGCAGCTTTGAACCTGAGTTTGAAGAATGTAAGAAGGGAGTGTTAGCCCGCTTCAGAAATAGGGGCTATAACGAAGCCACATTACGGAATGCAGAGAATAGGACACTCAGGATGAAGAGACAAGACACACTTAGAGAAGGCCCACAGCATCGACGTAAGGAGGGGAAAGTACGTATGGTGACTGGGTTCAATAACATGTCAGGTGTCCTACGTCGTAGTCTGAACAGACACTGGCATTTACTCAAGGCGGACAAATCACTTAGTGAATTCATTACTGACACACCCAACATTACATACCGACGAGGCTTGTCACTCAGGAACCTACTTAGCCCAAGTTACCCCAGGTGTGAAAGAAAAAACAACTGGCTGACATCGCTGACAAAAGGCTTCTATGGATGTGGGCACTGCAGTTCCTGTAAATGGGCATGTAACGGAAGAACTGAGTTTAAGGGTCCGGGCAACAAAGTTTATAACATAGTGACTAACATCGACTGCATGACGAAATTTGTTGTTTATATCATTGAATGCAGATGCATGAAAAGATATGTAGGCAGCACGATCAGGACACTACGTGAGAGAATGAGTGAGCATATAAGGGCGGTCAAGCAGGGAGATGTGAGATATCCCATTGCCGCTCATGTGACACAGTGTCAAGCACAGGCCGCTCATAAACAGTTTGAATTCTATGGCATAGAACAGGTCCAGCGACACCGAAGAGGGGAAATAGAGAATTGGCCCTGCGTAGACGTGAGGCACTTTGGATCCTTAGACTGCGCAGCACAGAGATAGGGCTTAACATTGACCCCGAATTGCACTACTTCCTGGGAAGATGAATGCATGGAGTCGCCACACTCCCTGTATTACATCTGCTCCTTACACATTACAGCCTTCCGTAGGACTCCGCGTCATAATAGAAATGACTTAACTACTCACGGTAGCACCATGGTTACTTACAGATACACCAGTATGTGAGTTACATATACGGAGTACGTAATGTTTTGTTTTTGCTAACTGTTGTTTGCTATTGGTTTTGTTTTATATTTTAATTCTGATTATATTTATGACTTTATTTTCTCCCCATGAGCATTATGTGTTTTAATATTTGTGCATATAGAACATTTTTATGTCCCTAACAACGATTTGGCAATCAGGACCCTTAGGAGGTGGAGACAAAGAATATACACCTATTAGAACAGGATTAGAGTTGAACACTTGCTCTGTACTCTCACACTGCCCTATATATAGCCACGTCACTACGTAGATGCTCATGAAACTTGGATAATGCATGTTTCATAGACCATTAGGCACCTTCCACTTGAGAATGGCATACAATATAGCCCCAATACACAGTACCATAACACCCTTTACGATGCACTAACTATATTAGCCCTTCGTCTTTGTAACGCTAGATGTAGCGCCTGCATTTAGGACTATACCACCGCTTATCCCACACTTTAACAGCAGCCCCTCAATGATACATCGGATTAGAAATGATGGGCTACAGGCATTGATGTTGCCAGAAGACCGAACTGTGCCTTTAATGTGAAAGCACTTACTGATGTTAGAGATTTGGCATCATTACAAGATGGCCGCCGACATACAAATAGGATTTATTTATGAGTCCTTCTTCTCTTACTGCTGAGGAAGAGTGGGTAATTGTCCTTCCTCAGTGTTTACCAAACTTTGAAGTGGAGCCGGTATATAGCTGTAGGAACCGGGAGCCTCATTCGTGCCCTGTACTCTGCAACACGAGGAGCGACGTCCGTATGTGGGACCCTACTATAATGAAAAAAAAGGTAAGGAGATCAGCGACCGGGGGTCTCTGGACTTTATGCGGGAGAATGGGTTAAGATTTTAGCTCTCAGGGTCAGATTATAGACACCGTAATATCAGGATAGCGTGGCACACGAGCAACATTATGGAGATATAGGAGCAGCTAGCACGAACTGATTTATTTAGCTCATCGACATTCCAAATATAGCAGTGGAATAGAGGGGATTACTTTAGCAGCACACTTGAAGGATCGAACCGAACTTTGGCAATATCACGAGGAAATAGATAAAGCGTGTATAAACGGATGTGTTTATTTTAAGCTGTATTCTGAATTATGACGAAAGGTGTGTTACAAGAGTAGTTACTCTGCACTAGGATTTCAATTATTGAGGCTTGGGACGAATAGAGCATGACAGTGTTCAGAGGAGAGAAATACAACACGGGCAGTTAGTGATAAAATTGGATAATGTATTTATCTTGCACAACTTATTATTGGCTATATTTCTGTAGATTCTGAGCTTCTGGGACATACAGGGATCCCTTGGATATAAGATTGGATATTTGAGACGTCGCGAGAAACTGAATCCCACTGTGGGTTGGAATTAACACCACTAATAAAGTAGGTGGACCAACTGTTCTTTGTGTTTGCAACATTAGCTATATGTGACGTTGGCCTAATGGTCTTACTTATGCTCAGGGCGTTCTCTGGTGTCTTTACAGGGATTACATACAAGAAGACAATAGGTATTTATGCAACATGACTTGGTTGTTTGTTAGACGTTTTTACATTGATACTCTTCTGGGCTCCACTCCCATCTCACTCCAGGAATGGTTCACTCTTGGAGTCGTCACGCACGATCTGAGTAGATTATATTTCCACACTATCGACTGGCACTATATATGGCCTATATTGCACCTACTACTTAGACCTTACCACTGAGATCTTCTTACTCCATCTTCGTCTTTGGGATTCTGGATCTTTTGATCTTGAGAGTATTGGGACACCGTAGAAGGAAATTTGTAATTTTCTGGTGGATTATATCTTGTGCATGTGGGCACACAGCCAATGTGATATCGTATTGTGATGAAGTATGGCACCGGCCACTGAATGCAACGCTCATTTAGTTCTGTACACCTAATGTAAAGAAGGTGATACATTGAGTATTCATTTTTGTTTTCTATGCAGCCTTGATAAAGTCGCGGGACAAATTCCCATGTATGCGACGAAACACGTGTCGGCTGTCTGAACATCCAGAAATAAAAGAAAACGGAATAAGAACTCACCCACTTGTATTTAATTTATGCTCACATCAAGCATGTCTATGTATATTGTGACATAACAGACGTGTGCTGAGGAATTCTTTTGTATATTTGTTAATTGGCTCAGGCCATTAGTTTTTGGGGAGGTCAGTGGTTCTCCTCTCCTTGCAGCACCGTAATTATTACAATAAGCTAATATTGAATAACCTGTAATTTCTCCAGAGTGGCGCCTCCATTCACCCAATCAGATACCACTGCTCATTACGTGTTCGTTGTTGGTATTCATTGGAATAGGAAATCTACTTTGTTTGATCGAATAGGAATAGCGTGGTGCTCACTAATATCAGTAGCGGCCACTCATATTGTGAAGTGGTGAGGCAGGGAGAGGGAACACAAACAAAAAAACAGAATAATAAATAAAGAAAATTGCACTTACCTGCTCCGATGACCGCCTCCTTGCTCCCGATCCTCGCGTCACGTCCAGGAACTGCTGCACATTGAGCAGGCTCCCAGCTCCCAATCCCAGTGCTGCTCACATGCTGGCAATACTATTTGGTCTGAGCGCCTCGGTGCGACGCTCAGACATAGACTCAAAACCTGTGTTGGTTTCTCCACCCACCTGTACAACACAGCTCTGGTGGAGAAATGCTAAGTGCGCATGACGGTTTGGCCGGCCCCGGAGGTGCTGGAGCGTCAGTGTGGATGGCCACGCCCCTCCCTCTGCTCGCAGTCACAGCCTTATTTTATTTTTATCCTTTGCCTCTGCTGGCTTTCAGCATTAACGGAGGAGCCGCCTCTGACTAATATGTGACTTTCTCTCAGTTGTCTGACTGGTGCTTGCATCACTGTGTCATTTCACTCTCTTGGCCTGCCACCCGCGGGGAGGGGGGTTGACTAGTTCAACACATTCCAGCATCCCTATGCTACGGATGACCAGGACTGGATTGATAACAAGAAGACCATGGCAGTTCAAAGAGGAGCACTGCTATCTCAGAGTCAATTTCTCTCCTGGGAGAAGGTACATGACAACTTGAGAAACACTTCCAGGAAATCTATCTTGTGTGGATGAGTTGCCTTCAAGCCCTTGGCCTGTATAACTGCTGTGACCTTCTGGGCTGGCAGAGGCTCATTCTGAACTGACTCCTCATAACACTTCTCTGTGTCGAGCATAAAAGGCGACCTGTCTTTGCTTCTGGTAACATTTGTCCAGGCTCAGTGTTTCATAGTCATTAGATCTTGGAGTGTCTGTGTGCCCATACACGACTGTTGTATCTTTGAGCAAGACTTCCAGTCTTCCATTTTTACAGATTTTCACAGATAAATGCAGAAAGAAACAATCTATATATGGAAAAGTAAAAAACATTTTTTTATAGACGATTCTCACTACTATGAATCATGTGTGCTCGGTCAATAGCTGTGCAGCATCACAGGGGAGTTAAAAAAACAATATGATTTCCAAATGAGGCTTAAATAATTGCAGCAGTGCAGCTGTTTAAGCGGCTCTAAATCGAAAATGATTTCAGATGAGTGTATTGCACTGTAAATGGCTAAAAGACATTGGACATTTATAAATGAAAAAATATTTGTTTGTGAAATAAACATGGATCTCTATCCATTGCAGTTTAAATTTTTACGCTAATCACAAAACTAAATATGGATGACTAGTGATAAAATTAACAAAAACGTATTCAGGGTAGCTCCTCCGTTATGGCGGAGGAGCGCCGCCCCCCTGCTGAAAACCAGCAGAGGCAAAGGACAAAAATAAAATGATAATGAAACATTTTTATTATCATTTCATTTTTCGTCCTGCAGGCTGGAACTGCGAGCCGAGGGATGGGCGTGGCCACCTACACTGACACTAAAGTTACAGTACCAGGGAGGAGGGTGGAGTGGTGGGCACTGCCAAGTGCTCATGACGGTTTGGCCGGCCCCAGAGGCGCACTTAGCCTTTCTCCTCCTAGCTGAGTTGTACAGCTGGGTGAAGAAGCCAACACAGGCTCCCAGTCTATGTCTGAGCGCCGAACCGAGGCACTCAGATCAATACAAGCGTGTCTCACATGCTGGGATTGGGAGCTGGAGCCTGCGCAGTGTGCAGCAGTTCCTGGACATCCGGGCAGCGAGGATCAGAAGGAAGGTGGGGGCCGTTGGAGCAGGCAAGTACATGTTTCTTTCTTTATTTATAATTCTTTTTTTTTTGCTTGTGTGCCCCCCTCTCCTAGCCCCACCACTTCGCAATGCGAGTGGCCACTACTGAAATTATTATGGATAAATACATATGGAAATGTCAAAAAAATGAGTACCATAAAACAGGGCACCTTTCTATAATATATGCTCTTAGTCGTAACCTGGCTCCAGTGTCATGTCTCTTCCTTCTGGTGGAGCAGATAACAGCATTACGCTGTTAGCAGTTTTGACTCCTTGACCCTTGCTGCGTGCTGAGCCTCCTTCACCCTGTAGTCTGAATTACACTGCCCAGGAGAGAGAGAGTTACTGAATATTCATCAGCCCTCCACCACCATGATTGATAGTTGGTATGAGGACTTGTGGGTAGACAAAAAGTTTGGTTTTCACCAAACATGACATAGTGCATTAAAGCCAAACAACTCTATTTTGGTCTGATATTTTCACATAACATTGTTGCAGACGCCCTGTGGGTAATTCAGGAATTACTTTGCAAACCAAAGCAGTACAGCAATGATCTTGTAGGAGAAAAGGGGGCTTCTCCAGGTTGTCCTAGCAGAAACCTCTATTTGTTCAATTTTATTTCCCATGGTAGATTCATGAACTCTAAGGGGTATATTCACAAGAACGTGTGATAACTACCGCAAGAGTAGCGTAACGCAACTTTCATTATCGCAGCCCATCGCGGGAAAATAACCCCGTGTCAACGTGGAATTCACAACAAGGCGGTACCATGCGATAGTCACCAGATAACGCGTCAAATGTCAGCGTGAAAATCAACGCCATGCCGAAATAATGCGAAACGCGAGAAATTATGCGATGAGGCCAATCGCGGTACAAAATGGTGCGAAAACCAGCCTCAGGCATGCAAATTCCACGCGTCTGGCGGGAAATTGCACCATAAAAACCACAATCACAACACACCAGAAACAAGCCAAAGCATGAAGCAACATGGAGGCACCCTGACCCAGCGCAGAGGGCAACGCGACCCCCACAACCCCCACAGACCACCAGCAAGGAACAACTGGCTCGGGGAAGGCCAAGGAGAAAAGGGAGAGGAAGACGGGGTGCAGACCACAGGGAAACAAGACCAAGGCCACGGAGGCGACAGAACACTACCAGCAACTGACCCACAAGCCGACCACCTGGAACGCAGTCGGAGTGCCCAGGAGGCCAATCCAGGAGGCCAAGAGGCGCCGGCAGGACGTGACAACCTAAACCAGGTACAAACCCGCTGCCAACAGGAAGGCAGCAACGGCGACAGGAGGTGGCAGTCCAGCACCACAGGAGGAGCTGGAGGAAACCCAGGCCACAGTCAACAGTGTGGAGACGGTGCAAGGAGGCGGGAGTACGGACACAGCTCGACAGGACCCGACACAACAACAACAGGGTGAGGATCCAACAGGGACTGGAGGGACGGGGGGTGATGGGCACAATGCCACACATGCACAATGAGGTGTAACACACTGCACAGCCACAATTACCCAGGGACATGTCCCCCAACCCCGTGGCACACTGCAGCACACACACATAGCAATAACAGCACATACCATGACAATGTGGCGCAAAGTGCAACACCCACACTGCAGAACAGGGGACACAACTGGGTCCACCCAGGCGCAGAACCAGAACAATCACATCGGACAGAGCAGGGAACTGTGAGATGCACATCTACCCCTACAACCCCATATCAGCCATGTATGCCACATGTACACTGTCCCAACACAAATAGCCACCACCGCCCAAACAGTCACAACGTACATTGTCACACAGTCTGCATGCCGACAAGAACAAGGCGCCAACACAATGCCAACATGCACCTCCCTTCACAATGCAGAGGGACAAACAACACCTCCAGCAGGTCAGAATAGACAACCCATCAGTGATGCCCGAGGCGAACACCACACCCCCGACACCGACGCCCTACAACAGCCCATGGACATCCCACACAACACACCACCAGGACCAGGGCAGACAAGCTACTCAGAGGAGAACCCAGCCCCTGCAACAGACCACACAGCATGTAGCACCCGCAATCACGGCTGGCTCACAACACTTCACCCACCCACACATGGCACCCCAATGCCAGGTGGCAGAACGCCAAAAGGAGGTGGCCCAACAGGTGAGGGTGTTGCCGAAACCATGGAATGCGAACCAGAACACATACGTGGGTGACCAATAGCCTTCAGGGACCACCTACACCCCACAAGGGAGACCCACACCCCCACACCCCCACAGAGACACATGCACACATCATGTTGAACTGGCTACGGGCACGTGCGCCCGGCCCCTTTATTGGCAGGGCCACATGTACAGTGACGCCTGTGCTGGATGTGTGTGGGGTGAGTATAAGCAAGCCCGCATGGAGTGCTTGGTGCTGCCAACAACCTGAACAGTGGACACCAGTGTAATGGAAACAGAAAACACCAGCATAACAGAGTCAAATGCAGAGCAACATGGAGGGATCCGGAGTAAGGACAGAGGTCACCCAATATTCAGTCAGGTGGTTCCGTGAGTTGCAGTGCACTGAGGTAGGGGCACTAGAGAAGAGCGCACTCATGTGCAGAAATTGCTAGGATTGTGTCCCTTCGTGTTAGTCCTGATGCAGATGCAGTGGGGTGTGTTACACCTGCATCAACTTCCTCATCAACGACCCAGGTCTCCCACACTGCCTGAGGTGACATTGCTGCGCAACCTCACAACAGCACAAAACTCAATCAGTAACGGACAATGGCTTGCGGTGCACTGAGTCACTGGCACCTGGAGTGCTGAGCAGGGTAGCAGGCCGATGATGGCATCCACGACAGGTCTGAGCAACTCCGTAGGCCTGTCAGGACCACCCTTTCGACTCTGGCAGATGGCGGTTGGAGGTGGTCCTTGCGGTGGTGGCGTGTGCCTCCTGCGGTGATGCGACGTCCGAGCCGGTCAAGACTCGATGCTTTGCGTGGGCCCTGGTGGCCCGCAGTCGAGGCCGGAGGAGGCGGACAGCGCAGGGCCACAGACACATGGCATTGATGACCCCAAGACCATCGCTACAGAGGCCATTCAATGTCCCAGAAGGAGGGGTCCCAGGCCTGAGCAGCACAGAGTCAGTGGCCCCGGATGCACTGCGGCCGGCACAGGCACCCAGCCACGGGACGGTGACATGCGGTGCAGTCAGATGGGCCATGCGACCTGAGCGGGTCCCCATCAATGTCCGAGGTGTATGTTGCAGAGGGTTCCGGGGCACAGTGGAAGGTGTCCTCCAGGGCATGATGCGGAAGGTCTGCTGTCATCTGAAAGCAGCAAATGGAGGAGTGGAAAGCGCAACCCTCGTTTGCACCAACAATTCGGGATCAGCTACATGAGGATGAAAACTAGCCCCTAGTCCACAGACTCAAACGCCACCAATGTACGACCAGTGAGTGTCCATGAATGTCGGGGAACAAACTTAGTGGCACAGGTGCTGTGAGGGAATGCAGTCTGCGATGATGCCGGTACACAGATGTGAACTCCAACATTGCCAAATAAAGACTCTGTGACCTACTGGACCGCAGTGTAGGCCGGAGGCAGCGGTCAGCATGGGCCCACAGACACCTGTCGTGTGCTTGTGATGCATTCGTTTGCTTCACTGAGAGCAGGGAGTTTAGTGATATCACCCCTGCAGTAGACATCCGGTCACTGCCATGGTGTAATCAAGACTCAGTTCCAAATGTGTGACCTACCTGACCGTGGTGTAGGCCTGAGGCAGCGGTCAGCACGGCCCATTCACCGAGTGTCGCCGGCATAGGTTGGATGGCCCCACCGGCCTGCGTAGTTCAGGTTCAGTGGCACCACGTGTAGCAGGCTGGCGTTGAACAGGGTTAGTGGCACCACGTGTCGCAAGATGCCCATATGGAACTATGCCTCACTGATCGGGGGGGTCTGGTGCTGTGGCCGCTGACCGGGATATAGGGTCAATGCCATCCATGACTCAAGACACAGTTCCACATGTGGGACCTACTGGTCCGAAGAGTAGGCCGGGGGCGGCAGTGGAGTACGTCAACGAAAAAGGAATACAGCGGGCCGGTGTCGTGGAGGCCGTGATGGTCTGAGGTGGCTGCCAAGGTCTCGGGCCTCGGGCTTGTGGCTTGCGCCGGCACGTGGTGGGCCCTCCTTGACACACGCCGGTGTCGGAAGGTGATCAGTGTGGCGCAGGGGCTGGCCTGACGGGTTCGTGGTCCAGCGTGCCAGGGTCCGGCAGGCGCACGGCATCCAGGCAACTCCGCTCACGAGGATGGCGTCGGCCTCCTGGTGAGATGGGAGGCGCCGCCCTGGCAGAGACGTGGGTCTTTCCGGAAGAGGACCACGCCCAGGCCTACATGGTTTTTATTCACACCCCTACGCTGGCGTGGCGTACGCCGGGCCATCACACTCCGCTGACGCTTAGGGGGGGCGTAACAGGCAACATTTCCACGAGGTCCCCCACTGGCTGGGGTGACATGGTGGCGTCCACTATCCACTACACTGCATACGCAAGCGGTGCATGTCGCCATGGATATGGGTGTGTTCTGCATACTGCGAGGTGTCCAGCACATCTCCGGCACTGTTGGCATTGTGTACTTGCCCAATCATGGTTCTACTGCATCCTTCACACATGCCTGGTTGCCACCTCTCCCCACATTTGGCTATTATGTGGCTGAGGTGCCATGCCGCTGCTGGCTCATTTTCAGGGCTTGCCCATGTGGACATTGTAAGTTGTTCTGTCGTGTCTGGTGGGTGGGCATATTGTTGTGCCTGTTGTATGTGATTTTGTGACGTGTGCTTTGCCAGAGTTGTGAGTTGCATGGTTGTGGAGTTGAGGTGTGTGGGGTGTTCATTTGTATATTGCCAAGGGGCTGTACATTTCCCTTGTTGCCATCCTGGGAACGCTGGTTGATGATGGACTGTCGGAGGATGAAGGTATCATGCACACTGGCTGTGTATTTGAAGGCGACATTGTGGGTGTTCCACGGTGTTCTGTTGTTGCCTGCACATTGGTGTGAGACGTGTGCTTCCTGTTGCGGTGATTGTGTGCTGTGTCACCAGGGGGCACATGTAGTACATGTGTGCTGTGTATTGCCCCCAACACGTGCGTGCATCCTGCTATGGCGTATGGTCCTTGCTTGGTCTCCAGCGGATCCTACGCATTGTGTTGTGCATATGGGGACTTGGGTACCAGGGTGATGGTGATGTCCAGGACAGGTGTGGGGGACTTGGATGTGGCTGGCTGTGAGACTCCTCCGACTCTGGCGGGTGTTGGATGGGGGGTCCCAGGGGCCAACAGGTGCAGCCACGCCATCAGGTTTGTGTGGGGTGGGATGTTGGTTGTCCGCTGTGTTGTTGCCGTAGGCCTGTTAGGCGATGATGGTCAGGATGCGTAGGTTGGTTGACACTTTCAGCCTGTAGTGGACGGTGACATTGTCAGATGTTGGGTCTGTGCGGCTGGTACGTTTCCTGGGGTTCTGCTGTCTTTGTCTGCGCTGCGTCTGTGTTGGTCCGGGGGGTGGGGGGGTGTTCCGGGTGTGGGATGGGGTCCTGGGGTGGTGGAGGTGGGTGCTGTGGCCCTCTTGGGTGTCTGGGCCGCATGATGGGTGGCTCCATGGCATCTGTTGTCCTTCGGATGTGGCCCTGGGCTGTGCTCCCTTTTGTGGTGCTGGCTGCCGTCCGACTTTACACCAGGTCAGAGCAGGTGTAGATTTCCTGGTGCTAACGCGACTTATCGCCTGTTTTGTGTTTTTATCGCGGATGTGGCTGGTTGTTGTGAATGTTGAGGTGTGCTGTTGTCTCGACTTTTGGCACGGGAACGCCTACTCTGCATCTCATTACCGATATTTGGGATGGTCCTCTGTGGTGATGTTTTTTGGGGCTGCTATCGCGGGTAAACTGGTGCTGTGGGCTGTTTACATCAGCTTGTGAATGGGGAGGTAAATTTATCACGACTTTGGCTGCGATAAAGTGCCGTTAATTCGGCGATAGCTCCTTGTGAATATGCCCCTAAATTTTTTCATATTGAGAGAGGACAGTGGATCCCTGGTTGTTGCTTTGGGATTCTTTAAGATCTCTAGGAACTTCAGAACACCTGATTATGTGGTACGTTTGCTGAGATACCCACTCCTGGGTTGATTGACAACTGTCTTAAACATTTACCACATGCAAATAATTGTTCTCATTGTGGAATGGTAGACTTCATATTGTTTGGAAACAGCTTTATAACCCTTACTTGACTGATGAGCAACAGTTGTTCACAGTTTGACCTAGGCATGAGGTTTTACTAGGAACCTTCAAGCCAAACTAACAATGTTTCATACAGAATATAGACGTGGGGGGAATTCCTGGTGATGTAGTACCCATGTGCCAAGCCCCACCTAATTCTAACTTCCTTCTTAATTTATACAGAAGCAGTAAGGACACATTTTCTTTTTCAGAAAGTTATTAAGTGTTTTTAGCTATCTCTTTATTGATTTTAGCATGTTTTGACTCTTCACTAGCGGTCTCATCTGGAGATATCTCGTTTTGGAGTGTAAGCGTGGGCGCTTGAATATCTTTATGAGAACTCATCGCCTAAAATATACATACGTTGTACATTGTCACATTTCCCTCACCCTTAATTCCTATACATTTGAATAATCAGTTTACCCCAGCAGCTGCCCAGATGCATTTAGGAACTGGTGAAAATGAGAGGGCAGAACACAGAAGGATGTGTTTAATTAGTGAAATCCAGGTCTTCTGTACTGACTAGGCTGTAAATCAGACTTTGCTCTTATGAAATTGGAAAGAATGTACTATTTCCAATCAAGGCACTGGATGTTCAATCCAGTAAATAAGGTAGTGGCCACGAGGCCCCTGTCTGCATTTTAGTGATTTAAGTGTGACAATGCAATAGCAAGGTGGTTAATTTCTCACATTTAGGGTATATTGCAGAGGAAGAAATTCCTCATGGAAGGCCTGGGACATGGGATGTGGAGGTCAGTTAATCAAGGAGAGTGGGAATGGCTATAGAGAGACACCCAGAGAGCTTCACAGTGTATCGTTTTTCAAGAATCAAGAAATAAATTATTGTGCATATGGTACCCCACAAAGGGTGCCTCATAATCCAGTGGCTAAACATGAACCCCGGGTCACATGAGGATGCAGTAAATAAGAAGGATCTTAGTTTATCCTCTCATTTGGTGGTCATATAGAGCATATGCCCCTTTCGGAAAAGGATTCTTGTACATGTGAATGAGGTCATGGGCTTCTGAATTCGGGAATATCCAGGAGAGGAGATACTGGCTCTCTAATAACCCTGGGCAAAGCACTACGCTACGCTCGCGTAGTTTGCGAAGTTTGCGCTACTTCGCACAACGCAAATTGCACGTAGCACAGTGCAAACACGCGTAGCGTAGTGTAGCGTAGTGCAGCGGTCATTTTTTGCTTGCTCGCGGTCCTCAACGTCAAGTTGGCGACCGCGAGCAAGCAAAATGACATCCCGGCGAGACTTTTTCCTCGTTCGCGATCAGCAACATCAAGTTGCCGATCGCGAGCGTGGAAAATAAACTTCCCGGCGAGATTCTCAACGCGGGAGGTCAGGTTTCTCATTGCGAGTGGTCGCGTATGCTCGCGACCGCTCGCGATGAGAAACTACCAGTCCGCGTTGAAAGCTGCCGCTCGAGTAAAAATCTACTCGAGCGGCAGTAAGAGACAGCTCGCACTGTGCAAGATGCCGTTTTCAAGGATTGCACAGTGCGGACAAGCATCCGGCACTGTGCAATCATTGCGAACAGTGCACTACGCAGTTCGCGTAGTGCTACGCGTAGCTCGCGTAGTGCGAACTGCACTTTGCATAGCTTTGCGTAGCGCTACTTCGCGAACTACGCCCAGGCTTACTCTCTAATCCCTAGACTGAGAGGATATTCCAAGAAGTCGTTATTCTCTATTCCAGCATGTATGTTGGCAGCTTCCTTTTGAAAAAGGTCTGATGCACTGAATGTAGTCATGGGGTGGGTTGACTTCGCGGAGTTGCACTACGCAGAATATTTCACAGAGTTGCATAAAAACTCAGTGGAATTCAACGGAGTTCTGCTCCGCCTTATAAAAAAGAATGTACCGCTCTTGCTAAGAAGATGACAGAAGCCAAGAAAATATAACACCCCTTCTGTCTCCAAATCAAATAAGGGCCTATAGTTTACTAAGTGCGGTGTTTGCAAAGCAGCCCTGCACCAAAACCAATCTGCTCTCTTAACACTCATTAAATTTGCCGCCACCAACGTGCTGCGCCTCACCTGTGTCAGCAATGAAGGAGCTCTCTCTGAGGGCTGCCGTTACAGGTGGATCATGCAAGCATGGGCAAGGGAACGTGGGGGGCTGTTATAACAGGAGACACATGCAGGAATGCGGAGGGTGTCGTGGGTAGGGGCATAACACAAGCCCCCGAAGCCCCTGTATTGTTGGGGTGGGGAGGGACCTTCAGGGGCCCTAAATTCTTCAGGGGGGCTCTTTTGTGACATATGTGAGGCTCAGAGGTCCTGTTCACATTCTGCAGGTGGGCCCATCTGTGAAGTTCTAGGGCCTTCTGAAGGGAGGTGGAAGAGGCCTGGGGGTCACCAACAGGTTGACAACCCCACTCACCTCTCCTGAACCCAACATCTCTGTCCGCTTCTCTTGGTGGTCCTCCGACCCTCACTGGAGACCCAGGTCCAGACAGATCCAGTTAGACCTTCCTGCAGTGACGGGATGTGTGGACCGGCCGGTGCCTCCTGCGTGACATCTGTGCATGTGCGAGACACTACGCCCTGACACCTACACTACACCGGCCCACTGCTGAGATACTACACCCGAACCTGTGAGTAGACCTCTGCTCACTGATGAGACGCTACACTGGTGCACAGGAGCCCGATCAAGGCCGCCTCGCTGCGTCCCTGTCTGTTGCTCGCCAGTAGGAGCAGAAACATCGAAGAAAGGCTGACATTGTTATCCAAAAGATGTCCAAGTATACGATGAGAAGAGGCAGCGCTCCAAGCGGAATGTCGAGGAGGGCTGACGCTCCATGCCTAATCTAATAAAATGTAAGTATTGTAGTCACTCTTGTGGAAGCCAGCTGCGAGCCTATTTGGTAATACCACTGAAATCGCACTCATTATTGCTTTTTACCGCCAAACTGAAATACAACCAAAAAATCTCAAGTCGTGTTAACTCTTTGTCGTAGGTAGTGGTGGGCGACGTGGGCAAACTCCGCCACGTGGCAGAATTGGAGTTTTTTTCTGAACTCTGGGCTCTTAGCGGAGCGCGGAGTTGGCAAAACTCCGCAAACTCCGCTGGCGGAACGAAGTTCACTACTAGTCATGTGGGCCTTTAGCTTGTGAAACAGGATGAGGTTATAATGAAATTTGTACAATATTGTTAATCAAGAGTTGAGGTTCTCTAGGATGAGTTACCCACTGATAATTCATCTGATTGAGATCGAGTACCTTAGGATGTACCCACTTGCACAAGAGATGGACAAAAGACAGTGTGAGTGGGAAAGCGATTAGGCCACTTCGCTTGCCTTCAGATGGGGATCCGGGAGGGAGAGAGTTAAGGGTTCTGGGTGAGATGGGAGGGAGTGTTTTGTTAAACATCTCATTGATGGCTTGTTTGGTTTATATTGATCTAGTCTTCTTATTGTGTCAAGTCTGATGTTTCTTTTGAAATGTATGCTGATTTACACAAAAATTAATAAGAAAATATTTAAAAGCAAAAAATAATTTTAACTCCTTTCTGCACACATTTGTCAAGTAAATGATTTTGAAATCAATGGAAAATGCAAGGACAGTTAACAATTTCAAGCCATAAGTTTTTTCAAACGACATGTATTTCAAGCTAAAATACATAAACGTTCAATCTAGACGTTATCCAAAGTAGAACACCAGTGGGCAGTGCTTAATTTGAGGAAGTGGATGCAGTTGACCCAAACACTTGACAGTCCCCCCGCAGGCTGGAGCCCTCATTAAGTACATTACTGCAGGCCTGCAAAGGCATGATCCTTGCTACTACACCCACATCAGTGCCTTCACAATGCAATAATGGACTGTTTCTTTGTCTGATGACTTGGCCGCATCCATATACCTGCTGCCTGTGCCATCTACCTATCTGCCTCAGTCCAGCTCCCCCTGAGCAATGCTTTCTAATCCAGACAGTCTGCACAGTGACTCCAGCCAATGGAGTGGGAGTCAGGTGCAGAGAGCACCAGTCTCACCTTCTGTCCCTAACCCTGCCACATATAGCATGATGGGCATTGGTATTGTGATAGTCAGGGACAGTGGTCAGAGTGGCCGTCCCAGGCCCTCAAGGCACAAGGTCAGCAGCCAGCAAGGGAGCAGGTCTAGACAACAGCAACTGACCTGAAGGTAAGCACACAAAGCTGAAAGGGGCTGTACCGGACCCTGATGGTGATCCATTTGGCAGCAATGTAGGCTGTTGGTCACACTGACACCTACACCATATTCCAGGGACCTCCAAAGTCAGTCCTGGGGAGCTGGATCCATGCCAGATATTTAAGATAACTACATTTATCTAAATGGGGATATGCTAAAAATCTGGCATGGATCCAACCCTGCAGGACCGACTTTGGAGAACCTTGCCCTATTCGATCAACAGAGGCTGTCGGCTTAAAAAGAAAAGTTGACTGTATCAGAGAGACATGAGTCAGTGATACTGTTGCACCTGAAGTGTAGTTTGGAGGAGGCTTTAAATTGTGGATGAGTTAAATTTATTAATTTATTTATTTATGGAGAATTGTCCATTCATACAAGTGAATATAAAGAAAATAAAAATATTACTGCAGAATTATTAACATAAAACTTAAAAACATCCCACCACAATGCATACTTAGAAACACCCTTCTGCTTTCCAACAGCAGGAGAATTCTTTTCAAACAATATTTCAAAGGCATTCTATGCAGCCACTACTACACTCTCCTTTAAAACTGATTGCACAAGTGCCGGAAGTAGGCGGAGCCAATGGTGGAAGTGGGTGGCAGCCTCCTTAGAAAATTATTGGCCACCTTCTCGCTCCTCATTTTAGGTCCCAACATAGGTAAACCAATTGTAATGTAACTAAGCATCTTGCCTGACATGGGTTGGCCAAGGATCTAGACCTCTCCCTACAACTTCCCATAAAATAAACGAGGATGAGTCTTACGTGTTGCAGAGTGGGTGGTGCTTACGTATTACAGTGGCCTTGCACAGGATGCGGAATATCAGGACGAGAAAGGGCGGGCCAGGGCATGCTAATATTTGGATCCTGGAAAAATTGGCGCAAGAAGGCAGTGCAAGCAGGTTGTGGATCTGTTTTAAATGAAATGCTGCTCACCTCATGTTTAAACATCGTGGGGCAGATTTACAAGCCCCTTGCGCCACTTTTGCGTCACTTTTAACATGGGAAAAGTGACGCAAAAGTGGCGCAAAGGGCTTGTAAATCTGCCCCTGTGTACCTTGGGCCAATTACTTGCAATGAGAGCTAAAGTTCCAGGCCTACTGTGTGCTGCAAACAAGTCAAGTTTTGCAAACTATTATTACGCTTTCAATATGATGATGTCATCAGAAAAGTACTCAGACACATTAAGTGATCAAAATGATGGTGGAAGAGAGATTTGAACTTGTCAGGACAATAATTATGCAACATGTGTGCAATGTATGCATCAGTGAACTGTACTAATGTGTTTATTCATATGAAACCCAAAATGAGTGTTTGTGCAAAGCATTGTGGGTTGTTCTGTCCACCCCCTCACAGAACCTTTGACAGGAGACCATTTCAAGGGGGCAATTGGTAATTTTCTGCTTGAAATATGCTGTGTTTGCAGAGAAGGAGGAAGATGTGTTACTTATAGTTTCGCGGAGGAGGGGCAAAGGAGGGGGCGGGAGTGGGGAATGAAAAATAACCAAGTGGTTTTCTCATAACTTCGAACCTAATAAAATCAAGAGTAATAATAATAATGTGTTATTTACATAGTATCTTACTAAATCACATTCTTGAAAGATAATTTATGTGCTTATTTTAGCAGTGTTAGTCTTTGCTGCTCATTTTATCACACTGACAAATTCATGTTAAACTTTCTGAGAATTGACTTTGAAGTCAACAAACTCAAAGGAAACCTCAGCAGCAAGGGCTTAACTTTAGCCTTGGGGGATCAGAAGACATCCTTATAGTCACTATATATAACATCTGATAAGGATATCAGAAAACAATTAAACTGACAATAACCTTTTCATAATAATGTACAAAGGAACATGAAAACACACAGCAGACCAATCAGAAGAGTTATACTGTGTGTCTGTAGAGTGACGTAAAAGAGGCATCACTTCTAGTTTAAAGCAGGTTGTAGGTACAGAGGAATAGAAGGGATAGTGCCCTTCATATGTCTCTTATGCCCAAATTTCTAAGTGATTTTTTCATGCCTCCTTAAATGTCTCTAGTTGGACTTTGTATCCGGGAGGACCTCTCTGTCCCACCTTCCAAAACCAGGTTGAAATCATCAGCCAAGGTCAATAAGCCCTCTGTGAATCCTGCAGCTTTGCACAGAAATCTGTTTAGAGCTGGGCTTGAGTGCATAAGGAGTGAATTTGGGGAGCTTTTTCTGGACAACTCTTCGTTCAACCATTGTGTATCTGCCCCTTTATCGAGCAGAGTCTCTTTTACAATAAAGCTGAGAGTCTTTGAGATCAGAATAGACACCCTACATGTTCTGGACAATGTTGTTGCATTGTTTTTTTGTTGAGGGTTGTATAATGTAACCACGCATGCCATTACCACACGTGCCTTTACAACGCAGTCAATTTAACAAACGCGTCATTACCAGGCATACCTTTGCCACGCAAGTTGTTACAACCACTTTCCTTAGGGAAGCGCTTGACTTTGAAATATAATAATTTACTATTCCAACTTCAGTCTTTGCACAGTAGAACAGTAGAGAAAGTGTTGGATTTAAAATCCAACCTCAGTCCAAACACATGTTCCCTAAAACAAGTCTTTGTAAAGACTTGCATGGTAAAGAAATCCGTGGTAAAAGCACATATGTTGTGTTGACTGCATTTTAAAGGTACTGTGTGGTTCTGGCTGCGTGGTAAAGGCTGTTTCCCATTCTGGAGTTTAGATTTAAACCTCGCTGAGTCTCTGGTGCAGATGTGAATTTCTTGTAGAAGAGCTGTTTCTGCATTTCCGGATTTCAAGAAGTTGTCCACGCTCAACCCTTTGGCAGGGGAGTTAAGTGTCCTCACATTAAGTGATGGAACCCCGAATGCTAGTGTAGGTGTCTAAGATCCTCACATTGTCAGACCCCCTCGCATATACATGTGTTACCTTGTCAACTCACTCAGTATGTAGTCCGCACTCCCTCGCTTTTCCAGAAAGTTAAACTCCTATGGAACCTTGTACAAACAAATAAGAAAAACAGTACTTGAACTTTAAAAAAATGAAAAAATCAATCCTGCCCATCAATAGGTTTGATTTCCAATGGTCTCTTTATCAGACACTTCACATATGGAAGTTTTCATTCTTCTGGAGTTGCCGTAAAGGAGGAGTGACCAGGCTTCTTACCATTCCTGTTAGCTCACTTTTTGTTATTTTTAGCCCCTTCTTTGTCATAGCTATCCGCAGCACTTTCGAAGATACAAGTTCCATGCTTCTTGCCCCTCAAGTGCTCTGCTCTCAGCTGGGAAGTACTCAGCCCACGGGGTTGTAAATCTCTGTCTAGAGCGGCCTCACTTTACTGATCTGTGTTTTTGCCTATGGAGAGATGTCGCTCTTCTAGTTCTAGCTCTCAATCTTCTGTCCATGGTTTGTTCTTCATCATTAGTCATCGGAATTACAGGATATTGAAGCATTCCTCAATGATGAACACTTGGGGCATATTTACAAGAAAATGGTGCAGCGCGGTGCAGAAAGCAATTTTGCTGCGCTGCATCATTTTCTAAGTGCAGGAATGCGCCATATTTGCACCAATATGGTGCATTCCTGTACTCACCCTATTGCCGGCGCTAAAAAAGCTGCCTAGCGCCAGGGGTGCCTGCGTTGCAGGGATTATTGTGGTTGTGCAGGAAGAGACACATTTCTGCACAAAAGCAATAATCAATGGCGTTTTGCTCCTTCTGTGTGTGCTGCAGAATGCAGAATGCAGCTCACATATAAAGAGCAAAAAACGAGGAGAACTCAAATTATTTCTCCTCGTGTTGCCACTCTTATGCTTCCCCTGGCCTAAGTTTTTGGCGCTGCCTCAGATTTACATGTCCTTGTAAATCTGGGGCAGCGTCAAAAAGCAATGGGTGTTGCGGTGAAACGCTCTCATCAACACCCATTGCATGCCCCTTTGCCGCAGAAACCTGCGTCGAGGAGGACCATATTTACAAGGCAGTGTTAAGCCACACAAATTGTAAATATGGAGCAGGTCACAGTGCCATCGGAAGGTTGCAAAAAGTGATGCTCCGGTGGCGCAATGCCCTTGTAAATATGCCCCGGTGGTGAGTTTTAGCTTCTGTTTGAAAACTAACTCAGCTCGAGATAGCCTACCTGTAGCATATACTTGCTTCAGTGATGTGAGATTTTTCTTTTATCTAATGTGGGCTGCATTGATCTTGTAGTAGGATGAGTTTGATAGAGCGCGGTTGTGCTCTTCAATTTGTAGGGGTGCATTATAATCACGAGTAGTTTGCACCTGCATATATTCCATTGTCGTGAGAACATTTGGTTATTAGAATGTGTAATGTAATAACATGTAAAGTGAAGTGAGAGGCATTTTGTATAACGTGGAGAAATTAACATTGTAATTGTGTTTTACATGATGAAGTTTAATGTTCGATTTACATATGACTAATGAGAAATTAATTTGCTAATGTGTAACGCACTGATTTAATCGTGCACAGTAATAATGTTCATGTATATGTGTGCTTAATGGGGTCTATATTGATTCTTATGTTAGCTGATTTTCTGGAGGCCTCGTGTATTTTTCCCTGGCTCTCGAATTGAATTGTTCGTAATATTCATGTGTATGCAGAATCTTTTCTTTCTCACGTTTCTGTTGCAGGTGGAGAAACGCATCTTTGTTAGTTAGAATAACTCTTTTGTTTAGAAGTTAGGCTAAAGGAGGTGAGGATACATTTGAACAAGGAGTGCTGATAATGTGGGATGGTGTTTCACTGGAGAAAGCCTGGGAATCAAGGTCATCGAGCCAAAGGCCAGGAGTATCGAAACCGACCGGAAAGTTACCTATAAAGCGGTGTCTAGCTGGATGGGACGATCGCGTGATGTGATGATGGGTGTGTCCTAGGATTTGATGTTGGGATTAGGGACAGTGCCCCGGGGTATTGAGTTAGGAGAGGAGATCTGATTGAGAGAGAAGAAGGAGCATCTTAGGACGAGCTCTGTAGCTTTGGCTACTTGACCCATTCAACGTGAGTGCACTTCTTAGGAGGTCTTCATGCGCTGACACCTTTTACTGATCTTGCCTTGGGAAATGCTAAGTAGGGATGTCATGTTAGTGGTTGTGTAGGGACAGACTAATGCTTTTTACTTACGAACCTCCAATGAAGAAGACTCTTGATGTCCGTGCAGTTATTTTCTGTGTCTTGTTTCTCGAACTGGTTATTCTTTGTTTGCTTCATGGACTAAATTTTGCATGTAGTGTTGGCTTTGTATTAGTTCCAATGTATTTTTACACCCTCATCTTGAGGTGTTTGTATGTGCAATTATTCTTGGCTTTGTAATAAATTAACTAAACTTAGAACCTGGAATCAGTGATTCCTCTGAGTCATGGTTTATTCCAATTGTGAAATCTAATTAGATAAGATATTTCTTCCCTCTACACTTTTAAGCTGGAACCAAAGATCCGTCGACCAGGGGTTCCTGAATAAATCTAGAACGAGGAACCTGACCCCATCAAGTTTATCCCTTCTGAGAATTAGGGACGATTTCTTTCTGGGCTCTCGCAGGACCTTTTATTCCTGTTGGATGGAACATAACTTCACCACTTTGTCTCTATCATGAGTATTTCCCCCTTTCTTGAATGGCCGGACATAAATACTTTTTTCACTCTTTGCACACCAACTGATTCCCCCTCTTTAAGCTTCATGGTATTGCAAAACAGGGTAGCAGATAGCTTTGTACATCCGAGCACAAGTCTTCTTCTGAGGTAGCTTGCATTCTGTGGTTGTCAGAGCCCTATTCTCTAGAATTTCACACTTCACTTGTAAATCTTTCACCAGTATGCCAAAGTCTTCAAGTCTGTTCTCCGATTCATGCTTCTTGGAGGTTAGATCTTGCTTCATGTGCTCCAAGTTCATCACTCTTGTGTTGATAAAATCCACATCTTGTCTGGGGGAGGGTCCTTTTGACATTGCCTAGCACTGGATGTAGAGCTACCTTCCACTCCATCACAAGATTTTAAACAGTTCTTGAGATCCTCTTTAGGGATTGCAGCTTCATCTCTTCCAGACTCCATTTCATCAGCCGCCCCCCCTCACTGCAGACATCGTTGTTAGCTCTTGTAGACTTCCTGTGTGTCTCAATCTGCTTAGGTTTTGTACACCTCATGCAGTCTATATGTTATGTCTTTGGTATCGGTACAATTAGGCCCTTTTCTCCCGCTTTTCCATAGACATCAGCGTGTGTTCAGAATCCATAAACTTTCATTCCTATACATCTTTCTGTTCTTCATGGGGTTACTTGAGGCTCTGGACCCTCTTCATTTCATAAGGTGCTCTCCAGCGCGGTCACGCCTGTCTGGAACAAATCCGTCTCGACCGCTCTGGCACATCTCTGCTAGGAAGCCCCATAGCCTTCAACTGTTGCAGCTGATGCTTCTTATTGCCTATGCAAAACACACAAGATGATGGACGGAATGCTGCACATTGGCAAACATTCACCCCCAGTCACAGATCTGGGTTTAATCCATCGTTATTTTGCTTCACCACGCCACCCCAGTTCAGACATGGCCATATGCAAATCAGTCTTGACCCTGTGCCTCATGGGAACAGTCCAGACCGAACTGCCAAGCCATGTCTTCCCTGGACCGGAATCAAGCATCCTAGGACTGTTTTCAGGCTATCAGCCTTATTCAGACAGGATAGCTTGACTCCAGTGGCGTAGTGAGCACGGGACCCACGTCTGGGCATACCCTTCCCACTTAGGGCAAAATGCAAAACACACAAGATGATGGACGGAATGCTGCACATTGGCAAACATTCACCCCCAGTCACAGATTTGGGTTTAATCCATCGTTATTTTGCTTCACCACGCCACCCCAGTTCAGACATGGCCATATGCAAATCAGTCTTGACCCATTTTGCCCTAAGTGGGAAGGGTATGCCCAGACGTGGGTCCCGTGCTCTCCATGCCACTGGAATCAAGCTATCCTGGCTGAAGATGGGTGAAACCCCGAAACCGGTCCTAGGATGCTTGTTTCCAGTCCTGGGAGGACCTGGCTTGGCAGTTCGGGCTGGACTGTTCCCATGAGGCACGGGGTCAAGACTGATTTGCATATGGCTGGGTTCAAACTGGAATGGCATGGTGAGCAAAAAAACGATGGATTTAGGCCCAGATCTCTGTACTGGGGTGAATGTATGACATTGTTCTGCATTCTGTCCATCAATTGTTGTTTTTGCATTTGTCACCCCGAGTGGGACGGGTATGCCCAGACGTGGGTCCCGTGCTCTCCATGCCACTGGAATCAAGCTATCCTGGCTGAAGAGGGGTGAAACCCCGAAACCGGTCCTAGGATGCTTGTTTCCAGTCCAGGGAGGACCTGGCTTGGCAGTTCGGGCTGGACTGTTCCCATGAGGCACAGGGTCAAGACTGATTTGCATATGGCTGGGTTCAAACTGGAATGGCATGGTGAGCAAAAAACGATGGATTTAGGCCCAGATCTCTGTACTGGGGTGAATGTATGACATTGTTCTGCATTCTGTCCATCAATTGTTGTTTTTGCTCTTATTGCCTATGACCAAGGTGACTTCTTAGCAAGAAAGTAGGGTGGTAGTAGGTTTACAATTTCCTTGTGTACCCTTGACTCCCCCTTGTTAGAATGATATCTGAGTGTTTACCCACTGTCTTGAGGTGCCTTCCAGCTTCTGGTCTCAGAAAGCAGGGAGATTGATGTCCATGTATGGTGCAGTTAAAGTCAACTTGTTTAATGTATCCCCCTATGTGGTACTCAACTGAATTTGCTGAACGTACCTCACACTTTTGCTTCTCAGGTAGCGATCGAGAGTGTTTCTATCCTTAGCCGTGTGCCAACATTCTGTAGTCTGTGCTCTCCTGCTCGCTTACCTCTGACTGTCCAGGGATTAGGGGGTGTCCTCCCCTTATTTGCTGTTCCTGATCTCATCTCCTTCCTTTTCCTTTAGTGCGGCCTTTCCCAGATGTTCCACGGTCACATTGCTGCCTGCGCTGTGTTAACACGCACCTTCAGGATCTTCCAGTCGAGGCAGGGTAGGAGCTGTTACCGCGAGGAACCATGCTTCATCTACCCCAATTATGTATACCGAGTTTGTGGCATCAGTCCAGAAGCTCCAATATCACCACCATCTGCTGATTCTTCACTTCGGATGTGTCCGAGGATCAGAGAGTCACAGGCTTGTGGCCCCTATCATAGACGAGATGGGTGGAATGCTTTAATTAATCTATACCTCCAGTAAATGCTCATGCCACATTTCAGTCCATCGTTTTTTGCCCACCATGCCACCTCAGCCAGGAAGAAGCCATATGGAAGTCAGCCTGGGTCATGCTCCATTAGGGAAACTGGATGGCCCTTTTCCTTATTTGCATTAGGGCAGATGGCACCCTTGCTACACCTCTGTGGCTTAGACAGGGAGATTGCAGATATGCTGTTAGACAGATATATAAAAATGTATTAATGGTTACTTAAAATCATTACAGTGTGTACAAGAATGAACAAAAATCGGGGTATAATTATACATTCTTGGTGTAGGTAATTTAGAATGTTAAAATACTCTGAAAAATTGGATGAACATTTTTATCACCACAGTGAAAGACTCATAAATGTTCAGAGCTAAGTGATAAACCAAATGTAAACTTGAGTTCTATTTTAGATATAAGCAGGTAGCAAGATGTTCTCCTTCAAATTTCGTCTCTAAGATGTTAAATACTAATTATATATACTCTTCAGTTCCCTTCTGGACCTGCGGAAGGACTCTCAGAGGACTGCCTGCTGCTGTGACCTGCTGTGTTCTCTGCAAGACTGCTTTGCTGTACCTGGAAGGACTGATTTGCTGCCTGAAGCCTGCCTTGAACTCTCAGAGGCCAACCCTGCTGTTGTGCTCCTTCATCTGAACCTAATTCTACCAGAATGACTCCAAGGGCTAGTTTGCTGGTCTCCTGTTCAGAGCCACAGAGACATAACAGGCTCCAACCATCTTGAACTAGCACCTGTACCCAGTTGGAGTGAGTATCTGACTCCAATGTGGTGCCCTTCAGGTCCTGAACCCTAGGTGTGGCCTCAGTTGACCTCTCTTGAAGTTTTTGGGCTCTTTGGAAACAGGTCTGTTGGCACCAAAACCTTGCTGCCTGCACCAATCCCTAACACCAAATTACAGCACGCCAACTCTTCAGGCTAGAGCATTGACTCCTCGCAGCGAGCGCCAACGCGAAGCTCCAACCCTGATTGTCCACAATGCCACCAGGATCTTCAAGCTACAGTGATGACCATCCACGACACCCAACCTGCTCTTTGCACTACTTTTACGGCCATCCGCAACGCTTTCCCTGCTCTTTGCAGCCCCTTTACCCACAAACAGAACTCTTAGCGCTGGACTGTGAAGGTAACTCTTTCAGTGGGACAAACCTTGTCTCTGTATCTGACCCACACTCCATTGCGGTCAGCCTGAACTTGTGACTTTCTCCCGGTCTTGCATGACCAGATAGCCACGAGTGGAGCTTTGTGCTTTTTGGCGCTAGATACACTTAAATCTTTAAAAATGTATAGCTCCGGTTGTATTGGTTAAATTTTAGTTGTTTTAATGTCAAATACTTTTTTCAAACTTTACTCTATTTTCCTAAGTTGGTGTGGAATTTTTCTTGTGTTGTGTTTTCCCTTTATTACTGTTTGTGTGCTGCATAAATACTTTACACATTCCCTCTAAGTTAAGCCTGACTGCTTTTTGTACCAAGTTACCCAAGGTTAAGCACAGGTTAATTTAGAGACTTTTGTGGTTCACCCTGCCAGGAATTGTGGCTGCTGCTTGATCACCACTCCCATCCCATTCAACCACCAACCCAATTTCTCACAGTCACCAATCCATATGTTTTTAATTCTCAAGACGGACCTTTATTAGTCAAAAGTCTCCCCATACTAAGTCTTCTTGCTCAAAGGCCTTAAACGCTGTCCATATTGGTATCTTTGTTGAACCTGGCTTTCCTGATGGAGTTTCCCGTAACATTTTGCCTTCAGACCTCCTGTTTTTGCTGACTTCGTTTTTGCTGGCCTTAGGACTCTGCGCACTTTGTCCTTACTAACCAATGCTAAAGTGCTTGTGCTCTTTCCCTAACATATAGTAACATTGGCTTATACTCAATTGGCATATTTAATTTACTTGTAAGTCCCTAGTAAAGTGGCACTACATGTGCCCAGGGCCTGTAAATTAAATGCTACTAGTGGGCAGCAGCACCGGTTGTGCTACCCACTTAAGTAGCACTGTAAACATGTCTCAGGCCTACCATTGCAGAGCCTGTGATTTCAGGTTAAACTGTCATTTAAACCTGGCAAACTAAACCTTTTGCCAGGCCCAAACCTTCATTATTAGTACATAAAAGTCATCCCTAGGGTAGGAACTGGACAGTCCAGTGGGCAGGTTGCAATGTATTTAAGAAGTAGGGCATGCACTTTTAATTTTTACATGTCCTGGGAGTGAAAAACTCCTAAATTCGTTTTTCACTACTGCAAGGCCTATCTCTTCCACAGGATAACATTGGAGTTGCCTTATTACATTTTATAAGCACAATGTCCAAATAAGAATACATAATATTTTCATGCTTGGTGTTTCAGATTTTAAATTGCACTGCTCAAAATGCCACTTTTAGAAAGTTAACATGTTCTTGCCTTACCTATTTGGTGCCTGCAGCCTGTCTCTGGGTCACATGACTGGCTGTGGGTGACAGTTGGGCTTTGTGTATTTCTCCTAGACAGCCACACACAATGGGAGCTTAGGTGTGACAGGATGGGCCATCACTGGCAGGATGGGATGCAGGAGCTGGGCATAGCCCAAATAACACTTGAGTAGGCTGTGTCCTGTCTCCACACAAAGGGCTGCATACCCCCTGTAGTTAGTCTGGAGCCAGGCAGGGAAAGCAGGGCATCTGTCCGCTTCAAAGGCATGCCTCTAGAAGCTTCTTCTCACTTCAAACGTGCAACTGTGTATCAAAGAAGGACCTCAGACACCAACTCTTCAGTACACTTCTGGACCAGTGAATACTCTGCCAGGAAGAAGAACTGCTGTGCTGCTACCAGGACTGCCACTCTGCTGGACTGCTGCTCTAAAGGAACTGCTGCCCTTCTGTGCTGACATGCTGCTCTCTTGCCCGGGAAAGAAGAACTGGACCTGCAACCTCATCTTGAACCCAGGACCCCAGAGTGACTCAAAGGGCTGGTCTGCTTGCCTCCTGATCTGAATCTCAGGGACATAAAAGGCTCCCCAAGAGCTACTGAACCACTTTTCAGTGAGTTCCGGACCCCCATGTTGTGCCTCTCAGGTCCTGGACCCTTGGTGTGGCTCACAAGCACTTTAAATCAAGCTTTTCGGCTCTTTGCGATCACGCCCGTTCACACTGGAACCGAGCTGCTCACACCAAAATTAAGTGTTAGATGCCACCATCCCATCTCTTCACACAGCAGCACCGACAGCCTGCTGGAGATTGCCAACGCAAAGCTCCAGCCTGCCCATCCGTAACGACCTGGCCTGCTCTTTGCCCCACGCCGACTGCTGCCCGAGACCCTCTCCTTGCTCCTCATGACTCTATCCAACGTGATCAGGACTCTTGCCACAAAACTTGAGAAGGTAAATCTTCAGCTGGACTAATTTGGGACTGTAACTGACCCGCGCTCCATTGTGGTCAGACTGAACCTTTGACTTTGACCTGGTCCAGCGTGACCAGATAGCCTCGGTTGGTGCTTTATGCTTTTCGGTGCTAAATTGCAGTTTATTGTTAAAAAATTGATGACTCCGGTTCAACTGATTAGATTGATCTCATTTTGGTCTTGGTATATTTATTACATTTTGCTCTATTTTTCTAACCTGGTGTACGATCTTTTTGTGAGGTGTTTTCACTGTTTTACTGATTAAAGTGTTGCACAAATACTTTACATATTGCCTCCTAGTTAACCCTGACTGCTCCGTGCCAAGCTACCAGGGGGTTGAGCACAGGTTAGTTTGGGGTTTGTGATAGAGCGAAATGTTCTTGTGAATTGTAGGGGTGCATCATAATCACTGATAGGCCGCACCCACATGTATTCAGACATATATTCGTTTATATTCATTGTATACTCATGTATGTTTAGCAAAGAATGAATAGTTCACTGAGACGAAGTGAACTCAGCAGTATAATGGTGTTAGGATAATGATGTAATGTAATGCTTTTTGAATTGTGTGAATATAATGCATAGAGGAATTAGTTCGTGTATGTAATGTAATTGCAGTAGTTTAAACGTGCACCATATTAAAGTTGCACATGTAATTCATTGTTTGCATAATGAATCGTAATGAATATGCTTATAGGGAAAAGTAAGATGTGTGTTTAAAAGTTACATGTAAGGGCCTGACTACATATATGCTTAAGGAAGGCCTGGTATATTCTTATGTTAGCTTATAATGTAGGCCGAAAAGGGTTTCTCTTGGAAAGGCTCTCTGGGCACAAACGGTAGATTTAATTAGCACAGTAGAAGGTTTCTGTTGAACGTATCTTTTGTTGCAGGTGCAAGGACACATGTCTCGTTAGTAAAGACTAACTCTTTGTTTTCAAAAGTTAGAAAGATGGGAGGCATGGTACGGGGAGTGCAATGGAATTTAGGGATGATACTTTCAGCGGAGAAGGCGCCTGGGACCCAAGGTCAACGAAACCGTCCAGGATGAAGTCACCGTTTCAATGGAAAAGCACAAGAAAGAAGACCTGGCCAAGAGGGCGTAAACAAGGCGTGTACCTTTGTAGTATGGTTTTGTATTAGGGATAGTGCCCTGAGGGAGGAGGCCGGAGAAGCGGTAGGGGAGACCTGAGAGAAGGACAGAGCTGAGCTTAGGTATATGGTGATTGCACTTCTTAGGAAGTCTTCACAGCTGACACCTTTTATTCTTTCTTGCCTGGGAAAAATCGTTATGCAGGGATGTCACTTAGCGTTAGTGTAGGGACAGCAATTGATTTTAAGCTTGTTTAGGCCCATGAAGAGCAACTTAGAAATAGGAGCAATCATAGTCTGGTTGGTCCTCCTAGAACTGTCTATTCTTCTTATCCTGAGTCGGATGAGACTCCTGCGTAGATTATTATTTGTATTAGTGCCCATCTATTTCTTTAACCTCGTGTTGAGGTGCCTGCACGTTCAGTTATTTGTGGCGATAATAAATTCTCAAACTTGAATTCGGAGTCAGTGGTCCTTTCAGACAAAATGAATGCTGATATCTAACCTGATGAGATTCTCTCCTTTACACTATTCAACAGGTAAAAAGATCTTGGCGACCAGAAGGTTCTTATAGATAATCAGATAAGAATCGGCGTTAACAGTTGGTAGCAGAGTAGGATGGTTACCTTTGATGGTAAGGGGAGATCTAGAGCAAGATAGGAGATTAAGTTGCCCCATAGAGCCCGAGTGACGCGGATCCAGAGAACCGCGGGAGACGGATGTCGGAGGTCGTGGAAAACTGACGGAGAGTGACGGTGCGGCGGAAGTAGCAGTTCGTAGTAGAGTGAGTATGAAAAGAGTGATGTTTGCTAGATTGCGGTGTTATATTGTTGTGTGATGTCTTGCGGAGTTGGAACGAGAGTTGTGTGATTGAGAAACGGACCGTGAGCGCGCGCGGGACCGGGAGATTTATTGTGGTGTAGAATACACCCAGAGTTGAGAACGTTGACCAGAGTTGTGGGGGTCACGAGACGTCATTGACAGACCCACTGAAGATAGGGAACACATGAGTGAGTGTGTGAATAACCAACGCAGGTCGTAGGTTATTGTGAGCAGAACATCGAGTGATTGAATCCTATCGAGTGTATTAGAGGCGATTGTACAGACGGTTGCCAGATTGAGGTCAACAAGCTCAAGAGACTGATCGGTCATTGGTAAGACTGACGGTCAGAGAGGTAATTGTTCGGTAGGACGGACATTATTTCAGAGTATAATTGGGACGAATGCGAGTGAGAACGAGTGAATTAAAAAGGAGGGGAACTGCTGCGAGCGGAGGAAACGTGACGTCAGACTAGTCCCGCGCTGCGATAGGCCGGTTGGTGTGAACCGCGCTGGGATTGGTGGATTGGAATCAGGAAGTAAAAGCGGACATTTTGAGTGCAAATACAAAGTTGATTCATCATGAAATGTTTTAAAGCTTTAAGGGAACTTTGTAGAGGTGATAGACATGTGGTTGTTCGGGAGGGAGAGGAAGCTCCTCCTGAGGACACACCAGCACATTATATGGCAAAGAATGTAGGATTGCATACCATAATTTGGCTTGAGAATTGGCATAAAATGACAGAAACAGAAGGAGATTTGTCGTTCCCTCGATATGGTACTTTCAGGTTAGAGGTGCTGTACCAGCTCAAGAGTGTAATGGCTTCAATACGACCACTACCTAGACCGACACAGTTTGAGGCACTACATGCGTGGATAAGAGCAGCGTATGATAGAAAAAAGGAAAGGTGTCAAGAAAGGGTGAAGAAATCGGTCAGGGCATTCCAAGATGCAAGGTGGGATGCATTGGAGAAAAAGTGGAGAGCGGATACGATAGACGGAGATAAGTTATACCCACTGCTGATACAAAATGGAAAGATTACAAGAATCGATGAGGACGACAGTGATTTAGATGACAGTCTGTTGGATAGGATGTTGGCGGAGAGGCCACCACCATTTAATCCAGATTCAGAAGAGGGAAAGACAACCCCAGCAGTGGCAATAGTTGATGAGAGCCAGAACCAGACTAGCATGAGAGTAGTGGGAAGAATTTCCACAGGAACGGAGGGGGCTACGGCGTCTATGATAACACAGCCTCCTGGGGGGAACACAAGGTTACCGGACTCCTTGACAGTACCGGTTACCATTGGCCCTATAGTACCGGTATATGACCCAGACCGAGTGAGAGAAGGGAGCTCCGTGCCGATGAGAAGGGAAGAAGGAAACAGTGAGAGTGGGAATGGGTTTGGAGTAAGGGTGGTTCATTTCCCAAGACCAATAGACACAAGTACGCCGTTACCGGCTACTGCGGACTCTTCATGTGGACAAGAAGAGGAGAGACCGGAAGGACCGAGGTCTTTACGGGAATCTAAGTCAGCTTTGAGGGAGTGGACACCAACAGTAACGAACCAAGAGGATAGGATGCAAAGAGATAGGGCACAAAATGTCTCGAAAGACAGACCAGGTTCCAGGAATATGGAAGGGAATAGGTCACAAGGACAGAATAGTGACTGTGATGAGCGGGACGGCTCAGGTTGTCGAGAGGTACTGAGGAGTGCAGTACAGGCAAGGTTGCTAGACGTAGTGAGGCTGAAAGCAGAGGTAGACGAAATGATCAGTGGGGGTCTGCCTTTGGAAAGGATAGAAGTCTATGGATCAGATGAGCTGCTGTTTGTAGCAAAAGATGTGACTCGAAAAGCTAGAATGGCACATGATAGATTGAAGGAATTGGCCAAAAGATATGAGGTGGACCTGAATAAAACTAAAGCGTTGCAGGGACCACACAGATTGCATTACAGTGATCAGGAGTTGGAGGAGAAAAGAATCACAGGATTAAAGACGCACACCAGAGACCTGATCATAGGAATGAGAATATGGATTTTGTTGGACAAATGGGAAGAAAGGTGGTCCAAAAAGAAACCAGTAAAGAGAGCAGAAGGGGAAACGCCGCCGCCAGGAGGGGGGCGACGGGTGTTGGAAATTTTCCTTTACGGGAAGTACAGAATGGAGGGTACGTGCATGTACCGTGGAATAGAGGTGATTTGGCTGCATTTACAAATGATTTTCCTCGGCTGAGGGAAAAACCGGTGGAGTGGTACAAGCAGGTTGAGCGGTTTGTGAAGATTTCAAAAGTATTGTGGATTGATTTGAACACTTTGTTTGACATAGTGGTACCAGGAGATTTGTGGACAGCATGTAAAGTCGCTATTGAGTGGCCGACTTCGGAACCGAAAAGAGAGGCGGTTACAAATGGTCCATCACCTGATGTCATGAAAAAGTATGAGCAGGTGATTACATGGTTGAAGTCGAAGATTTCACCTCAGGATATAGATTGGGTTAAGATAGATCGGACTGTACAGGAACCCAAGGAAACGGTGCATGAGTATTACGAAAGACTTCTGCAAGTTTTTAAACAGTATAGTGGGTTAGATGTTTTGGACCCTAAGGATATGGGACAGTTTGTCTCAAAGTTTGTAACGGGTCTGAGAGGGGAAATCAGCCTCATGATACAGCACCATTTGATCTGCTGGCAGAACAAGCCACTAGATGAAATTTTGCGGTACGCGAGGTACTGTAGTGATGAGGTGGATTCAAAACATCGAAAGCTAAAAGACAAATTGATGCTTGTCCAGATGCAGACAGCACAGAATCAGCCTAGTGGAGGGACCTTGGGGAGAAAGCAAGGAAATTTCCAGGGAAACCAGAATAATCAGGTACAGGGAAAGGGAAAACCAGTAGACCCCAAGACAGGAGTGGACGTGGCCACACTAAAGAAGACCACTGCGTGTCATCTTTGTCGCCAGGTCGGACATTGGAAACGCGAGTGTCCTTTGAACCCAGCTAATCAGGTACAGGAAGAGGAAGAGGGGGCTCAGGCACCCGCGCAAGAGGTGGTTAACACAATAACGAGACCTAGAACGATGAAAGGGGGGTTTACAATTCTCAAGCTCAGATTCCCCAAGCTCCAAGGTTTTCACAAGGAACACGAACGTATCAACAGATGCCCCTGTTCGAACGATATGCTGAGGATAGCTTAGACCCTTTATCCTGACGGTGCCTGAGAGGGGAGGAAGACTGCACACTTGGAGCGGTCTTGGAGGTAGACCAGAGAGGACCTTTTGTAGAGGCAGAGATTGAGGGCAATCCTGCAACACTTTTGGTTGATACTGGAGCTACCCGGTCTACTGTAAGATCTGCAGTAGTCCCTAACCTACCCCTCTCGGGACAATCGATCCAGGTTGTCGGAGTAGCGAACAAGAAGATGAGCAGCCCATTGACAGAACCGATCTTAGTAAAGATAGGTACTTTCCAAACTAGACATCAGTTTGTAGTATGTGACACGAGTCCAGTTTGTCTTTTGGGAAGAGATCTGTTGTGCAAATTGAACTGCACGATTTATTGTACACCACGAGGAGTGGAGGTCCAGACGAGAGATGATGATGCTGACTTTAAGATTGCCAATCAGCATTTGTGTATAGATCTGTACCCAATGGTGACGGTGGAAGAACTTCCACCTGATCTGAGAGACGCAGTGTCGCCTGTGGTGTGGGATTTCGCAGGAGACGAAATAGGTTTAATCAGAGGGGTTGAACCAGTGCGGATTGAGGTGAAACAGAATGTTGATTTCCCCAGAACACCTCAATACAATTTATCGATAGAAACGATTGCAGGAATAAAACCTGTGATCGAGACTTTCATTGAGAAGGGTATTTTGAAGGAGATCAGAGGTAGTCCCTGTAATTCACCCATAATGGGAATACAGAAACCGAGCGGGAAATACAGGATCGTGCAAGACCTGCGAAAGGTCAACATGATAGTTGTCCCTTGTTGTCCAGTGGTACCGAATCCTTCAGTAATACTGTTCCAGATCCCATGTGAAGCCGAGTGGTTTACGGTTATCGATTTGTGTCAAGCCTTCTTTTCGATACCGCTCCACGAGGAAAGCCAATTTCTTTTTGCGTTCAGGCTAGAGAATCGCGTGTTAACATGGTGTCGTATCCCTCAAGGGTATACGGAAAGTCCATCGATCTTTAACCAGATCTTGAAGAAGAACCTTGAGAGTCTTGTGTTGCCGCAGAACTCAGTTCTCGTGCAGTACATAGATGACTTGCTCATTGCCTCAGAAACAGAAGATGCTTGCAGAATCGACACAGTAGCCTTGTTGAACCACTTAGCAGAGAATGGACATAAGGTGTCCCCGAACAAGCTGCAGTACTGTTTGAATGAGGTACAGTACTTGGGACACAGATTAGAAAAAGGCAAGAGGAAGGTGTCACCAGATCGAATTGAGGCAATAATGAGCATGGCGGTACCCACTACACAGAGGGAAGTTAGGATGTTTCTGGGAATGGTTGGCTATTGTCGACAGTGGATTCCTAGTTTCTCCTTGAGAGCAAAGCCTCTGCAGAGGCTTACGCACAAGGATGTGAGTGATCCGGTACCATGGGACGAGGAGTGCTTGATGTCATTCCTGCAGTTGAGAGATGATTTGTGCAGGGCTCCCGCACTGGGAATGCCTGATTACAACAAGGCCTTTTCATTGTTTTGTTACGAGAGAGGAGGATGTGCATTAGCAGTGTTAGCTCAGAACCATGGAGGTGTCCGTAGACCAGTTGCTTATTTTTCAGCTACTTTAGATCCAGTAGCTTCTGCGTTGCCCGGATGTCTAAGATCCGTTGCTGCAACAGGTGTCAGCATTGAAAGATGTGAAAGCATTGTAATGGGACATCCATTGACTGTACATGTACCACATTCGGTTGAGTTATTAATGACCAGGACCAAGACCCAGCACCTAACGAACAATAGGTTAACAAGGTACGAGCAAGTCATACTTGCCGCAGAGAATGTGACTCTGAAAAGGTGCTCCATCTTGAACCCTGCGACATTGATGCCTATACCGAACACAGATGATGAAGATTGTGAGGACCATGATTGTCTCGATGTGACCGAACTTTGCACCAAACCGAGACCTGACATTGTCGATGAGCCATTGGATGACCCAGATGAAATTTTCTTTGTCGATGGTTCATGCTTAAGAGACAGTGTGGGGCAATTGAGAGCAGCGTTTGCTGTATGTACTATTTCAGGAGTGGTCGACGCCGCTTGCCTAGAAGGAGTACGCTCCGCGCAGGTAGCTGAGATCATTGCCTTGACCCGTGCCTGTTTGGCCGCTGATCGAATTCGAATCACGATTTACACAGATAGCCAATATGGCTTTGGCGTGGTGCATGACTTCGGGCAGTTATGGTCTCAGAGGGGATTTTTGACATCATCTGGCTCACCCATTCGTAATGGAGAATATGTAAGACAATTGTTAGAAGCATTACAGCATCCGAAAGAAATTGCTGTTGTAAAGTGTTCGGCCCATGGGAAGGGGGAGGACTTTGTATCCTTGGGTAATAACTACGCAGATGAGGTAGCCCGCTTCTGCGCCGAACAAGGATGCATATACACAGGCAGGGAGATAGAAGAGAGCCAAGAGGGAACCGATCTCAGCATAATGTTGACCATGGCAGACACTTGGGAAGAGCTTAAGAGATTACAAGATGAAGTCTCAACCAAGGAAAGAGAGGGCTGGATCAAAGCTGGATGCGAGAGAGGAGAAGTGGATGTGTGGGTATCCAACGATGGGAGAGCTGTGTTGCCGGAAGAATTGTTGAGTCCGATGGCTAGATTGATACATGGACAGGCACACCTGGGTAGAGACGCAATGATGAGAGTGTTCAGACAGACGTGGTATAACCCACGGTTCCGAGCAATGGCTGAGACGGTATGTCAAAGGTGTGTTACATGTCAACAGATGAATGCTGGAAAGAAAACTGTAGTTACACTGAGTCATATTGGAAGGTCAGGAGGGCCCTTCAATAGACTACAGCTGGATTTCGTGGAGATGCCTAGGTGCAATGGCCTGAGGTACATTCTAGTGATAGTATGTATATTCTCACGGTGGGTGGAGGCATACCCCACACGAAGGTGTGACACTCTGACAGTGGCTAAATTATTGTTGAGGGAGCTTATCCCTAGATTCGGGATCCCGACCTCTTTGGAATCGGATAGAGGTGGGCACTTCCATAGCGAAATCATGAAGTTACTTTGTGCTGCATTGAACATAGACCAGAGACTTCATTGTAGTTACAGACCAGAGGCTTCTGGGATGGTGGAACAAGTTAATGGAACTTTGAAAGCCCGGATGGCAAAAATGTGTTCTTCAACGTCCCTGAAATGGCCCGACGCCTTGCCACTGGTGCTCATGAGCATGCGAAGTGTCCCAGATAGAAAGACTGGGTTGTCCCCCCATGAAATAATAATGGGGAGGGCAATGAGACTGCCAGCAGTACCAGCTACAGCCTTGATAAGCATCACTGATGATTTGATTCTCGATTATTGTAAAGGACTCTCTGATGTGGTCCGTTCTGTATCCCAGCAGGTGCAAGCAGCTGTGGTTCCAGCCTCGAGTGATCTGTGCCACGACTTGTGTCCCGGTGACTGGGTGCTCGTCCGGAAGCACGTGAGGAAGAGTTGCTTGGATGCCCGTTGGCGTGGCCCGTATCAGGTGATACTTATCACGAACACAGCAGTAAAGTGTGGAGGATTGCCGAACTGGGTGCATGCTTCCCATACCCGCAGAGTTCCAGCACCCTTGGAAGAAACAGCTCCTCTCGCAAATGAAAATCCAGCTGATGTGGCAGGGCCACATGAGAGGACAAGCCAAGCTGTAAGGGTCGCTGACACAGCTGGTGGTGCACTAGAGCAAGCTGAAGGGGGTTTCCACAGTTCGAACCCTGATTCAGGCACTGAAGAAAGAGAAGGTGCAGTGGGCGGAGAAGAGTCAAAAGCAGCAGAAAGAGGAAATAGTGCACTGGGTATAGAAGGGGAAGGCAGACGAAAGAACAGAAGTGCTGAAGGTTGGCCTGAAAGACAGAGGCGACTGAACCTGAGGTTAGCACCTGAGAGAGACCTTGCTCCAGTGTCCGAAGTATCTGAAACCGAAGCAAGCGACGAAGACCAAGCACAAGACAGTCGGCGAAGGTCCCAGAGAACAAGAGTGCCTTGTCGCAGATACTCTACCCCTGAGTGGACTTACACTGTGTTTGATGCAGGGGTGGTGAATACAGGGAGACTGAAGTCAGTGGAGGTGTTCAGTCGGAGCCCGAAACTGGTGGTGAAGGTGGTGCTGCGGATGCCAGGGTTCGAGATAGACGGAACACTGACACTCACGATTCCGAATCCCCCACTTCTGAGTGAAGTCCGAAAATTGCTTTTGCATCGGGTCGAGTTCCCGCCTTTCGGAGCTGAGCCGTTTTCACACGAAGTGCTGCTTTTGCGTCTTGAACTTTTGTATCACGTTCTGGTCGTGCTTAATGAGGATCTCATTATGGATCAGTAATGAACTGTAAATAAAAGTCTAAAAGAAGAAGATAACCTAGGTCCGAGTGGAAGAAGAATAAACTTAGGGACTTTCCACAAGAAGAGGAACGAAAACTAGGGAAGTCTTTTTCTGGACTGTGTAAATAAGTTGTGATCGGAAAGGGAAAGCCCGGAGATTTCATGGTTGCTCGAGCTGGTTAAGCAAGTCATAAATAAAGGACAGAGACTTTTCTGAGTTCTTTGCGATAACCAAGACTTTTTGAGAACTTTCGAAATCATGGAGCCGGGTAATCCCAATCGTAGAGCAAAATGGATTATAGGCATTCTTATAAGTAGTGTGATAATTTCTATAATCATAGTAGTTGTAGTCTCATATACTGGTTCGCATGAGCCAGAAGTAGAGGTAGTGACAGGGACACCGACACCTATCACACCTAGTCAGAAGGGGGTAGACAGGGCAGCTGATAGAGCTATGATATTAGAAGAAAGTCGTAGATTACATGTAGATTTGTCTAAGGGTGATTTTAAGCTTAATGCGTATGCTAAGTTGTTGTATGAGTATGTTGACGTGATGGATGCGAAAGATTGTTATGTGTGTATGCAGTTGCCTACTTCAGTGGATGAGGGTATTAGGTATCACCATCTTCCACTGACTTATGGTATTTCATGTAGTCTTTTGCTTAGTTTGTTTTATGAGAGAGATCAGTTCGAGTATTTCTTTTCCAATTTCGACGCAGTGCTTCCTGAAGTCCCAGCTTACAAGCATTTGAATAAGTATGATTATTACAAAACCGAGGACAGACTGAGGAAGTACTTCATACCGAGTTTGGAATTGGATACAGCATTCGCACACAGACACAATCTGACCTGTTTGATGTCGGATGTAGAGAGAAAGTTTGTAGATCAGGTTGAAGATAGGTATAGAAAGCTGACTGAATCCCGAGATTTAGGGCATCACAGGACAGATTGGACAGAGGAGGAACGGTTGCATAAGACCAAGGGAAGCTATGGTCCTATAGCGTTAGATAAGGAGCAGAGGGGTAAGTTGTGTATAAGGCGTTATCAGACTTACTACGAAAAGGTTCCAGTGGGACAGAGTACTTGTGATCACGTTTTCACCATGGCAGATGAGGCAAAAGATTTTCTCCAAGGTCCTGTACAAGTGATACCTACGGTGTATTACGTATGTGGAAAGAATGCTTACGTGAGGTTGCCTGCAAATTGGTATGGAACATGTTATTTGTCAATAATATTTCCAAAGATTTACCATACAGAAGACTTAAATCTTCTGGAGGGTGGAGAGCATTCAAGAACGAGAAGAGCTGCAAGTGCAGGAATCGTTGTGGGGGATATCTTTGGAGCTATGATACCTAGTCTAGGAGTAGTCTTGAATGATGTGAAGATCCGGAGGTTAGCGACGGTGGTGGATGAATTTTCGATGAACACAGCAAAATCGTTGGTGTTGGTGGAAGGAGAGATGTTGTCGATAAGGGGAATGGTTTTGCAGAATCGCCTTGCTTTGGATGTCCTATTGGCAAAAGAGGGCGGAGTCTGTAAAATGCTGAAGGTTCAAGAGTGCTGCACTTATATACCAGACCGTAGCAAGGATCTGGAGAAATATATAAGTAACATCACTATGATCCACACAAAGATAGCGGATTTGACCGAAGAAGGGGCCTGGGAAAAGGTCGGGAAGGGTTTTGGTCAAGTGGGAGGTTGGTTTGCAAACCTAGGAAAGGGATTCCTTGGGTACTTCCTGAGACCACTCCTTATCTTGGTGGTTTGTGTGGCTGGCTTGTGGATTATGATCAAGGCCTACAAATGGTATCGAGCAGGCAGAGTCAAGAGAGCTTTGAGGGAAAATGACATGAGATTGGCAAGATTGCAGGACAATCAGTATCAAAGGCTCAAGAGCATGGAGAACTTCAGATCAGGGAAGATGGGAACAAGTTCTGTTTAGGTCGGTTCCTTCTCCGAGGGAGTAGAATGAGATGTGATGACAGGAGTCATCAAAGGGGGAACTGATAGAGCGAAATGTTCTTGTGAATTGTAGGGGTGCATCATAATCACTGATAGGCCGCACCCACATGTATTCAGACATATATTCGTTTATATTCATTGTATACTCATGTATGTTTAGCAAAGAATGAATAGTTCACTGAGACGAAGTGAACTCAGCAGTATAATGGTGTTAGGATAATGATGTAATGTAATGCTTTTTGAATTGTGTGAATATAATGCATAGAGGAATTAGTTCGTGTATGTAATGTAATTGCAGTAGTTTAAACGTGCACCATATTAAAGTTGCACATGTAATTCATTGTTTGCATAATGAATCGTAATGAATATGCTTATAGGGAAAAGTAAGATGTGTGTTTAAAAGTTACATGTAAGGGCCTGACTACATATATGCTTAAGGAAGGCCTGGTATATTCTTATGTTAGCTTATAATGTAGGCCGAAAAGGGTTTCTCTTGGAAAGGCTCTCTGGGCACAAACGGTAGATTTAATTAGCACAGTAGAAGGTTTCTGTTGAACGTATCTTTTGTTGCAGGTGCAAGGACACATGTCTCGTTAGTAAAGACTAACTCTTTGTTTTCAAAAGTTAGAAAGATGGGAGGCATGGTACGGGGAGTGCAATGGAATTTAGGGATGATACTTTCAGCGGAGAAGGCGCCTGGGACCCAAGGTCAACGAAACCGTCCAGGATGAAGTCACCGTTTCAATGGAAAAGCACAAGAAAGAAGACCTGGCCAAGAGGGCGTAAACAAGGCGTGTACCTTTGTAGTATGGTTTTGTATTAGGGATAGTGCCCTGAGGGAGGAGGCCGGAGAAGCGGTAGGGGAGACCTGAGAGAAGGACAGAGCTGAGCTTAGGTATATGGTGATTGCACTTCTTAGGAAGTCTTCACAGCTGACACCTTTTATTCTTTCTTGCCTGGGAAAAATCGTTATGCAGGGATGTCACTTAGCGTTAGTGTAGGGACAGCAATTGATTTTAAGCTTGTTTAGGCCCATGAAGAGCAACTTAGAAATAGGAGCAATCATAGTCTGGTTGGTCCTCCTAGAACTGTCTATTCTTCTTATCCTGAGTCGGATGAGACTCCTGCGTAGATTATTATTTGTATTAGTGCCCATCTATTTCTTTAACCTCGTGTTGAGGTGCCTGCACGTTCAGTTATTTGTGGCGATAATAAATTCTCAAACTTGAATTCGGAGTCAGTGGTCCTTTCAGACAAAATGAATGCTGATATCTAACCTGATGAGATTCTCTCCTTTACACTATTCAACAGGTAAAAAGATCTTGGCGACCAGAAGGTTCTTATAGATAATCAGATAAGAATCGGCGTTAACATTTGCGTATGCCTTACCCTGACAAGGAAGGTGGTTTCTGCTTGACCAGGGCTCACACCCCATTCAACCAGTAACTCAGTTTCTAACATCTATTTTACATGATGAATTGGGTGCGAGCAAGGAGATGGATTTTGTCGGAGGTAACAAAACAACCCCCTCTGGGAAAAGGGAAAGCGTTCATGTCTCAAAGTATATATGGAGTGCAGTCTTGAAGAGAGATAAGAGACATCGATCTAATGATGTATACACATCACCCCGTACAAGGTTAACTAGGCAGGCTGCAATATGGACTGTTCTTATACGTGTTCCAGAACTTTCCACTTATAATCCTCCGACCTGGTTTTGGGAACTGCTTGCCAGACTTCGCTCTTTTATGTGGGCCAACCAACTCTCACACATGGCTTTTGGTAAGGGCACGCAGCCGACTTATGACAGCAGGATGGATATGGCAGATATGCGTCTTTTCTTTAAAGCTTAACAACTCCTGGTGCTAAATGACTGGTCAGGCGATGCCAACATCTTGGGGGTATTATATGGGTCCCCCATCCCCCAGGCAGTATTTCTAGCCTGGAGATCTGCCCTGAGATGGACCAGATTGAACTAAAGGGTCACATTAGAAACACCCTAATAGCAGGGCCTCTGGCTTGCGCATTGTGCGCTACTCTAGGGCTTGGGTAAATGGGACCTAATTGGTATTTCGAAGTTAGGTGATAGCAGGCAGTGTATTCATATGAAGTCTTTTCAGGACCTTCAGTCTGAATTCCAGCTGCATAAATCTCAGTTCGACAGGTACTTACAGTTAGGGCTGGCTTTAGCGCTGCTGGCGCCCAGTGCAACAATCTTATTTTGGCACTCCCCAATGATCTCCTTCTCCAAGGATTACCTCATTACCTCCCTCCAAAAGTGCCCCTCATCCATCTAATGCCCCTCTCACGTGCATTTCATTTGTTTTATATTGCTACTCATACCATAGTAGGCTGTTAGAGGACTTTACATCACACAAATTCTACCGAGACAATAAATCATATGTATGTAAATCAATCTATAGGAAATGCTAAATACGACAATGAGGATCAGAAGATGTAGGAATCACATGTCATCCATACTAGTAATCAATATATTTTAAGAGTGTTTGGTCCGGAGAAGAACAAACACGTTTAATTTAAATCTACCACAGTGGCTGGGGTTGGCTTTGCTAATAAAAATGTATTTCTACCTAAATTAACCCTTTTTAGCAACGATAGGATAATTAAAGACTGGGGCAAAACATACTGTTCTAACTTACACCATGCAGTTCATATGCAGCTTTCTGATGACAGTTTATAGGTCATTATGCTATATTAGGATTGTAATTTATGAACTGCAAGTAACAAAAGGATCCCTTGTGACAAAAGTAGTAACCCACTGAGCAATCAACATAAATATATAGTTCTGTTATCTGCATGGTACATGTTCTTTGCAGCAAGCATATTAACCCTTTGCACTACTTTATGATGAGTCAAAACTGCCACTAGACAAACCTTCAATCTTTCTCCAACAGAATTATGAATCACCAGAGTTATCTTGATATTTTATTTGTTGCCTGAAAACTGCTGGGCACACAAGGAACTCTGCAGCAGGTGATTTTAAACCCATAATTATTTCTAAACCCAGCACCCCCTGAGCTCAGTGCCACATGCAGCTGCACTGGTCACACTGCCCTAAACCTGGCCCTGCTTACAGTTGCGTCATGCTCTTGCACACCATCAAAGCTCCCTCTCCGATGTACCGGAATGCAGCCCGTTGAAAGCAAAGATCCTTTTGGGTCCCTTGGGAAAAATATCCCAGATTTATAAGTCACTGGTCATCAATTCACCTGACCTATTCCTGGGACAGACAGTAAATGGGAGTTGTGGCTGGACCCCCTAGATGATAATGACTGGAGGGATGCTTGTATGGTCCGAGGCTGCTTGTTATTTTGGCGTGACTCTGGCTTATATAGCTCAAATATTTACATACTTACGCCCCATAGGCTGTGGAGGGCGAACAAACTCCCAGCACTCACATGTTTCCACTGCTCGACAGGCAAAGGAGACCTCTTTCATGTGGTGTGGACATGCCCCATCATTGAAACTTATTGGAGGGGGATCTTTACTGCCCTATCGGAAATACTAGGAAGACCCGTGGAACCTTCACCCAGATTGGGACTGTTGGGTATCCTGGAGAAATTTGGAAGGGCTCGGGAAGAACGTACTCTAGTGGGAATTGGAACTATGATCGTCAAAAGAGACATTGCAAAATACTGGAACTCTGTAAACCCCCCTCCCACACCTTGTGAAATGGCGGTCAGCTATGGACTGGTGCGCAAAACATTACAAGGCTGCACCCAAAAGCATTGCAAAATATTGGGGAATTGGAGGGACTATTTTGGCTTAATGGGATGATTGTGCTGCATTATGTGGTCGATCAAGTGTTGAAATATTTGCAATGCCATAGCACTGTGTATGTTGATACATTTATTGAAAATCCAATAAAATTAAGGTATAAAATATATCAAGTTTCAGTGAAACAAGATAAAAAGACCAGAATTGTTTAATGACCCAGAATCCCTTATAGATCTCATTGAAATGGACTTTAAGACCATGTTTCTACAGATGTTAGAAGAAGGTATAATGTATTAAGGAGTACAGCAAAGTGAATGTTGTTTCTCATTCTCTCCTGATAACGAGGGATGGTCTACAACCTTATCTGTAATTTGTTACAAAATGTCAAAATAAGTTTCTCCTTACAGGGCTAGGGTGCAATATGACACATTGCCTGATGACTAATTCATCCTAGGTGGAACGTTAGCATGTTGCACATGCGACGGATTTTCTAAACAAAGCACCATGCACTTTCTACTGTTTTGTAAAATATTATGGTGGTATAAGAAGAAACATTAAGCCCCTACTACAGAAGAGTAATTTTAAGTAGTGTAGACTAGCTATGGTCTTTCTTCAGCAATTATGTACAGTTGAGGTTTGTGATGTAGTCTTGGTTTTATTAGTCAGGTGAAGCATATCTGCAAGTGTAAGGCAGAGTTATGAAGGGATACCTTAGATTTTGTTTATCCAACTATGGGCCTTATTGCGATGCCGGTCGGAGGAGTGTCTGACTGACATCGTTTCGGGAGTGGAACCACCCGACAAGAAGTTGGCAGTTCCACTCCCGATATTATGATGTAACCACCAGCACGGCGGTCGGAAACATAGGGGCAGATTTAGAAGCCCCTTGCGACACTTTTGCGCCGCCGTTCCGTCACTTTTTGTGACGCAGCAGCGGCATAAACAATGCACCACATTGCGGCCCATTTACAACATGATGCATCTACGGAGATGCATCGCGTTGTAAAGCCCTGCGTTACATTATACCTGTGTCAGGTATAATGTATGCAGGGTGGGCGGTTCCACGCGGGAAAGCCTTGTAGAAGTGACGCAGTGAAATCTACAAGATTGGAGCAGGCGTAAGGAGTGACGCAGTGCATTACGAATAGACCTCCCCATGCATTGTTGAAGTTGTGTCGTGCTTGCGACACGACTCCAGCAATGCGTGACTTTTGCGCTGACAGACGCATCAGAATTTCTGACGCATCTGTCAATCCTTGCACCATGGTGTGCCATATTGTAAATATGGCGCATCCATAGTGGCGCAAGTGAGTCACAGGCTGGCGCAGGGAAACTGACGCATCTATACAGATACGTCAGTTTCTTGTAAATAAACCCCCTAGCCTTTACCATTGCGGCTTGTGCTGTGGCCCAGAAAAGGGTGGTGCCTGGCACACGGTACATAGATGTTTGGGGGCGCACCACATGGCAGAGGCCTAGGAAGGAAAGGGGCCCTGCTAAGGGCCCCCAAAGTCACTTTTTGACAGCCTTTCCATGTCCGAAAAGCTGACATGGTAAGGCTATCTGAAAGGGCCATCCTAATCCCTATGGTGGTGCCTCCGCAGGCACCGCCTCCATTGTAGGGATTAGGCCTCGAACCGACGCCCCGAAGGGATCCTTGATCCTGTCGGAGGTGGCGGTCGGTCCCTCCGATGACATCGCTCTGACCGCCGGCATCGTAATCTGGTGGTCGGACCAATACCTTGGATGTCAGACGGACCGCCACCGAAGGCCTGTCAGGGGCGGTCTGTCCGACATCCTAAGAAGGCCCTGGGTGTTATTTTATTGTAATTTAATTCTTGTTCTCAGGATCTTTTGATTAGTTTATAAAGACTACACTGAGTGAATCAATGAAACTTATTAACACAATGTGCTTTAATGACAGGCCTAAAGATTAAATGAGTCATATCAACTTTTAATTTCGTAACAATGATGAAACCGATCAATTTTATAATTTTATGCTATGTACTTTTATGATTTTTGATCAAAAACTCAATAACGTTTTATTGACTGACTTTGTAAAAGTTCATCTCACTCTATTGCTCCTAACGCATTATCTTCTAGATGTGTAGTTTCTTATTGTCTGTTGTGAGCAGGGCGTAAGTCAAGGCTGAGATTCTGACTGATGATGAGTGCTCAGCCCCTATGACTCAGAAGGTTTCTGATAAAGTCAAGGGGCCCGATTCACAAAGGCAAGTTGAGACAAAAGCCTAACTTTACAACTTTTGGTTTTCACAGAAGTCATTTACGAGTCATATCTTTACATCCGCAGTTGGGAAAAAAAAATAACAAGAAAGGTCAACACGTGTTTCACGACACACACGTCGCTTCCTCAGGGCTAGTTCACAGTTACATATTCCTAATGTCATTAATGCAAGAACAGCACTGTTGCTTGTTTCATGAGAAGGTTTTTCGTGATAATTCAGAAAACATATAGCACAAAGTTTAATACAGCTTGCACAGTAGCATAGGATGATTCAAAGTCTGTTCTGTGCACTTCACAAGAGTTTAAAAATTACGGCATGATAACCGCTATGAACAGTGTCGGCGTTCAGGTTAGTAAACAAATGCAGCCTCTGCGGCACGAGTTTTGGGGCGGCAGCCGGCCCCCCCCCCCCCCGCTCTTCTATAATTTTGCCGAGGGCGGCAAACGCAGGGGCCGCCACAGGCAGCCTTAGGCCTAGCTACGCCCCTGCAAATGCTTATATACATATAATCCATGTCAATTTTATGCATAATTAGAAGAAGATAAAAATGTAAGCTAAGCTCATACTTGGCCATTTTATAGAAATAATGGCATACCGTTTCATGAGGCTGCTCACACACAAAATGGCGCCCACGGTGCCTTTTTTTCAAGGGATGTTCATTCATTCTGCTGTAATTGGGCACCAATGATTGTACAGTTTATAAAGCACTTTAGCTCCAGTTACTAAATTCCCTAAATTATCATCACGGTGCTGCCTGGAACGCGCGGCTTAGTTAGCGAGAGCAGGCATCATGCTGCGCCACAGCTGGAATTGACCTATAAAACAGCCCTTTTCATGTTAATTGAATGTAAGGCCTTCCGTCATTCCTCTTCTCTGAACCCTGAATATATGAAATTTAAAGAAGGTAAAAGGGAGCGACCCTCCACACACAAAAGCATTGGCACAAAAGGCAGGCTGAGCCCCATTATTCATAGAACATGGTGTAACTGCGGCAAGAAATGGACTTCAGCGCTCCACATTCTGCTCCTGTCACCCGCTACTGGATCCTGATGGCTGCGCGCATCTTGTGCAAGACGCGTGGCGACAGGATAAAATAACTGCTTCTTGTCAAAAAAAAAGGAAGGAAAAGAAAGCAACATTTTTTGTAAGTAGATATTGGGTATAAATGTTTGATCACAAATATGCTTTGTAAAAATTGGAAACTTTTTTTTTATTTATCAGAAGGAGATACTCAGCGGGAAACAATGTCTGGATGCACAGATAGCTCAAAATTGAGAAACTGATTTCAGCAGGACTTGAGGGGTGGTAGATTACCATCTAATTTGCATGATGCATTCACACCAGAATGCTTGAGTGAGAGATTTGCTTTCTCTTCATGTAGTTCTTGCATGTTATCTTTCCGAGGTTTTTGTTGGTTGGAGGTCAATGCAAATTTTCAGGGATCTGTGCAGATCACAGCCAGAGAGAACAGGGAGCAGGCTTGCACAAATTAACTGATGCACTAACAGTGAAAGGGCAATGTGAAAGTTGATGAAACTTCAGAGGAGCACAGTTTTCTGTAGATCGCTCTCTTTTATTAACCTCAGGGGGACAATGTAGATTTGGTAGAATTTCAGAACATTTCCTAGTTGTCAGTACTTTATTAAACCGCTTCGGAGTTTTAGGACACTTCTGAGACAAAATGGGTTTTTAGACAGATTGTCACAAGCTCACAGTGATCAGAAAATGAAGGAATTTCAGAGTGGCTCTTTAAAACTCCCTGAGACTCGATGTTGCATAATTTCAGGGGGTCCATTGGTGATGGACCTGAAGAACTACCAGAACAAAGAGGCACACTGATGTCTGATTCATGTCACTGCTCACTAAAAAGAGGCTTGATTGGTGGAGCCACATTTTCCAGGAGCTGACATGAGTATATAAGCAGAGTTCCTGATATTTCTTCTTAATTCAAGTAAATCTAGATACCAGATGGGACATCGTTCTCTAGCGTCCTTTGCTCATTCTTTTCCTGATAAGGGAGTGGCTAGCATCCTCAACAGGCTCATACATTTTCACCAACCCGCCAGACACCTACGCTCTACCTCACTCTAATTCACACTCACTCCTGTATCCACAAAAACAGAGCAGGAGGTCGCTCGTTCTCCTACTCGCACCCAAAACATGGAACAATCTCCCCAGCCCATCAGAGCCTCCTCCTCACTTCTTGAGTTCCACAAGAAGCTGAAGACTTGGCTCTTCGAATAACTCCGTGGGAAACATACGCCCACTCACCTGCCCAAGTGCCTGGGTACCCTCAAGGGTGATTTTTTGCGCGCTACAAATTGTCATAGCATAACATAAGATTGTAAATAAGGAAAACTGCTTGCTGTGTCTGCAAATTAGAGCAGTAAGAGGTGGATTCCCCCTACCTAGCTTACATGGATATTGTAGGAAGGTGGAATCTGACTACATGGTTACCCCCAGATTGGATTCTGGGGTAACCTTATCAGTCCCTAGTATATGGTACACCATGTACCCAGGGCATAGGTACCCCAGAGGCCTCCCAGGGGCTGAAGCATGTATTGTGCCACCCCTGAGAGGCCATTCAAAATGACACCACAGGTCTGCTACTGCAACCTGTGTAAGGTGGTGCATGCACCCCTTACTTAGATATAGGTTACCTATATCTATTCTAAATCACTACACATATAAACCTATCAGTCACCCCTATGGCAGGCCTTATCAATCCTGAAGGCAGGGTGCTGGGTTTTGTGTGAGAGGGTGCCCCTGCATGAGCAGAGCCCCTCTGCAGCCTTCGGAATCTATTCTCCGGGGTTGTTTGTGATGCAGCCAACCATATATACTTAAGTGCATTATAACCTCGCAGTAAATGCTAACTTTAAAACGGCTGCTTAGGAACATGTTGTGTTTGGTGTCAAACACCTTGGAATCATAGGTATGATTCCTCCCTTGTAGTACCACTCCTATGGGTCACCGGTCTACCCGGTACCAGCTTTCTCGACCTGGGCAGCACAAAATGGATGCTGCCAGCCACAGACACGAGTCTGCCCTCCTGCTGCTGAGCCAAGCTCGAGCAGAGGAAGGCCTGACAATAGGTTTCCTGTCACAGGGAGGTGTGACCACCTCCCAGACAGGCTTTAGTGTATTGGGGCTGGGTGGGTGCACTCTTAGAGTGCCAGAAAGTCTGCACTGGGGGCACATTTGGTGTCCCCGTGCATAGTCCAGCTCAAACCGGTTGCAGGAGCCATTTGCTCCTGCTCTGGCATGAAACTGGACAAAGGACATGGGTGTAGCCACCCCTCTGTCCTGACCCTCCCCTAGGTGGGTCCCCAGAGTTTGTCCAACCCCTTCCTTGGGTATAAAGTAGGAAACCTGACTACAGGACATTAGATTTTACCTGGACTAAACTCTGCTACAGAAACCAAGTACTTCGACGGTCTACACTTCGCTGGATGACAGAAGAATCTCCCTTGGAGTAAAGAGTTACTCCCCTGCAGCAGCAGGCACTGAAACGCATCTGACCGGTTTGCATCTCCCAAGCTCCTGAGGACTCCGAAGATTTCTGCAACACAGAAGGTTGGTTCCCGAGTGTCCCTGAGGTTGATCTGACCTCTCAGTAATCCTGAGACCAGTATCCCTCGTGGGCACCGTGCAACCCAAACCCCTGTGCACTGTGTACTTTTGCAGCAGCATATGCTTTTTTGGCAATCCCTGAGGCTGTGCTTTGGACTACGTGTAGTCCCGACCCCGAGCAGCATTTCCACTGAAGATCTCCGGCCTCCACTCCACGAGTGCTCTGTGGGCTGGTGCTTTGTGATTCAGCTCGAGTTCCCTTCGCGATCCCTGATCTGTTGGCCTGTTGGTTCTGGCGAGGGTCACTTTGGCTTTCCTTGGGCTTCTCTGGTTGCTCCAGGTGTGCCCTGACTCCCCATAGCTTGGAGAGTCTCCTGGACCTTGCTGGTCCATACCGTAACTTGTTTCCTCTGAGCGCGTGGGTTGCCTTTGCCAAGGCTTGTTGGTGTTCAATCCGGACACTGACCCCTCAGCACTCGACATCCTTTGTGGGACAGCTCACCTCAGGACTTTGGTCATCATTGATGTCTCCTAGTCCCCGTGGCTGCAGAGTCAAGCATCCTATCTTCACACCTGAAGCACCTGACATCGGTGGGCATTCGTCTATCGAGCCCCTGGTCACCCTGCAGTGACCCAGACTCTGTCCCCTCTGCTTTCAGGTTCTTCTCACCTCGGATACAGGCTTGGATTCCACCGGACACTTTTCATCTTCCCGGCAGCAGTACTTCCTCGCAGCACGCCATTGAAAATGACGAGGGTTTCTGACACCACTTGACCCCTATGCACCCGGCTCCTCTGGGATAGGTAACACGGGTAACTCGGTACTCACAAGGGTGCTGGCCTTAGAACCTTCTATGTTCCAAAGGGTTTGCTTGAAGTCCTCTCCGAAGTGTCCTTAAACTGTAATTTTCCAACCGCGACTTTCCCATAGAGTTGTACGGAGCTCGCGTCTGTGTTCCCACACTGCACCCGTCCTCCGTGGGCTCCCTGTGTCACTCCTTTGGGTGGTTCCTTGGGGTCCCAGCAATTCTACCTGCTCTAGGCACTGTGTCTATTGAAGTCGTGGTTGTTATACCACTTTCTTAGTATATGGTTCGGACTCCCCCTGAAGCCCGCTGTGTATTGTGCTATTTACTGTCGTTCTATTGATTAAGTATTGTGTGCTTTATGTTCTAATCTCACATAGAGATTAGTAGAGAGTATTTAGTAATAAATACATATTTTTTATATAACACTTGTGTGGTTCTCCTTTCATTTGGTCACTTAGGAGGTTCTGTTCTGGTAAAACAAGCTGCTTTACATTCCTTCAAGATTAAGCCTGAAGGCTGCTCTCCATAGCTACCACTAGGATAGCTTTCATAAAGGTTATCTTTGACCTAATCATCAATAAGGGTCGTTTGGACTGGTGCAAGGTGCCCACTTTAATTAGTGGACAGCATATACCAGGCCAACTTCTCACATTGTATGCAGCGGTTGGGATTCAAGCTTGCTATTGTTTTACCAGATAAATCTCATTGAGTGATTAACTGAAAACCACTAAAAGTATTAGGTACATATAATACATCAAGATTAGAATAAAGTATGTTCTACTGAACTTCGAGTTGGGTAAGTCAAGGGTCTAGCACACCCTTTCTCCAACTCAAGAGAGTTTAGTCTCCACTAGGTTAGGTAGGTGCCTACACCACATAACACTAGTATGTCTTCTAGAGGAGAAGCCAGTGGCTCTCTGCCAACTAGGTATGGCCATCTCTCATTCCAGGAATTGAGAAATATGTGTACATCTAGGAAGCTGAGGACAGGGAGAAGTGCAAGCACCCAACGTCTAATAGAGATGTTGCTCTTGGATGACCTCATAAGGACCCCAGGGTCTGATGAAGTAGAAAGAGTGGGCGGGACAGTAGATGAGGAAAGAGCAGGAAGTGAACACTTCTTTGATCTGGACTCAAACCCTGGCCAGGAGGATCAAGATGATCTTAACCTGGAAAATCCAACTCTGCCTTCAGGTGGGGGAGAGGGCCTCAGTTTGCCTAGAAGATCCAGAACTCCCTCTGTGGAGTCTAATCATTCAGGTACTTCTGCAAGGACCTCTGTGTCTAATAAGAGGGAATCCTCTTATGACAAACATTGCCAATTTTTAGAGATTGACAGAATCAAGCTCAGGCTCAAGAGAGAGCAATTGGCCATAGACAGGGAATCCTTAGAGCTCCAGAGAGCAACCTTAAGGTTGGGACTAGAGTCCCATGGTGTCAGCAACAGTGTCCCTAGAACTAGAGAGTATTCTCATGATCATGGGAACCTGAACAAGATAGTCCCTCCCTATCAGAGTGGGGATGACATCCACAAATGCATAACTGCACTAGAGAGGGCCTGTAAAGTACAGAGGGTCCCTCAGGAGCAGTGGGCAGCTATCTTGTGGCTCTCCTTTGCTGACAAAGGTAGAGATAAGCTCCTCACTGTTAGAGAAGAGGATGCTGACAATTACACAGTCTTGAAGAGTGCTCTCATTGATGGGTTTGGCTTAACCACTGAGCAATACAGAATTAAGTTCAGAGACACCCAGAAAGCACAGACTCAGGACTGGGTTGACTTTGTAGATTGTGCTACTAAGGCTCTGGAAGGTTGGATACATGGCAGCAAAGTGCATGACTATTTAGGATTGTACAATTTGATTATGAGGGAGCAGATCCTTAATAATTGTCAAAACCAGCTTTTGCACCAGTACCTGGTGGACTCAGATCTGACTTCTCCCCAAGAATTGGGAAAGAAGGCAGATAAATGGGTCAGAACCAGGGTGAAGCCAAAGAACCAGGGTGGTGACCAGAAGAAAGATTCTTCCAAGACCCAAGAGAAAGGTGGGTATAAGTCAAAAGACAAGTCCACTACAGGGCCCCAAAAGTCCTCTTCTGGGGGTGGGTCCCAAACTCCTTCCTCCCCTGAAAAGAAACTTTATTGCTTTGTCTGTAAAAAGCCAGGCCACTGGAAAAATGATCCCAATTGTCCAAAGGTCAGCAATAAGGAAAACATTCCTCCAAGCACTACTATCATTCCTCCTGGTACTACCAGTAGTAATCCCCCAGGTGGTACTGGTGCACCCAAAACTGTAGGTGGGTTGGTATGGGGAACTGAGGTGGACCCCAGCTTATCAAGGTCCTCCTCACAGGCCTCCTTAGTCTGTGATGGTGGCATGGGATTTGCCACTTTTACTGTCAGTCCTAATTCTTTGGGCAAGTACAGACAGGAGCCACTGATCAATGGTCAGAAAGCTGTGGCTTTTAGGGACACAGGGGCTAGTGTCACCATGGTGACAGGGAACCTAGTACCCCCTCAGCAGCTTTTACCTGAGTTTAAGTACCAGGTGACCAACATTGATGGTATCAGGACAGATCATCCCATGGCTATAGTCAATCTCAGCTGGGGAGGGGTCACTGGCCCAAAGAGAGTGGCAGTATCCCCAAACTTGCCTGTAGATTGCCTGTTGGGTAATGATCTAGAAATTTCAGCCTGGGCTTAAGTTGAATACCAGGCCCATTTAAGAATGCTAGGCCTCCCTGAGAAAGTTGGTGGGACCCTTAGGGCCTCAGTCCAACCCCAGGGAAATTTTGGAGTAGTGGAGCCTGAAAGAATGGCCCACTCTACTCCACCAGAGAGCAAAGGGAATGAAGAAAAGTCTCCTTCCTCCCAGACAATAGGTAAGGGTCAGCTTCCTAAGGGAACTGACCCTACCCCTTGTGGAGGAACTGCCCCAGAGGTGGTCAGGCCTGTCCTGCCAACCCCTCTGATGGCAGGGGACCCTTCCAAGGTGGTACCCAGTCTGGAGCAGGTATCCTGCCCCTCTCTACCCTACCTCAGTCAGCCTAGGGCTGCAAAGGTCAGGGAGGTCAGTGGACCCCAAAGGGCCCACTGTCCAGAGGAACCCCCTCATCAACAGATTAGGGACACCCAGTCTAGTAGCACTAGCCAGGTGACAATTCCTCAACACACTGAGGGAGCCCTCTTACCCTTGGGTAGTGACCTCCCCCAGATGGACTCTGTTGGGCAAAGGCAAACTGGGACCAGATGGTTCCAAACCAACCTTGTCCCTCCAGTGTTCCAACCAAAAGGACTCAACCTCCAGCTGTAGGTAGCCAGAGGTTGACCCCTAGGGCCAGATATAACTCAGTCATGGAAAGAAAGGCATCCATGGTGACCAGTGCTCTGAGGAAGCTGAGACCAACTTTATTATGGCCTCACATCTCCACTCAGGCACCCCACCAGCCTTTTACTTTGCCAAAACACACTTCAGGTGGTAATCCCAAATTTTGGAGGAAATCCAATACCCCTAAGGGTAAGGACTACTTAGTGGACCATAAGACAGGGGGTATCCATGCCAGTGCAGGACCTTCCTTATATGGCCACTTAGTCAATAAAGTCTCAACTGGACAAGGTTAGCCTTATCTCCTTTCGTTTGGGGGGGTTATGTAGGAAGGTGGAATCTGACTACATGGTTACCCCCACTTTTTTCCTGGTGTTTTGCTGGTTTAGACTAGTCTGACTGGGATCCTGCTATTCAGGACCCCAGTCTATCTGCTTTCTCCCTAAATTGGTTGTGTTATGTACTTTAGGTACACTCCAGATTGGATTCTGGGGTACCCTTATCAGTCCCTAGTATATGGTACACCATGTACCCAGGGCATAGGTACCCTAGAGGCCTCCCAGGGGCTGAAGAATGTATTGTGCCACCCCTGAGAGGCCATTCAAAATGACACCACAGGTCTGCTACTGCAACCTGTGTAAGGAGGTGCATGCACCCCTTACTTAGATATAGGTTACCTATATCTATTCTAAATCACTACACATATAAACCTATCAATCACCCCTATGGCAGGCCTTATCAATCCTGAAGGCAGGGTGCTGGGTTTTGTGTGAGAGGGTGCCCTGCATGAGCAGAGCCCCTCTGCAGCCTTCGGAATCTATTCTCCGGGGTTGTCTGTGATGCAGCCAACCATATATACTTAAGTGCATTATAACCTCGCGGTAAATGCTAACTTTAAAACGGCTGCTTAGGAACATGTCGTGTTTGGTGTTAAACACCTTGGAATCATACCTCCACACCAGTAACTGGTGTGGGAGGTATGATTCCTCCCTTGTAGTACCACTACTATGGGTCACCGGTCTACCCGGTACCAGCTTTCTCGACCTGGGCAGCACAAAATGGATGCTGCCAGCCACAGACACGAGTCTGCCCTCCTGCTGCTGAGCCAAGCTCGAGCAGAGGAAGGCCTGACAATAGGTTTTCTGTCACAGGGAGGTGTGACCACCTCCCAGACAGGCTTTAGTGTATTGGGGCTGGGTGGGTGAACACTTAGAGTGCCAGAAAGTCTGCACTGGGGGCACATTTGGTGTCCCCGTGCATAGTCCAGCTCAAATCGGTTGCAGGAGCCATTTGCTCCTGCTCTGGCGCGAAACTGGACAAAGGACATGGGTGTAGCCACCCCTCTGTCCTGACCCTCCCCTAGGTGGGTCCCCAGAGTTTGTCCAACCCCTTCCTTGGGTATAAAGTAGGAAACCTGACAACAGGACTTTAGATTTTACCTGGACTAAACTCTGCTACAGAAACCAAGTACTTCGATGGTCTACACTTCGCTGGACGACAGAAGAATCTCCCTTGGAGTAAAGGAGTTACTCCCCTGCAGCAGCAGGCACTGAAATGCATCTGACCGGTTTGCATCTCCCGAGCTCCTGAGGACTCTGAAGATTTCTGCAACACAGAAGGTTGGTTCCCGAGTGTCCCTGAGGTTGATCTGACCTCTCAGTAATCCTGAGACCAGTATCCCTCGTGGGGACCGTGCAACCCGAACCCCTGAGCACCGTGTACTTTTGCAGCAGCATATGCTTTTTTGGCAATCCCTGAGGCTGTGCTTTGGACTACGTGTAGTCCCGACCCCGAGCAGCATTTCCACTGAAGATCTCTGGCCTCCACTCCACGAGTGCTCAAGGTCCCTTCGCGATCCCTGGTCCGTTGGCCTGTGGGTCCTGGTGAGGGTCACTTTGACTTTCCTTGGGATTCCCTGGTTGCTCCAGGCGTGCCCTGACTCCCCATAGCTTGGAGAGTCTCCTGGACCTTGCTGGTCCATACTGTAACTTGTTTCCTCTGCGCGCGTGGGTTGCCTTTGCCAAGGCTTGTTGGTGTTCAATCCGGACACTGACCCCTCAGCACTCGACATCCTTTGTGGGACAGCTCACCTTCAGACTTTGGTTGTCGTCGACGTCTCCTGGTCCCCATGGCTGCAGAGTCAAGCATCATATCTTCACACCTGAAGCACCCGACATCGGTGGGCATTCGTCTATCGAGCCCCTGGTCACCCTGCAGTGACCCAGACTCTGTCCCCTCTGCTTTCAGGTTCTTCTCACCTCGGATCCAGGCTTGGATTCCACCGGACACTTTTCATCTTCCCGGCAGCAGTACTTCCTCGCATCACGCCATTGAAAACGACGAGGGTTTCCGACACCACTTGACCCCTATGCACCCGGCTCCTCTGGGATAGGTAACACGGGTACCTCGGTACTCACAAGGGTGCTGGCCTTAGAACCTTCTATGTTCCAAAGGGTTTGCTTGAAGTCCTCTCTGAAGTGTCCTTAAACTGTAATTTTCCAACCGCGACTTTCCCATAGAGTTGTACGGAGCTCGCGTCTGTGTTCCCACACTGCACCCGTCCTCCGTGGGCTCCCTGTGTCACTCCTTTGGGTCCCAGCGATTCTACATGCTCTAGGCACTGTGTCTATTGAAGTCGTGGTTGTTATACCACTTTCTTAGTATATGGTTCGGTGTCCCCCTGAAGCCCGCTGTGTATTGTGCTATTTACTGTCGTTCTATTGATTAAGTATTGTGTGCTTTATGTTCTAATCTCACATAGAGATTAGTAGAGAGTGTTTAGTAATAAATACATATTTTTTATATAACACTTGTGTGGTTCTCCTTTCATTTGGTCACTTAGGAGGTTCTGTTCTGGTAAAACAAGCTGCTTTACATTCCTTCAAGATTAAGCCTGAAGGCTGCTCTCCATAGCTACCACTAGGATAGCTTTCATAAAGGTTATCTTTGACCTAATCATCAATAAGGGTCGTTTGGACTGGTGCAAGGTGCCCACTTTAATTAGTGGACAGCATATACCCGGCCAACTTCTCACAGACATGCCATACTTTGTATGTTGCCATCAATTGTATGATGTTTTATTGAGTGACCACAGTCACCCCGATGGTTCGACGAGATGTACATGGTGAACCGATCCTGCTATTACTATGTATGTGTATATCTATAAACCCTCTTTGGGTGTTCATAATTGTTAGTACTTAATTGGTGTGACTTCCAGCAGGTCTGAGGACCAGTTTCCTTAGGTTTCCCTTCTGTGTGACTGAGAGGGTGTGTGCAGTATCATGTGAGACACCCTCACACGGCAGCGTCTGTATCATCACAAGTGGAGTGCCAGGATGGTTTGCTTTGATTTTCTGACAAGGAGCCTGGGCAGTTACTAAAGAGAACTGGAGAGGGAGGATACAGAACACTGTTAGGAGTCCCCCTAATGAGAGCCATTCACAACTAGACAGAGTCCAGGTTAGTGTTTTTTTATAGTACGACCTGGGGCCGCTCTCGTGTTTAATATGGAAGATGCCCAAGGCTTGCGAAGTCATGTCCGACTCAAGTAAGATATGCCCATGTGGTCCACCGATGATGAGAGCGGTACCCTAGATGCTTAGGGCTTTGAGTGGACTTATAAGAATCAAATAGGGGCCTGGTTACTGACTGATGACAGGCAGCTTGTAGGGTGAAAGAATGTTGATGAATGGTGACCAAGGGTTGCCAGGATGCTAACGTTGTTTCATCAATTGGCAAAATAACTTTTGGTATTGCAGAATCTATGATGTGGAGACATCCATCCCATCTCCAGTTGAAGAGCTCTTGTTTAAGGCTGCTCGTGTTTAGTATTCTGTTGTATTTTATTCTAGAATGTTTTCAGCCTGGGATGTCAGATGTAACCCCGGACGGAGCTGGCGTAGTGCCACTACACGGAGTTCCACGGAGTTGGGAAAAAACTCTGTGGAACTACGCTCCGCTCCCCACCTCCACACCCTCTAATAAAAAATATTAAAACACACAGACCTGCGCATGCATGCATGCATGCGCAGTTCTCGCAAGTCGTACGTCGGACGTAGAAGTTTGCGGGAGAGAGACCACGGCGAGGAGGAGGAGGGCAGCCCGGAGACGTCACAGTACAGCTAAGTGCCTTTTTTAATTTTAAATGTGTGTTTTAATATTTGTTATTAGGGGGTGGAGGTGGGAAACCTTTTTTTGTCGGGGGGGGGCTGGCTAACTCCGTTCCGCTGCGGAGTCAGAGTTTTGCCTACACTCCGCGTTCTCAGCGGAGCAGACAAAACTCCGCACACTCCGCTGGCTGAGCGGAGTTCTCTGCCAGCCCTTAGTCAGATGGAGCTGAGCACATGAACTAAAGAGCTGCTGTCAGTATCTCCTTTTGCTGCAACAAATCACCTTCAAACCTTGTAACATGGTTATTTCAAAATTACCACTCTCCTTTAAGGTCACTGTGTTAACATTTCTTTTCTATCTTACTTTTATCGAAAAAATGTTTAAGTAATGAATCGTTTATAAATGCTAGAGTGTATTTGTATGTATTGCTATGTCGCTCTTTTAAAGCACTTTCATAATTTCTAACAAAAACATAAGTGTATGGCCGAACGCTTTCCTAAGAAGACCACCACTGTTGTTGCTGAATACCAAGGCTGCCTGGTCTTGACTTCAGCACATGCATCTTTCTTACTCTACCCTTTAATTGAGGGGCACTATCACATAAAGGGAGCAATGGGAGCTCCAAGTTTAGACTCAGTTTCTGACACAGCATTTGGGCTGACTGGTGTCTTAAGTAGATAATTGATGGAGCAGGCTTTGAAGAAAATAAAACCTGCTCGGATTAACTCCTCAGTAACATTTACTAACAGTGTGCTGTTAAAATAACATACAAAAACACAAAAACACAGGGAAATGCTTTTGCGCATGCGTGCACTAATGCGTGGACTAATGCATGAAAACTAGGCCGCATTTGCGTTCTGATTAAAAATAAAATAATAATAATGCCGCTTTTGCACATTAATGCTTTTGCTAGAAATACCACGGGGGATAGTGCAATGGTGGGTGGTGATGAACAGTGAGAATTTTATTTCATGAAAATAATTATGTTTGTGTTTTGTTCATCGTAGTGATGCACGCATGAGCATACATCTTTGCATGTCAGTCGAGGGTTAAAAGAAATAAAATAGGAATAAATAAGCTGAAAATCGAGCTCTGAGAGAGAATGGAGAAGGTAACGGCTGATAACCTTCAAGAAGAATTGTATGTCTGCCACGTAACGGAAAGACGACCGTGATATCAATAAAAATGTACAAACTTCTTCCGCAGAAGCGGCAGAAGGCGAACAATGGAAGTGTAGAGACTTGCAACATGTTATTTGTTGGAGGAAATGTGTATTCATGAAACGTTGTTAACGTAATGAGAAAATTGTAAAACAAAGAACACTGTGAAAACATGGACTTGACTATGGTGGTGTGATAGAACATCCCCTAAACTGACCAATGAGAGACTGAGTTTCTGAAAATGTTGCTACAATGATGGGTTGGACATGTAGGTTTTAGGGTATAACTGGGGTGCCTGGGAGGGTGTTGGGGGGCGTGTCTTTGGAGAAACTAGAGAGAGAGGGAGATCGTCGCTGTCCGTCGGTTTGCTGTATCCAGATTGAGGCCTACTTATTTCTTGTTCCTGTCCTACTCTTTGGGGCATATTCTCAAGGAGCTATCGCCCAGTTAACAGCACTTTATCGCAGCCAAAGTTGCGATAAATACATCGCCCCATTCACAAGCTGGTGTTAACAGCCCATAACACCAGTTTACCCGCGATAGCAGCCGCAAAAAACATCGCCACAGATGACCCCAGCAACTATCGCTAATGAGATGCAGAGTAGGCGTACCCGTGCAAAAAGCCGCGAAATAACAACTCCGCAACATTCTCAACAACCAGCCAGATCGGCGAAAAGACCACGAAACATGCACGTTAGCAGCAGGAAATTAACACCTGCTCTGACCTGGTGTAAAGTAGGACGGCTGCCTGCACCACAAAAGGGAGCCCAGCCCACAGCCACACCTGAAGACCAACAGATGCCATGAAGCCACTGAACATGCGGGCCAGACACCCAAGAGGGCCCCAACACCCACCGCCACCATCCCCAGGACCACCCCCACGCCCCTGGACACCCACCGCCCACCCCGGACCAACACTGAGGCAGCGCAGACAAAGACAGCGACGCTCCGAAAATGCACCAACCTCACAGACCCAGCACCAGAGAATGTCATTGCCCACTATATGCCCAAAGGGACAACCCTCCTCCGCATCCTGACCGCCATTGCCCACAGGCGGACGGTACCAACCCAGCGGACAACCAACATTCCACCGCAGACAAAGCTGCTGGCCGTGCTGCATGTTTTGGCCTCTGGTACCCTCCAACCAACATCCGCCTGAGACGGAGGAGTCACACAGCCAGGCTAATCCAAGGCTCCCACAACGGTCATGGATGACACCATCAGCTTGGTACCCCACTACAGGCGCGGTCGGTGGTAGGAGTGCCGGTCGCGTGGTGACGTGGGGCGGGGAGGGGCAGGGTGAGGGTAGTAACTACGATTAAGGCCTAATACAGGTAAGCAAACATTTAAATAAATAAAACGAATTTCGTTGTGAGCGCTGCATCGCCAAATGCGATGCAGTGCGCGCAACAAAATTCGTTTTATTTATTTAAATGTTTACTTACCTGTATTAGGCCATAATCCGTAGTTTACTACCCCCCACCCTGCCCCTCCCCCGCCCCACGTCACCGCCCGACCGGCACTCCTACCACCGACCGCGCCTGCCCCACTATCTATACTTCACACACACTGCGCAGGAACAGCTGGAGACCAAGCAAGGTGTGTACGCCACAGCTGGCTTCGCGCACGTGTCAGGGGGCAATTGACTGCACACATGTCCTACTAGTAGCCCCTGGCGACACTGCACACAATAAGCGCAACAGAAAGCGCACGTATCCCACCAATGTGCAGGCAATAGTGGACCACTGTGGAATCTCCGCCAACGCCGCCGCCAACCACCTAGGCAGTGTGCATGATACCTGCACCTCCCGACAGTCCATCATCAACCTGCGCCACCAGGATGGCACCCACGGAAATGCACTGCTCGTTGGCCAATACCAAATGCACACACCACACACCTCAACTCCACAATTATGCAACATACAACACAGGAAATGCACACGTCACAAGCTCACATACAACATGCACACCCACCAGACACGACAGCACAACTCACTGTGGGAACCTGGGCCAGCCATGTACATGAGCCATCAACGGCATGGCACCTCGAACACACAATAGCAGAATGTCGGAAGAGGTGGGGACCAGGCATGTGCGAAGGAGGCAAGGGACTGATGAATGAGAATGTACACAATGCCAAGTGTGGCGTAGATGTGCTGGCCAGACTGCAGTATGCAGACCACACACATATCCATGTCGACACACACCGCTGGTGTTTGGAGTGTAGTGGACAGTGGACGCAACCATGTCACCACAGCCAGTGGGGAAGATCGCGGAAATGTAGCTTGTGATGTCCCCCCCGTAAGCGTGAGCAGAGTGGGCTGGCCCAGCGTACGCCAGGCCAGCGTAGGGGTGTGAATAAAAGGCACGTAACTCTGGGCGTGGTCCTCTTCCGGAATGCCCAATGTCTCTGCCAGGGCGGCGCCTCTCACCCCGCCACGAGGCCAACGCCGTGAGCGGTGTTGCCAGCGATCCTGTGTGCCTGCTGCACCCAGGGACGCTGGTCCACGAACCAGTCCTGCCCGCCCCTACGCACCCAGGCCTCAATGCCCACCTTCCGACACCGGCGTGTGTCGAAGAGGGCCCACCACGTGCCGGTGCAATCTCCAAGCCCGAAGCCTGCGACCTTGGCAGCCTCCTCAGACCATCACGGCCTCCGCAACACAGGCCCGCAGTACTCCTTTCTCGTTGACGTACTCCACTGGCATGCACAGCGGACAAGTAGGTCACACATTTGGAACTGAGTCTTGATTACACCATGGCAGAGCACATAAATCATGGCTGAGTGTATGTCACTATACACCCTTCGATGTGGTGCCAACAGGTCTTAGTGTTACATCACAGCCGCAAGATTCTGTGGGCCCACGCGGACTACTGCTCTCGGCCTACGCTGCACTCGAGTAGGTCACAGAATTGGAACTGAACATCGATTATTCAAAGGCAGAGTACGAATCATTGCACGCGAGGAGAGGCATAAGAGGATGACGCGTTTCATTTGGGAGGAAAAAAGGATCATCGTTACGGAGGTGATCGAACACTACCAACAACTGCCCTGATGTCACTAACTCTGTGCATCGCGAGCCTACGACACGTGGCTGTGGCCCACTGCTGACCGCTGCCTCCGGCCAACACTGCGGTCCAGTAGGTCACAGAGTCTTGATTCGTCAATGCCGGAGTTCATATCAATGTACCGGCATCATCGCAGACTGCATCCCCTCTCAGCCCCGGTGCCACTAAGTCTGTTCCCCGACATTCATGGACACTCTCTGGTCGTACATTGGTGGCGTCTGAGTCTATGGACTAGGGGGTCGTTTTCATCCTCAAGCAGCTGATACCGAATTGGTGGTGGCAACGAGGCAGTCGCTTTCCACTCCTCCATTTGCTGCTTCCGGATAGCTTCTGCCCTCTGCATCATGCCCTGGAGGACACCTTCCACTGTCCCCCGCAACCCTCTGCCAAATTCACCTTCGACATCGACGAGGACCCGCTCAGTCTGCGTGGCCCTACCTCAGTGGACCGCAAGTCACCGTCCCGTGGCGGTGTGCCTGTGCCTGCCTCTGTGCATCCGGGGCCACTGACTCTGTGCAGCTCAAGTCAGGGACCCTGTCTGAATGAATATTGGATGACCTCTGTGACGGTGGTCTTGGGGTCATCGACGCCATGTGCATGTGGCCCTACGCTGTCCGCTGCCTCCGGCCTCAACTGCGGACAACCAGGGCTCACACATCAAATCGAGTCCTGACCGGCCCGGACGTCGCATCACCGCAGGAGGCACACGCCACCATCGCCAGGGCCAACTCCAACCACCATCTGCCAGAGTCGAAACAGTGGTACTGGCAGACTAACGGAGTTGCTCAGACCTGTCGTGGATGCCATCATCTGCCTGATCCCCTGCTCAGCACTCCAGGTGCCACTGACTCAGTGCACCGCAACCCATGGACCGTTACTGATTGAGTTTTGTGCTGCGGAGAGGTTGCGCAGCAATGTCACCACAGGCAGTGTGGGAGACCTGGAACGTTGATGAGGAAGTTGATGCAGGTCTAACACACCCCACTGCATCTGCATCAGGAATATCCCGAATGGACACAATCCTAGTCATTTTCATCACATGAGCGCGCTCAGCTCTAGTGCCCCAACCTCAGTGCACTGCAACTCACGGACACTTCTGTTTGTATGTTGGGTGACCTCTGTACTTGCTCCGGCTCCCTCCATGTTGCTCAGCAGTTGACTCTGTTATGCAGGTGTTTTCTGTTTCCATTGCACTGGTGTCCACTGTTCAAGTTGTTTCCAGCACCAAGCACTCTGTGCGGGCTGGCTTATGCTCACCCCACACACATCCAGCACAGGCGTCACTGTACATGTGGCCCTGCCAATAAAGGGGCCGGGCCCACGTGCCCGTAACCAGTTCAACATAATACCTGCGTGTGTCCCTGTGGTCTTGTTGTATGCATGAGGGCCCTGGGCCCTACGACATTACATTGTGCTGTGTACAGCGGACGCAGACATGTCACCGCAGGCAGTGGGTTAGAGCTTGGACATGTAGCTTTGTCGTCACCCACTCAATTCGTAAGGGGAGTGGACTGGGACATCGTACGCAGAGCCAATGTGGGTGTGTGACTGATATGTGCGTGCCCCTGGGCGTGGTTCTGTACTGGGAATGTGCATCTGCATGTGTCTCTATGGCAGTGTGGGTCTCCTTTGTGGGGCGTAGGTGGTCCCTGAAGGGTAATTGACACCCACGTATGTGATCTAGTTCGCCTTCCATGGGTTTGGACCACACCCGCACCTGTTCGGCCACCTCCTTTTGGCGTTCTGACACCTGGATTTGGGGTGCCATGTGTGGGTCAGTGAAGTGTTGTGAGCCAGCCGTGCTTGCGGGTGCTTCATACTGTGTGGCCTGTTGCAGGGGCTGGGTTCTCCTCTAAGTAGCTTGTCTGCCCTGGTCCTGGTGGTGGGTTGCGTGGGATGTCCATGGGCTGTTGTAGGGCGTCGGTGTCGAAGGTGTGGTGGTCATCTCCAGCATCACTGATGGGTTGTCTGGTCTGACCTGCTGGAGGTGTTGTTTGTCCCTCTGTAATGTGAAGGGGAGATGCATGTTGACATTTATGTTGGCGCATTGTTCTTGTAGACATGCAGACTGTGTGACAATGTACTTTGTGACTGTTTGGGCGGTGCTGGCAATTTGAGGGGGGACAGTGGACATTTGGACTACATGACTGATGTGAGGTTGTACTCGTACATATGCATCTCACAGTTCCCTGCTCTGTCAAATGTGATTGGCCTGTTTCTGCGCATGGGCGGACCCAGTTGTGTCCCCTGTTCTGCAGTGTCGGTGTTGCACTTTGTGCCACATTGTCATGGGATGTGCTGTGATTGCCATGTGTGTGTGCTGCAGTGTGCCACGGGGATGGGGGACATGACCTTGGGTAATTGTGGGTGTGCAGTGTGCTACACATCGTTGTGCATGTGTGCCATTGTGCCCATCTCCCCCGTCCCCCCAGTACCTGTTCGTTACTCACCCTGTTATTGTTGTGTCAGGTCCTCTCGAGCTGTGTCCGTACTCCCACCTCCTTGCACCGTCTCCACACTGATGACTGGCCTCCATTTCCTCCAGCTCCTCCTGTGGCGCAGGACTCCCACCTCCTGTCGCCGTTGCTGCCTTCCTGTTGGCAGCGGCTTTGGGCCTGGTTTAGGTTTTCACGTCATGCCAGCGCCTCTTGGCCTCCTCCATTGGCCTCCTCAACACTCCGGCTGCATTCAAGGTAGTCTGATTGTGGGTCAGTTGCTGGTAGTGTTCTGTCACTTCCGTGACGCTGGTCTTGTTTTCCTACGGACTGCACCCCGTCTTCCTCTCCCTCTTCTCCTTGGCCTTCCCCGGCCCCGTTGGTCCTTGCTGGTGGTCTGTGGGGCTTGTGGGGTTCGCGTTGGCCTCTGCGCTCGGTCAGGGTGCATCCATGTTGCTACGCACTTTGGATTGTTTCTGGTGTGTTGTTTTTGTTGCTTTTATAGTGCATTTTCCCACCAGACACGTGGAATTTGCAGGCCTGCCGCTGGTTTTCGCTGCTTTTTGTATCGCGATTTGCCTCATTGCAGCTTTTTTTGCATTCGTGTTTCGCATCTTTGCGGCGTGGCGTTGATTTTAACACGGCCATTTGACGCGTTATCTCATGACTATCGCATGGTACCGCTGTGTTGTGAGTACTTGGTTGACACGGCGTAAATTTCCCGCGATAGACTGCGATGTTGGAGGTTGCGTTAAGTAAGTTTTGCAATGGTTATCACACGTTCTTGAGAATATGCCCCTTTGTTCCTTGAACCTTCTCGGGGAACCCCCATCTATTCCCATTGCCAGGGGGTAGATTTTCCACTGAAATATTTGGGTTAGTATAGCTAAATGATCCGTACTTTGCATAAAGATTTGCAAATGTATATTTGTCTCTGAAACTTTTGTCTCTTCATCTATCCACTCCCTCATTTGCATTTTTGTTCATTTGATATGAGTTTGACACTGTTTGCTCTGATTAATGTTCTCTCTCTGTGATTGAATCTTTGTTTGCTTTGTAAAACTGTACATGATGAGTATTTTACCTTCACATTATTTTGCAATAAACACTGTTAACCTGACACTGAGTTTGTGGTTTATTTAGTAGTATAGATAGATAGTTAGTACTAATTATTACCATCAACTTCTCAACTTTAGGTCCATCGACCAGAGGAAAGAGAGTTGATGTAAAGGTTCAGTTATGTATTTAGTGTGTTAGATATGATCCTGTATACATGAATAACTGATTTAACTCAAACTCGAAACAGCGCAACAAGGATTTGTTTGTTGGATGTATGAGTATGGGCCAGTGATTGCGTTAAATATTGATTATCGATCCCTGATTGGCGCTGGATCAGTTTTTGGTAGCAGAGGATGGTTTATTATTGATTAGTTTGGTAATAATTATCGATTATTGATTATTTGTTTCTTAACATGAAAAGTTAGTGTTTTGTTATATGTTGTCTCAAAGTACGGGTACGGAGCTACCTGAGATCCCGGGATGATAATGTTTTAGCCTGAAGAGGCAGAAGAATAGTGTGGATAAGGTATCAGACTGGAGAAGTACTTTGTCTGTTGTTTTAATACTGAACTGCGAAAGGCTGTTGGTGTTATATTAGGGACTATTCGTTTGAAAGTAGATTTTGCGTGAAATAGTGAAGGGTCCACTTCCGAAACTCTGGCCTTACATCCCCAAAGGAGTACCATGACCTCTTTCCATGTGAAAGTCCTCTTCCGAAACTTTGGCTAGTATCCCTAGAGGAGTACCAACTCCTCCTGTAGCTTGTTTGGGTGTAGAATAACGCTGGTTGTTATTTTACTTGAAGTGAGAGAATTTTTTCTTTTTGGAGTGAAAACTATCTCTTTATTTAGTGGAACAGACAAGGTAGCATTGTTTTATGTTTGTTTATTAACAAGTTTAGTTGAGAAAAGAATAGAAAAACATTGCCGTATTATTTTGTAAAGGGAGGGTCAGTAGTAGGAGTAATACTGACGTCACAAAAAGCCGCACCGGCATTGGTCAGACAGCGGGCGCTTAGAGAGCTGTAATTGGTTGATTGCTGTGAGTCGCGCTAGTATTGGTCGAGATACTGATTACGTAGAAGTGTTCTGATTGGTCAGTTAGTGTGAGTTGCATTGGTATTGGACGACTGCCAGCAAATAGAATAAGCAGAAGTACGAAGAGTTTTGTTGTTTGTCCACTGAAATATATTTTAGCGTGAAGAGTCGGAAAAATGAAGATGATTAATAGGATAAAGGATTTCTTTAAAAAGGACAAACCAATAGTTACTAGAGAGGGAATTCCTATTCCACCTCCAAGAACGGCTGCTTCTTTTATGATGTTAGAACGTCATATGCGTACTTGGTTAGAGAATTGGGTGGGATACACGGAAGATGATGGTGTTTTAGCTTTCCCGAAACATGGTACATTTAATGTAAGGGTTTTGGAGAATTTGAGAGAACGAATTAACTCTTTAGAACCAAATCCTAGACCTACACAGTATGAAGCGCTTGAGGAATGGGAACATGAGGCGTATAAACGAGAGAAATTCAGGAATGGAAATAGATACCGGAATATGATATCGAGGTTTGCTGAGGCAAGATGGGATGATCAAATGAAAAGATGGAGGAGAGCCATAAAAGCGGATGGTTTCTACCCAGTTTTAGTGGCTGAAGAAACAACTGGAGGCAAATGTAAAGAGAAGAAGAAAAATGTAGAGACATCAGGATTAGATTTTGACCCGAGTGATTCTGATGATGAGTTGTTAGATGACATTTTGACTAAAAGACCTCCACCTTATCAGGAAAATTCAAGTGAAACAGTCCCAAATGCACCATTAATGAGAACCCCACTAATTCCGCAGATTCCACAAGTCCCGGTAGTTATTAGAGTAGTACAAGAGAGTGAAATGGATATGTTGAATAAGGCAAGAGAGGAGCTGACTCAGAAAATTAATCAATTAAATCTGAATGCGGAAGCTTAACAGTGCCAGTAACAATTGGAGCTATAGTTCCATTATATGGAGAAAAACAGAATATATCGAGAGTGCATGCGTTGACAGTCCCAATGAATAGTGACAGGATTAAGGTGGTAACGATAGTTGATCAGGCTGGACAAGCTGAAACAAGTACTTCATTAATTGATCTACCAGTTTGTGAGATGATAAATGAAACCCCTAAGAGAAGTGCGCAAATGGATCCGAGAAGAAGAGTGCAGAATGTCACTCCAGTGTCAGGGAGTTTGATGGGACCATCGCCAGATGAGTTAGATGATTGGATAAGGGGAATGGAAAAGCGAAAACCTCAACCACAGAGTATAGATGTGAGTAAACTGAGAGTAGATCTGGAAGAGATGATTATTGGTACAATAAGTCCAGACAGATTGAGTAGTTATAGAGATGAAGAGTTGTTATTTTTGTGCAAAAATATTACTTGGAGAGCGAGAAATCTTCATGAGAAATTGACAGAGGCTGCTTGTGAATATGGAGTATACATAGAGAAATCAAGGGTGTTACAGAAAACGTATAGACTGGATTTTACTGAAAAGGATTTAAAGAGTTTGAATGCGTCTGGAAAAAGATTGCAAATAAAAGAATTAATGAGTATCTTGAAGAAATGGGGAGATGTAGAACGGTGGAAAGGTAGATGGGCAAAAAAGAAAGAAGAAATGACTGCCAACAAAAATGTGTCTTTATTTCCATTAAGAGAGTCAGGACAGGTTGAAAGGGTGTGTCCGATGAGAGAAGTTCCAGGTGGTGGATATGTTCACGTTCCTTGGTCAAGACAGGATATATTATCCTTTACTAATGACTTTCCTAGATTGAGAGAAAAACCGGTTGAGTGGTACAAACAAGTAGAGAGGTTTGTAAAGGTTTCAAAGGTTTTGTTAAAGGATTTAGATGGATTGTTTGAGATTGAGTCCCAGCTGATTTATGGACTGAGTGTAAGATTGCTGTTGATTGGCCTAAAGAAGAATATCCTAGAGATGCGAAAACAGGTGCTCCTTTAGAAGAGGTGATGAAGAAATACAATCAGGTAATCACTTACCTGAAAGGAAAAATTTCTCCAAAATAAACAGATTGGGTTAAAATTGACAGAACAACCCAAGAACCAAAAGAGTCAGTACATGCTTACTATGAAAGGTTGTTACAGGTTTTCAAACAGTACAGTGGGTTTGAGAATATTGGAGATAAAGATATGGGACATTTTGTGTATCGTTTTGTGTTTGGACTAAAACCAGAAATTAGTAACATGATTCAGCAACATTTGATTTGTTGGCAGAGTAAAACGGTTGATGAGATACTGAGGTATGCAAAATATTGCAGTGATGATATTGAGTCAAGACACAAGAAGCTAAAAGAGAAAATGATGTGGGCACAAGTGAAAGTAGCAGAACAGCAAGACGGAAACAGTGGTTCCAAAACAGATTATCAAATGAGAGGTCAGAATCAGAATGGTCAAGTATCAAGTGGTGGTAGAGGTAGAGGTAAAATGAATAAAGATGAATTGAAAAGGAAATTTCCTGTCATGCGTGCAGAAAGTTTGGACATTGGAGGAATGAGTGTAGATCTGTTCTGAAGAATAATGGGATAAATCAAAATTTAAATTCACAGATGCAGACTGAGGTGGTTGTGAATCAACAACAGCAACAGCAGCAGCAGGTAGTTACTCCACAGTTACAGGTACCACAAGCTCCTAGTCCAAATAATGTGAATGCTCAAGTGCAGAGATACAGTGCGAACACTGGATTCCACACAGGTGAACAAGTTGGTAAGAATCAAAATGTGCAAATGGTTTCGCAATACTTGTTGCAGTGCAATGAGAGTGATTCAGACTCATCTCAATGACGGTGCCTGAGGGGGAAGGAAGAGTGCTTGCTTGGCGCATCTCTAGAGGTAGATCAGTCAGGTCCATTTGTTGATGGAAAAGTGGAAGGTAATGATATTACATTCCTAGTGGACACTGGTGCTACCCGTTCTACTGTTAGAGCAGCAGAAATTCCAAACCTACCCCTCTCGGGAGAAACTATCCAAGTTGTAGGAGTCTCAAATAAGCATATCAAAACCCCAATAACAAAGCCAATAGAAGTTCATATCGGAAGATTCAGAGACATGCATCGGTTCGTGGTATGTGATACGAGTCCGGTGAATCTTTTAGGGAGAGATTTGCTTTGCAAGATGAACTGCACCATCTATTGTACACCGGATGGTATTGCTTTTCAAACACCAGATGAGGATGTTGCGTTTAAAATGTTAGCGAAGCAAGGGACAGAAGTGGATGAGTTATTTTCACTTCTCACTGAAGAAGATTTGCCTGCAGAGTTGAGAAATACAGTAAGGTCTGATGTATGGGACTTTACAGGAAAAGAAATTGTCTGATGAAAGGTGTGAATCCTATTCAGTCATGGTGAAACCGGGTGCAACGTTTCCAAACACAACTCAGTACAAAATGAGTCCTGAGATAACAGCAGGAGTTATTCCTGTGACTGACCAAATGATTGAGCAGGGTATTTTAAGAGAAATACTAAGCAGTCCTTGCAATTCACCGATTATGGGAATTAAAAAGCCAAGTGGAAAATATAGAATAGTGCAAGATTTACGTAAAATAAACAAAATAGTGGTACCCTGTTGTCCAATAGTGCCAAATCCAGCAGTGATTCTTTATCAAATACCCTGTGACAAGTCGCGGTCCGTGTAGGAGTGCCGGCCGGGCGGTGACGTGGGGCGGGGGAAGGGCAGGGTGGGGGGTAGCAAAGTACGGATTACGGACCAATACAGGTAAGTAAACATTTAAATCAATTAAACGAATTTCGTTGCGCGCACTGCATCGCATTTGGCGATGCAGCGCTCACAACGAAATTCGTTTCATTGATTTAAATGTTTACTTACCTGTATTGGTCCGTAATCCGTACTTTGCTACCCTTTCCCCGCCCCACGTCACCGCCCGGCCGGCACTCCTACACGGACCGCGACTGCCTGTGACGCAGAATGATACACAGTAATTGATCTGTGTCAAGCATTTTTCTCGATTCCTTTACCTCCGGATAGCCAGTATTTATTTGCTTTCCGGTTCGGAGACTGTGTTTTGGCATGGTGCCGAGTTCCTCAAGAGTACACAGAGAGTCCTTCGATTTTTAATCAGATTTTGAAAAAGTGTTTGGAGACTTTGATAATGCCAGGAAATTTAGTTTTGGTTCAGTACATTGATGACATACTGGTGGCATCAAGAACACGAGAGGCATGTGTGACAGATACAATTGCCTTACTGAACCATTTGGCAGAGGGTGGGCACAAAGTGTCACCAGCAAAATTACAGTTTTGTAAACAGGAGGTCCAATATTTGGGACACAAAATAGAGAAGGGAGTCAGGAAGGTGACACCAGAACGAATCAGTGTGATTCAGCAAATGAGCCCTCCTAAAACTCAGAAGGAAGTTCGAATGTTCTTGGGAATGGTTGGATACTGCAGACAGTGGATCAGTGGCTTTTCACTGATTGCAAAACCTTTACAGAGGTTGACACACAAAGATGTGACTGATCCGATTGAGTTGGACAATGAAAACATGAAAGCATTTATTGAGTTACGAGACAGTCTTTGTCGAGCACCTACATTAGGAATGCCGGATTATACAAAGGATTTTGCATTGTACTGCTGTGAGAGAGATGGGTGTGTACTTTCAGTTTTGACTCAAAGACATGGAATGGCACAACGTCCAGTGGCATATTTTTCTGCTACTTTGGATTCAGTGGCAGGAGCGTTACCAGGCTGCTTAAGGGCAGTAGCTGCTACTTGTGTGAGACTGGAACAGAGTGAAGCAACCGTGATGGGACATCCAGTCAAAGTATATGTGCCACACTCAGTTGAGATTCTATTAACAAGAACTCGAACACAGCACATGACCTATAGTCAGCTGACTAGGTATGAAAGGGTAATTTTGGGTGCTGAGAATGTGACTGTGGTGAGATGTACAACAATAAATCCGGCAACGCTGTTACCTAGTCCATTTTGTGAGGAAGTGAAAGATGAAGCAGATCATGATTGATTGGATGTGACAGAGTTGTGCACGAAACCGAGGCCAGATATCAAGGATACGCCGCTAGAGAAATCAGATAGTGTGATGTTTGTTGATGGATCTTGTCTGAGAAATGAAAAAGGTGTATTGAGTTCTGCTTATGCAGTATGCACAGTGGCTGCGGTCCTAGAAGCATCCTGTCTAAAAGGGGTAAACTCCGCACAAATTGCTGAACTGATAGCTCTGATTAGAGCATGTAAAATTGGCAAAAATTCGAGAGTAACCATATTTACTGATAGTCAATATGGTTTTGGGGTGGTTCATGATTTTGGTCAGTTATGGATGCAAAGGGATTTCTGACTTCTTCAGGTTCTCCGATCAGGAACAGTAAAAATGTGAAAGATTTATTGGATGCTTTACAATTGCCCAAGAAGATTATGGTGGTCAAATGTTCAGCACATAAGTCAGGAAATTATTATGTGACGAACGGTAACAGATACGCTGATCAAGTAGCGCATTTCTGTGCACAAAATTCAATTGCAATCAACAGAGGGGTGGAAAAGAAAAATACTAATTGCCACTTGATGTTTTTCTCTTTGGAAACTTGGGATGAAATTAGGCAGTTGCAGGAAGAGGAAGGAGACGAAGAAAAAGAATTTTGGATAAAATCAGGTTGCAAAAATAGAGTAGAAGATGAAGTCTGGGTGTATACAGATGAAAGACCAGTTATGCCAGATTCTTTACTCTCCCAAATGGCAAGGGTGTACCATGGAATTTCACATGTTGGAAGAGATGCAATGATTAGACTCTTCAAGCAGTCAGGGTACAACCCTAAATTCAGAGTCATTGCAGAGAGTCTATGCCAGAGGTGTGTTACATGTCAGCAGCAAAATCCAGGCAGAAAGACAGTTGTTAGTTGGGGACGAATCGGAAAGGCAGCAGGACCGTTTACGAGGCTCCAACTTGACTTTATTGAGCTTCCCCCATGTAACGGACTGAAATATGTGTTAGTTGTTGTTTGTTTGTTTTCTCGTTGGGTAGAAGCCTTCCCAACAAGAAGGAATGACAGCCTTACTGTTGCAAAATTGCTTTTGAGAGAATTAATACCAAGGTTTGGATTTCCATTCACTTTAGAAACAGATAGGGGATCACACTTCACTAATGAGATAATTCGGATGATTTGTGCAGCATTACAAATTGAGCAAACGCTGCATTGTGCCTATCGACCAGAAGCATCTGGAGTGGTCGAGCAAATCAATGGCACTTTAAAATCTAGACTGGGAAAAGTGTGTGCATCCACAACACTGAAATGGCCTGACGCTTTACCCCTGGTATTGATGAGTCTTAGAAGCATTCCAGATAAAAAGACTGGATTGAGTCCTCATGAAGTCCTAATGGGAAGAGCAATGAGACAAGCAATTGTACCAGCAAACAAACTGATGAATATTTCTGATGATCTAGTGCTTGATTATTGCAAAGGATTGGCTGATCTGGTGCGTTCTGTGTCTCATCAGGTTGGAGAAATTGCAACCACAACACAGCCGGATCAAGCACATGATCTGAGTCCAGGAGAGTGGGTTCTTGTCAAGAAACATGTGAGGAAGTCGTGTTTAGAACCCAGATGGCATGGACCATATCAGATTATTTTGGTGACAACGACAGCAGTGAAGTGTGGTGGCTTGCCCAACTGGATACACGCAAGTCATACAAGAAGAGTCCCAAGTCCACTTGAAAAAGAAGGGGAGCAGCAACTGGTCGATGGAAATAAGAAAACAGAAGCTGAAGGTTGTGAAACTAAAGAATCTAGGGTGACAGATTCTGACAAGTCTGTGGGTGATGAACAACCAAGCACAAGTCAAGTACAGTGGGCATCAGCTACTGGTTCTCAAAAGACTGCTGTTTAGCAAAAAGAAAAGGAAGCTACTGAAAATAAAGAGCAAGTACATCAAAGAAAAGGGCTAAATAAAAGAACTTGTGGACTAGAAAAAGAAGGTGAAGAAGCGGTTCAAGCTAAAAGAGCGAAAAAGGGTGACAATTGACCAAGTGGAGTGAAAAGACTGAAATACACTCTTGAGAAGAGAAAACCAGAGCAAATAAATGAAGTTTCAAGCCAAACTGAACAAAAAGAATCAGAGGAAGTTTAGTGCGAAGAACAAAGAGAATAAGAAATCTGAGCAAGAAATACTCAGCTCCAGAATGGACATATGTGATATTGGAAGAAATTGAAAGCACAGATCAAATAAAAAGAGAAGATGGTACTGGTACTGAGCAAGTTGATGAAAGCAAATTGAAACCACCTTAAAAGAACTGTGAAAGTTAAGGTGCAACAACTTCAGTCAATAACAAATTGAAAGATCCAGAAAATTTAAAGAAGACTTTTAAAAAAAAAAAAAGGGGGGGGTAAAGAAGAAAGCTTTGAAGTGTGGGATACATTATTTCTCCGGTGGTTTTTGGACAAGTTTGTCAAAATCTTTAGAGAGTTGTTTGAAATTCAGGTTTTTTCTTAGTATTTATTTTTTTATAGTATACAAAAATGGCAAAAGATACAGTGACTGGACATCAAAAACCTAGTTTAAAAAGTAGATGTATTAAAGCTTGCTTATGTAGTGTCCTACTACTAATGTAGATGTGGTTAATATTGACTGTCGTTGTACCTGTTCTAATGGTGACTAATAACAAAAATAATACTAATAATGTGTTAAGTGAGAGAGTGACTTCAGTTACTAAGGAAACACCTAATACTAACACAGAAGAGATAGATGAAAGTATTTATCATCATGATAAATCGATTAATGATTTCTTGTTAAATGTTTTTACAAAATTATTGTATGAATATGTTGAGACAATGGATGTGAGAGATTGTTACGTGTGCATGCAATTACCTTCGTCTGTCTCAGAGGGGGTGACTTAACATCACCTTCCTTTAACATATGGTGTCTCGTGCAGTGTATTAACAAGTTTATTTTATGTGACGGGGAAGTTACTATATTATTATTCAAACCTAGATTTAGTGTTTTCAGAAATTCCAATTAGAAAAGATATGAATAAGGTGTATAGTAATAGAAATGCGGGATACATGGGAGAATTTTTTCATAATACTCAGACACTAGATATAGTATATGCTCATAGACATAATCTTACCTGTAGTTTGCGGGCTGAAGAAAAGGAATTCATTAACATGGTAGAAGATAGAAGACAGGATTTTCAAAGAAAAGCTGCTGAACAGAAGTCACATGTACCACCATGGGCTTTCAGAGAGGGAAATTATAAAAAGGGCGAGACTTACGCTGCATTGTCTCTGGATTGGTATCATAAAGGGAAACTTTGCTTACTTAGACTAAAAACTGACTATAATAAGTATTTCATTGGTACTAGTGAATGTGAACATACTTTTCTAATAACTGGTGGATGGGGATTGAAAGGTGGAACTGATCCTGTTTTCCCAGGAGTTTATTATGTGTGCGGTAAAAATGCTTACTACAGGTTGCCAGCACATTGGTATGGTAGTTGTTATTTTGGAATCAGATTCCCCAAGGTGTATCATGTAGATAGAAACAATAAAATCAATGAAATAAAGCATGGACTAACACGCAAAAAGAGAGCAAGTTTTTCAGAAATAATTGGTGATATTTTTGGTGCACTGATACCCTCAGTTGGAGTCGTTCTGAATTCGCATAAAATTAGAAAATTGTCCACAGTGGTTGATCGTTTATTAACAGATACTGCTGGTGGGTGCCTGATGATTGATACTGAAATGGTTGCAATTAGATCAATGGTTTTGCAAAATCGACTTGCCCTTGATATTTTATTGGCAAAAGAGGGCGGAGTCTGTGGCATGTTGAAAATACAACACTGCTGTACTTATATCCCTGATAAAAGTAAAAGTCTTGAGGGGTATATTAAGAATATTACGAAATTGCATGAAGATTTGACTCAACTGGAGGTTGACGGTGTTTGGGAGAAACTTGGTAAGGGTTTTTCCTCTGTAGGTAAATGGTTTTCTACATTTGGGAGTAGCTTATTAGGGAAAATACTAATACCAATTATTTCAATAGCTGTAGTGACAATGTCAATAATAATGGCATATAAATGTTGCAAGTGTAGATGTGGAACAAAAAAAGATGACAGAGTCAGACAATAAACGTAGAGCAAGAAAAAGAAAAAGAGAAGAGATAGAACTAGAAGATATGAGAGGAAACTATTATGATATGATGAAAGATCTAGATGAGAAAATGGCAAAACGGGAAAGAAGTACAGTCCTTTAGATGAAGATAAAGGTGACAATTGGTATGATGGTTATTTTTGTGATGGCTCAAAAATGCCATCATAGGGGGGAATTGATGGAGCAGGGTTCAAAGAAAATAAAACCTGCTCGGATTAAGTCCTCGGTAACATTTACTAACAGTGTGCTGTGAAAATAACGTACAAAAACACGGGGAAATGCTTTAGCGCATGCGTGCACTAATGCGTGGACTAATGCATGAATACTAGGCCGCATTTGCGTTCTGATTAAAAATAAAATAATAATAATGCCGCTTTTGCACATTAATGCTTTTGCTAGAAATACCACGGGGGATAGTGCAATGGTGGGTGGTGATGAACAGTGAGAATTTTATTTCATTAAAATAATTATGTTTGTGTTTTGTTCATCATAGTGATGCATGCATTAGCCTCCATCTTTGCATGTCAGTCGAGGGTTAAAAGAAATAAAATACGAATAAATAAGCTGAAAATTGAGCTCTGAGAGAGAATGGAGAAGGCAACGGCTGATAACCTTCAAGAAGAATTGTATGTCTGCCAAGTAACGGAAAGACGGCCGTGATATCAATAAAAATATACAAACTTCTTCCGCAGAAGCGGCAGAAGGCGAACAATGGAAGTGTAGAGACTTGCAACATGTTATTTGTTGGAGGAAATGTGTATTCATGAAACGTTGTTAACGTAATGAGAAAATTGTAAAACAAAGAACACTGTGAAAACATGGACGTGACTATGGTGGTGTGATAGAACACCCCCTAAACTGACCAATGAGAGACTGAGTTTCTGAAAATGTTGCTACAATGATGGGTTGGACATGTAGGTTTTAGGGTATAACTGGGGTGCCTGGGGGGTGTTCGGGGGCGCGTCTTTGGAGAAGCTAGAGAGAGGGAGATCGTCCCTGTCTGTCGGTTTGCTGTATCCAGATTGAGGCCTACTTATTTCTTGTTCCTGTCCCACTCTTTGTTCCTTGAAGCTTCTCGGGGAACCCCCATCTATTCCCATGGCCATGGGGTAGATTTTCCACTGAAATATTTGGGTTAGTATAGCTAAATGATCTGTACTTTGCATAATCATTTGCAAATGTATATTTGTCTCTGAAACTTTTGTCTCTTCATCTATCCACTCCCTCATTTGCATTTTTGTTCATTTTGATATGAGTTTGACACTGTTTGCTCTGATTAATGTTCTCTCTCTGTGATTGAATCTTTGTTTGCTTTGTAAAACTGTACATGATGAGTATTTTACCTTCACATTATTTTGCGATAAACACTGTTAATCTGACACTGAGTTTGTGGTTTATTTAGTAGTATAGATAGATAGTTAGTACTAATTATTACCATCAACTTCTCAACTTTAGGTCCATCGACCAGAGGAAAGAGAGTTGATGTACAGGTTCAGTTATGTATTTAGTGTGTTAGATATGATCCTGTACATATGAATAACTGATTTAACTCAAACTTGAAACAGCGCAACAGGGATTTGTTTGTTGGGTGTATGAGTATGGGCCAGTGATTGCGTTAAATATTGATTATCGATCCCTGATTGGCGCTGGAACAAGCACATGCATCTTTCTTCCTCTAGCCTATAATTGAGGGGCACTATCACATAAAGGGAGCAATGGGAGCTCCAAGTTTAGACTCAGTTTCTGACACAGCATTTGGGCTAAGTGGTGTCTTAAGTAGATGAAGAGCTGGGTTCTGGAACAGTGTTATTTTACCAGCTAAGACAGTAGTACATGACTGCTTGTCGCAAGAACTTGCTAGACATGTGCTGCTTTTGGCCGGAAATGTATACTTATTTGTTGATATGTGTAAGGTTAAAACGGAACATAGCTCAATAACATTCATAAATTAGTATAAAATTAACTGGGCATCATAGCAAAACAGTAAAAACAAAAAAAACACACCACAACTGCAGTACAACAGAACAAAAACACATTGCAATAATGCAGCAAGAAAAACACAGTGGCACAAAAAAGGAACACAATCAAAGCAAACCAAAGTACCACATAAAAAATAAGCACAAATGTTCTTGTTACACGTTACCACATACAGAATTCTGTTTTCATGATATAGTGGCAAAAGATGATTGGAGTAATCACCACCTTTATAGCGCCAGTCACAAATGTTGTGTGATCCGGCCTTCAATCTGCTCATCTCACTCTTGCAGGTTCGTTCTCATCCCTACATTTTTCCCTTTCTTACTGTTTTCCTACTTTTATGTTGCTTCTTCTTTCTCCTTTTTTTGCCTTTCGCTCCATTGTTCTGGGTGAACATCCAGCAAGGAAAAATAAAAATAAGCCCTGATTCACTAAACTGAGTGCTGTACCCACCACCCGCAACCACCGGCACAGCTGCACACCTCAGATGATGGTTCACACAACCAGAGATTATGCACAGAGCGGTACCCTAGATTCTTGGCTTTCATTGAGACATTGTCAAGCAGGAGGCTCAGGGCAGGTGTTGTCCGACACACATCTGCCACCTCTAAGCCCAGAGTTGATGGGGATCCATGAGCAAGCGCCCTCCCACCAGACCATCTGCGACGCCTCAGGATACGTGAATTGACAGCGTGCCCCTGGTGACAGAGACCAGAGGCTGCTGGAGTGCGGCGGTCCACCCGGCTGGCACACATCTGAAGCCAACATGAATATTTCAACCTAGGCGGTGGGAGCAACATCTGCTGCCCGCCAAGAAAGACTAAAGAGGATTCTCTGATGAAAGATCCCTGCAGCAATCAATGATTCATTGAGCAGGGCACGCGGTATCTGCACATCTGCTGGACCAAACTCCCACCTGTCTTGGCCAACATCATGGCGCCGTGGAGCTTGACTGAAAGCAAGACCCGCCTGGAGAGGATGTAAATGTGTATGAATCAGTAGAGGTGGGGGGAATTGACAATCCAATGGGAGACATGGCAATAAACTTGGTCCATTGATGCTTCACACATCCCCATCTTCTGCGATCCATCTGTGAATGTCTCTAAATGAGTTGTTCTCAATCTTAAACTGCCATTGTACAGTGGTCTAGCCGACACTACAGCAGTGGTCTCACGCTTCCTTTAACCATTTCAAAATGCAGAATTCTGATGTTGGGAAACAAAAACCTGTTTTTTTAAGAACAGATTTTGAGCTGCACAAATACATCTATTTCCCTGATAAGAATTCGTCTGTCTGGGCATGCCTCTATCAGTGATTGCACAGCCAATCAAGCCAAATAACTTAAGTATTAGTAAACCTGAAGGTACTTTCATTGAACTTAATTGATCACCAAGGCCACACAGCATTTTGCCTTTACACTAGTCACTGCTCCAGATGTGACCCCAATAAAAATCGCTACCATCACTTGAAGAATGAGAAATAAAGTTACTCAAACAAATATGCTTTGACAAAGCAAATAGGTGTATTGTTTGCTGGAGTTCTATTGGCAGTGCCTGTGTGTGTACATGCATGCCTACGGATAGGAGGCCATCTTGGAATGATTTTTTAATATAGTTTAACAAAAGTCATTTAGATAGTGCCAAAAGTGCAGGCACATGCAAATGCAGACACCTTATAATGATTTTTGTAAAACATGATTACAGTTAAGTCATTCAAAGATGGCTGCCTGTATGTGTACATGCCTGCTCACAAATGGGCAGCCAACTTTGAATGGCGTTTGCAATAAAATGTAATAAAAGGCATTGAAAGGTGACTTCCTTTGCATCTGCATACATACACATGCATATTCAATCAGGGTAAATGATTTAAAAGGCCATTTAAAGATGTCAGCTGCTTGCCGTGCCCACGTGGGATATTGTGCTTTGCAAGTGGCAATGGGGGTCTGGTACAGTGTCTAACGAGCTGGTGGGTTCATGCAAAATATAAAGAAAACAATTGCATACATGTTATTTTAAAAAAGAGGATACATTGGGCCATCAGTCCATGACATTGAAAGGGGCTAGTTTTTCTGCTGATGTGCACACTGTGCACAGGGCGCCTGCCCTTAGTCACAGTGATGGTGGCCAGTGACTGATTTGGGCTGACCTGTTGCCTCATGCTGCCTGTTGTGTGAAGGACACTACAACAAATCAATGGAAGAAGAGGGTATGTATCTACATAAATGTAGATATTTTTTAAGAACTGTTTTGGAATAGCAAAAGCTCTTGGCTAATACTAGATCTGAACAAAATGGATGCTGACTTTGAAGCCCTTGGTTGTGATCCAAAAATGTAAGCAATATGGGTTTCATTGGAATGTGACAGCCTCTCTGCTGCTGTAGCAACAACAATCCATACTCTAGCATCACAGATCAATGGCCTTGGATCCATAGGGAGTACTTCAGGAAGGTGCAAGGAAAGTTAGACAAACCCCAAACATATATAATGTAACCACAGCCCCAATGAGCTGACATCCTGACAGAAACTCTCAGGCCTGTCAAGAAGAAATGGGATACAGATGCAAGCTGGCGTTAGACCAATGCCTTTCCTAGCATCATCAGCGGTTTTCCAAGTGTGGCTTGGGGATGGTGCTCCTTATAACATGTCCAAAGCCGGTTTGCACATGCTCAAGGCTACACTAGGTAGAACCTAAGAGGTGTTGGGGTTATCCAGGAGGGATGACTAGATTAACAAAAAGGGTCAATCGTGGTATGGGGGAGTGCACTTGCCTGGCTATGTAATCATTCCTACTGTAAGCTTGCCTGCTCCTTAAACTCTACATAGGTATCATTCAATAGACTGATAATTTTAACAAGAGGAACATAGCGTTGCCGTAGATCAAAATGCAAGTGACAGGCATAATAGCTCTGTCTTCCCAGCAGCAAACGGGTGAGAATTACAGTACAACAATTTACAGAACCAGGAAAGGTCAGACTAACCGAAGGCTTTAGAAAGAGGATGATAGTTAGGGGATATGATCATTACTTGGGGAAACTCACATCTCATCCACAAAGGGAGAAAGTATGTGGTCATTGTGAGAGTTCCTCTGTGAAGGAGAGGGCGACCAGTCGAGGCAGGAGATATAATCAGGATGTATCTTTTTTACCACCTGGATGGGGGTCAACCTCTGGGTATCAAGGGTGGACAATGGAATATGTCTCAATTGGAATGATGTGTGAAAGCGCCCAGGCAGTCAATAGCAGTCTGTGCCATTACATCAGGGACATCTTAAGAATTTTGGTGGCCCCGGGCCAAATATAATTTGGGGCCCCCTGCTCAGAAGAGTTTTGAATTTGTTATCCATTATAGGCTTATACACGCGCTCTGAGACTATGGACAGATCATTGATAATCCTTTTCTTTGGCCAATATACAACTGTGCCCAACTCTGGAGGAAACAATCTATCTCCACACCAGGGAAACAGAAAGACTAGAAGACTGAACAAACCTGCTGCATGTGGTGCAGTGGACTGCGGTGTCACCATTTGGACCTGTGCATATGGAGGGTGCGTTTTTTGTTTACTGCACTTTAGTCCCTGCTCTGTGAGTAACAGGTACTTTGAGTCAGGTGGCAATAGGCTGTGATTGCACCAGCCCAGCAGCTGCTTCACATGGATGGTGCAGTCATGGAGGGAGCAAATGATGTTGTTTTGCACCGCACATTGGCATGTGGCATACCGCTTGAAAGGCAGAAGGCCTTGCTGTCCAACCAAGACTTCTACCCACAATGCTTGCTGTAGCTATTCTGCCATCTTTATTTGAGCATATGGTGCTGATGGGTGCTTTGTTTACTGCACTGCCTGTGTTGCGTGCAACAGGTATTTGAACTCCGAAGGCAGCAGGCTGAGATTGTCCCTGCTGGCAATCACGGCCTGCACGGGATGATGCAGTCACAGAGGAAGCACACAATCCTCAGCTTTACTTTACATAAGTGGCATACGCTGAATAAAGGCAAATGCCTGTGCAGTTGGGTTGGGCCTATGCACTTTAAAAGGCTAGAGTGCTTGCAGAATCTAACCAGCTCAAGCAGGCACTTTTCTTTAACCCCCTTACCCTCAGGCAGGGGCCGGCTGACTGGACACCCTGCATTGTCACAAATAAAAAGAAAGTTAACAGGTTATTTTAAAACTCTATACAGTCTGGGCCTGTCCCAAAAACTTAAAAAAGTGGGGCATTTGAAAGTGGGTACACTGGGCCAGAGCCCACTTTGCCCATGCCATAAATGTCTATGTATTACAGTCCCTTTTCCATATTAATAAACCTATTTAGAAGAAGGCTTGCAACTTACAACAATCAACAGCTTTCAGCATTCAACAATCAACTGCTTGCAGCCCTTTCTCAAGGGTGTGGCATGGGGAGGTGTAACAGCAAGTATTGGAGTTTCAAGTGCAAGTGTCGCGATTGCGTGATATAAGAAAGTGCGGTAACACGAAAATCAGTGGAAGGGCATGGTGCTTCCTATTCAAGGTGCCTTCTTGTAGGGAGGTGGTGGGATAGATATAGGGGTGGGAGGTGGTCTTCCCTCTCTCACAAGCAAGAATAGAGGTTATGGATAGGAAGTGCCAGTCTGATTGCCATGACAAGATGGCACGGTGGTAGAGGCACTAAGGGGATGTAGTATGTGATCCCATCCCATGTCAAAAGTGCCTTTCTGGTCATCAGGTTTATAGATAATGCCTTCATGGTCATCTGCAATCATCATCCTTTTTAAATCAGTTTACATGCACTGAAACTGAAGATGACTCCCACAGTTGAAATGTACACAGTTTCGCCGCACACAGCTCCGCTGCAAAACTTCTCCTGCAGTGCGTGGACATCCTAGGAATACATGACATCTGTTGCAGCATGACAAGTGACGCTGACTCGGGGAACCTAAACTGAAAGGATGATCTCATAGTTACTCAAAACCTCAACCAATGATGCTTGAGACTGGGGCAGGATCATGGAATGTGCACAACGTCACACCTCGCCTGTCCGCATCTCCAGTGGTTTGAGTCAAGGCTCATAAAGGCCAAGTGCAGTTTGTGGGGGGAACCAGTGACATTTGTGCAACATTGTTATACAATTGCTCTTAAACCTATTTTTCTGCAGGCCCCAGACATGAAACAGTAAGATATCAGGCCACTCTTTAGTTCAAAATGTTCTCAATTGATTTTTCTGCAACATGACTGTTATTTTCTAAATTACTTTCCAGTGCAAAACTTGTTTTGCTCTGGAAAGTACTCTAAAAGTAGCGCAAAGCTGCCAGTGGCGTAACAAAACTTGAAGGGGCCCCCCCTGCAAAGTACATGGAGGGGGCCCCCTATTCTCTGCGTCAGTCAAGAGCTCTCAGGCCATCGACCCGCCATACTGCAGGGGCTCACCCCAGCCATAAAAAAAGGATTCTGGTTCCTCCATTGGCCACATCCGCCCTTTCATCGGGCGATTTACATACATCAGTAAATATTGCTGCTGCGCCATCCAGCAAAGTTACATAACACTGCCTCCAGCCGGCCCACCAAACACATCCTCCTACTTGATGACCCACCTTCAAGCGAAGCCCGCTCAGTTAACCACCTCCAAACACAGACCACTGCCTTCGTGCCTGCTACTAACGCATCCATTACACTCTACTCTCACCACTACGAAACCCGCAGTTATGCTTTTCCGCCCGCCTTTAAAACCACCCCTCGGATGTCACTGCGAACCTGTGACTGCCGCCCACTGCTCCCCTGTCCACCACCGACAGAAAGACTGATGGCCGGTCCCCATCTAACCACTGCCTACCAGTAAAGACAGAGCCTTTCAGCTGCTGCCCTCCCCAATACCACTGTAGTAGTTTAAAACATGTTAAACAATCTCTTCAACTGACCACCCCAAAACAGTTCTTCCTGCTAGCCTCTACGACATCAAAGCCGTTCCTGCTACTTTTCATCCTCTGCATGATGCACACAATAATATTAAATGTACAAAGGGTCCGATTTTTGTTTCCTCACGCCAACATTAATTTACACTATGTACCCCACTAAACCAAACCTCCTGTCAAAGGCAAACCTGATCCCATGTGTAGCACCAGTCAGCAAGTACGCCAAGGACAAACACCAGAGAGAATGCGCGATTCATGTAATTAAACCTACAGTGACAAAGTAGCATTTCCCCACCCACTGTCAGCCCAGCGATGTCTGCAACCGCACAGTAGCCATCAATACCGGCAACATCTAAAGCGCATTTCCATTTCCTTTTAATGGCAGCTCCTGATACATATACCTATGACTTCTGGGCGGCATCTACCACAGACCACAGCATTCTTTGTCTCCCTAAGACTAACCGAATGCTGTCGGTGAACGCTTCTCTTCCCCCTTCCTTACTAATAACTAATGGAGGATAACGAAAAAAATATATAGTATTTTCTTATGCAAATAGCATATCAAGCACTTGCTGCCCGGAGTCCTCACCAGATCCACACGTATCAATATTCAGCTATCGCACCATCCTGTCAACCCTATTATTATCTGGAGATGTTTTTTATCCCTTCCATGAACTGGGAAAAGCAATACCTTGCACGAAAACAAGTCCCTTTAAAACCTTTGCTACTTATACAGGCTCGCAAAGCACTTACTTGTTTTACTAACTGTTGTTGTAAAGCAAACAGGTAACTCATTCTAGGATTGGAATTACTGCTTAGAAGTGTGGAAGTTAATACTGAGAAGTAGGATGATTTTTTGCATGTCTGCCAGACACTCGTTCTTCCATGCATGCGCAAACAATGCAACAATACAATTTAGCTTAACAAATTGTTCGAGAATGTACCGGAAGGTAAAGAAACAGCCCATATTATTTTTACAAAGAAAAATAGACAAACGTCCACTTTATATCCCATGACATAAAAGCCTTAGCGTCCACAGCTTGTCCAAATCCATGCCACCTAATTCAGCCCTGCCAAGTACCACGCATCTGGCGTTAGACTAACGCATTTCAGTGTGGTGATCCGCATCACCGCACTGAAATGCAAAATCACGCATAACAGGCATCGCACCTCCTCGGGTACCAGTGCTGCTAATCAATGCTGGTGTAGTATTATTTCCATGTGGCCGCCGTCTGTTTTCTGGTGTTTCCCCTGTCTCCTAAACGCGATGCAGTAAATTTCGTTATGCAGAACAGCTGCTTGTGTGGTAGTCCTGTAATGAATGTCCCTTTTCTATGCTCACAACATTTTGCCGTATTTCCGTAGTGTGTCCATAAAGTTAGGTCTCGCGAGGATTTGTTGCAGGCGCGCGCGCACGCCATGCACCGGCAGCCCTACGATGTCAGCCGTTTCGAGTGCGACATCTGCAAGGACTGGTTCCTGACGGGAGCTAGGGGCCTGAGAACGGCACCGGAGCTCTGGAGTGGGTGATGTGACCCGGGATAACCTCCGCCTCCCTGCGGGGAGCGATGTGCGAAAACGGCCGCTCTGCATGGAGGAGCCGGGATCTAAGATTCCAACACGATGATTCCACAGCGCTGAAGTGCCCAATTTCATTGCTGTTTTGTTGTTGGGGGAACGGAAATAACGATGAGTAAGTATTAAAGGAATAACATGCGAGAGTCTGTTTCCAGGCTGATTCCTACTTGTTTTCTTCGAAACTTTCACATGGCGGTAATAGCTACTTTCAGCAGCAGACATACCGGAATGAAAAACAAAAATGTTAATTGTGAAGGTCCCATAACTCCTGTGACCTAGGTGTATTGGTAACTCTTACCTGTGTCAGAGCGTTGATTTCTTCAGATGCAAGATAGATATATAGCTGCACTGATTAGGGGTGTCACATTGAGTAATTGCTAAATGTGTAACAATGGTTTCCGAAAGCGTTACTGTACCCAGCTGACATTGTATTGATACCGCACATTGCACTCTCGGAGTGCATAGACATAACCTCCCCTCCCCTTACTGCCAAGAATTATTGCTTCTCAGAGGGTTAGCGCCTCCAGTCATCTCTCGTAGTTCCACCTGTTACTGTGGTCAGTCACCTCGCAGCCATCCAACGCCTGTTGGCCCTCCCGCGGTCCTCAATGCTCCTCTTTTGACTAGAGTCCATCGAGAGGCATGCTCTAACAGTCTACTATATTGCCTCATCCAGCCTCTCAAGTTCGGGCCTCTGCCTGCTGGTCGCAGGCCTGTGAAGCCCAATTTACACACACACACAGAAGAGGCCTCAGGTTCCCCTCCGTCCAGCAGGTGTTGTATTAATGCACCTACAGACCTTGTTCCACAGACAAGCTGATTGCGCCGAGGGTCTAGGTGCCTACCGTGGCGCAGGGAGCTGTGGCCTAACTCTAGTCTGGGAGCATCAGAGGCTCCACTGTACATACTGCTTCAGGCTCGGATCTCCCCTCCTCTCACACTCCTGGCTAAATGGACAAAACACTTCAGCCCAGGGCAGTCTAGACCACATAGTCCTAAAACATGTTAGATCCCAGTTGCACCCTACCTCAGACAGAAGATCACTGAGGAGGTACTAGAGGGTAAGTCACTGGGTCTTACTGTGATTTTAGCATCCCAGAAATGGACTGATTACTCATAGATGAAAGCAGCTCTTTTTGGAAGGTTTAATCTGACCACAGATTAGCATTTAAAAAAAACTTTGCAGCATGTCTACGCAGAGTAACTAGACATCATGGGAGGCCTGATTGGACCTTGAATGAACTGACACTTTTAAAGTGCTGGAGTAAGTGTAACCTGACGCAGGCAAACCTCTGATTTCTGCAGAGAACATCCTATGTATTTATTTTGTAGAGTTACATTAACATGTAGCTGATGGAAAACTGCTTGGCGCTTGCAAGTTTGCAAAGACACCTGGCAGGCTGGTCTCCATGAGGGTGCATAGGAATACACCTCAATTAGAGCACATTTTCACACTGATTCACTCATAGATGCCAAGGTTTCAGATTGGTAAGTGTGACGTTTTCATAATTTAACTGTAATAATGGGTGACATTCACCCAGTCTGACTCTGCTCAGTTTTCAGTAGCCTGTTGTTAGCGCACTTTAGTTCAGTGACTTTCTTAGAGTTTCTAGTTGCTCAAATGGGTGTAATTTCTGATATTTATATGTTTCCCTCCTCTTCATTGCTTGATTTTGCTCACGAGAAAGTGTCACTCATAGTCGTTGAAATGTCACTCATAATTACGCTGAAATTATGAAAATGTCACACATAGCAATCTGAAACCTTGGCAGCTATGCTAATTCTACCACACACAGCACATTTGAACATCTCATAATTCCATGCCACACAATTCAACTATAAATAATTAAACCCTGCAACATTCCATACCACATAATTACAATCCTAAAAATTAAAAAACACATATTTCCACTTCACTCCATACCACATAATTCCACATCACATAATAACATTCCACACAACTTAATACCACTCTAAACCACATAATTACACTCCACAGAACACAATTCAACTACACATAATTCCACGTCAACCTATATAATTATACTTCACACAACATATTCACACTCAACTCCAAAACACATAATTACCCTCCACAAAATACAACTCTGCAACATGATGCATAATTCCACTCCGCACAATTATACACCACACCATGCCACATAATTCCACACGTCACACAATTCCACAATTCATCCACACACAATTCATCACACAACATAATTACACTCCACATAATACCACTCAGCACCACATAATTTACCTCCACATAATTATGCTCTACTCCATATGACATAAATACACTCCACATAAATCCAGTCTATGCCACGTAGCACCATTCCACATAACTACACTTCACACCATGCCTCATAATACCACTCAACATAATTTTCACTCAACAGCGCACACTTCCACGTCACACAAATTCAACTCTACACATTTCCATTCCACACCACATAATTCAACAAACTACATAATTCAAACCAACAACACAGTTACACAACACACCACATACATCCAATCTACACCACAAAATTCCACATCATGCTACAATATTTAACAGCACACCACATAAGTAAACTCCACTACATACCACTCCACAACACAAAATACCATTCCAGATAATCTCACTCCAAGACACACAATCCCACTCCATGACACACAATCCCACTCCACATAATTCCAGTACACTCAATACCACATAATTACTATCCACATAATTACACTGCACGCCATGCCACATTATTTCACTACACAGATCCAATCCACACAACACAATTCCACAACTAACAATTCCAATCCAAGCCATATATGTCCACTTGACACCACATACATTCACTCCACTCCAAACAGAAAACGCATAGGTAAAATACATTGTGCTTTACAACGTCAATAGCTCTAACTCTCACAAATGCGAGACCAATTGCATTGCAAATGCTTGTTTACTTTCCAATGCGTCCCAGCAGATCCTGTTCCTGGAGCTGCAAACGTTCTCCTGCCCCAGTCAGCTCTGTGCTGCCTCGTCCCTTCTCAGAGGCTGTGCCCTGTGGTGAACGCTCTCTCTGGGGGCCCCCACCCCCATCCTTGTTCTGGCTCTGACTGAAGAGAAAAATGTAAGTTGTTACTTTGTTTCTCTTCAGTACTGGGTCAGCGGGAGGAGCTCAGAGCAGGCTGCACACTACAGCTGCTTTAGAGCAAGCCTCTCTCTCACAGCTCTCTACCGAAGAGCTGAGGGGGCCCCCTTCACCTACTGAAGACGGGGACCCCCCGCACTGCGGGGGCTGTGGGGGTGTTTGTTATGCCCCTGAAAGCTGCACGAAGCACTGCTTTGCATTACTTAGCGCAAAGGGGGCGTTACATGGGAATGTTTTCATTTCTCTTTTCTTTTCCAACTTTGCATGTGTGCTGCACTGTCCAGCATACGTGCAAAGTAGGAAAAGTTTTAAAGTGTGTCTAAGCATAGTATTTTGTACTGGAAGGGTACCCTTCAGTACAAAACCTATGCTAAACTCATGCACACACCCTAGCACTACGACGTTAAGGTGTTTGCCTGGTGCACGGCAGATAAAATCTGTGCCGGTGCTAGGATGAGGGCAGGAGAGAGCCATATCTCCGTAGATGTGCTCTCCTGCTCCCTCACTGTCATGCAACGCAGCACAGCGTTTTTGGCTGCTGCGCTGCATTCCATGAGTGTTTAGAAAATCTGGGCCCTAGTGCCTTGTCTGTTGGAGTTGAGAAAAGGCCACTTGCCGGATCGTCTAGACTTTGCAGTACGCGTGGACAGGGAATGTTGCAAAGGGAGAATTAATGGTTCCCCTGTCTAGTTGTTACACAGTGGGACAGTGAAATATACCTCCTCACAGAGGTCTGGGAATGGCCTCAAGGGACATCTTTTGATATATCGCTAAGAATGTGGATACCGGCCCCATCCCAATCATACGACGTTATAACCTGACTCCTGCGTTCCCTCAAAGAGGCAAACCCGCATGAATGTAGCAGTCTGTTTAGATGAGATTTCAAGCAGTGTCTGAAGATGGTTCCATGGCATGCATTATAGGGTTATCTTCATTTACCAGCTGTGGCAGCGTACCATATACCACTTATTAGCCATTTTCCTTAGTTTAGCATGTTTTTCTCAGTACAGTTCCTCATAGATTTATCTCCCATTCTTGGTAACAAGCAGGAGATGTAATCCAGTTGGTGAGTAGGTAGTATGATCTTGTGTGAGGTGAACACTGGGCACTGTCAACCCTGGTTGAATAGAGTTTAGACAATGTAATTTCTGGCCTTGCAAAGCTCCATGCAAATTTCTTAATAACAGAATCGATTTTCAATAATGTGGAAGTTAGTATTCACAGGGAGAGCATAGCAAAATCACAATTAAACATTGAGGCTGCAGTCATTTTAGTAGCTTGGGACCATGTAACACAATGAGATTTGAAGACATCACAACAGCACAAAATCAACAAATGTTTTCGGCAGTAAGGGCTGTGAAAACATATTTAAAATCTATTTATATTATGTTCATATATTCCTGTAAAGGGCCATGTTAACAACCAAATATGTAGGTTTGAATGTATTTACCAGTAATCAAATATGGATGTTTCCTTCTCTTTGTTTGAAGGTTCCTGTGACATTGATTTGTTTATAAGACTTTAAACAGCCTTAGCAGGCCTGGAACCCATAATGCTCAGTGTTGTATTTTGCACATTTCCCAAGAGTGGAACTTCATATTCAAACCTGGGACAGAAAATAGGATTTAGTGAATCTAATGGGGCCAATATTGGACAGATTAATTATATCTTCCCCTCAAGGCCATTCTGCGATTCCTTGGGGAGGAGATCCACAGACCTCCACATTAGATAATTTTTTGTTGAGGACCGTCTTTCTAACGCATGCCATACAGCATTGATATGTATTGAGAGAAATTGCATATATACTTGGTTGATCTTACATGATTTTACATGAATTGCACACAAATTTTAGCTCTTAGCTCCAATTGACCATTTTCCAGTCAGAGCCCTTTTCTTTGATGTTTTGCATTACTGCCTCCTATTTTGCATTCAACGCTAGATGGACTTTAGGGTTTCCGGCCTGTTGTATTTATTTTTAACAGTGTCCTAAGTTGTCCCAGACCAAGTTTTAAGCCCTCCATTAATCAGGATACCCATGGATCTCAGATGATTACAGGTCTATCTGAATAGTGGTACTTTTGGAGTGAAATGATGCAGGTCATACCCGGAGAAGTGATCAATTATAGCCATGATACCGGGTATTGAGGCTATCTGGTCTGAGAGTCAACAGAATGTCATCTGCATACAACCAGGGTGTTTGAAGTCTGGCTGGAGACATAACTCCTTTAATAGCATTCGATGGGCGTATCTTGGCAGCCTGCAGTTCCAGCCATAGAACAAGCTAAAGAGGCGACAGGGGGCTCCCAGATGAGTCTCTCTCATATTTAGAAACATAATAGAAATAAATCCATTACAGGTTATTTACACTATTTTGTTTGAGTACAACTATCTCACCAAACTAATAAAGTCGGAGCCCAAACTAGCTTGATCAAAGGGTCTAAAAAGACCCCAACTTCACCTCACTAAACTTCTCAGCATCGAAAGAGAGAGCTACTCTAGTGTCCTGACCGTCTTGAACCTGCCATAGAAGATACCTAAGCACCCCCATGTTGTGCCCGAAGATCTGCTTTGCATGATGACCACCAAGGATGCATCAGGGCCTGAATCAATGGGCCAGGCCTTTTAGTGAGGACCGTTGCAAGGATATTCTTTTCTGTGTTCAATCATGAAATTGGAATATTATTGGCACCTAGGAGGTGGTTTAGAATAAGAAATAGTATTACTCTACTAAATTCTGGGCAGAGGAGGCCTCTGGATTATTCCACTTCCGTAAACCCTTTGCACATTCATTGAGCTGCCTTGCTTTTAATGGTCTAGTAAAATTCTTTGGGGAAACCATCATCACCCCCTGCATTCACAGTGCACGTATGATCAAAGGCTTTTAATTTTTGTCTTCCAACATGCTATTACAGGTCTGTCCTGTGTTCTGTGTCCAGCCTAGGATTACATCTGCAAGAATCTTTTCTCTAAATGTTTGGTGGATACACGCATAGAATCATACAAATCCATAAAGAATGTCTAAAGTTCTTTGGGTCTGATGAGTACAATAAAATTAGTCCTCATTCACTGTAAAGTGCTGAGGTGGCAGACATGTCCTCTCTCTCTGCCATGACTGGAACACCTGTACCCTGCTTGCGTTTTCGCCATATTCCTATTGCTTCCTTTTCAGATGAAGCAGAGCAGGTTCTGCCTGGTGTGTGAAAAATGAATTGAGTTTGTACTTGGTACTGATTAGGTCCTGCAGAAGACTGTCAGAGGGAGAGGTTAACATCCAGTAGCGGCTCCTGGAGGGAGTGCTGCGGGGCGGTGGGGCGGGGGAGGGGCAGGGTGGGGGGTAGTAAACTCCGGCATATGGCCGAACGGAGGTAAGTACATAATTAAATAAATAAAACGAATTTCATTGCGCACGCTGCAACGCCAAATGGCGATGCAGCGTGCGCAATATAATTCGTTTTATTTATTTATTTATGTACTTACCTCCGTTAGGCCGTATGCCGGAGTTTACTACCCCACACCCTGCCCCTACCCCGCCCGTGGGTGTGGGGGAACCACAGTCATGTGTCCTGAGCAACAAACTACCATCACACCTACACAAGCACAAATCAACTAGCACGGCCTGTCAGCCAAGGCCAACATGGAGGCAGGGGTCTAGCCGGGCAACAACTCTCAACTGCACACACTCAACACCACACACCTCGACCTCCAACAATGTGCAGCAGTGAAGCTCACATGCACTGGTGACATTGCACATGCACCCATGACAATCCCAGGGGGGGTGGTGGGAACCAAGGTGCAGGAACACATCCCACATGGCCACTCTACCAGACTCCTGAATGTCTGACACACTGCACACTACGCTGTACATGGACATGACGGCAATACCACACCAACCAATGGGATCCCAGCCACAGTCACACACCTATGAAGAAGCCAAGGTCACCCAAAAAGAACACACATAGACAACTACCAACATTGCAGCCCTGAGGAGTGCCAGCAGTCACACACACAACGTGTCACAACCAATGAAAGCTAACACAAACCAGAAATCACATGACAGGTGTAAACAACAAGTGCAAAGGGGAATCCGGACTGTGACACATCAGCGTCTGCCCACAAACTCAGCCCTGACAGCAAACACACCTATGGGTGACACCCTGATGACCAGTAATGTGCCATGCACCCACATCACAGAGAACCCAGGGAGAAGACTTTGGGGGAACATAGCTCAACTCAGCAAGCATCACAAACAGGAACATCACTAGGGATCCCAGCATGCACAGCAACATGGAAGTGAACACACACACATGCTCATACAACACACACCTTGGGCGCACGAGATGTCACAGGAGTACACACTGCGGGGACTCCACTCCTGTGTGAGGAAAGCTGTGCCATATGTCGCATCAGTAGGGCTCCATCATGTCAGCAGAACACTTGGTCACACAGTCAACAATTAGCACCAAATGAAGGCTCCCGTCACATCAGCCTGGTCATGGGAATGTCAACGAAATCAACAGCACAGATCCAACACACATGTATAGCAAGTTGCACTGACAACACAGAAGAGTCCTTCCCCATTGATGCCCAAACCTGCATGTCCAGAGGAGATGGCCACACGGTCAGGGAACTAGACTAATTGAACAATGGCAAACACAACAGATGTGCATGGGTGGAACCCACAGATGTGACATTGCTAATGTAAGTAGGAAATCCCATTGCCAAATATTGAATACATGACACCCTCAGATGCTGCTAAGGACGACATGGATTCACCACAGGATAGGACACTGTCCCCCTGGAACACATGGGTTCATGCACAGTAACACTTCATTTTCATGAGTCCAAAAATCACCATCACTGCAGCAAGGGCACGGTTAGCATCATCAACATCATGTACATCAGAAGCAAAACCACTTTCGAACAGAAAGTTGCTTTATTCAGCATGTGGGTTCAAAACTTGGAAGAACTGCAAGGTATCAACAAAGGCCAATGGCCAGTCCATCAAGGAAGTCTATACAGGGTGACAGTGGCAGATGTCACCCTACGCATGCCTGCACTGATCACAACCGGGGACAATCCCTAGGAGGGGCATACGGGGGGCAGGCCAGGCACCGCAGAGACAGGATCAGGGCTCACCAGGAGGAGGCAGGGAAGGGGTGGTGGGTGCTGGAGAGCCACTGACAACTGCAGTGGAGGTGTCTGACATGGTGTGTGCCGACACAACTGGGGGGCATGACTCAGATGTTGTGGGTGCCGGCACAACTGCAGTGGACCCTGCAGATGGAGTGGACAGGTCCGCCACTGCAGCGCCCAAGTCAGACAGGGTGATAGTGGACTCCACTGCAGTGCCCACCTCCAGGGGAGGAGAATGGGGATCAGGTAAGGTGGGCAGGACAGAGGGGGAGGACACCCTCACCACATCAGTGGTACAGACAAGCGCAGCGGGGGTGTGGGGCCGGAAGAGCAAGTGGCAGGGGAGAAGGCCTGACCCTTCTGGGGATGGTGTATCTGTGGGTGGGGGAACCTGGGGCAGGGTGTGGTGGGGGCACCTGTGGAGTGGGGGCCTGAGGGATGGAGGAAGGAGACTTAGTGCCTGAGCTGCAGGGCGGCGGCGGGGTCTTGCTCTTCCGGGACCGGGGGGACTTGCGGGTGGGGTCCTCAGTCGGTCTGCGCCTGGGGGATGGTGTCCGGGGGCCAGGGGCACTCCGCTCCGAGTGGGTGGGCTTCCTCTTCCCCCTGAATGCTGGATCAGCTGGGTCGGAGGGGAAGAGGCCAAGGTAACAGAGGAAGAGCCACTGTGTGTTTGGGGTTGCAGGTGAGGCAAGGGAGGGGTCTTTTGAGGGAGAGGCAACTGAGGAATGCGCAGTGCTTGTGGATGCGTGTGTTTGTGCCTGTGCCCCATCCCCTGTGAGTGTGGTTGCAGTCCCCTGACGGTGCGTGCGTGTGCGTCTTGTTTGTGGCGTGTGTGTCCGTGTGCTGCATGTGTCTGTGCTGGTGTGTGCCTGTGCCAGTGTGTGTGTGCTTGGGACGGGTAAGGTGCTGGGGAGTGTGGATGGGGCAGAGGCAGGAGGGGTGAGGGACTGTCGGAGGAGGGACACTGCTGCCGTCAGGGAGGAGTCCATGGACCTATTGCCCCTCTGTAGGTCAGACATGCCCGATGAGATGCCCTCCATGAATGACACCAGCTGAGTCAACAGACTGGTGTGTGCATGGAGGACACTCAGCATCGCTGTCTGTCCTACATGGAGCTGGCGGAGGAGGTACACAGACTCCTCACTCAGGGCAGCAGGGGACACAGGGGCAGGGGGTGCGGTGCCTGGCCCGAAGGAGACACGCTCCCGAAAATGGGAGCCTCCACGGACCTCGGGAATGGGAGCCGACGGGAGGGTGGTGGTGGTGGTGGTGGTGGCGGGGACAGCAACACTAGCTGGGGTGTGGTGGCTGCTGACACCCGCCTCCATAAGGGAGTCATCGTCCGAGTTGCTCTGGTCCTCAGCTGAGGTGGATGGTGCTGAGGACTCCTCGGTGTGGCTCCCCTCGCCCTCCGTGCCACTGGGTCCCTCCGACCACTCCTCGGCTGCTGACCCAGTCTGACTCTGCAGCTCCTCCTGGTCCGTGGAGCTGTCCCCTCCTGTGGCCGTGGATGTATCTGCAATCAATAGGGAAACAGACAGACATCAGTCACCTGCACCGAACGCACACACCACAGTAAGTACAGCACATTACAGAGCAAGCCCTGGCATCCTTAGTTGAACATTGCTAAAACTGCACAAACAGAACAGGAGAAGTCAATTGTCAGTCTGATGGTCAACCATGGCACTCACATCCCACCTGGCCTTGCACCCATCTGTCTGGTGTCTGTGGGATGGCAATACCCCAGTGTGGACACATGCACCACCTACACAGTATTTGGACAGTGCAGAGAACCCGGTGAAGCATGTGGACATGCACACATCACAACTCTTGCCACTGAGTCAGTGCAGGTGTCCGGATGAAAGGGATGCCCAGAGTCAAATAGGAAATGCATGTGATGCATACCAACGACAGACACCATGATGCACCCATGTCCTGATAGCCATTGCCACAATGGTGTGCATGTAGCACATGTCACTCCCCTGCAGGATCACTAATAGGAAGTCACATGCCATGGCACAGCCATGCCTGCTAAGTCATACATCACTGTCTCCAGTCACATGGGCAGGGCAGCCAGACAACAACACTCTGCACTGTGTCACAATAGTAGATCATGGGGAATGCAAGTCCTGGAGCTGAACAAGTGCACATGTACATCCCCACACACCACATCATCTGTACCCTCATCTGTCCAGGTCATACCCATTGTACATATGGGAGACCTGTAACACTACCCTCTGCACCTGAGCACATCACAATCTGCTGTGAATGGGAAACAGCTGCCTGAACCTCATATTCGCATACCCCAGTCTGCACGGTCAGGTGATCAAACACCTATGTGTCACACATGTATCATCTCCTATGGTCACATCTCCGGTGGCATGCGGAGCCCCAACCGAGGAACACCCCAGCAGACCTGACAACGAAGCCACAGCACACTGACACAGAGGCAGACACCTGAGGGGACAAATCACTGAGCAAAACGTGTCAGCTGATACACGGCAGTGGGAGTACAGAGTGTATTGTATGGCCTGGAGTAGGCATGACTGTCCTGTCCCACATGAATGAGGGATGAGCCCTGGACAGTAGGCAGCTGGCTAAGTATGTGTGACACACGTTATATACACACTCCTGGGGCACAAACATTGTTCCCACCCGCAGCATGGGTGTGTGCCAGATACCCCAGGCACATGTGGTGGATCAGCTCAGCAATTGGGCCACATATCAAAATGACACGCAGAACACATGTCAGAACACAGGCAATGTGTAAGCAATGGACCCACCCATGATGCCCACCACAGAGTCAGGGAAACAGATGCTGTCCCCCACCTTGAGTCAAGCAAACTGCAAGGACACAGTACCCAAGTGACACAATACCCTGACTGTAAGGGCCACACCTGGGTATCAGATGAGGAGTGGCCAGTGCACAATAGAGGGACATGGGTCCTGGACCACAAGACTGATGTACTGTGGAAGTTTAACCAGGCCAGAGGAGGGCACATAGCATGGCAGACATAGTTCACAATGCAGACATGGACTCACCCCCTCCTTGCTGCTCTCTGGCCTTCAGCTACCCATCCAGATCAGGGAAGACCACCGCCAGGATCCTCAGCATGTGGGGGTCAGGGTCCGGTGTCCGCCCCTCCTGCGAGGAGGCGACAGCTTCAGCTGGACCCGTGCGATCCTCCGGGTCCAGCCCCGAAGGTCCTGCCACCTCTTCTGGCAGTTGCGGATCCGGCGCTTGTAGACCCCCACGGATCTCACTGCCCGGACGATGGTCAGCCATATCTTCTGCTTCTGGTGGGCATCAACCTGTGAGGATAACAAAGTGAGAATGCCATGACTACACATGCAACATATCCGTGCATTACACAGTTGGATATACATGTCTCAATCACAGGGGCACATGATGTACACAGGCAGTGCAACGATGGCTATGGACAGTATGCCAGCAGTTACTACATGGTATCATTGCCTGGGAAGTAAAACCTTGTTTAAATGCACTGTCACTGCACTATACCTGTCCAGTGCATGTAACTACACACTATGGGGGGTGACAACTACTCAGTGAGCCTGCTAGCCAGTGGCGTGCAGTCTGTTAGCCTTGCTAGTCAGACAACATGCACATTTAGAAAGGCAGTGGACAGAACACTCACCTGCTCCCCTGCTTTCCCATACAGCTTGCTGTACTGTGGAAGGAGGCCATCCAGCAGGGCCTGGTTCTCCTCAGTGCTGAAGGCTGGGGCTCTCTCCACAGTACGTGCCATTGCAGGGTCCAGAGGGTGCAGATACAGCAGCAGTGTAGTGGCAGATGTCGTCCTGGAGCATGTAGTGCAGGCAAGTGAGCTCTCAGGGGAACAGCCAGCATTATATGTGTGCTGCAGAGGCAGATACTGTCCCATGTGTCCAAAGTGATAGGTCCAAGTCGTTTGCATCATCTGAATCTGGCCAATTCATGGAATTGCACCACTTACACACGCCCCCAGCATCCTTCAAATGTTCAACTTCGTGACACCCATGAAATTGCAACATTGTTGTGGATGACCAACTGAATTTACAGCATCAGACTCGTTCAAATTTTGAAAACGCGTCCGTTGCCAGGCCAGGCCATAGCCAATGGGTGCGCACCGATTGGACCATTGCTGTTGGACGCGTACATAGGATACAACGCGTACCCGCACACATTGAATGCAATGGGCCGGCCGGGAACACCGATCGGACCATTGCTGTTCAACGCGTACATAGGATACAACGCGTACCCGCACACATTGAATGCAATGGGCCGGCCGGGAACACCGATCGGACCATTGCTGTTCAACGCGTACATGGGATACAACGCGTACCCGCACACATTGAATGCAATGGCCAATGTGTGCGCACTGATCCGGTCCATTGCTGTCCAAGGCGTATTGCCAATACAACGCGTACCAGCGCACATTGAATGCAATGGCCAATGTGTGCGTACTGATCGGTCCATTGCTGTCCAAGGCGTATTTCCAATACAACGCGTACCAGCACACATTGAATGCAATGGCCAATGTGTGCGCACTGATCGGTCCATTGCTGTCCAAGGCGTATTGCCAATACAACGCGTACCCGCACACATTGAATGCAATGGCCAATGTGTGCGCACTGATCGGTCCATTGCTGTCCAAGGCGTATTGCCAATACAACGCGTACCAGCGCACATTGAATGCAATGGCCAATGTGTGCGCACTGATCGGTCCATTGCTGTCCAAGGCGTATTGCCAATACAACGCGTACCCGCACACATTGAATGCAATGGCCAATGTGTGCGCACTGATCGGTCCATTGCTGTCCAAGGCGTATTGCCAATACAACGCGTACCAGCGCACATTGAATGCAATGGCCAATGTGTGCGCACTGATCGGTCCATTGCTGTCCAAGGCGTATTGCCAATACAACGCGTACCAGCGCACATTGAATGCAATGGCCAATGTGTGCGCACTGATCGGTCCCTTGCTGTCCAACGCATCCCTGTACAAGTCACTGGCATATGTCACCATGCCTGTCACAGGTGAACATATGCCAGCCACATATACTTCCCAGGCAGTGAGGGGCACACCTACAACACCACAGCCTGTCCAAACTGTATCCTAGGGCATGTAAGGCTGCATTACCTATTCCGTGTATGGGGGTGAACATGTTGTTCTGTGGGTGTCACTTGGGGGCAGCCACCCCCAGGCTGTGCACGTGTTTATGGGGACAGAATCCTTGGTGTTTCGTGTACATGACCACTGTGATGTGCAACTGTTCATATCTGAGCATGTGGCATGGTCACAGTTCACGGTGGTGTATGTGTATGTCATGTCACATACCCCCTGAGTCCCATGTGGGACGTTATGTTCAACCCAGGGTGACCCATTGGCACAATGTTGATGGTCCTCCACAGTCTGTGTGCATGTTGTGATTACAATGTCTCTGATTTCATGTGCACAATGGGAGGCAGTCTCCACATCCACGTTGTTTGTGCATGGACTTTGATGTTGTGCGTGTGTGTGTCACAGACGTCCATGTCTGTCCTGCCGAGGCAACACGGACCACTACCTGTGGGGCCCATGGTTGTTTTGCTGTGGTGTATACATGATACACCATGTCATGCCAGTGTCCATGTGGCAATACAGGGTCCCTGGGAATCTACCTGTCGTTGAGCTGTGATGCCTGGGGCACATCAGTCCTCACATGTCACTGTGGCGTGTGTTTGGTATTTGGCAGCAGGAGATGGGTACTGGGACACGGCCTCATGGTATCCAATGGCATGACCTGGGACTTATTGATGCCACTTGTTGGACTGTGATGTTAGATATTGGCCATGTATGTGCCATACATATCCGTACGGAACTGCACACATCATGTACTTGTGCCTCATTATGATGTATCATGTGATGTTGAGTGTGTTCAATGCCAGATATGTGGGGTGACTGACAATCTTGCTTTCTTCACCTATGCACTGCAGGGCACCAGCTGTCCATAGACCATTCCCTGACCTGGCAACGATGGTGGAACGTGACAGCATCCGACGGTACCGCTTCACCAGGCAGCTGATTGAGGATTTGGCAGTGCGCTTGGCACCACATTTGCAACCTGGCCGTCCGTACCCTACAGCGCTGACCCCCAAGGTGAAGGTGATGGCAGCCCTACACTTCTTTGCCACTGGTACCTTTCAACACACTCTGGCGACTGCTGGTGGGATGTCACAGACCATGTTCAGCCGTGTGCTCCGGGATGTTTTGGAGGCTATGTTGATATACCTGAACCAGTACATCTATTTCCCTAGACTCCAACGACTCACTGGCGTGAAGAGTCACTTCTATGCCCTGGGGAGGATGCCGCATGTCATTGGCTCCATTGATGGGACACATGTGGTGTTGGTACCACCACAGGCCCAAGAGCAGGCCTACCGTAACCGCAAACACTACCACTCGGTCAATGCACTGGTGGTCTGTTTTGCAGATATGAGCATCACACACGTGTGTGCCCGTTTCCCTGGTTCTGCACACGATGCCTACGTGATGAGGAGTAGTCGCATCCCGAGGATGATGGCACAGATGCGGAACCAGCGTGCCTGGCTTGTAGGTGTGTACTGACTTTGTACCATTGTGTGTGTTCTGCTATGTAGTGTTCCACCCTCTTTTCCAACTCTGCTAATGTGCAATTGTCTGTATGTAGGTGACTCCGGATACCCCAACATGCCGTGGTTGCTGACGCCCCTCAGGAACCCTGTGACACCAGCCCAGATGCGCTACAATGAGGCACATGGTCGGACCAGGAGAGTGATTGAGCGGACATTTGGTCTCCTGAAGAGCCGCTTCCGCTGCCTCGACAAGACAGGAGGGGCCCTCCCATATGCCCCAGCAAAGGTGTGCAAGATTATCATCGTCTGCTGCATGCTCCACAACCTGGCAGTGCGGAAGGAGTTGCCTCTCATCCTGGATGACGATGACCAACGTCCGCCACCTGTGGAGGATCCTGGCCTGGACCACGATGCCAGTGATGATGATGATGATGTTGAGGGTGATGTCCTCACACAGCTCATCACCAACTTCTTCAGCTGAATGTGAGTATCCAGAGATGGCATGTCAATGATGTGAGTTTGCATGATATGTGTTGGTGGTGCTCTGGTGCTGTTTGAGTGTGTCCATGGGCTACATGTCTGTATGCGTGTAGCGATGTGTCCTTGCAGGTAGTCTGTACTCCCCAACAGTGTTGACATGCTAACATGGTTCTGGGTGGGTATCTTGTAACATGTATTGTGCATGAGTATTGCAGTTCTGTCCTGTTCTTCAGTACTTTTGACTGTGTGTTATTTCTGTCCTTCACAGGGTACTTTCAGAGTCGTTTGGTCAACTGTGATCCCCAACACCGTGATTCGACTTCCCGGGTGGTAGCTGTTGTGTCCCTACAGGTGATGTGCACCACACCCATGGACTTCCTTCCTTCTACACTTGTTGACTATGTGCCCGCTGCCAGGTGGGATTACCTTGCATCTGTGGTGGTTACAACATGTTGCAAATGTGTAATAAACTTGTGCTTCACTTTGTGATGTGCGTTGTCTGTGGTCACACATCTGACTGACATTTGCTTACTGCACCAGTGGGCTAGTTGACAAAGACTGTGAATAGGTGTTGGGTCTGTGTAATGCAACGTTTTTCCTGGCAACACCAGTGTAGGCGATGAGTCAGATGTCCATGGTGTGTATGTGTTGTGTAGCCCTGGTGGTGTGCCTCCCCCATATGTGTGAAGTCGCCATGACTCACATGCCGGTGTTGTACTTGCTGTAGCAGTTAGCATGCACAGTGTCATTTCCCCGATCATCATCGCAACTTCTGAGACAACATAGGAATCACAACAGAGGCAAGTATGGTGTATAAGTGAGTTTATTGACATACATGTGTGAGTATAGTGCACAGGTTGTTGGGTGCTGTACATTGTGATTGTGATCCAAAGTTCCTAGATAATTTGGAAGTCCTGGTAGCAGAAATGTCCAGAGTAAAGTCCACAGTAATCAGAGACATTGGTCCAACTTGAGCTCCCCATGTCATGTGGGAGAGTTGTGTTGCAGTCAACAGGGTGAACAGTTTGCGCACAAAGGTTATTCTCCAGAACAGGTTTTGGCTTCCTGGGGGTTGCACATGGCCATCGGCCTCTCACTTGCCCCTCCTCAGACGGCCCCTCTTCTTTGGGGGGGGGACCCTCAAGTGCAGGCTGCTGCGGTGCAGGGGACTCTCCGCCAGAGTCATCCTGCCTCCCTGTGGCAGTTGAAGTTGTTTCAGCAGCAGATGTTGTGGGCACACAGGGAGGTGTTGACTGGTTGCTGCTCATCTGGCGGAGGCATTGTAATATGTCCCTATGCACCGCCGTCATCTCTTGCAGTGTGTCCCACTTGGACTCCACGCGGGACATGTGTGAGTCCAAGCGGGCATGATGGGCAGCCTGCTGCTGTTTAATGTCCCTGAGGAGCCCCACTACCTGGCTGAACTCTCCGGTGCTGGACTGGTATGCATCGGCTATGCGTGCCAGTTGTGGGTCATCATGCAGTCCAGACCCCTCTGTGAGCAGCGACCTATGTCTCCCACCCCTCCCACCACCCCTGGCGACACGTGCAGTACCTGAGGTGGCAGGCACAGGTGACCCTGGGCCACCTTGTGGGTTGTTGGTGGTGGTGGTGTCCATGGCCCCACGTTGGTCCAGGGTCCCTGTGCTGGTGGTGGTGCTGCTCCTTGGTCTGTCCGTGTCGGCAGGGGTGGTATGTGTGTTGACAGTCGTTGGAGGGGTGGGTGCAGGGGGTGCAGCTGGTGGTCCTGCTGGTGCTGCATGATGACTTGCTCCGGAGGTGCCAGGTAAGTCTTCTTCATCCGAGGAGGGCAGAGGCTGATCCACACCAGTGAGCTCCGTATCCTCTTGAGCCTGGGACGAGGACTCCTCAGCATCTGCTGCTGTGTCCCCATCATCACCTGTTTTTGGGAGACACACACAATGTATGTTATGTTTCTGCAGGCATCAATGGTTGACACACCTGACAGTTGTGACTGTGCCTCTGGATGCGGGCCTGTACAATGCATTGTCCTAAGTTGTCACAGTCAGGGGTTGATATTGGTGTAGCACATTGTCCTGCATTATTTGGGCATTTCTATGTGAATGTTGGGGTGTGTACATGGTCTGCATTGGTTGTATTTGGTTGTCATCCGCTCCTCCTTCCCACCCAGCCAGATATCCCACCATGGACCGTGCTTCCATTGCAGGGAGTGCAAGTTGTCTTTCAGGATGTCAGTCAGTGGTGTCCTGCTGTTGGTTGGTGCACAGTTGCCAGCAGGGCCTTGTGCTCCCCACAGCAGTAGCCAGTGTCAGCCATCTTGTAAGTTGTTTTCCACTCCCTGTGATGTGCGCATGGTTCAGGGTGGTGTTGATGGGACAGTTGTGGGGGTGAGCAATATCTGTGCCTACAACTCCCATCATGCTATTGGCTACACTGACTTGCCCAGCATACACATATTTCCTTTCTTTCAGTGGGCTTCACTGTGTGCTGGTGTTGTAGTGGTGGCTACTTGTCTGGATGTGTTTGTCAGTTATATTTGTGCCACTGCCTAGCTGTAGTTGTAGTTGTGTTTGTACATGTGATGACACAGTTAAATGTCACTTTGTGATGGCATGTGTTGTGTTTCTCTGAGTGACATACACATTTTGGGATGATTCTGTTCTGGTTGCTGTGTATTTGCTAAGAGTGCATTGTTTGACTCTCCCCTTGACAGTGATGTGTGTGTGTAGTCGCAGAATACTGTGTACATTTGTTGTGTACTCACCAGGCTCTGGGATGTTTTCTAGTCCATAGACGCTCACTGGTGGTAGGATGGCCCGCACCTTCTCCTTCCAGGGCCTGAGGTATACTGGCTTGGCAGGAGGGCCACTGCCGGTGTATTGGCTCAAGATGTAGTCCTTCTTCAGCAGCTCCTTCACCCTCCTGCGCACGTCATACCACCTGTTCTGGATGTCTGTCTTTGTGCGCAAACATGGTGATTGTGCGTTCACCCTGTCGACGATCCTCTCCCACATCTTTGTTTTCTGTGACATGGGTGTCTGTTGGACTAGTGTACCAAAGAGCTGTGGCTCTACCCTGAGGATCTCATCTACCAGGACTTCCAATTCACTATCTAGGAACTTGTGATTCTTCTTTGGGGGCATGGTGATGGGTGGTGATGGTGAGTGATGTGTGTGTTGGTGTGCAGGTGAAGGTGTGTGAGTGTGTGTTTTGCTAGGTGTATGTGAGGTTTCTATTTGTTGTGGTGCTGATGGTGTGTGGCTTGTGTGATGGATGAGCTGTGGGTGTGTGGTTGCTGTCTGTTGAGTGCTGGCAGGTAATTTGAATTTGCAAAGGATCATGGTAGGGATTTGTGTCCTTTATATGGGTGGAGTTGTGGGTGTGTCTTTGTTCCCTGCCCCTCCCCCAGTATTTATTGGCTTTGTTATTGCTTGTTTGGCCTTTTTTTGTGTATTTTCCCTTTGTACTTTTCGTGCATGTAGGAGACGTTCTTGTGACCGAGTCGGACCCTGCAGTTGTCTCGTACGGGCTCGTCCGTTTCGTTCACGCTGTGTTTGTGCTGTTTTCTATGCTGCGTACGCGTCGGTCACGGTGTTTTGGGGTTGCTTCGGCTCGCAGTTTTGTATGCGTGTCGGTCGTACGGCTTGTCCTCCGTGCGACTCGGTCGTGTTTTCCACGCCTTGCATCGTACTTGGCGGGTGGGAGTCCGCGGGTACGTCTCGTTCAATATTGTTCCGGGTGCGAGTCGGTCGGTTCGAATCGCGTGTTTTTCCGGCCGGATTGCTGTTTTCCGCGTGGCTCGGTCCTTCGGCTTGTGCTCCGTACTAGTCGGTCGGGTTTTGCTCGCTTCTCATCGTACTTTGCGGGTCGGGCTGCACCGGTACGTGTCGGTCGGAATTAATTCCGGCTTCGAGTCGGTCGGTACGTTTTCCGGCCGGAATCGGAATCGGCCCCTAAGGCTACAATATGTAAAACTAAAATTCAAGTGATTAAGTACAATTACGGTTGAAAGTATTTTTCATTTTTGAAATACAAAAACATTGTTTCTACAAAAGCAATATAAAGAGGCTTCTCTAGAAAAAACATTTTTATCCAGAAGAATATTTCATTGGCTATAATTAAATATGTGATTCTAAAAGATCTGGATAAGATTAAATATATAAGTGTTCAAATTAAACCAAATTTGACCTGAAAGGAAAGAATTTCAATGCGTAAATTGGCTATGAATAAAACGATTGAAATGAAGAGTGCTGATAAAGGCAAGACAACAGGAGCTATGTACATTTCCACACTTCTCTATATATACATTCAACCATTCACAACAGTAATATGTTGGTTAAAAAAATATCTAGGGATAGGGGTCTGGGGTATGAGAAAGAAACAGAGACACTGGATATTATCATTCACACTCATCACTCTGCTGGCACCAATGTCTACTCAGCGGGGGCTCACATCTTCTGCTAGCAATTAGGCAAAATACAAGATTAATAGCTTTAGTACATATTTCTCCATGGAGTCTTCTATCATAGCTGTAGCAAATAATATACCTCCTGAACTTCTCTATGCCTCATGACTCTCCTTGATCTTGATGGAACTCAGGCATTTTTGGAACTAAAACCAAATGGAAGCTTAGTAATTTCTATACTTTTGCTTTTTTTGTCAAAGTCTTATTTCTTTCATGATAAGGTAACTATCTTCGGTTATCTCGAGCTACATGCTCAAACTTCTTAATGGTACTGCAATATAAATTAACATTCATCAGGATTACATAATTCACACCGGTAACAATACACCTTTTTCCCTAAACATATGCCACTAATTTAAATGCAATATACACATCATGAAAATGTCAACAATCTTTAAAGGTGATGAGGAGCCTCTGGTTCCTCAAGTAGCTTACATAGCTAAAGAGTAACACAAACATAGGGGTCTATTCACCCACTGGATTTTGTAGTATGCTAGTAGTATGACAGTAATACTACTAAAGTACTAGAAAAGGCTGTACACATACCCATGTGCAGAGGTTCAGCCTCCCCCTTTCCTTTTTGTGTTCAGGGATCTCTGCCTGACTGTGGCGTCTCCACAAACGTATGGATACGTTTTAGTAGTAAATGTGGGAGGGATGTGGAAGTGGCTGAAAAATGAGGAATATTTACTATTAAAGGGGAGGGAGAGGTTAAGGGCGGACTAAGGAGGATTAAGGTGTTGTTTAGGGAGGGTTGTGCACCTAAGCACAAAATTGTAATCCCATTCCTATTCAAAAAGTGCACTTCTAAAGTTGCTACAGCCAAAAAGTACCCACAAGAGTGTACTCCATGCTCAGAGCTGCAGTATGTCCAGAACCAAACATGGTCTCCCACAAGTACAGCTACACCCTCCCATAGAAAGCAATGGAGGTAGGGCTTAAAATAAAACCCCATAGGAAATAATGTTAAATTAAATTAAATCATTTAAAATAATTACAAATATAAATAATTTTAGCTTAATGTTAAAAATGTTTTTAAAATTGAAACATTTTGGTTATTTTATTGTAGGATATTTAAATAACCTTTATTGAATTAAAAAATAATGTAACAGTTTTTATTAAAATATAACTATATTACTTTTAATTAATTCTACACATAATACATTTATATACTTAAACATAATTTTAAAAAAATGTTCTACTTTAGCTGGGATTTCCTTTATTTAAACTTCAGACAAATAATATCAATTCATTTTAATATGCTCGAACTAATTAAATTAAGGAAGACATATCTTGCTTTGATAAAGTACAGGGAAAAGTTAAAACATTTGTTAAACTTGAAAGTATATATATTTTATGGTAAACTAATTTTGTATATTTATTGTAAATGTAAAAAAAGCTACAAAATGCTGTTCACTTTAGTATGAATTAAATATTTGATTGGTTATAATATATATAATTAAATTAACATTATTTTCTGAAGTTTAAATTGAAACAAATTCCTGCCTAAATTTAAAAATAAATGTTTTATTAATATTAATAATTATTCAATGTAATATATTAAAATAATAAAATTAATTTAATTCATTTTAACAAATTAAAATTACATTCATGTTCAACTTAAAAATTTTATTAAAATATTTCATTAAAAAATATGTATTTTTAAATTATATTAATTTTTTAACATTAATTTGTTTTTTTAGTACCTGTCTCCATTATTTTCTATGGGGCAGTGTTCCAGTAGCAGTGATTGGTCATGTTTAATTCTGGACTTACTGCTACTCCTTTTTACAGTTGTAACTTTAGACTTGCAAATGTTGCTCCTTCCCCTGATTCACGAGGTTGAGACGTGCAAATCTACACTTTTAAATAAAATTACACTCACAAATGGTGGACAGCCAAAAGTAGTAAAGTTACTCCAAAGTGTAAAAGTAAACTTACATATGTAGATGTATTCATATTTGAGTTTGGCTTTGTGAAAAGGCCTCATAGCTTACACTTTTTAAAGGTTTATGTCTGAAATGGTACTTTAAAATAATCAAGTTCTTTTACTATGTATGATTGAATTCCTCAGAATAATTCTCAGTATTCAGTTTTGAATTCATAACAATCTTCTAATAGAAATCAGTCTTTGAGGTTTCCCAGGGTCCTGGTTCCTGCAACAAAGGATCTTGATTGCCTAGCAAGAAGACTCTGAACACAAGGAGACTTGTAATCAATACTTCAAAATCACCTCTGCAATTTCAAGGATTATGAAAGTTCAGCTAAATCATTGGCATTTTGCTTTTTCTTCAAGCTCGATGCATATTACTTCCTCCAGAGGTGTGAAGCTTTTGGCCAACCAGCGATAACGATGTCAAAATGGAACTATTGGATGCTGATGGTGTGAAATTGTCCAAATCTGGTGGTTTGCTTGTTTGCAATTTATAAACATATAGGTTCAAGTATGATCTAATTGTGTGAACCAGGTCCGTTATTTAGTTTATGAGGTTTAACACCCAATTCTATGGGATGGAATTAACTTTTCATTTGTGTATCTTTATTGCCATGTTTATGGTTTATTCAATAGTTAATTTTGGATACAATTCTCTCTACCGGGCAAGTAAAAAAGATGAAGGTGAGGAAAAATACATTTTGTATAAAATGAAATTAATAAAATGAAAACAAAATTTATACAGCGCAACAATAACCCGGGGGTATCTAGGCGCTAGTATGCCATTTGTAATGGGGCAATCCGTTAATTGAATTAGTATGGAGTCTTTTTGGCATTCTAAATGATTTAGCTAATAACTGATTTTACGAATACTATGTACCAAGGATGCATGAGCTAGGCTCTGGATTGTAATTATGGCTATTAAAAAATCCTATACCTCTTTAGATGATAAGGACATGTTCCTCTTTAATTTTTTGTTTTCTGTAGATTGATTCAAAATCATGGAGTATCAGAATACAAATAAAACGAAAATAAAAAACATTCAAAAGGGGTGATAATGCAAATTTAAAAGTATTTTTGAATACGCCAAATCAGTGAATGATTCAATTTAAAATGGCAGAACCTATATTAAGAATTAAGATGAAATTTTTAGACTGAAAATAGAATGGGAAAGACAACCATTCAGGAGGGAGAAGGGCAATGAATTGAATGACACAAGAAGCTAAGAATCAAAATACTGAGTTGTATTGCCAAAATAGCACCTATTCCAATATTTAAGATAGTTTGACTCTGTCAAATGCTTGATTGAGGGAAATACTATTTTATGAAAAGAAAGTAAATGGGCTCAGAGTGGTCAAGAAACCCATGAGAACGCCTTTATTTTCCCAGTATTTAATGCTATATTAATGTTATATACTTTAGGAAGATTAATAGAAGGAGATAAAACTCGCTGATCAAAGACTTGCGTTTTGTCCGAAACCAAACCGCCCGACTCCTTGTCGGATTCGGTTCCGACTGACTTGAGGTCGGCGGTTCCGTCCGACCGATCATGATGCTTGTGAACACCGTTCGGAAGGACTCCCATTGACTTCAATGGGAGCCTGTGTTCCGACCGACAACACAGGCTCCTATGGGGAAAATGGGTGCCTGCGGAAAAACTTGCACCCTGTGGCGGGCACCCTATGGTGCCTGCCAAACTGTGCATGGTTTTACAGGGTGGTCCCTTGGGTACCCCCTCGACCCCTCACCAGAAGACTCAGGATGCTAGGGGCCCCCAAAGTCAGTTTCCAACAGCCTTCTCTTGTCGGACTACCCGAGTCAGAAAGGCTGTCAGGATCCAACATCATAATCAGTCGGTCGGAAAGGCTGTCCATTGAGCTGTATGAATCGGCTCCGACCAACTCGGATTCTCCGAATGCCGGTGGGAACCGATTCGGAATGACCGAACGGTTCGCCTTCCGACCGCGAGCATCTTAATCGGTAGGTCGGAAATGTTTCCGACTGAGGGCAGGAAATCTCTCCGACCGAGCCGGACCCGGAGAGATTTCCGACCGAACCGGACTCTAGCAGTCCGACCGAACGAGTACGATGCGTACGTATGTTATCGGACTCGATTCGGTCGGACTCCCATTGAAGTCAATGGGAGCCGGACGTACAACGCGTACGCGGGCTCCCATTGACCCAATGGGTGTGAGGCGAACAAGGGTGCCCCCTACAGCGGGTACGCCTCGAAGCGACTCGCGGCATACATGCACAGGTAGGGGGGACCCATGGGTCCCCCCGGTGTGCGACTCGTGCGGCTACGCGTACAGGGGGTCCGACACGGACCCCCAAAGTGCGGCTCCGACTGCTCTTTCGAGCCGGACGGCGCGAGTCGGTCGGACTGCTCGCGGCGCGCATCGTACTTGCCCGGCCGGGGAACGTCTCCATCGCGCGGTGCGTGTCCGTGCGAGTCGGTCGGAGCGGTTCGGACCCGCGAACAAGTCGGTCGGCGATTTCACGTGCGCTCGCATCGTACTCGCTCGGCCGGACGCACGTACGAATCGGTCGGGAAAGAGGGCTCCGAATCAGATCCGGTTAAGCCGAATCCGATTCGGTGCCCTACCGGCCGAGATCGGAATCGGCCCCTGAGTCGGGAGAATGGATTCCTACGCGGCCTAGAAGAATCCGACTGTCGGTCGGAGGCTTTCCGACCCACATTGTGATGAGGCCCATAGAATTGAGATTGGTCAAGAATCATGTGTAAAAAACGCTGCTTTTGTAGCTAATGATATGTTTGATCTTTAATTTCTGGTAGGTGTATCAATTATTTTGTCATTTTTGGATGCATTGTTCTCAGGAAGGAGGAAACATGTCCAAAATGCTTTGATATCAAACATTCTTGTACGCTATGGAAATGGTTTTGAAATGATTGGAATGTTCTGAACAAATAAACCTGAACAAAAAATAGCAAACAAATATATACAGAGGATTAAGTATGAAGAAATTCAATAATTGAAAAAGACAAAATTGTGGATTATATTTTTTTTAAGCCACTCTAGTGGGGGAATAGCAGTGCAAATTCAGACAGAGAAGGGAATTCCGACCATTTCAATGAGTATCACAAAGGAGATGTAACAAGTTTATTATACAAGTGAAAAGTAAGAAAATATCTTTTAGAAGTATGTGGAAGAATTCTGGCGTGGCAATATATAAGACCGCGGAAACAATACATTATTGAATGCCAAGCTATGCTAAATCACCAGAATGAATTATGATGAATGTAGGAGCTGCTTGCATGGGTTTGACCTGAAAAATCATACCAGGAGGGGTTGGAAAAACTGGGACGAGGAGGGGAATAGAAATTAGGAGTTGGAGAAACATTCTGTTCTGCACACAGAATTCGGGCCACTCCGCCTTACTCTTTAATGTGGAGTTCTGTCAAAATTCCGCCAATTGCCACTTGGTGGAATTTTTCTCCTTCAAAGCTCCAGAATATGCAAGAGAGATTTGAGGTCATCTAACACAATTTTGTAATGCGGGTTCGAGCAGTTGTGGTCAGAGGGCTGCCATTCGAGAAGATTTCCTGCCGCTCGAGCAGATTTTGTAGTCGAGCAACAACAAAATCAACTCGAACGTTCGCATGATGATGTTCACATTGATTTTCAGTGGTTCTGGTTCTACGGGCACTAAATTGCAGCACTAGCTGCATATTTTCTGCCCATTGCCAGAATCCCGCAGAATCTCACTGAGTTTTTCCGTAACTCCACAGAATTACACAAAGTGAAACTTCACAAGTTCCACCCACCTCTAAAAGAAATGGCATGGTGACACTGGAAGTAAAATAAAGTTCAGTACAGGAAAGCCAGGAGCTTAGCTATCACTAGTGCAGCAGACACAGTGGCACAAGGGCCCAGAGGTCTGAGGTGCCCACTGCATGGCAAGTCAGTGTCCATATGAACACTATATTTGGCCTAGATTCTTCTTATCGATCAAGCAATATTATAGTCTATTAAATCAAACGAGTGGTTTTTGTTCAGCACACTTCCTGAACTCAAAACTTTCGAGGTACTCTCCTGCGATAATAAAGAAAAAGGAGGCAGAGCGAAATAAAATATTGGCCTAAGATCACACACTTTTGTTAGGCAGGGAAGCAGGGATTGATCTTAGGTTTTATGGTTTTAGATTGTACAGTTCAGCCACAGGATGGGTATCTATTCCTCTCCCCTTTTTAATTCTTGGAGCACAATGCTAGAACGAGGGTGGCACACAGAAGACATGAAAACTCAACTCATTTTGGGCTCGAGGCTCCAAGAGGACCTTATGCTAGTCCAGTGCCTGGCATCTGACTCTAGGCCTTAGTGACTCACCCACCTCTACCTCTGCACTGTGCATAAAATCCTATCAGTTCATAATGCTGCAGCTTCCTATGTCAGATGTGAGCACTACTGTCCTCTGCATAAGTTCTTATGAGCTAGAGTGCTGCAGTTTTCAACCAACATCCGATGCCAGCCCTACTGCCCTGTGCATTAGGTCATATCAGATCATTATGCTGCAGCTTCTGACTTTAGATTGCAGCTCTACTACCTCATGCTTAAATCCTTATGAGAACAAAGTGCTGCGCTTTCCTGGTTTGAGTTGCAGTACCACTGCTCTGGGTATAGGACCGTCTAAGTTCACTGTGCTGCTGCTCGCAAGTTAGACTGCAGCATTACTACCTTGTTTATGCTTTATGTTCCTAGTGCTGCTATATTACTACCCTATGGGGGATATTCACAAGGAAGTGGCGGAGAGAGCGTTAGCCTTCTTGGCTTAACGCCTCTCTCCGCCACTTCGGAAAAGCAAGGCTGCACCATATTCACAAGGACATGGTGCAGCCTTGCTTTTCCCTGCGATGGCGCTAAGTTTCATAACTTAGCGCCAACGCAGGCACCCTTGCACCAGAGTGCAAGGGTGTCTGCAAGCAGGGAGGTTTGTTTATGTACAGGAGGTGTCCCTACCTGCACATAAACAAACCTAAAATGCCAGTTTGTAACTTACATGTGTGCTGCTTCATGCAGCACACTTGTAAGTTACAAAACGGCATTTTTTAAAAAAGGTTTGCTTATGTACAGGAAGGGACACCTTCCTGTACATAAACAAACCATGGCATTTTGCATTTTCCATGTGTGCTGCACAAGGCAGCACACAAGAAAAATGCAAAAACGAGGAGAAATAAAGCATTTCTCCTCGTATCGCCAACTTAAGATCAGGGTTTTCCTGGTCTTAAGTTTGGCGTTAGCTCCTATTTACGCTGCCCTTGTGAATAGGGGGCAGTGTAAATATCAATGGGTGTTGCGGTGGAACGCCCACCACAACACCCACTGCACGCCCCTTTCACGCTAAACACAGCGTGAAAGGGGCCTATTCACAAGGCAGTGTTAAGCCACGTTAAGTGGCTTAACGCTGCCTTGTGAATAAGGCGAGGCCCCTATCGCCACCACAACGTCACTGAAAGTGACGTTGTGGTGGCGATAGGGGCTTGTGAATATGCCCCTATGTGTACTGCGTTACAACTTCATGAAGCTGCAGTTTCATAGACTGGAATGCAGATATTGCCATATGCAGGTGAACATAAACTTTTGTAGCACTATATCTTTCCAACATAAACTACACAATGGTTGACAGTAACTCTATCCTGCAACTCTGGTATACGTTCTAAACTAGACATTATGTCATGTGGTTGAAAGAATACATTTTATATATTCAGCCTACAGCACCAAGGGCCTGATTATGATCTTGGTGGAAGAGATGCTACGTCACAAATGTGATGGATATCCCGTCCGCCCTATTAAAAGTTCCATAGGATATAGTGGAACTTGTAATACGCCTGACGGGATATCCGTCATGTTTGTGACTGAGTATTCAATCCGCCAAGATCGTATTCAGACCTTAAGTAAGCTGGAAAAAGTCAACCTTGGTGCTGGTGGCTTAAAGCCACCCCTTTGATTTGCATAGGTAATAGCTGCCTTGCAGCACTATTGGCGTTTGAAGAGCTCCCCATTGCCTGTGATGAGAATGACCTTCTTGGTAGTGTTGTGCAATTAGACAATGCACTGTAACAAAGGGGCCGATTCACAGAACTAATCTGAGACAAAATCCTAAACTTTCCTAAGGATTCCTAACTTTACTACTCTAAATGCCTTCTGTGAATACCAAAAGTAGTAAGTTTAGGATTTTGTCTCAGATTAGTTCTGTGAATCGGGCCCAAAGAGTTTAACACATAAAGAAGAGAAGTCTATCAAAAGTATACGAATTAGCTTATGCCTTGAAACCTGGATCTCATAGGGTTGAAATTCAGTGCGGATAACTCATCCTTTCATCTTGCCCAAGTTGATGAAATGAGTACCACTGAGTAGCATAATGGCACCTTATATTTTGACACCTCGTGAAAGTTTGGTTGTCGGCACCTACAATGCAATAATCATTTTTTCTATGTGAGGCCCCAAATCAGATGCGATAGTTTGTTAGTGAAAATAATATTGTGCTGTCCAGTGTCATGTGAGAGTTCTGGCTTTTTAGCTCACATCCTTTTGCGTTATACTACTTATAGGGGAGGGGTTGGAAACATTGGTGCCCAGTTTTTGAGGGTCAGGGCTGCTGCTGGCATCTCTGTCACATTCTCCAGCTCCATGGGCTTATTTGCAGATTGTACAGAGAGGACTTCAGGAAAGAAAGAGAGAGAAATCAGAGAGTGAGTGGAGAGAGAGTAGAGGGAGAGAAAGAAGAAAGAAGGAGAGAGAAAGTCTAGAAGGAAAGAGATAGAGGAAGAGGGGAGGAAATGAGAAGGTGCCAATCATCTCATAAGTATCCAGAAAAGGGAGCTTAGAAGTCCTCTAAAGACATATATATAAGTGCCCTCATGTGTCATGCAGGCATATGAACACTTCAAGGGCAAGTTCCTGATATACATGTGGAGCTGTAGCTTTAAATGATGCACTTCAGAGATGAGGAAACATTCCTCTTATGTGCAGTCATGACAGCAAGCTTAAATGCACTTCTCTATTTCCACACATTCAAGGTGAGGAGAGGAGGCCCCATCCCTTAGGCCTTGTAGCACTACACTGTGACTGCAAGGCCTTGGGTGGGAACCTCAACTTCACAAGAAGTCACATCCATTCCACCTCCACCACTTCGCTTAGCAGAATAAATCTGGCTCTTTTGGCTGAGCCGGTTGGGAGAGGAGGACCTGCCTGTCTCGTGAGGTAATGTCTGTTTTTGAAACTTTCTCCAAGCCAAAAGTGTTGTTCCTGCGTTGTTTGTAAAGGGCGCTTGTGGATCATGCTGGACTCTATTGTCTCAAGCGCACTTGTATAGTGCTTTAACTGCTGTTTGCATGCTCTAGAAGACCTTTCCGAATCTGGCGCTTGTGAAATAACCTCTCCCGTAGGAAGGTGGTAGATGATTAGCTGGATCATGCGTTCAACAGTTGTGGCTTTATTGGGCATGGCCCCTGCCAATGCCTATGCGTGCCCCACTGGACATCTACTGGGGGTTCGAACAGGATGGAAGGTCTAGTATGTACTATTGCCCTGTATTAAGAAATGTGAATTTGTGTTGGGTTTGTTGTGGGTACAGGGGAGAGAGCAGGTGCTTACACCACAGTACAGTAAAACAAATGAAATAACTAACATAAAATTTATGGCATGTACTTTTAAAAATGAATTTGTTGAAAATGAAGTGTGGAGAAGCTCCACGCTGGCGAGGCTTCTAAAGGTGTGACATGAAGCAAGACTCTTGGGGAAATATTGTTAAACCTATTCTTACTGCCTAGATAAAAAATGTCTGTGCAGAACCCTTCTCTAACTTCCTCAGTACTGCAACAAGTATGTTACATCCTCTGCCCAGCCGTGGTCCGTGCAGGTAGCAGCGGTGGTGCCGCACTGGGGCGGATTTCGAAAGACGATGCCGAGGGAAAATGTATTATTTATTTCATTTTCCCTCTGCATCGTCCCTCGAAATCCCCCCAAACGCGGCCCCAACGCCCCACCGCTGTTACCTGCACGGACCGCGGCTGCCTCTGCCCCACCTGGTTATCAGCTGGACCCCCTCTAACCAGCATCCCAGTGGTCCTTCAGTACCTTTGTGGAAGGGAGAAGAGAGTCTCATCCACCAGATTGAGGATGCCAGTGCTGCACACAAGGATACATATCTCACAGCACAGAGGTGCAGCTGTAAGAGCCACATAGAAAGGCCCATCCTCCAAGGCTTAGGTAATGATCGCCAGGCTTCACTGCAGGTACCACTCGCCCAGACTTTGGCTATCCTCCTCTGGCTCTCCAGTAGATGCTTTCCCCACCAGGCCTTTATGACTCAGATTCCATCCCTCCCCTGTGCCTTGCAGCCATGAACCAGAGCTGCAAGACCCAGTAGAAGGGGAAAATATACTCTGGAAGAACATAATTGAAAGTGTATGCTAATAATTAATATTAGAACTGTTAAAAACTACAGAGGAGTTTGATAGATGTCTTGTATACACAGCTCAGGGCACATGCCATTGCGTTTTAGCTTACTTATGACTGCATTCTGGTAGTTTCACATTTAATAATATAAGTTGATAATCACAGTCAGAGAAATCCCTAAATAATAACGTTTTGTTTGTATAACATTCTGCTCCCCTTTCTTAGGTCTGACTTGTGCTTATAATCTTTATAATAAAAAGGTGAGCGTATCAGAACTCAGATTTACACACTAGTTTCTATGGCTTAACAGTGACATGAGTGGTATCTTCAACGGAAATCAGGCAATTTTTAACTGTTTTGTTTTCTTTCATATCTTTCTTTCTCAAAAATCGCCTGTGCCACCAGCCTTACCTTGTACTGGGTATCTGAGAAGCGACCTTAGAGTTCTAATCCACACTGGCTCGCCTTAAGAGTATCCTACATGCTGCAGTACACCCCATTAGAGCCCAAAGAACTACAGACCACGTCACTGCACAATAATGGAACTCCACAGGCGCCCCTTGCCAGCTAGCACCACCATCAACAGCTGCTGTGTCTACAAATCCATCATGACCGGCATCCTTGTTTACCTGGATGACAAGCTCACATCTCCCATGGCTTTCTGCACACCGGCAGCCAGCACTTCCTGAGTAGGGAAATGAGGAAAAACCCAAGGCAAAAGGCCTTCTCAATCTATGCACTGAGGATATGGAATGATATTCTTGGATCCATCCAGACAGCTCCAATTTAGGTAACACCTGAAAGCTCACCTCTTCAAAGAACACTACTACCGTTCTGTAACAGTCCAAAAACAGCTGCCCGTTCTAACACACGTTGACTGTGTCTTTGCCTTTGACCCTATACAGCTCTCCAATGCATTTCTGTTAGGTTTGCACTATATGAATAGTATACCACATGCACACATAATAATCTACTAACCTGAAAAATAAGTTTACATTAGAGTAAAGATATAGGTCTTGTAGAAACCTGGACCAAGCTTTTATAACCAATGAGACTAATATGATGTATTTCCATTTAATACAGCTTTAAAATGTATGTATTTATTTTAATAGGGCTATTATTTATGTTGTATTGTTTTACTGATTTCCACATCAGGAAAGGGGCTTCTTGCAAGGTCACTTCAGCAATTCCAGAGGATTAATCGTCCATTAATGGTACTTCCTGTGATGTCACTTCTTGTGATGTCACATTGTATACAAATTAGTGAGGATTATTACATAACCTTTGCGCCAAGGGCCCAAAAATCCTAGAACCAACCCTGCTGCTAAGGTGAGCTTCTCTAGCTCAAGCCATCTAGATATTTCCATCTCTTGTATCTGAAAATAGACAGTTTCCCGGTCAAGGTTTGATCTTAAGGATTGGGTTGTTGAATGGCACTCAATTAGATTTTTGAAATATTTTGGGGCCAAGTTGTGCAATATTTTCCCTGTAGCATGTAGAGCTCTCCACTGGACCTGTCTGTCAGCCATTATCTACATAATAAGGCTTTTTAATGGCTTAGCTGGTTCTATAGATCTTGCTACACAATTCTAACTACAGCAAAAGGACTGTCACCTTCATACGTGCCTGTTTATGTTCAGTGATTCAAACGCAAACACATTTTAGCCTCATTAAACCGCACAGGATGCGCTGTTTGTGTGAATGCTGGGGCCTGTAGCTCCAATGAGTGTCGCCTATCAAAGATAACACCCAGAATTCGCACGCTCTCCATGGGGGCGATTTCAAGAGCCAATGTGAAAAGCAGCGCACGTAGAACACCCCCTCCCCTTCTGGCTGAAGTGGTATAACCTCACATCAGTCAGCGTGCAATGAACTCAGCTCGGGAGCTGATGAATCCTGGAACCTCGGTTATTCGCACAAGATGGCAGCTCGCGCGGGAGGTGTGACGCGCGCCAGCCGTTGGCCTGTCATGGAGCAGCAACCAGGTACTGCAGGAAGGAGAGCGGACAGGTGCTAATGTGGCACACCTCACGCGCTATGAATATCATTTGCACCTTGCACTTACCTTTCAGACCTCTTGTCTGAAATTAATAAATTAGCAGGTACATTAGCCAGACAAGCGGAAGTGTTTTAGAACAGGAATGTAGAAATATGTTTTTTCCCTTCTTAAGGCCATTTTTACAAAGGAGGGGATGAGCAAGAAGCTGCCACTAATAATGTCATTTTCTTGACTTTGCCATAACTTTTAAGAGACACTTTTCTCCTTTATACAATAGCGTGCTGTCTATCTAATAACCCCTCTGTGTAACACGGTGTATTGAAGTATGTCAGGCTGAGAAATCAACCTTCCTAGGAGATGGATTCAACACTCTAGGCAACTGCTTTTTTCATCAGGCGCGCGGGAGTAGCAAAAACTTGTGTTATTTAGCGCTTCTTAGCGCAATGCTATTTCTAAGCACTGTAAATAAGAGGTGTTACTTTCACATGGTTTAATGGAACTCAATTCACTGATCTTGAACGGTTGGAAGGCTGAATTGGCATTGCTTGTAACCTACAGATCACCTCACTTGTCAGCAGTGAGCATTTAAGTCACTCAGTCATGCTGTGAGTTACAGAAAAGAAAGCTTGTGTTATATTAACGTTATCCACTGGGAGAAGTGAAGATAAGTGGGATGGGTGCGGGGGTCCCAATCCTTCAGCAGTGGTGCTGGAACAATCTTTGGAGTGGTGGTACTGCCCATCGATGAGAAATTACTGAAGTCAAAGGAATTGTGAATAATCCAAACGTCACACGAACAAAAAGTATAGCAAATGAGCCGTGACCATTCAGCAGAGAGTGGTATGGGTGTGGCATGTAGCCAGTGGTGCATAATGGAACACACTGTTGCAAATATATTACTATAGCATGGCGCGGTAGCTCACTGTAATTTACAGGGAGCACATTTTCCGATGAAAAGGTGAATTTGCACGGACCTGCAATTTTTCTACTAAAACCATATAGCACACAAACGATACTGTATGCACATTGGGTTTCAGAAAATATCTATAATTTGTACATCACCAAGTGAAGTGTCTTGATTTGTTTTGGTCCTATTAAAATGTCTGTTTCCTTCACATTTCAGAATTACAAAAAACTGTGCTTAATTTTTGCTTTCCTAACAGATATATATTGAAATATTTTTACACTTCATTTACAGGTATTTAAATGTTGTTGTGTGTTGTTAAAAACAGACATTCTACAGCCTTTCCTTTCACACCAGCAAAATTGTCCTATTGATCAATTAAAAAAATCGCCTACCTTTGCAGGCAGAGAAAGAAAAGTAAACACCAATTGTTAAAGGAATAGGCATCAATTTGAGAGACGAGAGATTTGACCTCGGTCTGTAAATGCACAACAACTGTGACATACTAGAAACAACACTGAAAGACCTGGAACACCCTCCCCACCAACCTCCGACAGACCCAAGACCTACTGGCCTTCAGAAGACTCCTCAAGACCTGGCTCTTCGATCAGTAGCAGCACCACCCCCCTCTTCCCCCAGCGCCTTGAGACCCTCGCGGGTATGTAGTGCGCTTTATAAGTGACATGATTGATTGATTGATTGATTGAAGGCATCTTTACAGCTGATTCACCTTCTGAACTCCATCACGTTTATGTTAGAGGAAGCCCCTTCTTCCAGTGCCTATGCTCTTCAGAGCCCTCATTCAGCCCAAGCCCAATACATATCTGTGAGATATCTCAGACTCAGGACCCCTTTTCATATTCTGCGAGTGAGGCCCGTCACTTTGGGAAAGCTTTGAAGTAGTCTGCTAACCACGTGTCCAAATCTGCCAGTTATTTTGCTCAGAGGAAAGTTTTAAATCCATTTTGCACTGCCATTCTTCAATTGCTAACTCAAGGCTAGATGTATCAACATTGTTTGGGACACAAAGCCAGCAGGCACAGGCTTTTCAACTACAAACAATCAAATCACAATGTCCTAAAGATAGATTGCAAGTCTGAATATTTTTCCAACTCACAACATGCACTGTGTGACCCATTACGAATAGCAAAGTAAATGGGGCATAAAATTGTCCCTTCCACGCCATTTGGGATTCGCTAAGGAATGTACCAATGGCTTGTCACCACAATGCAGTTGCAAACCATTGATCAGATACTGCCTCCCTCAAGGGGGTGATATCCATTTGCAAAGCGGGACAACTTCCACAGCGTGAATGTGGGCTTTTGTCATTAGGTGGAGCAGCCAGTAGTCCAGGGGACCACTGCATGCACCCCCAATGACAATCTTTTCTAAGCAGTCCCTCTCTATCTAGGGGTCAGTGGTGCTTTAAAATAAGAATGCAGGATGGGGATCTGCTCTACAGGCCATCATCCCTGCATCCTCGGTCGTTAGTAGGCCTGGGCGGAGTACGCAGAGTTATGCTAAGCAGAGCTCCACGAAGTGACTAAAAAATTCTGCCGCGCTATGTAGAGTTCTAAGATACAGAGTGCGTTTGGTCATGCCATTCGCATCGATTTTCAGCGCCGGGTGGTTCTCCCACACTGTAAAATCTGCGCGAATGGCACCATGCGCGGAGCAAGAGGGCGCTACTTCTTTTCTGCCGCTTGAGTAGATTTTCTACTTGAGCGGCAGCTTTCTAAACAGGAATGGAAGGTTTCTCAACACGAGCATTCACGACCATCTACGACCGCCAGCATTGAGAAATATGACCTCGCTCGCTAACTTGACGTTGGCGAGTGCGAACAAGGAAAAAATTACACTACGCGGAGGGGAGTTTTTCGTAACTCCGCATGTTCCGTGGAGCATGGAGTGCAGAAAACTTCGAAAACTCTGCGACCAGAGTGGAGGTCACTGCCCAGGCCTAGTCGTTAGCCATGACACATGTTATTGAGAAAGAAGTGTTTGCAATTCTTGCTAATGGTGGTTTTGTACTGTGAGTGTGGTGGCACAAATCTCTGGTAGGGTCACAAGGGAACCCATATACAAAAAACACCAACTGCTTTGAGACCCCATATCAAGCCCTTGGTACTTTCTTTCCTAGTGAGAGGTGTTTAGTCTGGTTAGCATCTAGAAGCCCTTTGTGATATTTACCATCATATACAAGTTCTAAATCAAATCCCATCCAACTCATTTTGTTTCCCGGATTGCTTAAAGAATTTGAAAGATTCTGCTATTTTCTGCAATCTGGCTTACTAGTGTTGTTTATAAAACACAGACTTGGTTCCATGAAGCAGTAGTACACTGTGTCCATTGAGGTGGAAGTACCAGATGCACCATCGTAAACTGATATAGTAAAAAATTTGCAAATCTTAGCGATTTGCTTTAAATGAATTGTGTGATACTAACTACAGTTCCCCATTCTGGTCTTCATACTTGAGAATTTGAGGTGGAATCAGTAGTGGGTGTGCTCCCCGTGTTGTTTCTGCCACTTGCCACTGCAAGTACTTCTCACAGAGACACAATGTATGCCAGTGCATCATGTATCAATGCATTAAAAGTGCACTTTGCCTGTCCAACGTACAACGCAAAATGTTGAAAGTAGCCTTGACTACCTACCCCACGGAGCACGTTGGCACTGTGAATACAAATGTTTGATTGCATGACACATAGGAGGGAGGTACATACAACTTCTTTATAGAGCAATTGCTGAGACAAACATTACAAACATGTTTCACTTATATGTATGACCATCAAAAGGCAATATGGGCTCTTCACCAGGCGCCTCGTTGAGCCCAGACAGACAATGCAGACCACCAGCCTGCCCATGAAGCAGTGTAGAGCATCAGCCCCAACAACAAGACTTCTCAATGTCAAAAATCCAAATGTTTGAGGTGCAGAACCACAGGTACAAAAAGACAAAAGGCATAGGGGCACCAGCATAGAGAAGCTCTACTGGTGGTTGTAGTATGACACTTGTAGAAGACTTACAAAGCCTGTAACAATTGGCGTTGGCTGAGCGTATTCGACAGATGTAATTGCATGCAATGGATATGATGGAAAGGATAACGGAGGCTACATATCATTAGTAGAAAGTTACCTCAAGATTACCTTTCTTCAGTGAAAATTGTAGCATGGTTAGCAGTGCTGTAAACACATTTGGGGAGCAACTGCATGCACAGGCTCAGAGAGAGAATGATAGGCAACCCAAACGGAGAGTCAGAAGTGAAGGTCACACATTGAGCATATCTGCTGGTCACCTAGCCAATGTGACCATCACACTGTGACGTCCTACGGCCATTTAGGAGGTTGCTCTGGGGCACTCCCATGCAGACATGTCACGGACATTGGTGAAAGTTACAATTACAGTGGAAGAACTACAAAGAACTATCTCCAATGTGAAAGGTGTCAGTTTCCGGGCAGTAAAGATGGGGGAAGGCAGAGCAGTATTTCTGGACCAAAGGTCCTAGTTGGTATGTGCACCAGGAGCAATCTAATGTATGAGGCCTCAGTAACACTGCCAAAATATGTTATATGATGTTTTATGTATAAACTGTTTATTTAAGTTCTTTATTACTCTTATCATGATGGGCATAAAGGCCAAGATGTATTTGCCGCGTATGTGATAAATATTTGTTTTTCTCAACCATATTCTTTCACTTTGAAGCTAAAGCGGCTTTGTATGAGACATGTTAGATGTGTTTTTGTGCATATTGCACAAGTTTACAAAAGTTATAATGGTTTGCACGCACTAAAGTGGTTTGCATACAATAACATTGGTTTGTGGTTTCAATATGTTTTACAATGCATAAATATTTGGTACCACGCATCAAGCACATCAGTATATATTATAAAGCATATGTTAAATACACTTAGTTTAGCGCTGTGAAGCACCCCACAAGGGGTATCTCGTCAGTTTTAAAAACATCATATTGATTTATGTAACCAATATACTTGTTTGCATCAACAGAACCCTGTTGTGTCCATTGAGAACATTGATATCTGTTGTCAAAACCTCTTTCAGAGGGCCACGGGAGAAGCAGGGATTACTGGGGCCAACTCTGGTGGTTGTGGCCTTTTACTCCTGCTGTCCGGGGGTCCGACCGATAATGGGTCCTGAGTAACTGGGCCAAGTACTACCCCTTTCAGCCTTGACTCTCAGCGGTAGTGCCTGTCGAGCAGCCCAAGGCTCGTCAAGGGGGAGGTAGGTGTAAGGCATACACAGGCGCAAGACTCTGGGGTCGATTCCGATCTCGGCCGGTAGGGCTCCGAATTGGATTCGGCTTTACCAGATCTGATTCGGACGCCCTGTTTCCGACCGAGTCGGACGTGCGTCCGGGCGAACGAGTACGATGCGAACGTACGCAAAATCGCCGACCGACTCGTTCGCGGGACCCAACCGCTCCGACCGACTCGCACGGACACGACTCGCACCGCGCAATGGAGACGTTCCCCGGCCGGGTAAGTACGATGCGCGCCGCGAGCAGTCCTACTGACTCGCGCCGTCCGGCTCGAAAGTGCAGTCGGAGCCGCACTTTGGGGGTCCGTGTCGGACCCCCCTGTATGCCTAGCCGCGCGAGTCGCACACAGGGGGGACCCATGGGTCCCCCCTACCTGTGCGTGTACGGCGCGACCCGCTTCGACGCGTACCCGCTATAGGGGGCGCCCTTGTTCGCCTCGCACCCATTGAGTCAATGGGAGCCCGCATACGCGTTGTACGACCTGCTCCCATTGACTTCAATGGGAGTCCGACCGAATCGAGTCCGATAGCATGCAAACGCATCGTACTCGTTCGGTCGGACTGCTAGGGTCCGATTCGGTCGGAAATCTCTCCGGGTCCGGCTCGGTCGGAGAGATTTCCTGCCCGAATCGGAATCGGCCCCTAAATGTTCAAATAGTTGCAGCAATTAGCTGATTATTCAGTCAAGTATTTGCTTTTACTAAAAAAGGGAGCATTTTATTGTAAACACACAAAACACATAAACAAGACACTAAATATTCCCCACAATCCCCATGCTAGCCCCCAGGCAACAAAGTCTAAGTTTGGCCTCAAGAGTCAATGCTAGCAGTTGTAGGAAACTGGGTTTCTGGTGGAGGGGTGTGAAACACAACTTAAGCAACAACCACAATTCTTATCTGTGTGAAACACAAGCAAACCTCAAATTAAGCTGTGCTTAACCCTCTGTTAGATTGGCACAAAATCAGTCAGGCTTAACTTAGAGGCGATGTGTAAAGTATTTATGCACCACTTCAAACAGTAATAAAGTGAAAACACAACACAAGAAAAATCTCACACCAATTTAGAACAATAGACTAAATCCTAATAAATTAGTAGAATCAGATATAGGTAGTTTTAAAGTTTTATGTAAAAATAGTGCTTAAAAGCACAAAGCGCCAACTGAGGTCATGTTCACGTCGGGACAAAGTCAGAAGTTCAGGCCGACTGCAATGGAGCATGGGCTGGGTACAGAAACCAAGTTAGTCTGAGTGAGGAATGTACCTTTGATCCAGGTTGCGGATAGGCCTGGGCGGAAAACTATGCTACGCTCACGGAGTGTGCGTAGTTTGCGCAACTACACGCTACGCGAATTGCACGTAGCACAGTGCAAAAACGCGTAGCGTAGCGGGCACTTTTTGCTCGCTCGCGGTCCTCAACGTCAAGTTGGCGACCGCGAGCGAGCAAAATCAACATCCCCGACGAGACTTTTTCCTCGTTCGCGATCAGCAACATCAAGTTGCCGATCACGAGCGTGGAAAATAAACCTCCTGGCGAAATTCTCAATGCGGGGAGGTCAGGTTTCTCATTGCGAGTGGTCGCCTATGCTCGCGACCGCTCGCGATGAGAAACTACCAGTCCGCGTTGAGAAAGCTGCCGCTCGAGTACAAATCTACTCAAGCGGCAGAAAACGACCGCTTGCACTGTGCATGATGCCGTTCGCAATGATTGCACAGTGCGGACAAGCATCCGGCACTGTGCAATCATTGCGAACAGCATTTCCCTACCACACTACGCAGTTTGCGTAGCTACGCGTAGCGCGCGTAGTGCAAAGTACACTTTGTGTAGCTACGCGTAGCGCGACTACGCGAACTATGCCCAGGGTTAGTTGCGGAGAGTTGCTCCATTCAGCGGCAGTCCTGAGAAGTGATGCCATTTCACAGTGGTGGTTCCGGTGAGCTGCAAGGGCTACGATCTTGGTAGGCGCCAAGGCTGCGTCATGCTGTGTTGGTTGCGAAGAGCCGATATGAAGAGTTGTGTCAGGTTTGCACAAGTCTGCATCAATTCCGATGAGACCACGGCTGGACTAGTAGAGCACCTTTTAGCCCCATTTCCAAAGGTCCAGGACTGGAGGGGCACCACTCGAGGAGTTACGACTCAAGCAGGCAGAATCGAAGTGCAGGGTTTAAGATGGTTGAGGCCTTTTCTGTCCCTGAGGCTCAGATCAGGAGGCCATCCAACAAGCCTTTGGCATCACTCTAGTGGTTCTGGGTTCAAGATTCAGATCCATTCCTTCCGACTCAGGCAACAAGGCATCATCGCAGCAAAGAACGAGGGCAGCAGGGCAGTCGTTCTTGCAGCAAAGCAGCACAGCAGTCCTCCTTCCGAGTCTTCCACAGGTCCAGAAGTGATCTGAAGAGTTGGGTCCCAGGGTTCAATATACCTGGTGACAGCTTTTAAGTGGGAGAAGCTTTTAGAGTTTTCCACCCCCAAAGGTCCCTCCTCCCTGCCCTGGCCCCAGAAGGTCGGGGGGCACAATAGACTGGTGTAAAACCCTTTGCGAGTGAGCTGAGGCATAGTCTTGATGTGTGCAAGTATGTAGGCGACAGTTCCTTCTGCTCATCCTGACAGAGATAGCCCATCCTTCCAACACCAATTCCCCCTCACTCTCTGAGTGGAATACACAAAGGTCAACTGCCAGCTGCATCTAGTCGTGACCCAGGATACAGACTGCAGGCACCAAATGTTTAGGACAAGAACATTCTAACTTTCTAAAACTGGCATTTTCAGAATTGTGACTTAAAATCCGACTTTACTATTAAAGATGGTTTCAAATTGCAATTCTTTAGACACCAAACTCGATATTCCTACCTTCTCCCATTGAAAGTTATCACTTATTAGATGTAATAAGGTAACCCTATGTTATGCTATGGGAGAGGTAGACCGCATAGTAGTGAAAAACAAGTTTAGGAGTTTTTCAATACCAGGACATGCAAAACTTAAAAGTAAATATCCAACTTTTAAAATACACTACACCCTGGTCAATGGGCTGTCTAGGGCCAACCTTAGGGTTGACTTATATGGATTAAACAGGAAGGCAAAAGGTTTAATATGCCAGGTCGAAATGATAGTTTAGAACTGCACACTGGCTGCAATGGCCTGGGTGGCACAAAAAGTGCCACAGGCTCACTAGTAGCATTTAATTTACAGGCCCTGGGTACATGTTTACCACTTCACTAGGGAATTCCAAGTAAATTAAATGTGCCAATCAGGTGTAAGTCAATTTTACCATGTTTAAAGGAGAGAACATACGCATTTTAGCACTGGTTAGCAGTGGTAAAATTCACAGAGTCTTAAGGCCAACAAAAATGGGATTAGAAAACAGGAGGGGTCATGGCGAAATGTTTTGGGGCCAAGTCCAAAAACAGTGCTAGGTGCTAATTTATGGAAGTGTCCAGCAGGCCCAATGGTCTTGAACAGTCTTACCTGACCTGGTCCCAGCTGGTAAGCACAGGAGGGCAGGTGTACTTCTTTGTTGGTCGATGCTAAGGGCCCGCAAGCTCTTGAGGTCTTTCACAGGTGATGTGTTAGGCCTCATCATTCTTTGAATGGCCCACGTTGGTGTTGGACATACTCTCTCGCCTCCTGTGGCTATCAATAAGTGTTCTTTTCAGCATTCATGGCATGATAATCCATAGAGATGGCCTTGACTTCATGGTGGCCACCTCTTTGCACATGAGGTCGTCGACTTCGACTCATGCACAGGCAAGGAACTTATCATGACACTGGCCCTCCTACGGGCCACATGGGGGTTGCCAACTTTGGCTCACGCTTGGGCGATGGCCTTATCTTCATGGTGGCACCACTCCTTGTCATATGAGGTCACTGACTTCAGCACACACACAGGCGACAGCCCTAGCTTCACCATAACCCAACTCCTGGTCAAATGGAGTTGTCGACTTCAGCACTCATATGCATGACGGCCCTCGCCTCACTGTGATCCCTTTTCTGGTCACACAGGGGTTGCCAACTTCAGCACTCACGTGGGCGATGGCCCTAGCTTTAAGGTGGCCTCTTCATGGCACACAGAGGGGTCACCATTTGCAGCTCCCAGGACGGCAATGGCCCTAGCTACATGGTAGCCCACTTCTGGCACGTGGGAGTTGTGGATCTCAGCTTTCACAAAAACAATGGCCCTAACTTTCACAAGTTCCTGGTCCTGGTTCCAGCAACTAGAAGTCTCGGTGAACTAGTCACCAGTTGAACCTGGATGTACAACACTGTTGTTGAACAACTTGTGGTATTCATGCTCCCACCTTTATAGTCCAAATCCAGACATGGATGTGATTTGGTGTTTGGTCCTTTGATATTCCTGTTGTGGGTGTTGACTTCTTTGAAGTGGGATCTCCCTTGCTCTGTCCTTTGTCAAAGGAACAGTCTTCCACAACAGGAGTGTGCTGCTAGCACAGTGAGCATGCACACCTACTATACCACATTTCCTAATTGGAGACTTTGGATTTTGGATATTAATCGATTGTGAAGCCACTAGACAGGGCATTTCTATAATGCAATCAAGCAGGCCTCAAAGTCTACCAATCCAACTACCCACGGTCAATATTATGACCTAGATCTAATTCATTGCATTTCACCATTTGTAACCAAATCCCTGAAAGTTAGATGTTTAATTCTTGAATAATGACACACCATTTTGTAACAGTTGACTGATCCTTTCCATATGCTTTGCCTATAGTGATATATTTTTAAACTAAAAAGGGGGATGAAAGCTTGTTGATTTAACATCAATGTAATATGCTTTCTCCTCTTTAACATCTGCTGAAATATGACCATGTTCACCATAAAATTATAAAGCATGATTTTCTGGTGATGGAGGCCACTTAAAAAAATTTGGTGACATCAGTGTGTTTGCAAATGGCCAGGTGTCTGTTTGAAAAATTACTGCTAGTACTGTTTGGCAACCCGCCCCAATAGGTGTATAGAATTTGAATTTCTTTTACTCCTCACATTTGTCAATGATAGCAAAATCTAAGAAAGGTGAGACATTGTGGACAGCTCATAGACCCCAGCTTCAAGACCTGTACAGGCTTCAAGGATACATGGAATGTCAGGTCTTCCAGTGCTCTTAATATACCCTACTATCATAGTCAATAAAATTCACACACGTTATAACATTTTAAATTACCCTTTAGTAATTTTCGCAGTTCGCAAATTACATTAAATGTCAGAAATTACACCGGCACGAAATTTATCACACTTTTTGCCACATGGTACTTGTTCAAGCAGAAAAAGTATTATAGGAGACAGATTAGAGCAGAAAATGTCTTTCAGGACAGAGGTTTAACCAAAAAATGTGTCTGTCAGGAGAGACATTTTCTCCTTCTACAAATTCCATTGAGGCATCTTGAAAGACTTTTAAACGAAATTGCATTCAATTTTAACTTGAGATATCCCAAAGGTAATTTTGAATAATTGACAAATAATTTTGCAGTTTCTGGAATTTTCAGAGAAAATGTATATAATTTCACACACATATATATTTTAGTAAGTTTGAGCAACAATATTTATGAATGATGGTAGAATAGGACCCTACTCTGTCGGGCCATATAGAATGGAGACATTAGGGGGGTTTCTTTTGGAAGTGGTATTTTAGTCTTTCATGTGGAAGTGGATATAAGTGTAATTTACATACATTTAAAAGTGCACCTGATTTTGATCTAACAACGATGCCAGATGAGACATTTAGACATTAATAAGCAGTGGTGTGATAGAGGATCAGTGCAGCACTCAACATGATACTCTTGGTGTGGATGATTCTGAGTTTCTAATTAAGCCTGGGCGGACTTCGCAGAGTTCTGCTACCCGGAACTCCGCGAAGTGCAAAAAAACCTCTGCTGCGCTACGCGGAGCTCCGCAAGCAGCGGAGTGCGTTGGATAAATGCTGTTTGTGGTGATTTTCAGTGCCAGGTGCTTGTCTGCACTGTGCAATCATCGCGAATGGCACCATGCACAGCCAAGCGGGCGCTGATTCCTTTCTGCCGCTCAAGTAGATTTTTACTCGAGCGGCAGCTTTCTAAACGCGAGCGGTTGCGAGCATACGCGACCACTCGCAATGAAAAATCTGACCGCCTGCGTTCAGAAATCTAGCTGGGAAGTTGATTTTCTACGCTCACGCTCGCCAACGTGATATTGACGATCGCGAACGAGGAAAAATCTCGCCGGGAGGTGGATTTTCCTTGCTTGCGCTCGCCAACTTGACGTTGACGAACGCGAGCAAGGGAAAAACCTCCGCTCCGCGGAGCGGAGTTTTTCAGAACACTGCGTAATGCGGAGTGCGGAAATCTCCGCAAACTCTGCGAGCGGAGCGGAGTTCACCGCCCAGACTTACTTCTAATGCGAGGGGTGGGTGGAACTCGCAGAGTTTCACTCCACAGAATTCTGCAGAATTACATGAAAACTCATTGAGATTCAATGAATTTCTGCAAGTGGGCGGAAATCGGCACATCACGCTGCTCGTTCTAATTTTTAGCATCAGAAGTTTGTTCCTCTTTGCAAAATCAGTGCGAACAGCACCATGTGGAGGGCCACAGAGTGCTGCTTCTTTGCTGCTGCTTGAGTAGATTTTCTACTTGAGCAGCAGTTTTCTCGCTGCAAACAGTCGTGACCGCCCGCATTGAGAAAATCTCGCCTGGTGCCCTTCTAGCGGCAGAAAGTGGCGCCAGGGGATGCCAGTTCTCGCTTGCCAATTTACCGCTGGCGAGCTGCACCCGAGAAACTCCACCACAAAGTGGTTGGCGGAGTTAGGCCAGAATTCTGCGTTACTACAGTAACACAGAGTGGCAAAAACTCGATGAACTCCATTGACGGAGCGGAATTTATCTCCCACCCCTACTCAATGCACAGTTGTACATATGATTGAGGATCAAAGAATGGAACACTCAAAGGCAGTTCCAATTATGGGAATCGTACTAGCAGATTGTGGGAGAGAACTCCTGGTTAAAGGGCCAGATGTATAACCCTTACAATTTGAGAGTCACAAATTGCGTCGTTTTGCGAGTCGCAATTTGTGACTCGCAAAATGTAATTTACAACAGTGTCTCAGACACTGTTTGCGATTCCTAATGGGTTCGCAAATTGCATGCCTCATTAATATTCATGAGGCAGGTGCAATTTGCGATCCCATTCGGAATGGCTAGCTGTCCCAGGGATGGTGGCCTGCTGGGGTCAGCAGACCACCATGTCTGTGACTGCTTTTTAAATAAAGCAGGTTTTTTTAAAAAAATGTAGCCCATTTTCCATAAAGGAAAATGGGATGCATTTAAAAAAGAATAATGAAACGTTTCTGTTTCATGTTTTAAGAGTAGGCAGTGGTCCGTGGGACCATTGCCTGCTCTTAAAAAATATTTTTACATCCATTCACAAAGGGGAAGGGGTCCCATGAGGACCCCTTCCCATTTGCAAGTGGCTTACCACCTACTTGAAGTGGGTGGTAAACTGTGAGTGTTCTGCGACCGCAATTGCGGTCGCAAAACAATCATACATTGAAGTGCGAGTCACAATTGGGAAGGGACACCCTTGGCACGCCCCTTCCTAATAGTGAGTCGCAAACCCTATTTTGCGAGTCGGTAATAGGATTTGTACATGGGGCAGACCAATTAGGCAGTCGCAAACTGGCTGATTTCCCGTTTGCGACTGCAAAAAATGGTCATACATCTGGCCTTTAATGTCTTATGTGTCTGAGCTCCCTCGGTGCCTCCACAGGAAGAACCCAGTTTTTTCTAAAGTTATCCTTGAATCACCTTTGGTAGCTTTGCCCAAGCAGCAGGGTAAATATTCTCAGAGCATGTGGTGTCTGTTGTATTAACACAATTAACAACAATGTTGTTAAAGAAACAAAAGGGCTATATCAATTTGTATTAAAAACAACAATTGACACAAAAAAAGAGAAAATCCATTGCACTTGACAGAATTTGGAGAAAGTTAGAGGAAAGAGACCTTGTTGGCAATGGAGTTAAGTAATACATACTCAAATCACAAATCCAAAATATGTATATGACCAGGCTGCTGTCATATGCAGGCTGAGGCCTCAGACCAGAGCAAAGCCAAAATTACTGAGTGTCCAAATTGAAATCATTTGGAAAAATGCTTTTTAACTCACCCAGCTTTCAAGACTATTCAGCAGGTTGTATGCTCTATCTGTAGTAAAGCCTGCCTTGCAGGCCCAGAAAATGTTACAAGGTGAGCTGTGCTTGTCCAGAATCCTAGAGGGTTGGTGAACTCATTTTTAGTGACATTGCAGATTAAAGTCTTCTCCTGAATGTTTGTCACTTTTAAAGTCATTGGGGCATATTCACAAGGCAATATCGCCGCTTTAGCGGCACTTTTCTGCCGATAAAGCGGCAATATTTTTATCGCAATATTCACAAGCTGTCGCTAACAGCAGTTAGCGACAGCTTTTAGGTGAAATGGACCATTTTCAATATCGCAACTTCAGTCAGCGTTAATTATCACTAATGATATGCAAGGGAGGCGTTCCCTTGCAAAATCTGACATTAAACCAAGATTTCCCTATTCACAAGGGGAATCCTTAATTTAAGATGACCCAAAAAAGTGGCCATAACTGCAACTAGAGGCATTTTTTTAAGACCAGAAAATATCTGGTCTTAAAATGGAGATAACCATTGGGGCCTCATTTCAGCAGGTTTTGTTGCTGGACCGCGCTGCAAGCAATGTTGCTGCGCTGCCCTGCCACAAAATTACAGGGCAGGACTGCACACCATCAATAAGATAGTGCGCATTCATGTGCCCCACACATGAAAAGTGTTGCAGCGCTGCGACAAGACAGCGTTGCAACACTTCTCACTACGCCCTTCTTGCGACAGCATGGATGCGCTGTACTCACTGGACAGCGCTCCATGACGCAAGTAATGACAGTTACGTCAGGAATCCTGACGAATCTGTCTGCGCTAAAGTCACGCATTGCTGCAGTTGTGTCACAACCATGACGCAACTCCGGAAATGCATGTGGCCAGCCTATCCCTGTGGCACTGCGTCACCCTCACGCCTGACATCAGGCAGGCGGAAGTTACTGACGCAGTGCCCTTCATGAGGGGTGCCCCAATGTCGGCGCTGTTGGAGATCCATCGTTGGTGGTTGTGTGCTGCGGTGTCATCGTTTGGAAGCAGTGGCGGAGTGTTGGTGCTGAGAGAGTTGACGAGACGTCCTACGGTGGACTTGATCCAGCTGCGAGGGGTTGCGATGATGGCGTTGGCATCCGGTGGGCAAGGTGAAGACGTGATGTATCCAATGATGGTTGGTCCAGGAGAGTCCGGAGTTGTGGCTGAAGTTGAAGCTCCCGCTGGCGGAGGTGACGTGCTTGACCATGTGTCCTGCTATGTGGCCTGTTGAGGTGAGTTGCTGCTTGTGTCTGATGTTGGGGACCTTCCCCAGAAGGCGGTGGTGTTCTGCTCACTGGGGTTGTCCAGGTGGAACTTGAGATAACTGAGTAAGATGTCGTCGGTGGATGGGAGACCCTGGTGTACAATGAGGTCAACAATGGTATTTGAGAAAGGGGGGCCAAGGGCCGGGGGGCCTGCACATGAGGGTGCCACAGTGGATGTGCATGGGCTTGTTCCGGTTCCGGGAGTTGGGTGGTCCATGGTCACACTTGGGTTATTGGAGTGCATGGTCAGTCGGAGTGTGCCTCTGTGGGTGATGGCAATGCCTTGTCCATGAAGGTCGGGCTGATCCTTGTGGGTGATACTGCAGCCATCAGTGATGGCAATGGCGATGTCCGGTCCGGAGCAGAGGTCGGTCCTGGCAGGCCAGGTGGCGTCCAGGGTTGATGGCGAGGAGGGTGCTGGGGTCATAGCGGTGGAGAGTCCTAGAGGAAGGCCTCCTTGGTGCTGAGCACGGTCCAGGGGCAGACGGACGCAAACGGGCTAGCCTATGGTTTGCCTTTGGCACGTGAGATGTCCAGTACAACGCAGGCAGTACATCATCAACAACGCAACTCCGACAACGCAGGTGCCTTTACATTGCATTTGATTACAACGCATTGTGAGGACAGTAATGGTGTCATTTAAATTATTTTGGGTGGGTATGTGTTCCAGATGTAAAATATGAAAATTGGGGTGTGCATTTGGGGTAAAATATGAAATTTTTTTTTTTTTGGGGGGGATCATTATGAAAATTGGGGTGTGCATTTGGGTCAATTTAGAGTTTTGGGTGTGTAATGGGGGGCTCAAAAAGGAATTCCTGGGTTCACGTTTGGGATTGGGGTGCAAAGGTTAGTTTAGGGTTGCACTCACTGGAGTTGGAATAGTGAGTTTCATGTCTCCGTAATGCAACATCTAACCTACTGTTGCAATGTGCCTAGTATTAGTATGCATTGGGATGGAATGCAATGTCATGTAATGCGCTGTAACCACGTATGTGCCTTTGGCACACGAGTGTTAGTCCTGCTGTGCATGTGCGCACAGCGTCCGCCACTGAGAAGTGCTGGGGGGGTGATGGCAGCTGTGAGGTGGTAAACGCCGGAAATAATACTGGATGGTGCCTGGACGCGGGTATGTGTGTGAGCGTGTGTCGTTAATATTGTAATGAGGGAAGTCTTACCTCGAAGCCATGCCCTGTGTCTTCGTAGCTCCTGCTCCCCTGCGTCTGCTTCCAGGAACAGGTATTTGGCAGCCAGGCTCCCTATCCTTAGTCAATCACAATGCTGCGATGCGGCAGTGTGATTGCTAATTTGCAACGGGACAAGTCATGCAGCCAGGGGCCGGAGGGGTGGGCATTTTCTACATGAAGGCTGTAATGCAGCCTGCACTGCGAACAGGGAAGTGCGCATTTCTGCTTTGTGCGGCCTGAGTGGGCAGAGCAAACAGTCATTGCACACTTGAGTGGGCATGCCACTCCGCCCCTGCCCTGCTCCGTGAGTGGAGCAGTACTACCCACCCTCCCACCCCCTAACGATACATAGCATGATAACATCAGTAAATAATCTTCATGTGAAGATTGTCCCTCTTCTGCACTGCTTGAAGGCAGTGAGGCAACGCTCTTCCGCCATCGCGGTTGAGCTGCCACTGGGGGTGCGTCATCTACGTGTGATATGGCTGAGCGACTCGCCCCCCAGCAATTCCCGCTCCTGGCTCCCAGCTGTGCCTCATTACCCCCTCCCCTATTCAATGGCGTCCGCTGTGCACCTGCGCGTTCTTGGTATTTATTGCACTTTGTACCCAGGTTCGTATGGACATTTGGGTTGCTCTTGCTATACTGAAATACACATTAAAAGTAAAGACTTTTTAATACCAAGTCAGATCTATTAATGTTATCAACCAGAGCATAAAAGGATGAGAACTCAGTTGGAAACCAGATTAAATAAAACCTCAGCCAGCCTAAGTACCCGGCAAACCCATTCCAACCTGCCCTCAAGATCACGGTGCTCCCCAGTCCCCACAAACACGCTCTTCAAGCTCTAGCAGCAAATTCCTATAGTTGAGAAACTTCTAAAGCTTATGGCATGGTGCGCTCTGGCCACTTACATCCTTAGGCACCTGCCTATGGGCTCTAGTAGGACATATGTTCAAGCACGTTTTCGGTGGTCCACCCCATGACATGACAAGTCCTTCCAAGGGACATATGTCCCTGCATGTTCTTGGTGGACCTCCACATGACAAGTCCTTCCAAGTTGTAACTGGCCTGAAGACTGCACCTCATTACTCATCAGATGTCCCTGAAGGCAGTACATGAAATTGAGAGCCACAAAAACCTGAAATAAAATATCTTGAAATAGTTTTTGACGCAACGCATTAGGAGGAATTAACACTTTAGTCAACTCAGTCTGTGTTGCGTCATAGAATCCGACACAATGACCACATTGTGAAATCCCACTTGCACCTAGTAATGCATCAGTTATTGCCCCAAGTTAGTGCATGCAATGGGCAAGAACGAGCAAACGTATTTTTATAACATGGGGTGTACTTACTGCAAAAATGGAGCACACGGTGTTTACAGCAACTCTGCCCAAGTTTACATGCACCAGGGCACTCGTGATGAGCAAGTAGGCAGAGTGAACAAAAGTGTTGTTTATTTTTATGAAAACGCATGTCTCCATGAAGGTAGGCGTCTGTGGTGGAAACAGGGTTTAGGGTGCGGTTTCTAGCTTTACTGGGTGGACCTTTTACTGCTGCACTAATCGTTGCACACTTCTGTGTTAAGAATGTTAAAGCCCACTGGGACAATTTAACAGTCTGTGGGGCATATTCTCAGAGCAATATCGCCGGGAGTGATGATGGGACTTTTCTGGCGATAATTGGCTGATCGCCACGTATCGCCGGCTAGCGTAGGATTTGACATTGCCATCGCGATTATTTTAACGTGGGTTTTAACACCCCTTCCCTGCTACTATCGCCATGTAGCGTGGGCTTGATAATACCCCGCTGACATGGCGATAATATTCAGGGTTAGGCGGCGTTGACTTGTCTGACGTTGACTGACGATGGCGATAGTTATCGCCCGTCATTGTGAATATCCCCCTTAATGTCTTGGACTGTCATCAGCAATGCATGGCTCTTTCATGATCTGCCAAAGAACTTTACAAGCATGGTGGAGTTCAGCTGGCTTCCATGTGTCTGTTAAGCCTCTAATTAAAATTTTCTTCTCACTTCCCTAGGCTAGTATATTGATTTGTTGGCTTGTGAGATGTTAAATGCACAATCAATAAGTCTTTTATCTGCACAGGGATAGATCACCCTTGACTTAAGTCAGAATGCATAGTAGACCAGTGAACATGAGCTACCAATGATGGAATAAAAAGCATGCTAATTAGTGCTTTCATAAGTCAGAGATGGCTGATGAGAAATTCTCATGCAGGTTCAGGCATAACTCAAAGAGGCATCCTTCAGCCTTGATATAGATGTGTATGCAGTACTTTTTATTAGAGCAAGGGCTCAGTGGTCCCAGAATTACTAGCAAATCCTAGCTCATCGATCAATATAAGAAAGGAAAATTGATTAGCAAGCAATTGGATCAAAGGTAACAGACTACGGCATTCCCCTCCAGCATGCACCACAGAGTCATAACACTTGATAATGTGCTTTATATTCTTCTATTGATTTCTAGAGGGTGTAAAAGGCAGCCTGCTGAATCCCATAGCAAGTAGCAGAAAACTTTGAATGCTTTTGAAAATCTATGAAGAGACCCGGCAGCTATGCTGATTTATCCGTGAACAGAGGTATGAAAGATGCTTATACATTCAGGGGTTTGAAAAGGTGTGTCGGGTGCCTTTATTATGTTTTTTGAAAACATTTTCCAACACCAGTTATAGCAGTTCTTAAAATTGAGAAATATAAACATTGGTTCTAGACCTTCATGGGAGATGTGCCCTGCTAGATAAGTGGCACACCTTGGGTCTAAGTCCTAATTCTGACTTCAGTATTTACCAGAGTTCAGGGAAAGTTGCTTTATCTTCTTGTCCCTCAAATTATAAGTAAGTGTGAATCAAGTTGTAAAATTGTATATATATCTAATACAAACTTAATATTCCCGCCCCATTGCATCCTATTCTCTGGAATTCAGCATCAGCAGGAGCCCACAGAACACGGTATTATTTGCAACGCCTTGTGACGCACTCCACAGAGTTTCAGTCGCAGTATATCAAAGACCCTAAAGGAAAAAGAAGTGCGTTCCTTTCATTTGACAAGGCTTTTCAAGTTGCGACATATGATACGTCGCAGATATTAGGACGTTATTATTATTATTAAAATTATTATTATTATTATTATTATTATTATGTTATTGCTATTATTATTAGAAGTTATGTTATTGTTATTATTATTAGTATTAGAAGTAGTAGTAATCGTAGTAGTAGTAGAAGTGTTTCTATTATTATGATTATTATTACTAGTAGTGACAACATTATCATTATTATTACTATTGTTATTATTATTATTATTATTATTATATGCATAGTATTATTAGTTGTAGAAATGTTATTGTTATTATTATTGTTTTTTACTTATCAGTAGTAAAATTGTTATCAATATTATGATTATGGGGGGCGTGGCTTGCTGCCGCAGAAGATGGCCGCAAGTTAATCGCGCTGCGTTTGCAATCGGCGATCTAGCCCGAAAAATCCGTCAGAATCCGGCACTCGGCAGGGCTCCTGACGGCAGAACCGTGCACCGGAGTAGTGGAGCTGCAACTAGAAGTGCTTGGAGACTACAGAAGCACTGGACAACGGCAGGAGGGCGCGATAACTGCCGGCGGCGGAACGGATCCCAAGATGGCGGCCGGCGCTGCTTAACTAACAGACACACCGGATTCTCTCCGGCGCTGGGGCGGGTGCACGGCGAGAGACGGCGGTAAGCACGGGTGCTGCGAGATCCGGCGACTGAGCGCCGCTGCGGGGGGCGCCTGGAACTCGGAGAGCGGGAAAGTAACGGGACCCGCAGGGGCGAGACAGATCGCCGAGGCGTCACATAGCAAGCTGGATCCAGCACATAACCACCAACGAGAGGATTGCCCAGAGTGAGTGAGCGAAGTGGGGGCCCGAACACACCAGATCATCCCCAGCGCACTGGCGGGGAACTGAAGTAGCAGAGAGTGGCTTCAGCGGGTGTGGGCGCCGCGGACCCCGGTGGCCGAGAGACGCTGCGGGGGACGACAGGACGACCGACAGCCGGAGAGTGGCGGGAGGCTGAGCGGATAGCCAGACCCACCGCAAGACCGTCAGCAAGGGGCGAGTAAGCGAAGTGCAAGCCCGAGTAGCGGCGAACCGCCGGGATACCTAGACCCCCTGGCCGCCGGAAGGGGTTAAGGCCGCCAACGTCCCTCACCTGGGGGGCTGCTCTGGGTCCTGGAGGCCGGAGGGCAGCCAGCGAAGCATCCGGTAGGGACCGCTTGGACTCTCCTGTCGCCCCGGCAAAGGCGAGCCTCGGAACAGAAGTATATGCACGGGTGAAGTGGGCAGCTCGTAGCTGGGGACCGGACGCTATCCAAACTAATATCCGCGCGGTCAGGGGCGCAACAGTGAAAAGCGACAGACAGCGGCTCCATCTTCTGGCCGGGCACCAGCAGACGTGAACTGGGTGCCCAGGCATGGGCCGCACCAAATCATCGGGCCCAGGCCAGGCGAATCAGATCAATAAATACACGGTCGCCATGGGGCGTGAAGACGGAGCGGTGGGAGGAGGCCCACATGAGATGGAAGACAGCGATCCGGACCCCTCTCTCAAAGATATAATGCGGGCCATCAGGGACTTTAGAGGCACCCTTGAGCCAAAATTGGACTCCATGACAGAGGAGGTGAACCTCCTGCGAGCTGACTTCAGAAACATGTCGGAGAAGGTTGCAGTGGCAGAAACGGGCATTGGGAGCCTTCAGGCCAAAACTAAGCGCCTGGAAGAACAAGTGGCCTCCCTCACCAAGAACCAGGAAGACATCTATGCCCGCCTTGAAGACCAGGAAGGTAGGGCCCGGCGTAACAACATACGCATCGTGGGGGTCCCGGAGGGAATGGAAGGACCGTCCGTGGACTAGTTCATCGAAGACCTGGTGCTTAAACACCTGAAGCCCAAACGCCTGTCAAACTTCTTCTCGGTGGAGAGGGCACACCGGGCGTTGGGCGGAAAACCAAGGCCGGGAGCGCCCCCGCGCACCATCATCGCCCGCATTCTGAATTTCCGGGATAGAGACGCCATCCTGCAGGCTGCACGCACAACCGGGGACCTGCACATTGAAAATGCCACCATTCGCTTTTTCCCGGACTTCACTCTTCGGGTCCAGCGCCAGCGACGCTCCTTTGATGGAGTGAAGAGGGCCCTCCGAGAGCAGGGAGTGAAGTATATGATGCTGTTCCCTGCCAGGCTCAAGATCCTAGACGACGGGAAAGCGTACTTCTTTGACAAGCCGGAAGAGGCTAGTGACTGGCTCGAGGGCTGGCGCGCAGTGGGTCGGAGAGGCAGGCAGGAACGTCCTGGCCCACACCAGCAGAGTGCCGAGGCTGAGTCCGAGGACTGGAGGCGACCCAACGGTCAGAGACCGGATCAGCAGCCAGATAAGTGACTATGGGAAGGGGCAAACCATAGACTGGGAGCTGGCCCCCGCGGGAGAGGTGCTTAACTGGCCACATGGTGGAGTAAGGGGGGGGGAGGCAGCTCCATATTTGCAGAGGAGGGCTGGCGGGCGCCCCTTGTCAATAGCTAGATGTACCGAGCCTTACTCATCCCAACTGGGACAGTCCGGGGGCGCAGCCCGGGTGGACAGAGGGGCCTTGGAAGCCGGGGGTCCTGCTGAGCTCTGAACTATGGGCAACTGTTGTAGTTACTAGATAAGTACATCTTCGTGCTGGCTGCAGGCACGCAGCCCCGCACCTTTGTTTGTTCTTGATTCTATGGGGCGACAGGCACTCTGCCAGTTTCAAGGGTGGGTGGTTGGGGACTCACCTAGCAGGGCTGCAGGGAGGGGGGTGTGGAGGGGGGGGTTTGTTTCTTTCGTTAGGGGTGGGGGGGGTGTTAGCTCGAGACCGCAATTGCAATCACCAGAGGCAGTTCATGGCTGGCGACATGACAGGGAGGAGGAGGGGGGAAATGCGACTGATACCACTCCAGGAAAATGGGTGACCCAGCCAGCTTGCGGGTATGGACCTGGAATGTAAATGGGTTGAGCAACAAAATAAAGCGCACATTGGTTCTACAACACCTGAAGAGACACACCCCAGACGTAGTCCTGATCCAGGAGTCGCACTTGCGGGGAAATAGGTGTAAGGCCCTAGATCGCTTTGGTTATAAAATGATCGCACACGCGGGGTACACGTCCGGGGCCCGAGGAGTAGGTATCCTAGTGCGTAACACCCTGCCCCTGGTGATATCTGGCACGTGGGCGGATGACACAGGATGCCTCGTGGCAGCAGTGGGGGCCTGGGAGGGGCGCGCCGTGGTACTATGCTCCTGCTACCTCCCACCAGGCCTACATTGCACCTTTCTTCCGAAGTTGGGAGCCTTCCTAGCCGATCTCCCCTCAGGAATTCTCCTCCTGGGAGGGGATACGAACGCTGCTATGGACCCATCCCTAGACCGATCAAATTCTCCGACGGGTGCACGCGACGAGCTTCATCACGGCCCTCGGCATGTGCGACATCTGGCGGGCACATCACCCCCAGCTCAAGGAATACACGTTCTACTCGGCTAGACACGGGTCCTTCTCCAGAATCGACCACTTTTTTACCCGGTTCGCACATATGGGGGACTTCACCGATACCAGGCACATGGCGCGTGGAATTTCAGACCACTCTCCGGTGTGCGTTACCCTCCAAGGCCAGGAGACGACTAGGGCTGCATATCCGAGAATAGACCCCTGGCGCCTCCGAGACCAGGCCATAAGTGACAAGCTTCGCGAGGGGTCCAAGCTCTACTTTGAGGAAAATCGGGGCTCTGTGGACTCTCAGATTACCGTGTGGGAGGCATACAAGGCAGTCCTGCGGGGCCAGGCGCAGGCGTTAATCGGGGGGCAGAAGAAAGAGGAAACCATACAGATTAGATGACTTGAGAGGGAGATAGAGACACTGGATCGAGATCCCGCATTGACGATGTCAGCGGATCTGAGACACAATTTGACACTGAAGCACAAAGACCTTAGGGCACTGGCGGAGGGAGAGCCGCGAGCCTATGCACTGGCCACACAGCATCGGTTATATGATGTTGGGGATAAGGGGCTGAAGCTCTTAGCGTGGCTGGAGCGCCGAGACAGAGAGCGGTCCTGGGTATCCGGGGTGCGGGATGAGTCAGGGACCCTGTGTTCCACCAATGGGGAGATAGCCGAAGCATTCGCAGCACACTTTGAGCAAGTCTACTCGCCGGTCTGCACGAGGACCGAATCGGACTGTGAGGAATTTTTGCGCGACTTCGCGATGCCCGAGCCGTCCTCGGAGGCGCGGGAAAGGCTTGAGGCCGATATCACAGAGGAGGAGTTAGGAATAGCCCTGAGCTCCCTCCAGTCCGGTAAAGCGGCCAGGCCCAATGGGCTCCCGGTCGAGATTTATCAACGACAAGCGGCAGTGATACTAGCTCCCCTGCTGCGGATGTTTACTGAGGCACGCGAGGTGGGGCGGCTCCCCCCAGACCAGAGAGAAGCCATGATAGTGACAATCCACAAAGCAGGGAAGCCATCGGACCGGTGCGACTCATACCGTCCGATATCACTAATAAACGCGGAGGCTAAGGTTCTAGCCAAAGTCCTGGCGGAACGGTTGGTGTCAGTTATAACGGACCTAGTGCACGTAGATCAATCCGGGTTCATGCCCCGGAGGAGTACCCGCCACAACTTACGGAGGCTTTATGGGGTGCTCCACTTGACAGAAGATGCCGGGTCTACCCAGGCGGCGGCGGTGGCCTTGGACGCCTCCATGGCCTTTGACAGTAATGAATGGCCCTACCTATTCATGGTTCTGCAGCGGCTGGGGTGCGGGCCGATTTTTTGTAGCTGGGTGAAGTTGCTATACGTGTTACCAGTGGCCCGAGTACGAGTCAATGGGGCGGTGTCTAGATCCTTTCCCCTGGGGAGGGGCACCAGACAGGGCTGCGCCCTGTCCCCCCTCCTGTTTGCCCTGGCTCTGGAACCCCTAGCACACTGGATAAGGAGAGACCCCATGATCTGGGGCATTGTAACACCGGGGGGCTGGGAGGAGCGCGTGTCACTATACGCAGATGATATTGTACTGTACTTGGCTCGGCCGTACCACTCGCTGGGCCGGGTGCTGCATATTTTCGAATTGTTTGGCAGCTACTCCGGCTATACTATAAATTGGTCAAAGTCGGTGGTTTTTCCACTCTCTGGCCCTCCCCCGCGACTCCCGTCTTGCTGTTCTGCCCCGGTAGTCACTGAAGGGTTTAAATACTTGGGGATCCATGTTACTCGAAACAGGAACGAGTTCCTGACCAAGAACCTTGAGCCCCAACTGTCTCGCCTGGGCACGGATATGAGCCACTGGCGCTCCCTCCCACTCACGCTCATGGGCAGGGCGGCCCTATTCAAAATGCTCACCCTGCCGAGGCTACTATACATCCTACAAAATACGCCATATCCGGTTCCCCCGCACACTTTTAAACGGATCGCACAGGCAGTCCGCACACTGTTGTGGGACGGAGGGTCCCCACGGATCGCACTACACAAACTCCACAGGGGGGTGTATGAGGGTGGCCTGGCGATCCCAGACGTCAAGTTATACTACTGGGCGGCGCAATTGCAGGCTGTAAACGACTGGGTATACGCAGATTGCAATGAGCCGGCATACCGAGTGGACAGGATGGTCATGACCGGCAGCAGTTGTGAGTCCCTGCTCTACGCCAGGAAGCCATTGCTGGGCTGGCCGGAGCATACTAGGGTGGTGGTGCAATGCTGGAAGGAGGCCAATAGATTCCTTGGGTGGGAAAGTAAGCTGACCGGTAGGACCCCGCTGTGGATGGGAGACCAGCTTCGAGAGGTGACCGCTCTGACGGGATTCAAGGGGTGGCGGCTAATAGGCATCGAGTATTTGGGAGACGTCTGGAAGGGTGATTCCCCCCGTTCGTTCGAGTACATGCGGAAAGAATACGACATGCACCAGACACAATGATACCATTACATCAGATTAGTACACGCCCTCCGGGTACACGTGCAGAGGGGCACATCCATACCGGAGTACTCCCCATTAGAGGATCGGCTACTGCTTGATCCTATTTCAGGAAAGCCCACATCCACGATCTACCGAAAGCTGCTCAATAACAGTCCAGACTCACTGGTCTCTCTCAGAGAGGCGTGGACTATCGACCTGGGCAGTATCGATGACGAAAGTTGGCAAGATGCGCTACAGAGCCCCAGAGAGGTAGCAATACGAGCCAGATTTCGATTGGTACAGCTAAAAATCCTGCATCGCACATACTACCCCCGCACACTCCTCCACAAATGGGGAAGAACTCAGTCGGGGCTCTGCCTGAGGGGGTGCCATCAAGAGGGCTCCTTCTTCCATATCCTGTGGGAATGCACTGAGATTGCAACATTCTGGGTTGGGGTCACAGACATTATGTCAAGGGTGATGGGACAGGCGGTCCCAATCGACCCGAAGTGGCTGCTTTTAATGATTAAGGGCAAAGGAGCCTGGCCCAGGTAGGCGAAAATCTGGCTGGTCCTGGCGGGGGGGGTGGCAAAACGCAACAGTGCCCGATGTTGGGGGAAGCAGACACCACCGCAATTAGAAGACTGGAAGCGAGACCTGGACTGGTGCCAAAGGGCTGAAGAAGTTGTGTACAAGAGCAGGGGGTGCGCAAAAAAATGGGGAAAGGTCTGGGCGCCCTGGAAGAGGTACAGGAATCCTGGGGCAACCGGAGATGAGTGAGAGGAAGTGTTACTGGTATTCCCCAGTGTGGATCTCCCATGCTCCTATCCCTGTTGATATATGTATTCGGCGTAATGATGAACTGTTTCTGCAATTATATGTTGTATGGTCTCAAGAGCTGTGTTAATAAAAAGATTTATAAAAAAAAAAATATTATCATTATGGCTTTGATGATGATTGTGGCTATGATGATTATTATTATCATTTACTTATTATTATTAGTTGAAGTTATTATTATTATTATTAGTAGTAGTAGTATTACTATTAGAATATAATACACATTGTTATTGGTAGGAGAAGTATTATTATTATTATTATTATTATTTACTTATTGTTAGTAGTACAATTGTTATCAATAGTATCATTATGGCTTTGATGATGATTATTATTATCATTTACTTATTATTAGTTGGAGTTATTATTATTATTAGAATATAATACCTATTATTATTGGTAGTAGAAGTGTTATTATGATTATGTGCATTATCATTATCACTGTTATTAATATTAATATTATTATTATCATTATTACTCTTAGTAGTACTACTATTAGTATTATTATTATCACTATTATTATTATTATTATTATTATTGCCCTAATTAATATTATTATTATTATTATTATTATTATCATTATTATTATTATTATTATTATTACTCTTAGTAGTGGTACTGTTAGTATTATTATTATCACTATTATTATTATTGTCCTAATTATTATTATTATTATTATTATTATTATTATCATTATTATTATTATTTATTTATTTATTTATTTGAAGGTTTTATATAGCGCGAACAAGACCCTTGCGGGTATCAGAGCGCTTTACAAGTCGGATGAGGGAAACAAGAGTAGGCATAGTAAACACAGTAAAAAAATAAAAATAAAAAAACTAGCGATTAGAATATGGAGCATAAGCAACAGCACTAGTAATTAAAATACAGTACTAAATCAGTAAATTCACGTGAATTTAGCCATGAGAATCGCTTTCACTTCTTTTTTGAAGGAGGCAGTGGAAGGGTTCAGTCTTGTTTCAGTGGGCAAAGCATTCCAGATCCTGGGAGCCATACCAGAGAAGGAACGGTTATAGGTTTTTTTCTTGGCAAATCTTTGTGGTTTCAGTAGAAGAGTCTTGGCACTCCTGGAGGCTCTATTACCCGCAGAGAGCACCAGTTTCTGAGCTAGGTAGTGCGGAGAATTGTGGTGTAGGGCCTTGTGCGTCATACAAGCGATTTTCAGATGGATTCTAGCTTCAAACGGTAGCCAGTTGAGAGCTCTAAGGTCTGGAGAGATGTGAGAGGTTCTCTTTGAGCCCGTGATGAGTCTCGCCGCTGAGTTGATAGCGGCTCTTAGCGGGGCTGTCGATGACCTTGGGAGGCCGCATAAGGTTACAGCCCCATATTCCACTCTTGGGATTACTAGGGCTTGAACTGCTTGTTTGAAATCGTAAGCTGGCAGGAAGGGTTTCAGTTTTCGTAGGGTCTTCATGTGGAAGTTGGCTCCTTTTGTGGAAGCGCTGATATGCTTTTGCATCTTTAGGTTACTGTCCAGAGTCACACCTAGCGATTTCGCTGATTCGACAATGAGAGGTTGTCCTTTGAGAGCTGTTAAGTGCTTCATCCAGTCCAGGATAGTGGATGCTTTGTTAGGGGAGCGATTAAGAGGAACTCCGTTTTGAGGAGTTTAGTTTCAGGTGGTTTTCAGCCAGCCATGTTTGGGTTTTTGTAGAGTTGTGTTGAGCGATTTGATGTCTTCAAGTGAGTGGATCTTGATGTAGATTTGGGTGTCGTCTGCGTACATATGGAAGTGAATCTTGGAGAGACTGAGAAGTTCGGTGAGTGGTTCCATGAAAAGGTTGAAAAGCGTGGGTGATAGGGAGGAGCCTTGCGGAACACCTAACGTGACTGGCATGGGGTTGGACAGGGATTGATTGACCTTGAATCTTTGAGATCTATTTTGGAGGAAGGAGGCGAACCAGTTAAATACAGCTCCAGACAATCCCATTCTGTGTTTCAGGAGCTCTAGCAAGTTGCCATGTTTGACGGTGTCAAATGCTGATGACAGGTCGAGTAAGATTAGTAAACAGGCCTCGTTTTGGTCCAGGATTTTTAGAGCGTCGTCAATTATGTGTGTCATGGCTGATTCGGTACTGTGACCTGCCCGGAAGCTCTTATTACTCTTAGTAGTAGTACTGTTAGTATTATTATTATCACTATTATTATTATTATTATTATTATTGTCCTAATTATTATTATTATTATTATTATTATTATTATTATTATCATTATTATTATTACTCTTAGTAGTGGTAATGTTAGTATTATTATTATCACTATTATTATTATTATTATTGTCCTAATTATTATTATTATTATTATTATTATTATTATTATTATTATCATTATTATTATTATTATTATTACTCTTAGTAGTGGTACTGCTAGTATTATTATTATCACTATTATTATTATTATTATTGTCCTAATTATTATTATTATTATTATTATTATTATTATTATCATTATTATTATTATTATTACTCTTAGTAGTGGTACTGTTAGTATTATTATTATCACTATTATTATTATTATTATTGTCCTAATTATTATTATTATCATTATTATTATTATTATTACTCTTAGTAGTAGTACTGTTAGTATTATTATTATCACTATTATTATTATTATTATTATTATTGTGCTAATTATTATTATTATTATTATTATTATCATTATTATTATTATTATTACTCTTAGTAGTAGTACTGTTAGTATTATTATTATCGCTATTATTATATCGAGGCCGTGGATATCGTGAAATGGTGGCTGTAATGACATACAGAGAGTTTAATGTTTTTAAAAATCATTCATTTGATTCATATCAAAACACATTTAAAATCCAGCGGACCAGCAGGGAAATGATAGTAAAGTACGCGCTCATGCAGTCTTTTAACTAGAAAGTATTGCGCCTGGGTGAAAGTTTAATTAATCCGGAGTGATAGGAATAGAATTCGTAGTTTTGCGTAACTCTTTTGACTCAAACTTTTCACAAATTCAATGCAATTATGAGTAATTTATTCCAGAGTAGCACAGGAACAAACCACTTAGCGAGCATGAGCGGCTGCTGCTGTCACTGTTCTGCTGCATTTAGCACTATTTTCTTAGTGCAAAATGCATCCTCACATCCAATTGGATGCAAAAGGCCAAAAGGAGAGGCCAACTCGCACTCACTCCACATTTATTGTATGATCTTGAATCAGTTCCCTGCTATTATGGACACAACTTTGTAGCTCTATGGCTTCTTTTGTGTGTTATTTGTGTTAATACCAACACATTCAGCGAATCTATGCTACAAAAAATCATGCTAAAGGATTTGAGACCAAGAACATCTCCAGTAATGCACAAAGCCATCTCAACTAGCCCCCTCCCCATTTCTGGCTGACACGCACACCCCCTGTAGTGGCTCATGGCAAACCCGCAGCGAGGGCAGCATCAGACTGGACATGAACTGCAGCAAAGCAACAGGCCTTCTCAATGTATGCACTCATGGGCATATTTATGGGGATTTGGTGCAGGGCAGCACAGCAAGTCACCTTGTTGCACTGCCCTATGGCAAAGTGAAATGGCAGGAATGCGCTGTATCTATTGCATAAGGCGCATTACTGTCCTTTCCCCCTGCGCGGGTGCCATTTCTGCAGCCTAGCACCAATGCAGGCACCCTTGCACCATGGTGCAAGGGTGCCTGCGTTACAGGCAGGATTATTTTTGTGCAGGAAGGGGAACCTTACTGCACAAAAACAATCCATAGAGGCGTTTTCCTCTTTCATTGTGTGCTGCAGAATCCAGCACACAAAGAAACAAAAAACTAGGAGAAATAAAGTTATTGCTCCTCATTGCACCTCCCTGGGAGGCAAAAGGCTTTGGCGCATTCCCAGGTTTACAAGTCCTTGTAAATATGGGGAAGTGTCAAAATCCATGGGTGTTGCATGGGAACACCCACCGCAAAGCCCATGGAACGCCTCCATAGTGCAGAGTAAGGCAACGCAGCGCTTTGTGCCGCCTTGTCTTACTCCATATCTATGAGGCCATTTAAAGCCATGCAGAGTGGCTTTGCGTGACCTCATAGATATGATTTGGTGGTTTGCCCTGCTGGAGCGTCACAAAACGTGATGCTACGGCGGTGCAAGGGACTTGTAAATATGCCCCTCAGTAGCTGGAGCAACTTCCATGTGTCCATCAGGACTCTCCCATCCCACCCCAATTTAGGAAAGAGTTGAAGACACGCCTCTTTAATGAGCAATACATACCAACTCAACAGCCCACCTCCATTCTCCGAGCCCAGCTGGGACTCTAGTCGCTTGTCAACTATATCTCTACCCTTTGACTATGAGCAGAGCTCTGCTGCATTGTGGGTACATTTCTGCCATACACATCCAACATCCATCCATACATACATAGATACATTCAATCATGCCCTGCATTTTGTGTATGGATGCAGAGCAGTGAGACCGGCTATGACAACGCTAGTCACACATGCATTGGCTCTCCATTCCAGGAAATCGAGACGCTCCCACGTTGCAAGTCTTGGGTTGTTGGCAGTTGTACAAGTCACACAACACCTTCTTGCATCACATGACTAGAATACTGAATGCCCACTCAGGTCTGTAGCCAGAGAGATCCCTGTTCCTTCATTGACTATGTTTGTTGCACTGACTCGTTGTGTAGGTCTCTAAGGTAAGTCTGTAGGCTGTACTGCACAGAGCTTTGCAACGTGGCAAAAATGCACCAGATACTTTTTACTCCAGTTTGTTCAATTTAGTTTTGCATAAGGAACAACCATAGTGCAAATTTAGTATGTTTAATGTATTCGTTGTAATGATGAAACATAGAGCAAAATCTGTTTGCTACATTCCCTATTTGTCAAGCTGGTGCAAAATTAGATTTGTTTTTGCACCAGTGCAAGGTTTATGTACTATGGGGCTTATTTACAAGTCCCCTTGCGCCACTTTTGCGTCACTTTTCCCATTTTAAAAATGACGCAAAAGTGGCGCAAGGGGCTTGTAAATCTGCCCCTATATTTTTTATTTTATCAGAAGTTGAGAGATTGTGTTGTTTGTCATCTTTATATGTGGTGCTGTGTTCATTGCCTTGTTCAAAAGTGCATTCAGATTCATCCAGATTGTGGGTAAATAATAGTTCTTTTCCTAAAAGAACATTTTCTTGTTTCTCCCCAGCACCAGTTTGCCATTTCCTGGTCCCAAAATAATGTGACTCTCTGAATAAAGAGCAGACAGATGCACTTTTTCTACGACCAAACTACCACATTAAAATGCATTAGCACTAGCAGAGGGGCTGGAGATAACGTGGCTTTTTATGAGGAATTTCTGATCAGGAAGGGACTCATTTGTCAAATGTAAGCCTCAGCAGATGTGGTGAGCCGATGCAATGCTAAATACACAAAAATAAAAAAATAAAAAAACCTTGCCAAACAGCAGGCGGCTTTAGATTAAAGTGAAGGAGCATTCCACATTAATCCAACTCCTGAATTTACAATTTCCTCATTCAGCCTTGGAGGACTGGCAGACCAGGCCCAATTACAGTGTGCTGGGAACTCATGGGCGCCTGCGAGGTTCTGGCTTTATCAGGTATGGCAAAGGGCCCACGCTGCATTGTCAAACATATTATTACTACGAGACACCAAAAAAACATGCCCTCATCATTCAATGCTACAAGGGCGCCCAAAGTGCAATGCAGAAATTCGCTGCTTTAATTCCCAAGTAGAAAAGACGGAGGAATTTTTAGTTTCTATGTTTTTATTCCTGTAGTGTTATTGTTAAAGTTTTAAAATGTCCCTTAAGCGCCCACATTTTGGATAGAAACACTGTCAGTTTAGGACCAGCACTTTATAACAGAAAAATGCGTTTTGCATTTATATTTTTGCACGTACTGATTATTTGTTTAATGGTTAACTTATTTGTTATTGTAGTTTTATAAAGGACCAGAAGCTATCAAAGAGTTGCTTCAAGGAGCTGCTTCAGTTTTATGTCTACAGAGTATGAATATCTCACCTAAAACCAAGACTTAAACTTAATGGAAGATCATTTTTCCACAAAGCAGACGTGCATTGAATTACATTTGCATATCATTACCATATTGCCCCTCTTCCAAATCACTGCCTTTATCAGTGAGGGCGACCCTCAACCCAAGATAGGCATCTACAAAAGGGACAACCGACCACTAAAATCCTGGTTTTCTCCTCTTTACTAGGTGAGACGTTGATGGTAGGAAGAAGTTGTTGCTGTGCATCAGGTACGCTGTAATGTGTATTAATGTGTAAATGTAGGGGCATATTCTCAAGGACTTATCGCCGACTTACCGGCACTTTAGTGCCGCAAAAGTGGCGATATACTTATCACCCTATTCTCAAGTGGTGCAAACTGCCGATATCGCCAGTTTCCCAGCGATATCCTCCGCAAAAAACATCGCCACGGATGAGAGCGACAACTCACACTAATGATATGCAGAGTAGGCGTTCCCGTGCAAAAACACACGAAAACACCACTTCGCGATATTCTCAACGACCAGCCAGATCCGCGATGCGACCCAAAAACAGGCGATAAGGCGCGTTAGCAGCAGGGATTTAACACCTGCCTTTTACTGGTGTGAACAGGACGACAACCTGCAGCATGAAAGGGAGCCCAGCCCAGAGCCACATCTGAAGACCAACACATGTCATGGAGCTACTGACCATGCATCTCGGAGACCCAAGAGGGCCACAACAGCCACCACCCCCAGGACCCCCCTCCCCCGGACTACCACCGAGGCAGAGCAGAACAAGACAGCTGACCTTCCCAAAACGTCATGGCCCCTCAGCCACACAATTGCAGAATGTGGGGAGAGGTGGGAACCAAGTATGTGTGAAGGAGGCAAGTCACCCATGAACAAGAATGTACACAATGCCAAGTGTGGCGGTGATGTGCTGGACAGACTACAGTATGCAGAGCACAGACATGTCCATGTGGACATATACTGCTGGTGTTTGTAGGGTTGTGGACAGTGGACGCAACCATGTTACCTCAGGCAGTGGGGAAGACCCCGGTCATGTATCCGTGTCGTCCCCCCCTGTAAGCGTAAGCGGAGTGGGCTGGGCCGGCGTATGCCAGGCCAGCGTAGGAGTGTGAATAAATAAGCCAGGGCTCTGGGCATGGTTCACTTCCCGGATGGCCAACGCGTCTGCCAGAGAGGCGCCCCTCACCCTGCCACGAGACCGCCGCCATTACCGCCAGCCTCCTCAGCCGATCGCTGGCGTCCACGACACAGGCCCCCAGCGCACCCAGCGGCACAGCACCGCGGAGTTATGTGTGTGCTGACTACTGTCTGTGGCCTACACTGCGGTCAGCAGGGCTCTCAAATCAAATCCAATCCTGACCTGCAAGGACACGCCATCTTCTCTGGCTGCACACCCGCTGAGCGCTTCAGGTGCCACCAACTCAGTGCACCACAAGTCATCGCCACGTGGCTGTGGGCCCTTTCTGACCGCTGCCTCCGGCCTACACTGCAGTCAGCAGGGCTCACAATTCAAATTGAGTCTTGATTTATTAATGGCGCAGTCCAGTAGGCAACAGACATTGCTTCCAGTGCGGCCTGCCCGGACGACGCATCATCGCAGGCTGCACACCCGCTGAGCGCTTCAGGTGCCACCAACTCAGTGCACCACAAGTCATCGCCACGTGGCTGTGGGCCCTTGCTGACCGCTGCCTCTGGCCTACACTGCGGTCAGCAGGGCTCTCAAATCAAATCCAATCCTGACCTGCGAGGACACGCCATCATCTCTGGCTGCACACCCGCTGAGCGCTTCAGGTGCCACCAACTCAGTGCATCACAACACATGTACCCTTTATGATTGAGTTTTGTGCTGTGGACAGCTGACGCGACAATGTCGCCTCAGGCAGTGGGGAAGACCTGAGACGATGATGATGAAGATGAGGCAGGTGTACCACACCCCACTGCAGCTGCAGCGGGAATATCCCGAAGGGACACAATGATTAACAATCACTTCACATGAGCACGCTCATCTCTGGTGCCCCTACTTCAGTGCACTGCAAGTCATGGACCCTTTATGATTGAATCTTTTGTGTGTGATTCCAGATCTGGTGCCCCTACCTCAGTGCGCTGCAAGTCATGGACCCTTTATGATTGAATCTGTGTGTGTAATACGAAGATCACTGTTCTAGTTGTTGCCAGCAACAACCACTCCCTGAGTGCTGGCTTACACTCACCCCACACCCATCCAGCACAGGCGTCACTGGACATGTGACCCTGGCAATAAAAAGTGGCCGGGCGCACGTGCCCGTAGCCAGTTCCACTATCTATCTAAGTGTGTCCTTGTGGTCATTATGTATGCATGATGAGCCAGGGCCCTACCACCTTACCTTGTGCTGTGGACTGCGGACGCAACCATGTCACCTCAGGCAGTGTCTAAGACCTTGGACACGTAGCTCTGTCGTCCCCCCCTGTAAGCGTAAGCGGAGTGGGCTGGGCCGGCGTACGTCAGGACAGCGTAGGGGTGTGAAGGATTTGCCCGGGGCTCTGGGTGTGGTTCAGTTCTGGCCTGGACAAGGAAGTAACTAATGCGTGTGTCTCTGTTGTAGTGTCGGGGCCACCCTGCCCGCAATCGACAATGTTGCAATGTAGCATGCACCCTGAGGGCGGGCTCGCACGAACGGAGAAATGAAGGAGCGCAAGACCGCTCGGGATCTTGGCTCATACATGCCAAGTGTTGTGTGTATCTGTAATGCCGCAGCAAGAGCCAAATGCCTAGACCTACTTGCAGCACGAGTTCAGCCACGCATGGACTCTACATCTGTGTCCGCCCTATCCTTACCATAGGCCTACACTCACGTGGCCGCCCACCTTCAACGGACAACATCACAGTGTGGTTGTCAGGCTTGTGGACATGCGCAGACAGGCATGACAATGGTGTGCCATAGGAGTGCAAGTGATGCAACCGCACTGCGCACACAAGTAAATAGGCTCGGGAGGGAGGAGCAGCTGTGAGGCAACGTAACACACAGTGATGCCGCACATTTGCCACATGCAAGACATGTCAAACATGAATCCCAAAGTTGCACACATCCCACCCCACCCCCAACAAGCCACTTCACATTTCCTGAATGCAAGCAGATGAGAAACTAACATAAGGGATGAAAGCTCATTTGTCTGAACTATCAGGCGGAAGCACATCTGCACCTCCGACCTCGGAATTGCATGTGCCCGGCACCCCCTGACAGATACTATAGCAGCTGATGTCGACTCCCACACTACGCACAGCCCGACGAAAGACCAACGTATACACACCCCACACACAGAAGTCCTTGCTCGAAGTCATCTTGCATGGAATGGCCTTCACACTTACTCCCACACCATCCCAGGCGTACAACCGTTGCACACTAAAACAACTCATTGATCCGAGCTGTGGCATTTCATCCACAGAACTGGCGCAGGTCAGAACAGTGCCGCTTCAACCAGAGCCACTAACGCAATGGCAGAACATCCCGGACACATGCACAACCCCTGTCACGTGGAACTGTACCGTGCACGTATGCTGCATTTACTGGGGGTACTGCCATTGGCAGTGCTGCGGATCAGTTACCGGCTAAGCTTCCGCCTTGCCAACGTCACCTGCGTTCAGCCTGTGTTGCATTGTCGATCGTGCATATTCGAGTGGTCCATGGATGTCTGCCTATCCAACAGGACGGTAGCTGAACTGGATTTTGACATGTGTGTGCGCCCCCTGTTGGCCCACGACCAAGAGTGTCACCATGATACCCGTTTATGGGATGCCTTGATACTTGGCATACATGCTGGTAGCTGGACCTGGGAGATTGCACAACTCCTCGTGTGCAGTGACCACATTGAACCGCTCCCCTATTGGGCTGTAGTGCTAATTGGTGAAAGGGGGTGGACGCAGCACATCTGTCCGGACCTGCTAATGGATGGCCTCGCCGTCCTGTTTGATGAAGTCGACAACGAGCTCATGTTGGAAATGATAGCCTACGAAGCTGCAATCGCTTTTATGGACGAGTAACTACGTACCTGCAGCCACAACAGATTGGAACCCATTGCACATGTCCCAACACCTTGTTGCATCTTGGAGATCTGGTCACATATCCCACGACAACAGTGGACATGGCTGCATTCGCCTGGACTCCGAATACATGAGCGGACAACAATGCCGAACAACACACACCTGTGAAAGGTGAGGCACTCGCCCGGAGTGGTCAGCGGCGCTTGGCAACGGTCCTCATTCTGACATACTGCTGCATTGGTCTGCATGTTGTGGCACTGATCTTGCCCATACTGACACGCATATGATAATAAAGTCTACGCACATTCACTTGTTTTCAACTGTGATGTGAGTTGTTTTGAATGACAATGTGTGTCTCACTGCCTATCTGGGTCACGGCCATACATGCGCACTGATAGCATTACCCAGGCAGTACCTTTTTGTGGAATCACTGACCCTGCATTCATCCATACTTTCATACTTGATTGAGCATAGCCATGACACATCAGTGTGAATTAGAATGTTTTATTCACATTCAGTGGAGTGTTGAAGCTGGACCATTACAGGGCCATGCAAACTCCACTTTGCAATGTTGCCCCATGGAGGGCCAGCCGGAGTCCTTTAGGGATTGACAAGTTCATCGGGAGTGGAAGACTTCAGTCCGCAGTGTGCTTGCTGTGTCATTGGTAACCAATCCAAATATGGCAGTCCATGTCGAGGTCCAAGGTGAGTGTCGCTGAGTGTATCGGGGACAGTGGAAGGTGTTATTCCAGGGCATGATGCAGAGGGCAGAACCAAGCTGAAACAGGCCATATGAGATAAATGCTACCACTTCAATCTTACCAATCTTACCACCAAGCCAGATTCATCATCATCTTCCTCCTCTGATGTGTCAGGTGCCTCACATGTGGGTCGTGGTGTTTAGTCTGCCGCACTGTGTGGCACTGACACTTCAGGGGGCGGAGATGTGGATGGAGTAGTAGCAGCAGCAGTCATCCGCGCCAGGCCGTGTGGCGGAAATGCCATGATGAGGATCTGCAGGGCATGGAAGATCCCAGCTACATCTCGCTGGTGTGCAGCCGTGGCAGCTAATCGTTCCGCATGCATCCGCTCCATGTTCTCCATGATCCTCCGCATGTGCCCCAACTCCCGGCTGACATCGCTGGAGCCACTCTGACTAGACAGTTGTTCTTGTCTCCGAGTCATGACTCCAGCGATGTCAGCCATGGATTGTTGGAGCGATACCAAAGGGGATGATGGACGGAGCGCTTGAGCTAATCAAACACTCACCCCCAGTCAACTGATCTGGGTTTAATCCATCATCATTCTTTAGCTCACTCCACCACCCCAGTTCAGACATGGCCATATGCAAATCAGTCTGACCCTGTGCCTCATGGGAACAGTCCAGCCCGAACTGCCAAGCCATGTCTTCCCTGGACCGGAAACAAGCATCCTGGGACCGGTTTCTGGCTATTCAGCCGTCATCAGCCAGGCTAGCTTGAATCCAGTGGCAAAGTGAGCAAGGGACAAACGTCTGGGCATACCCTGCCAACTTAGGGCGAACAAAGCGATACCAAAGGGGATGATGGACGGAGCGCTTGAGCTAATCAAACACTCACCCCCAGTCAACTGATCTGGGTTTAATCCATCATCATTCTTTAGCTCACTCCACCACCCCAGTTCAGACATGGCCATATGCAAATCAGTCTGACCCTGTGCCTCATGGGAACAGTCCAGCCCGAACTGCCAAGCCATGTCTTCCCTGGACCGGAAACAAGCATCCTGGGACCAGTTTCTGGCTATTCAGCCGTCATCAGCCAGGCTAGCTTGAATCCAGTGGCAAAGTGAGCAAGGGACCCACGTCTGGGCATACCCTGCCAACTTAGGGCGAACAAAGCGATACCAAAGGGGATGATGGACGGAGCGCTTGAGCTAATCAAACAGTCACCCCCAGTCAACTGATCTGGGTTTAATCCATCATCATTCTTTAGCTCACTCCACCACCCCAGTTCAGACATGGCCATATGCAAATCAGTCTGACCCTGTGCCTCATGGGAACAGTCCAGCCCGAACTGCCAAGCCATGTCTTCCCTGGACCAGAAACAAGCATCCTGGGACCGGTTTCTGGCTATTCAGCCATCATCAGCCAGGCTAGCTTGAATCCAGAGGCAAAGTGAGCAAGGGACCCACGTCTGGGCATACCCTGCCAACTTAGGACGAACAAAGCGATACCAAAGGGGATGATGGATGGAGCGCTTGAGCTAATCAAACACTCACCCCCAGTCAACTGATCTGGGTTTAATCCATCATCATTCTTTAGCTCACTCCACCACCCCAGTTCAGACATGGCCATATGCAAATCAGTCTGACCCTGTGCCTCATGGGAACAGTCCAGCCCTAACTGCCAAGCCATGTCTTCCCTGGACCGGAAACAAGCATCCTGGGACCGGTTTCTGGCTATTCAGCCATCATCAGCCAGGCTAGCTTGAATCCAGTGGCAAAGTGAGCAAGGGACCCACGTCTGGGCATACCCTGCCAACTTAGGACGAACAAAGCGATACCAAAGGGGATGATGGACGGAGCGCTTGAGCTAATCAAACACTCACCCCCAGTCAACTGATCTGGGTTTAATCCATCATCATTCTTTAGCTCACTCCACCACCCCAGTTCAGACATGGCCATATGCAAATCAGTCTGACCCTGTGCCTCATGGGAACAGTCCAGCCCGAACTGCCAAGCCATGTCTTCCCTGGACCGGAAACAAGCATCCTGGGACCGGTTTCTGGCTATTCAGCCGTAATCAGCTAGGCTAGCTTGAATCCAGTGGCAAAGTGAGCAAGGGACCCACGTCTGGGCATGGAGCGAACAGTGGGTGTCCGTTAGGGACTGTAAGTGGACCCTGATGGGACTTAGACACCCACGTATGGCATCTAGTTTGGCTGCCATGAGGTCGAACCCCACCCGCAGCTGATCAGCCATCTTCTCCTGGCGTTGGAATGCCATGTGTTGGTCGTGGGGGTCCTGGGAGACAGCCGTGGTGGTGGCTGCTTCCTGCTGTGTGGTCTGTGCAGGGGGTGGGGTCTCCTCGATGCAGCTGGGCTGCCCTGCTCCTGGAGGTGGGGTGCCGAAGCTGTCCATGAGCTGCTGGAGGGTGTCGGTGTCGATGTTGGGGAGGTCCTCTTCGTCATCAGTGCTGAGTTGTTGTGTCTGCTCTGCAGGAGGTGTTGATTCTCCCTCTGCAATGTGAAGGGGAGATGCAGATTGACACTGTGTTCACATGTATGTTCACGCATTGTACAAGTTTACTAATGGACTGCATGACAATGTACATTGTGACTGTTTGTGAAGAGATGCCTATTTGATGTGGGACAGTTGACATTTCTACACCATCAGGGATGTGAGGTTGTACTTGTCCATTGTCATCTCACAGTTTCCTGCTATGCCAAATGCAAATGGCCATTTTCTACACACAAGCAGCAGCAGTTGTGTCCTCTGTTCTGTTGTGAAAGTGTTGCAGTTTGTACCTCATTGTTGTCAATGTTGAGGTGCTCTGATTCTTATTTGTGTGTGCTGCATTGTGGGTAAGTTGCCCCTTCAGCTCTGATTTGGCTGGCCCTTCTCCCTTTCAGGCGGTGTGCCTTTCACTTCTGTGCTTATACAGTGCTGAGATGTTGCAGACTTGGGTAAATGGGGCTCTTGGTCGGAGTTGTGACTCTTGGGCATGGTTTGTCCGCATATGTGCTCTACTTAATTGTGCATGTGTGCCATTGTGCCCATCTCCCCCCGTCCCCCCAGTCCCTGGTCGTTACTCACCCTGTTGCTGTTGGCTCAAGTCATGTTGTGCAGTGTCCGGTCCCCCAAATCCTGCCACCATCTCCCCACTGATGACTGTGGACTCCATCTCATCCAGCCCCTGGTGTGTCGCTGGACTCCCGCCTCCAGTCTGCATTGCTGCTTTCCGGTTGTTAGGGAGTTTCAGCTTGGTTTTGCACTTGACATCATTCCAGCGCTTCTTGCAGTCGTCCACTTCCCTTCTCTTCACTCCAACTGCATTCACCTTGGCCACGATGGACTGCCAAATTGTATTTTCATTTGCCAATGACACAGTGGAGGTGATGAACAGTTGGTGGTGGTGTTCTATCACCTCCGTAATGTGGATCTGGTTTCCCTGCGTACTGAAACGCGGGTTCCTCTTCTTCTTCTCCTTGCCCTTCCCTGGCCCCGAGGTCCCAGGCTGGTCCTCCGTGGGGCTTGTGGGGTTCTGGTTGTCCTCTGTACTTGCTCCGGCTACCTCCATGGTGCTTCGCAGTTGTTTGTGTTTCTTGTTGCCGCTTTTCTAGTGATTTTTCCCGCCTGACTTGTGGGACTTGCAGGCCTGGCGATGCTTATCGCTGACTTTTTTATCGCAGTTTGGCCCATCGCCACTTTTTTCACGTTCGGCTTTGGATTCTTATCGCCGTCACGGTGATTTTATCGCAGCCATTTGACGCGTTATCGGGACACTATCGCATGTTACCGCCGTGTTGAGAATACGTCGTTGTCACTGCGTTCTTTTCCCGCGATAGACGGCGATAAGGGAAATTGCGTTAACCTATTTTGGCGATGTTTATCGCACGTTCTTGAGAATATCCCCCGTATTTTTATACATTGGTGTGAAGTCCTACCTTTGAGTCTGGCGTTCTCCGTTTTATTTTTTTTAACTAAATTAAGTAGAGTCCGCCTACACACCTAGTGGAGCCTACAGCAACAGGAAACAAGCATTGGGAAAGCCAACAGGTCTCGTTTTTCCAAACAATAAATAGCAAAACCAATAGATATGGCTTGTGTTGGTGTTTAGGAGCAGTGGACAACTTTGTGTGTGCTGCTCCAGCTGTCTTAAAAGTATATCACAATGAACCAACCTCTTGGACGATAACAGGACAGAAGCTGGGAGTGAGGCCTCTTGGGTGAACAGACTGCAGTAGCAGAGTTAAGCTGTATCTTCAAAGAAGGTTGTTATAAAAGAGTCATAAGATGAGATTTGTGTTGTGAGTTGTGAACCTAGAAGTTATAACTAGTAAAATATTGCATAGTAGGAACTTTTAATAATGGGCCAAATTTTTCAGTTCAGCTGTAAGAAAAGTTTTGTTCCCAAACAGTTTTACAAACAATCCTATAAATCCACAGAGATGTTTTCATGACTGGAAAGTAAAACAAATGAACCAGCAAGTGTATTTAGTGAATTGCCTTAGCCTATCATAAAGGCAAATAGTGCACTCTTCCTAAATAAAAAAAAGACCTTAAACCAGCATTTAAAATGTAAACATGATAGCAAGGCATAGTAAACAATGATTCACCCATGAAAGTCAGTGGATGACGTAGGCTGACGCAAAGTCCACTCTCTCTGTACTTCCATTTAATTTTTATTTTTTTAAAGAATTTAGATTTGTCAACCCACACCGTGCCACATTGTGTCACACGATTTTGTCTCCTTTCACATTGTCACTCGGTGAGGAGCCTAACTAATACAGTGGTAGGGAAGCTGAGCTGGAAACCACTGAACAAAGTGGATTTTCAGCTTGTCTTTGGAGGCCAATGCACCTGATGTTCATTAAGGGGTGTGAAAAAAACCCAGGACATCGGTGACACCATCAGCTGTGACCCTGTGTTTTTTTTTTGGGGGGGGGGGGGTGGTGGAGGGATTATTGGGGGCAGAGTTCCTGTAAAGTAACTCTCAGCACGAGGCCTCCAAGGCCCCGCCCCTTCTCACATGGTGACATTTTTTATAAGTTGGCTGATCTGAGAATTGGTGAGGTGAGGTCTCCCAAATAGCCAAAGCTTTCTGTAGTGACCTATACATGTTTTAAATATTCGCAATTTTAGTGGCTCAGAGTGACGGCCCACAGATAAGGTCCAAACTAAGGGGCATATCATCAACGAGGCGATAAAAAATTATCGCCGCTTTTGCGTCCGTTTTCAGACGAAAAGCGGCGATAATTTTATCGCCTAATCAGCAAGGTCACGCTATTGCGTGAAACCTTGCATTAGCACCTGTTCTCTGAACGCCCAGCTTTGCATCTCTAATGAGATGCAAAGTGGGCTTTCCTGCCCTGACATAACTGGAGAAATGTCGCTAAGCGACATTTCTCCAATTATCAATGGGCACGCTAACCTGCAGAGCGACAAGCAAAGTAGCGATAACTTCTGTTATCGCTACTTTCCTTACGCCTGCTTCAAGACTGACTTAGCCATGATATCCTATGTAAGGTGGATATATTGGCTAAGTATGCCTTGCCCTATCATCAAGCTATCGCCAAACTTTGTGAGATTATCGCTGGATTTCCAGCGATAATCTCACATTTGGCAGTTAGCGCTTGGAATTTTATCGCTTTTGAGATAAGCGTTGCTAATAGCACGCTATCTCAGCGATAAAATTCCACGTTACCCGGCGATAATTATCCTAGCGCTAAGTGCGCTTAGCGATAATTATCGCCGGTCCTTGATGATATGCCCCCAAATGCTTTTCCCATTGAGCAAAAAATAAAATGGTTTGGTGGAAACCTCTACAAAACTAATCACGAAAGGATCCTTATGCAGGGAACCCCATTGAAGAAAGCTGAGAAAGTCCAGCATTGCTGCTAAACCTTTGACAGGAAAAAGAAATGAAACTTCTTTTAGCACAGGATTAAGAAAATGTGATCATTCTGTATTGATATGTAGCATTAACAACTAATCTCTGAGTCAAAGAAGTTACCTCTGTATCCTCAATTATGATTAAATTATCCTTTCAGCATCCAAGCTCAAGCCACGAGCAACGGCTGCCCTCTTCTCCTGCCAACGCGAAGCTCTGACGCTGACCTGCTCTTTGCATTAGCAGCGACTGCCCGTGTCTCCCACCAAAGCAAAGCTCTGAAATGACCTGCTGTTCACACTTACAATGATCTCCTCTCTACCTCCATCAACGCGAAGCTCTGGTTGATACTTCTCATGTGGAACTCAACTGAGTGGGAAGGTAAACTTTCCACCAGCACAAACCTGGTCCCTGTATCAAACCCCATGCCCAATCACGGATGGCCTGAACTTTTAAGTTAGCTCTGGTCCAGTGTCTCCTGATAACAGAAATTGGCGCTGTGCACTTTTTGGCACTATTTTTAGCTGAAACTTTACAAATTCATAACTCTGTTTCCACTTATTGGATTTTTCTCATTTTGGTGTCATTTTATTGATTAAAATTAGTGTTCTAAATTGGTGTGGGATTTTTCTTGTGTTGTTTTTTCACTTTATTACTGTTTGAGAACTGCATACAAGCTGTACACATTGCCTCTGAGGTAAGCCTGACTGCTCCGTGCCAAGCTACCCAAGGGTTCAGGACAGGTTTATTTGGTGAATTTTGTGGTTCACTCTGATAAGGACTGAGTTTATTACTTAAATGGGGCACTCACCAACATAAACTAATAACAGAATTTCTTACAATTGAGACATGTGCAGAATGATTTTTGAAGGAAGGCTGCTCTGAATAATTTCCCAGTAAAAAATGACTCTCTTAAGACCATCAATTCACATCCTTTCTCAGCTGCATCCAATAGCTCTCCCCTCACCCAGAGGTGGTTCTATTTGGGATCTAACTTTCCATTGCTGTGTCCTCATTCATCACCTGGGCTAAGGGATGGTTCAAACCCTTTTTTAGGCATCATTATATATTTTTCTTTAAATATTTAAAGGAAAATCTGATGAAAATTAATCCTCAAAGTGCTACAAATTGTTTGTTTAGGTGGCATGATGAAAAATTAAGATGACGTCATATGTGCAGCCAGTGGCGATGTAGGTTAAACCTATCACTTGCTCAAGAGCCACTCTCCTGCCACTTAGTCCCTGAGCATAAAACCTGAACAAAGTTGCACATCCGGTCAGTCAACTGTGAGTATTAGAGCGCATAATGAATCTGCCAGAAGAGGTACACACTGGATCTTATACAACTTTTAGTATTGTCCAAAAAGACATCCCATTTTATGCATTTCGTCCAAAGTAGGTATCTTGTATACAGAAAACATACGTGAGAAGAACTGATATAATATACAGTGATACTCAAGGTACGGCCCGGGCGCCGCATACGGTTCTCCTGTCCTTTAAATGCAGCCCTCTCGTCAACAGCAGCACTGAGATGCTATTTACTCGACTCAGGTCTAACAAAAAAAGATGTCAAATAAACAGAAAAGTATTTATTTCAAGGTTAATTGAAGTGAAAGAATGGAAATGACTATGATGTCTTGTACCATTTAAATTTGGGAACACTTTCTTTTTTAAATACATCTTGCAGCAAAAGTGTAAAACGATGGTAATCTTAAAAATTCAAAAAGTGTATTTTATTAAAATGCACAACTGTTTCACCTTAGTTTCAGTGCATTGAGAAGTATTTTTAAAGTGAGAGGGGGATATTCTCAAGAACGTGTGATAATTATCGCAAAATTAGCTTAACGCAACTTTGCACATCGCAGTCCATCGCGGGAAAATAACACCGTGTTAACGTTGTATTCTCAACACGGCGGCACCATGAGATAGTCTCACGATAACGCGCAAAATGACCGCGTTAAAATTAACGCGATGCCGAAAAAACGCGAAACACGAACGCGAAAAAAGTTGCGATGTGGCCAACCGCAATAAAAAAATCAACGATAACCAGCGACAGGCCTGCAATTCCCACGCGTCATGCGGGAAAATGCACTATAAAAGCACCGAAAAACACAAACAAAATAATTAAAACTGCGTAGCACCATGGAGGAAGCCGGAGCAAGTACAGAGGACGACCAGAACCCCACAAGCCCCCAGGAGGACCAGCCTGGGACCTCGGGGTCACGGAAGGGCAAGGAGAAGAGGACGAGGTTCAGTCCGCAGGAAAACAGGATCATCATCACGGAGGTGATAGAACACCACCAACAACTGTTCGTCACCTTCAACGTGTCATTGGCAAACAAAAATGCAATATGGCAGTCCATCCTGGACAATGTGAATGCAGTCGGAGTGAGGAGGAGGACAATTGGAGAGGTCAAGAGGCGCTGGAATGATGCGAAGCGCAAAACCAAGAAGAAACTCGCTGACAACCATCAGGCAGCAATGCAGTCTGGAGGTGGCAGTCCAGCGGAACACCAGGAGCTGGACGAGATGGAGGAAATGGTGGCCACAGTCATCAGTGGGGAGACGGTGGCAGGAGTTGGGGGTCCGGACACTGCTCGACATGAGCTGACACAACAGCACCAGGGTGAGTACCGAACAGGAACTGGGGGGACGGGGGGAGATGGGCACAATGGCACACATGCACAATTAAGTAGAGCACACTGCACACCCACAATGACTCTGGATCATATCCCTGATCCCCTTGGCACACTGCAGCACACATACAAACAGCAAGTAGGCCCCCATCCACTATGGGCACAAAGGGGTCCCTCCCCACACAGCACCAATCTCACAACCAACCCATGCACACGTGTCAAAACCAGCAAAGCTGCATGTCTGTGAGCCACACTGACAATGCAAGTGACACTGCATGACCAACAGCATGGCTGCAGTCCAATTATCATGACATGGTGCACGCCACAACACTGAGTTGGCTGAGTGTGGAACACATCCGTAAAAGGAGCAGGTCACACTCTGACACATCCACGTGCACAAACAGCCCCTGACGCCAACAACACATCTGCGGATAAACCATGCCCAAGAGTCCAAAATCCAAACTAGAGCCAAGATTAGCCAAGTCTGCAACATCCCAGCACTGTAGAAGCACAGAAGTCAAAGGCACACCGCCTCAAAGGGATAAGGGGCAGCAAAATCACAGCTGCAGGGGCGACTCTCCCACAATGCAGCACACACACATAGCAATGACAGCACATCATCATTGACGACAATGTGGAACAAAGTGCAACACTCTCACTACAGAACAGAGGACACAACTGGTTCCGCTTGTGCGTAGAAACTGGACAATCACATCTCGCATAGCAGGAAACTGTGAGATGATGATGTACGTGTACAACCTCACATCCGTGATGTAGTTAAAATGTCCACTGTCCCGCATCAAATAGCCAGCTCCTCCCAAACAGTCACAATGTACATTGCCATGAAGTCTGTATGTAAACTTGAACAATGCGTCAACATACATGTCAACACAATGTCAAAATGCATCTCCCCTTCGCATTGCAGAGGGACAATCAACACCTCCTGCAGAGCAGACCAGACAACTCATCAGTGATGATGAAGAGGACCTCCACACCTTCGACACCGACGCCCTACAACAGCTCATGGACAGCTACCGCAACCCACCTCCAGGAGCAGGGCAGCCCAGCTGCATCGAGGAGACCCCACCCCCTGCATAGACCACACAGCAGGAAGCACCCACCACCACGTCTGGCTCCCAGCACCTCACCGAAGAACACATCGTATTCCAAGGACGTGTTAGACTGCCAGAAGGAGGTGGCTGAACAGGTGCGGGTGGGGTTCGACCTCATGGCAGCCAAACTAGATGCCATACGTGGGTGTCTAAGTCCCATCAGGGACCACTTACACTCCCTTACGAACACCCACAGTTCGCTCCATGATGTCCAACAATCCATGCCCGACATCGCTGGAGTCATGACTCTGAGAGGAGAACAACTGTCTAGTCAGAGTGGCCTCAGCGATGTCAGCCGAGAGTTGGCACAGATGCTGAGGATAATGGAGAACATGGAGCGGATGCATGCGGAAAGAATGGCTGCCACTGATGCACACCAGCGAAAAGTTGTTGGGATCTTCCATGCCCTGCAGATCCTCATCATCGCATTGCTGCCACTAAGGCAGTTGCTGATGAATGCTGCTGGTACTTCTACACACACATCTCCGGCACCTGATGTGTCAGTGGCACACAGTGCTGCAGACCAAACATCAGCACCCACATGTCAGACAGATGACATAGAGGACGAAGATGCGGGTGATTCCACCTTTGTAGTAAGAAGGAGCCAGTAGCATTCTTCTCCGCCATATGCCCTGTTTCAGCTTGGTTCTGCCCTCTGCATCATGCCCTGTAACAACACCTCCCACTGTCCCCCGAAACACTCTGCGAGACTCACCTTGGACCTCGACATGGACTGCCATATTTTGTTTGCTTACCAATGACATAGCAATCAGACTGCGGACTGTACTCTTCCTCTTCCGATGTACTTGTCAATCCCTAAATGACTCTGGCTGGCCCTCCACTGGTCTACAATGTAATGTGGGGTTTGCATGGCCATGTAGTGCTCCAGCTCCGACACTCCACCGAATGTGAATAAATCATTCAAATTCACACAGATGTGTCATGTCCATAATCGATCAAGTATGAAAGTGTGGCTGAAGGTAAGGACATTGATTGCCCAAATAGGTACACCCTGGTAAATGAAAGCAATGTGCATGTTTGACGGTGACACACATAGGAAGTGAGATGACTGGGAATGTGTGCACTAGCTGTGGCCTCATTGCTCTGAAACAACAATCGTGCAATTCCTCAACTTTGCCCCACGCAATGTTAGAAATTGGGCTGGGTATGAAATGTCAAAGTCGTTGGCAGGCCTAAAGTAGTGTCCCCCATCACATTTGACAACAGAACATCTCTTCGCATACCTACTCACACTCAACTGGGTGGACACAGCCTGTAGTGATGGATCACATTGATCCACATGGCAAGAATATGGACACCATACTCACATTGCTGAAGACACGTAAGAGCACAGGTCTATCAGCAACTATCCCAACCACTATGTCTGGCTCACAGAGGTGGAGCTGGCAATAGGGACTCACCCCTAAGTGAAATGCGTCAGTCAGTCCCTCCCTGTGTACGGACAATGCTCATTGAGGCACACGATTTGTCATTCTAATCAACACTCATCACAGTTGAACACTAGTGAAGTTGCGTAGACTTTATTGCCATGTGCGTGTCAGTACGGGCAAGACAAGGGCCACAACATGCAGACCAATGCATCAGACACTAACAGGCAGCATTCAGTCACGGTACAGTTCCACGTGACAGGCGTTGTGCATGCGCCTGGGATGTTCTGCCATTGCGTTGGTGGCTCTCGTAGAACCGGCACTCTTCTGACCTGCGGCAGTTATGTGGATGATATGCCACAGCTCGGAGCAATGAGTCGTATGTGTGTGCAGCGTTTGGACGTATGGGTTTTTGTGTACGTAAGTGTCAAGGGCATTCTATTGCAACATTGTCGATTGTGGGCCGTGTGGCGCAGACACTGCAACAGAGACACACACATCAGTTGGTTTCCTGTCCAGCCTAGAAATGAACCACGCCCAGAGCCCAGGGATAATTATTCACACCCCTACGCTGGCCTGGCGTATGCCGACCCAGCCCACTCGGCGTACGTATAAAGGGGGTGATGATGACGCTACTTATCCCAGTTCTTCCCCACTGCCGGAGGTGACATTGCTGCGTCCGGCTGGCATATCACGGGACTCAATCAGAAAGGGTCCATGATTTGCGTTGCACAGAGTTGGTGGCACTGGAAACACTGCTGCCGGCACGGGCCTATCGCCACGGGACGGTGACTTTCGGTGCACTGAGGTAGGGGCACCTTAGGTGCTGAGCGGGTGTGCAGCCTGCGATGATGCGCCGTCCTTGCGGTCCGGACTGGTAATGGTTTGTGTGAGCCCTGCTGGACCGCAGTGTAGGCCTGAGCCAGCGGGCAGCGCGGGCCTACCGCCACGTGGCATTGCCTCGCGGTTCACAGAGTTAGTGGCACCTATAGAGCTGAGCGGGTGTACAGCCTGCGATGATGCCATGTGCACTGATATGATCTCTGCCATTGCGAAATCAAGACCCAAAATCACGTGTGTGACCTGGTGGCCCGCGGGGCGGGGCTGCATGATGTGGAGGCTGCCAAGGTCGCGGGCCCCGGGCTTGGAGCTTGCACCGGCACATGGTGGGCCCTCTTGGAGACACGCTGGTGGCAGAAGGTGAGCAGTGAAGCCTGGGTGCGCAGGGGCGGGCAAACACCGCTGGGCGGCGGAAGGGGCTGGGGTGCAGCAGCCTCGTGCGCAGGGGCGGCCAAGCGATGATGGCGTGCGCACTGATATGGACTCTGCCATTCATAAATCTGGACTCTGTTTCAGATAGGGGACCTGGTGGACTGCAGTGTATACCGGCACGTGGTTGGAGACACACCGGTGGCAGCAGGTGAGCAGTGAGGGCTGGGTCCGCAGTGTCGGCACTCTCTCTCCCTCTCCCTCTCTTCCTTTCACTGTCTCTCTCTCTTCCTCTGTTACTCTCTCTCTCCTTCTCCCTCTCTTCCTTTCACTGTCTCTCTCTCTCTTCCTCTGTTTCTCTCTCTCTCTCCTTCTCCCTCTCTCCCCCTTTCTCTCTCTTTGTTTCTCTCCCTCTCTTTCACTCTCTCTCTCTCTCCCTTTCTTTCTCTCTCTCTTTCTTTCTCTCTCTGTCCTTTGATGAGCGCATGACACACCTTCTTATCTTGAATTTTGTCTTGCAGGCTGTGTCTTACAGATTGTCCAGAGAAGACCCGCCATGGCTCTTCCGAATAGTTGTTTTGAGTTGAATTTGAATAAAATCATTTGTTTGGAAATTCAAAGATGAATGGAAGATTCTCCTTTTTCTGACCACACATGAATGTTAATTGTTGTACTTGTGCGACATCAGGTGAACTGTTTTGCTCATGAATTTGTAGAGATGGTAGAGCCCGGGGGGGGGATCCTGGGGGGGTGGCGGTGGGTGTTGTGGCCCTCTTGGGGCTCCGAGCTGCATGATCAGTAGCTCCATGGCATCTGTTGTTCTTCTGGTGTGGCTGTGGGCTGGGCTCCCTTTTGTGGTGCAGGTTGTCATCCGACTTAACACCAGGTAGGAGCAGGTGTTAAATCCCTGCTGCTAATGCGCCTTATCGCCTGTTTTGGGATCTTATCGCTGATCTGGCTGGTCGTAGAGAATATTGCGAAGCGGTGTTTTCGTGGCTTTTTGCACAGGAACGCCTACTCTGCATCTCATTAGCGTTAGTTGCCGGTGTCATCCGTGGCGATGTTTTTTGCGGCTGATATCGCAGGAAAACTGGCGATGTCGGCTGTTAGCACCAGCTTGTGAATGGTGCGATAAATCTATCGCCACTTTGGCTGCGATAAAGTGCCGCTAACTCGGCGATAAGTCCTTGAGAATATGCCCCATAGTTTTCAAACATGAATTTAGAACAACACATTCTTCCCCCCACTTTGACAACAATGCCAATAGGGAACTAAGAGGCAAGTAAGTTGTTATGTGCACTCTTTGGATGGCCTGGGTTCCTATTATACAAGAACAACATTGTAGTTTATTAAATCAAACACAGGAGAAGGTTTTGTAAAGTGCACATATTTAATTCATGTATTTCAAGGTCCTCTTATCATATGTGATAATGAGAAGAAAGGACGCAAAGTGAAAACAAATATTGCCTAGGTCACACAATTTGTTTAAGTGAGGAAGCCAGGATTAATCCAAGGTCTTCTGTTTTCACATTGTGCAATTAGGCCACTAGCTGTATATGCTTCGCTTCACATACACTTACTTTACCGCCAACCCCCAAAACCACCAACCACAACCCTTCAGGCATCAATCAAGCCTTCAGTCACGTGACAGACCAAACTTTGTGGCCCCTGGGAAAATGTTTCAATGATATATAAGAAAAGCAAAACCATGTCAAGCACCCTTAATGACTTCATATTATCTCTACAGGCACATCACTAATTCTGTGGAAAAGATGGTGATGTTAGGGTGCCCACTTCATTCCAGGTCATTACAGACACTGTCTCTAGTCTCTATTCCAAAACGTTTTACTTAAAATTCTTTTTTTCATATGTGTTAGACTAAGTTCAATGGAAGCAAAACAAAACTACACCAACCAGAATGCAATAGGATGTCACACGAAATTTCTGAACTTAAAATAGTGCCTGTAGTGACCTGGAATGAGGTAGTCAACCTGTTGTAGGTATTTGTTAATTTCCGATGTATTTCCAGATTATAAATATTGCACAGAACTACTACTTAAGACTGCTTTGTTGCAGGTTCTCGACCTATTTTAGAGTGCACAGACATATCGTTGACATCAATAGGGAACACGCAGGGGTAGCAGCTGCTAACCCTTGCTTGACCTTAGGTACCCTTGGCACTGTCCTTGCTACCCCTGGTGTACAAGGAGTTGGTAGAGGAATGACCAGAAATATGCCAGGGGCCTTTTTTATGAGCCCTGTTGCATCATGCTTGTACCACACAACGTGGTGCAAGCACCACACAACTCTAATATCAGATTTATGAAGCCACGCATGACCACCTTGTGTGGCCTTGAGTGGCCTCATAAATCTGGAGTCACGCAGCGTAAATCACTGCGTTACGTTACTCTGCCCTGGGTAGGCATTCCATGGGCATTGCTTGGTTGCTCCCACGCAACTCCCAGGGTTTTTGATGCAATCCCAGATTTACCAGAATTGGAAGACCCGGGAATGCACCAGAAAGATGCACCTTCCCAGGGGAGGCGTAACGAGTAGAAATATCTCTATTTCTCCTCTTTTCTCGATGCAGCACACATAGATAGAGGAGTATGCCTCCCAGGATTGTTTTTGTGCCATTCTGCATGCAATGCAGTCACCCTTGCACCATGTTGCAAGGGTGCCTGCTTTGGGGCTAGGCAGCCCATTGTGCGCCATCGCATGGGAAAGGACAGGAATGTGTCGTATTCCATTAAATAAGGCTGATTCCTGCCCTTTCCCTGTGGTTCAGCGCAGCAAGGTGTCTTGCTGCACTGCCCCACATTCTCGTAAATATACCCCCAGGGCTCTTAGAGCAATGTTTATTTTATGTAGTTTGCATTAATTCCTCTTTGATCCAGCCCCTCAGCACTAAATAGGAGGGTGTCGAAAGAGGAAAAGTGCTAATAGTTCGATTCCAGTGGGGGTCGAAATGTGTACGTGCTGTCATTTCAGCCACCAAAGGCATTTGGTGAATTGACATACATGCATCTCTATTTGATAAAATTGCAAATCCTGCATGGATTTAACGGGGAGTGGATAAAACCGTGAAATGACAAAATATTTATGTGTGAAATATATGCAATGTATGTAAAAGATATGCATAATTTTGCACATTACTCAAAAAAACATAGCTCACATACAAAAGTCACACAAGATACTAGTGGTAGGCTCTTTCAAGGCGAAAGTGTCACCGCCAGGGCACACACCAGTTTCACATTTCCTGCAAGTCATGTTCTACTCAAGACAATCTCCCAAGGAAACAAAATTCTGCAAAAAAAAGAGTAACCACTTAATAGAGAAAAAAAAATGAAATACCCAAATCTCTGTATTCCGGAATTATGGTTGTGTAATGAAACTTTCACACAAGCCTATAACTAACTCCTTATCCTCAGCATGTGCTAGCGAGTGACTTTCTGTGTCCAGTGAGAATTTGATTAAATCAGACCCTTGTCAGCTTCCAATTATGATAGAGCACCATTTCCTATAGTTGTGCAGGTGCTGAGAGCCCTGATGAAAGCCTTTATCACAAGGTTTTCAAGGGCTTGCTCCTTACTGCTGTCCACTCATATGATTAAAAACAGGACCACCAGGCTCCTGCAATGCCGTGTGTGGCCGAAATCTGCTTCCTCCGGGTACGCGAGACCTCCTTTATCAGGACCACTGTTCTCATTAGAGGTGAGTGCGTCATTGCTACCCATGCATTGCCTGACAATCTGCTGGGTGGCATTGATGGAGAGGTTATGAGTAGATGAATGAGATCACAGGTCACCCAAGGACTCTTTCTATAATTGGTTATAGGGAAAGAGGACATGATGAAGGCATGCAGTGCAGCATACAAGCCTTTCCATCTGGCATCCCTCCTATGTGGGAAACATCGTTTACATCGCATGCGATACATCGCATGCAATTACAACGCAGTTGTTACAACGACCGCGTTGTTACATCGCAAACCATTACAACGCAAGTCGTTACAACGACTTGCTGTAGGGGGCAGAAGGTGTTGGATTTAAAATCCAACACCTTCCCTATTGTTGCACAGACTGGAGTTGGAATAGTAGATTATACTATTCCAACATCCAGCGCCCCCTACAGCACGTCGTCGTAAGGGCTTGCGTTGCAATGGTATGCGATGTAACAACGCAGTTGTTGTAACGACTGCGTTGTAATGACATGCGATATATCACATGTGTTGTAACGTGGCCTATTCCTCCTATGCATGGAAAATGCCAGGATTTTCCTGCAGCCCATGCAGTGTCGGGGACAAACAAGCACTTCCAAAGGTCAGAATGCAGCGTTCCCCAGTAACGTAGACTTTAAGTGATCAGTCTGATAAAAACTTGACCTCCTGGGATTCCTAAACTCTGCTGGAAGACATGGATGCTCTGCTGACGTCAAGTTCACTGGCGGTGGGAGGGAGCAGGCACGGTAGAACACAAATATTACAATTTCAATAAAGATGTGAATGTCCAGCCAGAATTGTGGATACATTCCAATGTTCACAAGCAATTACTGTTCAGGGTCACTGACCGATTAGGACCCTAACACTAAAAATGAGAACTAGCAATCCTTCTCTAGAAACTGGGATATTGTTTGTAAATGCTTACTTTAGGAAACTAGAGTGTTAACACAGGGGAAAGCAATGTATGAACCCTCACAAAGGTAGTGCATGCTACGTAAAAGTGAGTTGATTGAGGGCCCCTGGGTTTACTCCTAGTTGCTGTGTTTCAAATAAAAAGGATTGTCTCACAGGAAACGCAGGTAAAGTATTTCAGCAGCTCAAAACTACACTAAAGCAAAGAAATGAAACAGTTCAATTTCCCAAAGCAATTTATCAAAAGGAATACAATTTAATTAGAAAGATGACAATTAACAATGACACAAACTGATCATGGGAATCAGGACAACACAATGACACAAACTGATCATGGGAATCAGGCGTTATCAATTTTTAAAGAAAAGGCCAAAAAGCGTCCATGCAAAACAATGTGTAGAGCTCAAAGGTCACTGTTGTTCCCAGAGAGTATGGTTTACAAATGGCCATTGGTCGACAGCTGTACCTTCTCTCATAGCAATTAAAAAACAAAAGTGCCTTGAGGATGCTCTTAAATGCCTTCTATCCAAAAATACATTCCTGCACGATTGCAGGGAAATATGTCTCAGTTTCCAAAGACTGATGAAAGTGAATAACATACTTCAGAAAGTGCATTGCAAAGTTATGTTCTTCAGTCCTGGTGTTCCAGATGCTCTCAAATTTTCACTAGCTCTTCTAAGGGTTCAAGGTGAGAGGCAGAATTGCCTATCGTTCGACCTCAGGGCCACAGTCAAAAATCTAGTCCCACTTTAATAGAATTCTCAATATCTTCCTCCTGGTCACACTCAAACTGCTAGAAACAACTTGACATCAGGGCAGAGATAGCAGTAGGGAGCAGGCTTCACTACTCTCTTCAACAAGTCCAAAGTAGTCTCCAGCTTCCTCTGCAAAGATGCCCTTCTTACCCTTTATTGTCCTGTGTAGATGACGAAGCCAACTTGTCTGTTTTTTTTAAAATCCCCCCCCCCAGTGTTTGTCTCAAGAGAGAGGAGAAGTTAAGGTCTTAGGGGCACATGCATCAATGTAGGCTTTTGCGATTCCTTAATTGCGATTATTAAGGAATCGCAATTAAGGAATTGCAAAAGCCTATGCATGTAGGAATCGCTATAAAATTAGCGATTCCCAAACATTCCTTAATTGCGACTCGCAAATTGCGAGTCGCAATTAAGGAATGCCTTCCCAGGGGGGAACATGGCGGCCAGCTAGCAAGCAGGTCGCGAGTCGCTCGTCCTCCCGTTCCCTGATTAAGCGATGTTGGAGCTGAGCCGAGCCCGCCCGTTAATTAATAAGGAAAATGTTAAAGGCAGTATGCGAGATTAATGATACGGTAGCTGGTTGATTTAAGTTCTAAAGTTTAGTTCTTCTCTTTTTTGCTGCCTTACCTCGGAATCTTCGTGGCTGGAGGAGACGCTGTGCTGTGTCCTGCTGTCTCTCGCTCTCACACTCGTATGCGCTTTGTGGAAGCTGCGGGTTCAGCTGGATCAGATTGCTTTTTCCCGCTGGTGTGAAGCCTCGGCTTCCCGGCTCTCTGAGGGTTGAGTACAGCTGGGAAGAGAGGCGAGGTGTGCTGGTTGTTTTGGAGCCCTGGAGCAGCAGCGGAGGAGGTAGGACTGAGGGTGGGGATTCCTATCGACAGCATTGAGGCAGATATTTAGAAAAAAATTCCTAATCTGTCTGTATGTGTGCAGGCTCGAAAACCTCGTTTCTAAGGGCAGCTGGGGCATTAGCCGAGTGTCGGCGCACCCAGAGATTTACCTATGCCCAGTGCTCTGGCCGCTTGTTGGGATATTTTAGGGGTAGCACCATAAGAGTACCGGGTAGTATAATTACCTCTCCTACTGTGAGTCGCCTGTCCTGTTTATATAATAGAACAGAGGTTTCTCTAAAAGTAAAAGTTATCCCGGGAGGGACCTGTTTACAGGCTAAAGCTGTCGCCCGCAGTGATCAGAAAAATATTATAAGGCATGACTCTTACGTGTACCACATGGAGGTAGTCAACTTACAACCTGAACAGAATCCTGATCAGCTTGAGGGAAAAAGGGTCAGCCGAATAAATACCCATACAAGGAGTCGGTGTTTAAATCAGCCAGCCTAACACCTGGTGTGTCTACAGCCGAAGCCGTACAGGGAAGAAGGTATAAATTAAGATCAAGAATACTTTTAGGAAAAGAGCCCCCCCCGCAACACCCCACACAACCTACGATACTTACACAACCCAAGCAAACAACACAGTCTGTCCAACCCTGTCAGACCAGTGAGCCTCCGATAAATACTCATAAATTTAAGAAGCACACAGATAAAGCAGGGGGACCAACCCCGGTGAAAGGAAAAAAAAGAGATAAAAATCAAGTCCTTTTAAAAATAACGCCCTCTCTCAGGTCTTATTTTACAGCAAATTTACAGGGCAAAAAGGACCACGACAATAAGGATATGTCAGGCGCAGGTAAATCACAGGCCCTGAACTCTGCAGTCCCCCTATCAAATCGCTTTTCGGTACTAAGCGAGAAAGCTCCTGAGGCTTCGTCGATGGGGGAGTAAGCCCAGTAGTGAATGAAGAATCAGGGGGCACAATACGAGTTAGGGATGAGCAGAGCCCAGGAGAAGTAGAGCAGAGCCCAGTTACACTCCAAGGGATGCTAAGGCAGTTATCGGCAGAAATTGGAGTCCGCTTTTCCACTTCAGAGGCCAATCAGAGAAAGATACAAGATACCTGTACCAGTCTAGAAGAAAACCTGACAGCTTTAACACATCGGATGGAGGTTTTGGAAAATAAAGTAGGAGAACTGAGTTTGGAGATTAAGGATAACCGGCAGGAAATGGACAGGCTTAAAGTAAGAGAGCGGGACTTGGCTGAAAGACTGGAGAGACTTGAGAATATCTCGAGGAGAAATAACATAAGGATACTAGATTTAAAAGAAGGGTTGGAAGGTGATAATTTAAAAGCATATATCATAGACATTCTGACAAAAGCATTTCCCAGCTTGCACCAGCATCAATCTGGGAGACTGAAATCCAGCGTGTTCATAGAGATCCCTTTAGGTTGAACCCAGCACGAAAGAAGCCAAGGAAGATCTTAGTATTTATTCAGTCCTATCTTCTGAAGGAACAACTTCTGGGGGCAGCCCTTAAACTTAAATTCATACAGGTTAAAGATGCCTCCTTCAGAATCCGGTCTGATATTTCCAGAGTTACAGAAGATAGGAGGTGGGAACTAGGGAAGCGAATGGATGCCTTGAGAGAACAGGGGGCACAGGTACAGTTGAGATTCCCAGCCTTCTTAAAAGTCCTTTGGGCCAATAAGATGCACAATTTCAGATTTCCGGAGGAGGTGGATGGTTTTTTGGCACAAATTAAAACCAGTTAGTAGTTTAAAGTTTAAGAGAACTCGGCTCTGACAGTTTTTGTACCTTTTTTCTATTTTCTTTCTTCAGGGGAGGGAGGACTACGGCTCATAAGGCAATAGGCATTGCCAATGGGTAAACAGGGAGGGTTCCCAGGGGAGGGTTGTAGGCAGTCTGGGGGGGTGGGGGGGTTTTGCACGATTGTTGGTGGGGAGCATTGGGAAAAAATAAAAAAAAGTAATTGTAACAACATACTCATGTGACATAATAACCTCCAATAGCCAGAGCAGAGGGTGGGAGCAGGCCAAAGATGATGGGTAGTTTTTTACAGGGGGCGAAACAGAGTTTGGGGTTTTTAAGTTGGAATGTTAATGGTCTGAGAGTAAGAAGAAGACAGCGACTGATTCTTCAGTATTTAAAAATAGTTCTGCTAGCATCCTTATGATTCAGGAGACCCATCTTTTGCAATCAGAGTGCAAAGCATTATTTGGTAAATTAAGATGGGTGGATAAGGTTATTGCTTCAGACCAACTATGCTGCTCGAAGGGGGTCGCTATTATCCTTAAATCAAACTCAGGGACCGACCTTATTAAATCGCAGGTAGACGACAGAGGGCACTGGGTTGTAGCGGAAAAAAAATCGCAGGGCAGTAAATATACCTTAGTAAGTTTTTATGGTCCTAATGAGGATGATGTAGGGCCCTTAAATAACCTCTGCTTTGCGCTGGCTGATTTTGAGTCCCCTTTGATCATGGGAGGAGATTTCAATGTACTCTTAGATAACAGATTAGATAGATCCTCACCCCGGACACTGATTTCTGCCCCGAGGGTTAAAGCCCACCTTCTGTCAATGCTTAAAAACCTTAACCTGAGTGATGTATGGCGGAAAACAAGAGGCGAGACCAGGGAATACTCCTTTTACAGCAAAAAGAATTATCATTATACCAGGATTGATTATATTTTTATGGATCACTCAGAGTTGGATAAAGTATCGGATCATGGCGCAAAAGCCCTCAATGTGGATCTTCCTCAAGCGGTGCCTTTAAGGAGATGGACCCTAAATAGGAGATTTCTTTTGCAGCCTACTACTCCAGGCTTTTTGAAGTCTGAAACAGCTAGCTTCTTACAAAACAATCTGGGGTCAACATCTCTGAATATTGTTTGGGACTCTTTCAAGGCCTGGTTGAGGGGGATATTAAAGGGCGCAGTGATAGGCTGGGCTAAGGCAGAGAAGAAAGAGCTGGTCGATCTGGAAGCTGAAATAAAAAGGGTAGAAGCGGATTTAAAGTTTAGATGTCCTCCCGGCATAGAAAATGAAAACTTAACAAGGAATCTGGAAGAGTTACAGTTAAAATTCCGGCTTAAGTCGGAAGAGATTCTACTTCAAAAATGGGAAGCCAGCAAGATGAGGGACTTTGAGCAGGGGGAGAACTGTGGCAAACTCTTAGCTATGAAGAGCAGAATTGATAGATCTCATAATTATATTAGGAGAATTAAGACTAATACACATTTTACTGAGGCCAAGGATAAAATAGAACAGGCTTTTGCACAGTTCTTCCAAGAGTTATATCAAGGGGACCCCCATATAGTGAAAGAACACATCGACAGTTGGCTCACTGAGAAACAACTACCTAAGTTATCTGAGGACAGTCAAGATTCTCTTATGACTGAAATAATCGGGAGTGAGATATTGATGGTATTAGACAGAGCTAAGAAAGGAAAGGCCCCAGGCCCAGATTCAATCCCAATTGAGGTTTATTCTTTACTGAGGGAAGAGGTCATCCCAGTTTGGTTGAAATTATTTAATGATATTCTGGGAGGCAGATCCCCATTGCCAGACTCTTGGAGTGGCGCAGTTATATCTTTGATACTGAAACCCGGGAAGGACCCAACTCAGTGCCAATCATACCGGCCTATCTCATTATTAAATGCCGATTACAAGGTTTTTGCTTCTATTCTGAATAATCGGTTGTCTAAGATTATTGGGCCAATTATCCACGAAGATCAGAAGGGTTTCCTCCCGGGAAGGCAGATGTCGGACCTAGTTTACACCTTAATAGGGGCGACTGATTTGGCAGTATCACGGGGCCTTCCGCTATCCATTATAACAGTCGATGCTGCCAAAGCTTTCGACCGTGTGAACTGGCACTTTTAGACAGGGTTCTGAAGGCTTTTGGATTTGGCGAAGGGTTTAGAGAAGTACTAAAAAAAATATACAAGTCGCCCAGTGCCCAGATTTTGGTTAACGGCAGCCTTTCTCCTATTGTCAAGATTGGTCGCGGAACTAGGCAGGGCTGCCCACTGTCTCCCATCTTATTTGATTTATATATCGAACCTTTTGCCCAGAGTCTACGACAGAATGAGAAAATAGTTCCTTTTGCAGTAAATGGGTTTGAGAGGAAAGTAGCGCTTTATGCGGATGATCTGGTCTTACTGTCTTCCAATGTCTTGGCTACACTTCCGGAGCTCATGATGGAAGCACAGTCTTTCGGGAAATTTTCAGGCTACGAGATAAACGAGGACAAAACCGAGATTATGGCTTGGAACATCCCTGATCAAGAGAACAACTTCGCTAGAGAGCTTAGATATCTTGGGATCACAATTACTCAAAACCCTGAAAAGATCCCAAAAACTAACCTTGATAGGGTCTCTAAAAAGGTTGATATTTTACTAAAAAGATGGCAGAGTATTCCTCTCTCCCATTACGGGCGAGTTAACCTTATTAAAATGTGTGTACTCCCAAAATACACTTACCTGTTTAATAACATCCCCTTAGAGTTTGCAAAAGCAGACCTCCTTAAAATTCAGGGTAAGATCTCCTCCTTTATTTGGGCAAGTAAAGGGATCCGACTGTCTTGGAAAAAGCTGAGACGTAAATTACAGTGTGGAGGTATGGGTTTGCCTGACCTACAGTTATATTGTTGGGCCTATCAATTGAAAAATTGTACGATGTTACTACTCACCCCAGATAATTCATTAATTGGGAGCATGTTTAAAGCTATGTTGGCTGGCACAGAGGAATCAGGTTTCATGTATAAATTCGGCTCCTCCAAATTTTTCAAAAAAGTTTGTTTGAAGACTTTACGTATGGCGGCTAAGTTATGGTCGGGATGCAGAGGGTGCTTAGGACTTTCTTACTATAGTGACTGGGCACCCGTGTGGGACTCCACTGGAACTCCGGTGTGTTTAAAGGATGTTTTAGCCTGTCCATTGATCGAGGCTGGAGTCACTCACTGGAAGGACATTGTAAAGGGTAATGAATGTCATACTTGGGAGTTCTGGAACAACGTCACTAGAGGTGCCCTCTCGAGGTTCAAATTTTATCAGATTTCTTCTTGGTGTAAGGGCCAACACTGGTCTCACCCGGAAGAGAACTCAATGGAGAGTGATCTACAAGAGGTGGCCCCGAGGAAAAAAGAAGTAGCCCACTGGTACAGTTACCTTCCTGCTGCAGTAGACAGTAAGATGGACAAGCCGAGTCGAATCTGGGAAAACTACTTGCCGAGCGAGGAGCTGGATGATTTATGGCAAGTATCTATAGACACTCTTTACCCATTAATTAAACCTGCTGCACTCAGGAAGAACCATTTTTTCACAATTCACAGGTTATACTGGTCTCCCCTCAAAATCTCAAGGAATAAAGGGCGGTGGTGAAGCAAGATGTCTCAGATGTGGCTCTCAGAATGCGGATGATATCCACATATTTGCCTCCGGTTCCAAGCTTACAGAATTTTGGAAGTATGTGGGTAACACCATCTCGAGGGTGTTGGGTTTCGTTATGGAGGTAAGACCATCTCTTATTTTCTTTGGCGTCATTCCCAAATCTGGGGGTGAACATAGCTTAAATGAGTTGCAACATAAGTTGGTCTTTTATCTGATTCTTTTGGCTAGGAGAGAGATATGTAAAATGTGGCGTCAGGAGGTACCTCCATCCTGGAATGCCTGGTGGAACTCTGTGAGATATTTCAGAGCTTTAGATCAGAGGGTAAATATCCATAGAGAGAGGCCGGACACTGGGATATTTTGGAATTTACTGGACGAGTCATCAACTGTATAGATTATAGTACGGGACTGGTTAAATTCCAATGATTAAACCCTCTGAGTCAGCTCAGGATGTGTATCCCGGGTGGTTCCCGAAAGAATAACAGCTGAGACTGAAACTACCTAGTTATCAGCACCAGAGGTGGTTCAGGTCGAGAGGTTGCTATAGCTATGGAGGTCATATGAGGAATAAAAAAAATAAAAAAAAAGAAGAAAAAAAAAGGAATGCCTTCCCATTCATTCCTATGGGCCTACAGGCCCATAGGAATGAATGGGAAATTGACATGCGCAATTTGCGAGTACCAATAGGTACTCGCAAATTGCGCATGCAATTTCAAGGGTGCAAGGGTGTCAAAAGGACACCCTGTTGCACCCCTGAAATTGATCTGTGCACACATGTTGCGCACACGGGGCATGTGTGTGTGTAACCTTGCAAATTACCATCAAGTTCAAATTGATGGTAATTTGCGGCCCCTATTAACGAAATCGCTATTTGCGATTTCATCATGCATTGCATTTAAGGAATCGCAATTTGCGATTCCTTAATGTAATTGTAATTTAAGAAATCGCAATAAATTGCCATTTCTTAAATTGCGAGAGCCTTACAGTTTGATGCATCGCAGAAGCCATTTTTGCGGGCGCAAATGGCCGATTTTTGCGAATCGCACCGTTTGCGCTTGCAAAAAAGGTTAGTGCATGTGCCTGCAAGTGTTTATAAGTCTAGTAAAGGTGTTCTTTTCCAGGTGGGGGAGCCCAGATACAATTGTTATTTAGTAGTGGTTGATGGATGGTCCTAAACCCAATCATGCATAGTCCCCGGACTGGTCCCTTCTCAACCTTGCAGCATGTTTCCTGATTTATGTCTGTCACAGAAGATGGGCAGAGCCTGCCCTAAGATGGCATCAGACGCGTGATCCAACCCCTTCGCTTGGGTCACAGGCACAGAAAGACCTCACATTGCAGATGAGGAGATGCTGAAAGCGGCTTGGTGCAGTGGAAGAGTGCTGATGCCACACATCAGCACAGTCCCAAGAAAAATGTCCCCCATTGCCCAGAAAAGCAGACAGAATCTGAAGGAGGCCCGAGACAAGATGGCGCCCACAGCAAGGACTGTGAAGCGAGTAGGCTGATGGCAGCCTGCATGCCCTGCTGACACAGCTATAGGAGTAACTAAGAACTCATGAGGAAGACCGCCATACTTCAACCTGACAAAAAGTTAGGTGGTGAGTTGCCATATGGCTATGAAGCCCTTCAGGACGGGGGTGGTAGCCCTCTGGTGCACTTGCTGATACTGGAGGAGGAATGCTGTATTAGGCTGTGGGCCCACCACAGGCAGGAAGATTCCAGCAGTGCACAGGAGTTAAGATGCTGGCCCCGGTGGGCAGAAGTTTGGGGATGTGCAGCCAAGGGGCATTCCCTGCTCCCAAAGCCCAGATGAAGTGGAAAAAGATTAACCTCTGGAGCCAATGGACTTGAGGACTTCAGCACGTGTGAGGGGGGCTTCGAAAGGACACTTAACCAAGGGCAAAAATGTAGTAGAGCCCCCAACACACCTAAGAAAAGGGGAAGACAACCTTAATAAATGGTGGGGGAAATGGGGACACACAAAAGTACCTGTATGGAAGATAAGCACCCTACCAGCAGCAGATGGGTCCCTAGCAAGGAGATGGAGTGAAGAGCCCTGAACCAGCGGCAGAGGCGCCACTTTCTTTGACAAGGTAGCCCAGTGGACATAAGAGACAACAAGGGAGACTAGCGCTGGAAACAGGGGCTTAGCAGGACATGAGCCATGAAGCCAGGGTGAGCAGATGAAGAGGTAATAACACAGGCTAGCAGAATCAGGAGGGTACTGACAGACGAAGGACAAGCGATCTGTATGCCCTGCTTGGCAGCACATTAGAGACCTGCTTCATCAGGGCTCTTGTAAAAAGCCTGAGGGCCCAACCCATACCAAACAAACAGAAGGAGAGGGCCAAGGCATGTAAGACCCCATACTCGAAGACAACACGAAAATAATGAAAAGTTTTATGAATCAAATCTTGACTGAGAGTAAAGAAGAGATTGGGATAGTACAAACAGGCCTTAAACAAAGCCTTAATGAGATGAGAGAGAAGTGGAAGGCTTGGACAACAAGGTCTATACCCTAGAAACACATAGGACAAGAGAACCCTTGAACCTAAAGAATATTTGATGAACAGGTCATTACCTTGCAGGAAAAGAAAGAAAACCTTCAAAACCATTCTTGGAGGTGTTCCACAAGGACAGGAGGGTAAAGACATCAAAAAGTATTTGTAAGGGTTTCTTGATCCACTCCTGGAACACATGGCCATAAACTATTTGCATTGAGTCCACTGAACAGGTATCAGTTGGGAAGAGTTTCCTAGATATCTTGGCAGTCTACACCAATGTGAAGAAAAAAGAGACAGTTATGCAGGCAACAAGAAAAGGAGGCCATTTCAATAGAAAGGAGCAGATGTAGAGATATAATAATGTGCCTTCAAAGCAGTGACAATTTTTCTGAAAGAGAAGGGTGTTAAATATTGCTGGGGACACCTGTTTCAAATCACCTCTGTGTGGTAAGGGAAGCAACAATCATTGAAATCATTGACTGAGAACTGGGATTAATGGAATTAAGTCCTCCAATAGAGTATGGACTGCAGAAACAAAGGCAAGACCCACCCGCTTTGAAAGCCAGGAAAGGAGCAGAGTTCCATGGCACCATCACAAGCGTACTTCCACTAAAGAAGATACACTGGTAGGACAGGAGACAACATTAGAACACCTTCAGAGAGTCAGCAATAGTACCGGACAGACTAACCTCAACATGGAGGCCTTGGGAGTTGCAAGCTACACAGTATGAATGCAAAAACCCATGGCAGATCGAGACCAATGCCAATGGCTAAAACTAGTGAAAGGATTCATTTTTCAATACTTATAATGATGAGAGAGTAGCCTGTGGAAGAGTGGAGTGATAAGGAACAGCAGACAGAGGCTGACCAGCCCAGTATAATTTTTTTAATTGTCCAGCAGTGTGGTAATGTCACACATCCTACAGCAGTTTGCCATTTATGACCTTTAGTGGTATAGCTGTTATTAGTTGATAAATTGTTGAGCTGCTGTTGGAAGGTGATGGGATAAGAAGTTGAGGATAGAGGGAGCAAATGGGAGTGATACCACCACTCAGTTATACCACCACCCACAAGCGGAATATTAAAGAAATGGGATGGAAGAGTGAAATCCTAGAGCAAATATGCATGTCAACACCCACACAGAGACACCAGTTATCTTGGCAGGGAGTAAGAATCTTATAGAAGAGTTAGGGTTGGTAGATGGACAGAGGACATGACAACTGAGTTATGTCTTACAAGAGCTGATCTAGGGCCCTGATACACTGTCATACCTTGGCCAAGTAATATGCATACTAGACAGACCTAGGACAAACTCACAAAAGGGGAGAGGGTGGTGGTGACTAAAGGACTCCCTACTTAAGGACCTGGTAGTATTACACAACCAATAGCAAATAATCTCAGACTGTGACACAGTGACACAGGGGAGGTCACAGCAGCGACATTATGGGAGTCGTTAGAGTTGTCCTGGGGAAATTTTATAGCCCAGGCAACACTGCTCAAAATGGTGAAGAAGCCTTGATAAACAACCTTAGAGATGAGGTCAGAGACACACAAACACACACAATCAGAAAAACTTTGGAAGAAGATAACAATGGTGCGAGCAGAATAAAATGCTGGAAATAGATAGTGCAAACTATATGCTAACAAAATTAGACCAACAATACTATGTACGAGGTAATAAATATAGCAAATTATTAGCCAATCTGCTAAGACCATGTCAAGCAAATAGTCATATAGCAGAAATAAAGGTTGAAAGAGACACTAATGATATAGAAAAGGCTAAATGTTTCAATGACTTCTATGAATACCTCTACACGACATTTTTGCACCGAGACCAAGTGAGGAAGGCAAACATAGGTGAGGCCCATCTGCCTAAACTAACAAAACCTGAGAGGATCGGTTTGGAGGAACCAATTAAAAAAGACGAATTACTGAAAGTGATCTCAGGCCTCCATCTCTCAAAGGTGCCAGCACCGGATGGGTTTTTGGCATCCTTCCACAAAGTTTTCTGCACTTCCTTGCTGCCCATTTTCCACACAATTTATCAGGACAACATCCACGGTGATGCCCAAAATGTCAGAATCAATTATCATGCTCATCCCCAAGCCAGGGAAAAGATCAGATGATTGTGCCTCATGTAGGCCAAGCTCCTTATTAAATATCAAAATCACGATATTTAAAAGATTAGCACTACGTCTAAGTTCATTCACCCTGATCAATTGGGGTTCATCCAGGGCAAGCAGGCCAGTGATAACACAAAGAATGCCCTTTACCTTCTGGATAATGGTGGCAATGTTAGTAAAAGTCTCCCAGGATGATGAAAAGACCTTTGACATGGTGGGCTGGGACTTCATGGCAGATACCTTGGATGTGATGGGCTTTGGGTAAGACTTTTGCAGCTGGGTAATGTTAGGATATCAAATCCCTAGAGCTAGATTGAGGGTAAACAATTTTTTTCCCAGTGGTGCCAATAGGCTGGGGAGTGAGACAGGGATGTCACCTTTCATCCCTCCTAATTGCATTAACTCTTGAGCTGCTAGCTCAGTGAATTAGATATAATCCTGCTATCAACAGGATAAAGCTTGGGTAGCAGAAATCCAAACTCACAATGTTTCCTGATGACATTTTTGTTTCATTAACAGAGCCCCTGGAGTGCTTCACCCACCTGATGCATGAGCTTACAGAATACTAAAAGATGCTGGGGATCAACATCGATTTGCACAAGTCTGAAATTTCCACTGTGTCAACCCCCAGGGACCAGATGCAAAGATTACAAAACATTACTCCCTTTAAGTGGGTGCACACTTATATCAGATTTCTGGAGATCAAGTTGGCAAGCTTACGGTAAAGAACTAGGGAAATTAATCTTCAAATACTGAAAAGGGCAATCGCTGTGGATCTTGGAATTGAGAAATACAAATACCTGTCACTTTTGGGCCGGATCTCAGCCATAAAAATGAACCTTCTCCTGTGAGTCCTTTATATGTTCCAAACAATGACACAGCAAATACATTGGGAGTACATAGGGGACCTACAGACCTGTTGCTCTGACAATCTGACAAGGTAAAAAAGAAAGGATTAGTAAATGACAATAGTAGACGACAATACATACAAAACAAGGTGGCATGAGGGTTCCCAATCTTCTCAATTACTATTACGCAGCACATCTACGATTTCTCGCTAACTGGGCTAGGATGAAAACAGATAAAGACAAGTGCATGATGGACCATACCTTGTAGGATGATCCATTTAAAACAAAAGCTCAAAGGGATCCGTAGTTATGAATTTACCTGCTTATAACAGCTATTCTTAACATATGGAATAATCTAGTTATAAGAGGCCTACCTCTATTGCGCCCCCTACGGTGGAAGAGTGAGTTCACACCGGAAACAGACAGTACTACTTTCCAACATTGGTGGGACGGTGGGTGTAAGACCCAGTGACATGGTACACAGAGGGGGTAGAGGAATCATTTGGGCAGTTGAAGTTGGAGTTTGGGCTGAGAGAGACAGGATGGTTTTGGTATGTATCCGTGAATCACTGAATCCAGCAGCCCAGAATCAAATGGAAGCAATGAGAGACCTTACCCACTTCAAACAATATCTCCTCATGTGAGAAGCATGCACTCTCCCAAATTCACACAGTGTATCGAGAAGAGAAACCATGAGACGTAAAATAGCCCATCATCCATGAGAACAGCGAGTATTGTTTACAAATTACCTCAACCTTTACACCTAGTTACAAGGGCAAGAGCTAGATTACTAAAACAATCATCTAATAGTTTTCCTAATAAGTCTGTGTTTTTCAGACGCAATCGCTGGTCCTTCAGACAGCCTCTCTGTACTGGAGAAAGTGTTCTGATGTAAACTCTGTCTTTTTGTAAACAAGAATTAGTTGCCAGTAACACTCACTTCATGACCTTAATGAGAGTGAATTAAGTTCCCAAACTGCTCTATAAGATGTTCAGCTGCAACCTTTTGATCACTGGTATGTATGGTTAGGTAAACATTGGTTAATAAAATACTATATTGATGAGCAAAATACTGTATGTATAAGACTCGTTTAGTTACCAGTCATAACTCCAGGTGGTAATAATTCCTATCTGCAAAAAAGGGATAACACGTCAACATTCTCCTTTTTTGGTGGAATTGGAAATTTGTATGGCAAAGTCCTATGTATTAAACTGAAGGATGTGTTTGATACTATCAGGGCTACCACTGGTTGCCAGTCGGGTTTTAGAAAATCCCTCTGCAGCATGGGCCTGAAGTTATGCGGCTGAACCTCCATCTTGAGGCCACTCTTGTGAACACTCATAGTTCCCATCTGAAAGAGGCCCTCGTAGCACAAGAGATACCTCGCGATGTGATCAACACTGCTTTCACATAAATAATTCTGCTTGCATGCGTGGGGAATGATTGCAGTACATGGACTATAGTGTGCCAGAGGTGCACTTTAGCACCCTTGTCGTTTTAAATATTAATCAAGTCAGACACTATTTTGTCTGTGCCTTGTTATGTGCACAGCCTCAAAGAAGTACCTATTGTGTGGCTACTATATGTGAATCACACCATCCTAATAGCAAGAACTGAGCTAGCTGGGCTCTTACATGGCTACTCCAGGTATTCAACACCTATTCTAATGAGGCAAAATTAAATACTTACCACAGGCAGATGCATGATCAGGCCAATAGGTTTTTTAAAAATGCCCAGCGTCATGAGTAATAACCGAATGGCGGTACATAAGCAATGGTGAGGAATTTGAGTAGGCTTCAAACAAGGTGGATTGGTACTCTCAAGCCCAAAAGGAGTAAATAGATTTTAGATAATGCTGCCCAGTGCCCACATTCTTTCTGGGTACAGTTCTAGAATGGGAGGCAGTTGTTTATCTGCCCCTACGTTCAGGGCCGGACTGGCGTAGTGGACATAGGGCGTTACCCCGGGAGGCTGGAACGATAGGGGCCAGTTTTGCAGTGGTGGGGACAGGTTTTTCTTACTGGTGGCTGGTTTTGCAGCAGTAACAAAAGCAGCAGTGCTTCACACTTCCAAACCTCCCCCCCCCAACGGCGGGGCTGCTTCAACAAGTTTGCCAGGGTTGCATTTGGTCCCCAGTCCGGCCCTGCCCACGTTTAATGCATATCAGACAAATATTGAATCATGTGCACTGTATGAAGCTGCCATGTGGAGTATATTTGATGCAACCTTCTTAGGGTTACCGTAAAATCATTTATTAACGAAGTCATATCATTTATCCTTGTCTTCTCCAATGGCCTTCTCATTAAAGAGCTTGGTGTGAATTACATCACAAAATGTGCTACTGTTTTGCCCCTATACCTCTGCTGGCCTTTTGCCTTATGATCTCCATGAATTGCTGAAGCATGAGGCGATTCTGATTTTAGGTAAGATGCAATGCTCTGCTCTCTCTTGGTTGTCAAGACTTTTGGTCATACTCTGGAATAACACCAGAAAACCTACAAGATCTTGTCCATGCCCATTTTTGGGAGGAAACAGGGGATGCACACGATAATAAAATGTCTGCCCTGGGGCACTATACAGCTTTACAGTTCAAAAAATCAATAGTAATTGAAAGCAATATACATTGAGTTGCATCAAGCCAACCATGACATCTGTACATGAAATTGAGGCTGGTCATTCCCCACTTAAAACATTCACAAGTAAATAGTCCAGACAAAACACAGCTTCATGTGGCTGAGATGTTAGAGGATGGGTTTACTGGCTTAAGCACTCAGGGGCAGATTTACGAGCCCCTTGCGCCACTTTTGTGCCGCCGTTGCATCACTTCTGTGACGCAGCGGCGGCGTAAACCATGCGCCACGTTGCGCCCTATTTACAACGTGACGCATCTAGGGAGATGCGTCACATGAAACATGAAACCTGCGTCAGGTTTCATGTGGGCGTTCCGGCGCGGGGGGGGAGGGGGGGGCGTTCCGGGGCAGTAAAGCCTCGGAAAAGTGCCTGAGTGAAATATACAAGATTCCACTCAGTCACTTTTCCGACGCCGCTGCGTCAAAACCTTGCACCTGCTTGAAGCAGGCGTAAGGCGTGACGCACCACGTTATGTATGGGCAGGCCACGAGCATTGCTGGAGTTGCGTCGCGCTTGCGACACGACTCCAGCAATGCGCCACCCTTCCGACGGGAGATGCGTCACGCATCTGTTTATCCTTGCGCCGCATTGTAAATGCGGCGCATCTGTGGTGGCCAGGGCACAAGTCCTAAAAAAAGAAGTGGGGGGACGCTGACGTCACGACAGGAAGTGACGTCACGAAAGGTGGCTTGCACCAACAGACTCATTGCCTCCCCTCGCTCACCCCTTAGATGCGATTGCATCAGAGAAGCCAGCGCTTGAGCAGCGTTCTGAATGAGCTCCGATCTCGCCCCAGAGAGGCCAAAGAGTAAATGTGTGGCTCCATTTGCTCCAGTTATCGAGCTCCCGGTAAAATAAGTGGGGGGACGCCGTCCACCCGCGTGGTACCCCGACTCGAGCCCTGGTGGTGGCGCAAGGGTAAACTTGCGTGACGCATCTTACCTGGCGCATCCCTGATGATTTGCAGGGATGCGCCAGTCGTCATAAATCTGCCCCTCAGTAATCCTCTAAAGGGGTGTACAAAAATTAAGAGCGTCTCAGATTGTGCAAGAACTGCTGAATTAGTGCGGTGAAATTTTGCACTTTGATATTTATAGGGAGAGCTTGGATAATGAAAAAAGAGAATGTAAACTTTTAATCTCCTGCTCCTTGAAACATTTCCCTTTTGTTTGCTGGTTATTGGGTCCCATTGCTTTTGCTTTTGTTGGATTATTCTAGATCTTGACTGTGCAATTGTATTGCTGTTATCTTAACTTTTTTAAATGATTGTATCTTAAGTCTGAATGGTTGTCTAAATATTTGGTCTTACACAATTTAGGACTCATTTAGAGGTTGTCGGATGGCCTTATTCCCAAACTCCCCCCCACTCTCCACCCCCCTGCCTAGGAGGCCCCAGTGCACCTGTTCTAGAGATCCCCAGATGCCTGGTGGGATCACTGTGCTGAAAGTGCTGTGGACTTTCGGGTGATCTGAATGCCGATTGGAATGCCAGGACCATGCTGTCTGCTCAGCATTGTTTTTTATATCTCAGTAATAAAGCCTCAAAGTGTGGGGGGGGGGGGTGGGGGTGCGCGGTGTTGCTGAGACTGACAAAAAAGTCAATGTCCCATAGAAAACTCCCTGTGCATCAGGGGCATTTTCTATTCTTCTGCCTCAGTCTGCCATGCCTCGCGTGGCAGTTACAGCCAGAAAAAACACGTGGTGGGTGGGCATTGGGACGCTGTGGTCCTCTGGCCCTTAAGTGTATGGGCCACTGGGATAAGTATTTCAGACAGTGGAGCCAGCTGAGGCTGCATCATCAGAAAAGTGGTGGTTGCAACATCTCCAGATGAGAAGGGCATGTGAGTTTGGCAGGACAGCATCCCTGCCAATTTATGGTGAGCCTCAAGCTCAGTCAATCCTATGACCTCCTTTTTAGGTTTCACCTGCACAGTGCTTGCGCCATGCTTGTGAAATCTATTGTAATCAATATACATCTTAAAAGGGGCTTACATTGCCTTCTTTGAGAAGTTTCCCAAACCTACTGCTTCTAGCCGCACTCCTAGGTTAGCTGTTCATGGTCCGTGTGCTCCCACCCTAGCTGCTCATTCTGTGCGTTTTCCTTGCTTAGCTGCTAGGTGCTCACACACTCTGTGCTCCTTTTCAAGCTGCTTTCGCGCTACCTTCTCATGTGATAATGAATCATACCACAAGTGTTCTCACGTTAACTGCTCGGTGTGCTCCTGTCCTATCTGCTCATAAACGTGTGCCCGTGCTACGTGGGCTTCTACTCTTGCTACTCGTGTTCTGTGGGCTTCCTACCACCGTGGTTGTTTTTACCATAGCTGCTCACGCTATGTGTGGTTTCACTTTAGCTGTTCATGCAATGTGTGCTCCGTTCCTACCTGCTCATGAATTGTATGCACCTATCCCAGTTGTTCATGTTGTGTGTGCGCCTGTCTTAGCTGGCCATTCTGTGTATGCCCCTACTCTACCTGTTCTCGCACTGTTGCCCCGTCCTACAAGCTTGCCCCATGTGTGCCCCCACTCTAGCTTCCCTTACTCCATGCTCTCCTCTTCCAGCGGCCCCTGCAGTGTGTGCTCCCATCCAGGGAGTTGTTGACACTGTAGGTCTCCCCTCTTGTACTTGTGAGCTTTGAGAATAGTCTGAAGGTACAAATCCCACCCATTGTCTCAAAGTGCTTTGTGTCTCTCGAGAAGGGGCGAGGCTCTCTTTCCCACTGCCCCCCTATGGCTTTCTTTCTCAAAGGAGGTGTCTGCTCAGGTCCCCTGCCTGGAGGTTGGATTTCGCTGCGCTCACTAGCTTCTGCATGCTACAAGGGTCCTAGCAATCTTAACCCTCAGCAGACACAGGTTTGAGGTACTGTATTACATAGCGCCCATAGTGCCATTATTGGCAACACACCCCACCCACACAATGACAGAGCATGCATGATGAATAAATAAATACACAACACACTTTTGTTTGGGAAAATATTGCTGCAGGTTTATTCCATACAAAAGTATGCAATATGGTGGGTTATCTTACGGGCGATCCAAGGGCAGGCAGCTGTAACCAACCTATGTTGCCCTGCCCGCCTGATGAGCCAAGCACTGCGGAGAACCCAATCAGTGCTACACCTTATGGGGTGATCCCCTTTCGGGATCACTTGACACATTGGTCCCTTATTACTCACGCCCCTTTCAGGGCGGAGCGTAGCAAGGCAAGCCCCCGGTTGTTCAGGCCCACAACCGCCCGAAGGACTAGCGGGGCGCCAACGCGGTTTTCCAGGAACCTGCCATGAGGCTTCTGGTATTTGGCTCTGGCACCCCTATTGTGCCGCGCAGAGGTACCCTTCTGTACCCATCTGCTTCCAGATCGCCCTGTAACTCCGCCTGCAACGACAAAAGACAACATTACAACGTTCTACGTACTTTGCCTGCCAGCCCCACACCGGGTAAGTGGTAGGGTGGGAGACGGCGTGCCCGGCACAACAGAGGATGCCAGGATGGCCGGGGGAGGCATAAATACCCTCCCCACCTCCTCGGCGCGCCGGAAGTGACGCGCCTAGCGCGCCTAAGGCAAGGGGGACTCCTCCCTGAGTCCCAGCAGCATTAGAGGGGGTGGGTTAGTGCACAAACGGCACTAAAGGGCCGCCCTCTTAGGTGGCCCCCTGCGTGGGTCGCGGGCAGCTGCATAGTGCCATTATTGGCAACACACCCCACCCACACAATGACAGAGCATGCATGATGAATAAATAAATACACAACACACTTTTGTTTGGGAAAATATTGCTGCAGGTTTATTCCATACAAAAGTATGCAATATGATAAAAACTACTTTGTTGAATTACCTTCCCCAATGTTACGAACTTTCTTTAAAATGTTCTAGTTCATTAAAAACCTCCAGTTTTTCCCAAATTTTCTAGTCGCTCCTACCCTCTTAGCATAGACTTCTTCAAATTTTTGTGTTCTTTTCATCTTTTTAAACCATTTCAAATGCGAAGGAACTTCCTAGATTTCCAATTTTGTAAGATTAGTGAGCGAGCAACTGTGCAAGAGATAAATATAAAGGCTTTTTCGGGTTCGGATAACCTTGTTTAATCTCTACAGATTCCAAACAACGCCGCTTCGGCTTCGAGCACAATGCTCCTTGGGGAAGGTAATTCAACAAAGTAGTTTTTATCAAATGTATTAGCACTTTTTTCTATTGCATTTTAGTAGCACTCGCACTTTCCAAGATCTATTTAATTGAATTTCTTGTAATTTGGTTAAAGTTGAAAATGAATCGTTAAAGCACTAGCACTTTATTGGCACTTTATTGGCACTTTTATTGCACTTTCACTGCTGCTATTTCTAAAAATGAACTGGTAGTCTGCCTTGTGAATGACTATATGATGAGTTGCTGCTATAAGTTTTAGTTCATTTTTATAATGAGAGGCTGTCATAATGATTTATTGTAGAAACTGTTTTTTATAATGTTTTCTATATTGTGTACTTCTTGAACCTAATGCTCCGCTCAATAAAAAAAAAAAAAAAGTATGCAATATGGTGGGTTATTTTACGGGCGATCCAAGGGCAGGCAGCTGTAACCAACCTATGCTGCCCTGCCCGCCTGATGAGCCAAGCATTGTGGAGAACCCAATCAGTGCTACACCTTATGGGGTGATCCCCTTTCGGGATCACGTGACACATTGGTCCCATATTACTCACGCCCCTTTCAGGGCGGAGCGTAGCAAGGCAAGCCCCCGGTTGTTCAGGCCCACAACCGCCCGAAGGACAAGCGGGGCGCCGACGCGGTTTTCCAGGAACCTGCCATGAGGCTCCTGGTATTTGGCTCTGGCACCCCTATTGTGCCGCGCAGAGGTACCCTTCTGTACCCATCTGCTTCCAGATCGCCCTGTAACTCCGTCACAGCTCTGGCGAAGTTAAGAAGTGAAATAACAAAACAACTCCCAGCTCACATATAGACTGCTGCCCCGCATGTCGAACAACCAGTGAGCCAAAACTGAGCCATCCCGGGCCTCAGCGGTACAGTACGCCTAACACAGACACAGAAAACATAGCCTTATCCCTCCGTGCAACACCCGAAAGGCGCAAGCAACGGAGAAGCCATAAACAGGGCCAGGGCTAAGCCCCTCCAGTGCTGCAAAGCAGTTGATGTTGCAATAATTATATCCACCAACCGTGTCTTAGAATTACCCATATATCAAGCCGGAGAAAAACCTAATACCAGGGTCACCTTATGAGCTGGCAGCTGACGGGGCGAAAATGAGGTATGTGGTGACCCAGCGCATCCACTCCCAAAACCCTTGTGGCAACTAGGGGAGGATTGGGAAGGGTTGCGCTCAAAATGGCTGCCCTGTTCAGTGTCCAGTACTCTAATCATGCTGCTCCCAGCCATCTGCTACGAGCATCTGTGGCTAGCATTGTCACCCCGCGATGGGCCCCGCGATGGGGGACAGACAGAACCATCTAATTGCATAACAGTATCTCCTCCTTACGTCGCAGCCGGACTGCCCGAGCCCCCCCTCCAGGCAGTGCAGATGGAGCGAGCTCCCAGTCCCCGACTGGGTAGCGCGACCGTGCCACAGCAAAACAGGGACACCACGCCCGGGTGAGAAAACCCATGCACTCACCCGCACAAAATCGCCGCCTTTCACGAGCTCCAGGACCCGACCAAACGGCGAGGCAGAAAGAGAAATTAAACCGAGAACAGGAGGTTCGCTCCTCGAGCTAAACCCCCACAATTAACCTCCCACACACGCACGAACGTAATCGGGCAGGAGAGTCTGCCCCCACTTGGCCGCCACTACCTTAATGTTCCCCTCAAGCACCCCTGCCGGGGAACCAGAAAGCATGAAATCTGGGTCCGTGCTCTGCTGTGCCCTCTCAGACAAGGAACCCACAAGGGCAGACCAAGGAAGCACTCACATCAAAAAACCCGACCCCTACTGCACACGGGGCCTCGGGTCACCCACCACTCCGCTCGACTGTCTCCCCGCACAGCCCTATACTGAAGGGGAAAGACTTGTGTGGGAGATTGTTGTATTGAACGCCCCGCCCAAAACCACTGCCCAACCACCCCCGGCTGCAGAAACGGGAGCCTACATCGGCCATCCGAAGGACTGCATGTCGGCCATGTGTGTCGCGCCTTACCAATGCTCGCATCCCTGATAGGGGGGGGGGAGATTGGACAAGACACCGGAGCAAAATTCACAAGCGGGAAAAAGCCACACAAAGCCCGGCCCCCCGCCCTGTTGGAGGTGGACCGGCAACCCGTCTTACCACCCAGATCAAGCAACATGCTGCGTGATGCTAATTCACCAGCAGGGCTCTGTGCGAAGGACCTCGCTGTGCCCCATAAACACCCGGGCCCGACCACCCGACCCTTCGAGTTGGCCGCATGGCCCGAGCCGCTTACCCCTCAACCAAGACACAACCGTACGTTTAATACGCCGGAACTACACCCGGCCAGGCCAGTGCACCCTCTCGGTCCCTGCATGCTAAGCAAGAGGGACAGGAGGGGCTCCGGTGCGGTGCTCGCTGGCTGTGCCCAACTGTGATCATTCCACTAACCTATTTCCCGGCGATGCATAGACCCGACCAGGCCGACGAGAACACGACCTCCAACCCAGTCACAGGATCAAGCCAACGACGCGAGACGACGAGTCGAGACGGCGTGCCCGGCGCAACAGAGGACGCCAGGATGGCCGGGGGAGGCATAAATACCCTCCCCACCTCCTCGGCGCGCCGGAAGTGACGCGCCTAGCACGCCTAAGGCAAGGGGGACTCCTCCCTGAGTCCCGGCAGCATTAGAGGGGGTCGGTTAATGCCCAAATGGCACTGAAGGGCCGCCCTCTTAGGTGGCCCCCTGCGTGGGCCGCGGGCAGCTGCACTCTAGCTGTTGCCCGCTTTATTTCCTGTAAAACTGCAGGTGCCTGAAAGCATTCAATTTCTGGCTATTACCTGTGAGTTGCTTTGCTTTTCATGAATAGGACACATTATATATATATATCTCTTCACCTGATGATCCTCGACGCACTGGCACAGCTATTTGGTTTGCCAGTGCTTGCAACTAGGTAGCCAGCTTTGCATTTTGCATTCTATTGGTCAGCTTCTGAGGTGAACTTTTGTATCTATGTGTCTTTTGAACCTCCTCATGTGCAACAAGACGTTTTCCAGTTCTTTTAACAATCCGGTTAGATAGCAGCATGGACTGCAATGAAAAAAACGAAAAAAAAAACAATAACAAAGCGAAAGAGGAGGTTACGTAAGCGATACCTATTGACTTTGCCAATGCTTGTTGTATTTTAGTAGTCATTGAGTCAAGGAATTATCATACTCTTATCCAACTGGGGCCTGATGTACTATTTACATTTGCAAAGTGGGTATGTGCAATTTTCACCCAGACAGGTTTGTGAACGGGGGATGTAATGTGATGAGACTTCTGTACTGTAATAACTCACATCATAAATTGTCCATTTGCTGGGCGATGGAAAACGACCTGCCTACTGAATACACAGTTTGGGGTCCAATGTGATTGACTGTGAATGCGGGATGGTGGCCTGCAAGGTACAGCAGGACTCAATCCTTGCATTTGTTTTCTCAAATTGGAAGGATATATTTTTCGAAAGCAGCCCATGACCAATAAATAGAGAGGTGCGGCTTTTACAAAATGTTTTGTGTTTCAGAAACTATTGTGGGAAACTGGCAGCAGCCGAGGCCGCCAACAGATTCCCAAATTGGATGTTGTCCCCCAGAGACAGGTAACTTGTAATAATGGTTTGGTCACAAACCATTAACACATATTTTCTGAATCTCAAAAACAAGGGCACAACACTTCCATGCCCTCTCAGAAAGGTCGTTATGCACCTCAGAAAGACTTTTCCGACTTGTGAAAATGCTTTTGTACTTTTGACAACCTCTTTGACCTGGCAAATCACTGGGTTTGGGACTGCAAAAGGACTTTGTACACCTGGCTCCTCATTTGGTGAGCCTATTATGAATTTGTTGCGTATTCTATCAATTAATGCTGGATTTTTGTATTGATTTTATGTTTTTATTGAATAAAGCATAATGTATGGGATAAAGTACCCCGTGCTGGCTGTACATTATAAGGATATTGCAAGTCATGGAGGAGTTCTATGACCATATAGAGGAACGAGGCCTATGGCCGGGTTCCTTTATAAGGTTATGGAACTCTGAGGTGACTAGCAATATCCTTATCATATACAGCGGGGCATACCTTATTGCTTTAGTACATGGTCACACCTTTCCCACTAACCACTCAAATCATTGGTGTGTAGCTTTTTCATAAGAAAGAGAAAGCATGTTTGCAAACATGAAGAATACAAATAGAATCTATAGTGCAAAATTACACACATCAATAAAGCTGTTAGATAGCATTGTGATGCCAGAACTCAACTGGTATAGTTGAGTTCTGATGTCATTTCTTTGTAATGGCCAACTGGATTTGTCACGAGTGAGCTAATATAAATAAATTAGAAACAGGTTTTAATACAGAGATTGCAGAAACCCTTGTATGATAAATGAAACAAGTTAATTCAGTAAAATAGTCTTATTAAGTCAGGCTAAATCTAATAGTTGACAAGTTATTTTTGAATATTTCGTTTTATAAATATTAACCTGTGGCAATTTTGTAATTTTCATTACCACAATGAAAGAGATATAAATAGTGGATTAAAACGATCTACTAGCCCAAGATACTTCGGTTGCTTCATTTATTTTAGGTGCTCTCAGGTCATATGTATGGAAGAGCAAGCCTGCCTTAGACAGACTCTTTACAAGAGAGAGGAAGCGACGGATCAAAGCTGTGCTGCAAGTGAGAACAGTGTAAAACCTCTCAAATAAGGGTAGAGATACAGCAGAGCCGGAGGCAAGGAAGTGGCAAAGCTGAGGGCCTTGGCAAGTGAGCACTGAGCCAACAAACATGCACAAACATTAACTGAGTCCGAGTCATACGCCCTGGAGAAAAGACTAAGGGCCAGATGTACGATCACTGAATTTTGCGACTCGCAAATTGCGACAAATTGCGAGTCGCAATTTGCGAGTCGCAAAATTCAATGTACAACATTGTCTCAGACACTGTTTGCGGTTCCCAATGGGGTTGCAAATTGCATGCCTCATGAATATTAATGAGGCTGTCACAATTTGCGACCCCATTGGGAATGGATCGCACTCCCAGGGATGGTGGCCTGCTGGGATCAGCAGACCACCATGTCTGGGACTGCTTTGTCAATAAAGCAGTTTTTTTTTAAATGCAGCCCGTTTTCCTTAAAGGAAAACGGGATGCATTTAAAAAAGAAAAATTAAACTTTTCATTTTCATTTTTTAAGGGCAGGCAGTGATCCCTGGGACCACTGCTTGCTCTTAAAAAATATTTGCGCACCCATTCACAAAGGGGAAGGGGTCCCCTGGGTACCCCTTCCCATTTCCGAGTGGCTTACCACCCTTCTGAGAAGGGTGGTAAACTGCGAGTGTTTTGCGACCGCAATTGCGTTCGCAAAACAATCATACTTTGGGCATGGACTCGCTATTAGGAAGGGACGCCCTTGGCACGCCCCTTCCAAATAGCGAGTCACTAACCCTATTTTGAGTGTCGCTATAGATTAGCGACTCGCAAAATAGGGTTAGTACATTGTGCATCCATTTTTTGCGGTCGCAAATGAGTCGAATGCCCCTTTGCAACCACAAAAAACGGTCGTACAGCTGGCCCTAAGGCAAGTAAATGCAACTCACTTTCTGGAGCTCAGTCTCACATATTGGGGGATATTCTCAAGAATATGCAATAATCATCGCCAAAATAGGTTAACGCAATTTCTCATATCGCCGTCCATCGCAGGAAAATAACTCTGTGTTAATGTCTCATTTTCAACACGGCGGTAACATGCGATAGTGTCCCGATAACGCGTCAAATGTCCGCGATACAACTACCGCGATAAAAAAGGAAACCTGAACGTGAAAAAAGTTGCGATGGACCCAACTGCGATAAAAATCCAGCGAAAAGCAGCGCCAGGCCCGCAAGTCCCACAAGTAAGGCGGGAAAAATCACTATAAAAGCGGCAAAAATGAAATACAAATAAAACACAAACAACTGCGAAGCACCTTGGAGGTAGCCGGAGCAAGCACAGAGGACAACCCGAACCCCACAAGCCCCACGGAGGACCAGCCTGGGACCTCGGGGTCTGGGAAGGGCAAGGAGAAGAAGAAGAGGAAGACGCGGTTCAGTCCGCAGGAGGTGACAGAACACCATCAACAACTGTTCGTCACCTCCACTGTGTCATTGGCAACAAAAAATGGAATATGGCAGTCCATCGTGGACAAGGTGAATGCAGTCCGAGTGCTGAGGAGGACAATGGAAGAGCGCAAGAGGCGCTGGAATGATGTGAAGTGCAAAACCAAGCTGAAACTCGCCAACAACCACAAAGCAGCAATGCAGACTGGGGGTGGGAGTCCTGCGCCACAGGAGGAGCTGGATGAGATGGAGTAAATGGTGTCCACAGTCATCAGTGTGGAGACGGTGGCAGGAGTCGGAGGACCGGACACTGCTCAACATGACCTGACACAACAGCAACAGGGTGAGTAACCACCAGGGACAGGGGGGACGGGGGAAGATGGGCACAATGGCACACATGCACAAAGAAGTACAGCAGATCTGCGGACAAACCATGCCCAAGAGTCACAACTCCGACCAAGAGCCCAATTTACCCAAGTCTGCAACAGCTCAGCACTGTATAAGCACAGAAGTGAAAGGCACACCGCCTGAAAGGGATAAGGGCCAGCCAAATCAGAGCTGAAGGGGCAAATCACCCACAATGCAGCACACACACATAACACTCAGAGCACCTCAACATTTACAACAAAGTGGACCAAACTGCAACACTTACACAACAGAACAGAGGACACAACTGGTGCCGCTTGTGTGTAGAAAATGGCCATTCGCATTTGGCATAGCAGGAAACTGTGAGATGATAATGGACAAATACAACCTCACATCCGTGATAATGGCGAAATGTCAACTGTCCAGCATTAAATAGGCATCTCCACACAAACAGTCACAATGTACATTGACATGCAGTCTGTTTGTAAACTTTGCCAATGCGTCAACATACATGTGAACACAATGTCAAACTGCATCTCCCCTTCACATTGCAGAGGGAGAATCATCACCTCCTGCAGAGCAGACCGTACTCCTCATCACCGATGATGAAGAGGACCTACACACCATCGACCCCGACGCCCTCCAACAGCTCATGGACACCCTCAGCACAGCACCCCCAGGAGAAGGGCAGCCCAGCTGCATCGAGGAGAACCCACCCCCTGCACAGACCACACAGCAGGAAGCACCCACCACCACGGCCGTCTCCCAGGATCCCCACAAGCAACACATGGCATTCCAACGCCGTGTGTCGCAGGGCCAGAAGGGGATGGCAGAGCAGGTGCGGGTGGGGTTCGACCTCATGGCAGCCAAACTAGATGCCATACGTGGGTGTCCAAGTCCCATCAGGGACCACCTAGAGGCCCCAAAGGACACCCAAAGTCCGCTCTATGGACTCCAACAATCCATGGCTGACATCGCCGGAGTCATGACTCGTAGACAAGAACAACTGTCAAGTCAGAGTGGCTCCAGCGATCTCAGCCGTGAGTTGGCCAACATGGGGAGGAACATGGAGCGGATGCAGGCGGGAAGAATGGCTGCCACGGCTGCACACCAGCGAGATGTAGCAGGGATCTACCATGCCCTGCAGATCCTCATCATGGCAGTGCGGCCACAAGGCCTGGCGCAGATGAATGCTGCTGCCCACTACTCCCTCCACATCACCGCCCCCTGATGTGTCAGTGCCTCACAGTGCCGCAGACAAAACACCACCACCCACATGTGAGGCACATCACACATAGGAGGATGATGATGAGGATGAATCTGCCGTTGGGCTAAGTAGGAAGCGGTAGCATTCATCTCCGCCATATGGCCTCTTTCTGCTTGGTTCTGCCCTCTGCATCATGCCCAGGAATAACACCCTCCACTGTCCCCCTTAACACTCTGCGACACTCACCTTGGCCCACAACATGGACTGCTACATTTGTTTAGTCAACCAATGACACAGAAATCAGACTGCGGACTGAACTCCCTCTCCTACGATATACTTTTCCCTCCCCAAAGGACCCTGGCTGGCCCTCCACGGGGCAACATTGTAAAGTAGCATGTGCATGGCCAGGTACTGGTCCACCTTCACCACTCCACCGAATGTGATTAAGACATTCAAATTCACACAGATGAGTCATGTCCATGATCAAGCAAGTATGAAAGTATGGATGTATGTAGGGGCAGTGATTCCAAACAACGGTGCTCCCTGGGAACTGATTTCAATGCGCATGTATGTCCGTGACCCAGATAGGCAGTGAGATGACTGGGAATGTGTGAACTAGCTGTCGCCTCATTGCTCCAAAACAACAATCTCGCTATTTCCAAACTTAGCCCCACGTCAATGTATGAAAAAGGCAAAGTCAAAGTTATGTGGAAGCCACAGCTCGGAGCAATGATTGGTTTGAGTGTGGAGCGCTTGGACTCCTGGGATGGTCGGTGCGTAAGTGTGAAGGTCATACCATGCAAGTGAACTACGAGCAAGGACTCCTGTGTGTGGGGTGTGTATACGTTGGTCTTTGGTTAGCGCTGTGCGTAGTGTGAGAGCCGTCAGCAGCTGCTATGGTATCGCTCAGGGGGTGCCGGGCGCATGCATTCCCAAGGTCGGAGGTGCAGATGTGCTACCGCCTTCTAGTTCAGACAGAGGGGCTGTCATCCACAATGGGACCACTGTCTGCCCTTAAAAAATATTTTCCCCTGCATTCACAAAGGGGAAGGGGTCCCCTCGGGACCCCTTCCCGTTTGCGAGTGCTTTACCACCCTTCTGAGAAGGGTGGTAAACTGCGACTGTTTTGCGGTCGCAAAAGAGTCATACATAGCTGGAGGACTCGCTATTAGGAAGGGACGCCCTCGGAATGCCCCTTTGTCATAGCGACTCGCTATTCCTATTTTGCGAGTCGCAAATAATTTGTGACTCGCATAATAGGAATAGTACATGGCCAAATCGTTTTTTGTGGTCGCAAAGGGGTCTGAAATCCCTCTGCGACCGCAAAAAACGGTTGTACATCTGGCCCTGAGACCATTTCCTAACAGTGGCTTAGATCACTTCAAGCTTTTTCCTGACTACTATGCATTCAGCTCACCGTCAAGACCAGTTTGGCTCACAGAGGGGGACCTCCTCTTGAATGCCTTGTGGGTCAGAACTGATAAATCCCTCATATAAAGTTTCTGGAGTGCAATGTGGCGACTTGGCCCCATATGTCGTCCTTTCAGAAGCCAGGGTCACCACAGTCCTTTTTCACATACAGAAGCAAGTGGGCACTTATTTCGCACAGCTTTTCACAGTGGATTCACGAGAAAGAGCTAGATTTACGTCATGTTTTAACAGTTGTATGACACAACCACGCATTCATTTTCCACGCGTTCCTTAACAGCACACGAGGGGGGAACAACGAATGTGTCTGAACCACGCATTCCATTTACAACGCAAGTCATTACAACAACTTGCCTTAGGGGGGTGCTGGACTTTGGAATAGTATAATTTACTCTTCCAACTCCAGTCACAGCAACAGTAGGGAAATGGTTGGACTTTAAGTCCAACGCCGCTTGACCTCACACCTGTCGTTTGACATCTGGATGGCTACAAGGGAGATGGGGGTTTTTATTATTCATTTTTCTGACTCACCTGCGCTCTAGAGTAGTGCAGAAAATGTAGAATAGCCTTGGATGCACAGTCCAGCTGGAGACCCAAGTCCAGCCCCATCAGGGCATGAATCTTCTTAAGAGGGAGACTTTCATATAGGAGGAACTTCCTATAAGTAGAAGAAGGGAGAATCCTGCACACCTTCCGCCCATCACTCAACTTGAAGGACTGGTTCCTGCAGAGTAGCTCTGTTCAACATGACCTGTCCTCCTAGAACCTGGATGGATTTGAACCTGCCAATAACCCCTCCATCTGGCATCAGTGCAGGAGAGTAAATGCCTGAGATTCTGCTTTTGGCTCTTCCAAGAAAAATCAATCTACTAACATACTTTGAGTAAGATGGTGTCTTTTTTAAAAAAGCCAGGCATTCTGGTGGGTACTTGTAAGACCTGCCTTGCAGCTAGTAGCACCTACAAAAAAGGCTTGAGGAATCCTTGTACACTGCTTGTGACATGACCAGCTGACTACACTTGTCTGTTTCTCCCTAATAGGCACTGTGCAGTGAGTAGTGATTTGAACTTGATCTTGGCCTTATTAATCCCAGACCCTTTGAGACCAAGGCCTCTTGTGACACGAGGCTTCCTGTTAGGGCTTTGCAATCTTGAGTATTTTATGTGTTTGTTTGAGCCTGAGTTTTGATGGTGCTGATGGGTTCTGAAGATGACAGTGTGAATGAGAAGTGTCAGACCAGATGCACAAGGACGCGAAGCAGCCACGTTACCTTGCTACTGGTGATGTGTGTAGTATCTACCTTACCTTGATCCTATGCATATCATGAATGAAGAAGCACTTTTCTTTTGCCAAGAAGAGCACTGTCTTAGTTATTTTATTCAAGAACTTCATTGGGATGCAATGCTTCTCTCCTGGGAGACTCCTTTTCAATTGCTTACTTCTGCTAGAAGCCTTAATGAGCTCCAAGTTCTCTGCACCTCCGCTGAGAACTCGTCTCACCTTTTCTCCCAAGGTGTTAACACTATTCTTCATAAGCGATGGCATCTTGCTTTGCACTTATATGCCTCGCCTGAACGCTTCTGCAGCTGACAAAACACGAAACACTCTTTACCCTTTTGCTTGGTTAGATGCAGGGTGTGACCCACAGATTGATAGTAGTAACATTTAGTGGCAATGATGCTAGCCGAGCTAATGCTAAGACTTCCCTTGCTGGATGTGTTCCTTCCTGCATATTCCAATGCTGCACCTTTCACAAGACAGGTCCTTTCGGTAGTGGGCCTAGTTCACCAGGGCCTAGCTGAGTTTCCTGGATTTGCCTGTCAGAGAGATGTTTAGGGCAGCTCAGTTATCCTCCAGGCATTACAATCTTGTGGCTTCCTCCCACAGTAATGTACAATTTTGAAAGGAGGCACCAAGAATCACCTCCTTATATGTTGTCCAATGTTGTTTTCTCCTCTCGTTTTATCGTCTTTGCTTTGTAATCTGCCCATGCATTGAGAAATGACGATAATAAGGATATAGGAGTAAAGCGAAGTTAATTATGTGGTGACTGTTATTTTTAGTTTGCTGAGTGTCTTCAATTATCAATATCCTCTAATCGGCCATCTATAACTCGCTCCTTGTAGATGTGAACTGGGGAGGGTGGACACCTGCTCAAGGCAGGAGATCCTGGCTATAGATGTTCTACAACCGTGTGTATTTTCCTAGGCATGCACGTGTTGAATTAACAGCTATTGGGGTCTGTAGCTTATAGGCTTGCCTCTGTGTGCTGCAGTTGCCATACATTGATACTGTGAGAAAGTTATTGGACTAGGACTGAGAGATGCAATAAAGGTAAGTATCCTTTGTGAATCTGTTCCACGATTATATATTTCTTCCTTTTCCAAACTGATGACTGTTTTTCAGTGACATTATTTGAGTATAACAATTAATAGTCCAAGATAGAGAAAATTCAACGAGTGACATTGTGCGTCAATAAGTGAAACTCACACCTGATGAGTGAGATTATGGAGCAAGGCTTGAGACTCATAATAATTGTGGAAGAATGTGCATAGAGGTGTGAGATGCACACCATAGCAGTGAACAGTGAAACAGATTTAGAGACTTCCTAAGACTGAGTGAAGCTGTTCTCCAAAAAGTGAGATTTACAAACAATGGGGCATATTCTCAAGGACTTTTCGCCGATTTATCGGCACTTTAGCGCCGCAAAAGTGGCAATAGATTTATCGCCCTTTTCTCAAGCTCAAGCTGGTGCAAACTGCCGATATCGCCAGTTTTCCAGTGATAGCTGGCACAGAAAACATCGCCACGGATGAGAGCGACAACTAACACTAATGATATGCAGAGTAGGCGTTCCCGTGCAAAAACACACAAACACCACTTTGCGATATTCTCAACGACCAGCCAGATCTGCGATGCGACCCAAAAACAGGCAATAAGGCGCGTTAGCAGCAGGGATTTAACACCTGCCTTTTACTGGTGTAAAGCAGGACGACAACCTGCAGCATGAAAGGGAGCCCAGGCCAGAGCCACATCTGAAGACCATCACATGTCATGAAGCTACTAATCATGCAGCTTGGAGACCCAAGAGGGCCACAACACCCACCGCCACCACCCCCAGGACCACCCCCACCCCCAGGACCACCCTCCCCCTATGACCACCCTCCCCCCGGACCACCCTCCCCCCGGACCACCACTGAGGCATCGCAGAACAAGACAGCGGACCTTCCGAAAACGCATCAGCCTCGCAGACTTAACGCCAGAGGATGTCATTGCCCACTACAGGCTCAAAAGGACAACCATCCTCCGCATCATGACCCACATTGCCCACAGGCTGACGGTACCAACACAGCGGACAACCAACATCCCTCCGCAGACAAAGCTGCTGGCTGTGCTGCACCTGTTGGCCTCTGGTACCTTCCAACCAACAACTGCCAGAGTCGGAGGAGTCTCACAGCCGGCCCTATCAAAGTTCCTCACACCTGTCTTGGATGCCATCATCAGCTTCATACCCCAGCACCTTCACTTCCCCCACACTGCGCAGGAACAGCTGGAGACCAAGCAAGGCTTCTATGCCATAGCTGGATTCCCGCACGTGTTGGGGGCAATCGACTGCACACATGTCCTACTTGTGCCCCCTGCCGACACTGCACACAATTACAGCAACAGGAAGCACACGCATTCCATCAATGTGCAGGCAATAGTGGACCACCGGGGACTGTTCACCAATGTCGTCGCCAACTTCCCAGGCAGTGTGCATGATTCATACATCTTCTGACAGTCCATCATCAACCAGCGCTTTCAGGATGGCACCTATGGAAATGGACTGCTCGTTGGTAAGTACCAACGGAACACACCACACACCTCAATTCCACAATCACACAATGCACAACTGTGGGAATGGACACGTAACAAAATCACATCCAACATGCCAACCAACATGCACACCTGCCAGACACGACAACACAAGTAACCGTGGTAAGAGGGGCCAGAAATGTGGACAAACCATACACTAAGGCATAGCCCCTCTGCCACACATTTGCAGAATGTGGGGAGAGGTGGGAACCACGATTGTGCGAAGGAGGCAATGGGCCTATGAATAACAATGTACACAATGCCAAGTGTGGCGGTGATGTGCTGAACAGTCTTGAGTATGCAGAGCACAGACATGTCCATGTGGATACATACTGCTGGAGTCTGTAGTGTCGTGGACAGTGGACGCAACCATGTCATCCCTGGCAGTGGGGAACACCTTGGACAAGTAGCCATGTCGGCCCCCCTGTAAGCGTAAGCGTAGTGGGCAGGGCTGGCGCACGACAGTCCAGCGTAGGGGAGTGACTAAATAGGCCGGGACTCAGGGAGTGGTTCACTTCTGGGACGGCCACCGAAGTAACTACTGCGTATGGCTCTGTGTCCGCCATATCCTGACCATAGGCCTACACACACGTGGCCAACCACCTACAACGACACACCGGCGACGAGGTGGCTACGTCCCACGCCACCCGGCACACATCTCATCATCGCCTGAAGTGGTGTGTCTGCCAGGGCAGCGTACCTCACCCTGCCACGAGGCCTCCGTCGTGACTGGTGGTGCCTGCGCAATCCTGTGCGCCTGCCGCACCCCAGCCCGCTGATCCCCAGACCCGACCTGCGCCCAGCGGTGAATGCCCGCCCCTGCGCACCCAGGCCTCACTGCTCACCTGCCGCCACCAGCGTCTCTCCAAGAGGGCCCACCACGTGCCGGTGCAATCTCCAAGGCCGGGCTCCGTGAGCTTGGTAGCCTCCTCAGCCGATCGCTGGATTCTGCGCAACAGGCCCCCAGCGCACCCAGCGGCACCGCACCGCGGAGTTGCAAGTTGGCTACTGCTGCCTTCTGACCACACTGCGGTATAGCAAGTAACAGACACATCCTTTCCAGTCTGCCCACACAGGCCTGCTGCATCATCGCAGGCTGCACATCCGCTCAGCTCTTCCGGTGGGCTGAATTCAGTGCACCACAAGTCACCGTCCAGCCTCCAGCATTATAGCATGATGCACACCCACTCAGCTCTTCCGGTGGGCCTACCTCAGTGCACCGCAAGTCATCGCCATGTGGCGGTTGGCCCGTGCCGGACGCAGGGCCTCAGGTGCCACTAACTCAGTGCACCACAAGTCACCGTCCAGCCACCAGGCCTGCTGCATCATCGCAGGCTGCACACCCGCTCAGCTCTTCCGGTGGGCCGAACTCAGTGCACCGCAAGTCATTGTCCCGAGGGGCTACCCCACAAGTCCGCCTCCAGTAGCCAACAGCATGTCCTCGGTAACGCCACTGGAGCCCTTCACAGTCACGGGGCCACCCCCGTCGCAGGCAGGCGGCCGGGAAGCCTGGGTAGATCGTCTGGAGACGTACTCCGAAGTGCACGACATCACAGCGCCGCGGCGGCGGCGCACGCGTGTGAGGAGTGCGGAGAAATGGCCCGGGCTCTGGGCGTGGTTCAGTTCTGGGCTCTGGGCGTGGTTCAGTTCCGGCATGGCCACAAAAGTGACTATGGCGTGAGTCTCCGTAGTAGTGTCTGCGCCACCCGGCCTGTAATCGACAATGTTGCAATGTAGCATGCACCAGGATTAATAAAGGAGCGCAAGACTGCTCGGGGTCTCGGCTCATACATGCCAACTGTTGTGTGTGTATCTACATTGCCACAGCCTGAACCGAAGGCCTAGCCTCAATATCAGCCCGAGTTCAGCCAGGCCAGAACTCCACATCTGTGTCAGCCCTATCCTTACCATAGGCCTACACACACGTGGCCGCCCACCTTCAACGGCCAACATTACAGTCTTGCTGTCAGTCCTGCGGACATGCGCAGACAGGCATGACAATGGTGTGCCGTAGGAGTGCAAGTGATGCAACCGCGCAGCACACACAAGTAAATAGGCTCGGTGGGAGGGAGGAGCAGCTGTGAGGCTACGTAATACACATTGTCCTACCACATTTGCCAGCAGCAATACATGGCTAACATGAATCCCAAGGTCGCACAAATCACACACCACGAAACTTGTATGTCTGCCAACACAGCATGCAGAACCACCAGTTAACACTAATCTCACTTACCTCTCACAGGTGATCAAGGATATGCACTCTGCCCGTGGATGATGACACCCCTCCGAGACCTGAACACCCCGGCCCAGAGGCAGTACAATGTGGCCCACAAACGCTCCAGGGGCATTGTTGAACACACATTTGGCGTGTTGAAATCACGTTTCAGGTGCCTGGACATCACCGGTGGAAGACTCTTGTACAGCCCAGAAATAGTGTGTAAGATGATCACTGCATGTTGTGTATTGCACAACATATGTGTACGCACCAATGCCCCATGGATCCAAGTCCCAGAAGCACCGGACGATGATGAGGAAGATGATGCAGGTGGACCACACCCCACTGCAGCCGCAGCAGGAATAGCCGGAAGGAACACAATAATCAACAATTTCTTCGTATGAGCACGTCACATTGTGACTGTCCACAGCAATTATGGCACAGTATAAGATGACCACATGCAATGAAAAAAAGGGGTTCCCCAAATTACTTCTAGGTCCAAGAGGAGGGGAAATATGACAATCAAAAGGAAGAAAACCTCTGAACTGACCTATATTGCTTTACTGTACGACCTGTGTCGGTTCAAGCTATGCAACTCATACACAAACACAAAATCCTTTCTCCATGAAGAAAGGATTTTGTGTTTGTGTATGAGTGTTAGGTTGCTTGGGTTCATGTGAGGAGTGAATGTAAGAGTGAAATGTAAGCGTGGGGTGTCTCTTATGCACACAATTTTTGTTTGTAAATATTTGCTGTTTTTTAGATTCACTGTTGTTGTCCCATTTCAGGCTACATAGCCACAGATGAAGACCTGATTGTAATGTAATATATTGGTTTTTAATCTGACTTAATATTTTGCACTGATTATCTAAAATGTGGTCATTCTATTCTCAAAGTGGTAGACATCTAAGTATATGAATGTAATTTTGGGACAACCTCATATGAGATGTATTTTTATGAATTATTTATGCTTTAAGATAAAAAATTAATAAAGATGTATGCATTTTTTGCACAGAAATGACTTAGTCAATAATTTCTCTGAAGCTGGTTGCATAGCTTGAACCGACACAGGTCGTACAGTAAAGCAATATAGGTCAGTTCAGAGGTTTTCTTCCTTTTGATTAAGATGACCACATGACCAGCATGTGCAAATAAAATCTTAGCAACACACATTCCCCATGTGCATGTCAGTCCTCTGCATTAGCACATTACTCTGACGGGTGTAAGTGCAACATTGAGTGCTAACATTCGCATATGTTGCAAGAAGAGATGGTGTGTATGTCACCTCTGTACCGAGAGGCTGTTTAGGGCATCACGTATTCGATATGCCATATCAGGGTGTCACATGTAGTACGTCATGCCACTCATCAGCGTCCCACGTGTACATGAACATGACATGAAGGCCATCATTGGTGTTCAGGAAAAGACAACAGGGTGCCATTTGTGGTCAGAGATGTACCTGCCTGATGCAAATATACACCCTGTGTGTCGAGTCCCACAACATGAACAACATGGCCGTAAGGGGGATGTGGGCACAGTGGACACCTCAGCAACATTGGGAGATGCACACCAGCCTAGAAGCCAGCAGGTCCACCTTGCGTGGAGCACACCAAGGTGTCCCCTGGTCAAATGTGCCATGTACAGGTCACATGTGTACACGGACGTCATCCATCAAGAGTAGTGATCAGTGCCAGCTAATAGGTGCAAGGTGAGTGGTCAACCGCCTCCTCACAGCTACCTGCACCCATCACTGTCAGACTGCAGAAGAAAAACAACACTGCTACATCAGAGCATGCAATACTGACCGTGAGGGCACGTACATGGCTGGTAAGGGTTCAACCATGCCGGAAGGCGAAGCAGTGACATCCCCCCCCACCCAATCCCCATCACATTTCCAGGATGCAAGCAGATTACAAACTAACATTGTGGATGACAGCCCCTCTGTCTGAACTAGAAGGCGGTAGCACATCTGCACCTCCGACCTTGGGAATGCATGCGCCCGGCACCCCTGAGCGATACCATAGCAGCTGCTGACGGCTCTCACACTACGCACAGCGCTAACCAAAGACCAACGTATACACACCCCACACACAGGAGTCCTTGCTCGTAGTTCACTTGCATGGTATGACCTTCACACTTACGCACCGACCATCCCAGGAGTCCAAGCGCTCCACACTCAAACCAATCATTGCTCCGAGCTGTGGCTTCCACATAACTTTGACTTTGCCTTTTTCATACATTGACGTGGGGCTAAGTTTGGAAATAGCCAGATTGTTGTTTTGGAGCAATGAGGCGACAGCTAGTTCACACATTCCCAGTCATCTCACTGCCTATCTGGGTCACGGACATACATGCGCATTGAAATCAGTTCCCAGGGAGCACCGTTGTTTGGAATCACTGCCCCTACATACATCCATACTTTCATACTTGCTTGATCATGGACATGACTCATCTGTGTGAATTTGAATGTCTTAATCACATTCGGTGGAGTGGTGAAGGTGGACCAGTACCTGGCCATGCACATGCTACTTTACAATGTTGCCCTCATATGAGGTTGTCCCAAAATTACATTCATATACTTAGATGTCTACCACTTTGAGAATAGAATGACCACATTTTAGATAATCAGTGCAAAATATTAAGTCAGATTAAAAACCAATATATTACATTACAATCAGGTCTTCATCTGTGGCTATGTAGCCTGAAATGGGACAACAACAGTGAATCTAAAAAACAGCAAATATTTACAAACAAAAATTGTGTGCATAAGAGACACCCCACGCTTACATTTCACTCTTACATTCACTCCTCACATGAACCCAAGCAACCTAACACTCATACACAAACACAAAATCCTTTCTTCATGGAGAAAGGATTTTGTGTTTGTGTATGAGTTGCATAGCTTGAACCGACACAGGTCGTTCAGTAAAGCAATATAGGTCAGTTCAGAGGTTTTCTTCCTTTTGATTGTCATATTTCCCCTCCTCTTGGACCTAGAAGTAATTTGGGGAACCCCTTTTTTCATTGCATGTGGTCATCTTATACTGTGCCATAATTGCTGTGGACAGTCACAATGTGACGTGCTCATACGAAGAAATTGTTGATTATTGTGTTCCTTCCGGCTATTCCTGCTGCGGCTGCAGTGGGGTGTGGTCCACCTGCATCATCTTCCTCATCATCGTCCGGTGCTTCTGGGACTTGGATCCATGGGGCATTGGTGCGTACACATATGTTGTGCAATACACAACATGCAGTGATCATCTTGCACACTATTTCTGGGCTGTACAAGAGTCTTCCACCGGTGATGTCCAGGCACCTGAAACGTGATTTCAACACGCCAAATGTGTGTTCAACAATGCCCCTGGAGCGTTTGTGGGCCACATTGTACTGCCTCTGGGCCGGGGTGTTCAGGTCTCGGAGGGGTGTCATCATCCACGGGCAGAGTGCATATCCTTGATCACCTGTGAGAGGTAAGTGAGATTAGTGTTAACTGGTGGTTCTGCATGCTGTGTTGGCAGACATACAAGTTTCGTGGTGTGTGATTTGTGCGACCTTGGGATTCATGTTAGCCATGTATTGCTGCTGGCAAATGTGGTAGGACAATGTGTATTACGTAGCCTCACAGCTGCTCCTCCCTCCCACCGAGCCTATTTACTTGTGTGTGCTGCGCGGTTGCATCACTTGCACTCCTACAGCACACCATTGTCATGCCTGTCTGCGCATGTCCGCAGGACTGACAGCAAGACTGTAATGTTGGCCGTTGAAGGTGGGCGGCCACGTGTGTGTAGGCCTATGGTAAGGATAGGGCTGGCACAGATGTGGAGTTCTGGCCTGGCTGAACTCGGGCTGATATTGAGGCTAGGCCTTCGGTTCAGGCTGTGGCAATGTAGATACACACACAACAGTTGGCATGTATGAGCCGAGACCCCGAGCAGTCTTGCGCTCCTTTATTAATCCTGGTGCATGCTACATTGCAACATTGTCGATTACAGGCCGGGTGGCGCAGACACTACTACGGAGACTCACGCCATAGTCACTTTTGTGGCCATGCCGGAACTGAACCACGCCCAGAGCCCAGAACTGAACCACGCCCAGAGCCCGGGCCATTTCTCCGCACTCCTCACACGCATGCGCCGCCGCCGCGGCGCTGTGATGTCGTGCACTTCGGAGTACGTCTCCAGACGATCTACCCAGGCTTCCCGGCCGCCTGCCTGCGACGGGGGTGGCCCCGTGACTGTGAAGGGCTCCAGTGGCGTTACCGAGGACATGCTGTTGGCTACTGGAGGCGGACTTGTGGGGTAGCCCCTCGGGACAATGACTTGCGGTGCACTGAGTTCGGCCCACCGGAAGAGCTGAGCGGGTGTGCAGCCTGCGATGATGCAGCAGGCCTGGTGGCTGGACGGTGACTTGTGGTGCACTGAGTTAGTGGCACCTGAGGCCCTGCGTCCGGCACGGGCCAACCGCCACATGGCGATGACTTGCGGTGCACTGAGGTAGGCCCACCGGAAGAGCTGAGTGGGTGTGCATCATGCTATAATGCTGGAGGCTGGACGGTGACTTGTGGTGCACTGAATTCAGCCCACCGGAAGAGCTGAGCGGATGTGCAGCCTGCGATGATGCAGCAGGCCTGTGTGGGCAGACTGGAAAGGATGTGTCTGTTACTTGCTATACCGCAGTGTGGTCAGAAGGCAGCAGTAGCCAACTTGCAACTCCGCGGTGCGGTGCCGCTGGGTGCGCTGGGGGCCTGTTGCGCAGAATCCAGCGATCGGCTGAGGAGGCTACCAAGCTCACGGAGCCCGGCCTTGGAGATTGCACCGGCACGTGGTGGGCCCTCTTGGAGAGACGCTGGTGGCGGCAGGTGAGCAGTGAGGCCTGGGTGCGCAGGGGCGGGCATTCACCGCTGGGCGCAGGTCGGGTCTGGGGATCAGCGGGCTGGGGTGCGGCAGGCGCACAGGATTGCGCAGGCACCACCAGTCACGACGGAGGCCTCGTGGCAGGGTGAGGTACGCTGCCCTGGCAGACACACCACTTCAGGCGATGATGAGATGTGTGCCGGGTGGCGTGGGACGTAGCCACCTCGTCGCCGGTGTGTCGTTGTAGGTGGTTGGCCACGTGTGTGTAGGCCTATGGTCAGGATATGGCGGACACAGAGCCATACGCAGTAGTTACTTCGGTGGCCGTCCCAGAAGTGAACCACTCCCTGAGTCCCGGCCTATTTAGTCACTCCCCTACGCTGGACTGTCGTGCGCCAGCCCTGCCCACTACGCTTACGCTTACAGGGGGCCGACATGGCTACTTGTCCAAGGTGTTCCCCACTGCCAGGGATGACATGGTTGCGTCCACTGTCCACGACACTACAGACTCCAGCAGTATGTATCCACATGGACATGTCTGTGCTCTGCATACTCAAGACTGTTCAGCACATCACCGCCACACTTGGCATTGTGTACATTGTTATTCATAGGCCCATTGCCTCCTTCGCACAATCGTGGTTCCCACCTCTCCCCACATTCTGCAAATGTGTGGCAGAGGGGCTATGCCTTAGTGTATGGTTTGTCCACATTTCTGGCCCCTCTTACCACGGTTACTTGTGTTGTCGTGTCTGGCAGGTGTGCATGTTGGTTGGCATGTTGGATGTGATTTTGTTACGTGTCCATTCCCACAGTTGTGCATTGTGTGATTGTGGAATTGAGGTGTGTGGTGTGTTCCGTTGGTACTTACCAACGAGCAGTCCATTTCCATAGGTGCCATCCTGAAAGCGCTGGTTGATGATGGACTGTCAGAAGATGTATGAATCATGCACACTGCCTGGGAAGTTGGCGACGACATTGGTGAACAGTCCCCGGTGGTCCACTATTGCCTGCACATTGATGGAATGCGTGTGCTTCCTGTTGCTGTAATTGTGTGCAGTGTCGGCAGGGGGCACAAGTAGGACATGTGTGCAGTCGATTGCCCCCAACACGTGCGGGAATCCAGCTATGGCATAGAAGCCTTGCTTGGTCTCCAGCTGTTCCTGCGCAGTGTGGGGGAAGTGAAGGTGCTGGGGTATGAAGCTGATGATGGCATCCAAGACAGGTGTGAGGAACTTTGATAGGGCCGGCTGTGAGACTCCTCCGACTCTGGCAGTTGTTGGTTGGAAGGTACCAGAGGCCAACAGGTGCAGCACAGCCAGCAGCTTTGTCTGCGGAGGGATGTTGGTTGTCCGCTGTGTTGGTACCGTCAGCCTGTGGGCAATGTGGGTCATGATGCGGAGGATGGTTGTCCTTTTGAGCCTGTAGTGGGCAATGACATCCTCTGGCGTTAAGTCTGCGAGGCTGATGCGTTTTCGGAAGGTCCGCTGTCTTGTTCTGCGATGCCTCAGTGGTGGTCCGGGGGGGGAGGGTGGTCCGGGGGGGGAGGGTGGTCCTAGGGGGGGAGGGTGGTCCTGGGGGTGGGGGTGGTCCTGGGGGTGGTGGCGGTGGGTGTTGTGGCCCTCTTGGGTCTCCAAGCTGCATGATTAGTAGCTTCATGACATGTGATGGTCTTCAGATGTGGCTCTGGCCTGGGCTCCCTTTCATGCTGCAGGTTGTCGTCCTGCTTTACACCAGTAAAAGGCAGGTGTTAAATCCCTGCTGCTAACGCGCCTTATTGCCTGTTTTTGGGTCGCATCGCAGATCTGGCTGGTCGTTGAGAATATCGCAAAGTGGTGTTTGTGTGTTTTTGCACGGGAACGCCTACTCTGCATATCATTAGTGTTAGTTGTCGCTCTCATCCGTGGCGATGTTTTCTGTGCCAGCTATCACTGGAAAACTGGCGATATCGGCAGTTTGCACCAGCTTGAGCTTGAGAAAAGGGCGATAAATCTATTGCCACTTTTGCAGGCGCTAAAGTGCCGATAAATCGGCGAAAAGTCCTTGAGAATATGCCCCATTGTTTGTAAATCTCACTTTTTGGAGAACAGCTTCACTCAGTCTTAGGAAGTCTCTAAATCTGTTTCACTGTTCACTGCTGTGGTGTGCATCTCACACCTCTATGCACATTCTTCCACAATTATTATGAGTCTCAAGCCTTGCTCCATAATCTCACTCATCAGGTGTGAGTTTCACTTATTGACGCACAATGTCACTCGTTGAATTTTCTCTATCTTGGACTATTAATTGTTATACTCAAATAATGTCACTGAAAAACAGTCATCAGTTTGGAAAAGGAAGAAATATATAATCGTGGAACAGATTCACAAAGGATACTTACCTTTATTGCATCTCTCAGTCCTAGTCCAATAACTTTCTCACAGTATCAATGTATGGCAACTGCAGCACACAGAGGCAAGCCTATAAGCTACAGACCCCAATAGCTGTTAATTCAACACGTGCATGCCTAGGAAAATACACACGGTTGTAGAACATCTATAGCCAGGATCTCCTGCCTTGAGCAGGTGTCCACCCTCCCAGTTCACATCTACAAGGAGCGAGTTATAGATGGCCGATTAGAGGATATTGATAATTGAAGACACTCAGCAAACTAAAAATAACAGTCACCACATAATTAACTTCGCTTTACTCCTATATCCTTATTATCGTCATTTCTCAATGCATGGGCAGATTACAAAGCAAAGACGATAAAACGAGAGGAGAAAACAACATTGGACAACATATAAGGAGGTGATTCTTGGTGCCTCCTTTCAAAATTGTACATTACTGTGGGAGGAAGCCACAAGATTGTAATGCCTGGAGGATAACTGAGCTGCCCTAAACATCTCTCTGACAGGCAAATCCAGGGAACTCAGCTAGGCCCTGGTGAACTAGGCCCACTACCGAAAGGACCTGTCTTGTGAAAGGTGCAGCATTGGAATATGCAGGAAGGAACACATCCAGCAAGGGAAGTCTTAGCATTAGCTCGGCTAGCATCATTGCCACTAAATGTTACTACTATCAATCTGTGGGTCACACCCTGCATCTAACCAAGCAAAAGGGTAAAGAGTGTTTCGTGTTTTGTCAGCTGCAGAAGCGTTCAGGCGAGGCATATAAGTGCAAAGCAAGATGCCATCGCTTATGAAGAATAGTGTTAACACCTTGGGAGAAAAGGTGAGACGAGTTCTCAGCGGAGGTGCAGAGAACTTGGAGCTCATTAAGGCTTCTAGCAGAAGTAAGCAATTGAAAAGGAGTCTCCCAGGAGAGAAGCATTGCATCCCAATGAAGTTCTTGAATAAAATAACTAAGACAGTGCTCTTCTTGGCAAAAGAAAAGTGCTTCTTCATTCATGATATGCATAGGATCAAGGTAAGGTAGATACTACACACATCACCAGTAGCAAGGTAACGTGGCTGCTTCGCGTCCTTGTGCATCTGGTCTGACACTTCTCATTCACACTGTCATCTTCAGAACCCATCAGCACCATCAAAACTCAGGCTCAAACAAACACATAAAATACTCAAGATTGCAAAGCCCTAACAGGAAGCCTCGTGTCACAAGAGGCCTTGGTCTCAAAGGGTCTGGGATTAATAAGGCCAAGATCAAGTTCAAATCACTACTCACTGCACAGTGCCTATTAGGGAGAAACAGACAAGTGTAGTCAGCTGGTCATGTCACAAGCAGTGTACAAGGATTCCTCAAGCCTTTTTTGTAGGTGCTACTAGCTGCAAGGCAGGTCTTACAAGTACCCACCAGAATGCCTGGCTTTTTTAAAAAAGACACCATCTTACTCAAAGTATGTTAGTAGATTGATTTTTCTTGGAAGAGCCAAAAGCAGAATCTCAGGCATTTACTCTCCTGCACTGATGCCAGATGGAGGGGTTATTGGCAGGTTCAAATCCATCCAGGTTCTAGGAGGACAGGTCATGTTGAACAGAGCTACTCTGCAGGAACCAGTCCTTCAAGTTGAGTGATGGGCGGAAGGTGTGCAGGATTCTCCCTTCTTCTACTTATAGGAAGTTCCTCCTATATGAAAGTCTCCCTCTTAAGAAGATTCATGCCCTGATGGGGCTGGACTTGGGTCTCCAGCTGGACTGTGCATCCAAGGCTATTCTACATTTTCTGCACTACTCTAGAGCTCAGGTGAGTCAGAAAAATGAATAATAAAAACCCCCATCTCCCTTGTAGCCATCCAGATGTCAAACGACAGGTGTGAGGTCAAGCGGCGTTGGACTTAAAGTCCAACCATTTCCCTACTGTTGCTGTGACTGGAGTTGGAAGAGTAAATTATACTATTCCAAAGTCCAGCACCCCCTAAGGCAAGTTGTTGTAATGACTTGCGTTGTAAATGGAATGCGTGGTTCAGACACATTCGTTGTTCCCCCCTCGTGTGCTGTTAAGGAACGCGTGGAAAATGAATGCGTGGTTGTGTCATACAACTGTTAAAACATGACGTAAATCTAGCTCTTTCTCGTGAATCCACTGTGAAAAGCTGTGCGAAATAAGTGCCCACTTGCTTCTGTATGTGAAAAAGGACTGTGGTGACCCTGGCTTCTGAAAGGACGACATATGGGGCCAAGTCGCCACATTGCACTCCAGAAACTTTATATGAGGGATTTATCAGTTCTGACCCACAAGGCATTCAAGAGGAGGTCCCCTCTGTGAGCCAAACTGGTCTTGACGGTGAGCTGAATGCATAGTAGTCAGGAAAAAGCTTGAAGTGATCTAAGCCACTGTTAGGAAATGGTCTCAGGGCCAGATGTACAACCGTTTTTGCGGTCGCAGAGGGATTTCAGACCCCTTTGCGACCACAAAAACGATTTGGCCATGTACTATTCCTATTATGCGAGTCACAAATTATTTGCGACTCGCAAAATAGGAATAGCGAGTCGCTATGACAAAGGGGCATTCCGAGGGCGTCCCTTCCTAATAGCGAGTCCTCCAGCTATGTATGACTCTTTTGCGACCGCAAAACAGTCGCAGTTTACCACCCTTCTCAGAAGGGTGGTAAAGCACTCGCAAACGGGAAGGGGTCCCGAGGGGACCCCTTCCCCTTTGTGAATGCAGGGGAAAATATTTTTTAAGGGCAGACAGTGGTCCCAGGGACCACTACCTGCCCTTAAAAAATTAAACGAAAACGTTTCATTTTTTCTTTTTTAAATGCATCCTGTTTTCCTTTAAGGAAAACGGGCTGCATTTAAAAAACAAAAACTGCTTTATTGAAAAGCAGTCACAGACATGGTGGCCTGCTGACCCCAGCAGGCCACCATCCCTGTGAGGCTGGCCATTCCCAATGGGTCGCAAATTGCGAGTGGCTCATGAATATTGATGAGCCTCGCATTTTGCGATCCCATTGGGAATCGCTAACAGTGTCTCTGACACTGTTGTATATTGGATTTAGCGCCTCGCAATTTGCGACTCGCAATTTGCGAGGCGCTAAATCCAATGGTCGTACATCTGGCCCTCAGTGTATGGCTCATACCTACCTCATTGGAACTGAGCCTGGTTTCTGATACTTTGGTTTCATCTCCAGTTTTCTCTTTATTATAATAAACTCCAACATGTCCTTCATGACAGAGTAACCATGCACCTGATGAATGTTCCTCATATAGTGGACATAGATGGCATGTGGGTGAAATAGGAGGTGGCACTGCATGTGTGATTTACATTTGGAACATTAGGGCATCAGCAACGTAAGAAGAAAGATGGTGAAAATAAAGTGTGAAAACAGTGGAATCTTTGAGAGAAAAACAATGCATGAACCCTTGTAGGAAGTTGTAGGAAGCAACAGAAAGAAGATGTGATCAACACCAATGGGTGAGTAAAGGGGAACTGAAGAGGGAGTACAAATGCTTAGGGAAATGGGACACTGCCACCTATGGAGCATGTCGTTGACAATGTTGCTGACTGCACAAGCTTTCTGGTTTCTGCCACACATGGTACTCACATGGGTGAGATCCAGAACAAAGGTGCACTGACAAAGATGTATGTCTAAAGTACACATTGCGTATGTATTGCATACCCATGTGTAGAGATTACAATTGTTTTTTTGCTGTTCATGTGTATTTTCTACCAACTAATGCATGGTGAATGTATATGGATTTGTGGAATGTATGGTCTATGGAGTCTTTCATCAGCTTTCCTAACCTTATAAGTACACTACACAAAACAGAGCTATCACTTGTGTAATGTTAGAAAGTTCTGCAATGTGCAAATTATATTTTCTCAACATAACTGTGCCCTAAAGTAACTATAACTCGCACTCTCGCCACACACTGCTAATTACCTCCCATGTTACATCACTCATGACATGTTTTATGGCATCATTGATAACATCACTGCAACATCTGAAATTACATAATTGAAGACAGTTCTGTGCATGGCGGTGGTGTGAGTTATGGTTACTTTAGGCTACTGTTATAGTTACTTGAGATAACTATAACTGGTGAATTTCAGAGGATTCGTTTGTTTGAAACGATATGTTTTAACTGACATTTTCACCAAACTATAACATCCCTTTAACTTTTTTCAGTGAATTTTATATATATTTACATATATGTATATATCCAGGCATGTATGACACTAAGATAATCCTATGCTTAAAACTCTACTAGAAAAAGACATTTGAGGTGAGCAGATTCAGAGTGCCGCTGGAGCTGCTCTCCTTTGCCGTTGAACTGGGTAGTTATGGTTAGGTCTGAGTTTCCATAGGAAACTTCTTTTTTGATTTGCTAATAACTTTGGTGCCGTTTGACGAATCTTCCCGAAACGTTCCAAAAAGTGTTCTTTTTTCCTTAGTTTCTTCATAGACAATTTTAGGGTGATCCATCAAGCGCAGGTCCAGAAAAAGAGAGGGTCCCAAAATGCAAAATCCCTAATCAATTTCCATAGGGATTATTTAACAGGGCTACAGCCAAAATGGCTAATTGGAAAAACACCAAATTTGTCAGGAAGCTAGATCTTCGGCCAGAAAACTGTCTTTTTGTGATTTGTTGACGTTTTAAAGTAATGAAGATACAAAAATATTTGTATATCTGGACGGTTGGGTTTGAGGGACTCTCGCTAGAGTTCTGCAAGCTCAATTTAAAAAATTAGAGCGTTCTGAATAGGCGAGGGGGCTTCTTTTCCCTTGGGCTATCACGCTCCCACTGGAGTAAGGCTCCCGCGGGAAGAGCACTCTGATTGGCTGGCTGCAACATAAACAAAAATGTTGCAGCTGTCATTACAGAACTCGGGGACTGTAGTCTCTTGTCCTGAAAATGTTTTTTTCAAAAGATATGAGGAGGCATGGTAGCCTTTGTTTGGGGGGGGTCCTAATGGGCACCCCCGGGCCTATTTATTTTTTTCACAATCCCGCAGTACTTCTGTGGGATCACAGGAAAAAAAATGGGGAGCACCATTTTTAAAAATAAATATGGCTGCCGGGTTGGTCCAGGGCCCGGTGACCCATGTATACTATTGTTTGGGGAGGGGGGCATGCATGGGGCACCCCTCCTGAGACGATTACGGCCCTGGGACACCATGCCCCAGGGCCAGACATATTAATAAAAGGGGAGGGTGCATGCATCCCCCCCCTCCCTGAGCCTCTATAAGGCTGTGGAGACCCTATTCCCTGGCACCAAAGTCATAAGGGGAGGGGGACATGTGACCCCCCATGCCTCAATGAGGTGCCAGAGAGCCCATCCCCCACCACCAAATAGCAAATAAAGGAGAGTGGGGCATGGAGTCCCCCCTTCCCTCTCTACTCTTTGGCCTTAAGGACCCCATCCCCCAGTGATGATAAAATAAAATGTAAATGGGGATGCACTGCCTCTGTCCCTGAGCCACTCTCGGGGCCCAGCGACCTCATTTCATGGGGCAAAATTTATTTGAAAAGGGGAGGGGACCATGCGCCCCCCTCCCTGAGCCGGTGTCGGCACCAGGGACTTCAACCCCCAGTGTCCCATACTTCACAGTGTCCGCACTCTCTTGGGCAGGGAACTCAACTTTGCTGCTACCTGACGAGATCAGTAACAAAATGCTGCTCCCTTGACCCCCAATGAACCCTGGAATATGGATGCCCCACGTAGGCACTAGGTCACCCACCTACACTTTAAAAAGTGGCCAGATCCTGCAAGGGGAGCTGGCTGGGCCCAAATGGCCCTTGGGGCTCTTCCAACTGCTCAGACGACCACTGCATTGTGGGTGTCCTGTGTGGGCATTGGGGCTCCCATTAATTTGTTTTTTTAAAAAGCCAGCTCACATAAAGGGAGCCAACTGGGCCATGGGGATCCCTCTCTAGCCCCATGCAGCAGTGTAGTTATGGGTGCCCCCGGTGGGCAACAGATCACCCACTTAAGACAAAACTTGCCTGCTCCTGCCGACACACGATGTCAGCTGGCTGGGGAGCCGGCTGGGGCTGCTGCGGCCCTGGGTCTCCCCCTGCGGTCCCCAAATAAAATTAAACATGAGGGTGTCTGGGTGGGTACGGGACACCCTCAAAAATATTATAAAACGTTTTTTAAAAAGTGAATAATAAATAAACAGCAGGAATCGCTCATTCATTATTTACTGCTCCTTGAAGGAGCACCCCATAATTCCGAGTGAGGGCTGTTTACAGCTCGGTTATGTCCCTAGAAGGGGCAGGGGTACCACCAAGCATTTTGTAATGTTGTGTGGGACTACAGGAAGTGCAGCACTCCCCCCCATCAACATAAAAAAAAACAGTGTCTCCTGGGTCATTAAATCCATGACCCCAGATGAACTTACCATATTTTTTTAAAACACTCCTAGCTGTAGCTCTGTTTTTGTGTGACAGGCCCTGCGCCAAACCCCCTTCAGCCGTGCATGGAGTGGGGTTGCGCCAAACCCCCTTCAGCCGTGCATGGAGTGGGGTTGCGCCAAACCCCCTTCAGCCGTGCATGGAGTGGGGTTGCGCCAAACCCCCTTCAGCCGTGCATGGAGTGGGGTTGCGCCAAACCCCCTTCAGCCATGCATAGAGTGGGGTTGCGCCAAACCCCCTTCAGCCATGCATAGAGTGGGGTTGCCCCAAACCCCCTTCAGCCATGCATAGAGTGGGGTTGCGCCAAACCCCCTTCAGCTGTGCATGGAGTGGGGTTGCGCCAAACCCCCTTCAGCCGTGCATGGAGTGGGATTGTGCCAAACCCCCTTCAGCCGTGCATGGAGTGGGGTTGCGCCAAACCCCCTTCAGCCGTGCATGGAGTGGGGTTGCGCCAAACCCCCTTCAGCCATGCATAGAGTGGGGTTGCGCCAAACCCCCTTCAGCCATGCATAGAGTGGGGTTGCCCCAAACCCCCTTCAGCCATGCATAGAGTGGGGTTGCGCCAAACCCCCTTCAGCTGTGCATGGAGTGGGGTTGCGCCAAACCCCCTTCAGCCGTGCATGGAGTGGGGTTGCGCCAAACCCCCTTCAGCCGTGCATGGAGTGGGGTTGCGCCAAACCCCCTTCAGCCATGCATAGAGTGGGGTTGCGCCAAACCCCCTTCAGCTGTGCATGGAGTGGGGTTGCGCCAAACCCCCTTCAGCCGTGCATAGAGTGGGATTGCGCCAAACCCCCTTCAGCTGTGCATGGAGTGGGGTTACGCCAAACCCCGTCAGCCGTGCATAAAATGGCGGTGCGCCAAGCCCCTTCAGCCGTGCATAGAGTGGGGTTGCGCCAAACCCCCTTCAGCCGTGCATGGAGTGGGATTGTGCCAAACCCCTTCAGGTGGCATGGAGTGGGGTTGCGCCAAACCTCCTTCAGCCGTGCATGGAGTGGGATTGCGGCAAACCCCCTTCAGCCGTGCATAGAGTGGGGTTGCGCCAAACCCCCTTCAGCCGTGCATAGAGTGGGGTTGCGCCAAACCTCCTTCAGCCGTACATAGAGTGGGGTTGCTTGCCTGCAATGGGTTGGATGCAGGGCCTGCCCACATGCCGGGCCCTCCAGCCAACCCCCACGGGCCAGCCCACACAACATATGTGCCATGTGGTTGACTTCCTGCGAGGGGTTGGATACAGGGCCTGGCCGCTGGCATATGACCTTACATATTATAACACTCATGACATGTTCTATGACATGATTGATAACATCATTGCATTATCTGAAATTACTTCATTGATGACAAGACTGTAGGTGGGGGGGCTAGTTATAGTTACTTAAGGGCACTAGTTATACTTACTTGAGATAATGATAACTGGTGAATTTAAGTGTTTTTTAAGTCTAAAACATTACGTTGTCACTGAAAAGTTTCACCTAACTGTAAAGTTACTTTTACCTTTATTTTTTTCAGGGAAAATATAGATATATATATTCACAAAGATGCCTTATACACATTATAGTTATTTATCCTGATGATGTTATGTAAAGCGCTGCCTTTTGTGGGAAGAACATTTGCTGTAGCGCTGTTGTAGAATGAAGATTAATCCATGAGTGGCCCTACACATTTCCCAGCAGGGAAACATCAATATTTTGTTATCTGTGGGGACCAGGAGACACCTCATCGATACTTACTTATGTACACATCAATGGTCGCTTTGCACTCCTCGGGCCCTGGCCCTCGAGGCAGGAATTAGCCCTGGGTGCTTTGATGAAAGTAAAGACTCTTTGAACACATCTTTTTTTTAAAAAAATTCTACAACCACAGCCAGAGTAGAGGGAGTCCTGAGGTCTTGAAAGAACGAGCTGTGCATCTAACACCTGGACCAACCCCCCACCATTTTGTTTGCAGTTGTACCGATCTGTCTGTATAGTTGTATGCTTGTGTACTTTTAGAAATGTTTAGATAGTGTCCTCGAAGATTAGGAGAAGGTGCCTTCCTGGTTGATGTGAGAGAGTACGAATCCGTATCATACCTCACAATGCAGGTGAATAGGGTTTATCCTTCTGAAGAAGCAAGGGTTAATACAAGCTAATTTGAGCTTTTCTATTGGTCTTTAAATGTTATTTGTAAGTCTTTATTGAACTCAAGGGGTTGGGGGTCCGATTTATGAATGTGCATTTGCAAATCAGGGACTGCAAGCTATTACTACATAGGTCACATCGCAAATTGTCCATTCACAGGGAATTTCAAAATGACCTGCCTTATGAATATTAATTTTCAACTTCCTGCTGCCTGTTTGTCCAGAGTAGGCATGGGTGGAGTTCGCGGAGTTGCGCCACGCAGAGTTCTGAGAAGTGCAAAAAAATCTCTGCTGCGGTATGCAGAGTTCTGCGAGCGGCGGAGTCCGGTACGTTGTTTTTCACGCTGATTTTTAGCGCCAGGATTTTCTCCTATGCTGTAAAATCAGTGTGAACGACATCACGTGGTGTGCTGCTTCTTTTTGCTGCTCGTGTAGATTTTCTAGTCGAGCGGCAGCCTCCTCAACATGAGCGGCAGGTTTCTCAACGCGAGCGGTAGTGACCTGCCGTGACCGCCCGTGTTCAGAAATCTCGTCGGGAGGTGGTCTAGCACATGACTTCTCTCGCTTGCACTCACCAACTTAACGTTGGCAGGCCGCGCAACAGAAAAAACTCTGCTCTGCATCGATTCGTGAAGTTTTTCAGAACTCCGTGCTCTGTGCGGATTGGGCAAAACACAAAAATAAAAGGGGAAGCTGTCCTAGGAGGATAACTTCCCCTTTGAATCAGTTGCCACCCCAAATCCCAGTATGGTATCTGATCATTGGTTCCCAACCACAATTGCCTTCACAAATCATTTATTGAAGCCCCTTTCGCGTCCACCGCCTATTTGCTTGAGTTTGCATTTGTAGTGCCTTTAGATGAACCCTGATCTCCATAGTCACTACTCGGTCACCAATATCCCCCACAAATTATATTTACAACTCAAACTCTGGCACATCCTCTGGCTTAAAAACTGACTACAGCGATATGAATGTTGTCAGTGGTTTTATTGGGTAGATTTCGCTAAAGCTCACCTCACTTGGAGCTGACAGTAAGACCAAATTTCCCAGCGGAAAATCTGCCATCCTGAAGAAGAGTGTCTGGTTCTTTTACACAGTGGCGGCTCGCATAGGGCGTGCAGTGAGGCGGGCGGGGGGGGTTATAAACTCGGACATACGACGGAACGGAGGAACGTAATAATTACTTTCCTCCATTCCGTCGTATGTGCGAGTTTACTATCCCCCCACCCTGCCCCTCCCCCGCCCCACTGCCCCGCAGCACGCCCTATGCGAGCCGCCACTGCTTTTAAATGGCCATTGTCCTCGCTGGCTCAGCCTGTCACCCTCAAGTACTGTTCGAAATCAGGCGAAATATTGCAATGCGATAATTGCATTTGCGAATTCAGGATGGGCAGTTCCTGATTATGCTTTTAACCATATGACTTGGAAATGAATTACAGCAGTCATGTTTCTGAACATTGTCCGCAATTTTTGCGAGATTGGTACAACATAACCTTTTCAGTATTGGTTACGTTGTTTCTGTGGTTTTATGTAGCACTACTATATTTCAGTAAACTGGTGATAGGACATTACTCTAAGTAGGACGAAATGTGTTATATATGCAACAATCCTACTGCACGTTTGACATATTTTTGCAAAATTGTAGGTGAAAGCATGTGTGTGCTCATTAAAAGTAAATAGTTGGGGTGGCAGATATCTGAGACACAATGTCACATGAACTAATAAAAATAAAATTCTTCGGGGCAGAACACACTCCTCGTTAATGTGCCTTTCTCCTAAACGAGCAGTTACGCCCACCGCTACTATGACAAGGTTGAGTAGCATTGTGCAATGGATGCCCACAGTATGCCAAGAATTACCACCATATTGTCATGACCCCAATATGCCATGGTGGGCACAATAAGCCAAGAATGCCCTGCAAACTCTCAGGACCAGCTTTATACCTGAGTAAGGCATCAGCATACCATAAATGATGCTTTTTGGCAAGGAATGGCAACATGCCTTGGACACCCACAAGTTGAAAGGGCCATCTTTTCACCAGGGATGAACATTATTGGTTGGATACTGAGACATTTCCCAGAGCTACTGCCATTTTGTGGCATCCAGCATTTTAAGGTTGGAGAGAAATTGACATAACGGCATGGACGTCCACACTCTGCTAAAATACACCACCATTATGCAAGGGCTAGCATTTTTTCAGGGGAATGGGATGTTGACCTGCTGCTAAGAACCCCTACCATTATGGGTACATAAGAAATGTATTAGTGTGCATCATTCTGTTGATGGCCACAAGTGGGAAAGATTTAACACTCTCATTTAGGGGCCTGCATTTGAGTATGGTGGTCAATGGGTATATGCCATGGATGCCCACAAGTTGCTATGAATTCCCACCTTTTTGCCCAGGCCAGTGTTTACCCAGGGAATGGGCAAATTGTCTCATCCCATGGATTCTGCAGAGCGGCAAAGAATTACCGTGATTAAGAGAAGGCCATCATTTTGAGAGTGTGGCCAGTGCAAACAACACACCTCAAGCACGTACACACACAGACACAAACAATCACAGACAAGCATACACAAATACACAATTGAAAGCATTTTATAAAGGTTGGGCATTGTGCATCATCTCACGGATGCACACAGGTTGCCAAGAATTACCACCATTTTGTGAAGGCTAGCATTTCACCATTGTTGACGCACTTCATGCTTGTGCACACACACACACAATTACAGACATGCATGCGCACACACTCACACACATACTTACACATACGCAGGCACGTAAACATTTATATATTTATCAAAGAAGGAACTTTCCACTAGGTGTTGCCTCTCAGACTCATGCTGCTGCCCCTGTGCTGTCTCTCCTGTCCCTTACCTGGCTGGCTCCTGCTCTAGATCAACACACCTGGGAGGAGGGAGGTGTGAATTGGAGTGCCTCAGCTTGAAGGAGGGGGTGGAAGCAGGCACCCTGCAGGAGTGCCGGCGGGCAGGAAGCAAGCTGGAGTGCCTGGATGATGGAACAAGCCTCAGGCGTTGAAGGGCGTAAGGGGCAAGCGGGAGCAGCTGACGATGGGGTAAAGGGCCCAGGAAAAACACTTGCCTGTAGTAGTGGGGGAGAGCCTGGTAGGCGGTAGTGCCTTATGTGCAAGGGGGTCATGGTGTCCATGTGTGGCAGGTGGAGGGGGCAATCTGGAGGTCATGGGTGCTCCTGGGAGGGGAGCTTGTCATGCTTCTGACCAGTGGGCGATGCTCCTTTAGGGGACCTCCCTCCTCCTTAGGCGGAGGTATACCTCTTTTTGCTTCTTTTGCTTTTACTGCAAGCAACAAAGATGGTACACCTTCTCTTGATGTTATGGAAGATTTTGTTTGGAAAAATAACAACAACAGCCTCATCACGAGGCATTACTAGATAGCGCCACGGTGGTGAAACCTTGAAAAGGGTACTTTAGCAGAAGTTTCTCTGGTAATGCACCAAGAATCTGAAATCCCCCTTTTTTCTCCATATTCAATTTTTTGAAAAAATACTGTTCTATATATTGAGGAAACCAACAGACATTTCCTGGCAATCCTGAACAGGAAGAAAATGCATCATAATGTCCACTTTAAATAGGTTGGATGGTCTAAGGTATTTAGGCTAACAGCCGATGTTTGTGGGGTTGTCAGTATAAGGTTTACGCCTTCAGAGCCAGCAGGACGCTGCCTGCAGTAATATGATGGTGTGCTCGACTCTGGGAAAATTCGTAATAAGACCCTTAGGGGCATATTAACAAGGCCCGGCGATAAATATCGCTAAGCGCGCTTGCATATTTATCGCCGGCTATCTCTGCAATTTATCGCCCGGTTAGCGCGTTATCAACAACGCGCATCGCCGAGGCGATAAAATTCCAGAGATAGCGAGGTTATCGCCGTTTTGCAGGGAACATCGCTGGTTTTCCAGCGATGTTCCCTGCAAAACGGCGATGACCTTGCTGATACGACCCTGTGGTCGTATCAGCAGAATCCACCTCCTATGTCTAACATAGGTAAGTCAGGATTATAGCAGACGTTAGATTTTGGCGAAAACGGCCGTTTTCGCCAAAATTTAACGTCTGCTATAATCCTGTGAGCTGCCTTGTAAATATCGCGATGTGCACATCGGCGATATTTGCAAAGTAGCCCATCCGGGGTACGCCCAGTAACGCCCACTTTGCATCTCATTAGAGATGCAAAGATGGGCGTTGGGGGAAAGGGCGATAGTGCAAGGATTCACGCGATAGCGTGACCTTGCTGATTAGGCGATAAGATTATCGCCGCTTTTCGTCCGAAAACGGACGCTAAAGCGCCGATAATTGTTTATCGCCTCGTTGCTAATATGCCCCTTAGTTCTTTACCCACCAAAATGTGCCACTAAATTGATATTCCCAGTCACAGTGTGGCATTCTGGAAATGAATAAGGAGCAATATACACACGCAGCACCTAATGTTGCATGAATGGGGGAAAGAAATGAATACCATAGCAAGAATAAAATGATGTAATATTACCTACTATCAGATCATGATCATCTGTAGATCATCATAACAGGAGATGATTTGTCTGTGAAATATAAAAATGTGACAAGACATGAAAAAACACACAAGATGAACAGGGTTAATGAACAGAATGTAGTCCAAAAAACAAAAATTGCAATAAAAGTGCGAATCATTTAAATGGCGTCTCCAGTCAAATTGCCATTTTTATGGAATGGAATTAAAAAATAAGCCTCGGAACGGATAATTGAGTGCATGGGAATGAGAATTCCTTTATTCAGCTCCTCACTGCGGCTGCTTATCGCTCAGTCGGTGATTGGCGGGGGTCCTTCTTTCACGGCTCTGCTAAATGCAGTCCTGCCATCTGGTACTCATAATTTCCTTTTCTTCCCTTTTGTGTCCTATATTCGTTTGTAATTAGAAAATAAATTACTTTTTTTTTATGAAGAAAGAAACATGTCTAGCATATTACTTACAGATGACAGCCAGTTTGGCGTCATTTAGTCAGAAGTTAAAACCCAGCAAAGTTTTAGGAGCAAGTTACAAATGTCTGTCACCTGTTTGGAGGACATGACGTCAGAGTCTCATGTAGTAAAAAAAAAAGAGGAGGGAAGGGGAAGATTTGGATGATGGGGAGAGTTACAAGGTGAGAAAGTGGGAATAGGTTGTGTATTGCTCACACATCTCATCCGCTGCCATCGATCTCCAATGACACGATGTGTGCACAGGGGACCAAATCTTCGATAAAATGTATTAAAGATGGCAAACGCATGATTGTTAAACCTTAACTTTACATTGCGAATGGATATACGGATCTCAATCGAGCAGGGGTCAAATCACTAAACATAGCAAAGACGGAGATTCCGTACCAGAAGTTAGCTTAGAAACTCTATGGGGCATATTTACAAGCCCCTATCGCCGACGGAGCATCACTTTTTTTGACACTCTGGTGGCGTAGCGCCATTTTCCATGTTTGTAAGGTGGCGCTAAGCCACTTAGTGTGGCTTAACGCCACCTTGAAAATATCCCCCTCTCCGCCGCAGTCCTCTGCAGCAAATGGGCGTGCAGTGGGTGTTGCTGTGGGCGTTCCACCACAAAACCCATTGCTTTTTGACGCTGCCCTAGATTTATAGGGCTGAGGCAGCGTCCAAAACTAACGCTTTAGAATACCAGGCATTGAAATGGCGATGCGAAGAAAAATTCTTAATTTCTTCTAGTTTTTTGCTCTTTCCATGTGAGCTGTATTCTGCAGCACACATAGAAAGAGCAAATCACCATTATTGTTAGTTTATGTGCACAAAGGTGTTCCTTCCTGCACATAAACAATCATCCCTGCAGCGCAGGCAACCTTGCAACATGACAGAAGGGTGCCTGTGCTGGTGCTATACACCTCATTTTGCGCCAGCGCTTGGAGAAACACAGGGGTGCATCGTATTCTTGTGAATACGGCGCATTCCTGAGTTTTCAAAATGTTGGAGCGCGTAACGGCCAAATGTGTTGCAGCTCCGCACTACGACATTTTTATGTAAATATGCCCTATATCTGGCTACCAAGAGCAATCTATACATTGCGTAAACAAGGAAATGGATGGCAGTTGCACTATAATCACAATATTAAAGGAGAATATGTCTCACAGTTACTATTAATAACTCATTCTATATGGTGCTTTATATCTCACTTCTGACATTTCAAAGCACTGTAAGTAGTCGGTGTTGCTATTACCCAATTTAAAGATGTTTAATCTACTGACCTGAAAAGGATGGAAGGCTGACTCTACCTTGCAGGAGTCAAACTTGTCACCTGCATCTGACAGCATTCACTTTTCTCTCTTCATTCCTTGTGGTTTCTCGCCCACTCAGTTAGATCAGTATGACACCCTTTTGGAAATGTTGCCATCTTAATTCCAATGATTCCTCGTGGTTTCTGTTGACATCTTCCTGGGTGCTTATAATTAGCTTACTACTGCATCACAGTACGTCTTAAAACTGTTCTTTGCATTTAGAAGTAAAATAAGTTAATGAATAATTACATAAATAAATAATTTCATTAATATATAAATATGAACTAGCTAAATGAAATTACCCTTGGCAGAAATACATCTCAAAAGAGAAAATCTGGATCAATAATTTGGAAGGGGGTTACCTCTACCGATGTAATAAACATAGTCTGGTTAGATTCCAACACTGTTGTAAGAGAATTTCTTCTCAATCTCTGATAACAATGGCAAAAGCAGCAGGTAAATCCAAACAGAAATGCATGTTAAATTCAGGCAGTCCCAAACAATTTTAAAGTCAAGAAAACAAAACAATAACATTCCCAAATAAATTTTGAAAACTCAAGAAAAGTTTCAGAAGTAGAACACCACCAAATCAGTCACCATAGGGCTAAGTTGATATATCAATTTGTAAGAATTTGAGGCAAAAAATACCAAGAAACCACAAAGCGCACATTATGGTTGACATGAACCCAAGCCAACTGCTGTGTTGTGGAGGTTGGGAAGGCCCAGAGTTTTGCCCTTTTCAAGGTTTTCACCTTCTGACTTAAACTATTTTCTAGAACTCCATGTCCTCTAGTAAGTTAAAGCAAGAAGCCCCTTCTACTTGTCCTCCCAAGGTGGAAAAACGAATGTCACAATAATTACTTAGTACTAGAAAAAATACTCCTAGGCACTCCTACAGCTCGGTGTCATCAGGGGAGGCTCCCAGGCACCATGTCTCACTTCAGGAAGGGCTCCTGCGTGGTCCAGGTTCTTCAGTGGTCATCTGGGCCTCCTTGGAGCCAGGTGTCCTTATGATTTTAGTATCCAAGGGCCTAATTCCTGAGTGCCCACTGGAGTTGGGAGTCCTTTTGTGTTCTTTCTCACAGTTTCAAGTTAGGATCTTATTGCCTCTAGATGTTTTATTCAGAGGTGCAGGAATGTTCTGATATGGTGGTGGTGATGTGGCAGCCTAATCCCTTGCACTAGCCAGTGGTTGCAGAATACCCTGCAACCAATTCATACCTCCTTTCAGTTTACTGCAAACCTTTCCAGAATCACCCAAGGCAACACTAGCCTTCTTCCAGCACCAGAAGCCTTATCCTTCCTTCTAGTCACTCCCCTATGAAGATGAGAAGGTGTCCATCCATCTGTTAGTGCTAGAACCGGTTTTCTGTTTTTCACTCCTGCTGAGAGCACAAACAGGAAGTCTAGGGTGACTCTGGGAATGAATGATTGCCGCTCCTGGCAGAACTGTTTGAGCTCTCCACTTACAAGGAAGACCTGTGAAAGTTCCCATTTATATTGCCACCTGTCCTGGTGTCTTTCTAAAATGGCTAATCTCTGTAAAGCCCCTTCTAACACCACACCTGAATTCCTGCTATCAGAAGCCAAGCCATTCTCATCTAGAAGGGTTGGCAGTAGCAGCCAGCCAATTATGTGTATTCAAACTCTGGAGCAGAGTGGAGAAGCAAACCAGGTCTAAACCAGTTTATTATCAAGCAGGACAATGTACACAAAAATGTCACTCTTCTACTAAAGTTACTAAAAACCTGCTTTCATCACTGAATTAGATTTTTCAGATCTAAGTAGAATGTAACATTGAAATGTTTCTCTAGCATTTTCCATCTCCAAGGTGCAATAAAGTGACCATTATTCCTACTAGGCCTGTTCGTGGAAAATCTAGCTTTACCTGCAAATTGACAGATTACTTTATGCAACTGTTCACTGAGGGGGCAATATCTAGCATACTCCACTGTTATATGTTAAGCACCCAGCCTTATGCAGATTGAGATTGATGCAGCGCGTACAATAAAAACTATTCTCCTCCTAGGTCACTTATAGGTCATCCAGGGGCAAACTATATTTTCTCACATCCACATGACGATGGGGCCCATAAACATCGCCTAACACACACGCACACACCTGGATTTCCTTTACAACTTTATGAAATTATGTACTCCTAGGAGAAGCATGAGAACTAAATGGAAAACACCATTTATGTACCGCTGGAAGGAGCCGGGATATCTTATTACCTTAACTTATCGCTTTCTTTTAGTTATTTCCTAAGATATTCCTGCTCATTGTTTTGTCGATGAATCATTCATGTAAGAAATTAGTTCATAGTGATTAAGACCAGCTAAAACACAATAACCAATTACTGATGTCACAATCATTTAGGAAAATAACCACTGAGTCATTTGGTTTAAAGAATCTTAAATTTTTAAATAATTTTAAAAGCATGAGAAAGAATTTAAACTTTATTCAATTATTCATTCATTATTAAATTCAAATATTTATTAAGCATAATCAATTTATTGCAGAAAGGAAATTTTTGTCATGAAGCCAAAACCCTAATTGCCTGCCTACCTTCCTAATTTAGCCTAATGATTTCTAACCTAAGTTTAAGAATTAGCAATAACCTGATTCTCATACTCAACTGGAAAATTAAGACAGCAACAGCAACTTCAGCTCGTCAGCATCAGCTACCTGCAACCCGTCTCATCTAACAGTCTTTCAGCATCTCCCGCTCAGTAAGGGATCGATCAGGACCACCCAGCACTGGAAGCCACCAACACCAACACGACTCTCCAACTCCGCTCCTGACTGTGACTGCGACTGACCCCCTCCCACTAAGAGTAGGCCCTCTTATACCCTAATTCTAACTTTGCTGACTAATTGTTGCAACATTAATAACACGCTTTTCTTTTATTGGTCCATGCATGTCATCTTATTCATTCTTTTAATCAAGTTCTCTTGGATCCAATGGTCCTTGGATCATTTCCTTTCCCACACGTTCAAGACATGTTTCCATCCGCTTCGATCAGTACATTTGTAACTTCTTTCGATACATTCGAGAACTCCGCAGTCATTGTCCTTTCTCTTAAACTGGTTTCCCACGGGTCTTCTGCTGATCACCACGGCACACTATCAGTTCAATTAGGTCACATCAGCCTTGACCATTTCTCGCATCCTAGCCTCTCAGCAACATCACGAGGTTAGTTTTTCTCTGACTTCATCCCGTGTCACATGTCCCCTTGCGCCTGCGCACATCTTCCCACTGGCGGCCATTTTATATCGCCACTCGGTTATACTTTAGAAGCACTAATTTGAGGCAAACAAAACATAATTAAAATAGAGAAAAATAGCCTTTTCGTTTCCCTCCCGTCATCTACGTACCCCAATTAGTTATTACCTAGCAGAAAGCAACATTTAAGCTGTTCCTTACTTACCATCACTTATTGTTTTTGCAACGACACGTTTTATTTCTATGAAGCACAAAACATGCATTTATTTTAAATTAGTACGCATTTATTTTTACGTTATAATTAGACACACGGACATCCATTAATAGATTATTTAGCACACACATTTGCATGTTACCTTTCCCACACATACAGTGTTGATTAATACATTTAAACGAACATTTTATTAATTATTTATAAAATTTGTTAGGGGTTAAAAAAAATTATTTTCCCTGCTCTATCAACTCCCCCTTTTGGTGATTTTTAAATCACCACATAAAACCCAAGTTATACTTCTTTTCAGGCAGCATGTCTTTTATCCTTTGCTTTCTGTTATTTACACATCTGTTTCTTCTTCATCTTGTCTTTTTGTCTCCTTATACATGTTTTCTTTCATTTTCTCCAACTCAATTTCACCCATTTCTCTCTCTCTTTCTTTCATTATTCTGTTATTTCTTTTTATCTTATTTTGTCTTACTTTTCTTTTTATACACGTTATTACTATTTCAACACCATGGCTAACAATATTACTACAGTTGCTATTATTATAACTTTCCCTATCATTAGTCTACTCATTCTGGTCAACCAATTTGCTACCGAAGAAAACCCTCTACCAAGTTTTCCCAAAACATTTTCAACCTCCAGTGGAACTAGTTCTTTGTGCAAATTTGTAATATTTGTAATATACTTCTGTATATTTTCACTTTTATCTGGAATGTAAGTACAACAATGTTGGACTTTCAACATTCCACAGACTCCACCCTCTTTTGCCAAAAGAATATCAAGGGCAAGCCGATTTTGCATCACCATAGCTCTCATGGCAACCATTTCGGTATTTACCATTAAGAACCCTCCCGCAGTATCTGTAGACAAACGATCTACTACTGTGGATAACTTCCGAATTTTAAATGCATTCAAAGATATTCCCACTGCTGGTATTAATGCTCCAAAAATATCACCTACAATTTCTGAAAAACTTTCCCTCTTTCTACGTGTAAAGCTATTAATCATCTTGTATGTTCCCTTTTCTTCTCTGTCCATATGAAAGATTTTTGGAAAGACCAGGCCTACATAGCAAGTTCCATACCAATGGTCCGGTAACCTGTAATAAGCTCTATTCCCACAAATATAATAGATACCTGGAAATATTGGATCTTTTCCACCTTTGAATCCCCAACCTCCCAGAATTTGATAATTGTCATGGCAGATACTGGAACCTACAAAGTAATTGTCATAGACTGTCTTATTTCTCCTAATACACAACTTTCCTGTTTGCGGCCAATCTAATGTCATTGCTGCATTTATCTTTTTCCCTTCATGATTTCCTTCCTCAAACGTCCATAGATGTTTTCCTTCCTCTTTCATTGCTTCTTTTTGAAATTTCATTCTTCTTTCTTCAACCATTTCTAAAAATACTTTTTCTTCTTTCTTTAACTCACAGGTAAGGTTGTTACTAACTATTTCTTCTAACGTTAATTTTCTATGTTCTAGAAAGAATTCTCCTAAAACTTTTGCTGGTTTTACTTTGTTAAGTTCTGGTACTACTGGAATGTTTGCAAAAATCTTATCTATGTCAGTATAATAAGATTCTAATCTACCTGTTTTATAAAATAAACTTGCTATTACACTACATGTTATTCCATAAGTTAGAGGTAGGTGGTGATAAGTCACACCTTCTGACACTGATGCAGGCAACTGCATACAAACATAACAATCTCTCACATCCATTGTCTCTACATATTCGTACAACAATTTTGTAAAAACATTTTTAGAAAAGTCTGTTACTGACTTATCCTTATGTAACTCTGCACTACTTCTTAAAATAACTGGTTCTTTAATATTAGTTTCTTTTTCTGGTTTAGTATCATTCTTTGCTTCTATCACAGCTAAACTAATAGGAATTGTGATTGCTAAAACTATCCATATGGTCATTAATAACTCTGTACAAAAGCAGCACATTTTACACCATCTTTTTACAAATTCACATTTATCTCTTCTAACCCTAGTATTTTCCATTTTGCTTTTTCTATTTGTTAAGTTTCAGAAAATTGTGTCACTACACCTCAGAAATGACTTAGATGCCACTCTGCTTTCAAAAAGTCTTTGCTTGGTACTTTCTTTTAATTCTCTCCAGAATTCTTTCGTTGTCACATCCGGTGATTTGTCACATCCAGTAAAATTGTCATGTCCGGCAGAAGCACTATAAGTCTTCACTTCAAGTTTGTTGCATCTCACCTTTTCCCATTCGACTTCTTAGTCTCTGGTTTTCGTGAGTGTTTTCTTCTTCTTTGTAATCTGTCAGTGCAATATACAGCCACTCAGGTGACTTATACTTTGCATTTACTTTCTTTGTTCTTTTGGACTTTTGTAATCTTTTTCCACTGGGTTTTTCTTGTCCCTTTTGACTTGTTATTTCATTCACTTGTTCAGCACTTTCGTCTCCTGCTCTTATTATTCTATATCTCAATTTTCTTATATAGCTGTTGGGCCAATTATCTCCTTTTCTTGGCCTTTTGGCTTCACCTTCTTTTTCTTCTCTTTCTGATTTCCAATTTCTTTTTCTTGATTCAGTTTTTGCCTTTTCCTCTTCTCCACTTTCTTCAGTTTCTGTTTCAACTGTTTCACTATTGTCTCTTATTTTGAAACTTATGATCTCGTCATCTCCTACTGGTGGATCTGTCTTCTCCTTCTTGTTTTCCCTTATTACTGTCCCTCCTCGGTGTTCTTCCGATTTGGTGTTTTCCTCCCTTTCTGCTTCTAAATTTCCCTGTTCTTCTGTTTCTCTATCTGTCCCTATTGCTCCTCGGGGTTCTTCTCGATTTTCTAACTTTTTGTGTATTTCTTTCCCTATTTCATCTATTAATATTATTTCTGAAGGATTTCCACCATAACTTGTACTTGGTTGTTCATCTAGCTCAATTTCTTGCTCAGTTTCTTCTCTAATTGGTTTATAACCCCAAGTTCTCCTTCGGAATTCTTCACAGTTTGCAACTGAATCATCAGATTCTGAATTTGTGTCAGATGTTTCCAGATGTCGACTTACAGGTCGATCTTCAAGTTCTGGAATTTCTGAATTTCTTTCTTCTTCTTCTTCTTCTTCTCTAGAGGTGTTTGCCGTTGGGGTTTCCAGATGTCGACTTTCAGGTCGATCTTCAAGTTCTGGCACCCTTTCTCTTATCCTTGTTGTCCCAGCCGTTAAACTTTTATCCCACACTTCCAGACGTCGACTCACATGTCGATCAGTAGGTTCTTGAACTCTGATTGTGTGGCTGGCATGGACCCAGTTCTTCACTCCTGCACACTTGACTGCAGTCGTTGTTACTAGGATTACCTGTCGTGGTTCGTCCCAGCGAGGAACTAGACAGTTTCTTCTCCTGTGGATTTTTATACGGACCCAGTCTCCTGGATTCAAGTCGTGGGCTGGTTTTCTTTCAAGAGTGGTCACATCCGGTCCAACCTGATGAAACACAGAACGCACCACATCAGCCAGTCCCTTGCAATAATCCAGTACTAGATCATCAGTTATAGTTAATAACTTGTTGACAGGTACGTGTGCTTGTCTCATTGCTCGTCCCATGATCATCTCATGAGGACTAAGTCCAGTTTTCTTTTCAGGGATGCTTCTGATGGTCATCAGAACAAGAGGCAGTGCATCTGGCCATTTGAGTCCTGTAGCTTGACACATTTTTCCTAATCTGTTTTTAATTGTTCCATTAATCTGCTCCACTACCCCAGAAGCCTCTGGTCTGTAAGCACAATGTAGTTTTTGTTTAATACTCAATGCCTCACAAATCAATTGGATCAACTCATTTTGAAAATGTGTTCCTCTATCTGTCTCAACCGTGACTGGAAAACCATACCTTGGAATGAACTCTCGCAGCATAAGTTTTGCCACTGTTGTTCCATCATTCCTTCTTGTGGGGTATGCCTCCACCCAACGAGAGAACAAATAGACGACCACTAAAACATATCTTAGTCTGTTACTAGGGGGCATCTCTATAAAGTCCAACTGCATTCTAGTGAATGGACCTCCTTCTCGTCCTATTGTTCCTAGACTCACTACTGTTTTCCTTCCTGGGTTAAACTGCTGACAAATAAGACATCTTTGACAAAGACTTTCAGCAATGGCTCTGAATTTTGGGTTATACCAGGTTTGTCTAAAAAGTCTGATCATTGCATCTCTCCCAATATGAGCTTGTCCATGGTACATCCGTGCCATGTCTGCGATCATGCTATCAGGCATAACTGGTCTTTCATCTCTGTATACCCACACACCATTATTTTCCTGTCTTCTACATCCTGCTTTTATCCAGTAATCTTTTTCCTCATCACTTGCAGTTTCTTGTAACTGTCTTACTTCATCCCATGTCTCGACAGTATTAGTAAAAAGCAAAGGACAAAAGATATGCTCCCTTTCTCTATTTTTGTTCATGGACACCATGTTCTCTGCACAATATTTGGCTATCTCATCGGCATAATTATTGCCGACGGCTATGTAATCTTCGTTTTTCTTATGCGCCTTGCACTTCACTACAGCAATTTGTTTAGGCAACTGTATCGCCTCAAGCAGCTTTTTAACAAAATCTCCATTTCTGATAGGTGTTCCTGCAGACGTCAAGAAACCTCTTTGTGACCAAATCTGACCAAAGTCATGTACGATGCCGAAACCATATTGGCTATCGGTCACAATCGTGACTCGTACATTCCTTCCTAATTTACATGCTTGAATCAAAGCAATCAGTTCCGCAACTTGTGCAGACCTTATTCCTTTCAGACAAGACGCTTCCATCACAGTTGCCACTGTGCACACTGCGTAAGCTGCGCTTAAAACTCCTTCTTTTGTTCTCAAGCATGAGCCATCCACAAACATGACATAATCAGATTCCTTTAACGGTTCATCTTTTATGTCAGCTCTTGGTTTCGTGCAATATTCCAGCACGTTCAGACAATCATGATCTACTTCGTCCTGTTCAATTATATTCTCCTCATCTGGCAATGATGTTGAAGGATTCACATTCATGCATCTATCTATGGTCACATTTTCAGCACTCAAGATGACTTTTTCGTACTTAGTCATCCGACTATGTGTCATGTACTGTGTTTTTGTTCTTGTCAAAAGAATTTCTACTGAATGGGGAACATATACTCTCAGTGGATACCCCATCACTATACCTTCACTTTGTTCCAGACTTACACAAGTAGCAGCAACTGCTTTCAGACATCCAGGCAATGCTTTTGCTATTGGATCTAAAACAGCTGAAAAATAAGCAATTGGTCTTTTTGTTGTTCCATGTTTTTGTACCAGTACTGAAAACGCACACCCATCTCTTTCACTGCAGTACAACTCAAAATCCTTCTCATAATCAGGCATGCCTAATGCAGGTGCCTCACACAGTTTCTTTTTCAATTCTTTGAAAGATTTCATTTCTTTCTTGTTTAACTCAAAAGGGTCTTTTACATCTTTCTTGGTCAACTTTTGTAATGGTTTTGCAATCAAAGAGAAACCACTTATCCATTGTCGGCAATATCCAACCATTCCCAAAAACATTCTTACCTCTCTTTGAGTCATTGGTGCTCTCATTCCTTGATTCATTCTTACTCTTTCTGTCGCTATCTTTCGCACTCCTTTCTCAATTTTATGCCCTAAATACTGGACTTCTTTCTGACAAAACTGTAATTTTGAAGGAGACACTTTATGTCCTCTTTTCTCTAGATGGTTCAGTAAAGCAATTGTATCACTTACACATGCTTCTTTTGTTTTCGATGCCACCAACAGGTCATCGATATACTGCACCATCACTGACTTTTCTGGCATTTTCAAATCTTCCAGAGATTTCTTTAGAATCTGATTAAAGATTGAGGGGCTTTCTGTATACCCCTGAGGAATTCGGCACCATGCCAAAATACGCTCTCCAAACCGGAACGCAAATAATGGCTGGCTATCTGGATGCAAAGGAATAGAGAAAAATGCGTGACACAAATCTATCACAGTGTACCACTCAGCTTCATGTGGAATTTGATATAGAATTACTGCAGGGTTTGGTACTATTGGACAACGGGGCACAACTATTTTGTTGATCTTTCTCAAATCCTGTACTATTCTATATGTTCCATTTGGCTTTTTCAGTCCCATAATAGGTGAATTACATGGACTGCTCATTATTTCTTTTAGAATTCCCTGTTCAATCATTTTATTTATCACAGGAGTTATTCCTTCAATTATTTCTGGAGTTAATTTGTACTGTGGCGTATTCGGGTAAGTTGTCCCTTCTTTTACTGTTACTTTTACGGGATCAACTTCTTTCATTAATCCAATGTCTTCTCCTGTAAAATCCCACACACTTTCTTTCACTTTTTAGTTCTTCTGGAAGTTTTTCTGCATCAAATGCAGGAAACAAACCATTCGTTTCAGGTTCCTGATTCATCAAAGTTACTTTATACAAGACATCTTCATCTGAAGTCTGAAATCCAATTCCATCTGGCGTACAATAAATTGTGCAATTCATCTTGCACAAGAGGTCACGACCCAAAAGATTTACAGGACTACAATCGCACACTACAAATTTATGCATTTTGCTAAAAGAACCAATTTTTACTTCCACCAATTCAGTAAGTGGGGTTTTAATCTGCTGATTGGCTACTCCTACTACTTGGATGTATTCACCTGAGAGAGGAAGGTTTGGAATTTCCACTGATCTAACAGTAGAACGGGTAGCTCCAGTATCGACAAGGAATGTTACATTTGCACCATTCACTTCTCCATCCACAAAGGGACCAGACTGATCTACCTCTAGAGTTGCGCCAAGCACGCACTCTTTCCCCTCTCCTGGGCACCGTCAGAATCTTTCATCCGGGTCATCCTCCCTCTGACGCAACCAATACTGAGAAATGTTAGCTGCTCGCGGCAACTGTGTTACCTGCTCTCCTCCGTAGAATCCTGTTTCTGTACTGTATCTTTGCTGGTTAACAGTGTTGGGAAGTGGTGGTTGCGGCACCTGACTTTGTTGAACAACTACCTCATTCTGCACCTGTGGAGTTAATGATTGATTTTCCGGATTAGGTTTAGGTGGGAACTTACACTCGTTTCTCCAATGCCCTAATTTTCCGCAATTATGACATGGCCATTTCTTCTTTGCCTCTTCTAGACTCTCTTGACCCTTTCCTTTACCTATGTTAGGTCGCATTTTATTCTGTCCTGTTTCATTTCCATTATTATTGTCCAATTGAGCTTCTTGTTTTTCTGCCACCTTCACCTGTGCCCACATTGCCTTCTCTTTCAACTTACGCTGTTTACTCTCTATTTCATCACTACAATACTTAGCATACCTCAGCGCCTCATCTACACTTCCATTCTGCCAGTTTATCATGTGTTGCTTAATCATATCACTTATTTCTTGTTTCAGGCCAAACACAAATTGGTATACAAAATGACTCATGTCTTTTTCACTCAATTCCTCATAACCACTATACTGCTTGAAAACCAATAACAATCGCTCATAATATGCATGTACAGACTCCTTACTTTCCTGTGTAGTTCTATCGATTTTTACCCAATCTGTCTCTTTAGGAGGAATCTTATTCTTCAAAAAGGTAATCACCTTATCGTACTTCTTCATTACATCAGGACCTGGAGCTCCTGTCTTAGGATCTCTTGGATATTCTGTAGTTGGCCAGTCAACTGTAATCTTACATTCTGACCACAAATCTGTTGGTACCACTATGTCAAATAATCCATCTAAATCTATCCACAACACTTTTGAGACTTTTACAAACCTCTCTACTTGTCGGTACCACTCAACTGGCTTCTCTCTTAGCTTTGGAAAGTCATTGGTAAATGACAGTATGTCCTGCCTAGTCCAGGGAACATGCACGTAACTACCACCTGGAGTTTCTCTCATGGGGTATTCTTTGGCAACAGATTCTCTTTCAGTTATCATAAAAGCCAATGAACCTTTGTCTGTAGTTTTCTCATTCTTCTTTGTCCATCTAACCTTGCATCTGTCCACATCACCCCATTTTCTCAACACAATTAACTCTTTTATTTGTGTCAGCCTTCCTGCCGTGTTCAAATTTTCAATATCCTTTTCACAAAAGTCTACTCTATATGGTTTCTGCAACGTTTTCACTTTTGCAAAGTCTATTCCAATCTCACTGGCTACTTCTTCTAGTTTGTCATGTAAATTCTTTGCCCTCCATGTAATACTTTTGCACAGAAACATTATTTCATCATCCTGGTAATTTTTTATCTTTTCGGTACCAATCGTTCCTAGAATTAATTCTTCCATGTCGATTTTTAATCTAATTACATCTAATGGTTTTTCTTCTGTTTCTTTTATTTTAAATGCCTTCATCCACTTATTTAACTCATCAGGAGTCGGACCTATGGGTGTATTATTTAGTTCTATCCAATTACCACTCTTTTCAGGGGTTTCTGTTGCAGATTCTGTTACCATATGCATTTTCCTACCATTGCACTCATTCACCGTCAAATTTGTAGGTGGACTTGGTCTGTAAGTACTAGCCAAATTACTTGTACTTGCACTTTGTTCCATCCTTTCTTTTTCTCTCTGAAATTGTGAACTCATGGGAATCACCAAAGATCGTTCATCAATTTTCTGATTCTCAAAAACGGGTATTACTGGACCTATTGTTACAGGCACAGTAACTGCTTCCATATTTTTCGTTAATTCTCTAATCTTCTCAGTTAGTTCTTTTGTTGTCCTTGCTAATTCGCTTGCATTGTCGCTTTCTATTCCTTCATTTTGAGAAGTTCTCATTTGTTCTTGTGACCTATTTATTTCAATTCTCTTTTCCGGACTTTTATTTCGCATAGTCTCTATTAGCGGCGCATTTGGTGTCACCACTGTAGAACTCTGCTGATACGGAGGTGGATTTCTATTTAAAATATCTTCCAGCAACTCGTCATCCGTTTCGCTCTCATGCATATATTTTTCCCTCTCTATATGTTTCTTTTTCTCAGTCCGCTTTTTCTTAGTCCCTTCCTCAACTGTAAAAGCTGGAAACAAACCTCCTGTCATGTTAGCACATCTCCATCGTTTTATTCTATCTTCATGATTTATTCCCCACAACCTTCCAGGCATAAACTCATGATCCCTAAAACCTCTGAATCTCTCTCGCTCATACATCTCATCCTCCCATTCCGTCAATGCTTCAAACTGTGCTTCAAACTGTGTTGGTCTAGGTCTAGGTTCCAATTTACACATTTTTTCTCGCAAATTTCGCAAAACCGCTACACTAAATGAACCATTCTCAGGGAAAGCTAAAGCACCATCATTCTTCGAATACTTTGCCCAGTTTTCCAACCATATGCACGTATGATATCCATATTTCAGCATCATATGTGAAGCTGCTGATTTCGGCGGAGGAATTACTTGTCCCTCTCTAGTCACAACATTTTTGTCTTTCTTAAAGAAATTCTTCAATTTCGTCATCCATGACGTTCTCTCCCTTTCATACTCGTAATACGGCATGTTTTCTATTTGTTTTCTCTTTACGCTAACGCTGTTCTGTGTACGGAACTTCGACCAAATACAGCGCGACTCACACTAACGTACCAATCAGAACAATTCCCTCCGTCCGCGAACCAACCAATCCTAGCGCGGCACTTTTCTACGTCACTCCTGCTCTGTGTTCACGTGACTAGCGCACTATCCAATCCTAGCGCGGCACTGTTCTACGTCACTTCTGCTCTTTTACCCCTCCTTTATAAAATTTATCGGCAATTTTTCTTTTTGCTGTTTTCTCCGTTAGTTACAACAATTAAAACAATTCCATAGTCTGATTCGCTAAACAAAAGTGACAGCTTTGTCCTTTTACACAAGAACCCTGTATTTCCAGTAGGCAGCGCTTACCTCTACCCTACCACAGAATTTTCTACTCTCGCTGATAAAGTAGCACTTCCCTCTACCTTACCCTTCTTTCAAGCAAACAATTTACTCGTTTCTCTGGGGATAAGACACATGTGGAGACTAGGCTCCTGAGAATTAAGGCCAAAGTTTCACAAGTAAACGTGATTTGCTATCTCAATTACACACTTTTCGTACAGAAAATCCCTAACATAACACAACCTGTGTTATTACCAAAATGAATTCAGACCATGTACCAAATTCCATGTGACTTCTCTTGCCACACGTGTTCCACTTCCTACATCCCAGAAGCGTGAAAACTCACATATAACATAACACGACTCAACATATAGTGTTAGTCATCAAAAATAATCAATAATCAATAAACAATAATCACTAAACTAATCTATAGAAAACCATAACTCTGCTACCAAGAAATCTGATGCAGCGCGTACAATAAAAACTATTCTCCTCCTAGGTCACTTATAGGTCATCCAGGGGCAAACTATATTTTCTCACATCCACATGACGATGGGGCCCATAAACATCGCCTAACACACACGCACACACCTGGATTTCCTTTACAACTTTATGAAATTATGTACTCCTAGGAGAAGCATGAGAACTAAATGGAAAACACCATTTATGTACCGCTGGAAGGAGCCGGGATATCTTATTACCTTAACTTATCGCTTTCTTTTAGTTATTTCCTAAGATATTCCTGCTCATTGTTTTGTCGATGAATCATTCATGTAAGAAATTAGTTCATAGTGATTAAGACCAGCTAAAACACAATAACCAATTACTGATGTCACAATCATTTAGGAAAATAACCACTGAGTCATTTGGTTTAACCCCTTCGGTGCGCGGCCGATTTTCGCCCTGTGCGGGGCGTTTCATTAAGCGGGCGGGTTCATGACGAGCTCAGCTCGTCATGCGCACACGAGCACTGCGCAGCATGACGAGCTGAGCTCGTCATGAGCACCGAAGGGGTTAAAGAATCTTAAATTTTTATATAATTTTAAAAGCATGAGAAAGAATTTAAACTTTATTCAATTATTCATTCATTATTAAATTCAAATATTTATTAAGCATAATCAATTTATTGCAGAAAGGAAATTTTTGTCATGAAGCCAAAACCCTAATTGCCTGCCTACCTTCCTAATTTAGCCTAATGATTTCTAACCTAAGTTTAAGAATTAGCAATAACCCGATTCTCATACTCAACTGGAAAATTAAGACAGCAACAGCAACTTCAGCTCGTCAGCATCAGCTACCTGCAACCCGTCTCATCTAACAGTCTTTCAGCATCTCCCGCTCAGTAAGGGATCGATCAGGACCACCCAGCACTGGAAGCCACCAACACCAACACGACTCTCCAACTCCGCTCCTGACTGTGACTGCGACTGACCCCCTCCCACTAAGAGTAGGCCCTCTTATACCCTAATTCTAACTTTGCTAACTAATTGTTGCAACATTAATAACACGCTTTTCTTTCATTGGTCCATGCATGTCATCTTATTCATTCTTTTAATCAAGTTCTCTTGGATCCAATGGTCCTTGGATCATTTCCTTTCCCACACGTTCAAGACATGTTTCCATCCGCTTCGATCAGTACATTTGTAACTTCTTTCGATACATTCGAGAACTCCGCAGTCATTGTCCTTTCTCTTAAACTGGTTTCCCACGGGTCTTCTGCTGATCACCACAGCACACTATCAGTTCAATTAGGTCACATCAGCCTTGACCATTTCTCGCATCCTAGCCTCTCAGCAACATCACGAGGTTAGTTTTTCTCCGACTTCATCCCGTGTCACATGTCCCCTTGCGCCTGCGCACATCTTCCCACTGGCGGCCATTTTATATCACCACTCGGTTATACTTTAGAAGCACTAATTTGAGGCAATTAAAACATAATTAAAATAGAGAAAAATAGCCTTTTCGTTTCCCTCCCGTCATCTACGTACCCCAATTAGTTATTACCTAGCAGAAAGCAACATTTAAGCTGTTCCTTACTTACCATCACTTATTGTTTTTGCAACGACACGTTTTATTTCTATGAAGCACAAAACATGCATTTATTTTAAATTAGTACGCATTTATTTTTACGTTATAATTAGACACACGGACATCCATTAATAGATTATTTAGCACACACATTTGCATGTTACCTTTCCCACACATACAGTGTTGATTAATACATTTAAACGAACATTTTATTAATTATTTATAAAATTTGTTAGGGGTTAAAATTTTTTATTTTCCCTGCTCCATCAAGATGTACTTAACGGTGACTTAAAAATACGTAAAAATAGGTTTGCCTACAAGGCAAAGGCGCTTTTCCTTGGCATATAATACTGCAGTTTATTTAAACTGCAGCCCAAACAGAGCAAAATGGTGCTCTCTGAAGTCATACATTTTTGGGATCTATGTGGGTAATGTAACCAGACACTACACCCCACACATGATTAGGCCTGGGTGGATTTTGCAGAGTTCCGCTACTCCGCGAAGTGACAAAAAAACTCTGCAGAGCGCATTACATCACGCGGTTCGCGCTCATTTTCAGCGCCGGGTGTTTGTCCTGCGTTGTAAAATCAGCGTGAACGGCACCATGCGTAGCGAAAGATGGTGCTGCTTCTTTCTTCCGCTCAAGTAGAAGTTCTATTCGAGGGGCGGCTTCCTCAACGCGAATGGGTTTCTCAACGCAAGCGGTAGCGACCCTCCTTGACCGTCCGTGTTAAGAAATCTCGCTGGGAGGTGGTCTAGCATTGGATATTCACTCCGCTCCAATATGCAGAGGGGAGTTTTTTGGAACTCCGCGTGCTCTACGGAGCACGGAGTGTGGAAAACTCCATAAACTATGTGAACAGAGTGGAGTTTACCGCACAGGCCTACACATGATATTTGAATTCTGCACAACCGGTGCAATTCCTGCTCCGACTTCCAAGGGCCTTACTAGAAAATGAAATAGCTCAATTTTGGCACTGAATGGTAGTGCCACTGTGCACAAAGTCACAGAGGCTTAACACCAAGTAAAATAGGGTCCATAAAAAGATGAAAAATCTGGTTTGACCATGCAGAAAAGCAGAGGACAATCAGATTTAATAAAGCTAACTCAGCTTATATTTAATTAACATGCTAACCAAATATATTTCTCCATGCAAGAAGTGAGAATAAGGTTAACTAGATGGCTTTTTGAATCTTGAGCACAACATAGTCATACATAGGGAGTCGTAGGTCAATTTAATCTGTGTGTTTGTAGGTTTTGAATGCCTCACAGTTGTCACATGGGAGAGCACCATGTCTATAGAAGGAATGCATTAGAACAACAGGAGAGAGAGGGTAAACGAGACACTCTTAGTCCCCCTGGAACGGATAATTATAAACAACAAAAGAGCGCAATCTAATAGAGAGCCAGCAGCACAAAATATTGTTAAAAAGAACCCTCACTCACCAACCTAGTTGATGACATGCTTCATCATCGGGTTCCCACCAGAGGGGCCGAATGCCTCTCTGGTGTGCTACAACGCCTGTTTACAGCGGAGCAGGTTAGTTGGTGTGTGGTGTGAATGTGCAAGGATAGCGAATGCAAACAAGGGATGTGATTTAAAAATGCCTTGATTTTATCCCCCCAAAAAAAAAAAAAATATTGGTGGAAAACCTGGCATAAATAAAAAGGAAATGTAACTACCGGTTAATTATACCAGTTGTGTCCTAAAGTGAAATAAAAATACTGGTCAACATGTTTCTGCCTCTTCTGGGATATTATCGAGGCATTCGTCAGGACCCTAACCGTTGGTGGGAGAAAGATGACCGCTGGAACTTACGGTTACTTGAAAAAGTCTTCAGGATTTCTGAAAACCAGGAAGCTATGAAAATGTATAAACAAAAGACATACATGAATGTGCTATGAACAATATATATATGGTGCTACAAAATGCCCATCAGTGACTGTGATCATGCTGCTAAAATGCTCTCTGAAACAGGCTAATTAACTACTACCCATTAAATGTTGTATACTATCAATCTCGCATACAGCCCATTATATTTCATATGACTCCCAAAGTATACCTGATTCTATAATTTTGATCAGTACTGGGTAAATTTCGAGCGTGATTCTATATTTTTAACGCCCGTATTTTTAGTTTAAAAGTGAGTAGGAATTTACACAAATTAAAAGGATTAAAAATCGAACGTGACCTTGACTATGGGGCCCGAGCAAAAAATAAAGTTCACGGCAACCATACACCAAGTAGTTTTTTGAAGAAGGGATTCAACTCACATGAAGCGTAGGTTGGCCTCACTTCATAGGTCCAAGAGGGGGACACTCATTTGTAGTCACACACTATAAATGAGAGGCCAATCAATATAAAATTCAAGTGAAAACCGCTACTAGTATTTTCATTGTTCCTTCGTCACTTACTTCGTCAAAGTGGCGTGCCCATAGTCTTCCTAAAAGCTCCCTTCGCTTGGACCTCGACGATGTCCTGTCCACAAATCTTGGTGTTTATAAAGGGAATATCCGGTCCGCTGATCGGAAACGGAGGGGACGTCATCAGTCACGTGACTTTTCCCCACCGTACGTGAGCCGGAGAACTTCCCGCACGTTATGCTATTGCAAGTCAGGGCGTTAAAAAGACTAATGAGCTAACCTTGCTAAAGTGCCTAGCAACATCAACAAAACTTTATCGGTCATGCGTGGTTGTAACACTGGATTACAATAAGTCACGATTATAAATAGTATGGCATAGACCCATCTCGATAGACAAAGATATATTTGTTCTCGCAATTCCTGGTTGCGACTCCACCAATATTACGCAAGCATCTTATTTTTATCGTCCCTGAAAAGACTAATAATGATCATGACTGATCCGAAGCTGTTAGCTAAAGAAACCAACTCAGTTGGGCTTTCACAGTAGAGATGTTACAGGACATCGCTATCCATCCTTTTCCTTATTTCAGCAGAGGTTGAATAAATGTTGGAATATATTCAACAATGGAAAGGTGTATGTCAACGGAAGATTCAGCGGCGCATCACAGTTCCCCAAGGAATAGTATCATTGAGCCTGTTGGCATGTGTGGCAAGTCGATAGACCCACCGCTGCTCCTTTTCAAATAATGCTTGGGATGTTTTGTTGCCTGGCTTTAAATGTTCTATAATGGTCCAGTGCAAATCATTTGGTGTATGATTTAAAGTAAGGAAGTGCTCTGTTAGCTTTGTTGTATTTTTCCTACACCGGATATTGCTACGGTGTTCACATACTCGCTGTTTAATTTTCCTCGTGGTCATACCTATGTATCGCAATCCGCATGGGCATGTAATAAGGTAGACCACGTTGGTCGTATTACAGTTTGTATGTGACCGTTGCGTCCATATCTTCCCTGTTTCTAAGTCCAGTGTTTTTGTTGCTGTGGTCAGATGGCAAACCCGATGATGAAGCATGTCACCAACTAGGTTGGTGAGTGAGGGTTCTTTTTAACAATATTTTGTGCTTCTGGCTCTCTATTAGATTGTGCTCTTTTGTTGTTTATAATTAAATATAGAAAAAATGCCACAATTTTCTCTAGGGCTCCAATTTATTTGGAAGCTGTTGGAATACCTTCCCCAATTTGCCTCGAATGATCTCCCCTTTTTTAAAGGAGATCTCATGCAGTGTCAGTACATGACCTGACATGCTCATAATCCTAAAGTAGGTATGATAAATAGAATTATAGATGGGTAACCTGTCCATAAGGGGGCTGTTTTTCACTGAGGGGTTTATAGTGACATCAAATAGTCAATGAGAATGAAGCTAGTGTTGTCTGTTATATCACTCAGAATGTTAAGGTGAAAAACATCCCCTTGATGCAGTTATCCTACTATAGTTTTTATTTGATATATTTGACCCTCCGTTTCATCCCCCTCTACTCTCATCAACTCTGCTTGGGTAGAGTAATGTTGGAGGAGTCACACAAGCCATGGGCTCAGTTGCTTCAGCCCTCTCACCTGTTTTACTACACTTGGGACCCAATCCACAAGGGTAAAGTTAGATTTTAGCCTACAGGTGCTACTTTAGGGTATTCACAATGGTGAAGTTATGAGTAGTAACTTCATGAGGGTGGAGTCTCTGCACTCAGGACAGAATTTACACAGGCTCCGCTATTGAGAGGAGCTCGGCCCCTGTAAAGTTACTTCTCGTAACTTTACCCTTGTGAATACCCAAAAGTAGTAAACTCGGACTAAAGGCTAAGTTTACCTCTGTGAAATGGGCCCTTGATATCCAGCCTCGCACACTCATAGTCCTCTTGCTATGACCCTACCCAAATGTAAAAAAAAGCACACCAAGCATCTAACCAACACAGATTTACTTACCCTTCCAAATGCAGGTGTCCTGCCCCCATCACCCTCTGCATTTATCTTCCTCTGCCATCCCGATCCAAATGAAAAAAAAGAATATATATATTGTCTTGTCTCCTACCCCATCACCCTCTATTCCTTCCCCACCACTCCCACACCAAGCCATGCTCCCTGCTCCAAATGGAGCCGAGAGCCAGTGGCCCAGACAGTCTCTCTGGAAGAGCTATCAGTCTGGTTTACAGTTTCTGTCAGCGTGGGTCTGCAGAGACACCATGCTGGCAGGCGAATAAGGAAATTGTCCGAGACAGCTTGTCACCTGCCTTGCCCCTCCACCCTCAGGTCTGTGGAGGCAGAAGAAATGAAGGCGTTGAGGATTGAGATCTGTGGAGGCAGAAGAAATGAAGGTGTTGACGATTGAGACCGACATCCACCCTTCCACTGCTTCGCTTCGGTCTCTTGAGATCAGGGCGAGATGGTGTAGCACGAGGAAAGCCTGTGCTTACCCATGCAACAAAGCAGCAATGGAAAAACAATGCTTGTTTATTCACTGTTCCTACATCATTTGGGAAACTGTTTTTAGAATAAATTATTGGGCTCTTGCACTCGCACTTTCAGCCCGTCGGAACACGTAGAGACGCCATTTTGGGTATAGCGCTCTAGTGTTCACAGGCTCATTCCCTACTTCTGGGACCAGCTGTGCGGACGCGTAGCGGGTGCGCCGAAGGCGCGCCAAAGGCAAGCCCGTCTGTGCCTGTCCGCGTCCGACCGGGTAAACTCATTTACTCCTCGAACCACCTTTTACAACTGTGAGGGGCCTTTAATAGAAAATGTTTACATTCCATATCCCTAGTTAGGGACGACCCCATTTGTTTTCATTGTTCTTTTAAACTCTGCCCAGCCCCTAAACCCCGGGCTACTTTGCAGATCCCTGCACCATACAAAATGTTTTTATTAAATTGTAAATCCTTACCCAAACACTCTTCAGAAATCTTTATTCTTCTAGAAGAAGAACATCCCGATGCTTTGTTTTTAACCAAAACGTGGCTCAAAAATGAGTCAGACCCTGACCTTGTGCAATCCCTCCCTCCTGGTTAAAACATCCAGCGGAAAGACCGCGAAAAAGGAAAAGTGAAGGCATTGCCATTATACATAAAGATCGGTTTAAATGTTGTATTGCAGCTGACCCCTACCTGACTGCGAAAAATTTTCCTTTGAAATCATGTTTTCACCTATTCATACCTTTTCGGGTATCTTAATTTATTGTCCCTCTGGAGCCCATGGACAAGTTTTTAAACTCCTACCTGAAACTGACGCCAACTTAGCCAGTTCCCCCTCCAACTTTACGATACTAGGAGATCTGAATCCACATCTAGATGACCCCGCGAACTCAGTCGCCTCTGAGTTAGTTCAAAATCTGTTAGCATCTCAGTTCAAGCAAAAAGTTATTGGGTCTACTCACTCCAAAGGTCACTTACTCGACCCAATCTTCACTAATAACGACAAATTATCAGTGGGGGATCCCATTCCCCTGCCATGGTCAGACCACTTCCTTATTCCTTTGTCTTGGGATACTTTGCGACCACCTACCTCTTTTGGCACGGTGAGTAGCCAGGAACGCATGTGGTCCAAACTCCTGTTAGAACAGTGGGTCTCAGTTCTTGAAGACACCAGGCCTACTTCAGAACCCAACCCCATTGCTGCTAACGAAAAATGTAACCATTGGATTGAGTCCTGCTTGGACCTAGTTCTCCCTAAGAAACGTATCCACAAAAAAGTTAGAGTTAACACTTCTCCGTGGTACTCTCCTAAGCTCCGTGAACATAAACAAGTCTGCAAAAGACTAGAAAGGAAATGGAGAAGGGATTACGATGTATCAAGCAAACTGAAATATAGGGATGCTATTAAACTCTACCAAGCTGAAGTTAAATCCGCTCAAGCCTCTTATTATGAGGAAAAAATCAATCTTGCGGCTAACTCCCGCGGGAAATCTTCCGTATTACAGAGAATCTTCTCAAACCATCCTCCCCAGAAGCCTCCTCTGATGGTGCCCACGCCCGCTGTAACAAACTGGCAGAGTTTTTTCACAAAAAAATTCAGGATATATACATCACCTTTCCTCATGTCTCCGTTCCCAGCAACCCTTCGCTCATGGACAAGGCCCCCCCTGCACTGAGCATCTCCTGGAGATAATTCCCCTGATGGACCTGAAGTCCTTAGAGATCATCTTGGCCCTGGTAAAGTCTGACTCTCCCAGAGACCCAGCACCACCCCACTCTCTGAGAAAAGCCACAGGAACAGTTTTCCCAGTGATATTGGAAGTGATTAACTCTTCCATCTCTACTGGCCTAGTCCCCCCACCATGGAAATGTGCTATGGTGAAAGCACTGCTCAAGAAACCCAATCTGAACCCCGATCTTCTGGGAAACTATCGCCCTATCTCCCTCCTTCCGGGGATCAGCAAGATCCTTGAAAAATATGTCAAAACAGTCTTGTCTACGTTTTTAGAGTCCCACAACCTTCTGCACTCCTCTCAAACCGGATTTCGGCCCCAACAGGGGACAGAAACTGCTCTTCTAGCAGTGGTTGAAGAGTCCCAGAAAAGTCTTGATAAAGGAGGCACAGCGGATCTCATCCTCCTTGACCTTAGCGCCGCTTTCGACACTGTCAACTATAACATCTTGATCCACAGACTAAGGAATGTCGGAGTGCCTGGTGGTGTTATCACCTGGCTGCAGTCCTTCCTGGAAGACAGGTCTTTCCAGGTCTTTGAAGGAGACAATATCTCCAAATGTATGTCACTCAGCTGCGGTGTTCCTCAGGGATCGTCCCTGAATGAATCCCACATTATTTAATGTATATATGAGCCCGTTGGCTAAGATTGTCCCTCTATATGCTATTAAGATAGTCACATACGCTGATGACACCCAACTAGTCGTGGCTTTAAACCATCCGGAGAATTCGTCATCCTGCTTAGGACCATGCTTGGAGAAGGTTGCTAAGTGGATGGAGCTCTCCTGCCTTAAACTGAACAGAGAAAAGTTGGAGCTAATGCTCCTAGGTAATCCCCCCATCTTCAATCTGGGATTGCTGTGGCCAACTTTTCTTGGCCCTGCGCCTGCCCCTATAAAATCTGATTAAAAGCTTGGGCATGTGGCTGGACCAATCCCTTAATTTTGAGCATCAGGCCACGAAACTGGCTGCCACCTGTTACAGCATTCTCAGAATGCTCTGTGAAGTTCTTCCTCTCCTTCCCTTTTTGGCAAGGAGACTAATGGTCCAGGCTCTGATCCTCTCCCGCCTGGACTATGGGAATGCCCTTTATTTGGGAGCCCCCCCGAGCAACCACTTCTAAGTTGCAGATTGTTCAAAACTGCGCAGCTCGTCTGCTGCTTAAGATCCCCAACCGTCAATCCGCTAAGTCAGCATTGAAGGCTCTTCACTGGCTACCTGTGTTGGAGAGAATTAAATTTAAGTCCCTATGCATCGCCCACAAGTCCTTCTGGGGGAAAGGGCCGCCTATTAATCAAACTATCATCTCTCTCTATCGCCCAAATAGATGCCTTCGCTCGACCAACCTCTGCCTAGCCTCAGTTCCTAAAGTTAAAAAGGTGAGAAGCGGTGGACGCTTGTTTTCCTACAATGTCGCCAAACTGTGGAACGCCCTTCCCCTTCATTTACGCCAAGAGTCCAATCTCCTGGCCTTTCGGAAGCTTCTCAAAACATGGCTTTTCCAAAACCCTACCCAGTAACTGTCATCTTCTGTCTGTTGCCGCTATTAGCTCTGAGATGCCTTAGGGTAGCTACGCGCTCTATAAATATTTGTTCTATTCTATTACAATAAATAACTGGATGTATGTTATGTTATGTGTATTTGTGAAGTGCACTATCACCCGGGAGTGTATCCTTAAGCTGAGCTGGTGCGAGTCTAGCCACACCCAGGGCGGGAGGTGGGATTATTCGAAGATTGAGGTCTTGGTCTTCTTGCTCAGGCATGTATAACCTGGTTTTCAAGTTAATGGCTCTCCAACAATATTCTTAACCTTGAAGGAATAGTGAAAGTAAGATATACCACATGTGGCTTAATTTGTACTCTTAGATTTTTGTCTCCAGCAGTGTTTCTGTTTTGGTAGTGCTCTTCCTAGCCTGAGTGACAATCCTCTGATGATACCCCTTCTGCCCCAGAAGATGCTGAGAGCATCATATCTGCCAACATGATTAGAAAGAATTTATGAAAGGAAGTGATTGGAACTAGTGGATGGAGAGATGGTACGGAATCAGACGGGTAGGTTGCACCACCACTGCAACATTTAAAGATCTTTTGAAAGCAATAGTTAGATAAATAGACAATTAAAATTGATTCACATGGGACGTTCTAACCAACAATTTGATAGGCTGATCGAATATCACAGGGAGTGAATCACTAATCATTGACTGAAACAAATGCTTCGACTATCTAACCACCCATTTTACCTTTGAAATTGAAAAATATGACAAATTCACTTTCCTACACTTTTCCCTGTTATAAGTATAATTATTGATTTATTTATTTGTTTGTTTTTAGTTAGGTGTTTAGTACAGGACTGGCTGTCATGTTGCCGGTAATTCATAGCTCTTTTGTACAGACATCAAAGTACAGAAACAGTGTGACTTGGTAACTGGCTGCTGTCCAGAGGGAAAAGGTGAAACCCATCAACCTGTGTTCTTTGATTGTGAGACCATTAGGAGCAGATATAGGCAAATGATTTCCTGAGCAGTTCATTTTTAAGAACTTTCCTAAATCAGTTGGTTGCTTGGTGCAGCATGGAGGGTGCAGCGTATTCCACCGCTTGGGGCCCACCGCTCCCAAGGATCCGTCTTCATCTTTTATTCGCTTGAATAGGCATGTTGGGTTCAAGATGTTCAGGAACAGATCCAAGGTTCCTGGTTGGCATCTAGTATGGGGCTAGTTGTTGTAGACATATGTGCCCTCTGTTCCAGTAGGGCTCACGGATAATGTAGAGTGTTTCAAGTTTGATCCTCGTGTCCTGGGGGTGGGGGGTGTGGAGCTGAGTGTGTTCATGGCTGATTGGACAAGGTGAAACTTTCGCAAAGTCATGCACATCTTGGCAACTTAATTTAAATTTTGCAGTATTGTAAATTGTTAGTCAGCTTCTTTGGAGGCCTGTAATGATCACTTTACAGTAGTCTATGCGCCCTATGCCAAGACATCTTGTTAGCTCAATCTGATCGACGGTTTCTGTGTGCACTGGTGCAAATTACATTTGTTACATTCGCTATTAACCCAGCTGCAAAACCGGTACAAAGAAACCTTAATTCCACTTTTGCAGTAGTGCAAAGTTTGTGTAATTATGAGTCAGGTTAACGATCTAGCGTCAAGAGGTTTTGCACGGGTGCAGGATACTTTTCAGCAACATTTCCATCTAGCACTCGTGCAAAATATCGATTTTTGCGAGGGTCAGTTTCAGTCGCAGCCGGTGCAGGTAAGAGTGGTGGGGCTTGGGGAGGAGGGGAATCGACAGACTACAGAATAGGGAAAATAAAATTTAAAAAAACACTTACCTTGCGCTCGCTGCATCGCCGACTCGGCAATTCGGTGAGCGCAAAGTAAGTAGTGTTATTTATTATTTTATTTTATTTTCCCTATTCCGTCGTCTGTCGACTTCCCGTTCCCCCCCCCCACCGCTCTTACCTGCACCGGCTGCGACTGGTCAGTTGGTGCAAAGTCATTTGTGCAAACTTGCACTTCTCCTTAGTTCACTGCGTAATTTCACTGACACTTGACTTAATTTTCAAATTAAACCCACATATTCAGAGTATATTTTATAGAGGTTTTGAGCATTTCCCTGTGTTTGAATGCTTTTTTAGATGCCCCAAATTGCATTGGAGAAACTACCAAATGTTGAAAACCGTATGTCAGAAAAGCTGCCAATGTGTTTGAAGGAATACAGAGCAAGAAGTGAAACAAGCTATATTTACACCTTCAAATGAAAATTCCTCCAATATGCCCGGGCGCCGGCTGATGGACTCATCACTGTTCCCTACACAGTCAAGGAAACCTAGGGCCTCATTTAAAACAAAATGATACAGCGCAGCGCCAAAAGCCATTTCGGAGCGCCGAGCTGCGTCATTTTAAAAGCATAAAGATGCGTTGTATTTACAACATTAAAACGCATCCCTGTGCTTTCCTCTGCACTGGCGCACAATTGGCTGCCATGCATGCGCCAACGCAGGCACCCTTTCACCATGGTGCAAGGGTGCCTGCGTTGCGGGGATGATTGTTGTTGTGCAGGAAGGGACACCTTGCTTCACAAAACAATAATTGATGGTGTTTTCCTCTTTTTATGCATGCTGCAAAATGCAGCACACATGGAAAGAGGAGAAAACAAAGAGAAATGAAAGTATTTCCCCTCATTGAACCTCCTTGGCGTAGGATTCTGATGCATTCCCAGGTGTACGAAACATTGTAAATCTGGGAACGCAGCAAAATCCATGGGTGTTGCGTGAGAACACCCACAGCAACACCCTTGGAACGCCCCTTTCACGCAGTGTTCTGCGTGAAAGGGGCACATATTTACAAGGGCATGAAAAGCCACACAAAGTGGCTTTACGTGACTTGTAAATATGCTGCGGCACATTGCGCATCAGGAGCGTCAAAAAAGAGCCACTCCGGCGGCACAAAAATACTGCTAGGGGCCTCGTAAATGAGACCCTTAGTTTCTTTGTAATGATATTCTGAATAAATGGCCATCGAGTCTAATTTGGAAAAAAAAAATAACCACTGCTAGTTGATGCAGCATACTTTGCTGCTGAAGGGTCATTTAATAGTAAATCCTGAGCTGAAGGGGTCAAATCTATGCAGTGTGATACATGCTCGGGCTGAAATGTGCCAGTAGGCATGTTAAAATAGGCCGTGCCTGACCTACTTATAATCGAAATGCAAAAAGGCAATCAAAGGACTCAAAATGATCTCCGGATTCTGGCATTCTGCATCTCCAGATCTGTAGACAAAGACCCCAGGTAGCCCATCTGCCCTTGGCACAGATGGGAGATGAAGCGAGTAGTAATCGCATCCACATGAGACACTGCCGTTAGTATTTTTCTTCCTTCTGTCTTATTTGAAAAGATATGGAAGTATTTTGTTTTGCAGTTTTATCTAGCGCAAACTCGACTCGAAGGTATTGAAGCACTTTACATGAGCACCAGTTATGTTACACAAGGATACATTAATTTTTTGGGTAGGCATGGGGAGATTAAGAGATTTGCCCAGAATCACAGGATGTTGAGCCAACTCCGAGACTCAAACCTGGTTTCCCAGCTCCAAAGTCGGAAGCTCTGGCCGTTAGGCCACACCCTCTCCCCGTATAGATAAGAACGTGTTGCAATGCATAAAGTCTGTTTTCCAAGCCCCACAAGGCCACCAAGAAAGATTTTATTTTGCTTTGCCTTTGTAACCTAAATTGTAATCACAGGCCGCCTTGCTCTGAGAGACAGACAGGACTAGCGCTTCTATAAGACGAGGTATAGTACTGGGTCATACCACACCAGAGTGGGGTAGTAATGCAAGATCAGTGGAGAGTCTCTTTTGTGTCAATGTGGAGCACCCCAGAGGCAAAACTGTATTGTGCTTCCAGAATTGAGAACATGTTCAGAAATACTGTAAGATTGGAAAAATGTGAAAGACATAGAGTTGAAGTGAACACGACACTTGTCCATCAAAGGGTTTGCAGTGGAAGTATGGACCAGGGCTGGGTGATGTAGAGAAGGGGGTAGAGGCTGAGGAGGTTGGAGTGGGTGGGGTTTCTCCTGGAAGGGGAGGTACTGTGTTGGGGTTGGCGAGACTTAGGGCCAGACTTATCACGGTTTCGCGTCGCACTTGCTGCATTAAAAGGGGGAGCAAGGGCGACGCAAAACCTAAGTGAGATTTATCTAGCCACCCAAGGCCACCTTGCATGGCCCTGCATGGCTTGATATACCTAGAGTAACTCAAGGCCGCGCACATCGCTGCCTTGCATTACTCTGCCCGAAAGTGGCGTCCCATGGGTGGAGCATGGGTGTTCCCACGCATACACCCATGGATTTTGGCTCATTCCCAGATTCACCATTAGTGGTAGACCTGGCAATGCATCAAAATGCTCCGGCTCACCAGGTGATGTGTAAAGAGAAGAAATAACTTTATTTCTCCTCGTTTTTTCCTCTTTTGCATTCTGCAGCACACATAGAAAGAGAAAAATGCCTCTCAGGTTTGTTTTTGTATAGGAAGGTGTCCCTTCCTACACAAAAACTATCCTGCCTACAAAGCAGGCACCCTTGCATCATGAGGCACCATGCCTACAACGGTGCCTGCAATGACGCCAGGCAGCCAAATGTGAGCCAGTGCTAGGAAAGGACAGGAATGCGCAGTATAATGTTAAATATGGTGCATTTCTGCCCTTTTACGCAGCACAGCAAGAGGCTTGCTGCATTGCACTGTGAGAAAAAATTATACCTATGGACCCTAGGTTACTGGTGGCTCGAAGCAGGGTCAATGCCAGTCTACTTGCTGTACTCAGTAGCAGCAAGAATGGTTTCATGCTGCTGAGAAGACTGCTTGAAGGGCCCCCCATTATTGTTGTTTACTTTTTACCTCTGGAAGCATTGAACTTTGTAATGCTGTTGACATTTAGAAAAAAAAAGTAAGTCGCGAGTTGGCTAAATTCACAGGGCCATATTAGCAACAAACTGCGATAAATATCGCAGAGCGCACTTAGCGCGAATAGTTTTATCGCCGGCTATCGCTGGAATATTTCGCCACGCTAACGCTGTATTAGCAACGAATAGCGCTATGGCGATAAATATTCCAGCAATAGCGTGAAAAACGGCCAGACATCGCTGAAAAACCAGCGAACATCCTGGCACTACGGCGAAATGCTTGCTGATACGGCCATGTGGCCGTAACCCCATAATCCACCTCCCATTATATGCATGCCTAAGTAGGGATTTTAGCAGGTGTAACTTTCAGGCGATATTCGCGGTTAGCGCGAGTTATTGTTTCGCTCCGCGGGACTTGGTAATATGGGGAATGTGGGTTAGCGACTGCTTTCAGTCGCTTTGATGTTGGGAACGCCCACTTTGCATGTCATTAGTGATGTTTATCACTGACATGCAAAGCAGTAAGGAAACGGGCGCTATTGGCAGTAAGCTGTCGCTAACAGCTGTTAGCGACAGCTTGTTGATTGGGCGATAGAAATAACGCCGCTTTAGCGGCAGAAAGTGCCGCTAAAGCGGCGTAATTGCCCTTGCTAATATGCCCCACAGTTTCTCACAACCCATAATTGGAGGAATATAACCTAAAGGTGCCCCACGTATTGTGACTCAAAGAAATAACTAACATGGCAAGGTCCATCAGGTACACCAGTGCTTTAAGAGGGATGAGAAAGGTGGGGGTTCATAAAAAGGAAGTGGTCAAAGAAGCACTAAGAGGAGTGGCCTTTGTACTTAAGGGCATAGGTTAAAATATGTAAACTAAAATCCCATGCTTCACACAGAAGGCCCCCTGACCTGCCTTTCTCTGAGTTTTCTCTTACTGAATCCAGACATGTCACAGCAACCAATACACACACCTAAAACAAGCCCGACCTAATATCTTTGCCAATGCTTGTTCCCTGATAGATAAATAACAATAATTTTGATGTGGATGATTAGAATTCAAAGTGTTCTATTCTGAAAATATGAGAGTGTGAATTAAATATCACTAAGGTCTGGGGATGTGGAAGTCAGTTTTGAAGTGTCTCAGTCACGCCTCTTCTACGTGTCAGTCCACTTCCAAGCGCAGACTGTCTCTCGTGTTAGATACACCTTTTTCCTACCCACATCGTTATGAAAGTTGCTATCTGCATATCTCACACTTTCCCACAGTTACAACTGGCATATATGCGAACCTTGGCCTGTGCATTCTGCAGAGAGGCCAAGGACTGGATGTGCATGTATTCTGCACCCCTTTATGACCCATTGAAGGGCACTTTGAGAAACTTGCCCTGCCATCTGCCTCAACTTCAGAGCTCTCAGTCATGTGCCCTCATAAACATTCATCATCATCCTGAATTTATCTCAGACAGCTGGAGGCGACTCAGTCCAAAGTATATACAAGAAATGAGTCATTTGATGAATGAATACAAGTTATGAAAAAGCGACATCTTGATAATAGCAAATTTAGGGAATGTAATATAAAGGAAAACGTGAAATGCTACAACAGATTTTATCACTGACAATGAAACCCTTAAGGGTTTTCAGAGCGATAGTTGAGAAATCGATTAATGTTTTTGCCTGTAAATTTAAGGACCTAAAATAGAGTGCTGTAGGGACCCGTTTCAAAGTTGGTCTAAAACCCAGAGGAGCTGCCCCACCTATATCAATATGGCTCACAATTGATGCGTTCTCCGTCTACTGTCGCACCCATGGACTGTACTACATTAAGGATTCTGCTGGCAACTGCCTTTGGTGTCTCCAAAAAGGGGCCAAAAACAGGGTTCTAGATGGAACAAATGATCTCAAAATGCTCTTGTGGCTGAAGGAGGTGGAGTGGCCAAACATAAAACCGTCATTTTTTCTGGGTGTCCAAAAGTCCTTCCACTATAGCCAGCCAATCCTAGAAGACATATTATTTTGTCTTCTTCATTCACGCACTTCTTCAACCTCTTTCTAAGGTGGGCTACCCCGACTTCTGTTTCTTTTTTCTTAGACTACACAAACTTCCATTTATCCTTTTTTAGACTACCCCAACTTCAGTTTGTCCTTTCTTAGACCACCCCAACATCCTTTTCTTTTTTCTTAGACTACCTTGGCATCTGTTTCTTCTTTCTTAGAGTACCCTAACTTCTGTTTGTCCTTTCTGGACTGCTTTTCTAATTTCACTTTCTTTATTCAAACTTAACAATCTTTTTTCTTTTCTATAAGCATTCAATTGACACATTTCTTCTGAAGTCCAATGCATTTATTTCTACCCAGAAAAGATGGTCAATATGTTTTATCCATCTGATCGTTAACCTGGATTGTCAGGCAAATGTATTCTTCCTGGGACTTGCTTCTGCATCCAGGGACAGAGAAGAAATCATATCAAAATACAGAAGCAAACAGGATGACGGACCCAGAGAATAGCACCTCACTATAACATTGCCACTATAATTTTTTGTTTATCGTGGACACTTCGACACCTGTCACCCTTCAGTGTCACTGTTTTACAGATTATACAGCAGTTTTAAACAAATGAAGGTGCACCGAAAAGAGCAATTCAGTCTTTGTAGGTTTTCTTCAAATTCTTTCTTTATTCCAATTTTGTCATAAAAAAACAGCCAACGCATTTCGTTCCCAAATCACAGTTTGTGGAACTTCATCAGGGCTTTTGAGGTAAATATATTGATGCACCGTAACGGATGAGTAGAAGATAACAATTGAAATCCCAAAACTGCAGGGGGACTCCAAGGTGAAGACTTGCCACCTTAATAAGGATTCAGTCATCAGTTCCGTGGCGCCGGTTGTCGTCAACCTCAAAAGCCCTGATGAAGTTCCACAAACTGTGATTTGGGAACGAAACGCTTTGGCTGTTTTTTATGAAAAAATTGGAATAAAGAAAGAATTTGAAGAAAACCTACAAAGACTGAATTGCTCTTTTCGGTGCACCTTCATTTGTTTAAAACAGAGAAGAAATCATAACACTTCCTGGAAGCAGGGGTGTAAGGCAAGCCCCGGCAGCCCCTGTGGCAGAGAAGGGCCCCCAGCCCTTCAGGCGACCCACATTCAGCCAAGGCCAAGGAATACCTGTGAGATATGGGAGACTTAGGGACTCCTGATCACATTTTGCAGTGTGACTTCATAACTTTGCATTACAACCCTGCCTGGAAGTGGACCATCAACCAATGCAAGATGGATTGCCTGCCTCTTCCATCACACACAAGAGCAGATTAACTATTTTTTCAAACAATACAGCATTCAAAGTTGCTGTCCTGCACTGAGGGGGGGAGAGCAGGACAGCGCCGTATTTACTAGGATATGGCACTGTTGCTCTCTTCTCATGCTCTGGTGCACAATTAGGCTGCTAGTGTTATGCACACTCCTTTAAAATATAGGGGCATATTCTCAAGGACTCATCGCCGATTTAGCGGCACTGTTCCGCCCCGAAAGTGGTGATAGATTTATTGCCCTATTCACAAGCCTGCGCTAACAGCCGACATCGTCAGTTTACCTGCGATAGCTGCCGCTAAAAACATCGCCAAGGCTGACAGCGACAACTAATGCTAATCATATGCAGAGTAGGCGTTCCCGTGCAAAAACTCACGATAACACCACTTCGCGATATTCTCAACGACCAGCCAGATCGGCGATGCGGTCCAAAAACAGGCGATAAGGCACGTCAGCAGCAGGGATTTAAGACCTGCTTTTTTCTGGTCTTAAGTAGGACGAAAACCTGCAGTATTAAGGGAGCCCAGCCCAGAGCCACATCTGAAGACCAACAGATGCCATGGAGCTAATAATCATGCAGCTTGGAGTCCCAAGAGGGCCACAACACCCACCACCCCCACCCCCAGGACCACCACCCCCCCCGGACTACCACCGAGGCAGCGCAGAACAAGACAGCGGACCTTCCGAAAACTGTAGTTGCTCCAGCTTCCTCCATGGTGCTTCTCAGTTGTTTGGGTTTTGTTTTTATTTTTAATTTTTTTGCAGCTTTTATCGTGCTTTTTCCCGCCTGACGTGGGAATAGCAAGCCTGGCGCTGCTTATCGCTGATATTATTATTGCTGTTGGGGCCATCGCCACTTTTTTCCTGTTCGGGTTTCCTTTTTTATCGGCGTCCCGGTAATTTTAACGCGGACATTTGACGCGTTATCAGAAAACTATCGCCTGTTGCCTGCGTGTTGAGAATACGCCGTTAACACGGCGTTGGTTTCCCGCAATAGACGGCGTTATGTAAAATTGCGTTATCCTAGGTTGGCGATATTATGCTCAGAAATAATTTAAAAATGTTCCTACTATGTATTTATGTTGTACAGTTCAGCAGCACAAATACAAAGTTTGAGAAAAAACCTTTCTCCTACTTTGCTCCTGCCTTAAGGAGGTGTATTTTGGTGCAAAGGCCTGTGTGCAAATGTTAGTAGATAGGGCTTTGCATCAAAAACCATGGGTGGTAGCATGGGAACGCCCATGGACTACCCATGGTACTCCCCCTTGAAGCAAAGTAAAGACAAGTTGCTCAAAGTGGCCTTTGCATTACTTTTAGACAGGGTTCAATCGCAAGAGAGGTTTGCACTGGAAAGTGAATCGTTTATCAAAACCTTGTTTGTGTTACTTTTTAAGACTCTGAACTGGCTGAAATCCTTGATAAATATGCCCCACTGTCCATAAAGCGATGGACGAGCAGGGACAATGATGTTCTGAGACTTATTGTTCTTCTTATTATCTGTTCTCAGCCAGTTATAAGGAGTTTCTGCTGATGTACCATTCCAATAGGTTGCTGAGCAGACGTTCAGTAGAACCAAGGGCAGCAAGCGCCTCCAAGGCTGGTTTATGATTTCAGAGATATGCGGACAACCCACTTATGCATGGATATTCTGTATACATATAGAATCCGCTCCTTTTACTGTTCTACTCAAGGAGAGGTTTTTGGTGTTATTCTTCCACTTCTCAACATCAGGCAAAAAGAATGTGACTAATTCCCCAGCATTTCCTTTTCTAATGAAAATATTTGCCCCCACCTACTACCCAGATCCAAGATACATTCTCAAAGCATTCTTTAGTTGCTGCTTGTGTGTGGTCCATTTGCAGTGTATGTATATTGTCTATAATGTAAGGGATATATATACATTTGGTGATTCGTTTTGCCATTGGGTCAACAAATCACTGTGTTGTGTGCAAGAGTGGCCTTGTGCTACTTCCGGAGGTAACATTTAGGATGGGTGCAGTGAGTGCAGTGACTGTATAGATTCCTGTATTCCTTTTTTTTTTTTTTAAATAATTTTTATTGAAGATGTAGACATAGTAATAAAACATTACTTTGGCTAAAAGAGATGTAATAAATAACAAAGGTATAAAGTTAACAAAATCATTTAGAACAAGAAGATACTTAATAACATCTAAAAAAAATACTGTATCATTAAAAAACTATTGAGAGGAGAGAAGTAGTAAAAACTAAAATACATCAACATAGTAAGTGTATATATTACATAAGTATTGTCTCTATTTCGCTTGTTTTATTTTATATAAAAAAGAAAGAGAAGGAAGGGAGGAAAGGAAAAGAGAGGAAAGAAAGAAAGAGGAGGTAAAACAGATAGAATATAATATAAGTATTAGGAGAAGGATGAGTGTGAGGATAGAAAAGTGGTAAAAGGTAACCATAATAAATCGGATTTAATCTTTTGAAATATTGAGGAATGAGAAACGGAAGCTATTCTATGTTCATCACATATTAATTTCCACCAAATCAAAAAGGATAGTTTAGAATTATCTTTCCAACAAGCCAATATAACTTTAAAAGCAAGAGCAATAAACAGGTCGAATAAAATAGTTTTTGAAGGGAGATGATCAAAATCAGTAGATATAGTCCCCAAAAAAATAATGTGAATAAAAAATTGAATATTACATGAAAAAATCAATAAACATTTAGACCATATAGCTCTCCAAAATTCATGTACTTTAGGACAATAATAAAGCAAATGCGTCAAAGTACCTTCAGAGGAGAGACATGACCAACACAAGGGAGAAATAGAATGGTCAATTTTATGCAGGAATTGGGGAGTAACAACCACTCTGTTATATATGAAATATAAGGGTTGTGTAATATTGGCAGCTTTAGGGGTTTTAAAAATCTTTTGCCACATTCGATCCCATTGATGAACAGAAAGCGACTGAGATAAATCCTTTTCCCATAATTCAATAGAGGATTTATTCCTTGTATTAATGGGGGAGGACAACGTTTTGTATATGAAAGAAGCCCTTGGAATGGGATCCTTAATAATATTAAATAAGGGTGTCACAGGGGTAACTGAAGTAACATCGGAATTGGAATTGTTGTTCAGCAGAAAGGTTTGAAGTTCAGGGAATAATGTGTTATATTGTTGAATACAAGAATCAGGGAGGCCAAATTTTTCTTGTAGGTGAGGGAATGATAAAATTGAATTATTAGCTGTCAAATGATGCACATAAAAAATACCCTTTTCTCTCCAGTGCTTGTAATAAAAAGACTTACGGCGAAATTTAATAAATTTGTTATACCATAGAGAGGAGGCCAAAAGGATTGATAAAAGTCAAATCCTTGGGTAAAAAGAGTATGTAGTAAATGATGTGACTACTTTAAAATAGGGTATTTGGAAATGAAAGTGCAATTAGTCATAAAAACAGCATCCTGAAAGGAAAAGTCATGCAGCAGTGAACGTTCAAAAGCAACCCATGTTGGCATAGGAGAGTCATGATATTCCTTAGAAATAGCATAAAATTGGCGGATTAAAAAGGCTGTATGATATAACTTAAAATCAGGAGAACGTACACCACCCTCCGATTTTGGTCGAATTAATTTAGATAAAGCAATACGAACACGTTTGTTATTCCAAAGGAATTTAGTACAAATAGAAATAATCTGAGAAAAGTGATAGTTAGGAATTTTAAAGGGTAACATTGAGTGCTTAAAGAGAACATGAGGGACAATCATCATTTTAACCCCTTCGCTGCTAGGCCTTTCCCCCCCCCTGTGCTAAGCCTTTTTTTGGCTATTTGGGATAGTTCGCGCTTAGGCCCCTGTAACTTTTTGACCACATAAGGTATCCACGCCAAATTTGCGTCCTTTTTTACCAACATCATGGGGATTCTAAAGGTACCCAGGGTTTGTGGATTCCCCTGGAGGGGACCCAGAAATTAGCCAAAATACAGCTAAATTTTGTTTTTTTGGGGAAAAATTGGAAAAAAAGGCTACAGATGAAAGCGTCTGGTTTTTTCCCTGCAAATGTTATCAAAAAAGGGGTTGTGGTGCTGAAATCACCATCCTCCCAGCTTTCAGGGACAAGCAGACTTTTGTCAGAAAACCAAAATATTTTACACAGTTTTGGCATTTTTCTGGGACATAGCCTATTTGTGCTATTTTTTGTGCTTTCAACCTCCTTCCAGTTAATGGTAGAAATAGGTATGAAAGCAATAATGGATCCTGGAAAGCTATACATTTTAGAAAAGTAGACAAAATTCTGAATTCAGCAAGGGGTCATTTGTGTAGATCCTTCAAGGTTTCTTTATAGAAACGAACAGTTAAATATAGGAAAAATTGAAAATTAGTTGAAAAAAACAGCCATTTGTGCCAACGTTTTCACCTGTAACTTCTTCTAATTGTGGCAGCTGTTTGAAAGCGATATACCGTTACATCCGCTAGACCTTTCTGGTTGTGGGGATATATAGGACTTGTAGGTTCACCAAGAACCCGACGAACCCAGAGCCAATAAATAAGCAGCGTCTTGCAATGTTTTTCATTATGTTCCGGGTATATAGCAATTAATTTGGGAAAATATATACATGGAAAAATCGGTATGAAAGACACCTATGTATTTCTGAAATTGGAACAAAATATAGAGTTTAAAAACAGTAGATATTTGCACATTTCCGAAAATGTGAGTACCCATACTAGCATGAGACTTATAGGTCATTTTTCAAAATGATTTCTTTTTTACACATTGTCTTTCATTTGGAAGGCAGAAATGCATCGAAAGTCAATAGGTAATAACAGTTGCTCTACAATACTGTGTTACCCTAAGTCTCCCGATAAAAATGGTACCTCACTTGTGTGGGTAGGCCTAGTGCCTGCGACAGGAAACGGTCCAAAACGAAACGTGGACACACTTTATTTTTACAGTGAAAACTGACCCTTTTTTGCAAAGTGCCTAGCTGTAGATTTTGAACCCTAGCTCTGCCGGCACCTAGGGAAACCTAGCAAACCTATACATTTTTGAAAACTAGACACCCAGGGGAATCCAGGATGGGGTGACTTGTGTGGCTCTCACCAGGTTCTGTTACCCAGAATCCCTTGCACACCTCAAAATTTGTAAAAAAAAACACATTTTCCTCACATTTCTGTGGTGGAAAGTTCTGGAATCTGCGTGGATCCACAAAATTCCACCCACCCCGCGTTCCCCAAAGTCTTCCGAGAAAAATGGTACCTCACTTGTGTGGGTAGGCCTAGTTCCCGCGACAGGAAACGGCCCAAAATGCAACGTGGACACACCACATTTTCACAGTGAAAACTGACCCTTTTTTTGCAAAGTGCCTAGTTGTAGGTTTTGAACTCTAGCTCTGCCGGCACCTAGGCAAACCTAGCAAACCTATACATTTTTTAAAACTACACACCCAGGGGAATCCAGGATGAGGTGACTTGACTGGCTCTCACCAGGTTCTGTTACCCAGAATCCCTTGCAAACCTCAAAATTTGTAAAAAAAACCACATTTTCCTCACATTTCTGTGGTGGAAAGTTCTGGAATCTGCGTGGATCCACAAACTTCCACCCACCCCGCGTTCCCCAAAGTCTTACGAGAAAAATGGTACCTCACTTGTGTGGGTAGGCCTAGTGCCCGTGACAGGAAACGGCCCAAAACGCAACGTGGACACACCACATTTTCACAGTGAAATCTGACCCTTTTTTTGCAACGTGCCTAGCTGTAGATTTGGAACCCTAGCTCTGCCGGCACCTAGGGAAACCTAGCAAACCTATACATTTTTTAAAACTAAACACCCAGGGGAATCCAGGATGGGGTGACTTGACTGGCTCTCACCAGGTTCTTTTATCCAGAATCCCTTGCAAACCTCTCAATTTGTCAAAAAAAACACATTTTCCTCACATTTCTGTGGTGGAAAGTTCTGGAATCTGCGTGGATCCACAAACTTCCATGCACCCCGCATTCCCCAAAGTCTTCCGAGAAAAATGGTACCTCACTTGTGTGGGTAGGCCTAGTTCCCGCGACAGGAAACGGCCCAAAACGCAACGTGGACACACCACATTTTCACAGTGAAAACTGACCCTTTTTTTGCAAAGTGCCTAGTTGTAGGTTTTGAACTCTAGCTCTGCCGGCACCTAGGCAAACCTATACATTTTTTAAAACTACACACCCAGGGGAATCCAGGATGGGGTGACCTGACTGGCTCTCACCAGGTGCTGTTACCCAGAATCCCTTGCAAACCTCAAAATTTGTAAAACACATTTTCCTCACATTTATGTGGTGGAAAGTTCTGGAATCTGCATGGATCCACAAAATTCCACCCACCCCGCATTCCTCAAAGTCTTCCGAGAAAAATGGTACCTCACTTGTGTGGGTAGGCCTTGTGCCCGCGACAGGAAACGGCCCAAAACGCACCGTGGACACACCACATTTTCACAGTGAAAACTGACCCATTTTTTGCAAAGTGCCTCGCTGTAGATTTTGAACCCTAGCTCTACCAGCACCAAGGGAAACCTAGCAAACCTATACATTTTTGAAAATTAGACACCCAGGGGAATCCAGGATGGGGTGACTTGACTGGCTCTCACCAAGTTCTGTTACCCAGATTGCCTTGCAAACCTCAACATTTGTCAAAAAAAACACATTTTTCTCACGTTTCTGTGGTGGAAAGTTCTGGAATATGCGTGGATCCACAAAATTCCACCCACCCAGCGTTCCCCAAAGTCTTCAGAGAAAAATGGAACCTCACTTGTGTAGGTAGGCCTAGTGCCCGCGAAAGGAAACGGCCCAAAATGCAACGTGGACACACCACATTTTCACAGTGAAAACTGACCCTTTTTTTGCAAAGTGCCTAGCTTGCAAAACCAGGCTGTTTTGTGATAGGCAATTTTGATGTCGCCTCAATACGTTTTGGGCCCTTGCCCGTCACGGGTACTTGGGCCTCCCACACGAGTGAGGCTCCATTTTTATCGGGAGACCTGGGGGAACGCTGGGTGGTAGGAAATTTGTGTCAGCCCGGTGATGCCACAACTTTCCCACACAAAAATGTGTGGAAAAAGTGTTTTTTTCAGCTAAATTTGAGGTTTGCAGGGGATTCTGGGTAAGAAAATGTTGGGGGATCCACGCAAGCCATACCTCCCTGGAATCCCCCGGGTGTCTAGTGTTCAGAAATGTGTGGGTTTGGTAGGTTTCCTGTTAGACCTGTCAGCCCTAGGGTGGTCTTACCCTGTTTTTTTCCCTTTCTGCGCCTCATTTTTGCCACCATATTTTTACTGGACCTAGGTCTCCGGGCGCCTTGCCACTGCTGGTCAGTGCTGAGGTGCAGGTGCTCTCTCACCAAAGATGGCTGCCACAGGCCCCTGCTACTGCAGAGGGCCTTCCACACATACACACTAGTCGCCAGAGTCAGGCTGGGACAAGGGATACAGTAGCCATCCCGTCCCCGCCTCTGGGCCCCATAGCTAGGTAGGTGGAAGGTTCCAGAACCTTCCGGGCTGTGGGAGGAGTTACACTTTGCCGCCTTTGGGAGGGTCACCTGACCTAGGGGTATAAGAGGCTTGGAGGGAAAACCTGGAGTTAGTTAGGTTGAGGCACCGCTGAACCTGGGAGAACCTGCGCTGGAGTACAGACTTTAGGGCCTAGGGGGAGACCTACACTACTGCCGCTGACAGGGTCAAGGCCCTGCTGCCGTAAGATAGATGAGGAACGCCCACCACCCACTGATCTTGCCCAGTGTGAGGGGACCCAGGGAACCATCTCCAGCGTGCCAGGAGGCACATCAACCCCTCCAAGAATCACCAACTCACAACCCCCCCTGTTCATAAAGAGACTTTGCTGAATCCATGACCTGCAGAACCTAAAGTGAAAACCATTGAGAGGGGATCAGGAGGCGAAGCGCTGCGTCCTAAGCGCTAGGCCTCCACCCCCTATCTACCTATACAGACAGCTGGACTGTCCTCCAAGAACCATCCTTACACAGCCCGGTGCATAAGGCTGTCAGCGCGCCTGCGCTGCAGCTCCAAGTGAGGAGAGAACTTGACCTCCCCCTCCGTCACTGACCTGGTGACCGGATCGCCGCCGCGGCCGCCGCTGCGTGAAGAGGGAGCTGAGGCAGGAAGACCTCTCCCCCGTGCATAACTGTGGTGAGGGGCGCCGTCCGCGCCCTCACCGAAACCCCAGAAGTCACCGCCGGGCCCGAGACCCCTGCCGCTGCAAGCGCGGCCAAGAATAACACCGTCGCAGCCCCCGAGGGCTGCGTGAAGTGAGCTGAGGCCTACTGCGGCCTCCAGGCCCGTGGACGCTGTTGCCGAGGGGCCGGGGACGCTGACCGCGTCACAGGTCGCGCCCCGAAAAGGCCGCGACGGGATTGGCCCGCCGGAGTCAATCGCCGGAGAAGAAGGAGAGGGGAGGCGTCGCCTGGCAACCAACGAAGGCCGCGACGCGATTGGCCCAGCCGGAGCCAAGCGAGACGACGTCAGAGGGCTCCACTGCCAACGGGAGCCCCCGGAAGAAGAGAAGACCGCGACGCGATTGGCCCAGCCGGAGCCAATCGAGAGGACGTCCACGGGGCTCCACTGCCAACGGGAGCCCCAAGAAGAATCGCCGCCGCGCCAGGATTGGGCGCCGTCAAGAGCCCGCCTCCGCCCAGCACGTCCGGAGGTAAGGACGAACCTCCTGTGCCTTCGCGGGAAGCCGGAGCCGTCTGCAAGGACTGCCGGCTCCCGCTCAGAGTCCCCACTCTCTCCCCTGACTCCACGGGGGCCGGAGGAGTGGCATACCGGCCCCCAACGACGCAGCAACACAGCGAGAGGCTCCGTAGCCTCGTGAAGTAGAAACAGCGCCGGCCGGAGGGCCGTGAGACTCACGCCGGGCCCCGCCCCCCACAACAAAGGGCTGGCCCGGAGAAGAGTCCGCCGTGAGGCCCCCGCAGCCAGCCACAACACCGCAGGTGAGCCCAGGAGGCCCCTAGGGCTCTAGGTTAAGCCCCTGGGGGCCGGGGGCCACGCATGAAGAGGGATTAAGGAGGGAGGGGGCCTTTGATAACCTTTGATAATAGGCCAGGCACCTGGTGTAACCCTAGCCTAATATAACCCTCACCTCCCCGGGGAGATAAAGGAGTCCCCCTTTTTGGTAGCCCCCAGCTGCTGGACATGTTGAGGGGTTCCCTGTAGGATTCCCTCCCGCCTAGTGTATCATAGGCTGTATAGAGTACCTAGGCCTACTGTATATATGTTGATGTATAAACCGTGTTGCGCCTGTTCTAGGCCCTAGTTGGTAAAGAGCACCCGAATGAGCAGTGGTGCTGTGATTTTAATGCGGCCTTTTAGTGGCCAGAATTGTGAAGGGTCTTTTTAAATGAACGCGCACTAGTTACCCGAATGTATAATTTGAATAATTGAATGCCATCTTGATCAATATAAAGGAACCTGATTGTTACTTATACAAGCCTGGTGTGGTGTCCGGTTATTGCGTCGCATTTCTGAGTTAATGTGAGAGTGTGCTGCACAACTGCCTTACACATTGCCTTCGCGTGCCTTTCCCCGCTTTGCGCCATGCTACCATAACGGTCTCGGTAACCCCGTTTCCAACATTGGTGTGCAGCGGTGGGATAAGGACTGGTATTTGTGCAGCACCCTACAGTGACTCAGTGTGCGCCGCAATTGGACACCTAGGAAAATAATAAGTAGGAGGAATTCTATTGTAAATTGCCAGTTGTATTAGTCCTGTGTTAGACCTGCTGCCTTCCATTTAGGACCCCTTCCTTAAGTTGTCTGGGACCCCACCTAGGAGGATGGAGTTTGAGCTAGCCGACCTAGAGAGGTACACGGTGAACCAGCTCAAGGAGTTCTGCCTAGAGAGGGGGTGGCCGTCAAGCGAGGTGCCAGGAAGGAGGTACTTCAGAAGGCTTTGAGGGCATGGGTCATGGCCCACCCGGAGGGAAGAGGGGAGGAGGAGGAGCAGAGGGAGACAGACGACCCAGGAGAACTGAGCCTACTGAACATTGACGTCAGCGAGAATGTGTTGCCAGGAAGACGTTCCAGGGCAGGCAGTAGTGCGTCAGGGGGAGTGTGTCACCAGAGGAATTCGAGGACAGAAGGCAGCAAAGGCAATTGACATTAGAATTGGCTAAGATGGAAAGGGAGCGAGAACAGGGAAGGCTAGCCATGGAGGAAAGAAGGCTTGTACATGAGCTTAGCCTGAAAGAACTGGAGCTCCGAGCCTTGCAAATGGAAATGGAAGGCAAAGGAAATGGTGGCAGCGTACCTACTGGGGTTCCACAGGAGCCCAAATTTTACCTACCCAGGGAGGTGATGGCCAGCTTTAGTGTGGGTGATGACATAGACAAGTGGTTGACGGCGTACGAGGTAGCTTTGGTGGCCCATAGAGTTCCTGAGAGCTACTGGGGAGGAGGACTTTATAGATACATACCTCCACTAGTCAGGGACACACTGCTAACCTTAGAAAAGGGGGATCGAACCAACTACCCTATCATGAGGGAGGCCCTGCTCAGGAAGTTTGGCCTCACCCCTGAGAAGTACCGCCAAAAGTTTCGCAACAGCCACAAGCTCACCACACAAAACTGGGTAGATTTTTATGATTATGCCCGGAAGGCATTAGAGGGTTGGGTGCGTGGCAGCGAGGTTGACAATTACACTGGGCTGTACGACCTATTTTTGAGAGAGCACCTCCTCGAGAAATGTTTTCCGGAGCTGCGCCAGTACTTGGTGGACCGCAAGCTGACCAACCCAAGGGAGCTTGCAGAGGAGGCAGACACGTGGGTCAGCACTAGGGTGTCCCACAAGGGAGCCGGGGCGGATCCCCCGAAGGGTGGACAGGTGTTCCCCCAGAAGAAAGAGGGGGAGATAAAAAGAGGGAGTTCTTTAAAGGTCCCCAAAATAGACCGCCAGGGAGAGGGGTAGGTTTCCCATCCCAATCTGGATACCAGAAACCCACTTACCCTGACAGGAGTCAGCAGCCCAGAACTGTCCGGTGCTACGAGTGCGGGGAGGTTGGACACTACAAGGGGGATGCCCAGTGTCGCAAGAGAGCCCCAGCCCCCACAGGAGGTAAGACCCCCGGGGTGGCCAGTGTAGCGCTTGGGGAGGAGTTGTCCCTAGGTAGGGGAGGTGAGTGGACAGGCTTGACCTTAGTTTCCCTGGGGGATAGGGAGATCATCCCAAGGGTGCAGGTACCCGAGAACACTGCCAAGTATCGGCAGAGGGTCCTGGTGAACGGGGAGGAGGTGGAGGCTCTGAGGGACACAGGTGCCAGTATGACAATGGTGAAACGTCAGCTGGTGTCCCCAGAGCAGGTGATTCCTGAGGAGTTCCACCCGGTTGTGATGGCAGATAATAGCCTGGGTCATTACCCCGTGGCCCAAGTTCCCTTTGAGTGGGGAGGAGTGTCAGGTCTGATGAAGGTTGCGGTGAGCCCTGCCATGCCAGTTGACTGTCTGCTGGGCAACGATTTAGAACATACTGCCTGGAGAGAGGTAGAGTTCAATGCCCATGCTGAGATGTTGGGGTTACCAGGATGGACTTGCGTTATCACGCGGTCCATGGCTGCCCGACCAGGAACTCAGCCCGGGTTGGAGCCTGAAAGAAGGGCCCAGCCCACTGCTGGACGAGGAGATGTCCGGGAGGAAACACCCGGTGAGATGGATGGGGAGCCCGCGGAGGTGACCCCGGAGTCCGCTGCGGTGGTTGGTTTTCCCGTGGGGGACCTGCCGACCCCTGCAGAGTGGCAGGTGGAAGGAGGGCCTACCCGGGAAGAATTTTGCCGGGCACAGAGGGAGTGCCCTACGCTTGTTGGCATACGGCAACAGGCCGACGCCCAAGCAGCTGGAACAGAGACTGGTAATTACCATGTCTACTGGGAGGATGGTCTCCTCTACAGTGAGCCTAAGGCTCCGGTGCATGGGTCCTCAAGGGCCGTGGTGGTCCCCCAATGCCACCGAGCCTTTCTGCTAGAGTTGGCGCATGAGATACCACTAGCAGGACACCTGGGCCAGGACAAGACGTTTGCGCGCTTGGTCCCACATTTTTACTGGCCCAGGATGCGCGTCACTTCTGACACTTATTGCAAGACCTGCACCACTTGCCAAGCAAGCGGCAAGACAGGGACTAAGGTGAAGGTCCCTCTAGAACCTCTCCCAGTGGTCGATACCCCTTTTGAGCGAGTGGGGATTGACATTGTCGGGCCGTTGGATCCGCCGACTTCAGCTGGGCATAGGTTCATTTTGGTGCTAGTAGACCACGCCACCCGGTACCCAGAGGCAATCCCTCTGAGGACCATCACAGCACCGGTGGTGGCGCGGGCCCTCATGGGGATTTTTACCCGAGTGGGATTCCCCAAGGTCGTGGTGTCAGATAGGGGCACGAATTTCATGTCAGCCTACATGCAGGCCATGTGGAAGGAGTGTGGAGTGACCTACCGGTTCTCCACTCCTTACCACCCCCAGACGAACGGGCTCGTGGAGCGCTTCAACAAAACCTTGAAGGGGATGATCAGGAGCCTACCCGAGGACTTGAGAAGAAAGTGGGACGTCCTCTTACCCTGTCTGCTCTTCTCCTACCGAGAGGTGCCGCAGAAGGGGGTCGGTTTCAGCCCCTTTGAGCTGCTCTATGGCCACCCCGTTCGGGGGCCCCTCAGTCTTGTCAAAGAGGGGTGGGAGAAGTCTTCCTCGAAGCTTCCCCGTGATGTGGTCAGCTATATGCTGGCGTTCCGCAGCCAAGTGGCCAAGCTGTGGAAGGAGGCCTCGGACAACTTAGAGGCAAGTCAGGCCGTCATGAAGCAATGGTATGACCGGAACGCGCGGACGGTAGAGTTAGACGCTGGACAGAAGGTGTGGGTCATGGAGCCAGGAGAGCTTAGCGCCCTCCAGGACCGATGGACTGGGCCGTTTGAGATCTTAGAACGAAAAGGCCAGACCACGTATGTCGTCGACATGAAGACCCCCGTCAACCCCACAGGGTGCTCCACGTCAACCGCCTGAAGCCACACCAGGAGCGTTCCGAGCTCACTCTCTTGATGATAACGGATGGGAGTGAGGAGGAAGAGAGTGAGCCTCTGCCAGACCTTCTGGCGGTCCACGAGAAGGATGGTTCGGTAGAGGAGTAGTCCTCGCCCCATCCTTGACCCCAGAGCAACAGAGGGACTGCCGCCAGGTTTTGGGGCAGTACGCCTCGTTGTTTTCCCTCACGCCTGGAATCACGCACCTGTGTACCCATGATGTGGACACAGGGGACAGTCCGCCAGTGAAGAACAAGTCTTACCGGCTGTCCGATAAGGTCAAGGCTAGTATCCAGAGTGAGGTGGTAAAGATGCTAGAACTGGGGGTGATTGAGCCTTCCAGTAGCCCTTGGGCTAGTCCGGTAGTGTTGGTGCCGAAAGCGGCCCCCCGGGCACCACACCAGAACTTCGGTTCTGTGTGGATTATCGTGGACTCAATTCGGTCACCAAGACCGACGCTCACCCGATCCCTCGGGCGGATGAGCTCATTGACCGGCTGGGAGCAGCCCGGTATTTGAGTACCATTGATTTAACATCAGGATATTGGCAGATCGCCATGGCGGAAGGAGCAAGGGAGAAGACTGCGTTCTCCACCCCCGAGGGCCACTTTCAATTCCAGGTGATGCCCTTCGGGTTGAAAAATGCTCCCGCCACTTTCCAGCGGTTGGTGAACCAGGTGCTGTCTGGCCTAGAGGCCTTCTCTGCTGCCTACCTGGATGACATAGCTGTCTTCAGTAGCAGCTGGGAGGACCATCTGCAGCATCTCCAGGAGGTGCTGCAGGCTTTGCAAAGGGCTGGTCTAACCATCAAGGCCAGCAAGTGCCAGATTGGACAGGGATCTGTCGTGTACCTGGGACATCTGGTGGGCGGAGGTAAGGTGCAACCCCTCCAAGCCAAGATTGAGACCATCATGGCCTGGGAGCCCCCAAGACCCAAACAGAGGTCCGAGCTTTTCTCGGCCTCACGGGATACTACCGCCGGTTCGTCAAGGGATATGGAACCATCGTGGGCCCATTGACGGAATTGACTTCCAAGAAACAGCCACGCAGAGTAATCTGGACGGCTGCCTGCCAAGATGCCTTTGAGACTCTTAAACGTGCCATGTGCACCGCACCGGTGCTCCGGACCCCCGACTTCGGCCGGGAATTTATCGTGCAGACAGACGCTTCTGAGCATGGCATAGGAGCTGTGCTCTCGCAGCTGAATGACGATGGCCAAGACCAGCCAGTGGCCTTTATCTCCCGACGACTACTCCCCGGGAACAGCGGTGGAGTACCATCGAGCGGGAAGCCTTTGCTGTGGTTTGGGCGGTGAAGAAGTTGAGGCCATACCTTTTTGGTTGTCACTTCTTGGTCCAGACCGACCACAGACCCCTTCGCTGGCTCATGCAGATGAGAGGCGAAAATCCCAAATTGTTGAGGTGGTCCATTTCCCTCCAGGGGATGGACTTTCGGGTGGAACATCGACCCGGTGTAGACCACGCCAACGCTGACGGTCTCTCCCGGTTTTTCCGCCTTAGTGAAGAGAACTCCCTAGAGGTTGGGAAGCTCTCCCCTCTTTCGGCTGGGGGGACGTGTGTTAGACCTGTCAGCCCTAGGGTGGTCTTACCCTGTTTTTTTCCCTTTCTGCGCCTCATTTTTGCCACCATATTTTTACTGGACCTAGGTCTCCGGGCGCCTTGCCACTGCTGGTCAGTGCTGAGGTGCAGGTGCTCTCTCACCAAAGATGGCTGCCACAGGCCCCTGCTACTGCAGAGGGCCTTCCACACATACACACTAGTCGCCAGAGTCAGGCTGGGACAAGGGATACAGTAGCCATCCCGTCCCCGCCTCTGGGCCCCATAGCTAGGTAGGTGGAAGGTTCCAGAACCTTCCGGGCTGTGGGAGGAGTTACACTTTGCCGCCTTTGGGAGGGTCACCTGACCTAGGGGTATAAGAGGCTTGGAGGGAAAACCTGGAGTTAGTTAGGTTGAGGCACCGCTGAACCTGGGAGAACCTGCGCTGGAGTACAGACTTTAGGGCCTAGGGGGAGACCTACACTACTGCCGCTGACAGGGTCAAGGCCCTGCTGCCGTAAGATAGATGAGGAACGCCCACCACCCACTGATCTTGCCCAGTGTGAGGGGACCCAGGGAACCATCTCCAGCGTGCCAGGAGGCACATCAACCCCTCCAAGAATCACCAACTCACAACCCCCCCCTGTTCATAAAGAGACTTTGCTGAATCCATGACCTGCAGAACCTAAAGTGAAAACCATTGAGAGGGGATCAGGAGGCGAAGCGCTGCGTCCTAAGCGCTAGGCCTCCACCCCCTATCTACCTATACAGACAGCTGGACTGTCCTCCAAGAACCATCCTTACACAGCCCGGTGCATAAGGCTGTCAGCGCGCCTGCGCTGCAACTCCAAGTGAGGAGAGAACTTGACCTCCCCCTCCGTCACTGACCTGGTGACCGGATCGCCGCCGCGGCCGCCGCTGCGTGAAGAGGGAGCTGAGGCAGGAAGACCTCTCCCCCGTGCATAACTGTGGTGAGGGGCGCCGTCCGCGCCCTCACCGAAACCCCAGAAGTCACCGCCGGGCCCGAGACCCCTGCCGCTGCAAGCGCGGCCAAGAATAACACCGTCGCAGCCCCCGAGGGCTGCGTGAAGTGAGCTGAGGCCTACTGCGGCCTCCAGGCCCGTGGACGCTGTTGCCGAGGGGCCGGGGACGCTGACCGCGTCACAGGTCGCGCCCCCGAAAAGGCCGCGACGGGATTGGCCCGCCGGAGTCAATCGCCGGAGAAGAAGGAGAGGGGAGGCGTCGCCTGGCAACCAACGAAGGCCGCGACGCGATTGGCCCAGCCGGAGCCAAGCGAGACGACGTCAGAGGGGCTCCACTGCCAACGGGAGCCCCCGGAAGAAGAGAAGACCGCGACGCGATTGGCCCAGCCGGAGCCAATCGAGAGGACGTCCACGGGGCTCCACTGCCAACGGGAGCCCCAAGAAGAATCGCCGCCGCGCCAGGATTGGGCGCCGTCAAGAGCCCGCCTCCGCCCAGCACGTCCGGAGGTAAGGACGAACCTCCTGTGCCTTCGCGGGAAGCCGGAGCCGTCTGCAAGGACTGCCGGCTCCCGCTCAGAGTCCCCACTCTCTCCCCTGACTCCACGGGGGCCGGAGGAGTGGCATACCGGCCCCCAACGACGCAGCAACACAGCGAGAGGCTCCGTAGCCTCGTGAAGTAGAAACAGCGCCGGCCGGAGGGCCGTGAGACTCACGCCGGGCCCCGCCCCCACAACAAAGGGCTGGCCCGGAGAAGAGTCCGCCGTGAGGCCCCGCAGCCAGCCACAACACCGCAGGTGAGCCCAGGAGGCCCCTAGGGCTCTAGGTTAAGCCCCTGGGGGCCGGGGGCCACGCATGAAGAGGGATTAAGGAGGGAGGGGGCCTTTGATAACCTTTGATAATAGGCCAGGCACCTGGTGTAACCCTAGCCTAATATAACCCTCACCTCCCCGGGGAGATAAAGGAGTCCCCCCTTTTGGTAGCCCCCAGCTGCTGGACATGTTGAGGGGTTCCCTGTAGGATTCCCTCCCGCCTAGTGTATCATAGGCTGTATAGAGTACCTAGGCCTACTGTATATATGTTGATGTATAAACCGTGTTGCGCCTGTTCTAGGCCCTAGTTGGTAAAGAGCACCCGAATGAGCAGTGGTGCTGTGATTTTAATGCGGCCTTTTAGTGGCCAGAATTGTGAAGGGTCTTTTTAAATGAACGCGCACTAGTTACCCGAATGTATAATTTGAATAATTGAATGCCATCTTGATCAATATAAAGGAACCTGATTGTTACTTATACAAGCCTGGTGTGGTGTCCGGTTATTGCGTCGCATTTCTGAGTTAATGTGAGAGTGTGCTGCACAACTGCCTTACACATTGCCTTCGCGTGCCTTTCCCCGCTTTGCGCCATGCTACCATAACGGTCTCGGTAACCCCGTTTCCAACATTTCCCTAGATGGCCGCCGAGCCCGGGGCCAAAAACTCATGGGACCCCCCTTGAAAACCAGGTTGGTTTGTGATAGGTAATTTTGATGTCGCCTCACTAGGTTTTGGGCCCTTGCCTATCGCGGGTACTTGACCCACCCACGCGAGTGAGGTACCATTTTTATCGGGAGACCTGGGGGAATGCTGTGTAGAAGGAAATTTGTGGATCCACGCAGATTCCAGAACTTTCCCAAAACAGAATTGTGAGGAAAATGTGTTTTTGTTTTACAAAGTTTGAGGTTTGCAAGGGATTCTGGGTAACAGAACCTGGTGAGAGCCAGACAAGTCACCCCATCCTGGATTCCCCTTGGTGTCTAGTTTTTAAAAATGTACAGGTTTGCTAGGTTTCCCTATGTGCCAGCTGCGCTAGGGCCCAAAATCCACAGGTAGGCACATTGCTAAAAAAAAGTTGGTGCCTAGTGGGCTTTCTGACGCCCTGGGGGGGGAATCGGGGGAGGGGGTTTTGCCCTGATATGCCCCCAAGGGGGGCAGAAAGACTGTGGCTATTTTTTGTGGGGCTGGGGGCATTGGTATGCCCATTTTGGGCAGCCCCCACGCATAAAAAAAGCCAGCGTAATCGCTGCCGCCTAGTGGGCTTTCTGCCCCCCCCCCCGGGGGGCAGATCAGGGGCCACTGCCCCATCTGCCTACCCGGGGGGCAGAAAGACTACAATTTCTCTGGAGGGGGTGGGGGTATTGTCATGCCCATTTTGGGCAGCCCCTACCCCTACACGAATAAAAAAAACAAATCCCTGGTTTCTAGTGGGCTTTCTGCCCCCCCGGGGGGCAGATTGGGGGCTACAGCTCCCATCTGCCTCCCGGGGGGGGCAGAAAGACTGTCATTTTTGTGGGGGGGTAGGGGCATTGGCATGCCCATTTTGGGCAGCCCCCACCCTAATTCAAATTGCCCAAAGAAAAATCCCTGGCATCTAGTAGGCTTTTTGCCCCCCGGGGGGGCAGATTGGGGGCTACTGCCCCATCTGCGCCCCAGGACGGGGCAGAAAGGCTGTAATTTTGGCGGGTGGGGGCATTGGCATGCCCGTTTTGGGCAGCCCCTACCCTAATTAAAATTGCCAAAAAAAAATCCCTGGCGTCTAGTGGGCTTTCTGCCCCCCGGGGGGGCAGATTGAGGGCTACTGCCCCCATATGCCCCCCAGGGGGGTAGAAAGGCTGTAATTGTGGCGGAGGTGGGGGCATTGGCATGCCCGTTTTGGGCAGCCCCACCCTAATTACATATGGCAACAAAAAAATCCCTGGCGTCACTTGGGCTTTCTGCCCCCCCGGGGGGGCAGATTGGGGGCTACTTCTCCCATCTAACCCCCAGGGGGGCAGAAAGGCTGTAATGGTGGCGGGGGCTGGGGGCATTGGCGTGCCCATTTTGGGCAGCCCCCACCCTAATTACATATGCCAATAAAAAATCCCTGGCGTCAAGTGGGCTTTCTGCCCCCCGGGGGGGCAGAAAGGCTGTAATGGTGGCGGGGGGGGTGGGGGCATTGGCATGCCCGTTTTGGGCAGCCCCCACCCTAATTACAAATGGCAATGAAAAATCCCTGGCGTCAAGTGGGCTTTCTGTCCCCCCGGGGGGGCAGAAAGGCTGTAATGGTGGCGGGGGGTGGGGGCATTGGCGTGCCCATTTCGGGCAGCCCCTACCCTAAAAACAAATGCGCAAAAAAAATCCCTGGCGTTTAGTGGGCTTTCTGCCCCCCGGGGGGGGGCAGATTGGGGGCTACTGCCCCTATCTGCCCCCCAGGGGAGGCAGAAAGACTGAATTATGCCAATTTTTTATGGGGTAGCGAAGGCCCTTGCTCAAGGGGCCGCTCCCCTTCCCTGGTGTCTAGTGAGTGGATCCCTGCTTGGGGATCGCCCTCCTGGGGCAATCCCCAAGCAGGGATCCACTGGGAAGGGTACCATTGGAAAGGGAGATTCTCCCCTTTCCAATGATACCTCTCCTGTCTTTCTACGTGCTCAAGGGGCTGAGATAGCCCCTGAGCACGTAGAAAGTGAAACTGAAATGAGCCTAAAGGCTCATTTCAGTTTCGGTTTCAGTGAAATGACGTCAGCGCGACGTGCGCGCTGATCGTCATTTCCCTGTAGCTCCCGAGGCTACAGGGGAGAAATAGAAATCCCTCTGGTGCCTGCACCAGAGGGATTTCCGGTGCCATGTGCCATGACGGCCGGGAGCCGTCGTGCGCACACGAGCACCGTTGCGCACGACGGCTCCTGGCCGTCGTGCGCATGGAAGGGGTTAATAGTGTCTAACATGCCCCACCAGGACAAAAATAACGGGGACCAGGAAGAGAACAACTTTTGGAGCTTAAGTTTTAAGGCAGTGAAATTATAAGTTAATGTGTCAGGTATGTTGGAGGAGAACCATATTCCTAAGTATTTAATTTTTTGGGAACACCAAGTAAAGTTAGTGTTATCAAACATATAACGATAACAGGATGAGTTTAGTGGTAAAATCTCAGTTTTAGAAAAATGTTGTTTGTACCCAGAAACATTAGAATATAAAGCAATCTCTTGTAAAAAAGGGTCTAGGGAATTGCAGGGGTCGGACATATAAATTAACATATCATCTGTATATGCAGAAAGCTTAATTTCATGAGAGTTGAGTTTGAAAAAACCAGTTATATCAGGATTATGTCTGATACGTTCAAGAAAGGGTTCTAAACAAAGGAGAAAAAGTAATGGGGAAAGAGGACAACCCTGTCTAGTACCTCTTTGTAATTTAAAATAGGGAGAGAAATGGCCATTAACAAACACAAAAGCACGCGGGCTAATATACAACAATTTGATATAAGAAATAAACTTATGACCAAAACCAAACCATTGAAGAGTATAAAACATATATTGCCAATTATAAGATCAAAAGCTTTTTCAGCATCGAGTGAAAGGGCAGCTAGAGGAGATGAGTACTTCTTCCCGAGGGCGAGGATATTAGAGAACATTCTAGCATTGTCAAATGCAAGTCTACCCTTAATAAAACCAGCCTGATCGTGTTTAATAAGGAGTGGAATAACATTCTCCAAACGAGAAGCTAAAAGTTTTGCAAACATTTTACAATCATAGTTAATTAGTGAAATGGGTCGGAAATTTTTACAAAGGGTAGAATCTTTGTCTGCCTTGGGAATAACAACAATGAGGGCCTCCAAAAAGGAACCACTTGCTTTGGAGTTAGATAAAAATGAAAAATTAAAAAGCTCTAGTAGTTTAGGGGCAAAAATGGAGGAAAAGGATGAGAGGAGTTCAACGGAGAACCCATCTAGACCCTAGACCCATCTTAGCCTTTTTTAAAGACTTAAGAGCATCAGTAATCTCCTGGAGAGAAATATCTCTCTCAAGGGGTAAGAGAGTGTCAGGTTAGGAGGGAGGACTAGGGATTCCCTGGAAAAAGGTCTCAAAATCATTTTCAGAAGGAGTTGTATCTTCTGTATATAATAGTTCATAATAAGAATGGAAGGTATTTGCAATTTCAGAGTCGGAGGAGAAAGTTTTGTTATTCTGTTCAGAGCGAATAGGGCCAATAGTTTTACGTTCTGATTTAATTTTTAAATAGTTGGCTAACATTTTCCCCGCCTTAGTTTGGCCTCCATGAAATTTAGATTTGATTTTAAGAAGGATATTACAAGCATCGACTGTAGCAATCTTATTCAAGGTAGACTTGGCTTTAATCAGTTCTTGCAAACTTGAGGAGGATTTTGAGGAGAAATAATAATGTTCTAAAATCTTTATCTTTTGAAGGGCTGAGTGATATTCAGTGTTTAGTATCTTCTTTTTTCTTGGAGAGTATGCAATAGTAAAGGCTCTAAAAGAGGCCTTAAAAGCATCCCAATTATTGTGAACAGAAGTATCCGTGGATTGATTAAATTGAAAAAAATTAATTAATAAAAGAGGTTGCTTCTAAAATAAAGGTTTGGTCTGAGAGTAGGGAATTATTAAAACGCCAGCGGCCTTGTTTGCAAGTATTGAGAGACAGATCAAAGGAAGAAAACACATGAGCATGGTCAGAAATAAAGATAGAACCAATTTCAGAGGATTGTATGGAAGGGAGCAATGATTTAGAAACCAAAATGTAATCAATACGAGACATAGTATGGTGAACATTAGAATAAAAAGTAAATTCACAAGCATCAGGATTACATGTTCTCCATACGTCATAGAATGGGCGAGAGGAGATGGCGGATTGAAATGCTTTGTGAGCTTTGTCAGGTTTAAATTTACACTTAGATTTTCTATCAGAGAAAGGATCTAACCAATCACTAAAATCACCGCCAACAATTATATTAGGATTAGGGATAGAGGATAATTTCAATTTAATACAATGCCAAAATTCAGGGTCAGATTTAACAGGGCCATAAATGTTGAAGAGAGTGACTTGCTTTTTACATATAATGACATCAACCAAAACCCATCGCCCATTCGCGTCACATTCAGTTGATAAAATTTGCGCATTAAGTGACTTATGAAATTGGATGGCAACACCACCATGACGATTAACAGCAGGAGAAAAAATAACCTGATTAACCCATTGACGTTTAAGCTTAAGTGATTCCACATCATTACAGTGAGTTTCCTGTAAAAAGGCAACATGTGCATTGAGTTTGGATAAATGAGAAAGTACCTTTTGACGCTTGACGGGATGACCTAGACCACGCACATTCCACGAGACAACGTTAAACATGTTGTAGGATATGGGGAGACATATGAGAACAGGAACAACAAGCTGCAGGACCAATAAAAAAGACAAAACGACAACATTTATTGATCATAAAATAATGGAAGACATCGGTATTTGTAGTAGAATGACGGTTAAGAAAAAAACACTCATACATATATAAAAAAAAGTAATAAGGGAAAACCATGAAGAGAAATATCAAATAGAAAGGAAGGCAGGAAAAGGGAAAAGAGTTATGAAATAAAGAGAAGAAAGACAGATCAAGGAATAAGATCGAGATCTGAAATACAGAGGTTAGGAAGTAAGTTGGGAACATGCTTACACCTGAAACAAGAACGGCGACAGATAAAAGAACTATAAAAGTTATAAAGAAAGTAGCCATAGGGTTAGACTGAGGAACGGAGAAAAGAAAGATAAAGTAAAGGATGACTATGGTATGAATTAGGAATACAAATATAAATATAGTAGGATACAAGAAAATAGATCAAAGAAGAGGCAAAAGAAATTAGTGAAGAGAAAAGTGAACAATTTAGAAAATAGTAGGGAGTGATCTTCATGTTATGATTCGTTATGCTTTGCAAGAATGTTTTCAGTTTCACTGGATCCTCAAACGATCAGGAGGTGCCTTCATAGGTGATCTTGCAATGACAAGGATGAAGAATGCCATACTGAATGTTCAAATGTCTCATCTGAGGGCGGAGAGCTAAGAATTCCTTATGATGGGCATTGGTTGCGTTTGAAACATCTTGTGATATAAACAAATTGTGGCCAGACCAAATAAGACGACGTTTTAGTTTAGCCGCTTTTAGGACACGCATCAAGTCGGTAAATTCCAGAAAGAGCATTATGATACCACGTGGTTTGGAAGAATGAGGTTAAGACGCCCTAAACGATGAGCACATTGGATGTTCAGTGGTGGCGTAGCGGGAAGATCCAGAAGATCTGAGAGGAACTTCTTCAGGAAGACCAAGAGATCAGGACCTTTAATGTTCTTCGGAAGACCATAAAGACGTAGATTATTCCATCTCTTGCGATTTTCAAGGTCTTCAGTGTGTAACTTAAGTTTCTGAACTTCTTGTTCCATCTTAGGGATCTTGGTAGATAAGTCTTGAAGGTCTCCCACACGTTGCTCCAACTCCGACATCTTCCCTTCCATAACAATCCAACGGTCTTCGATTTGTTGTAATTTTTCGTTGGTAGTAACCATGAAAGGTTGCAAACCACATACTTCATCCAAGATAGAGTCCAGCACAGGATTGTGTGATGATAAAATAGGGGAAGGAGGGTCATTCTTTGCTCTTTTTGGTTTGGTGCCTGAAGAAGACGGCTTAGTCGAAGCATGCATTTCACTGGTCATCTTTACAGTGAGATAGGTGTTTTGATAATGATAAGAACTGGATAAAACTGGCCCAAATAGGTGAGTAAGAGGTCGCGAAAACCTATTTTCACAGAGCTGTATAGATGCTGTTATGTTAGTCCTCAATATTGATGACAGAAAGGCAAACTCAAGTTAAAAGGTACAAAAAGTCATTTGAAGTAGCATGTCAAAATGAGTATGAACACATCAAAAACATTTGATTGATGGTGGATCACTAGGAATCAGATTCACTAATTGCAGCAGTCAAGATCCGAAATGGCAGTCGTGGAAAAAATTCCCATATGCAGTTGGTAAGAATAGCTCACAAAAAACAGTTGTTGATGCCCAAAAGAAGAAGGAAATGAAAAATGTGAGGAGAAAACAGTAATGCGAGCGCCGCCATTTAAAATGACGGCCGCTCGCGTTTATGAAGAGAAATCACCGCCGCGGCATTTGGGTCCTGGAAAGCATTTTCATGCTGAAGAAACGGCAGAAAATCTTACCGCCGCTAATCCTACGATGTATGCCACACTCGTGGTCGGGAATACAGCATAGAGGAGGCTACAAAAACAAAGGAGGCTCTGCGTCCGCGACGGAGCTCAAGTAAGAGGCGCCATCTTGATTCGGCGTCGAAGCCACGCCCGATGCCTGTATTTCTAAGGATGCGTTCCAGTGCATCTGCTTGCTCATATGTTTGCTGGGCTGTGCAGACGTTGATGCAGAAGGTCGTGGTGTTGAATACCAAGACTGTGTAGACTTCATTTCCCCTCATGCATCTTTAATCCATCAACAGACACTTCATGTCCCTCAAATTCACTCCTGCACGTCCTTTCTGCCCTGCTTTCCTCCTTTGTAGCTGTTTTTCACTTTCTCTTCCACTTTCTTTCACCCTTTTATGTTTTTCTTTGTCTTGTTCTGGGTCAAAGTTTGATGAGCAAAAATAAGTGCAGGTCCCCAAAAATAAGTGCATGTGGGCCACATCTACACCCCCCGGTTCAAATTAAGTGCTCGGTTTATGCTGTTGCATTTTCGAAAGTTGTGTTCTTATGCTCATGGTGCAGCGGAAGTGTTTTTCAGGTCTCTTACACCACTTTCTATGCTTTATTTGCTACATTTAACTGATTGGCAGTAAATGCATTTTCTTAATTTTCATTTCTGGATTGTGGGCAGTGCCAGGTGTAATGGACCTATGTATGAAGTCATATGCCACTCCGAGGGATGTAATTGTCACATCCCACAAGTCAATGTTAAATTTTGTTAGTGATTGATCACCAGTATGTTTTACCTAAACCACACTGGTTTTCATGCTCCAAACCAAGCCCTGTAGTTTATGTGCTATTCAGTGTTTCTTTATTACTGATTTGTTGTCTTAGATTTTTTTGTATGTTCTTTTTATTTTTAATGTTTGTGTGCAGTGTGCATCAGCGGATGTACAGACAATTATCACTTCTACCTTGCTAATTGCACATTGCCTTTTCGTTGTTTTTGACAACCCCTACTGACGAGGATGGCAAATGCCTGGTCCTATCAGTGCATTGGTGTGAGGCAGCCATTACTTGTAAAATTCTGTGAATGATTTGGAATGTTGGTTTGTATAGCTCTTTTTGGTTTGTTAGGTGTTGCTGTTGGTAAATGTCTGAAGGCAGACGTTAACTCAAGTGCTATGTATGCATTTAGTATGCATTGCATGTGTCCTGTGGCATTGAAGGGGACTGTATGTGCTTGTGAATGATCATGTTCTGCACATGAGTGCCTCCAGTGCATAGTGGTTGGAGCTTTTTGTTTTGTGATCTCTGTTTTGTCAAGCTCTTTTTCCAATGTCTATTTGGTGATCTTGGCGCTTGGCACATTTGTGGTGTGATTACTGTTACTTTATTGTTGCTGCTATGCTAAGCCATGGTTTGTTACTGGATTTGTAAAAGGGAGACATGTTGTGTCCTGTTTTTTCATGTTCAATGGCTTGTGTATCTGTGTTATAATGTAACTGTGTATTGCTTTAGAATATATACTAGGGAGAGCTATTTCACCTATGCAGCAGGTGAGGACCAAACTTTGTGGCCGGGTTGACTAAATTATCCACAAGAAAAGGCAATTTATGCAACCTAATGGGTCACATTTTGTGAAAGTATTACTTCTCAATTTTGTCATTTTTTTACATTTACACTGTCTGGACAAAGGCTTCACCTCATTAATTGAAAGATGACCAGTCAACCTTTGCATAGGGTCTTCCACAGCGCAGCAACACTGGTTGCCGCAATTTTAGTAAATTCTGATCCATTTGAGCTAGAAACTATTTTTTGGGAAAAATCTGCAGATTATGCAGCAGATATTGAATTGTGTGGCAAATGTGGCAAATCCATATCTATGCAGAAAATGCTGTGGCCACAGAATCGCGTATTTCCAGTGGCCCTGCCTGTAAGTCATAAAGGTTGGTTACTGATGGCCTGGGGCTGCATGGCAGGAGTAGGGCTTGGACTACAGCTGGAGTGGGCTTTGATCTTGCTTAAGACTGAAAAGAGCATTTAGATCAGATTCCTAATTTGTATGCACTGGATGTTTACATTTGGACCAGGAGATTGCCTCTGTGACAACGGTGTGTGCTTTCAGTAAGGGTGGGCGGAGCTGGCGTAGCGCCTCTACACGTAGCTCCACGGAGTTTGAAAAAAACTCCATGAAGCTACGCTTCGCTCCGCTCCCTCCCCCCTCCCAAATTCTTTAAAAATGATAAAAGAAGGCACTTACCTGCTTTTCTGCCGCCTCCCCTGCCTGCCCGCTCTCCTTCCTGCTCCTTGCGTCCTTCTTCATTGAAAAAACACTACGTTGTACGTCTTGCGCGTGCGCACTCGCAAGACGTACAACGTAGTGTTTTTTCAATGAAGAAGGACGGAAGAGGAGCAGGAAGGAGAGCGGCCAGGCAGGGGAGGCGGCAGAAACGCAGATAAGTGCCTTCTTTTATCATTTTTAAAGAATTTGGGAGGGGGAGGGAGTGGCTAACTCCGCTCCGCCACGGAGGCGGAGTTTTGCCTACCTCCGCGTTCGCAACGGAGCGAGGAGTAGGCAAATCTCCGCAAACTCGGCTGGCGGAGCGGAGTTACCCGCCCAGGGTTAGCTTTCAGTCAGAGGACATTCTAGGGCCAGCCAAAAGCTGCAGCATGTGTGTGGGTGCTGAAGATGTGTGTGATGGTGTTCGCTGAGGACTGCTGACTGGAACTGTAAACTGGAGGGAGCCATCACCTGGCATGCTGAGAAGCCTGCAAAGAGGGTGGTCAATGTAGAGTTTTCACATTGGAAATCTGCCTGGGACAATCTTATATTAGACTACAAGTGAGGTCCCGGATCCTCTTATATTAGACTATGAACGGGGTCCCAGGATCCCCTTGTATCTAGGAGCGGGGCACCAGGATCACCTTATATTAGACTACGAGTGGGGTTCCCGGATCCCTTTAGATTAGACTATGAGTGGGGTCCTCAGATCCCTCTATATTAGACTACGAGGGGGTCCCCGGATTCCCTTATACTAGACTACGAGTGGGGTTCCGGGATCCCTTTATATTAGACTATGAGTGGGGTCCCCGGATCCCTTTATATTAGACTACGAGTGGGGTCCCCCGATCCCTTTATATTAGACTACGAGTGGGGTCCCCCGATCCCCTTATATTAGACTACCAGTGGGATTCCCGGATCCCCTTATATTAGATTATGAAGGGGGAACCCCGGATCCCCTTATACTAGACTACGAGTGGGATCCCCGGATACCCTTACATTAGACTACAAGGGGGGCTCCCAGATCCCCTTATGTTAGACTACCAGTGGGGTCCCCGGATCCCCTTATGTTTGACTACGAGTGGGGTCCCCGGATCTCCTTATATTACACTACGAGTGGGGTCCCCGGATTCCCTTATATTATACTACGAGTGGAGTCCCCGGATCCCCTTATGTTAGACTACGAGAGGGGTCCCCAGATCCCTTTATATTAGACTACGAGTGGAGTCCCCGGATCCCCTTATGTTAGACTATGAGTGGGGCCCCTGGATCCCCATATATTAGACTATGAGGGGGGTCCCCGTAACCCCTTACATTAGAGTACGAGTGGGGTCCTGGATCCCCTTATGTTAGACCACGAGTGGGGTCCCCGGATCCCCTTACATTAGACTACAAGTGGGGTCCTGGATCCCCTTATGTTAGACTACGAGTGGGGTCACTGGATCCCCTTATATTAGACTACAAGTGGATTCCCCAGATCCCCTTATATTAAACTATGAGAGAGGTCCCCGGATCCCCGTATATCAGACTCAGTGAAGGAGTCCCAGATGCCTGAATCTTGTCTGGAATTCAATGGAAGCAAAACTTTAACTGATGTGGTGCTGTCTGGGAAAGAGGTGGACATGGTAAGTAACAGGCTTACTGTGCATCATTAGAACCCCACACTGAATGGTATTAATGGAAACTATAGTTCCTCAGACTTTGACAAAAGAGCCAGCAAGTCGGACTCAATGGTTATGGGGTTGAATATGCTTTTATTACTGGTACTCTTAATTAGTGCCTGTACATTGCACATGTTCAGAGTGTTAATAAAGTTTTCACTCTCAGTTTAGCTGGTAGGGATCGTTGACCTAGAAATGTCAAGGACATTTCTGTCCCTCATGCAGCATCGATACCTATCGCATTTTAAAAAACTGCACATGTTAGAGCAGCCAATATGAACTCTGAAAGATGATGGTGAATTATTGAGACCCAGTAGATTATTTTACTTGAAAGAGATTATTACAAGAATTGTATTCTAAACCGATAGCATGATATTAGCAATGCAGTCTTGATTTAGGGCTTCGTAATGCCCAATACATCACAGACTGACTTTCAGATCAAGACTAAGAGAGGCTTTTTGGGAGATGTATTTGACATTAGTGAAGCAGAGACTCTAATGTCATGGGTTAAGCTTTATGTACACAGTTTAGTACATTACGGCCACTGCTGATGCTTTTATATATTTAATGTCCTGAGAGTGTTCAAATAGGTTCTATCACAAGAGACCTCCCTAACATTTAAAGTTCCCTTGTTGACTTAGCCTGAAGTGACAGAGAGAGATTGAGATGGTTCGAACCGTACACTGACAGATCTGAGTGGGAAATGGGAGGATAAACAGATTAGAGGGTTTTACCTACCGAGGACCAGATTTGCTGAGCTGCATTGCGTGAAACGGAGAGAACAGAACAGTGCCGTCATTACTAAGATGTGACACTGATCTCTCTGACTGTGCAGGCGCTCTTTTTGCATCTCTCTGACTGTGCAGGCGCTCTTTTTGCATCTCTCTGACTGTGCAGGCGCTCTTTTTGCAGCCATCCGCCAATGCAGACTCACTTGCACCACAATGCAAGGGTATCTGCATTCTCTAAATTATAGAGTTTGTACTGACAGGTGTATCATCCAGTACAAAAGTGACACTTTAAGGTCTTTCCCACTGTGTACATGCTGTACAATGCACTACACATGCTAAGTAGGAAAAATAAAAGCATTTCTGCTTGTTGTGCTTGCCTCAAGAAGGCGTAGGATTTTGGCGCAAATCCCTGTCTACGTTCTTTGTGATTTGTTTCAAAACTTGTGGGTGGTTGCATGGCAATGCCCATGCCCCACCCATGCAACGTAATGAAAGGTAGCACATTGCACAACTTTGTGCTACTTTAGGATGCGATCCAACACAAATCCAGATTTGCTTTGTTAGTAAATCCCATGTAACACTTTGCGTTAGGTTTGCGTTACGAAACACAAAGTAAATCTGGGCCCTGATGTTCAAATTCAGGGCTGAAGACACAGAAGAGAGTGAAGAGCCCACTACTGTGTATAGCCATGTGAGGGTTTACTGGATATCAGTCAGTGAATCTCAACTGGAGATGGGCTGCGCAAGAGACTGCACGGGTCCTGGGAGAGTGAGAGTCTACACATTACTTCAACCTATGAGCCTTTTGAAATACACTTGGTTAGGTGCACCTACAAGGCGTGGACAGTGGAATTAATAAAACACCTTCTTCCTCTGGTCCATGATGCGTCCCTTGCCAGGTACGTGCATTTGTTCCTCTAAGCCGCAGGCTGTAGTCTTTCATGTCTCTCATCTAGACGACTAATGATCACACTGTGTTCCACCTGGTTTTTATGCGACAAAAAGCCGCAGCCTGATGCTGTGCATTCCTCAGCAGTAAGTGCAAAAGCTCCACAGGGACCTTCTCAAGATCAGGTACAGCCAGAGAAGTGCAGTCGCATGCGACATCAAGCGAGGGAGAACGATCCGATCAAAACACTGCCCGCGACTCAATCCACCGCCACATTTAGCGCGCCACCGGCTTCCATCTTTTCACTGCACTATAAAAGCCTCTGATTGCAGATGAGTTACCTGCTGTTCTCCTGACCTCGCCGAAGCCTTCAAGGCATTGTAAGGCTGCTACGCAATTAACAAATCAGCTACTTACTTGGCACCATGAGGAAGAGAGAACTGCAACAGAGTCCTCTTCCAGACGGTGAACATCTGCACGGACACCCGTTGGGGTGGCTGCCTTCCTGCTGCAGCTGTTCTTTGTCTCACTTCAATTAATTTGAATTGTGTTAACCTGGTGGCGCTGACATAAATGCAGCACACTGCGCCCCTCAAACTGCCGCCTCTGCAAGTGACCGTAAGTAAATTAGCTTATGATTCGCTTCCTCAAATAGTCTGCTTGAAACAGGTTTGAATGTGCATTCACGCATTTTGACCCTACTGTGATCCCGCAGCAGTTTCAACTTTTTCTTAAAACATCCGACACACATGCTAGGTCACGTGGTCGAGCCCATGCTCCCGGAAGTGCAGGGCGTTACAGTAGAGAAAGCAGCTTGAACCTCCCTTGACATTTTTGGAGAATGGTAAATCCCTGGGAGGCACAGGAGCGAGCTAGCTCTTCCTCCAGGTGCTGAGCGGCCTTACACAAGCATAATGATTGTAGAGTGAAGAGGCTTCTGTTTTGAAGTATGCGATGGAAGGTGGTCTTCAGTAGTGATGGGCGTAACTTGCGTAATTCCGTGCAGCATAACCACGCGGAATTACCTAAACATTTTACAAAATTACTCAAGAATTCTGCATTTAACGCTATTTGCTTCCTGAAAAAATGCCCCCTCACATCCAAAACGGACGCAAAGATGTATGCTGTGCTACAAAATAGCTATAAATGCAACTTGTTAAATGCGCTTGCTAAATGTGCACTTGGGGGTGAATTTTGCATAGATTTACTCCCGGCATTTAGCACTAGTTTCTTACCCCAAAATGCACCCTCACCTCCAAAATAGATGTGAAGATGGATTTTGCACCGAGAAGATAGCACTAAATGCAACAGAAAGTAAACAGCAGCACGAGCAGCTGCTCATGCACAATAAGGGCCAGATGTAAGACCCTATTTTGCATGCGCAAACGAGTTTGCGACCTGTTTGCGCATGCAAAATCTAATAGGGCCATGTACAATCCCTATTTAGCGAGTCGCAATTTTTTTGCGAGTCGCTAAATAGAAATTGCAGTCGCTATTAGGAAGGGGCGTTCCTAGGGTGTCCCTTCCTAATAGCGAGTCAGAGGCCTATGTAAGAATGTTTTGAGACCGCAATTGCGGTCTCAAAACACTCGCAATTTTCAAGAGGGTGGTAAAGCACTGGCAAATGGGAAGGGGTTCCCAGGGGACCCCTTCCCCTTTGCGAAAGCAGGGGAAAACATTTTTTAGGGGCAGGCAGTGGTCCCAGGGACCACTACCTGCCCTTAAAAAATGAAACGAAAACTTTTCATTTTTTAAATGCATCCCGTTTTCCTTTAAGTAAAAAGGGGCTGCAGTTAAAAAAAAAAAAAAAACTGCTTTATTTAAAAGCAGTCCCAGACATGGAGGTCTGCTGAACCCAGCAGGCCACCATACCTGGGAGGGCCAGTCATTCCCAATGGGGTCGCAAATTGCCAGTGCCTCATTAATATGCATGAGACATGCAATTTGCGAACCCATTAGGGATCGCTAACAGTGTCTCAGACACTGTTGTACATGGCATTTAGCGACTCACAAATTGCGACTCGCAATTGAGCGCAATTTGCGAGTCGCTAAATGACATGTTCGTACATCTGGCCCTAAATGTGGTCTTGCGGTATAATTTTTCCCCCCAAATTGCTCTTAATTATGCCCGTGGGTGGAATCATGGTATTATTGGTAATTCTGCCGCCACAAAGAGTAACGTGGAAGTACTAAAATAACTCTGATTAATCCAGCGTAATTAAAATTACTCCTAGGCCTAGCCCTAGGTTATTAATTGTACACATATTGTGGAAGATGGGATTAGACAGTGCTCAGTGCTCTTAATGATACAATGTTTCCTTTTCATCATCCCATTCAATGTGGGGAAGTGTGGCTCAATGGTTAGAGCGGCAGACCCTGATGCAGAGATCTGGCCCGGGACCAGGGTTCAATTCCCACCTCGGCAGGTCTTGGGCTCAATTTCCTCGGACCTGATAATTCTCACCTCGGTGCCTATTCTAATCATGGGTCCCACTCTGCAACTCTGGGCAATAGCTTGCTTAATCTCCACAACGGCCCCACCAGTGCTGGGATGCCTGCTTTCACCTTGGGGGTGCCCAGGAGTGGACATTTCACAGGGAAAAAGACAGGAAGGGTTCCACAGCGGTATGCGTACAGCGCCTGGACACCCCTTTGGGGGTATTGGTGCGCTTTACAAGTACAAATTTCATTTCATTCATAATGACTGTATGTCAAAATATTGATAGCAAATATAAAAATATATAAAAAATGTTGGCTACCACAATATAGTGAAGGTAAATATATTTATATACATATATATATATTATTGCTCCACTGCACTTTACCAGGAAGCACTCGCAGGCGGGTGCTGGCGTCGCGGAAGTGCACCGCGATTACATCGAAGCTCCCCGTTTCTCCGTTTCACAGAACAGAAGCCAGCACTCACGGGGAAATATTGCAAAAATCTTTATTGCTGTAAGCAACAAACAAACGCGTTCGACGAAGGCGCTACGCCGAAACGCGTTTGTTTGTTGCTTACAGCAATAAAGATTTTTGCAATATTTCCCCGTGAGTGCTGGCTTCTGTTCTGTGAAACGGAGAAACGGAGGAGCTTCGATATATATATATATTTTAACTCCACATATTTGTACCTGGAAGACATATACATCACAAAGACTCAAAGATGCGGGATTTATAGATGCAGAGTTAAGAATAGTACATCTATATTTATCCATATATACTTACTTTGGCAATATCATGATAGTCAATATTCTAGATATTTTTAAAGAGAGCTGATTCTGGTGGGACACCTGTTTGGCAATATTATAATATAATTAATATCAAATGACACCTCTATGTTCTCCAAATTCTATAAACAATCAGAGTAGACCTTAACCCAAAGGATGAAGCATGTCCATGATCAGAAGCAGGAATGATCCTCATATTGGAGCAGAGGAGCTAATCTGACAGTACATGATTATTCATTGTGTGGAACAGAGATGTTCAAGTTTTCGGATTAAAGTAATGAAAATGTAAACAAAAACAATGAAATATAAACAATGAAAAATAAGCAATGGTGTAAAAGATGAGAATCGAGCATATTTTAACACAAGTTTTAGATTTAGAAAAATAAGGCACAAGAATTGGACCGAAGAGATATCGAAGGGTTAGGCAATCATCAGGTATTCTTTTGCTCACATAGTGGTTAATGGCCCTCATCACAAGTGGGCACTTAATTCCGATTGTACCGACAACAGCATTTAGCAGCCCAATTAGAATAATGATATCTGCAGAATTCTGTCAAAATCTACAAGTGAAATGCCTTGGCCAAAATGAGAAATTTTCAGAAGTTATAAGGAGAATCAAACCAGGAATTACTGAGCTCATCAGTAATTCCTCATTTTTCAGAGAATCCTCATTTTTAAGAAGACCTTCATGGTCCGATGTTGTAGGGGTGTGCGAAATTCGCATTATTTACTTTCGCGTAGATACGCAAAATTCAAATTGTGTGAAATAACACATAATTACATGAAGTGTAAATACGTCATTTAGTGCTATATCTTTGTGAAAAATGCACCTTGGCATATATTTTTGGTGCCGGGGCTCATTTAAACAAAAGCACTGATCTCTTGTTCGTTAAACACTAGCACATTTCCAGAGCCACTGGTGAAGCGGTCTATAGTGGCAGAGGAGAAGGTGCTTCTAGTTAGATTCAAGGCAGAAATGTGTTCAAAGATACAAAAATAAACTTACTGAAGTGGCATACTGTGCAGTAGGTTTAGTTAGAGTATTAATGGAACTGCAGCATCGGTCATTCTCCTGTACAGCTTTATTTTCATTCTATGACTATATGGTAGAAATATTTCAAACAAAAGAAATTGCAATTGAGTTGAATAGTTGAGAGGGCGAGAGTTTAGATTTAATAGACGTTGTTCACAACGCCCTACATGTACCCACCTTCACTTATTCAACTTACATGTGCAAATGGCATGAAATATGCGCATGAGCTATTCAGAAAAGGTCAATTACATTTATAATAAATGTAAACGTGTGTAGTATTACCCCAGTTTGGTATAATATCACATGTAAGAAAATCTATTTCAGCGACAGGAAGGGTGTGCTGCAGGACAGAGGTGCCTTAGAAAGTGTGGGGTTACCCCAAAACTCATGAGTTTGTAGGCATTCACATTGTAGTCATGCAACGCTACCCTTCCCTGAACCCTAAAAGCCCCTTATATTCCCCTGCAGCTACCTTTCCATAAGCCTTAAAGGCCCCATGCTACCCTTTCACTCTACCCTTTCCAGACATGGAAAAACATACTACCCCATAACACTACTCATCCCTGAACCCTAAAAATCATTTACTATTCCTTAACACTGTCCATCCATTCACCCTATAAAGGCATAATACCCCTTAACTCTATCCATCCCATAACCGTAGAGAGCCTTACTACCCTTTAACACATCCATCCCTGAGCCCTAAAAAACCCATGCCGACCTCTACAGCTACCCTTCCCTAAGCCCTAAAACCTCCATACTACCCCTCAACGCTACCCTTCCCTGAATAGTAAAAACTTACTACTCCTTAACATGACCTATCCCTGAACCCTAAAAACCACCCACTACTGTTTTATGCTACAGATCCCTGAACCGTACTAAAGGGAAATGGCCTTTGCAATGCAGGCTGAGCCAAGCGTGCCATTTCCCCGCAAGCTGAACCACGCTTGCCTTAACTACGCACATGCCTTAACCACAAATATGCATGGTTAAGGCAGTGCGCAGACTAGATGCGCGGATGGGTGGGCACAGGAAGAGGAAGGATCGGGAGAGGGAGCTCCGGGACATGGTCTTGTAAGTGGGGCTGGGGCCGGGTTTTGGGTGGGTGGAGGATAGTTTTTAGGGGTGGTGTAGTTTTTAGGGTTTGGGGGTCAGGGTTGTTTTCCAGGCTCAGGGGGGTTGTTTTTAGGGCTCGGGTGGTCAGTGTTGTTTTTAGGGTTCAGGGGGTTCGGATTGTTTTATGGGTTTGGGGGTCCGGTTGTCTTTAAGGCTCGGGGGGATCAGGGTTGTCTTTAGGGCTCAGGGGAGCGGTCGGGTTGTTTTTAGGGCTCAAGAGGGTCAGGTTGTTTTTAGGGCTGGGGGGGTCGGAGTTGTTTTTTGGGCTCAGGGGGCCCGAAGGGGGGGGGGGGGTCGGGGTTGTTGTTAGGGCTGGGGGGGTCGGGTTGTTTTTAGAGCTCTGTGGCGGTTGGAGTTGCCCACCAAGTCCTAAAACTGCTTGAAAAAATGTGGTGATTTAGGCCAAGCAACATTATGGCAACCAATTAGATATGTTTCTCAATAAAGAGAATACATATTGGGGGATTATAACGTTAGCAAGTAGAGTTCAAACTGAGGTGCACATTGTTAATTATTGAAAAAGTATCAAAGTAGTGGGTAAAGGCATGTTTCCACGCAGAAAGGTTTCACAACTGCGACCAGCAAACCACACTACTTATCCCCATACAGTCACTCAGTTAACATATAGGAAAGGGTAGTCCAGCGCACCATATATGAAGAAGCCAACAAGACCCCTAGCAATGGACTAAAACTCCACAGATGACATAGGTCAGACGTAGGGTCAGAAGACTCACAACCACTGTGTGACGTTTCTCACAGAGTCAACACAAAAACAGTCCAAAATCACATGGGTTTGGTCAGAAGGTCACAAGACACACTGTCCTATGGCACTGAGCCTCGGGTAAAATCCAACACCCATTCCACACCACACTCACTCATCTAGGGCCAGGGCTTAGCTCCAAGTCCTCCACGGGGAAACTCACAATCGTTAACATGGTCTGAATCTAACGGAGAGAGACCAAGTAATTGATGAAAGTGTGATAGTTAAAAACCATATAACATAATGTAACATAACATGACATAGCATAATATATGACCTGATTGGAGGACAAGCTCAGAGGGGAGTGAGAGGGCCAAAGGCATAATCAAATACGGGCAGAAATAGGATTAAAACAGAGGCAAGTGATGAATTGCTCAAATGTGGAGCAAGTTGGCACTTGAAAGAGAGACGCACGGGAGAGGGTGTCACAGACTTCATTATCTCTGGCTAATGAGGAGTGGCTCAGGCAGTGGGTGCTCACTACTGGGTTAATGTTACTGCTCCTTGCAACAATGGAGCCCAGACCTGGAGAGCATCATTAAAGAACGGAATAGGAAATATGTACACACGCACGCTCACATGCACTGCAAATGAAATACACAATGACACCTGCACGTACACTCAGACGTACTACATACAATCACAGTTGCACACATACCACACACACAAACACGAGACACGTACAAACGTAGAGTGATACAGTCCCACATTGAGACACATGGACATCCCATACCCCCTACACACACATAAACATTCACACACACAGACAAAACACACACTCACATGATACACACACAAATACCCATGACACGTATGAACATAGTGATACATGCACACACCACATCCAGACAAACACACTACAAATTTACGTGCTTTTGTGCTTCTTTTTTTGTTGTTTTAAAAAAAATGTTAAATATTTTATTATTTTCTTAGTACGAAACAGAAAGCATGTATTACATATATACATGAAACCTACTAGAACATTCTAATGTCAGTAAGGATATACATTGCTTCCCCCTGCAACCTTGTAGAAAAGGGAATAAACATAAATGGAGTCAAATTAAAACTTGTCAGCAGGCAGAAGGCGATGTGTTACAACGGCAAGGGCAACATTGAGTTTTGCTAAATAGAGCATATAAAAACAGTTATGCATAGCCCTAACAAACACAGATGTGGAAGAGGGCATACCTGATATAAATTATGAGTAGGAAGGGAAAAGAGGGGGGAAGATAGAAGGAGCAGGGGGAGGGGAACTGCCATGTGGGTGAGAGACAGTAAGAAAAGGATGAGAATGACAGCTATAATCGAGGACGGAGCAGAGTAGACCAAAAGGGCATCAGTTGACGGCCGCAAAGCTATCCAGTGTGTGCCAAATAGATTGAGCTGCAACAGGATTCCCCGTAGAGGCGGGTAAATTCTTTTGTGTTCTTCTAAGATGCGTGAACCATGCCCACCATGTGTGAAATAACACGTTATTTAATGTCTTCCAGTCGAAGAGAATGACTTTAATGGCCACTGTTAGTAGAAGATCTCTAGTAGAACTAAGTCTTTGTCAGGTAAGTCTAATGGAAGAGTGGAAGCCTGTGGGCCTAACAGTATAAGGGGTAGGGATAGAGCTAAGTAAACATTGAAGACACCTTTAAGTCGATTATTGAGATCGACCCAGTAAGAGGAAAGCCATTTACATGAAAGAAACATATGCACAAAGTCCCCAGGGGCTTCATCACAGGACCAGCAGGAGTCAGAGTCAATCAGTTTCAGTTTGAACAATCTGGATAGAGTACAGTATAAGAAGTGTGCTGCAAAAAATCTTCTCTGGGACAATATTGGGATCATTTTATTCTTAAAGAGATTGGTGGAAATTTTGGGCACAGCTGAGTCCGGTAAGGTGGGGTGTGCTTGAATTTCGGAAATGTTTGGACCAACATTTCTCAATGGGCGGAATTGGGGTGGACTGTGAGTTGTGTATGAGTTTGTAAATTTTAGGTGCCAAGTGGCCACCTAGATTGGATAAATTGGAACAGAGTAGGGGTTTGGAGAGGTCCCAATTTGGAGAGTTTAGATTTGATTGTCAGAAAATCGTAGAAATCCATGTTGGTAAGGGAGTGTTTCTCCTGTAACGAAGGAAAAGAAAGGGGGCTACCGTTAGCAAAAGATCGGACACCAGGTTGATGCCTTTTGCTGCCCATATAGGACTGATCATAGTAGTTATTGTATTTTTCCACAATGATAGGGCCATAGATTTGGAGAGATTAGAGGCTAGGTGCCTATCTAGCAGACGCGGAGAGCAGATCGTGTTGAGGAAAATTTTACTAAGGTGGTGCAAAGTTATTTTAGACATTATAAGCATGGCAGGTAGTGAGTTAGGTGAAATGATATGTAGTTTGACCATTTGCCATGGAACTAATGCAGCGGGTTTAGTGTGTAACCAACGGGCACCGCGCAGCTGCGGCTGCTACCAATCCGATGTGGGGGAGCAACACGGGGGAAAAAATAATACAAAAATAAAGAAGTTACCTTTCCCCGCACTGGGCTGATCTGCTCCCGGCCATGCTGCTCCTCTGCTCCCGGCACTGTAATCCTATTGAGCACAGGCTCCTAGACTCCCCACGCAATCTCAGCGCTTCTCTCATGCTATTACTTCCGGCATGAGAGAAGCGCTGGGATTGGGTGGGGCGAGCCAGTTTCACGCTCCAGCAGAGACTGGGGGCTGTGCCCCGGAGCACTGCGGATATCTCCAAGGTACAGCCTGGAGATATGCAAGTGCGCATGTCAATGTTGCTGTCCTAAGATGACTGGCCAAACTGACATGCGCACTTTCAGTGCCTACAGCACCTCCTCCCCTTGGCACTGACGCTGTGACCTGGCCCCGCCACGCCCTAGACTCGCAGCCTGGAATGGAAAAATAAAATGACAATAAATTAGTTTTATTGTCATTTTATTTGTCTTCTGTCTGCTGCATTGCAGCAGTGGGGCGACGCTCCTTCGCCATGGCAGAGGAGCCCCCCTGGCGCCATGTGCAGCAAGAAAGGCAGTCTGATAAATATGCCAGTTAGGAAGGCCTCACCCACCTTTTACACACGACAGCCATAGTTTTTTAAGGCCTAATCTGAGTTTATTTTTCGATCAAAGAAGTTCGGAGACCAATTTATCAACTGTGGTAAAGAAGGAATGCGAGAGACACACCCAGAGCATATTAGATAGAAAGTTCACTATGGGTGTAATCACCATTTTCAAGGTCCCCACTCTCCCCCACTGCTTGTAATGAACCTCTGCTTTGCCAGAAACATTGATTCTGCATCCTGCCAAAGAGCTGTGGTTTCACAGCTACCACTAACATGCACATGAATGGCTCGGCTCTTTCGATCTTTAACTGTGTATCAAATCCACGTTTATGCGCCTTAAGAATCAATCATAATTAATCTGCTCACAATGGGTATCAAAAGAACATTAATTGCAATTATCATAATGGCTTTGAACTGTGGGAGTGATTTTATTACCCGATAGCTGCGCTGGGCAAGAAATGACAGAATCTGTTTTTTTGTGCGAACTGTTAACCATTTGTTTGCCAGCTAAATTTCTTACTGCATTAGTCCTGAAATGCTCGAGTGGGGGAGAGTGGTTGAAATATAGTACTTATTATACACGATCAGAAAGCAATGCGTTTCTTCTATTTCTTTAGTATGCTTAAACATAGGGCCAGGTTGCAAGTATTTATCAAACCGAATAAGCAAAAAGTCAGATTTATTTTAAGTTGCAAAACGCATTCATTCATTTTGGACAACATCACTTTAAGTCCTTGAAACATGACAACATCGATGCAAGTGCTCCTGTGGGCTATTGTGAAAACCTTTACGTTTAACATATAGAACCATGAGATCATGGTAATAAATATCCAAATAGGTTTTGTTCCTTTCTATTTGTGTAGCACACTTGGGCTTCTCGAGAGTGTGTTCTCGCGGGAATGTGGGTTTACAAATCTTCTGTTCCTTCAACCTGTGGTTCCTTCACCACATTCAGAAGTGAGGGAAACCCTGTCTGCGCCCTGGTGAAGCCTTCACAGCAGTGCTTAATTTGTAAAAAAATAAGTGCTGGTGCTCTCGTCAGGAGGCCACTGCAGCTTGCACCACACATTGCCCCTGCCAGCACTACAAATGATAGTAACACAACTACTAACCATCACACTCCAACAAGTGTGATAATTTGGACTATTCCAGGCCCCCAAATAGCTTGGGTGGCAGGTAATAATCATTTTTTAATGTATATTGAATTAATAATTAACTGTTGTTGTGGTCATCTCCAAATTAGCCAGACAGTGCCACCTTGTGGTAGACTGTCACACGCGCCTGTGTTGATAATTAAGTGCCGGTGTTGAGAACCGTAAACCACCTGCTCAAATTAACCACTGCTTCACTGTGAGTCACAAACACTGGTGGCCACGGGCTACCTCTGTCCGGACATCTGGAGCTCTGTCCTATTAAAGCTGGTCTCCTAATGCAGATTTTCCCATCAAAACATGGTTTTCAGGGCGTGAATACTTACGCGTAAGCAGAATGATACCTGTCACCACCCTTACCTTGACGCAGTAGTCACAGAGGTACCAAATGGCGAAACATGGCAAGATAGAGGGATGGGATTAGTGAAGGGACAGCAATGCGTAGGTCCTGCAAACAATGGTTAATTGCTACTACCGAACCTGAGGGCATATTTACTAGAAAGTGGCGGAACACGGTGTTACACCAAAACTGGATACGCCGCGCTCCGTCAGTTTCAAAATACAGGGATGCGCCCTATTTACAAGAGCACACCCCTGCATTTCCCCTAGCCCTGGTGCTTAAGAAGCTGCCTAGCGCCAGCGCAGGCACACTTGCGCTATGTTGCAAGGGTGCTATGCTGCAGTGGTGATTGTTTATGTGCAGGAAGGGACAGCTTCCTGCAAATAAACAATCTTTACAGGCGATTTGCTGTTTCTATGTGTGCTGCAGAATGGAAAGAGCAAAATACGAGGAGAAATTAAACATTTCTCCTCACATCGCCTGCTTAAGACCAGATATTTCATGGCAATATTTTTGGTGCTGCCCCATAACTTGTAAATATGGGGCAGCATCAAAAAGCAATGGGTGTTGTGGCGGAACCCCCACAGCAACACCTATTTCACGCCCCTTGCATGCTAAGTGCTGTGTGAATAGGGGCTTTATTTACTAGGCGGCGTTAAGCCACATTAAGTGGCTTAACACTGCCTTGTAAATTAGGCGAAGGAGTTAATGCCACCAGAACGTTGCAAAAAGTGACGTTCTGGTGGCGTCAACTCATTGTAAATATGCCCCTGATGTCCTTAGCCAAAGCAACACACTGGTGCAAAAGAACCTGCCTTTTGAAGAATGACCGACTGCAGGATCGGTCTTAGAACCTTCACGATGGGTAGAGGAGAGGAGACTATGCCGTGGAAGTCACCGGAAGCTGAGACTCTGTAACAATACGTTGGGGTTATTGCATGACCATAACAGTTATCAATGCCTTTGAAACAACCAGCTACAAGATGTGTTGCAATATACAGCTTTTTGCTCTCAACCCTTGAATGCTTCACAGTTCTCAGGTGACAGTATCACAGTTCTCCTATGTTTGCTTGGACATTCGGCATCTCACATTAGGTACTTCCATGATCTTTATTCTAGGGTTCTTACTTTAGTCCCCCAAGATGTGAATAAAACGGATCTACTGTTGTGCCAGATAGCGCCAGAACTTTCTTTAAAATCAACACAAATACTCTACGCTGTTCAAATGTTAACAATCTAAAACATCTCTGACTTTCTTTCATGAGAGCTAAACCCCTGTGTCTTTAGAATCCAGAGATTTCACCTTTTAAGGTACACTCAGCCGAGTTACCAAACTTAAATTCAAATCCTCTGGGGCCTTACCCTGGTTTTTATAGGTTAATCAACAAAAACCAATCCTCCCACCGCAGCCATCAATTCTCTTTCCAGCGAAAGTAGGATAAGGGTCAATGGTGCCAAGTACTCACAACAAGGAGCGAACCACCACAAAGCCACCACACTAAGGATTCTCATTGACTGGTGGTGTAAAAGTCTGCTTTTATAGGAAGATTCCGCCCAAATGGCCGCTGAGAACTCAAATCTTGAAAGATCTCGGTAATTTATTTTCACAAACTTTCGATCCCCTCAGGCTTCCCTGCTTCTCCTGACTTGCCAGAGCTCTTGCTATCAAGTATGGTTGATCTAACACCCTCACTTTTTATCAAATGGAAGATATCAGGGCACAACTTTACTGCACTCATTAGCCCGCGCAATGCTCGACTCCATACTTTTTCCTCGGGCACCGAATGCCCCAATAGTTTGCTGTGCACCAAAGTAGTTGAAAGGGTGCAACTTAAACACTAATGTTCAGATAGAAATCTCCGTGTGCATCACGGCCTTTGTTTTTTAGAACAAAACCCAGCAGTTTCTTCTTTTCACAACAACGATGTGGCCCAGACAGCATTCAGTGCTAAAGATTGTCACCACATAGGCGGAGGATCTTTGGCAAAGCAATCCTCTCCAAGCAAGAGAGCGCTGCTCTGCTAGGCTAGCCCTCAGCCCAAGTCATATCAATGGCCTACGTATCCCCGTATAATCCTCAAGTCTGTATCTCATGTGTCCTGGTCTTAAGATGTCTCCCCTGTTCCAATTTTGTTTCTTTGAGTCCTTGTTTCCACTAGTCCATCTCGCCGAAGTCTCTTAAGCGCTATGTCTACCAAAGCTTTCTCTCCAAAGTCCCAGCGTGTGTCTCCCAAAGCTCTCTCGTATCTGTCGCTGTCGGTATCACTAGGCGAGTCGTTGATAAAGAAGGGTAAAAATGCTGTAATCTGCTAAGGACCAAACCACGTCTTGGATATAAATTTACACCTCTCTGGCAGCTCCCTTTGCGGCCTACAGGTTTCGGTGTTAAACCCGTCCTGGTAACTTGCGTGAAATATTTACACATCAAATTTGATTAATTGCAAACCTTAATGAATCAAATAAATTCTGTTTTCAGCACCTGCTTGTTCCAGCTTTGCACCCTGCAGCAGCTTATTCGCTTATTTTCTTTTTCCTATATGATCCAAATTGCGAACACTTTTCTTGCTGCTCATCTTGGCTATTGCAATGGCATATATCTTGAGGTTCCCGCATATGCATTGCATACTTTATAGCTCGTTCAGAAAGCAGCTGCTGGGCTTCTTTTTTGTCTCAAAAAACTGATCATGTTTCTCCTCCTGTACCTTCCATGCACTGGTTGCCTATGAAGCAAATGGGTCCATGTAAATCCCTTTACTTGGTCCACAACGCACTTTTCGATCACTTTTTGTGGTGAACGATTGCATTTCGCAAGACATCATAAATAAATATATGAGTGGGCATTCATGAAATGGTTAATGTATGTAATTTGAGATTTTACATTATACAACTCAAACAAGAGCAGATTCCAGCCTAACATTTGGAAGAGGACAAGTCTCCCAAGGGTGATTTCTGTAAATGTTATTTTTATTTCCAGTCTGCTCTTACGTTGATTTTAAATGCTGACCATAGAAATATATAGTCATATTTGTTTCACATTCTCAGTTTTGCCTGTTCAGACATCTAGTTTACGTAGCATTAACTGCTGCTCAACCATGTCACCATCTGTTATAATAATTAGCCCAACCAGCCCTTCAGTTATCTTTTCGCTGGAGGAGGCCATAAAAGCTATGGCTAGAGGTTTTTAAGATAATTTATGTTTTATAATTCTAAACACTGTGCTTAATATTTTGGCAGTAATGACTTCCAAGACATTAAAAAATAGAAGTCTGCTTCAGTGAGGTGAATTCTGAATACACCTTATTTCCATTTTTTCCATGTCTGAGAACAAAATGGAAGTCTGATCAGTCCATTTGATGAGCATGAGTCCCTAAGTGGCCTCATGAGTGGAGGGCGAAGGAACTCAAGCGGATGTTCAGGGCAGGCCCATCTTAACAGCATTATAGGCTCCCGGGCAAAGCAGTGCACTGGGCCCTGCCTACACAACCACTCACGGGAATAAACATCTTTAACGGGAAATTAGTGTTAAATTCTGGTCTGCATGGGGTCCCTTTGCTCGTGGGTCCCCTGGTCAACTGCCCAGCGTGCCCATACGTTAAGAATGCACTGGTTCAGGATCTTGTATATCACTACAGACAGTGCAACTCCATTGATACCACTGCGCAGAATACACTCATTTGTGATTACCACAGTGCAGAATACACTCATTTGAGATTACCACAGTGCAGAATACACTCATTTGAGATTACCACAGTGCAGAATACACTCATTTGAGATTACCACAGTGCAGAATACACTCATTTGAGATTACCACAGTGCAGAATACCACTGCTGGGAATACTTCACAAAGAATGAGCCAAGTACAAGGCTAAGTGCACTAATCTCAAGCCTTATCTTAGACCCGAAAAATGTACTTTACCAAAATGCTAACTCTGTACCTATTTCTAAACCTGAGCCTAATCTTACCCTCATCGAATCAAGATCAAATGAGGATGGAGCGTGGAATAAAAGCAGAAGAGTCAAATGTCCGTTCAGACTTTTCCTGCCATGTGCTGGTTCATCCTGTCCGGGACAGCCGGCAGCGGTGTAACACTAGGGTTTCCAGCTCTTTTTTTTAAAGCGTTGTGCGTTGGGATTGTTCTGATGTTGGAAGGTAAGGAGTTCCATATTCTTGTGACACAGCCTGAGAAGAACTCTTTAATCGGTCTAGATTTATTTTGGGTAGGTGGTTACAGTATTAGCGAACCAGCGCTTCTTGTGATGCATTGACCTCCTGAGATAATATACTTTCTGGTTGAGGTAGATAGAGCTGGACTTGTGTAATCTCTTGGGCATAATTTAGGCTGGTTTGAAGAGGCTCCAGTCCTGGCCTGCCCCTCTTTCCTTTCTGTTTGGCATTTTTCTTTTTCTATTTCCAAGCAATCATTTTAATGGATAATTTTGAAAGTGAAAGTTTGCAGTGACTTGGAAAAGGGGCAGTGTTGGTGCAGAGTGGGTTTATTATATTTTGAGAAGGGGTAATACATATATAATATTAATATTTCTTAGGGTCTGTAGGTTCTAAAGTGGAGTCTTTCATGAAGGAGGTGAAGAAGTGGTGCTTAGGGAGCTAAAATAAATTATGCATTGTACGTTTTTAAACATGCACTGAGAAACATACTTGCTCCAGGCCTGATGACATTGCTATATGTGAACTAAGAGGAAAGTCAGTTGTCATGTGTACCCCATATGTGGTCTAGATTCCTATTATAGATGGAGAAACATTATAGGCTTCGAAATCAAACACAAGAGAGGCTTTTGTACAGTGCACTTACTATACTTGCATATTCGAAGGTGATCTCATATGTGATAATGAAAAAAGGAAGCTTGCTTGCTGAAATAAAGTATTTGCCATGGATCACACAATTTGGTCAATCAGGGAAGCCGTGGCTGAACCCATAATTTCCAGTTTCGCGCTGTGCAATTCAGTCCCTAAATGGATATCTCTTCTGACATCAAAGGTTAATACTTTGTCCCCTTGGAGAGTGAGATTAGAGCAAGGTAACACTCAGAGTTTGCATTTAACTTTTTTAACAATTTTACATAGTGCAAACCTTGCCCAAGAACACGTCACAACAGATCCAGACCATATTACACCTTTTTTTTGGGGCCCAGGGAGATTTGCCGGGTTTCACAGGATGCTGAGTATAGCAATGGATTCTAATATGCTTCCCCCTTTGTATGATCATCAGTGGTAGGCACTAGGACACATCTCCTCTCTTGTGGCTCGTTTTGGGCTCGAAGTTTCAAGAGGACTTACATCTGAGCACAAGCCAGGCTTGTCAATCGAGCCTGGCTTGAGCTTTCAGTGGCCCGCCCATCTCTGTTCACTACAAGTGAATTAGTTAAGTGTTAGGTTACTGTCCCATGATGGTGATTCACCCCTTCACCCTCCAAAATTATCTTGGGTCAACAGATATGAATAGTTGCACAGCATGTTGTAAGAGCTCTCCAGTCTTTCTTCTCCTTTCACTGTTTTTTTCTGCAATGGAGTGAGGGAGGTGAGTGCACATTCCACAGAGTATCTCAATCTACAGACACTCTAGGACCTCATTTACAAGCCCATTGTGCCACCTGTGCGTCACTTTTTTTAGATGCACCAGCAGCGCAATGAGCCTGCTCATATTTGCAAGGCCACATAAAGTTCCCTGCATGCCTTTTCATGGCCTTGTAAATATAGGCCCCTTTCACACATTACTCTGTGTGAAAGGGGAGTTCCATGGGTGTTGCTGTTCCCACACAACACTCATGGATTCTGCCGTATTCCCAGATTTACAAAGTAAACCTGGGAATGCATCAGAATCCTACGCCTCCCCAGGGGAGGTGTAGGAGTGGCGAGTGGCGCAGCGAGGAGAAATACTTTTATTTCTCCTCGTTTTTCCTCTATGTGTGCTGCATTCTGCAGCACGCAAGGAAAGAGGAAAATGCCATCAATTATTGTTTTTGTGCAGGAAGGCACTCCTTCCTGCACAAAAAAACATTCCTGCAATGCAGGCACCCTTGCACCATGACGCAAGGGTGCCTGTGCTGGCGCATACAAGCCAATTGTGCGCCAGAGCAGGGGAAAGCACACGGAGGCCCCGTATTGTTGTTAATACGACGCATCCCTGTGCTTTTAAAATTACGCAGCTAGGCGCAGCTAAATGGCTTGTAGCGCCGTGTCATTTTGTAGTAAACGAGGCCCTCTAGTCTTTATGAAGTTTGTACTCTACTAATGCCAGATTGACACGACTATTGAGTAATTAGAAAAGTTCTTATTAAATATTTGTTTAGAAGTTCTATTGTGCCTCAAAGAAATTAAGTAAAGATGTAGATAATAATCGTCTTTAATTAAAAAAAAATGAACTAGATTCATCACAATTTTCTGTGAATAACTTTTACTCATAATATTGTGATTTAAATGACTACTCTGACAACCGGAGCATTTGACCCTCTATTCCCACCGTCTTTCCACATTTCCAACCTGTTCTGCAATATACCCATAGAATGAAACGCTGCTATTGTTCTGAACGGGCCCTCCCAGTAAAGACTGCTCTCCTGAGCCGATCTAACGGGGGATAACAGCTCGAGAGCAGGAAATTTAAACATGGCTAAAGTTCACCACCCCGCCACCGAGCAGGAAATGAAAAAAGGGGGAAAATGAAGATTTATGAAGAGGCCGAGAGTGTAATTATTATGGGTGCAGTATTGATTCGAGAGGATCGCTGTTGCCTGCCCAAATCGAAATGGCTTTTATGTGCCAGGGCCCATCCCTGACAGAAACACTTCCTTTTCTGTTGACAAGGCCCCGTTGCCATGGGAACAGAGAACCTGAGTCGGCGGCGGCGGCGGCACGTTTACGCGAGCCAGGCAGGCATAATGGATGCATTTTCACAAGCCCTCGCTGCTCATTTTCTCCGAAGCAGGCTGTGATATATCCGTGCTATTCTTTCAACCGTCATGCTGTTTTATGAAATATGTATAAGTTTGAAATATTTTAATTGAGCTAGGATTTCACACAGTCACTCTCACCAGAGAGCTTGACAATTAAACTCTTCAGCTATTCTTGGGGCGCACGGGGTGTCAGGATCAGTGTTTTTCTGGAGTCTGTTTCTTGTCTTAAAATTGTACTCTGATTTCAAGCCTTCTCTTTAACTGTTTAGAAATCCCTAATCATGTATGCACGCCCGTGTGTGCGCGCGCGGTCACGTGTTCCGTGGCTGTATGCGTTCTCGGCGTGCATCTTAATGTTTGACATACTGTGGCGTCTGTTAGGTTCAGACACCTCATTTATTTGTCACTGTCTCTGACCGCGCCTAAGTGCTGTCTGTCTCAGTATGGACTGTTTATCTGAAGTAATTTATGTCACTATGTGTACCGACATACGAATGTGAGTTTCTTAGCTGCTGTACTTCCCTAGCCACTTTCCGCAAGGCGCTAAAAACCTGGGGGCTTATTTACAAGCCCCTTGCGCCACCCGTACGTCACTTTTCCCATGTTAAAAATGACGCAAAAGTGGCGCAAGGGGCTTGTAAATAAGCCCCCTGGTTATTTTAGGTCTCGCTTCTAAGCTGTCTCACCTATCCTCTAAGCGCTGGGAAAACCAATAGGTAACTATGCGCTAGAAAAGAACCTAATAATGTGTTGTGTGTGTGCTTGTATGTGGTGCAGAGTGCGAGCACGTGTGTGTACTTTCTGCACTTCCTGTATATTCCAATATTTATTTCTGTGAGTTGGCTGTTGATTTTTTTTTTCTCCATCTTTAGACTTTTTGCAACTCCATTCCATGGTCTTATGAAGCTCAGGTTCAAGGAATTTCTGATACCAAACCCAGTCGAAATTACATTTTACCGTTATCAGCTGTATTTCCTTAGTCTCCATTTGTTGCAATTTACCTCCCTCTTGTGGCCATTTGTGATGGTACAGTATGGCAGATGCCTGCATTGGCCTTAATTTACTATCCATGGTCTTATGTATACGAGTTGTTTTCTAGCCCCTCCTAGTGCAGACTTGGCTAACAGAGGTCTTGAAAGCGGCCTTCACTGAGGGTGAGGGGCTTAGCGAGGCATAGCAGTCCTGGTTTCAACAGAAGCCATGGTCGTGAATAGAGTAATGGTGCCTTCGGCAGAGCTTCAGACACATGGAGCAGTTAGCGACTATGTCGCTTATCAGATGAGATGGACTTGAGCTAGATCAGATTAACTGGAATACATATGGTACCTGAAAACACAATACTTGATCTATTCTAACCCTTGCATGGTATCATGAAACAGCAAAGGAAATGTAAATATATCCAGCCCATTTGATACCGAAACGCTAGGTCTTGGCATCGCGCATGGATATAGAGATGGAGAGTGGTGTAGCAACAACGCAAGTCTTCTATGTCCACAGGATCAATTACTAACAGCACATTAATTAGCACTCAATCACTCTCCTGGTATAATGATATACAGTAATAGAAACAAATCCCCAATGACGAATCCAAAAAGTATTTTAATCATTGTACTTCAAATAATCCATACAAATATCCACAACTAGAAAAAAGGAAATGTAACCCAAATTTTTTTTTAGCAAAAGATTTGATCTTCTTATAATATATGGGATTCTGCAATCCATGTGTAAGCACCTATCTCTAATTTGCAACCAGGCCGATTATAGGACGTTAAGATGTTAACTGTAATAAGTTATTGCAGTCGAGTTCTGACATCACAATGCCTGCTGCCAGAACCAGCAGACGAGGTGAAAGGAAGGTCAGGTCTCAAAGCATAACTGAAGCAGCTGTTTAAAGCAGCAAAAATGAAATGTTTCTTTTCTTTCTTCTGCTCTATTTTTCTAGCTTACAGTGACAAACAGAAAGAAACATGTTTATTTTCTGCACTCCTTAGATAATTATAGAAAAGTTTGAATCTTTTTGCATTTTACTACACATTTCGAGCTACTGCAACCTTTTTTTTCCAAACTGACTTGTATTTAACGGATTCTAATATGTTTTTGCTACAACTATCGAACAGGTTTTTGATGTGTTCACTTCTTCACTAGAGGGTCCATTTTTATTCTTCATGTTTGCAAACATGCTCTCACTTTCATACTACGCAAAAAGGCTTTATCTGGTTTGCGGGAAAAGTTATGGTGTAACAATATATTATTTGGTATAAAGTACCCCCTGCCATACGTGATAAGGAGATTGCAAGTTACCTTGGAGTTCAATAACTCTGCCTTTGGCCTCATTCCTCTATATGGCTATGGAACTCCTTGGTGACTTGGAATATCCTTAATATGTACAGCAGGGGTACATTGGCCCTCATATAACAGTGACCTCACCACCAGAAATTAATTCCACTGTCCAATCAGTCCATATTGAATTAAAAACAAGATCACAGTTGTGTGACAGAAGTGGTACCGAACAGAAAATAAGGCAGTTTCAATCATGGGTAGTGCAAAACCCGCGTGGCCACCTTCTTCCCATGCTCAGTAGTAAAACAAAGATAAATTAAAGAGGGTTCTAAAAACCCTGCAAACTTTACAGAACAAATGTAACAAACTTGATATAATGTTCGGGCTTTAACTGAGTCCTATTTCATGCATTGTCTTCATGCCCATCACCTGAAATGGGATAAGTACATTATTTATTAAGAATTTGATTATTTTGTTGAAAAAATAGGTGATGCTGACATACAGGTTGACACTATTGATATTTTAATAACTGCATTCTCTGAAGAATACATTTTGACACTGAGGGGTCAATTCCGATTCAGGCCGGAAATCTCCCCGACCGAGCCGGACCCGGAGAGATTTCCGACCGAATCGGAGTCTAGCAGTCCGACCGAACGAGTACGATGCGCACGCATTCTATCGGACTCGATTCGGTCGGACTCCCATTGAAGTCAATGGGAGCCGGTCGTACAACGCGTACGCGGGCTCCCATTGACTCAATGGGTGCGAGGTGATCGAGGGCGCCCCCTACAGCGGGTTTGCGTCGATGCGGTTTGCACCGCACACGCACAGGTAGGGGGGACCCATGGGTCCCCCCTGTGTGCGACTCGCGCGGCTACGCGTACAGGGGGGTCCGACATGGACCCCCAAAGTCCGGCTCCGACAGCTGTTTCGAGCCGGATGGTGCGGGTCGGTCGGACTGTTCAAGGCGCGCATCGTACTTGCCCGGCCGGGGAACGTCTCCATCGCGCGGTGCGAGTCGAGTCCGTGCGAGTCGGTCGGTGCGGTTCGGACCCGTGAACGAGTCGGTCGGCGATTTCGCGTGCGCTCGCATCGTACTCGCTCGGCCGGACGCGCGTTCGAATCGGTCGGGAAAGAGGGCTCCGAATCGGATCCGGTTAAGCCGAATCCGATTCGGTGCGCTACCGGCCGAAATCGGAATCGACCCCTGAGTCTATCTTCATGTGCCCTTACCAGGACAACTGGGAGCAGCTCTGTTATCCCTGCATATTCTGCATTGTATGAGCGGTGTTGATACACATTACAAAAGAACCCCATGTATAGAGGCTCTCAAACCCCATAGTTCTTTCCACACCTAAGTACAGAGGTCCACATTTTTACAAGCTGACCATCGATGCTGTTGAATGGCGAGGATGACACATATCAAGGCTGATTAATTGATGCCATTGATTAAGTTATTATTTATCTAGCGCTTGAACACCAGCAGAGACATCTTGGTGCTAAGAACCGATAAAACCACATGAAGTTAGCAGAAAAGATATGTTTCACACCCATTTTTAAAACTAAATGCGCCTAAATACTTTTGATGCATAGAAAGAGGTTGAGCCAAAGCTTGGGTTTTTATTAGTGAAGAGACACTCACTCACAGAATTGTTTGAAAATGAGAACTGAGAATAATAACAGAGAGCGGGATTGTAGACTTTCACTGTAGTGTACCGGGAGAATAGTTCTGTCAGGGGTGATTTCTCAATGCCATAAAAAAGTGTATTAAAGGAAATTCTGTGCTTGATAGTAAGTCAATGAAGGTGAATTCTTTCCTGGCTTAGGTGGCAAAATGTATACAACTTGCTGCTCAATCATACTGCTATGTTCTGGATCCTCTGGGAATTGGCCAATGAAAACTAAACCAAGCCCAAGTAGATAAGGTTGCAATAATCGATTTCAGAAAGAAGAGATGTGGGAAAAACCTGGTCCTTTGGATGTGGGGGCAAAAAAGTCAAAGATTTCCTCAAGAGGCTGACGATATGGAATCAAATCAAGGAGACACTATTGATCTGGTTTTTTGAGGAGAAATTTTGTTCGAACGTGATTCCCATGGTTTTCACCTTGGTCACAGGGGAGGCGACTTCTCCCAAGTTTCTGGGGTAGATGTAGCCGTCAAGAAAGGTGTGACGCGCGCTGTGCGAGTCACCTAGGGTTGCACAGCCTTATGCACATTTGTGATCAACATTATTCACGTACTCAAAAGTATTCAAAAAAGTTCAGTCTGTTTATTTCTGTTCATTTTTCAACGTTTGTCCATCACATCAAAGGTACGAAATTCCACGGTTTTCTTCCATTTTATTTGCACAGGACTTGCCCATCCGGGCCTAATCACAGGCATGTTATGAAACTCGAATCCTCCGTTAAAACTTAACATCACCCAATGCATTTCGGTCCTTATGACCTTCCTCAGGGGTATCTACAATAGTAAATGAATATCTGTCAGACAAACGAAATAATTCTTGTGCAGCAACTGTAAATTAACCAACTTTTTCAACCCCTACCCCTTCAATGACAATTTCAATGTTGTTAAAAATAATACTCATTTCCATCTCCTACTTGCGTGTTCAATACCATGCGCCCCTATCCTCCATTGATTACCAGCCCCCACCCACCAAACAGTGCTCTATAATCCTCCATACAAACATAACTCACAATGATTCCACTAATGCAACTAATCATTAACCCGCGATATCTCCTACAAGAATCCTCCCGGTTTACAACTTTCCAACTCTGCTATTTTAAATGGTTCAATCCCCGGTTCCTACCTACGGTAATCCTGCCACGTCCGAACAACGTGCCTCTACTCTCTTGCGTTCGAAACATCATTAGATTTAAATCACCCCGCGGAACTGCTTAGAAAACCGTACGTGGCTTCCCCAGCTGTAAACAATTCGTATCACCTGACCATACTCTCCGCCCTCCAGGATTCTCCTACAACCCAACTCACATACCCACAATCCATCTAACGTGAACTCCGCATAATCATACACCCCGCATTTTTCAACTTGTGCCAAACGACCCCATGACCTCCCCCAGGAATAAACCAGAATTCATAGTGCTCTCCCCTGCTGCTGTCCAAAAATTCCTTAAAAGAAACGTTTTAAGTGCCAAATTAAAAGTTTCCCTGTTACCAATCCGCCTCCCCCACCTGTAAAACAAACATTAGTTCGGTCGCCCTCTGACATTTAAAGAGCATTCCTTAATAAGTGAAATATCTTTCCCACTATCTCTGTGATTATCAATCCATAAATCAACCAAAGATTAACCAAAAAATAAACAGTGTCCATAATAATTCAACAATTAAATGCTGCAAATGAAGCTTTGCTGACATATGAATACTCCATGTTCTTAATGTTCTTCCAGCCAGTGCTCGTTTCAGCGGCCTTTGACGTGAGAAATATTGCTTTTGAAGCTCCGTACTTCAATGTAGCCATCACTTGAAAGTATTTCCTGCCAAGAAATCTCCATCTTATTGGCATTCAGCTTAAGGAAACTTTGTGACATCCAAAGCTAGACTTCGAACAGACAGGATGGCATCTTAGAAGAAGAGTTGTGAGCCTGATGGTGAAGATGTGCAATCAAATGCAAGTCATCTACATAAGAAATTGCAAGGCAGCAAAAGGATGCAATTAAGTGTGCTAAAGACTTCACATTGATGTTAAACAACATTGGGGAAGAGAGGAAACCCTGCAAGACCCCACAAGAAACAGGTAAGGATGATGAGGAATGCAGTGGAAAAGGCCACTGATAGTTTGTCCAACGAGAAAAAAATGGAAACATGGCTAACACAGAATCTTTAGTGTCAGTTGAAGTGAGTCAGCTTATTACTATCTCATGATCCACCATATTCAAAGACACCAACAGATCAAGTAGGCTCAAGTTTGAAGAGTCACTTTGATCTAAGACAGTTTGGAATTTGTCAACCGCTAGGGCCACAGCAGTCTCGTATCCCAACCAGGATGGAATCCAAGCTGCCAGAGCTCGAGGCAATTGGTTACTTCCAGATAGTGGGCAAGTTGCTCAGTGAGTATTCCAAGAGCAGGAAGAAGGGTGCTGGACCTATAGTTTTCTGGCTTGGTCTGTCTAATACCTCTATCTTCCAGCCCACCCCCCTCCCCCTACATTTCCTTTCTCTATAGCTCACTCTTGCAGGATCATTTTCATTATAGGTCCCTTCCATTGCTGTTTTTTTTTTTCACCTCTTTCTCTTATTTTTTATTTCTCCATGTTCTGCCTTTCTCTCTCCTGATCTAGGCCAAAACTGATGATGAAACAGAAATCCCAGTTCCCCAAAATGAGTACTGATGCACACCGCCATCACAAACTATGCACTGCTTCTCTCTTCTCATTTCAATATTTATTGACAACACAGACAATCAAGATAACAGTTATCAGCCTATAACCAGTGCTTAATTTGTAAAAAAATAAGTGCCAGGGCTCTAGTCAACAGGCCACTTCCGCTCGCACTGCCCATTGCCACTGTTAATTACAGTAACAGCATAACTAATAAGTCACACTCCTACAAGTGTGACAATTCTGACATTTTCAGAACACCAAAGCTAAAAGAATAGCTTTGGCAGCAGGTATTAGTCATTCCTAATGTATATTGAATTAATAAACAACAGTTGTTGTGCTCATCTCTAAATTCCAAAAATAGCGCCACCATGTGGCAGACAGTCATAGGAACTGGTGTTGACAATTAAGTGCTAGTGCCAAGCACTGGAAACCACCGGCTCAAATTAAGCACTGCCTATGATGCTCTCTGAGCAGCCATTTCATTAGAGCAGCGGTGCTGCCTTCTACAGTCTTCAGATGATAGCAAGCGGAGGGGCCTGCTGATGTCTTGAAGCCATCAGAGGCACTCTCAGGCACTTGCACTTAAGCTGACATGAAGGTAAACTCTGTCTCTGTAGCCCACGCACATCACTTCGGTGCTGCGCTCAAGCACATCTGCCCTGCCAGCATCTTTCTGTGCCACATCCTTGAGCATGGAGAGACTTCAGCCTTCATTCTCTCTCTTGCTGCAGGATCGCAGGCCCTGACAGGCATATAATTCATCGCCATATAAGAGTCGCTGAGATGGAGTGGATGAAATGAACTACGCGAACGACAGTACAACACACTTAACAGAGTGCGGTTGCACTTATAAATATGCAGTGGGGTGGAATCGAGGACGCGAGGACCCCCGGCGTCATCATTTCAATGCACAGAAGATGGAAACCGTAATAACATAGTTCAATATTATGCATCCATTTAACTGTATGTTTTGGTTGGGGAAGAATAAGCAACTGAATGGTAAATATCAGAGAATATTGTATGTTATTTTACGTTATTATTTATTGTGTTATGTCATGTCATGTTACGTTATGTTCCCAATGGCAACTGGCATGCTATATAGTCTTGGTAAGTAAGTGTGGAGTTAAGAATAGTGAATCTACACTTAACTTGACCATGTATAGAATATAGAATATAGATAGGTAACAGTGAATAAGAGGGATGTTTTCACCTTAGGGTTCTGAGTGACACAAAATAGTCAACAAGGGTGATGCTCGAGTTGTCTGTGATGTCACTAAGAACCCTGAGGTGAAAAAAATCTATTGTTAATTGTCGCCCATCTATAGTTTTATGTTATGTTTAGCCCCCAAATTCGTGTGCCCCAGCTGTCCACATCCTTACAGGTGCAGAGGAGTAATGGGGAACCATGGCCTCCCCTCCCAAAGCTAAAAAATACATGGTCTTGTGCCACCCACCCATACAAACCCTCTCTCCCTTCCCACCCTCTTGCGATCTGAAGCTGTGCTCTCTGTTCCCCATCAGAGCAGAGAGGCTTTCAGAGAAGCCTACCGAAGCAGCCTGGATACAGAAGTGTCCAGGCTCCCACATTTCATTGACGAGATGTCCCTGAATAGGTTCAGCATACGTATCTAGAAAACATCCACACTGCCTCCTATGAACAGCACGTTGAGCCAGAAACCTAAAGATGTATACAGCACCTAGAACAGCAACCACCTGTCAAAGAATCTACAGGTGCACTGGCCAAGCAATGGCAAGCAACCTATAGGCATAGTTGGATATAGGTGAAGTGAACCGTGTGGATAGAATTACAATATCCACTCAGTATCTTTGCACTCAAATCCACCTTTTCTCAGTTACTCCATTCAGAATGGGAAATAACATGCAGACCCGGGAAGCTCTGACCCAAATTTCCATGTTTTCCCCCTTTTTGATCCAATATAAGGCTCAACTCTGCACCCATTTATCACCTGCGTGGAGCAGATGGTTAGTAGATGTTGGCGCTGAAGAGAGGATCATTCAACACGGAGCACAGGGGAAATGGAGAGTAGGGCTGGGCTCAGCTAGCGGAATGGCCCTGTTGCCTACTGGTAATCTTCATTACTCCAAGTCCTGGTCTTCTCTGATACTGTCTTTGCAGTTTGGAGATAACATCTCATGTGTAAGGACTGTGTCAGGGAAGACGGACGAGGAGGTAATGCTGTCTGCTTCTACGGTTCTGTTTTACCTGCATGTGGAGGCCCTGTATGACTCAGGCTCTGTGCATGGTGTCTAAGTGCATGATGTGACAGAGAGAAGACAGCTGTCAGCCCAGGAGCTGTTGCTACAGGTGAGGGGCTGATTTGTGCTCCTACTCAGCCTCTCTCCTGCCATCACTTTCACTGGGCGCAGAATTGTACCTGGTGAAACCGGATTAGATATTGCAGATGCAATCATTTTGGGCCTGTAAACAACAGACTCAGTAAATGTCAATACATATTGATTCAAAAATTTCTTGTGACATGAATACCGGGTCAAAAATGTTGGCACTACATAAGTATCGTGGGACAAAATAGAGAAGGTAAGAATCACATTTTTTATTTATGTAATATTGCTTTTAAAAAACATCACTGTAGATAACATTGTTTACTTTAATATAGTTGTATTAAATAATGTTTCTAAATGTGCCCGATCAAGATATGCATGTACAACGAACTGAGGTACATTCTGGCACTATGCCGAGAACAAGACTTGTTTATGACAGCGAGGTTTCTCTAGTCTAGAATCTAGTTGTCTCCCAGGGGTGGTCTCATTGCATGGGCACTTGCATTTATTTTGTCTTGGGTGATTGTACCTGTCGATAGGCACTTGCCATAGATCCAGTTATTTCCCACTTGTGACTTTGTCTTGGACATAGGCATTAGCCATTCTGAGTTGCTATCTCGAGCTAGCGCCCCCACCCCATCCTCTTTGGATCACTCGACCTAGTCCAGTTCTCCCAATCTACGAGGCCGGTCCCCACTTTTGTGGCACTAGATGATGTTATGTTACTTTATTCAGCAGAGCGCACATGACACTTATGTTTATATATACTAATGCAATTTGTGAATTTATATTTTTTGTGTGCTCCATTGACGTTCATGAAGGTCTGAGCGGTTCATATGTATGATGTAATACTAATTGTTTACCCCGATTTAAACACTAAAAGATGGATGCCATTTTGGTGTAAGAGGTTTAACCTTCATTTGTCCCTCATTACGTTCTAGACTCTGTATGTATTGAAGTCATTACCCACAGTACAGTGTGTGAACAAGCTTGCTGTGCAAGCGAAACGCGTTACTGAATTAAAACCATCATCTGGAGAGATTACATACTCTGAGTGATCGCTTTATTTGAACTGTTTCATGGAGAAAATGTCCGGCGCGCTCCGCCGGCTGTAGCGATCCTCTGCCGAGGGCGAGGGGAGACGGAAGGAGCAAAGCAGTCTAGCAAATGATTGAGTCTCCCGGGGCCGGCAGCTACTGTCCATCTTTGCACTATCAGAGACACGGAGTCCCCACGAAAGTGTAGAGGAACTGAGGAGCAAGGTATCGGGAAGAGGAGCCGAGTAAATGCGCTAGTGCACACATGACATCGTGAGCATACTTCGGAGAAATCGCACTACTGCGAAGGAGGGACATAGCGGTGTGGAGAGCGCGAGGTCGGAAGCTTGGAGATCTCCCACGTACGTCCGAAAAACTTCGGAGCAAGGAAAGGAGACGGGAAGAAGAAAAAAAAAAAGACACGACGAGCCCGACCCCAAAGGTAAGCACTCCTGAAGGGTGTTGCACGGGTGTACTGGGAGGGGGAGGGAGACGGGTCGAAGGACGCGTGTCCTTCTCGCCTTTCTGCCCGTTCGCGGCAAGGGAAAGGAGGCTACATTGGGGTACGGTGGGCAAGAATAAGCGTTTTAAGGGGACATACCAGTTAATAATTTATTTCTCTTAACTTTATCGAACTTCCATGCCCCTAGTCTTGAATTATTGAACTTGGTCCTGCCCTGTCACCACTATCCGCTTTCCCCGTGTTTCCTGAAATTCGACCAACTCCTGGACAGGAATATTGACACGTACTCTGCAATGACAATAAAATAGTCTAACTTGGCAGGCTACCACACTCTTTTCCTGACTTATTGAGGCAAGAGTCAATCGAATTGACTAGCAGGGCTCCTAAGGACACCATCCAATATTATAAGCATCGAGGCTCATTGAGCATAACTTGATGCGAGTGCCCGGTCGACAGCCAGCCCTACCTGTACGTTATCCACTTTACCTATGATTCTGTGCCTAAACCACAAGGCATAAAGAACAAGAATATGCTGTTTATTCTAGCACGCATAGCACTGAGGACAGAGTTGCAGCTGGAACTTCCACACCTAAGGAAGGGAGGTACTACCACCAGGTACTATTCAGTTGTAGTACGCAGTCCACATGATTAAGTTTCAAACACATTCAGAGAGAACATGGAAAAAGAATCAGAGAGGAGGGCAACCGCCCTGAGTCTCTTTGCACGAGCACCTAATAAAGGTCAGCAGAAAATGGTAACACAAGCCAAAGACAGCAGCTTACAAGACAAACTGAGGAGAGTAGAGAAACTTAAGAAATCAGAGACATCAAAGTGGTGGGAAGCCATTTCTTTACAGGACTATATCGATAAAGACATGGTGCCAAGAGGATTGAGCATATATACTACCCCGTCATATGAGTCACCTAACCCAAAGATGTTGGAGGAATGGGCGGACAACTCTGCCAGAAGCTCCAAACAAATGTTAACTATCTTGGTAAAATATGCCTGGGAAGATAGAGAGGTAATATTACGAGAACTCAAGTTATTGGAAGACGAACTAAGAAACCACAAAGAGCAGGAAATCATCAAAAAATATGTTGACGACTTAAAGACAAGACTAAAGACCTACGAAGAAGACATTAAGGCACATAAACAACAAAACCTACACCGAGATTGCATAGACTACGAGAGTGGTAGAATACTCACTTAGAGTCACAAATATGACCATCTATATGAGAAAATGTAATTAGGAGAACCCATCGAAAGTCCATCTGAAAATGCGAGTGGCACGGAATCAATAACCAGCAGTGACACAGAAGGAGACTTATCTCTGGTGCCGAACAGAACGTCTGAAAAAGAACCGGGTGTTAGAGTACAGCCCACTTTTTTAGATGAATACCGCCTCCTACGGACTGGGAGGCAAACCCCAGGAACCGCACAACCGCCAAAGACTCGTGGAAGAGGCCGAGGACAATGGGGCCGGGGAAGAGGAAGAAGCCTGGAAGGAACTGGAGGAGAAGAAAGCGACAGCGACAGAGGAAACAAAAGAGGAAGGGGACGAGGAAAGAGGCTCATGGGGAACAAACATTTAGGCCTGAAGACACAGAACTAATGGATGATAATATGGTAAACAAAACAATCATCAACCTGTCACACAGACCGCTATCCATGGCTGAAAAGCATACCCTCTGCTTAGGTCTCTCTTTCTGCCCCACCAACATTTTTAATTACCCTGAGGCCAGAATTTATATGTTCAAATTTGTGAGGAAACTCAAATTAAAAAAATGGCATACTCTCAAAGGGGGACTAGATCAAGATAAAGGAATTTTAAGATCTCATCCTGAAGAAACTGATAAGAGTGAACACAACACATATCTAAGCATAAAAGACAGAAATGCCCTATTAGCTATGCAGGACCTATATCGGGAAACAGGCTTAGATCCCACAGAAGAGAATATTGTGATCAGTACTGACCAACCAGCAAACACCAATTTCAAGCCCAAATCTGTCTTTCTTCCTTTAATTACTTAATAACAACAAAGAGCGAGAAAGAGGGAAATTGCTGGGGCAGCACGAGGAGAAACCTCTTTATTTCAAAGAACCCTCACTCACCAACCTAGTTGGTGACATGCTTCATCATTGGGTTCCCACCAGAGGGACCGAGTGTCCCCCTGGTGTGCTACGACGCCTGAAATTACAGCGGAGTGGGTTTTTTTGGGGGGTAGTGTAAGTGTAGGGGTAGTGCAGGTTAAAAGATCACTGGTTATTTCCCAAGGTAAATTTAATGGTGGAGAACCAGTGATCGTTAAAAACCAGTGAGACGGACGCGAGCTGGCTGGTTAGGTAAACCAGGAGAGTCCGATTTAAACAATAACGTGAAAGTTGGTCAACATGTTTCTGCTTATGGATGCATTTTTAGCTAAGCATTCTTCAGGACCAGAAACCCAATGGCGGTATACGCACGCTAAGGCGAATCCTAACCTATGGGGGGTGTGCGCCAGGCAAAACTCACGGTTTCACCAATGCGGCCTTGTGGGATTTCCAAAGAGCCGCTGAACTCTGAAAAAGAGAGAACAAACATGAAAAACACACGACCACTGCGTGACCACTGTGATGTTCCTCAACAGGTGCGACAGAGGATTATAGTGCTATATCACCTCGTGCTTAAAGAAGTCTGGGTTCATTGCGCAACCCAAAACACGTCTGGCCCAAACTCAGGCAAACGTGCCACACAAACATCCAATCCGTATGATTGCGTTAACAGAGGGGTCAAGACACGCGTGACTTTCACTCATGCAACCGTGTCACACAGGCTACCACTCCGTGTAAGTGTATGGACGGAGGGGTCCTGAGTCCGGGTCAATACCCGTATAACTTCGACTGCAATGTAGTTAAAGTTATCGCATAATTAAAAGTAAATTGCTCAGTGATAGTGCCCTGTCACAGCGCTAAGCGTACGCGTTGTGAAATGGTGGATTAAACAAAACGTAAAACATGGAGAACTCGGCGCTTACGTGAAGGCATTAATGGCTTCACTTCATGGGTTCCGGGAGGGGGTAAAGCTACCTGTAAAATCGTATAGGGGTAGAACAAGAGTCAGAATTTCACGTGTACCTTCTGGTAGAGGTAGCTACCCACCCTGGCAACCCGTTTCACTTACTTGTTGTATGGAGCTCTCCCTCTAAAGACCTGCCTGTTGCCTGCCGCGGACCCGAATATTACCGCTACACCGCAGTAACGGTCCAGAAATAGCGGAGCCCCGTCACGTGACCCGGAGGTGGGTTGATTAGCGTAGAGTGCTCCACCCGCGCCCACTACGGGAGAATCTCCCTTTCGGCCAATATGTACGCCTCAGACGGAATTGCAGTGAACTACAGGACTACCGAACACAGGCCAAGGATCTGACAAATAACTCCAGAAGCGGGGTTACCCAGGAAAAATACTCAAAAAAAGCTGTAAGAGGGCCAGGAACCAACATAGAGAAGCCCTCCTTGAAGACACCCCTAAACTCACAGAGGAGATACCTCTGACGTGCGTAACAACGTACAATGTAGCTTCCAACGCTGTCAGCAAATCCATTAGAAAACACTGGAGAATCCTTGAGAGTAACAAGCACAAATGGGAGAAACCCCTTTTCTCCTTTAAACGAGCTAGGAGTATTAAGGATTCCGTTGTTCTCACTCGCCCCAAGAACACGAGTAGGGACGATAATCAGTCGGTCCTAAATGCTTGGGGCCTCCCACCAGTAACGGGCCATTTCCCATGTGGAGCCTGTAGCGTCTGCCATCTGACAACCCCTACAAAGCAACTAATACTGGAGACGGGGAAACTATGGACACAAAGGACACACACCAATTGTAATTCTACCAACGTGGTGTACCTGATCACTTGCCCGTGTGGGCTCAGATACGTCGGTATGACTTCACGCAAAGTGAAGCAGCGAATTTGCGAACATCGCAGCCATATCCGATGTAAGAAGAACATGACGAAACTCACGGATCATTTCTTGCAGACAGGGCATACTACTAATGATTTGAGCTGGACTATCATTGAACATTAAAATTGGGTTCAAACACACAACAATTATTGTTTGAAAAAGAGCAGCGTTGGATCTACCGTTTGTCCACCCACAAGCAAGGACTGAATGACAACATTCCGTCGGGTACAGTGATGAAACGTTGACATTTGAACATCTTGCTCCACCTTCTGATGACCTCTGACCACTTTACATGGGTCAGTCCCTATGCATTCCAACGTCCTGTGCCCAGCTCTACTGACTACTGGTACTCTATACACAATGCATGCACCAATCAGAGCCAGATGGAATTAAGGGTCCTTGATCATGTACATTTATGGGATACAGCTAGTTATTCCTTACCCCTTAATACAGCGCCTTCAATCGCCTTTTGGCTAAGCACTATTGCAAGCTACCGTAAGTTGCACCTCCCCCTATCTGATCCATAGACATTTTAGGGGTTTAGGTACCACCTCCCTAAGACACAGATCCGCCACAGAGGGTAGCGAGGGTCCTCAAAGGGCATTTCGTCTTCACAGGGTAGCACTCATGTGCTGACTCAGTACGTTAAGTGTACACTACGAAAGCGGAGTTATAATTGGAATTTTAATTTTTACATTATAATTTTGACCTTCTACTTTCCACCCTGATTTGCCAATCTAGCACGCCAAAGGTTTCTCTACTGTGAGGGAGAAATGTATACACAAAAGGTTGTCGACTGTTCAATAAGGCTTTAATTCGGATGAGGGTATAGGTTAGCGGTCTAGTTCTCCCATCACGTGACTGGAGCACTCTACGCTAATCAACCCACTTCCGGGTCACTTGACGGGGCTCCGCTATTTCTGGACTGTTACCGCAGTGTAGCGGTAATATTCGGGTCCGCGGCAGGCAACAGGCAGGTCTTTAGAGGGAGAGCTCCATACAACAAGTAAGTGAAACGGGTTGCCAGGGTGGGTAGCTACCTCTACCAGAAGGTACACGTGAAATTCTGACTCTTATTCTACCCCTATACGATTTTACAGGTAGCTTTACCCCCTCCCGGAACCCATGAAGTGAAGCCATTAATGCCTTCACGTAAGCGCCGAGTTCTCCATGCTTTTACGTTTTGTTTAATCCACCATTTCACAACGCGTACGCTTAGCGTTGTGACAGGGCACTATCACTGAGCAATTTACTTTTAATTATGCGATAACTTTAACTACATTGCAGTCGAAGTTATACGGGTATTGACCCGGACTCAGGACCCCTCCGTCTATACACTTACACGGAGTGGTAGCCTGTGTGACACGGTTGCATGAGTGAAAGTCACGCATGTCTTGACCCCTCCGTTAGCGCAATCATACGGATTGGATGTTTGTGTGGCACGTTTGCCTGAGTTTGGGCCAGACGTGTTTTGGGTTGCGCAATGAACCCAGACTTCTTTAAGCACGAGGTGATATAGCACTATAATCCTCTGTCGCACATGTTGAGGAACATCACAGTGGTCACGCAGTGGTCGTGTGTTTTTCATGTTTGTTCTCTCTTTTGCAGAGTACAGCGGCTCTTTGGAAATCCCACAAGGCCGCATTGGTGAAACCGTGAGTTTTGCCTGGCGCACACCCCCCATAGATTAGGATACGCCTTAGCGTGCGTATACCGCCATGAGGTTTCTGGTCCTGAAGAATGCTTAGCTAAAAATGCATCCATAAGCAGAAACATGTTGACCAACTTTCACGTTATTGTTTAAATCGGACTCTCCTGGTTTACCTAACCAGCCAGCTCGCGTCCGTCTCAGTGGTTTTAAACGATCACTGGTTCTCCACCATTAAAATTACCTTGGGAAATAACCAGCGATCTTTTAACCTGCACTACCCCTACACTTAAACTTCCCCCCCAAAAAACCCGCTCCGCTGTAATTTCAGGCGTCGTAGCACACCAGGGGGACACTCGGTCCCTCTGGTGGGAACCCAATGATGAAGCATGTCACCAACTAGGTTGGTGAGTGAGGGTTCTTCTAAATAAAGAGGTTTCTCCTCGTGCTGCCCCAGCAATTTCCCTCTTTTCTCGCTCTTTTGTTGTTATTAAGTATATTCGTCAGGGGGACGAAGAGTGATAATTCCCTCACTCTCTAGTTGGTAATATATTTCTTCCTTTAATGCCACACGATAATATCAACGCATTTCACGAAACAGTTACCAAAGATCTGATGAGATTTCGTAAACAAAAACAAAGAAACAATACCTCCCTTAATTTCACCAAAGAGCAATGGAGAATAATCAAATCCCTGTCTGAAGACGATAACATTATCATTCGCCCTGCTGATAAAGGGGGAAACATTGTGCTTTGGGACAGGGCCGCTTACATTGCAGAAGCACAAAGACAACTAGATGATACCAGGTTCTACGTCAAAACTAGCATGCAGGAGTACAATGCTAGTATTGTTGAAATATGGAGCATGCTGACTGAATGGAGAGACAGTGGTATCCTCCATTGGGAGGAATACTGTTACCTTAAATGTGACTATCCTAAAACACCAATCTTCTACTTGTTACCTAAGGTCCACAAAAACCCTAGTACACCACCTGGGACACCCATCGTCTCCTCGATAGGTTGTGTTTCTGAACATATTTCCAAATATGTAGACCATTTCCTCCGTGACTAGGTGATGGCCTTCCCGTCCTATATAAAAGACACCAAAGACTTCCTAGGGAAAATCAGAAACATAACTTGGGAGGAAGAATACCTCATGATAACAATGGATGTAAATTCACTTTATTCCATCATCGATCACTCGCTTGGTATATAATGCTGCCAGCACTTCCTGACCAATGGAAGAATCTGCTACCTGGAACATACTAAATGTTGTTAAAATTGATGAAATTCTGTCTTCTCAATAATATGTTTCTGTTCAATGGTACCATGTACAAGCAAGTCCTTGGCACAGCTAAGGGTACTTGTTTTGCCCCTAGCTTTGCCAACTTGTTCTTGGGCGTGTGGGAAGAAGAGGTTCAAAGAAACCTCATCTCTGAAGGAATGGAGAATAGGGTGGTCAGATGGCATAGATACATCGACAATCTATTTGTAGTATGGAAAGGGAGTGAGGAAAGTGCAAGAAATAGAAATGTCATAGCTAAACTGAATGACAATACTTTTAACCTCAACCTTACATACTCCATGAGTAGAAAGCACATCGAATTCCTTGATGTAGTGGTTGAAATTAAGAATAACCAACTCAGTAGTAAGCTACATAGAAAAACCACAGCATGCAACAGTCTCCTTCATGCTTTCAGCAGCCACCCGGAAACACTTAAATTGAGCATTCCATTTGGTGAGCTGTTGAGAGCAAGGAGGAACTGTAGCACTTAGGAGGACTTCCTTGCAGAACAAGTGAACATGATGACTAGGTTCATGGAAAGAGGATACCCTAGATGGGTACTGGAAAGGGAAAAGGAGTAGGTTAGCGAAAATCAAGAGAGAAGAAACCTTGGAAGAAAAACCTGTCCCCGAAGAAGATACCACCACCAGGGTGATTCTTACGTATAACAAAGAATCCAAAAAAATCTCCAAGATCCTGAATCAGAGCTGGAACATCCTATCCAGTGATTCTACCATCGGTCATGGAATACCAAACCGACCCCTAATCACATATAGGAAAGGCAAGAATCTTAGGGACCTGCTGGTTAAAGGAGATATCACCAATACACACCTGAATACTCATCTTGGTCTCCAGGGATTTTTTCCCTGCGGCCACTGCAAAGCTTGCCGCAACAGCACCATGAAACAGTCTTACCATACCCTGACGGGGGAGAGAAACATTAATCAATTTCTTACATGCGGAACCACATTCACAATTTACATTTTGGAATGTCCTTGCAAAAAGAGATACATAGGCAGCACTACACTAGCCACTAAGAAGAGGGTCCTCGAACATATGAGAGCCATCAGTAACAAAGACCCTCACTACCCGGTAGCCAGGCATTTTGCTAATTACCATCTCTCGAACAACTCCCTTTTTACCTACTTTGCCATAGAACAAATCCAGCAGAACCACAGTGGAGGGAACAGAGTACTGCATTTGTGCAAGAGGGAGTCCTGGCACATAATCAACCTTCAAACTAAAAGCCCGGATGGGCTTAACCAGGATGAGGAAATTAGTATCCATCTATATGACTAGGAGCTAGGACTAGTCCCCTCCCAGCTTGTCCTTATCTCTTGTTTGTCATGAGTTTTTCTGCTGTATATACTCCTTTCAGATCTGTATGCATGAAACTTGTTGTAACTTGAAGGATCTTAACCCTTACTGTGAGAGTAACTCATAGTTTTCTTTCTTTTAAACACAGGAGAAAAGGAAGGGGCCCACTTAGAGGACCTGCTCCAGCGTACCCCCCTAACCTTTTTTTTCAGCATCACCACGGTGGAGGGCAGCACTCCACAGATAAGAGATTTGTTTTACTTAACTTGAACTTAATCTCTGTAGATCTGGTGTGGAATCCATATTGTATATCTTTGATCACTTCACTTTCTTTAGTTTTTTCCTTCTGTGGACTTTGGTTTGTTGGATGGGTTTTGACTACAAACAGAGCAGTACGTCTTGTGACCTTAACATCCGTACATTCTGGCACTATGCCGAGAACAAGACTTGTTTATGACAGCGAGGTTTCTCTAGTCTAGAATCTAGTTGTTTCCCAGGGGTGGTCTTATTGCATGGGCACTTGCATTTATTTTGCCCTGAGTGATTGTACCTGTCGATGGGCACTTGCCATAGATCCAGTTATTTCCCACTTGTGACTTTGTCTTGGACATAGGCATAGCCATTCCGAGTTGCTATCTCGAGCTAGCATCCCCCCTCTTTGGAGCACTCGACCTTGTCCAGTTCTCCCAATCTACGAGGCCGGTCCCCACTTTTGTGGCACTAAGCGATGTTATGTTACTTTATCCAGCAGAGCGCACATGACACTTATGTTTATATATACTAATTCAATTTGTGAATTTATATTTTTTGTGTGCTCCATTAACGTTCATTAATGTCTGAGGGGTTCATATGTATGATGTAATACTAATCGTTTACCCCGATTTCACGACTACAAGATGGATGCCATTTTGGTGTAAGTGGTTTAACCTTCATTTGTCCCTCGTTACTTTCTATACTCTGTATGTATTGAAGTCATTACCCACAGTACAGTGTGTGAACAAGCTTGCTGTGCAAGCGAAACGCGTTACTGAATTAAAACCATCATCTGGTGAGATTACATACTCTGAGTGATCGCATTATTTGAACTGTTTCATGGATATATATATATGCCGCTTGGGCTATATTTGGTGTTCACGAACTTGACAGTATGTTTTCTCTGTCTATGTATACCTTGTAAAGGGGGAAGGCCTATATATAATGTGAGGCATATTGGCGCCAACCAGATTGACAAAGGCTTCTTGCAAGCCAAAACGCGTCTCTCTTGTCTCATGGGTTGAGGGTGACCTGTGAGAATAAACAAATGCCGTATCCTGACAGCCTGGAGTCCATGCCTTCTTTCATGGATGCTTCTGTGAGAGCTGGATTTTGTCTTCATTCAAATGCAGCGTGGGCGGTCGCCACGCTTTTCACGGAACACCAGTCGTTTGTGGCTCTCCCCTTCAACCGCATGTGTTTGGAGGAAGTACAGAAGTGCTTGTGGGTGAGCCCCCAAATGGGCAGCCAGGAGGAGGAACAAGGATGGCAGAAGGGGAAGACCTGGGTCACGCAGCGGGGCGGTTTTCGTGACTGTCAGCGTGTAGGTCTATGTCTCCCCAGCAAGAAATGCCTTGCCCAGAAATCTGGCGACATTTGGTGACTGGGCACTGCGGACGCCTATGCCGACGCAGTGAGGTGTGTTCGGCGTACACATTGTTATACATCGGTCCCCTTCAACCCGGAGTTTGTACCTGTTTTGAACTTATTCTCTATGCTGCGTGTTAATTCTGACATTGTGAACTTTCACCTCTGGCCCTGGTTTAATTGACCTAAGGTACTGACTTTTGCATTTCGAAAATTGGGCGGTGAACTTCTGCAAATCAACTTCAACCGTCATGTGGCATAATGGGAGCGGTAGTCCCCTCGGGCTTCAAACAGGCGCTTGGAGACTGATATTGAAGTCAGTAGGACACACTTAGTGTGCAGGTTGACCCCGTGATGTGACTACCATCAACCCTTTCCATTTGCCCCTCGGTTATTGTTGCGGAAATGTGGCACTTGCAACGTGATTGAAGTCAACGCTATTTTCGTGCAGAGGGCAAAGGTCGTAAGCTGGAGGATTTGTCAGTAGCCTCGGCAGACATTCCGGGTCAGAGGTGTTGTTTCTGTTTGATAATCTAGTGACTCGCAGCAGCATGTTGTTATAATTTTACATATTTTATCTTAGTAATTCAGGTGACAGGAGATGAAATGGTTGGCGTTGCGTTTATATTTTTATAATTTTCCCTTGAGCGCGGTTATTACACAATGTATGTAAGCAATCCATTTTTTCCTGTGCTTGTTACTGTAATGAGATAGTATGCTAATCTACATATGCACTGTGTAATTTACAATCAGAATTAGCTTTACCTGTAACTTGGCCAACTCGTAGATGCACTGAGCATTTATATGCCGCATGGGCTATATTTGGTGTTCACGAACTTGACAGTATGTTTTCTTGCTCTATGTATACCTTGTAAAGGGGGAAGCCTATATATAATGTGAGGCATATTGGCGCCAACCAGATTGACAAAGGCTTCTTGCAAGCCGAAACGCGTCTCTCTTGTCTCATGGGTTGAGGGTGACCTGTGAGAATAAACAAATGCTGTATCCTGACAGCCTGGAGTCCGTGCCTTCTTTCATGGATGCTTCTGTGAGAGCTGGATTTTGTCTTCATTCAAATGCAGCGTGGGCGGTCGCCACGCTTTTCATGGAACACCAGTCGTTTGTTGCTCTCCCCTTCGACCGCATGTGTTCGGAGGAAGTACAGAAGTGCTAGTGGGTGAGCCCCCAAATGGGCAGCCAGGAGGAGGAACAAGGATGGCAGAAGGGGAAGACCTGGGTCACGCAGCGGGGCGGTTTTTGTGACTGCCAGTGCGTAGGTCTATGTCTCCCCAGCAAGAAATGCCTTGCCCAGAAATCTGGCGACATTTGGTGACTGGGCACTGCGGACGCCTATGCTGACGCGGTGAGGTGTGTTCGGCGTACACATTGTTATACATCGGTCCCCTTCAACCCGGAGTTTGTACCTGTTTTGAACTTATTCTCTATGCCTCGTGTTAATTCTGACTTTGTGAACTTTCACCTCTGGCCCTGGTTTAATTGACCTAAGGTACTGACTTTTGCATTTCGAAAATTGGGCGGTGAACTTCTGCAAATCAACTTCATCCGTCATGTGGCATAATGGGAGCGGTAGTCCCCTCGGGCTTCAAGCATGCGCTTGGAGACTGATATTAAAGTCAGTAGGACACACTTAGTGTGCAGGTTGACCCCGTGATGTGACTACCATCAACCCTTTCCATTTGCCCCTCGGTTATTGTTGCGGAAATGTGGCACTTGCAACGTGATTGAAGTCAACGCTATTTTCGTGCAGAGGGCAAAGTCGTAAGCTGGAGGATTTGTCAGTAGCCTCGGCAGACATTCCGGGTCAGAGGTGTTGTTTCTTTTTGATAATCTAGTGACTCGCAGCAGCATGTTGTTATAATTTTACATATTTTATCTTAGTAATTCAGGTGACATGAGATGAAATGGTTGGCGTTGCGTTTATATTTTTATAATTTTCCCTTGAGCGCGGTTATTACACAATGTATGTAAGCAATCCATTTTTTCCTGTGCTTGTTACTGTAATGAGATAGTATGCTAATCTACATATGCACTGTGTAATTTACAATCAGAATTAGCTTTACCTGTAACTTGGCCAACTCGTAGATGCACTGAGCATTTATATGCCGCATGGGCTATATTTGGTGTTCACGAACTTGACAGTATGTTTTCTCTGTCTATGTATACCTTGTAAAGGGGGAAGGCCTATATATAATGTGAGGCATATTGGCGCCAACCAGATTGACAAAGGCTTCTTGCAAGCCGAAATGCGGCTCTCTTGTCTCATTGGTTGAGGGTGACCTGTGAGAATAAACAAATGCCGTATCCTGACAGCCTGGAGCCTGTGCCTTCTTTCATGGATGCTTCTGTGAGAGCTGGATTTTGTCTTCCTTCGGATATATATATATATATATATATCCTCCCTATAAGGACGTCCTCACAAAAGGGTGCCATCAAAGTGCAGAATTATTATTCCATCATACATCCAGCATCCAAGCCCTACACATTTCAAGGATCAAGGCTTTGTCATCAAAAAGCGTAGGTCTCAGATGCCGGATATGTGCTGGAAACATAAATCTGCACTTTGCTGGCACCCTTTCCTGAGTGAGTCCTTCCTTCCTTTTCATGCTGTCGGATGGAGGAATCACTGAAAATAGAGGTGCCCATGCATGGGAACTCACTACCACCGTTAGGGTCCAGGGAGGCATGCTGTGGGATTGTGTGAGGAGAACACATAAATATATAGTAGAATTATAGAGTCTTATGTCATTAATCTGACTAACCTATTGCACATAATTAAATCTTTTGTAAATCCTGGCTTATAGGAAGGAGTAAGTTCATGGTTTAGTGAGTTAGAAAAGGGTGTTAGAAGGGTTGGTTGATACCGTTGGTAATTTTAACTCATGCATTAATAACAATAGTTTGTGCAAATATTTTGTTTCTTTTGCTAACATTTTCTGAACAAATAATTACAAGCCGCAAAGTAAAAAAATAATATATTATAACTTTGTAATATGATCTTTATTGAGAGAGCATTCAGAATAACTTATATGCAGTCTTCATGCCAAACCCAAACAGTCCCTCAACAACCCCCTCTGACCCCACCTGCTCATACCCATGCACACACCTGTTGAGTAAACCCAACATTTGCAGAAGTAGTCACATTCCTAACGTTGTCCCCCAGGAGACCACTCATTCAAAATAAATTCCTATACTTAGGCCGAACCCACCCCCAGAACCACACGAGTGACAGTTTAAAGCTCAATAGGCACATTCCCCCAACATCGTTATCACAGACTATCATACCTGGCACTCAACACCATCGCAGATCTTCAGGGCAGTCGCACATCTGGAGTGTCCGTCAACGCTGTCAGCATTGCCCCCCACACCCACAGGTCATCCTTCAATTTCTCATCTCTCCTCACATGTTTCATGTGTAATTCCTCAGACACTGCCCATTCTGAAATATCTCTCAGCCAGTCTCTAAAGCTTGGAGTCTCTGGAACCAACCATCTGATAGCAATGCAGCACTTAGCCAGCACCAACCCCTAAAGCAGCCACTTCCTACTCATTTTTTCTTTGTCAGAGGATGAGAGAATGCCCAACAAGGCTTGTTTCATATTAAGTCATGTGTTCCAGCCCGAAGCCCCGTTTAATTTGTCTATCACTTCCTACCAAAATGGTGCCAGTGATGGGCAGGACCATGCCACTGGGAGGAAATCCCCCCCCCCACTGGAAGCAATACGCAGCAAGGGCTAAGTATTTGGCGTGCACAGTTTTGGGTGTAAGATACGCTTGGTGTACTTATTTACATTGTATCAATTTGAAAAAGGCATTGGATGAGACTCTCCGCACCCCCTCGTGCACACTCTCCCATTCAGCGGCCGTGATATGGTCCGATGTCACCCCTAGGCCTGGGCGGTGAACTCCGCTCCGCTCGCGGAGTTTGCGGAGTTTTCGGAACTCCGCGTTACACGGAGCTCGCGGAGATCCGAAAAACTCCGCCTGCGCAGCGTAGCAGAGTTTTTTTCCTCGCTCGCGTTCGTCAACGTCAAGTTGGCGAGCGAGGAAAATCCACCTCACGCCGAGATTTTTCCTCGTTTGCAATCGTCAACATCAAGTTGGCGAGCGCGAGCGTGGAAAATAAACCTCCCGGCGAGATTTCTCAATGCGGGGAGTTCAGGTTTCTCATTGCTAGTGGTCGCGTATGCTCGCGACCGCTCGCATTGAGAAACTGCCCGTTCGCGTTGGGAAAGCTGCAGCTTGAGTAAAAATCTACTCGAGTGGCAGAAAGGAAAGCAGCGCCCGCTTGCGCTGTGCATGGTGCCGTTCGCGATAATTGCACAGTGCGGACAAGCATCCGGCACTGAAAATCACTGCGAACTGCATTTTTCTATCGCACTCCGCCGCTTGCGGAACTCCGCGTAGCGCGGCGGAGGGTTTTTTCCACTTCGCGGAGTTTCGCGTAGCGCAACTCCGCGAACTCCACCCAGGGTTAGTCACTCCACCCCACCTGTCGTTTTTTTCTATTGATGGTGCTGGAATGTTTTCTTGCAGAGCTCAATATATGTTTGATATCAGCTGCCTTCATAGCCAGCATTACCAACAATGTATGTGATGAGGTCAGTGCCTCTGGAAAGCATGAGCAGATCTCACACAATGCAACCGAAAATTTAGCGTATTGAAGATATTGTCTGGTGCCAAGGGAAAAGGTCGCGATAGAGGCCTCTTGGGGAACAAACCGACCATTAGGATAAAGGTTCCCTAGCGAGGAGCAGCCGACTGCCAGCCACCGTGCAACCTACATTGTATTAGCCATTTTCACGAGGGGTTGCAGTGACCAGATGTGCAGGTCCAGTGCATATGGTGCTCATCTGATCACATATTTGGTCGCTCCCACCTTAATTCTCCCGGGCAAATAGCAAACAGCAGTGGACAGGGGGTAAGACTGTCCTACCTCTCCTCACTCTCGCCCGTGGGTCTGTGTTCAAGAGCTTCACCCATTGGAGGTATTTGTCACCTAGATCCACCTTCACTAAGACCGACCACAAATAGCACCAGGTCAGCAAATCGAAAGCCAGTTCGATATCCAACAATGCCAATCCGTACACATTGTCTGATAGTTGTACGGCATGATGCACATGGGAAAGGCATCTCAGGTTACATAGGGTGTTCCTTCTCAGAATGAACCCACATTGATCCATATGGATAAGTGATGGGAGATATCCCAGTAGATGAGTAGCCAAGATTTTGCTAAGTATCTTCACGTCTACATTTGAAAATAGAGAGGGTATGGTAAGAGGAGGCCTCTGTTGGGTCCTTGTCCATCTTAGGGACCACAAACACTATCACCTCCCTCATGGAGACTAGGAACCAGCCCTAATCCAAGGCCTCATTATACACCTCAAGTAGCTTGTCCGCCAGTGGGCCCGCGTTCCTATGATGAAATTCTGCTGGCAGCCCATCCCTCCAGGGCCCTTTGCCATCATCATGCTACGTATGGCTTTGAGAATCTCTACTCTGGTTAAAAGAGCGACCAAGATCTCACTGTCTCTCTCTGTGAGACACAGCATGTCCACCCTTGACAGATACAGCTGTCTGGTTCTCATTATCCAACCTGGTGGGGCTGAGTATATTTTACATAAGGGAGCCATAAATGTATCAATGATGGCCCGCTGCCTGCTCATGAGCCGTCTCCTGCCATCCTTGACCAACAATATTGGAGTGTTTTGGACTTCACTTTTTTCCAGTCAGGTAAGCATCCCTCCCGCCTTAAGCCTCTGTCGATAGGTGGTATATGTGAACTTCTCAAGCCTCTGCCAGTCATCTAGAAGGTCTCACCTACACTGCTGAAAGGCAGGTAGTTTACTGGGATCTGTGGGCAAAACCTTTTCAATATTATGAAGGTTGTCCTCGTGTCTACCCAAGCTCAGTTCTAGTTGTGTCTTGACACCATATGTGGTTTTTAAGCCTTCCCCACGAAGAACCACCTCTATGGCATCCCAGTCTGTGGCTGCACTGCCCCAATTTTCCTCAAAATAATGTGACAGCGTGTTGGTCACCATAGCTGCAAATATCGGGTCTATGAGTTTCTCCACCCTGAGCCACCAAAGCGGAATCACCACTGCCCCCCAACGTGTACCCCCACCAAGAACCGGGAGTGATCGGATAGATATTGGGCCAAGTACGCCACAGCCATCACACCCCGCGCTAGGGCAGTTGAAATGAAGCAGTAAACCAACGACTTTTCACAGTCTTCCTCAATTAGTGCAAACTAGGGAGTGATTCACAGGTGTCTGGAGTAGCAAATGCCTCAGGATTTTGATGGATTTCACTTCACTGGCAGGAGCCTCTGCAAGGAGCAGCCACTCTGCCATCTTGCCTGGCCACTCCCCCTAAGTTGCAAGATTATAGATAAAACCAGAATGAAAAATAGAAAAGGGTCCATTGAAGTGGAAATGGCAGATTTAAGAGATCGTGTTTACAACCAGATGAAGGTGGCGGAAAAGAATTCTCAAAAGCAACAGAAGATGATGAGACATTTACTCATTGTTGGCTAATTAATAAGGATTTATTCATGTGTTTTTAGTGATTAAAAAAATAATCAGAATGGGGGGAACTGTGGAGGTTTTTTGAATGTGCAATTTTGGGTGACAATTTATTTTCAGTACTAAGTTTTATGGTTGATTTTAGTTGTAACTGCTGAATTGATACCATTGTGTGTAAAAGCATTTAAAAGTGTGTTTATTAATATGATTTAGTTGAGCCACAATTTTAATTGAGACACCATTTTTATTAAAATGGATGTTGTACTGTTCAAACTGCTCCTGCGCATTTCCCGTCCCACAATGTCCCCTTGAATGTCTTCTCTTCCCTTGGTTTCTGCAGTCTCCACGGAGCAAAGGATTGTGATGCAACTAGTTATTTTCCTACGAGCGCATGAATTGTGAATGAAACTTTCTTTGTGTTCTGAAAGCAACAACTTCAAAGTTTTTCCTCTGTAGCTCCTGATGTGGGCCTGGTGGAAAACACTGGTGGCTGGGCTATTGTTTAACTAATGTAACATAATGTGGTATGCATCTCTGGACAGCAACACTGCAGAAGCTGCAGGAGACTTCTGTAAAAATGGGTTTGTTCTATGTGCAATATAATTGCGTGTCATTCTCTGATTTGTCTGAAATGTGTTGTCACTAGTGATACCAATGTGAGTTTGAAAATGTGCTCATTATTAATGCTAGAAATGTGTATAAAAGTCCCTGGTTTTCGAGGGTGAACCATGTTCCTCCCAGAACTCTGCCCGATTCACTAGAAACTATTCTGAGTTTCTTCTGAGACTCTGCTAAATTTCTTATTTGATTTTGCTGTTTTCTTGGAGCTTATATTGCGTTTTGGCCTGTTTCCTGTCATGGGCACTAGGCCTACCCACACAAGTGAGGCAACGTTTTTATCAGGAGACATCGGGAAATGTGGGGAGGGTGGAGTTTGGTGGACTCACGCAGATTCCAGAACTTTCCATCACAGAAATGTGGGCAAAATGTGTTTTTTTGACAAAGTTGGAGGTTTGCAAGGGATTCTAGGTAACAGAACCTGGTAAGGGCCACACAAGTGACCCCATCCTGGATTCCCCTGGGTGTTATTTATATATATATATATATGTCCTCACAGAACGGCACCTCCTTACGTCGCACCGAACAGAGACACGGTGACACCAGCAGAGTTGAGTCCAAAATTTTATTTCATTATTTTATCGGGCTATGACGCGTTTCGGCAGGATCCCCTGCCTTGTTCACACAACGGAGCCACACTCCCATTTTTAGTTTTATAGTAATTACTAATGAAACCCACGTGATGCATACACCCCCATAGGCATGGACAACAGACTAAGCAGAAAGTGTTACATCAAGATAGCCTACACTCATGAAATTAAGTCAAATTTACTTCAGATGTATTTCACATTCTTTATATTCTAAAAATACTCAACCAAAACACGACTTGTGCATTGTGCCATGGATTGAAATTGTAGTGTATAAACCACTTCCTACTTCTGGTCCTTCATAGCTATGCAAATTAACTTTTTTCAAAAAACTTTATTGTTCCAAATTTTGACGATGCATCCCAGAACATGGCAAATGAATCCTTTACTATGAAAATTGAATATATTGATAAGTACAGATGTTGCTCGGTTATACCTTGGTCAGACAATTTTGGGCCAGTGCCCAAACCTATATAAGTGGTAAATATATTTTTCAACAATCAATCCTCTCATAATCATGTATAGTTCTATGGATTCTAGTAATCATTCATCATTTCTAACCATTTTTCCTGTTGGGTTTCCCATATTACCAATCCAAATATTTTCACTTGCACCCTACAATCCCCTTTATGCAAATGTCGCAAAATTCTAAAAACAATTGAATGTGCAAAAATCGCAATATGTGCAATGTAATATCCGCCCTTTCCATGGATAAATAAATAACATATGCAAATTACGCTTCAACTGTAAACATACCACTCTGTGCAACATGCGCTTAACGGACAATTGTGCAAATAAGCAATTTGAATAAAGATTTAAGAAAACCCACATGAATATAATTTTAAAGATTTTTGATTAAACCAATAAAATCTGGATGACTAAAAGCTCAAGACTATACCCATTCCTGTTCCTACTCGAGGATAATATTATATAAAACCACATTTATACAATAAAGAAACCCAACACAAGGTTATTAAAACCGAGTCCATCCTGTGTCATTCTAAAAAACACTTGCCATGAAAGTTACATAAATACATCTGTACCTTTAGGATCTAAATATAGTTTGTTTGATATGCAGAGTCTTTATCATGTCCATCACTACACAAGTTCCTTAAAATATCTACCACCCGTGTTAAAATCTAAAAAAACTAAAGAAAACAAAACAAACGGAATCAAAAGTTCATATATTGTTTAACGAAGAGAGATTAGTCTTAGGGTAGTACTAGATGGTATTCTTTTGGATAATTTTTGAGAAAAACTAAGAAAAAACAATGATCTATATTTTAATCCCTCAAATCACGGAAATTGCCCTGAATCACATATATAGGCCCTTAGTAATGTATCATCTTCCTACAGCAGATGTACATGGAGTCCTTCATCCGAATTGAGACCCTTAGGGTTTTTACTGTCCAACATTAAAATGTACCTGGACTCCAATTTTCTCAGATCTAGTTCTCTGTTACCCCCTCTCCTTTTCTTTGGTACAGCATCCAAAACAAAATAGGATAGATCTTCTATCTTCCCTCCATGGACCTCATTAATGTGGCGTGCCACTGGATAACTAGGATCTTGGTTTTTAACTGCTCTCAAATGCTGTAGTATCCTAACATGGGCCATGTGGATAGTGCTTCCTACATATAACATAGGGCAGGTACAGGTTAAAACATACACTACATGATCACTTCTACAATTCAGACTTTTCAATATTTTCCAAGGTCTCTTCCACAAGGGCATTTGGATTTCTTTTTATTTACTCCATGTTTACAGGCTTTACATTTGGAGCACCTGCTGAAACCAGGACTTGGTTTCAACCAGCTTTCCTTTTCCCCCATTCGGGACTGTTGGTCACCAACTGTTCCCTCATGGATTTCGCCCTTCTAAATGACAGAGAGGTTTTTTGGAAACTATTTCTTTCAGGACCGGATCTCCTCTGATAAGATGCCAATGCTTACCCAGGCTGGCTCTCACCCTCGCCTGGTAAGTATTATATCCCATAATTAATCTTAACTCTGATTTAGGATTTGACACCTTATCCTTCTTGGTCCTACCAGTTTCCCCAAAGAGAATGTCTTGTCTAGTCATTGTGTTCACTTTACTTAATGCCTGATCTAAAACCCTCTGGTCATAGCCCCTCTGTCTGAATCTTACATTGAGTTCCTCCTGTGCTGCTTCTAAAGTACTACTCTCACTGCAATTCCTTTTCATTCTTAGTTGCTCCGCATATGGAATACTCTGCTTTAACTTTTGAGGATGAAAACTTTGACTATGTAAAACAGAGTTCCCAGCAGTGGGTTTCCTATAGGTGCATGTATGTAGCTGCCCCTCTTTGATAAAAACCTTCAAGTCCAAAAAATGGACACAGGATGGACTCATGTTATCGGTAAAAGTCAAGTTAAGATCATTCACATTCAAAGAGGAAATGAATAATTTAGCTTGTATTGGACATCCTCTCCATATCACGAAGAGGTCATCGATGAATCTGACCCACAATTTGATGTTGTTTTGCCACTGGGCTTTATACATGGTCCCGAGTACCTGCTCCTCCCACCAGCCCATGTGAAGATTCGCATAGCTGGGGGCGAAGCAGGTACCCATCGCCGTCCCCCTTAGTTGCTTAAAAGTATCATTGCCAAATTGGAATAGATTGTTCTCAAGGCAAAATTCTGCCATTCTTAAAAGCATTTCTGAATGTTGGTACAAACAAAGGGGTCTGCTGCTTAAAAAGTGCCTCAATGCTCTTAGTCCATCCTTGTGGGCAATACTTGTATAAAGAGATGACACGTCAAGGGTCATTAAAAGATCCCCCTCTTCCCATTTAAAATCATGCAATATTCTCAGGAAGTCTCCAGTGTCTTGGATATGTGAGGGTAAACCGTTGACAAAATCCTGTAAAAAATGATCTAAAAATCTGGACGTTGTCTCTAGGAGACTTCCAATAGCAGATATAATGGGTCTGCCTGGTGGCTTCTTGACATCTTTATGGATTTTTGGGATCAGATAAAAGATAGGCATCACGGGATGGTCAACTTTCAAATAATTCATTTCAGATTCCGTTATTAGACCTAGGGTTCTCCACCGAAATAGTTCTTTATGATACTTTGCCTTGACTTCTAACAGACTGCTAGATGGTACTTTCTGGTAGCAGTCCTTCTCTTTGAGTTGGAGCTTGGCCTCAACATCATATTGATCTAAAGGCCAAAGGACCACGTTTCCCCCTTTATCCGATTGCCTGATGACTATATCTTTTCTCTCTTTGATCTTCTGAATAACATGATTGTACTTAGTATCTTCTGGTTTTTGATCACGATAAAAATTTACTTTAGATTCCTTGGCCAGTTTCTTCAGATTATCGATAACCAGTTCAGCAAATGTGTCTATGGAATCTTTGGGCATCATCGGTGTGAAGTTTGATTTTCTCTTAAACTGGGTTTTTATGGTGCCATGAACATCCAACCCCAATGTCTCTACCACATCCTCTGTGATTTCTGAACTTCCCAATGGGTCAGCCTCACGTTCCAGCTCATCCAGATCTCTTAGTAAATCTAGGTCAGCCACTGTGAGTGTTCCTGCTCCTTCATGTGGCTTGTTGGTATCTTGAACACTATCACTGCGTTTTCTCTTGTGGAAGTATTTACGTAATTTCAGGTTGCGTATAAACTTAAAAAAGTCTATTCGCATTTGGGGATAATCAAAGTTCGTGCGACTACAATAAGATAAGCCAAGTGACAGAGTGTCCAGATCTTCTTTGGATAACTCTAATTTTGATAAATTTATCACTGTGGTCTGATTTATAGATGTCATTTGCGTCTGAATTCCTTCTTTTTGGAACCCGATCTTAGTTCCATTCCTTCGTCGTTTTCGACTTCTCTTTCGCTTCTGTTGTATCCCCGACCCTTTACTCCTCTCTGAGGTCTTTGCCTGTTGTTTGTATTGCGGTCCATCCCTAAAAAACCGAACTCCTGAATTACGGTTGCTCGTTTCAAGTGAGTACTTGCTATATTTCTCATCTCTTCCCCATCAGTATCTGGTTCTGAGCTCCATTCAGAACTTGTTTCTTGTGTTTGCCTGTCTCTGTTTTTATTTGTTGGTCCAGAATATGTATATATTTTATTTTTTAGACCAAAATCAGTTCAAATCCAAGAACCACGAAAGCAGCACACGTGATGGCAGCAATTCCATTTTTTGTACAAAACAACGCTGTTAGACTTGGCATCTTTGGCATGGTGTCCCCTGACTTTTTGCCTCTGCCTCCTGTATTTTTGATGCTGTGCTGGATTTCGTTTTTGCTGGCTCAGATGCTTTGGGCACTTTGCCACTGCTGATCAGTGTCAAAGTGCAAGTGCTCCCTGGGTAAATTGTTGTTACAATTGGTTCTCCCTGATTGGCATATTTGATTTACTGGTAAGTCCCTTGTAAAGCGCACTGAGTGTGCCAGGGCCTGTAAATCAAATGCTACGAGTGGGCATGCAGAACTGATTGTGCCACCCACATGAGTAGGTTTGAAAAGGTAACTCAGGCCTGCCACTGCAGTGCCTGTGAGCAGTTGTTAACTGCCATGTTGACTTGGCAAGTGCACCCACTTGCCAGGCCCTAACCTTCCCTTTTCTTACATGTTAGTCACCCCTAAGGTAGGCCCAAGGTACCCCTGTGGGCAGGGTGCAGTGTATGTGAAACGTAGGACAAGCCCTGAGGTGTGTGGCATGTCCTGATAGTGAAATCCTGCCAATTTTTGTTTTTCACTGTTGTAAGGCTATCTGTACCCATAGGATAGAATGGGGAGTTGGCTCATAACATCTTATGAGCATTACTGGCCATGGGAACAAGATGGGAAAATTAAGTTTGATATGTCTGAACTCGGAATGTTAAGATGCATCTTTTAGTGAGGGTGATTTGTACATTCTGTGTTTGAAAATACCACTTTTAGAACATAGGTATTTTCTTGCCTAACCATCCAGCATGCTTCCCATCTTTTGATTCCCGGTCCAGGGTTTGTTAGATTGTTATGATGAAGCCAAGGAGGCTTGTTTTTATTATTATAGCATTTTGTAAAAATCAGTAAAAAAAGTGGAAAAATAATTTTGTTGAAATATGTAAAAATATAGGAAATGCATTAAAATGTAAATTATGCTAGTTGAAGGGACAGACCAGATTATGAGGAAGACATAGTGTCCATGTATGTGCTGTTTTCTATGTCTATTGTACTGTCCCTTTAAAAATGAAAAAATCTAATTAAAAAATAACTTTGACAAAGGCTGGGATCAGCTGAAACGCATCAGGACGGACATCGTGTTACGACCTTATGAATAAAAGAAATTCTGCTTACCGGGAGTGCCTGCATTTGCTCTTTCTTGTGGGGGCTGTTGGAAAAGATCGAGACTGGTGCCGTTCCAGTCGCAGTGCACCCGCACCCTGGTGGATGAGATCGCTCACATACGGAGTTTGGAGGAAATTGGCGCGTTGCGACTGAGAGCGATTCCCGCCGCCGCGACCTTCCCGCTTTGCCCTGCACCTGGACTGCAGTTTTATTTTATCTGAGGACTGGGCTGCGATTAGTTGTATCAGGGCTTGTGTGCAAGTATTTTGAAAACAGTGGGAAGTAATCGTTGAGCGATCACCCTCGCGGCAGTGTTTGTAGTTCCGATCAAGAGGACGCTCTCGGAACTATGTTGTATTCTGTACAGGAAGACACTGGTAGCCATGTTGTAAGTTTCTAAGTCTTCTTTATTAGTTCCAGGTCATGTGGTATCAATCAAGGTTCAGCCATGTAACAGCTCCTGCATCTCCTACACCAGTCCCACCAGGAGCAGCCTGCCTAGCTGCTCAGCCCATCTCCAACTGTCATCCACTCATCCACACAGGCACCCAGGCATTCCATTCATCACATTCATACCAACATTCCGTTGCCATCTCTCACTCTGGCTGAGCAGCTAGGAAGACCTAGGCTGATTACATATGAATGTAAAACTCAGGATATAACATTATCCCTTTCCTTTAAATAGAAACCAAAAATTACAATACGAAAGAAAACTATACACAAAAAACAGAAATGTACATAACTCAGGGATGCAACTAAAAGTAAAACATCACAAGAGAATGAACATGCAAATCAAGAAAAGATGGGCAAAATACGACATAAAAACGTGCATCAATATCCCCCATCCTCCCTCATAACAAATTATCAAAATATTTAGAAGCGTAAACTTGTAGCAATCAAATACACATTGTAATACTTTGAAACAAGCTGTAAAATATATACTATAATGCAAAAGGTAAAAACCCCGCAACGCCAATCCCAACAACAAGGGAAACTGCCAAGAAATGGGACAACGACCCATAACACTGTGTGAGGGGCAAGCACCCACACCCACACCCTAGTTGTACTTTTGTACTGCACGCAACTATAAATGGGGTGTACCCTTGATGTACATTAGTACTGCGCACAACAGTAAATGGGATATAAACCCATAACTAACCCTGTGAAAGGGTTACCGTAAAATCGATTAAGTATGGGAACTAACCCATGACCTAAACCTCATGTAGAGGTTACTAACTGGGACTCAAACCCAACACTGTGATAGGGCTAACTCCATAGCCCCAAACCCATCCCTCATTTAAGGAATGAAATATGGCCAAAACCTATCCCTCATGTAAGGGATCATATGTGATGTCCACCCACTAGGAGACTAGGACGTCCCAACCATTAAACTGTGTATAACTGTGGCATCACTACATATCAAACTTTGAACATGTTAATACAATTCTAACTGTGCCCCACACCGGTGAGCGATCTCTCACCCGAATTGCACTAGGAAGCAATCACCCTTGAATAAGAGAACTAAATAGTGAACATGCCTAACAGTAATCATACTGAAAGAGCAAAACAATGCAGAAATAGTGACTACTACACATAATGACACACTTTCAACTTTTTACCTACATGTCATAAATAAATTCTCAACATGTCAAGTGAAAGTACACAACCAAAATCACATTGTATAGACCTCATATGGTTGAAATAAAAATTACTTGCAATATAACACCAAAACCAGAAATAAATCTTTCCATTACCGCAGCAATATGCCCCCAAAATTACCGTCTGAAAGAAATGTAACATCCATGGAGGAACGGATGTAGTGTTCACTAAATCCAGGCACATAATTCAGGCTGAGATAATAATGTCAGAGGACCCCCAAATGAATAACAGGTAGCAGACCAACTGGATGCTAGCACAAAAGAACTGCAGACCCACACGATCCACGGCGTGACGATGCGTGAAAAAGCTGCTACGGAGGATCCGCTACACAGCTGACAGACGTGCCGCAACTCTCTGCAATGCCAAGCTTCTTTTTACAATAAAACTTTATTCCTATCAGGATCGAAGCAGCGTGGTTGGCAACTCCTCGTAATGGAATCCTGGACCAGCAAAAGGGACAGACGACAGCGGTTGCCAACCACAAGATGGCGGCACGCTTAGGATGTCGCTGCAGAGTGGCTCACGGTGCGTACAAGCACCAAATCATGAAAGGACTACCATGTCGCAGAGACGTCACAGATGAAGGCTCGTCGAGAACGAAGACACGTCACTAGAGGTGCAACGCAAGACACCCAAGGAGAAGGTAAGCACGCTCATGACTCGTGCCTCAATTTTAAAGCATCAGTTAAACTGTCGTGGCTGCGGGGAGGCCTCAGGAGAGCATAAAAATAACAGACAAAAAATGCCTCACCAGCGAAGTCGTGGACCCTCTGTCGACACTTGTGGGAAAAAGCTCTCCTCAGTAAGGCAGATCGAAAGAGCATGACAAAGGTAGAAATAGCCTTTTCTGCGCGAGAGACACCTCAGTTCTTGTGCCCATAGCCAAACTTTGCGCAGACCACACTTGACTGTGTGAGAATTTCACATGTCCAACACCAACTTGAAGACATGTCCCACGCCGTCCATAACAAATGTATGTCCAACACTCCAATCCAGTTTGTACAGATGTAGAGGTTCAAACAAGTATCCACTATGTTAAATGTCCTTGAATGTGCAAATGTGCTTTCCGTGTGTCCACAGCAGAAATATTGGTAAAACAACACTGCCCCTGTGTGGCGCTGGTGAAAAGTAGAGAAGAAATATGCATACTGTACATCAAGGCTCAGTCTGCGCCACATCACTGTATTTCGCTATAGAAGAAAGCTCTTGAGACCATGTGCAGCACGTTTGTGAGGGGCTTCCAGTCATCCACTTTGTAAAATGTCCTTACTTGTGCTCTACTTGAAACCAAAGCACAAGACTTAGCAACACCACACCACTCTTGTGTTGCACTTGTGAATAAGCTTCACAGAGTTAGATTTTAACTCACAACTTGAACAGCCACAACTCCTTTTCGCGACAGATACATCCATGCGGCACATAAAAGGAAGTGGTAGGGCAGACATACCCTAACATAACAGACCATACCTGTGGTCAAGTCCATGGAGCAAGTTCAGGCTGGTGGGAGGGCCGTCCGTTGACTTGGACTCTGGTGGGACTGGCTTGCCTGTTGCTCCATACACAACGCTCTTTACTTGGTTTCAGGTTGATTTCTTCCGTCAAAGTTCTCAGGTTTCTCTTGGTCTCTTCGTTTCTGTAATCTTTAGAGTATCTTTGTTTCTGTTTCAATCCTTGAAGACGCATGAGTCCAGGTCCGCTCGTCGCCAAAAAGATGTTGTATTCTGTACAGGAAGACACTGGTAGCCATGTTGTAAGTTTCTAAGTCTTCTTTATTAGTTCCAGGTCATGTGGTATCAATCAAGGTTCAGCCATGTAACAGCTCCTGCATCTCCTACACCAGTCCCACCAGGAGCAGCCTGCCCTAGCTGCTCAGCCCATCTCCAACTGTCATCCACTCATCCACACAGGCACCCAGGCATTCCATTCATCACATTCATACCAACATTCCGTTGCCATCTCTCACTCTGGCTGAGCAGCTAGGAAGACCTAGGCTGATTACATATGAATGTAAAACTCAGGATATAACAAACTACACGGCCAGCAGTAATGACGTCACAGAATGCGACGATGTCCGGAATCGACCTGGACCGGGAACGCTTAGAGGAAGTTAAGCTTGTTTTCAGAGATGTGGAGGGAGCGACCAGCGGTACCAGTGGAAGGGCGTTATCAGGAGACCCAGGTACATTAACTTTGAAACAAAAGCTTTTTAAGTTAGAAAAGCTGAGTAAGAAAGAAATAAGTAAATGGTGGGAGCTGACATCGCTGATTAAATACCTAGAGCCAAACGTGTGCCACGAGGGCTCAGGATCATCAATGTGCCCACCTATGAATTTCCTCATCCAGGATTATTAGAAGAATGGGCAATGTTCTCAGCTAAGACCAGTGCTGGGATGATAGAGATCCTGGTGAAATATGCTGAGCTGGACTTGGCAAAAATAGGAGAAGAGCTGAAATGCCTATGGGAGGAAATAGACAATGAGGATAATTCCAATTTTGTCAAAGAATTTACTGACAAAATGATGGAACGGCTACGAAGACATGAAAATGAAGTCAAATTTAAAAAACAACAGAAATTCCAAAGAGACAAGAAAGATTATATGGAGGGGCGTATTTTGACATTCGCCAAGAAATATGACAATTACAGAAAGGGATTACTCAAGAGGACGTTCAAAGAAAACAAGATCTAATTTCCTCTGGATCCAGTTCTGATGTTAGTACCGATGACGGGGACAACTCTGGGATCAGAGCTGGCGCATCGAGTTTTCAAAACGAGTATCGTTTGATACGAGAAGCAGAAAAGCCGAAGAAAGACAAACCCCCCCGAGGAAGGGGCAGGGGGAGAGGAAGAGGCGAAAGCAAAGATGCCGGACCCGAAGAAGTAAATGGAGAGGGGACGCAAGGCAAACGGAACCTGCGCCAGAAGAAGAAAATATAGAGGACACTTTAACTGTGCTTAATCTCTCACAGAGGTAATTAACACAGGGAGAAACAACTCTGTTGCAATTTGGCCTTTCCTTTTGCCCTTCCTCCGGATTCGATTATGCTCAAGCCAGGTTCGATTTGTTTCTGTTTGTCAGAAAGTTAAAACTAAACAAAATTCATAAATTGAAAAACATGTCTGCTGTCTCGATCAATATACCAACATGTAATCTGGCGATAGGTGAAGCTGAGGGGCTTTTAGCATTGGAGAACTACAGAGAGAAAGCAAGGGTTTGGATCCTAATGTTGACATGGAATATTTGATGTCAAACTTGGGAATCGATACTAGATCTGCCAGTATGAGTGGCTTCAAATCTAAGTCCTGCTCCATCCCCATTACAGCTCATGATACTTTGGACTGTTTTCATGAATTAGTCATACATGATTTGGTTGAACTAAGAAACAAAAGTATGGGATTTAATGATAACCTAACACCTGAATTGAGGAAGGCGTTGAAAGCTTTGAAGGAGGATTCTTCAATTGTCATTAATAACAGTGACAAGGGGGAATGTAGTAATAATGGACGCATTGCAATATAATCAAGAAGCCATGAGGCAATTACAGAATGGGGAATGTTATCAAGTTATAACACTAGATGAATATCGTGAGTGTGTGAAGAAATTTCAAATACAGCTTAAGGTGTGGTACGATGCGGGTATTTTGGACCAGGATGAGTTTAACTTTTTATGATCAGAACATCCTAGGATCCCATCCTTTTATTTATTGCCTAAAGTCCACAAAGATTACCCAACCCCCAGGAAGACCTATCGTTTCCTTGAATGAAAGTTTTCTAGAAAATGCAGCCATTTATATCAATTCCTTTCTTTTCCCCTTTGTTAAATCGCTACCCTCGTACTGTAAAGATAGTGGAGATTTCCTTACAAAAATCTATGATTTGGCATGGAATGACTCGTACATCATGATTACGCTTGATGTCACTGCTCTTTATACTTCAAACAGTCATGAACTAGGAATGCTAGCATGCGAGTACTATTTAAAAAAGAGACCAGCATGTTTTTTAGAACATACACACATGTTGTTGGACATGATTCGTATCTGTCTGAAGGACAATATTTTCATGCATGACGGAAGGGTCTACAGGCAGATTATGGGGACTGCCATGGGCACCTGCTTCGCCCCCAGCTTTGCCAATTTGGTTATGGGCTGGTGGGAGAAGCAGGTGGCCTGGGTGGATGAAAATGCCAAGTATGTCCAACATACGCTTGTTTGGACCCGCTACATTGACAATTTATTTTTGTTATGGAGCGGGTCTAGGCAGGAGGCTGAGGAATATGTGGCGATTTTAAACAACAACCCCTACAACTTGCATCTCACTGCGCAGATGAGTATTAATGAGATTTCATTTTTAGATATCTTATTGCAGGTGAAGGATGGTAAAATCAACACCACTGTATTCCACAAAACAACAGCTGGCAATAGCACTCTGCATTTTAAAAGTCAACATCCAACTAATCTAAAAGCTAGCATTCCGTATGGTGAAACATTAAGGTTAAAAAGAATTTGTAGCCAAGACCTAGAATTCCAGGGACAAGTGCAAAGAATGAACCAGAGGTTTAGGAAACAAGGGTATCATCCCAAGATGCTAGTGGAAGCCAAACGAAAGTCAGAAACGGTCTCAAGAAACCAGTTGCTTTATCCCAATGACAGGGTTTCAAAGGGAGGTACGGTAGCTAGATTGATCACCTGTTTTAATCAAATGTCCCCTAGAGTCTACCAGATATTGAGAAGACACTGGCAGGTGGTCAAAAGAGACAATGTCATTGGTAAAGATTTACCTATGGCGCCCTCTGTGGCATATAGAAACGGGAGGACACTGGGTGACAATCTAACACACAGCTACTTTGATGGAGGCTGTAAGCCGGAGACGTGGCTATCCACTGTGAGAGGGTTTTATAAGTGTAACAGTTGCAAGGCCTGTAGGATGGTGAAAAATGTCCTCACATTTAAATCTAGTGATGGACATTTGATCAAGATAAAGGGCCTTTTTAATTGTAACACTGACCATTGCATCTATGTACTCAGCTGCCCATGTCAATTGATGTATGTAGGGAGCACGATTTTTCCTTTGAAAAAACGGATGCTAGAGCATCAGCGAGGAATTAGGAACCAGGATTTTACCTACTCCGTGGCTAAACACTTTTATGATAAACATGATAGTGATCCTGGCCTACTGATGTTCTTTGCGATTGATAGGGTTCCCCCAAGCATCAGAGGAGGCAATAGAGTACTGAACCTCAGACGTCTAGAATCAAGATACATCCTGGATCTGAATACGAAATTCTCAAATGGTCTTAATAGGGATGAGGAGCTAGAAGTACATTTGGGTTGAATGATAATTTGTACATTGTCCTGCTCCCCTCCCAACATTTTAGAATATGCCTTATCTTGTTTTAATACTGAAATGTAAATTGGTCAGAGACATTGAAATATTGTGTAACAGAAGACGGTTTTAGCGTTGCACTATGGCACTTTATATATCAGGATATTCCTGATTTGAGATTCAAGGATATCTGGCACGTGTGCACTTTGGGTATATTCTGTAGTTAATTACTAGCATGACTACGACTATAATGATGGAATTTAAATTCGTCCGAAATATGAAAAGCATGTATAATATGAAATAATTCTATCCTCACTATTGGAGCACTTGTTATACATTGGGATATTGTAGACTCCTATGTTTAGATTATGCTGCACTCGGACACTTTATATATGTTGAGCAATTTTGCACAATTTAAATTGGGTTGGAAGACAGAATGTGCAATATGAGATGGGCTCATTCCCGCACTATAGCACTTTATATACTGTGCTTTTATTGATTGCCTGTTTAAGATTATGTGGCACTCTGGCACTTTACATATGCTTATCAAGTTTTGCACATTTACAACTATTTATTGTATTTATGGGAATGATTGGATGTATATGATTAAATTTGACGGTTGGATAATGAATTAACCTATAATGAATTATGTAACACATATTTTATGGAAACTGTTCAATTGGAAATCATATCCTACCGTCTCATTATTGATGGAATTATTGGCATCCTCTCAGTCTTACCCTGAATATTGAATGAGTATTGGTATATGCCTGGTTTTGATAAGCTGCTTATGTGATGATGGCCACGTTGTATATACTGTTTGAAATGCTTGACCTCAATTGGGTATCACAACGCCATCTATTAGATAAAGGGCACTGGCCCAAGAGCATGCTTCCCATCTTTTGATTCCCGGTCCAGGGTTTGTTAGATTGTTATGATGAAGCCAAGGAGGCTTGTTTTTATTATTATAGCACTTTGTAAAAATCAGTAAAAAAAAGTGGAAAAATAATTTTGTTGAAATATGTAAAAATATAGGAACTGCATTAAAATGTAAATTATGCTAGTTGAAGGGACAGACCACATTATGAGGAAGACATAGTGTCCATGTATGTGCTGTTTTCTATGTCAATTGTACTGTCCCTTTAAAAATGAAAAAATCTAACAAAAAAATTACTTTGACAAAGGCTGGGATCAGCCGAAACGCGTCAGGACGGACATCGTGTAATGACCTTATGAATAAAAGAAATTCTGCTTACCAGGAGTGCCTGCATTTGCTCTTTCTTGTGGGGGCTGTTGGAAAATATTTATATATATATATATATTTTTTTTTTAGACCAAAATCTGTTCAAATCCAAGAACCACGAAAGCAGCACACATGATGGCAGCAATTCCATTTTTTGTACAAAACAACGCTGTTAGACTTGGCATCTTAGGCATGGTGTCCCCTGACTTTTTGCCTCTACCTCCTGTATTTTTGATGCTGTGCTGGATTTCGTTTTTGCTGGCTCAGATTCTTTGGGCACTTTGCCACTGCTGATCAGTGTCAAAGTGCAAGTGCTCCCTGGGTAAATTGTTGTTACAATTGGTTCTCCTTGATTGGCATATTTGATTTACTGGTAAGTCCCTTGTAAAGCGCACGGAGTGTGCCAGGGCCTGTAAATCAAATGCTACGAGTGGGCATGCAGAACTGATTGTGCCACCCACATGAGTAGGTTTGAAAAGGTAACTCAGGCCTGCCACTGCAGTGCCTGTGAGCAGTTGTTAACTGCCATGTTGACTTGGCAAGTGCACCCACTTGCCAGGCCCTAACCTTCCCTTTTCTTACATGTTAGTCAACCGTAAGGTAGGCCCAAGGTACCCCTGTCGGCAGGGTGCAGTGTATGTGAAACGTAGGACAAGCCCTTAGGTGTGTGTGGCATGCCCTGATAGTGAAATCCTGCCAATTTTCGTTTTTCACTGTTGTAAGGCTATCTGTACCTATAGGATAGAATGGGGAGTTGGCTCATAACATCTTATGAGCATTACTGCCCATGGGAACAAGATAGGAAAATTAAGTTTGATATGCCTGAACTCAGAATGTTAAGATGCATCTTTTAGTGAGGGTGATTTGTACATTCTGTGTTTGAAAATACCACTTTTAGAACATAGGTATTTTCTTGCCTAACCATCCAGTGTGCCTCTGCTAGGATGTGGATTGACTGTCTGGCTGTAGAGTGACAGGGGCTGGGGAGGTGCAGTGGCTCCAAAGAGTCTGAATGAGTCAGGGCTGGGCTGAATAGACCTGGGCTGCATTTAGAGTAGGGGGAGGAGATTTCCTTTCATCTGAATGGGCCTGGTCTGCCTTCCACAATGCTGTCTCCACCTCCTGCCAGGCAGCTGCACCAGAGATGACAGAACTGGTTTTGGCTGGGCTCAGACACTCTCTGCCTTCAGAGAACAAAGACATTTACTGTATAAAAAGAGGGGCTCAGACCTTTAGACTACTTCTGGAATCAAGAGGAACCTTTGCCAAGGAGAAGAGCTGGAGAAACTGAGGAGACGTACTGCCCTTGTTGTGTGTCTGGGGTTGGCCTGCAGTTGCTGTTTCTGCCAAGGAAAGGAGACGGACTTTGCTGTGTGCTGGGTCCCCTGCTTGAGGAAAGTCTCCAAGGGCTTGAGTAGAGCTTGCTTCCTGTTTTGAAGTCTCAGGAAGACAAAGACTTCACCCCCAGCTCCCCTGAACTTCCTTGCTGGGAGTTCTGGCCTGCCAAGAAGTGCCTGCGACTGTGTGGGGCCTCTGGAGGTTGTTTCTGCTGCTGGGGCCTGGAAAGCAACACAGCAAAAGGAAAATCAACGCATCGCTCTTCTTGCTACAGTTTTCCGATGCAACGCCGTGGTGCGAGAAGAATCTCCACGCATCGCCGCGCTGCTGCTGAAACCGACGCAGCACCTGTCGCTGCTGCAAGAATCAATGCATCCAGGGATCATGGCTGAAGAAATCGATGCAGCGCCGCTCAACTCCACTGCATCATTTGCCGACGCATCCCGGATTTCCACGCATCGTCCCTGTGCGGCAAGTTTTCCCCGACGCATCACCCGCAGATCAGAGTCGTCTCAGAATCGACACATCGCTTCCCCCTACAGACCGGACCTGACGCACCGCTCCCCTCTGCCCAGCAGAACTGTTGCATCGCATCCACGAAGGTCTCAGGAAACGGCGCATCTCTTTGTTTTTCTACGCTTCCCATCGCTGCGGTTGTTTGGCTTGGTGAATTTTGTCGCAACGACAGGTACTTTGCAAGAAATCATGCATCCATAGTTTTGTGTGGGCTCAGGTGCTAAAACCTTTTGAAAGTCATTTTTCTTAATACTTGTATGTTGGATTTTTGTTGTTTTTGGTCTTGTTAAGTTTAGATAAAGATACTTTATTTTTCTAAGCTGGTGTGGTGTCCATTTGTAGTGTTATCACTGGATTACTGTGTGTTTTGAGTACAAATACTTTACACATTGCCTTTGGGATAAGCCTGTCTGCTCATGCCAAGCAACCCAGCGGGTGAGCAGGGGTTATCTAAAGTGTGTATCCCCTTAACCTAACTAGAAGCAAGCATCCCTATTTGGACTAAGGTACCTACCTCTGCCAACTAGAGACCCCCATTTCTAACAAACGTGTTTCGGCCAAAGCCTTTGTGTGTGTATATCTATCTATATATGTTTACATACATATGTGCATGTGTATGTTAATATATTTGCTAGTCTTACCTGTTTTGGCTATATTCTGGTCCATGATATTTTTGATGCAATATTTTGGTAGTTTACATGCAAGGTATGTAAACTCAATATTTTTAAAGACAATACTTTTGCCTCATTATTCTTGTGTCACAATATTGTTGTTCACAATATTTTGTCATACAGCCCCATAGCTTTGCAGAGATATTCCCCCAGGGATACCACTTATATACATCACACTGAATAGCAACAGCATAGCCAGTACAAATGCATGAGGAAAGAAACTTCAAGCAAAATGTAGATGCACACAATGAGGTGAACATTAAACAAGTCAAAAAAACACTGTCTTCTGAATACCAACAGCAAACATGCATATGGAATGCAACACACATGCTCAGCCCAACCTTTAACTCTCCATTACTTTATTCTGAAATTAAAAAGTTATACATTTTGGCCATTTGGTGTTAATGTACCCAATTGATGGATGGGAAACAGTTTTGTTTGAAGCAGGAATTAAAAACTCCACTGAGTTATTTGAAATTTCAATAGATGCCATCCTTCATGGTAAGTACCTACCAATTGTGTGACCTTTGTTACTATCTTGAATTACTCTACTGGGCTCTAACCTTTGTTCAGCACTCTGTTACACAGTTAGGTTGCTCTATATGAATACCACCATGCAATACCTACACACACGCTGTGAGTCTCACACCCTGTTAGAGAGACAATGCATGAAGAACGTCCTGAATAGGATATGCTGAATACTTATTCTATACTATAATAATAATTTCTCAAGAACAATGTGTATACTTTACAATGTTTTGTCCCTTTTTTCAATGTTTTCAAGTGCTGAGGGGTAGCTAAATGAGAAATCACCACAATTTACTGAATAGTTTGTCTTTAATTGCATACCATGCTCCATAATTTGCCTCTCATTACCGTACAATGTGCTCTTACTTTTCCCACATAGTACAGTCTAAGTTATATTGCTTCTAACTATAGTGATGAAGGCACTTCACTCTAAGCCCTTTTGGATTGTTTGAAGTTTAAAACGATTCCAGAGCAATTCTGTTGGAAATGGACCTTTCTGCAGGGCCGCCCCAAAGTTTCTGCCTTCCTCCTCCCATTTTTGCTGAATTCGTTTCTGCTGGCTCTAGGACTTTGGGCACTTTACCACTGCTAACCAGTGCATGTACTCTCTGCTTAAAACATGGTAACATTGGCATATCGACAATTGCCTTATTTATAAGTCCCTAGTAAAGTGCACTACATGTGCCCAGGGCCTGTATATTAAATGCTACTAGTGGAAATGAAGCACTGATTGTGCCACCCACTTAAGTAGCCTTTCAAACATGTCTCAGGCCTGCCACTGCAGAGCCTGTGTGTGCAGTTTTAAACTGCCATGTCTACCTGGCAAGTTAGCCCTCTTGCCAGGCCCAAATCTTCCTTTTTAACACATATAAGTCACCCCTAAGATAGGCCCTCGATAGCCAAAGGGAAGGGTGCAGTGTATGTAAAAAGTAGGACATGTACTTTTAAGCTTTACATGTCCTGGTAATAAAAACCACTACTGAAAGGCCTATCTCTCCCATAGGATAACAATATTTACAATGGCAGTGGTGGTCTAATTGGTAGCACATCTATTCTTTATAGTGCATTCAATGTGTATAGCCAAGTATTGGTGCCCCTCAAGGTTAACCCCTTCGGTGCTTATGACGAGCTGGACTCGTCATGGCACACAGTGCTCGTGTGCTCATGACGAGTCCAGCTCGTCATAAGACCACCCACGGGAGAGCGCTGGCGCTCCCCCGTGGGAATCCGATCGTCGGGGTTTTTTAGGAGGCAGGGAAGGACTTCCCCTGCCTCCCCCGCCCCGCCCCCCATCAATGACGTCAGCGCGCGAGGCGCGCTGACATCATTGAGGGTTTCCCTTGCTTCCCCGACGCGCTGGAAGCCATTTGCTTCCAGCGCGTCGGAGAAATAAGGTTAGTTTTGGCTGGGGAGGGGGATTTTGCAACAAAAGAGGCATCGAGGGAAAGGAAAGGGTTTTCCTTTCCCCGATGCCTCTTTGTGCATTCCTGCTGCACGATCGTGATCGTGCAGCAGAAATGCCCACGAGGAGGGAGGGAGGAGTGCTTTCTGCCCATATCTACCGTCAAACATTAGCTGTAATCCCTGATGGAGGTCTGTGCATCCTTGGTTTTCTCGAGCGCAATCCCCGTCAAACATTAGCTGTAATCCCTGATGGAGGTCTGTGCATCCTTGGTTTTCTCGAGCGCAATCCCCGTCAAACATTAGCTGTAATCCCTGATAGAGGTCTGTGCATCCTTGGTTTTCTCGAGCGCAATCCCCGTCAAACATTAGCTGTAATCCCTGATGGAGGTCTGTGCATCCTTGGTTTTCTCGAGCGCAATCCCCGTCAAACATTAGCTGTAATCCCTGCCTTTACGCAGCTGTAGTGTAGGTAAGGCGCTATACATTTACCCAACGAGGTAGCACTTACTGATTAGCCAGTAGAAAGTACTCCTGGTTGAGTAGAGGTATCGCACAAAACGGTGGCATCTTCGTGGATAAATACGCAGGGCAGGATTCATTCTGGCACGATGCTCCTGTTACAAAAATTAAACCTCAACAGGAAGCACTTACAGATATAAATAAAGCAGGTGCCCGAGTTGAAGCTCAAATTCTGTAACGCATTAATCAGCACAAAAAATTCGTCAGCAAAGTCGAGGCTAAGCAGCAGTGCTTTCTGCCCATATTTACCGTCAAACATTAGCTGTAATCCCTGATGGAGGTCTGTGCATCCTTGGTTTTCTCGAGCGCAATCCCCGTGTACGTCCAGTGACCAGGAGGTTCTTTCTCCTCATCTGCTTCTCATATCGTGCTCCCGACCCTTTATAAACAAGAGGCATGTGAACTCGCATGGATGCTCTGCCCGTTTGGCCCCGCACCACATACACTTTAGGTATGCAACGTCTTTCCGCCCTTTCCCCACTATGATGGACAGCTTACTCAAAGACCCCGGCGCCTTTCGGCGCGGTGGCAAAGTTACAGACACACAAGGTCACTGGAGACAATTCTTCTGGGCCTTTACGCAGCTGTAGTGTAGGTAAGGCGCTATACATTTACCCAACGAGGTAGCACTTACTGATTAGCCAGTAGAAAGTACTCCAGTTGAGTAGAGTGTATCGCACAAAACGGTGGCATCTTCGTGGATAAATACGCAGGGCAGGATTCATTCTGGCACGATGCTCCTGTCTCAAAAATTAAACCTCAACAGGAAGCACTTCCAGATATAAGTAAAGCAGGTGCCCGAGTTGAAGCTCAAATTCGGTAACGCATTAATCAGCACACAAAATTCGTCAGGAAGGTCGAGGCTAAGCAGGAGTGCTTTCTGCCCATATCTACCGTCAAACATTAGCTGTAATTCCTGATGGAGGTCTGTGCATCCTTGATTTTCTCGAGCGCAATCCCGTGTAGGTCCAGTGACCAGGAGGTTCTTTCTCATCTGCTGCTCATATCGCGCTCTGACCCTTTATAAACAAGAGGCATGTGAACTCGCATGGAAGCCCTGCCCCACATACACTGGCGGTATGCAACGTCTTCCCGCCCTTTCCACACTATGATGGACAGCTTACTCAAAGACCCCGGCGCCTTTCCGGCGCGGTGGCAAAGTTACAGACACACCAGGTCACTGGAGACAATTCTTCTGGGCCTTTACGCAGCTGTAGTGTAGGTAAGGCGCTATACATTTACCTAACGAGGTAGCACTTACTGATTAGCCAGTAGAAAGTACTCCAGTTGAGTAGAGGTATTGCACAAAACGGTGGCATCTTCGTGGAGAAATATGCAGGGCAGATGTGCCTTCTCTCCATTTACACCCTGAAAAGTTAGCTGTAATCCTTGATGGAGGTCTTTGCATCCTTGAATTTCTCGAGCGCAATGCTTGTGTAGTTCCTGTGACCAGGAGGTTCCTTCTCCTCGTCTGCCGCTGAGATCCTGCTCTGACCCTTTATCCCCTTCGGTGCTTATGACGAGCTGGACTCGTCATGGCACACAGTGCTCGTGTGCTCATGACGAGTCCAGCTCGTCATAAGACCACCCACGGGAAGCGCTGGCGCTCCCCGTGGGAATCCCGATCGTTAGGTTTTTTTTGGGGGAGGCAGGGGAAGGGCTTCCCCTGCCTCCCCGCCCCATCAATGACGTCAGCGCGCTGACATCATTGAGGGTTTCCCTTTCTTCCCCGACGCGCTGGAAGCCATTTGCTTCCAGCGCATCGGAGAAATCAGGTGAGGTTTGGCTCGGGGAGGGGGGTTTGTATCAAAAGAGGCATTGAGGGAAAGGAAAGGGTTTTCCTTTCCCCGATGCCTCTTTTGTGCATTCCTGCTGCACGATCATGTGATCGTGCAGCAGGAATGCCCACTAGGCACCAGGGTTTTTTTAAATTTTTGTGTTGGGGAGTGGCCAAAAGGGCAAGGGTTGCTCCCCTTTTACGGGGTGAATATTTTATTTATACTGTTAGGCCCACCTACCTCTTAGCTTGGCTGGTGGATTGTGTGTGGACTGGTGCATTATTTGCATATGTGATTGTAATGTTTTTTTTCTCCTTTTTATTCTAGTGTAAAGCTTTTGATTCCTGTTTGCGGTTTCGGCAGTGGTGGTTCTGCAGTTTTGCGTAATTGCATTTATTTGGTAAGAAAAATATTTTTGTTGTGTGTACTCCAAATGAGTATTATTGTCATGCATGAATGAATTTTTTGTAAGTGGTGCCATAATGGCAGCATATTTGTTAGTGTTCAGAGCATGAAATTCTTTGCGATGTTTTGCATTGTCTTATGTGTAATTTTTTTCTTCTTCTTTTTTAGTGGGATATTGTTGATCCTTACTGTGTCTGCAGAGTAGGTGGTGGTGAGTCTAGCTGCTTCTGTCACGTGAGTGGTATAGTGTTGGAGTATATAGGTCTTTGTGATAAAGCTACATTTTGTTTATTTCTTTTTTTTACAAAGGGTTTATTGTTGTTGACTTGTTTGACAAGTAACCTTTATTAGTAAGCATTATGGCTAGCCGTAGAATTACTGCTCAGCAGGTGGTTGGTTTGCTTCTTGAATCTTCCTCTGAGCAGGATTATGAGACTGACAGTGCGTCTGAGGGAGAGGAGGGAGGGAAGATTCAGGCAGTGAGTTTTCTCTCCACATGGAATCATCGGATGATGAAGGTACTCTCAGTGCAGATGAAGTGCCTGATTTAGAGGAGGATACTACTGTGCCGATGGTGCAAGAGGCATCTGGATTGCAGCCTGGGGCTGCTAGGCTTCCTACTGGAAGTGCTGGACTCTGGGTTGATCCAAACATGGTGCAGCCGGTGTTGCCTGCCTTTAGTGGTTATGCAGGGTGTAGAGTGGATTGTGAACATTATTTGCCTATACAGTATTTTCAGTTGTTTATGGATGATGTATTTTTGGGTGAGATTGTTGAGCAGACTAATTTGTATGCTGAACAGTTTTTGAGGGACAACAGTGCCAGACTTAGGCCCCATTCTAGAGCTACCCGGTGGAGTCCCACAAATCTGGAAGAGATGAAGAAGTTTTTGGGTTTGACTTTTTGATGGGTTTGATAAGGAAGCCGTCCATGAGTTCATATTGGTCTACCAGTCCCTTGATGGCAACGGCCATATTTCCTGCAGTTATGACTCGTGATCGGTATTTACTTTTGCTTCGGATGCTGCATTTTGTTGATAATGGTTTGGCGTTGCCACGAGATCACCCTGAATGTGACCGTCTTTTTAAGATTCGGCCTGTTCTTGATCACTTTGTAGATCGATTTTCAGAGATCTATACTCCAGGGAAAGAAATATCTATTGATGAGTCTTTGGTGCTGTTCAAGGGCCGTTTGGTTTTTAGGCAGTACATTCCTAGCAAGAGGGCACGCTATGGAATTAAGCTGTATATGTTGTCTGAGAGTAGGACAGGATATGTTTTTAATTTGCGTGTGTACACTGGTAGGGATTCCACTATTGACCCCCTGGTTGTCCGTCCACTTTAGTAGGAGTTTCAGAGAAAATTGTGTGGGAACTTGCTAGAGGACTGTTTAACAGAGGCCACCATTTGTACCTTGATAACTTCTACACTGCTGTGCAATTGTTTAAGGAATTGTTCAAAGTGGACACTTTTGCTTGTGGCACAATCCGCTCTAACCGTAAAGGTTATCCAAAAGAGCTTGTTTGCAAAAAACTTCAGAGGGGACAGTGCAGTGCCTTGCGTAGTGAGGAACTGCTAGCTGTGAAATTTGTGGACAGGAGGGATGTGTACATGCTGACTACCATCCATGATGAGAGTACTTCACCTGTGGCTGTTTGGGGTCAGATTGCTGAAGTGCGCAAACCTGTGTGCATTTTAGACTACAATAAGCACATGGGTGGTGTTGATAGAGTAGATCAGAGGTTGGAACCTTACACTGCTATTCGTAAGTCTTACATTTGGTATAAGAAGTTGGCCATCCATCTCTTCAATTTAGCAACTTTCAATGCTTTTGTTGTGTTCAAGGAGTGTTCTCCTGCGTCAAAGTTGACTTTTGTTAAGTTTCAGGAGTCTGTCATAGGCAGCCTTGTTGTTGTGGAACAGGCAAGTGTTCCTAGAGTTGGAGTGGTGGAGGATGTGGCTCGATTGAAAGATCGCCACTTTCCTGATCACATTCCTCCTACACCCTCAAAAGACTTTCCCACTAGGAGATGTAGAGTCTGTTGGCGAAGAGGTACGCGGAAGGAGACTCGTATGTACTGCCCTGAGTGTCCTTCAAACCCTGGGCTGTGTGTGCCTGCTTGTTATAGAGCGTACCACAAGCAAAATAATTATTGGGAGCAACCATGAGTGGTAAAGTGAACTGCCTGGTCTGTAATGTTTAAGAATTGTTGTTCTGTTTCAAGGTTGGCATTAGTGCAATGTATTTAGTTTCTGATTTTGTGTTAGTAGATTTGTATCTATTTGCAATTTGTTTGTGTTTTCTTTTTGTATAAAAAAATCCTAAATGTGATGGTGGTGTGTGTAGGCTGGTGCTTGGCTGGCGGTGTGCGTGGAGTGGCGCTTGGCTGGCGGTGTGCGGGGAGTGGCTCTTGGCTGGCGGTGTGCGTGGAGTGGTGCTTGGCTGGCGGTGTGCGTGGAGTGGCGCTAGGCTGGCGGTGTGCGTGGAGTGGCGCTTGGCTGGCGGTGTGCGTGGAGTGGCGCTTGGCTGGCGGTGTGCGTGGAGTGGCGCTTGGCTGGCGGTGTGCGTGGACTGGCGCTCGGCTGGCAGTGTGTGAGTAGTGACTTGCTGCTGGTCACTACACACACTGCTAGCCGAGCGACACTCACGCAATCCATCAGCTTGTGTGGTTGCTGTGTTAGGAATGTGGGCGTGTGACAGTGATGGGCCCTTGAATGGCGCTGTCTGCTGGTGTGAGTGTTGTAATGTGATGGGCCCGCGGCTGGTGGTGTGAATGGTTTTGTATTTGTCACACGTATGAAAGGTGTATGAATGGCCTGTAAAGAGGTTGGTGCCTTGTCGTGGCTTTACAGCTCACGAGCTGTGAGTCAATGGTTCAGTTTCTCGTCCTTTCAATTATTAACAGTGCATTTCATTTTTGTGAAATCACTTGTTAATACAATTGTATATACTGAACCATCACTCACCCTCGTGCCAAATCCAACCAGTATGTGTGTGTGTGCTTGAGGATTAGATGGCTGTGCAGTAATATATATATTTTTTTGTCTTTCTCAAGCAGGGTGTACCTTGTCCCTTTTTGTGAATGTTGTAATGTGTTTGTTTCGTGCCTGGGGGTGTGAATGGTCTTGTGTGTATCACGTATGAAAGGTGTGTGAATGGCCTGTAAAGCGGTTGGGGCCTTGACGTGGCTTTACAGCTCACGAGCTGCGAGTCACTGGTTCCGTTTTTGTCCTTTCAATTATTGACAGTGCATTTCATTTTTGTGAAATCTCTTGTTAATAAAATTGTATATACTGAACCATCACTTGCCCTCGTGCCAAATCCAACCAGTATGTGTGTGTGCTTGAGGAATAGATGGCTGTGCAGTAATCTTTGTCTTTTTAGTCTGTCTGCCAAGGTGTACATTCCGTCTAAGAATAACCTACCAACTGTAGATATTGTCGTAAGCGAAACACCCATGGGAGTACATGGTGATATCTCTATTGTGGATCCCAACAAGTTATGGTACCCACAATGTCCTGCAAACCTCAAAATGTCTGTCACATTTTCCTTGCAATATTGTGCCAAAATTTTCACGCTGCAGAAATAAACAACACATTATCTCAAAATGACCTGGTTTTGCAAGGGGGTCACCTGGGTTTTGGCCCCGTGCTCGGCGGCCATCTAGGAAACCTACCAAACCCACACATTTCTGAAAAGTAGACACCCGGGGGCTTCCAGGGAGGTATGGCTTGCGTGGATCCCCAACGTTTCTTACCAGAATCCCCTGCAAACCTCAATTTTAGCTGAAAAAATCACTTTTTCACACATTTTTGTGTGGGAAAGTGTGGCATCACTGGCCTCACACAAATTTCCTACCACCCAGCGTTCCCCCAGGTCTCCCGATAAAAATGGTGCCTCACTTGTGTGGGAGGCCCAAGTACCCGCGACAGGCAAGGGCCCACAACGTAGTGAGGCGACCTCAAAATGGCCTTTCACAAAACCACCTGGTTTTGCAAGAAGTCACCTGGGTTTTGGCCCCGTGCTCGGCGGCCATCTAGAGAAACCTACCAAACCCACACATTTCTGAAAAGTAGACACCCGGGGCTTCCAGGGAGGTATGGCTTGCGTGGATCCCCAACGTTTCCTTACCCAGAATCCCTGCAAACCTCAATTTTAGCTGAAAAAATCACTTTTTCACACATTTTTGTGTGGGAAAGTGTGGCATCACTGGCCTCACACAAATTTCCTACCACCCAGCGTTCCCCCAGGTCTCCCGATAAAAATGGTGCCTCACTTGTGTGGGAGGCCCAAGTACCCGCGACAGGCAAGGGCCCATAACGTAGTGAGGCGACCTCAAAATGGCCTTTCACAAAACCACCTGGTTTTGCAGAGAGTCACCTGGGTTTTGGCCCCGTGCTCGGCGGCCATCTAGAGAAACCTACCAAACCCACACATTTCTGAAAAGTAGACACCCGGGGGCTTCCAGGGAGGTATGGCTTGCGTGGATCCCCCAACGTTTCCTTACCCAGAATCCCCTGCAAACCTCAATTTTAGCTGAAAAAATCACTTTTTCACACATTTTGTGTGGGAAAGTGTGGCATCACTGGCCTCACACAAATTTCCTACCACCAGCGTTCCCCCAGGTCTCCCGATAAAAATGGTGCCTCACTTGTGTGGGAGGCCCAAGTACCAGCGACATGCAAGGACACAAAACGTTTTGAGGCAACATCAACATTGCCTATCAAAAATGTTTTGGGCCCTTGCCTGTCGCGAGTACTGGGCCTCCCACACAAGTGAGGCACCATTTTTATCGGGAGACCTGGGGAACGCGGTGGTAGGAATGTGTGAGGCCAGTGATGCCACACTTTCCCACACAAAATGTGTGAAAAAGTGATTTTTCAGCTAAAATTGAGGTTTGCAGGGATTCGGTAGGAAACGTTGGGATCCACGCAAGCCATACCTCCCTGGAAGCCCCGGGTGTCTACTTTTCAGAAATGTGGGTTTGGTAGGTTTTCTAGATGGCCGCCGAGCACGGTCAAAACCCAGGTGACTTCTGCAAAACCAGGTGGTTTGTGAAAGGCCATTTTGAGGTCGCTCACTACGTTGTGGGCCCTGCCTGTCGCGTACTGGGCCTCCCACACAAGTGAGGCACCATTTTATCGGGAGACCTGGGAACGCTGGGTGGCAGGAAATTTGTGTGAGGCCAGTGATGCCACACTTCCCACACAAAATGTGTGAAAAAGTGATTTTTTCAGCTAAAATTGAGGTTTGCAGGGATTCTGGGTAAGAAACGTTGGGGATCCACGCAGCCATACCTCCTGGAAGCCCCGGGTGTCTACTTTTCAGAAATGTGTGGGTTTGGTAGGTTTCTCTAGATGGCCGCCGAGCACGGGCCAAACCCAGGTGACTCCTTGCAAAACCAGGTGGTTTTGTGAAGGCCATTTTGAGGTCGCCTCACTACGTTGTGGGCCCTTGCCTGTCGCTGGTACTTGGGCCTCCCACACAAGTGAGGCACCATTTTATCGGGAGACCTGGGGAACGCTGGGTGGTAGGAAATTTGTGTGAGGCCAGTGATGCCACACTTCCCACACAAAATGTGTGAAAAAGTGATTTTTTCAGCTAAAATTGAGGTTTGCAGGGGATTCTGGGTAAGAACGTTGGGGGATCCATGCAGCCATACCTCCTGAAGCCCCAGGTGTCTACTTTTCAGAAATGTGGGTTTGGTAGGTTTCCTAGATGGCCGCTGAGCACGGGCCAAAACCCAGGTGACTCCTTGCAAAACCAGGTGGTTTGTGAAGGCCATTTTGAGGTCGCCTCACTACGTTGTGGGCCCTTGCCTGTCGCGGGTACTTGGGCCTCCCACACAAGTGAGGCACCATTTTTATCGGGAGACCTGGGGGAACGCTGGGTGGTAGGAAATTTGTGTGAGGACAGTGATGCCACACTTTCCACACAAAAATGTGTGAAAAAAGTGATTTTGTCAGCTAAAATTGAGGTTTGCAGGGGATTCTGGGTAAGGAAACATTGGGGGATCCACGCAAGCCATACCTCCTGGAAGCCCCGGGTGTCTACTTTTCACAAATGTGTGTGTTTGGTAGGTTTCCCCAGGTGCCGGCAGAGGTAGGGTTCAAAAACTACAGCTAGGCACTTTGCCAAAAAGGGTCATTTTTCACTGCGAAATTGAGGTGTGACCACGTTGCGTTTTGCGCCGTTTCCTGTCGCAGGCACTAAGCCGACCCACACAAGTGAGGTACCATTTTTCTCGTAAGACTTTGGGGAACGCGGGGTGGGTGGAAATTTGTGGATCCACGCAGATTCCAGAACTTTCCACCACAGAAATGTGGGGAAAATGTGGTTTTTTTGACAATTTTTATGTTTGCAAGGGATTCTGGGTAACAGAACCTGGTGGGAGGCAGTCAAGTCACCCCATCCTGGATTCCCCTGGGTGTCTAGTTTTCAAAAATGTATAGGTTTGCTAGGTTTCCCTAGGTGCCGGCAGAGGTAGGGTTCAAAAACTACAGCTAGGCCCTTTGCCAAAAAGGGTCATTTTTCACTGCGAAATTGAGGTGTGACCACGTTGCGTTTTGCGCCGTTTCCTGTCGCAGGCACTAAGCCGACCCACACAAGTGAGGTACCATTTTTCTCGTAAGACTTTGGGGAACGCGGGGTGGGTGGAAATTTGTGGATCCACGCAGATTCCAGAACTTTCCACCACAGAAATGTGGGGAAAATGTGGTTTTTTGACAATTTTTATGTTTGCAAGGGATTCTGGGTAACAGAACCTGGTGGGAGGCAGTCAAGTCACCCCATCCTGGATTCCCCTGGGTGTCTAGTTTTCAAAAATGTATAGGTTTGCTAGGTTTCCTAGGTGCCGGCAGAGGTAGGGTTCAAAAACTACAGCTAGGCCCTTTGCCAAAAAGGGTCATTTTTCACTGCGAAATTGAGGTGTGACCACGTTGCGTTTTGCGCCGTTTCCTGTCGCAGGCACTAAGCCGACCCACACAAGTGAGGTACCATTTTTCTCGTAAGACTTTGGGGAACGCGGGGTGGGTGGAAATTTGTGGATCCACGCAGATTCCAGAACTTTCCACCACAGAAATGTGGGGAAAATGTGGTTTTTTGACAATTTTTATGTTTGCAAGGGATTCTGGGTAACAGAACCTGGTGGGAGGCAGTCAAGTCACCCCATCCTGGATTCCCCTGGGTGTCTAGTTTTCAAAAATGTATAGGTTTGCTAGGTTTCCCTAGGTGCCGGCAGAGGTAGGGTTCAAAAACTACAGCTAGGCACTTTGCCAAAAAGGGTCATTTTTCACTGCGAAATTGAGGTGTGACCACGTTGCGTTTTGCGCCGTTTCCTGTCGCAGGCACTAGGCCGACCGACACAAGTGAGGTACCATTTTTCTCGTAAGACTTTGGGGAACGCGGGGTGGGTGGAAATTTGTGGATCCACGCAGATTCCAGAACTTGCCACCACAGAAATGTGGGGAAAATGTGGTTTTTTTGACAATGTTTTATGTTTGCAAGGGATTCTGGGTAACATAACCTGGTGGGAGGCAGTCAAGTCACCCCATCCTGGATTCCCCTGGGTGTCTAGTTTTCAAAAATGTATAGGTTTGCTAGGTTTCCCTAGGTGCCGGCAGAGCTAGGGTTCAAAAACTACAGCTAGGCACTTTGCCAAAAAGGGTCATTTTTCACTGCGAAATTGAGGTGTGACCACGTTGCGTTTTGCGCCGTTTCCTGTCGCAGGCACTAGGCCGACCCACACAAGTGAGGTACCATTTTTCTCGTAAGACTTTGGGGAACGCGGGCTGGGTGGAAATTTGTGGATCCACGCAGATTCCAGAACTTTCCACCACAGAAATGTGGGGAAAATGTGTTTTTTTGACAATTTTTTATGTTTGCAAGGGATTCTGGGTAACAGAACCTGGTGGGAGGCAGTCAAGTCACCCCATCCTGGATTCCCCTGGGTGTCTAGTTTTCAAAAATGTATAGGTTTGCTAGGTTTCCCTAGGTGCCGGCAGAGGTAGGGTTCAAAAACTACAGCTAGGCCCTTTGCCAAAAAGGGTCATTTTTCACTGCGAAATTGAGGTGTGACCACGTTGCGTTTTGCGCCGTTTCCTGTCGCAGGCACTAAGCCGACCCACACAAGTGAGGTACCATTTTTCTCGTAAGACTTTGGGGAACGCGGGGTGGGTGGAAATTTGTGGATCCACGCAGATTCCAGAACTTTCCACCACAGAAATGTGGGGAAAATGTGGTTTTTTGACAATTTTTATGTTTGCAAGGGATTCTGGGTAACAGAACCTGGTGGGAGGCAGTCAAGTCACCCCATCCTGGATTCCCCTGGGTGTCTAGTTTTCAAAAATGTATAGGTTTGCTAGGTTTCCCTAGGTGCCGGCAGAGGTAGGGTTCAAAAACTACAGCTAGGCACTTTGCCAAAAGGGTCATTTTTCACTGCGAAATTGAGGTGTGACCACGTTGCGTTTTGCGCCGTTTCCTGTCGCAGGCACTAGGCCGACCGACACAAGTGAGGTACCATTTTTCTCGTAAGACTTTGGGGAACGCGGGGTGGGTGGAAATTTGTGGATCCACGCAGATTCCAGAACTTGCCACCACAGAAATGTGGGGAAAATGTGGTTTTTTGACAATGTTTTATGTTTGCAAGGGATTCTGGGTAACATAACCTGGTGGGAGGCAGTCAAGTCACCCCATCCTGGATTCCCCTGGGTGTCTAGTTTTCAAAAATGTATAGGTTTGCTAGGTTTCCCTAGGTGCCGGCAGAGCTAGGGTTCAAAAACTACAGCTAGGCACTTTGCCAAAAAGGGTCATTTTTCACTGCGAAATTGAGGTGTGACCACGTTGCGTTTTGCGCCGTTTCCTGTCGCAGGCACTAGGCCGACCCACACAAGTGAGGTACCATTTTTCTCGTAAGACTTTGGGGAACGCGGGCTGGGTGGAAATTTGTGGATCCACGCAGATTCCAGAACTTTCCACCACAGAAATGTGGGGAAAATGTGGTTTTTTGACAATTTTTTATGTTTGCAAGGGATTCTGGGTAACAGAACCTGGTGGGAGGCAGTCAAGTCACCCCATCCTGGATTCCCCTGGGTGTCTAGTTTTAAAAATGTATAGGTTTGCTAGGCTTCCCTAGGTGCCGGCAGAGGTAGGGTTCAAAAACTACAGCTAGGCACTTTGCCAAAAAGGGTCATTTTTCACTGCGAAATTGAGGTGTGTCCACGTTGCGTTTTGCGCCGTTTCCTGTCGCAGGCACTAGGCCGACCCACACAAGTGAGGTACCATTTTTCTCATAAGACTTTGGGGAACGCGGGGTGGGTGGGAATTTGTGGATCCACGCAGATTCCAGAACTTTCCACCACAGAAATGTGGGGAAAATGTGTTTTTTGGACAGTTTTTATGTTTGCAAGGGATTCTGGGTAACAGAACCTGGTGGGAGGCAGTCAAATCACCCCATCCTGGATTCCCCTGGGTGTCTAGTTTTCAAAAATTTATAGGTTTGCTAGGTTTCCCTAGGTGCCGGCAGAGGTAGGGTTCAAAAACTACAGCTAGGCACTTTGCCAAAAAAGGGTCATTTTTCACTGCGAAATTGAGGTGTGACCACGTTGCGTTTTGCGCCGTTTCCTGTCGCAGGCACTAGGCCGACCCACACAAGTGAGGTACCATTTTTCTCGTAAGACTTTGGGGAACGCGGGGTGGGTGGAAATTTGTGGATCCACGCAGATTCCAGAACTTTCCACCACAGAAATGTGGGGAAAATGTGGTTTTTTGACAATGTTTTATGTTTGCAAGGGATTCTGGGTAACAGAACCTGGTGGGAGGCAGTCAAGTCACCCCATCCTGGATTCCCTTGGGTGTCTAGTTTTCAAAAATGTATAGGTTTGCTAGGTTTCCCTAGGTGCCGGCAGAGGTAGGGTTCAAAAACTACAGCTAGGCACTTTGCCAAAAAGGGTCATTTTTCACTGCGAAATTGAGGTGTGACCACGTTGCGTTTTGCGCCGTTTCCTGTCGCGGGCACTAGGCCGACCCACACAAGTGAGGTACCATTTTTCTCGTAAGACTTTGGGGAACGCGGGGTGGGTGGAAATTTGTGGATCCACGCAGATTCCAGAACTTTCCACCACAGAAATGTGGGGAAAATGTGTTTTTTTACCATTTTTATGTTTGCAAGGGATTCTGGGTAACAGAACCTGGTGGGAGGCAGTCAAGTCACCCCATCCTGGATTCCACTGGGTGTCTAGTTTTCAAAAATGTATAGGTTTGCTAGCTTTCCCTAGGTGCCGGCAGAGCTAAGGTTCAAAAACTACACCTAGGCACTTTGCAAAAAAGAGTAATTTTTCATTGTGAAAATGTGGTACGTCCACGTTGCATTTTGAGCCATTTCCTGTTGTGGGCACAAGGGCTACCCACACAAGTGAGGTACCATTTTTATCGGGAGACTTAGGGTAACACAGAATTGTACAGCAACTGTTATTACCTATTGACTTTCGATGCATTTCTGCCTTCCAAATGAAAGACAATGTGTAAAAAATAAGTCATTTTGAAAAATGACCTATAATTCTCATGCTAGTATGGGTACTCCCAATTTCGGAAATGTGCAAATATCTACTGTTTCTAAAATCTACATTTTGTTCCCATTTCAGAAATACATAGGTGTCTTTCATAACAATTTTTCCATGTATACATTTTCCCAAAATAATTGCTATATACCCGGTACTTAAAAAAATCATTGCAAGATGTTGCTCAATTATTGGCTCTGGGTTCGTCGGGTTCTTGGTGAACCTACAAGTCCTATATATCCCCACAACCAGAAAGGTCCAGCGGATATAACGGTATATTGCCTTCAAATAGCTGTCATAATTAGAAGAAGTTACAGGTGAAAACGTTGACACAAATGGCTGTTTTTTCAACTAATTTTCAATTTTTCCTTTATTTAACTGTTAGTTTCTATAAGGAAAACTTTAAGGATCTACACAAATGACCCCTTGCTGAATTCAGAATTTTGTCTACTTTTCATAAATGTATGGCTTTCCAGGATCCATTATTGGTTTCATACCCATTTCTACCATTAACTGGAAGGAGGTTGAAAGCACAAAAAATAGCAAAAATAGGCTATGTCCCAGAAAAATGCCAAAACTGTGTAAAAAAGTTGGTTTTCTGACAAAAGTCTGCTTGTCCCTGAAAGCTGGGAAGATGGTGATTTCATCCCCACAACCCCTTTTTGATGCCATTTGCAGGGAAAAATCAAGACGCTTTCATCTGTAGCCCTTTTTCGCATTTTTCCAAAAAAAAACAAAATTTAGCTGTATTTTGACTAATTTCTGGGTCCCCTCCAGGGAATCCACAAACCCTGGGTACCTTTACAATCCCCATGATGTTAGAAAAAGGACGCAAATTTGGCATGGATACCTTATGTGGTCAAAAAGTTACAGGGGCCTAAGCGCGCACTACCCCAAATAGCCAAAAAGGCTTAGCACAGGAGGGGAAAAGGCCTAGCAGCGAAGGGGTTAAAGAAAACAGCACCCCACTACCTAAGGAGCCAAAATACTAGAGCCCCAATGGTCCCAGTAAAAATGTACAGTACATATGTAAACCTCGGCACTCTAAAACAATTTAACTATCGATTCATAAAGTTGTTAGATAAAGGCAACTAAAAATATCAGCAAGAAGTCAATTCAATTTTTGCTAGGTCAATTTTAATGTCTAAAAATCACCAAATCCTGAATTACAAATTTCAAATTCATAACAAAATGACAATATATTTGAGAATAGACAGCTTAATACAACAGTCCTTTTTAGGCGTTGAACCGGCAGCCGACACGTGTTTCGTTTCTTTGAAACTTTTCAAGGCTGCAAATAATGCCATAAAAAAAAAAAAAATTTTAAAAGAAAGAAAGAGTTTTCATTGTCCATATCCATAAATCATCAAAATTAAGAAGAAAAGAAGGAAACAGGAAAAAGAAAGAGAAGATGTAGTCAAAATTAAATATAAAAATGTGTTCCAACATGAAGATCAAAATGAATGACCTCATATTTCAATACATGCTGGCTATAAACAAAAAATTTCTTTTATTATTTATATTTAATGAAGAAAATAAATAGAGAAGAACCGAAAATTACCCGTTGTGCAAACATCAAAACACAGCATGCAGTGCTTTCTTATCCAAAATAGAATAATTGTCTGTTGAAGAGCTATAAAGAAGCTGTAGCAGCGCGCCCGTAGCAAGAGGCTATGGAATTTATCCAAAAATACCTTTAATTATTAGATCTCATGAATGGCGCTCACAATGTAAATAAGGATGTCCAGATCTTTGATGTGATAGTCATCTATTCTTGTCAAATTCTTATAATAGAGAAAAAGAAGAGAAATATTCTAGAACCGTTCTAGCTCAATAATCAAAAATATATATGTCTTAAAAAATTAAAATTAACCAATAACATACCTAAATATGTAAAAGTTCTTTGTCGAAGGGAGAAACAGATCACGTATAGTGTGTATACAGTCCAAAGATCGCTATATCTGCAAAAATAAAGCAGAAATAGAATAAAGAGAAATTGAATAAAGAAACATTGAAAAGATTTCATGAATCTATACGGAGCTCAAGTTTTATGGGGATATAGAAATACCAATTAAATCTCCTGAACCTTATACCAGTCTATTATTCTAAAACCGCTATGCATTAGCAAATGTATATTAAATAAAAGAACCCCTATAAGGCCTCCAAACATGTATTGCCATATTGTATCAATCAAGCTATGGTATTTATATTGTAAATTCACATCTTTAAATAAATTTTATCTACTGGTTTGTCTCCATAATGCATAAGTCAGTGAAGGGCCACTTCTAAGGACCCATTATTGTCCCATATACGAAATTTCTAAAATAAAGAAAAAAGGACTTACAATTTTATACCGTTGCAAGTTGATGGGCTATAATATGCCCTAAAAGAAAAAACCGAGAACAGACAAAAGTTAAAATGCGAGAATACCACGCAAACTTTATAAAATATACACGATTGCCCCTACGAACATTTAAAAACAAAGAGATCAGAGTCCCCAATATCTACTTAAATTGTGCCGAATAGCAACTTAATTTCGCAAACTGTGGCATCTAAATAACCCAGTTTGTCATATTTTATGGAACAGAAACTCGCAATATGACACCCACCATCGAAACTGAGTTTTTAAATAAAGTGTATTTGATTGAAGTGAGTTAACAAATAAAAAACACTCTCGCCATTAGAGATTGCATTAAGCTATTGGAAACCCTATTCGCAAGAAGTGGAATGCTCCAATTTGTTTGAAATCCACGAAAACACAAGTATCCAAAGTCCACTCAATCCGTAATGAGATTTACTAATACGATTGACAATCCCATCCCTCTGTTCTGTAGCTCCATCAAATCGAGTTCGAGTCCGCACCCAAAGCAAACAATGCTGGACTCCAGGCAAATGCATTTGCTTAAGTAACGAAAGCGCGCCCCAGACACCTTTAAAAAGGACCAGAGACGCCCCGAAGATCATAACTCGCATAAAACTAACCTTCATTTTTAGTATCCGCTCACGACGTCGATCTCCTAGTCTTCTTAAGTAAAAACGAAATCTGTTCCCGGGCTCTTTTTAAAAAAAAAAAAAAAGGACAGCCTCGTCATAACGTACTCACGTCGCATCACATGACGCGTAAGAACCGAGATGAGCCATAACAATAAAGAAAGGACTATTATGTTGGGTAAACCTTCATTTCCATGGTTTCCAAGAAAGCCAGATGCCATTGCGATAGAGAAAGGACTATTGTAACAGGCAGACCTTGCTTTTATGTAATACCTATGGCGACCATGTTTTGTCAGTGTGGAGAGTAATATGCCTCCCCACCAAATAAATAATAAAACCCCGTAAGTGTATATCTAAAACACTGTTTCCCCTATAGTAATGGGTAAGAATCCCCTAAAGAACAATATCTTAAAGAAGTATATGTATACTGCAAGAGTATTGCGAATAAATTATATATTCGACAGTGTGATATCTTATGAAATCGTCATTGCCCTCAAAAAGAACTTTAAAGAAGGTTAATTACAAAATAAAATTTAGTGCAAAAATCCAAAGATTCAGAGAAAAGAGATACATATAAATTCATATAAAAACATAAGTTGCATATTATGCAGACATCTTTCAATATTATAGCATTATATCTTTCAATTTTCAGTTAATTTGTCATTTAACGATCATGAGTTGTATAAGTTTAATACAATCATAAAAATATCTCATAAGATTTTTAGAGCCTCTTATTACATAAAGATCAAAAAATTATGTGTGTTTCGTTCACTACCTTTATATGATTAATCCATAGGGGACCAACATAGATAAAATCTTGTTGGCCCGCTATGGTTTACATTTAGAAGGAACCTCCAAAGTGCACATTGCATGTCGGTGGCACTATATAACAAATCCCTGAATATGTAGCACTATATATCAAAACCCTGAATATGTATATAACACTCAGGTGGCAACCTATTGGCTGAAAGATCGAATATTACGAAATACAGCCAATGCTTGTTTTTTTTATATGTGTCTAAGCATTACTACTGGTTCATCTAGTCCCTGAGGAATACAAACAATTCCTTATCAATGTTGATTCCCTTTTCTACCGCCTCGAAGGCGTATGATCCATTGTGCTTCAGCCTTTCTTAGCATTGAAATCTTGTCCCCCCCTGGCATCAGTTGTGATTTCAGAAATGCCATGGAAACTCAGACCCATTAATGTTCTGTTGGGATGATCTTTGTTAAAATGGACCGCTAGAGGATAGCTGCAATCATTGTTCCTAATGGCCCTTACATGTTCTTGAATTCTCTCCTTCAAGGGACGGATAGTGCTGCCTATGTATATTAGGCCACAGATGCAACGTAAGCAATACACAACATATCTTGTATTGCAGTTAATAAACTGCCGAATTTGATAAGTTGTATTAGTGTTGTATTTAAAACTCTTCAATTTATTACATGCAAACTGGCACATATTACAGTGCGCGCACTTGTAAAACCCATTTGGTTTGACAGATAGCCAAGTCCTGTCACCTTGTTTCAAAGGTATAAAACTGGAGCATAAGGAGTCCCTTAAAGTCCTGCCCCTTCTGTACACAATACTAGGGTGCTGTGTCACCGACTTGTTAATTGTACTATCCAGATTTAACAGATACCAATGCTTCTTGAAGATTTTATGAATCTGTTGGCTATGCACATTATAGTTGGTGATTAAACTAATCTTATCTCTCCTTTTGTTTTTATTTCGTATAGCATTAGATCTATGTAATACAGCATTCCTGGTTTTCTGGAGAATCCTCTTTTAGACTTATCCAAAATTGCAGAGGAATATCCTCGACTAAGAAAACGCATTTCAAGGTTCATCAATTCTTGGCGGAATATATCTTCCTCACTACAATTCCTCTTCAATCTGGTCATTTCCCAAAGGGGATTGAATTAACTTGTATTGCAGGATGACCACTGGAAGCATGTAAGAGAGAGTTACAGGCCGTGGGCTTTCTATATAGACGAGACATGATCTTTTTGTTTTTGGCATAGATTTTAACATCCAAAAACTCTATCTCTGTTCTGTCAAATCTAGAGGTAAAACTAAGATTATATGTGTTGTTATTAAGATAGTTTGTCAGTTCCTCAAATTGGGTTTTGTTACCTGCCCAGATGATAAAAATATCATCTATATATCTCGTCCAATACATTATAAGCCCTGTTAGCTGAGAGGGTCCATGCAGCCATAGGTGCTGCGCCTCAAACCTCCCCATGTACAAATTAGCGTACGATGGGGAGAATTTGGAGCCCATAGCCACGCCCATAGATTGTTTATACCAAGAGCCCTGATGTAAAAATACACTATTATTCAGGATTATCTCCGTAAGCTCTAATATCATCTCTGTATGCTCAAACAAGGTTGCATCTCTCAGATATAGTGTGTCTTTAAGAGCTCTTAGTCCAGACTCTTGTGGGATACTTGTATATAAGGAGCAGACATCAAGAGTGGCAAAGGACAGTTCTTCCGTCCACTCCATGTCCTCCAATTTGTTCAATAAGTCACCTGTGTCCTTCAAATATGAAGGTAAATTTTGGACCATTGGTTGTAGGTAGATGTCAATATATTCCGACAATGGTTCTGTCGGAGACCCAATGCCAGAGACAATCGGTCTCCCAGGAGGGAATGGGCCAGGTTTATGTATTTTAGGAAGTATGTACATACAAGGGGCACGTGGTATGGGAACAAAGAGATACTCCAATTCTATATCTGATATCATTTCCCGTTGTCTCCAGTATCTTAATCTGGAGCAAATGTGTTCTGTGATATCTGCCAGAGGATTACCATTCAGTTTGATATAGGCTAGATTTTCATTGAGTTGTCTCTCTATTTCCTGCATATAGTCATCATATTCCATGATGACTATATTTCCCTTGTCTGCCTCCTTAATTACAATTTCACGATTATTAGATAGATCCTTTAAAGCCTGGAATTCCATTTTTGTTAAATTATACTTATGTTTAAGAGGTATATTAGTTAATCTGTCTTCCAAGGCATATAAATCATGGCTAACCGCTTTATAAAATGAATCAATAAGATTATCAGCGGACAGAGTTGGCGTAAACCTAGATTTGGGTTTAAGTCCACTATTTAAGTCTGTGTTCGAAGGAATGTCAAATTCTGCAAGTGTGTCAAAAACAGTATAAGTTGAATCATCCAAGGACATTAGTAAATGAATGTCCTGTATATCACTAATCGTCTTATTACACAATGGTACAGGTGAAGTACAACCAGCCACAAGCACACGATTCTCCTCAAAAAACTTTTTTAATTTCATTTGACGAACAAACTTAAATACGTCAATATGCAGTTTGACAAAATCGGGTTGTGCTGTGGGACAAAAATTCAGGCCCCTAGTGAGAACATTTTTATCATGAACAGACAGTTGTACAGACGACAGATTCACAATGTTAACTGCATCAGAAGAGTCTAAATCCAATTTTTCATTTACACTTAATTCAGTGTGTGTGGAAGCACTCAATTCCTTGCACCCCGGGATGAGGATCTGGTGTTGGTCGCTCCCTCCCTCTGGTTTCCTACTGCGTCTCCCCCGCCTGGTCTTTTTATGTTGGCCTTGTTGTAATTGTCTCTGGTTCCCTTTTGGAACCGAGCCATTTCTTCTAAAAAAGATAAAGAGTTATGGCTGGATATAAGAGAGGTGGTGGGCACACTAGGATCTACTTCTGTGCTAATACCACTGTGGAGACTAGAAAGGTCAGATTCACTATTAGAAACTGAGACAGTCAGCGAAGCAGTTGACCCTACCTTCACTGGCTGTACATTTTTGGTTTCGTCAAATCTTTTTGCAAACGTAAAAACCCTGCCAGATTTATAATCATTTTCGTCCCTTTGAGTTTTCTCATTTTTTTATCCTTAATGTAAAGCTGATGGCTAGCCAAGATCTCCTTCAATATTTTGTAGTTTTTTTCTGTTACATCAGGTAAGTTCAGCATCTTGATCTCATCTTCCAATTTGTCAATATCAACCAGTAGTTTATTGCGTTTTCTCTCGCATGGCGGATAAGAATGTCTATCATTCCGTAGGATGAATTTACAATTAGTTCCTCCCATTCCTTGATTAAATCAGGCTCTAGATCCTCAAAAGAGGGGGAAATAATGACTCGCAATCCCCGTGGGACCTGTTTAATCTCTAAATATCTCTTAAGGATGGTGTAATCCCACCATCGGGATAGTTCCTGTTTCCTTAACCGTTCTAGTTTGATAAATTTTTGTTTCAATCCTTCTTGAACATTGCTGACTTTGGGACGTGTTGTGTTATCAACAGTGCCCGAAATAATGTTTGAAGCAGGAATTAAAAACTCCACTGAGTTATTTGAAATTTCAATAGATGCCATCCTTCATGGTAAGTACCTACCAATTGTGTGACCTTTGTTACTATCTTGAATTACTCTACTGGGCTCTAACCTTTGTTCAGCACTCTGTTACACAGTGAGGTTGCTCTATATGAATACCACCATGCAATACCTACACACACGCTGTGAGTCTCACACCCTGTTAGAGAGACAATGCATGAAGAACGTCCTGAATAGGATATGCTGAATACTTATTCTATACTATAATAATAATTTCTCAAAGAACAATGTGTATACTTTACAATGTTTTGTCCCTTTTTTTCAATGTTTTCAAGTGCTGAGGGGTAGCTAAATGAGAAATCACCACAATTTACTGAATAGTTTGTCTTTAATTGCATACCATGCTCCATAATTTGCCTCTCATTACCGTACAATGTGCTCTTACTTTTCCCACATAGTACAGTCTAAGTTATATTGCTTCTAACTATAGTGATGAAGGCACTTCACTCTAAGCCCTTTTTGGATTGTTTGAAGTTTAAAACGATTCCAGAGCAATTCTGTTGGAAATGGACCTTTCTGCAGGGCCGCCCCAAAGTTTCTGCCTTCCTCCTCCCATTTTTGCTGAATTCGTTTCTGCTGGCTCTAGGACTTTGGGCACTTTACCACTGCTAACCAGTGCATGTACTCTCTGCTTAAAACATGGTAACATTGGCATATCGACAATTGCCTTATTTATAAGTCCCTAGTAAAGTGCACTACATGTGCCCAGGGCCTGTATATTAAATGCTACTAGTGGAAATGAAGCACTGATTGTGCCACCCACTTAAGTAGCCTTTCAAACATGTCTCAGGCCTGCCACTGCAGAGCCTGTGTGTGCAGTTTTAAACTGCCATGTCTACCTGGCAAGTTAGCCCCTCTTGCCAGGCCCAAATCTTCCTTTTTAACACATATAAGTCACCCCTAAGATAGGCCCTCGATAGCCAAAGGGAAGGGTGCAGTGTATGTAAAAAGTAGGACATGTACTTTTAAGCTTTACATGTCCTGGTAATAAAAACCACTACTGAAAGGCCTATCTCTCCCATAGGATAACATTGGGATTGCCTTATTCCATTTTATAAGTATAATTTCTAATTGGGAATAGATTAGACCCCCAAGTTTGGTATCTCTGGAATTACAATTTAAAATCACAACCTATGGTGAAGTTGGATTTTAAATTAATTGCAATTCTGGAAATGCTCACTGTGCCACTGGATTCAAGCTATCCTGGCTGATGAGGGGTGAAACCTCGAAACCGGTCCTATGATGCTTGTTTTCGGTCCAGGGAGGACCTGGCTTGGCAGTTCGGGCTGGACTGTTCCCATGAGGCACAGGTCAAGACTGATTTGCATATGGCCAGGTCTAAACTGGGGTGGCATGGTGAGCAAAAGAATGATGGATTTAACCCAGATCTCTTGACTGGGGGTGAATGTTTTGATTTGTTCTGCATTCTGTCCATCAATTGTGTGTCTTTTACTTTTAGAAAGCTGGCATTTTCTTACTTTAGCCATTTGGGGCCACATGTACAAAACTTCAGAATTGCGATTTCCTAATTGCCATTCGAAGGGAATCGAAATTAGGAAATCGCAAATCGTAATGTATGAAAACTTGGAAGTTTTTCAATAGCGATTCTTAATGGGTCACAAATGGACCTACCTCATGAATATTAATGAGGTAAGCCACAATTTGCAACCAATTACGAATCAAAGCAATCACAGGCAAAGTGGCCTGCTGGTGTCAGCATACCAATATGTCTGTGATTGCTTTTAAATAAAGCAATCTTTATTTTAAATGCATCCCATTTTCCTTAAAGGAAAATGGGATGCATTTAAAAAACAAATGAAAAGTGTTCTTTTCATTTCTTGAAGAGCAGGCAGTGGTCCGTGGGACCACTGCCTGCTCTTAACAAATGTTTTACCAACCATTCTCAAAGGACTGGATGAACAACTGTCTGAAACTCAACACTGACAAGACAGAAGTACGCATCTTCGGAAAAGGCAAGAACACACACTGGAACAATGAATGGTGGCCCCACTGAACACGCCCGCAACCTCTGCATCATCCTATATAGCCAGCTATCCATGAAGAAGCAAGTCTGTGCGGTCTTTACCACCTGCTTCCTCACGCTCCGTATGCTCAGGAAGGTTTTCAAATGGCTGCAGACAGTCACCAGGCAAACCGTCATGCATGCTCTCATCACCAGCAGACTCGACTACAGCAACACCCGCTACGTAGGAATAACAGCCCAGCTCATGAAGAAACTCCAGATGATCCAGAGCACAGCGGCCAGGCTCATCCTCGACCTTACCAGACGGATGCACACAACCCCTCCCCTCAGGAAGGGTCACTGGCTACCAGTCATGAAGAAATGCCAGTACAAACTAATCACCTACGCATACACGGCATTACACAATGAAGGACCGGCTTACCTCAACCAATGCGTGACCTTTCAACAGCCCACAAGGAAACTCAGATCCGGATCCCTTGCCCTAGCTGCCACCCGTCGCATCCGACGGACATACAGAGGAAGCCGCTCCCTCTCCCATCTGGCGAACATGACCCCGAATGACCTCCCCCTGCACCTCAGAGCCTCACCATCACTCCGGAAATTCAGGAAGGACCTCATGACATGGATGTTCAACCAATGGGAGAACAGGCAGCACTATCCGACAGCGCCTCAAGACCTTCATGATTGAAGAAGCCACCTCTACAAATCCTGATTGGTTGATTGATTGATTGACATCACTGAATTCATGGGGATTCTGGAAAAATTCAAGCGTCTCACAAAGAACAAGTTTTTCAAACGAGCCACGCACATTCATCAAGAGAGTGGTAAGTGTGTGGAGTAAATGACCTTGCATTTTGGAGAACACTGTCACAAAGATATTTCTGAAGCATGGTGTGTTAGCCACTGTCATTTACAGACTGCACATTTTCCATTGCAATTACCACTAAATTTGCACAGACATAGTTATACTGATAAAACTATACATGGCGCATAAACGATGACTTGTAGAAATTAGGTCTCAGCGTATATTTATCATTTAGGTATCTCCAAATAAAGTATTATAATTTGGTTTGATCCTGTTAAAATCTTTGTTTCCATCACACTTCAGAATTACAAAAAAGGTGCTTCATTTGGGCTTCCTCAACTGCTGATATATTTAGAAATATTTGTAAAGTTCAGGTTATAGGTATTTAAATTTTGTTGTGTACTAAAAAAAAAAACGAATTTCAGCATATCCTTTCACACTCCTGAACCCTGCAAGTTTGTCACATAGTTCACTTTACAAAACCCTTTTGACCTGCAGTCAGGGAAAGAACATTAAACACCAATCTCTATGTTAAAAGAATAAGCAGCAAGTTGTCAGACTAGCCTGACATTTGACCTCTGTCTTTGAACGCACAGCAAATGTGACAAGATAAAAACAAAATTTAAAGTAATCTTTATTGCTCTTTCACCTTCAGGACTCCAGCATGGTTATTTTGGGGATCCTGCAGCACCCCCCTCACACCTAATTCTAGCCCCTATGATTATTGGGCTGTTGGAAGAGTAGCGATACCTGAAGCCACTGCGCAATAGGGGTGTCGACTATTTCCCTATTACTCAGATTGCCATCTCTAACTGCCCACCCGCTTTTCTGGGTTTTTTCTCTTGGTTGACTTGATTTCTAGAAACCTTGACTACGATGGTCCCCATGGATTTGTTCCAGTTGTGCTTTGTTAAATTTTAATCCTAGGTGTTTAAGTATGTGCTGCAGTGACTGGGGAACTCACCATCTTGGATCTCGAGGATGATGCCACAGATAATCCCAACATCTGGTAAGTACCTCTTCTTCCACCCACAGCAACCTTAGTGACAGATGTACAGATATCTGGTTGCAAAATCAATCAATCAATCAGGGAATTGTAAGCGCGCTACTCACCCGTGAGGGTCTCAAGGCGCTGAGGGGGGGGGTCCGCAGATCTGTTTAGCCGAAGAGCCAGGTCTTGAGGGTCTTCCTGAAGGTGTTCAGGGAGGGGGCGCGTCTGATGTCTGCCGGTAGCTCTACCAGGTCTTGGCTGCAATGTGAGAGAAGGATCTTCTGCCTGCTCTGGCTCTGTGGAATGCGCGGGGTTTCGGCCAGTGCGAGGTTGGAAGATCGGAGGTTTCTTTTGGGTACGTGGAAGTTGATTCTGTCATTGAGGTATTTGGGTCCGTTGTTGTGTAGGCATTTGTAGGCGTGAGTGAGGATTTTGAAAGTGACTCTTTTCTCCACGGGGAGCCAGTGGAGACTTGTAGGTGTTGGCTGATGTGTTCGTGTCGGGGGATGCCGAGGACGAGTCTGGCGGCGGTGTTCTGTATTGTCTGGAGTTTGCGGAGTAGGGACTTGTTGATGCCGGCGTAGAGTGCGTTTCCATAGTCCAGTCTGCTGGTGATGAGTGCGTTGGTGACTGTCTTCCTTGACTCAGGGGGGATCCACTTGAAGGACTTGCGGAGGATGCGGAGGGTGTTGAAGCAGCAGGAGGTGATGGCGTTGACCTGTCGGTTCATGGTGAGTGATGAGTCAAGTACGATGCCCAGGTTCTTGGCGTGGTCTGAGGGGGTGGGTGGGCTTCCGAGGGCGGTTGGCCACCAGGTGCTGTCCCATGCAGAAGGGGTGGTACCGAGGACGAGGACTTCTGTCTTCTCGGCGTTGAGCTTCAGGCAGCTGTTGGTCATCCAGACTGCGACGTCTTGCATTCCTTTCTGGAAGTTGAGTTTGGCAGTGTGTTGGGTCTTTGGTGAGGGAGAGGATGAGCTGGGTGTCGTCGGCGTAGGATACAATGTTGAGGCCGTGTTGTCAGACGATGGCTGCGAGGGGGGCCATGTAGATGTTGAAGAGGGTGGGGCTCAGTGATGAACCCTGTGGGACTCCGCAGGTGATTTTCGTGGGGTCGGAGAGGAAGGGTGGGAGTCTGATCCTTGGCTTCTTCCGGCGAGGAATGATCGGATCCAGTCCAGGGCTGTTCCTTGTATGCCTGCGTTGTGTAGTCTAGCGACTAGTGTGCGGTGAAAGACGGTGTCGAAGGCCGCTGATAGGTCGAGTAGGATGAGGGCTGTGGAGTGGCCTTGGTCCAGGAGGGTGCGGATGTCGTCTGTGGCGGTGAGTAGGGCGGTCTCTGTGCTGTGGTTGCTTCGGAATCCGGATTGGGACGGGTCAAGGACAGCATTCTCTTCAATGAATCGTGTCAGTTTCCTGTTGACTGTTTTCTCTGCAACTTTAGCTGCGAAGGGGAGGAGCGAGATGGGCCGATAGTTCTTGAGGTCGGTGGGGTCAGCTTTGGGCTTCTTGAGCAGGGGTCTGACTTCTGCGTGCTTCCAGTCGTCTGGGAAGGTGCCTGTTTTGAAGGTGGTGTTGATGGTGCGTTGTAGTTCGGGTGCGATGGCGGCCGCGGCTCTGTGGTAGATGTGAGGGGGGCAGGGGTCGGTGGGGGCCCCCGAGTGGATGTTTTTCATGGTCGAGGTGGTGTCTTCGGCCGTGATCGGTGTCCAGTTGGAGATGGTGGGCTGGCTGGTGTTTCTGGGAGGGTGGGGGTCCGTCTGTGGCGCCTGGTGGATGGTCGATGAAGTTGTCGTAGAGGTTTTTGATCTTGAGGTGGAAATAGGTTCCAAGCTTGTCGCAGAGATCTTGGGATGAGGTGATGTCTGTGGCTTCGCTGCGTGGGTTGGTGAATTCTTGAATGACACTGAAAAGTTCCTTGGAGTTGGTGGAGTTGGCCAGGATTTTGTTGTGGATGAAGTTCCTCTTGGTGGCTCTGATCTGGTTGTGGTAGTCCGTCATGGCGTCCTTGTAGGTGGTGTGGTTTTCGGTTGTCTTGGTGTTTCTCCAGTTCTTCTCCAGGCGTCTGCAGGTGCGTCTGGCTTCTTGGAGAGCGGTGGTGAACCAGGCGGCTTTCCTGGGGCTTTGTCTGTCGGGGTTGCGTAGCGGGGCGAGCTCGTCTGCATAGTTGGAGATCCAGGTGTGGAGTTCTCTGGCTGCGTCGTTTGCGTCGTTTGCTTCGGGTGCCCAGGTGTGGTTGTCTCGGGTGAGGGTGGAGTTTAGTTGCTCGTCTGTAACCTTGCTCCAGTTCCTTCGAGGTGGGCGTGGGGCTGGTTTGGGTGCCTTGGGTTTGTTGATGGCGAAGTGTACGCAGTAGTGGTCGGTCCATGGTGGCTGCGTTGTGTGGCTGAATTGGACGCTGTTTCCTGCCACGAAGATGGGGTCGAGGGTGTGTCCTGCTCTGTGGGTCGGTGTGTTGACGAGTTGTTTAAGTCCGATGCTGGCGAGGTTGTCACAAAGGATAGTGGAGTTGGGGTCACTGGGGTTGTCGAGGTGGAAGTTCAGGTCTCCAATGAGTATGTAGTTTGTTGAGGCGATGGCGTGGGGTGCGATGAAGTCGGTGATGGTGGTGGCGAAGGTTGTTCAGGGGCCGGGGGGTCTGTAGATGAGGGTTCCTCAGAGTGTGGCTTTGGGGGTGGTCTGGATCTGGAAGTGCAGGTGTTCGGCGGAGGGGAAGGTTTCACTGGAGGTGGTGAGGCGGAGGGTGCTCTTGTGGGCGATGGCGAGGCCCCCTCCTGGGTGGTTGGGGCGCTCTTTCCTCTGGATCTCTTATCCGTCTGGGATGGCGGTGCTGATGTCGGGGGTGGAGGATGCGTTGGTCCAGGTCTCTGTGAAGAAGGCGATGTCGGGCGAGAGAGAGTCGAGTAGGTTCCAGATTTCCATGGCGTGGTTGTGTACGGAGCGTACGTTGAGGAGGATGCATTTTAGGGTGTTTCCGGTGCTGGCGTCGGCGGTGTTGGAGGCCGGGGTGGCGGTGAGGGTCTGGAGGCAGTGGAGGCAGGAGAACTGGCCGTGGGTCGTGTTCGGCGAGGCCTGTTGGCATTCTCTAAGTCTTCCAGGGTTGAGTGCGAGGAGGGTGGTGGTGTTGTAGCGATGGGTAGTGGGAGGTCCAGGGTTCCTGGCGTTGGCCGCGGTCGGGTCACGGACGGGCGCAGACGGGCTTGCCTTAGGCGCGCCTTTGGCGCGCCCGCTGCGCGACCACGCATCGGCCGCCATTAAATAGGGGAGGTGGGAGGGAGGAGAGGCTGGGAGGCGGGAGCGGGGGAATTCCGGGGGGGAGGGGCCACAGGGGCAGCAGCGGCGAAAGGCCAAAGGAACAGGCAGGCATGAGAAAATAAAAACAGTGGTGGAATTTGAGCAAGACACAGATGGGCAAAATAACAGTGGAACAACAGGGAAAAATTAAGAAAAACAAGCATTGGCATAGCCAATAGGTCTCGCCTTCGGGACCTTATAAGTGTTTAGCCATGCAGCACATTATCCTGTTAATAATCCGGCCACACAATTTTACGCCCTATGATGTTCAAGGACGCGATCCCTGTGTGTCATGGACAGAAACATGCTTTGTAATGTACCGTGGTAGAACTGGGCTGCAGAAGTCAGTGCAGACTATCAGTCTATGCAGTTCGACCAGTGGAGATGTCTGTTAAAAAAACATATCTTCCACTCATGTGGTAAAAGGCAGGCGTGTGCAAATGGTGGCAACACATCATACTGTAAGTACACCAGCCGGAACATGTGAAGTATTCTAGAAGAATCCCCCACCAGGGACCTGTCAAGAGCTTCCCCCATTGCTTAATGAGCTGACAAGTCACTAGTGGAACACACTTGGCTCAGCTCCTGATTTAGGTGTGTGCCAAACTATCATATTCAGGGCCCCTGGAGCTGTGCGGCAGGGTACGGCCAAATTATGCGGCAGGGTTGACTAAATTAAGTGGCAAGAAATGGCAAATTATGTGGCATCATCCGGCACATTTTCTGATAGGATTAGTTCATTTTTCTGTCTTTTTTTTACACTTGTTAATGCTGTCTAAGTTGAACCTACTAAGTACCAGTTTAACACCCAGACCCTGATCATACCTTTAACAAAACCAATACACACTGTGTTGGGAGTAAAAGGCAGCAGTTTAATAAACAATTCAATTCTCATGGCCCCCTCGCAGGCCGCATGGCAAAGATTTTTTTCACGTGAGGTGCTGGCGATGAAGTAAGTAATGTTTTTTTAGTCCAAGTTCCCGAACCCTGTAATGGGCTGACGTAGCTACTGCCCCTTTAAACACCAATTGCCCCTTGCCTTTTACCCTCAACAGCACATCCACAGCCCCCCACAAACCATTTAGAGCAAGGCGATTAAACATGCCACGTCGCCACCCACACAACACCGCATGCAGCCGCGTAATTGGTAATAATGCAGCTCAACGAGGCAGCCTTATTAGGCCGGGCAACAGAGCAGAATGCAATAAACCGCAAGTGATTTTGCGCTACAGTAATACAGATAATGCGCTAAACTAATATATTCCACCCAGCAGGTGTGCAGCGCCAACTATGACTGTGCAGCGCACTGCAGACATTTTGTTTTAGCAGTTTTATGAAGCGCGAACTCGACACGAAGGTATCAGAGCGCTTTACATGAGCACCAGTTGCATTACAGACGGACGCATTCATTTTTAGGCGCGGGGAGATTAAGTTATTTGTCCAGAATCACGGGATGTTTTGAGTCTCCAGCCAGACTCGAACCTGGTCCCCCACCTTAAAAGTCGGCCGCTCTAGCCGTTAAGCCACACATTGCCAATGAGTGGGCAACTTGACTCCTCTCGGCGCCTGCCCCACATTCATGTTGGCACCCATCCCCTGAGAGTAAGAATGATAGCAGTTTGCTGTACAAATGTTGGGAACAAGACATGACACCCCGTCACCTAGGATATAACGTTTTGGGCTGAAATGCTGCTGAAATTTATGTTTACTGTTGCCCAGGATGAATACAACAGTCTGTAACACTAACATCAAATTGCAAGCAGAAAGAGGGTTCCGATTTGAGGGCACTCCAGACGTACCACGTGGTGTAAAGGCGCTAGGCTACTGTCAGCAGTGCAGCTGCTGTTTGCAGTGGCGCTGTGCCCCCAGAGCGTGAGGTGGCAGTGCACCCTGATTCTTTCTGTCCTTTACTATCCAACTGGCGGGAGAGCAGCCTTTTCCTTGCGTACAGGCTATTGGCGTCCTTGCTACCCGCTGTCTGGGTTAAAGGTCACAGGGTACTTGGAATCGGACTAGGAGGCCATGCCCTCTCATAAGCAGACATAGATATGACGTGCTTCTTGATTTTGCTTTTAAAATTAACTAAAAAAATTCTAACTCAGCAGAAAGGAAGGAGAAGGAATGTCTGGAGCCAAGTAGGCAATAGTGGCAATGCAGCGATAAACACATGGCAGCAGGCAGCACAGACTATCAGTGTCACATATACGAGCCACGCACTTTGAAACCATTACGCCGGTCCGCCGTTAGTTAAATAAACGGAGGAAAGAGCAAGACGCAGCTAAGAGAACGCATAATGTCTGCTGAGCTGAAACAAAGCACACATGTTTTTAGCAAAATCGTGTACACGGTTTTAAGACCAAAGAGAGAGGATGTGACCAGATATAAACAAACATACAACAGCTCACGACAAGAAAAAAACAAACCAGCGTGGCCGCGCGGCAACCGCGCTAATTAGAAACATGATCCCAAACAGATGGCACCCCTGCTCGTAACCGCAAGCCGTAGGCGGATACATTTACTGGGAAAGGTGGTACATGCACCCGCCTTTGCCCAATTGCGTGCTGTCTTTTTGGGAAGACGCACGCAAAGCCCAGTCGAAATAATGCCGGGAAAAAAAACACACGCACGAGCGTGTGAAGTGTCCAGAGTGATTCCAAGAGGTCGTTTTCCTAGAGCAGCGCATGCGCGCTGCGCTAGGCTCGACCTAAAAAATGGCTGAGGAAGGTTATGGTGGTTGCAGGCAGTCTGGTCCCAGTTGGAGCAGGCAGCAGGTGCAGGAGCGGGCAGCAGCCTCGAACCTCCCAAGGAGGAGGTCGGGGTCTGGAGGCAAGAGACGGCACAGCGGAGCTGCGGGGAGAGAGTGGACCTAGACCGAGTTTTGCAAACTGGTCTTACACAGTTTGCAAAATGCGGTTTGCAAACTGTGAACTGTATTTTTTAAATCAGTAAAGATTTTTAAGGACCAACCTAAGTAGCAATATGTTGGTTCTTACAAACCCGAATCATAATGGGTCACAATCTGACGCATCTCATGTATATTAATGAGGCAGGTCACAAATTGTGAGTGACATCCATTTACAAAATGGCTATCTCTGGCTGATTCAGCACATTCCACCCACCCCCAGGGATCACTGCAAAGGAAAGTACTACTTCCTCTGAAAGAAATTACTATATTTAACTATGTTGTCCACAACAGCCTACATACACTATGCATTTTATTTCTTTAAAATCCAACTTAGGGTGAGAAGGAATTAATATGGCACAATCCTGCAATGCTCTCACTCACTAGTACTATCATATACTGTCCTAATTGCCCCCATGACCAGTTGGTAGTGGGAAATTCTGGCATTGCATTCTAGAAAAAGCGTTGTCACAGAATGTCCTTAAAACAAATATAACAGTTTAATTTTAATTTTGGAAAGTTGCATGTAGGTAAGTGTTGGGATGGTAATGCCCATTGCATTGCCTGACTTTATGTGATGCTGTTATCTTAACTTTTTTGTTTGGCCTCGGCATCACTCTAAGCTAGCGTTTGCACAGAGACCTAGGCCTGTCCCTGGTAATGAGAGGTCCAGCATTTGTTCTGTGATCTGAAGGGGTGCACAGAATGTGCCCACATAGCGGGAATAGGACTACTGTGCATTCCCTGAATAAGACACTTAAAGCTGTGATGGCAGCACACTGAGATTTAGTGAATCTTTAGTTTGATCCTACCTTTTTCTCTGTGTCAGACGAGAGCGGGGCCTACTGATCTCTCTTGTGTAAAGTTCCACTTTTTTGTGAAGCCAGACCTGATGCTGAAAATCTGTGTATGTGTTGAGTGTATGTATGTGTAGTGAGTGTGTTGCACATGTATGGTAGTAGGAATATGTGTGTTGTGAGAATCTTAGTACTGGGCCATTTTAAATGGCCCCTGGTTTAGCATGGTACCTGACCGATGGTAAATATAGCTTCCCCTGACAGTGGAAGTGTATTGACTGCATTCTTATGGCTGAAGGTTTGAGACCTAGACACTGAAATTAGGGAGGGTGAAGACAAGTATACCCATAGAGATTCAACGAGGTCCTTGTTAGCAAGCAGTGGCTGTTTAATTTTTCCTGAGCACAGCCATCTGGTAGACGGTAGGAGTGGAGGTGGGACTCCTAGTTTCTGTTGTTTAAGGTGGGGAACTTTCAATGCAGGACTTGCCCTTTTATTTTTACATAATTAGTGCTTCAAGAAGGCTGATGATAGCCAGTAGCAGAGATCTCAACTCAATTGCTTCCTTGAGTTGGCTACTTCTGCTTGGAGTCGGCACCTTTGCTACCTGTTGTGAGAGACATCACCTTGCACAAAAGTGTGTCTGAGAAACAGCCAGAAAATGACAGTTGTAAAAGGATGGACCCATACCAGTTCCGAAACTTTATGCAATGGACCTAGATCTCCTGTCTGAAAAATGAATGTAAAAGGGGGATCCAACCACCCCATTTTGTTCCAATTTCAATTTCCTCATGACTAAGGAAAGGAGTGCTCCACAGAGTACGTGAATGACTGCTTTGTGATCAGGGCTGGTGTTGGCAAGGGGTGGGCGAAACTCATGGAGTTTCTCTCCATAGAATTCCACTGAATTCTGCGGAGTTACATAAAAACTCCTTGAGATTCCACGGAGTTGCTCCAACAGTCGGAGCATATGCAGCTCGCTCTGCTCACGCTGCAATTTAGCATCAGTAGTGTGTGCAGTGCTGAAAAAATCAGCGCTAATGACAACACCATGAGTTGTGCAAGAGCGCGCAGCTATTCAAGTTGAGATTGTTGCTGCTCAAGTAGAAAATCTACTCGAGCTGCAACAAATCTACTCGAGTGGCAGGCCTGTGACCGCAACCGTTCGCAACCACCCATGTTAGAAAAATGCGCTGGGGGACGCCAAAGTTTGCTTGTGGTCATCAGCTTGCATTTTCTAAAGCCTTGCAGGAGAAAAATTCCGTAATGCAGCAATTGGTGGAATTTGACTGGAACTCCGTGTTAAAGGGTAATGCAGAGTGACCAAAATTCTGCCAGGTTGTGGGCAGAGCGAAACTTTCCACCCACCCCTAGTGTTGGCATGACAGCAGTCTCTCAGAGGTGAGGGGAGGCACCAGCTAAAATCTACATTTTCTGCTGGAGGAGTTGAGGTTCTACCCAGAGCTTAGAAGCCGGCCTTCATGCTGAATGAGGAAAGGAGCGCATCTGGCCCTTCAGTAGGATAGACGGCCCAGGAGGCGAAGTCCAGCATTATTCCAGCCAACGAGAGGAGGAAGCAGACAACTAAAAGTGAGCGAAGGCAGAAACGCCCAGGTGTCAATGGGTTCTCTCTTTCTCACCCAAGCAGTTCTTGTTGCGAACTGCACCAAGACTTTTACTTGCCATGTATTGTTGTGCTATCATTATCCTGCTTTAGATGTGAAAGACTGGTTCTGTCTGCCTAAGGTGGAGTAAAAATTATTCCTCATTGCTGCCGGTGCAGAAAGGCTGATCATCCGAACATCCATTCTCCACCCACTGAGAGGCTGCTACTGCCCAAGATGAGTATTGCAGTGTGAGCCTGAGCTCTGTGTGAGAAGCCACCACAGCAACCCCACTGTACCATATCCAGCGATGCACGAGTGGGACCACGAACACACTCATCCTGCGCCACCCGAAGCCGCACCTACAGTAAAGCAGGTAACCACTGGGCCTAACTATGAGTGGCACGACAGACTGAGGAGGTAGAAGAATTCTGCTGTATGCATCCTCAGACTTTTAGCGGGTGGTCTTAAATTAGTGGACCATAACTGAACTATTTTGTGCATCTAAACATAGGGGTATTTACTCCTTTGCATGAATTGCATCTGGGCCCAATCTATGCCTGTACCATATTTTACACTAGGGGTTGAAGACACTAAGAAAGTCCAACGGAAGGTGTTGCGCCTCACTGAAGATCACAAACAGAATTACAGCCCAATAACTGAGAACCTCAATTATTTTATTTCCTTGTGTGATTATGTTACTCTCATTTCACTAAAACATAAGCACTGTTTTGGACAATAAGTTATTCCAGCTCTTGATTGACTGTTGCGTTCTGAGCTCTTGCCCCCCACACTAAATCCCTGGGAGGCCTTTAACTGCTTGCCTTTTGTTACCCTGAAAGTCAAATGTAGAAAAGGTGCCACTTGGGGCAGCCCACAAAGCTATAGTAGGATGGAGCCCAAACCACCAGTGGCAAATCACCTCAACCACCATTGTTGGTGCCCAATAGCACTTGTCTGATCTGTGCCCCCAATAAAACGACCCAAGGCAATTGTTGATAGGAATGAACGCACAGGGGCAGATTTTCAAAGGGGTAGAATTCGCTCTGCGCCAGAAAACCTTAGCGCTGCGTGCGTGAAAGAAAATAGTGCTGCGTCATATTTACAACGCGAGGCGTCGCGAACTAGCGCATGCGCAAAAATAGTCTTGCGTCGCAGCGCAAAAAGCATGTGCGTCATGCACGTCCTTAAAAAAAATTGCAAAAGGATGCGACGTATTTTGGTGGAAGTCCAAACACAAGAAATGGCAGAGAACCTTGCCCCACAACCCATTCCTGCAATGCAGCAGTCAGAAGAGGATCCAGCTACCAGTATCTCCATGTGGATGAGTGATATTCTCTGCTTGTAGATTCTTTCCTTTCTCTGTGTTTTCTTTTTCGCCAAGGCAACTATCAGCTGATGGTGACGGACAATAACAATCTCCATGGTTGCCACAGCCAGTAGATATTTGTTGTGCTTCTGCTGGTAGATCTCCCAGTAAATGGCTCCAGCTCTTTTTGCGCCTGTTTTGTACCCGCACTATTTTTTCTGCGCTAATCTTTTTTGTGCTGCTTCGCGTCACTTTGCGTGACTCTTATAAATACCTGTGCCTACAGGGTTTTGGAGCTTTTTGTGTGGGTAACGCCCTGCCACACCCACTCTGCATACATTAAATCGACTTTGGCGCAGAGTGAAGCAAAACCGTTTGTGCGTCACGCTAACTTTAAAATGTGTGCGAGGTTTTGCGCCGCTTTGCGTCATGCGAGCGCCAGTGCAAACTCTTTGAAAATCTGCCCCAAAGAATCTTTCTTGAGGATCCTGCAGCCCTGACACCAATACTGAGTAGGCACAGTTAAATGCAGTGATTGGCAGCCACGGGGGGTAGATGACTCAGAGCAGGGCACTGTTGAAGACCAAGTCCTGCATCCAGTTCCTGACTAGGCCCTGTTGGCATTGCCTGTGGGGCACTGGGCAAAGAGCATGGGTGAAGGACAGGTTCTATGCCCCAGCAGGCCCGGAAAGTAAGGGAATTATTTTCAACGTCACACACGTTTTCTATGGGTTACAACAATTGAACAAGGTAGATGTCAGTGCATGGCTACTGCTTATTTTTTCATGATAAATTGTTGGAAAGGGGTTTTAGAAAACCAGAACTATTTCCCCCTTTTTTTAAATATATTTTTTTTGTTTTTTTTGGGAGTTGCTGGCAGTGGGGGAGCTTTGTGCACTGGGAGTATGGGACTACGTGTAGGGCATGCAGAAAATGACCAGAGTCCACCCCTACCACTAGCCCTCCCTGAGCATGGCCATAGGTTGCCCCAACAGGTACCGTGGAAGGGAGGTTTGTCTGATGTTATGTATGAGGACATGAGCACATGGGAAGTGCATTGGAGTTAGACTATGGCACTGTAGCTCTTGATAACCGCCTAATTTCACAATCTTTAGGCTTTGGCTTCTGCATACAGGTCTCTGCTACACACCCCAGCACACTAAGCTACTTTAAAGTGTCAGAGTAATATTTGCCCCTGTTCAACTTTAATATCATCTTTTCATAGTTAACGTTTAACTAAAGCAAAAGTTTCTTCTTGTGCTTGTCTGTGATGATGTGTGATGTCAGGTGACCTTTTCCTCTTGCCAGCCAGTCCTGGAATCTAGGGCCCGATTCACAAAAGTAATCTGAGACAAAATCCTAACTTTACGACTTTTGGTATTCACAAAGCGTATTTAGGAGTAGTAAAGTTAGGATTTTGTCTCAGTTAAACTTAAGTTTTGGTCTTAAGTTTAACTTAAGACCAAAACTTAGGTTTAACTGAGACAAAGTTTTGGTCTTAAGTTTAAGTTTTGGTCTTAAATTTAACTTAAGACCAAAACTTAAGTTTAACTGAGACAAAGTTTTGGTCTTAAGTTTAAGTTTTGGTCTTAAGTTTAACTTAAGACCAAAACTTAGGTTTAACTGAGACAAAGTTTTGGTCTTAAGTTTAAGTTTTGGTCTTAAGTTTAAGTTTTGGTCTTAAGTTTAACTTAAGACCAAAACTTAAGTTTAACTGAGACAAAATCCTAACTTTACTACTCCTAA